>OV884002.1:7500000-8750000 GCA_930367185.1 Myathropa florea | reverse complement strand
CACCGCAGGCATGAGCAGTGATTAGGTATGTGTATGATGGAAGGGATTTTCTGTGTTGGATAAACTTCGATAGAGGTATAGGTATATGTATGAATGAATGTTTGTTTGTTTGGTTGGATTAATGTATGAATGAATGGTTGATTTGGGTTGAAGTTAGAAGAAAATTCAACTGCAATAGTTTGGAAACGTCGTTTGATATTCAGAAATCATCCATCAATATTATGCGACGTGCGAGTACAACTCGCACTTGCCCAGTTTATAAACGACAAAATCAGATGTTGACATGAAAAGTCATAACTCACGAACGCGTCGACCAGTTCGTGCAAACTATAAAATAAACCATTTACACGACCATACGGACAAACTCTAAAAATGTTATCGAACTCGGTTTGACCGTTCGTGAGTTATAAAGTCACAACGCACTTGCAACAATTTTTTATATATTGGATTTCAAATTTTATATTTTAGCCGCTTCCGTTTTAATGCCAGTAAACTATTCATAGACGATTCGCTGTGTTCGACCAATACCTTCCATGCCATCCGTGTATGCCAGCAGTTATACGGACTTTTGGAAGAATGTGTCTCTAGAGTTTTGGACAATCTTCCCAAGAATGATGTTGAGAAAGCCACATGACAACGAGTCACCTTGTCTAAAACTTTTTTTGATATTGAATTCCTCGGTACGTTCGTTCGTTCACAGCGAGAGTTTCCATCGTCATATTGCATAATCTGACGACTTGGTCAGGATTGTCAAAAGTGGTCACGGTCTTTTACAGGATCTGCCGCAGTGTGACTCTCTGGTCTATTGTCCAGATAATAATGATAATAATGGCGGCGCTACAGTCCGAGGTGGACCTGGGCCTAGTTTCTCAGCAACCACTCGTGTTGTGCGTGCTATTGTTCTCTCACGAGCGGAGGGGACCTACAGTTTAATGCCGACTCCGAACGGCGAGTTTGAGAAGCTTTCTCTAGACAGTTATACTCTTTGAGCATTGTCAGTGACTCGAAAGAGGTGGAGCCGTGAAAAAATGTTTGGTGTTTTTTCGGGAATCGAACCGACGGCGCCCACTGTCCAGATAGCCAGTTCTTTATTTTTGTACAGATAACCTTCAACTAAATTAAACCCTTAAAACATTAATTTCATAGATTCATGCGTTTTCAACTAAAACGCTAAAAATAAGTCATTTTAGGAAAACGTTTGCTCTTTTTCCGAACCACTACTCGTGCGTATTCACACAACAATTTTAAAATGGACGTCTCTTTCTGTGTCCAACGATTTCCATACAAAACCCCAACAGCACAACAAACGCGACTTTCTTGTGGTTCTGCCAACCAGCATCAGTCCTTCTTTCTTTTGTGAATTTCTATTCCCAACCCAACATACACGCTGACCCATAAAGAGCACGGTCTCCTAACCTAACTAAATCGCCCGCACAGAAGATCCTTTCATTTGCACAAACATTTTTTTCTGCCGCAAGCCAGTGCCCGGAGAGTGTGTCTCCTTCTGTTTCCACACCAAGTGATTTAAAGTGGATTAGTCGTTTTTAGCCAACGAAAGACCACATTTCCTGAGGCAAAGGTATCTGAATTTACGGCGAAGAATAAGAGCAAAAAAAGTTTAAATTAGGTCCTCTCCGTGCTGGCCTGAAGGTCTCTGTGGAAGCGCCGGCAAAAAGGGCGAATCGATACTCGCTCTGAATAGAGTTGAGAGTTTTCACCCATATCGGTGCTTTAAAGGCACCCAGACGGGGTGCATGAATAAGCCTTCTATTGGTGTACTCCTCAGACCGAAAAAGGACACCGTCACCGACAGTTGAGAGTCAACCAAGTGAAAAGTAAACAAGGAAAAAAGAAAACAATCTCAGATACAAAACCAAACTTCAACCAACCTATGAGCAAAATTATCCTGTCCAAAGATGCGAACCGTAGCAGGTGGGGAAGAAGAACACACAAAACATTGGAGAGGGCATCCAACGACCCCCGTTCGACCCGACCAACACGCACAATGTCAAGAAAGTGAGATAGTGCCCGACACAGGCTGCAGCAACAACTAAACCGTGTGAATCTGATTGTTAAGCCGAGGGACAAGAATTCGACTACGAGGACCCAGTTATGTAACAAACAAACACACACAGGGAATCAGATTGTTAATGCGAATACGCCTTCGGTATGTAATGAGGCAACGACGTGGGCGGTGGAATCCTTCGAGTACACATTTCAGGCGCCAGATGTATGATATAAATGAGCGGAGAGAAGAAACCATCTGGGGCTTTGGCTGATGCACAAGTAGAAGCATTTCCTCAGAACGGATTTCTGCTGTCATGTTCGAATGTTATCCCAGAAAAGTGTCCCTGTGCTGCTGTGCAAAGTGAAAGCCGGTATTTTGTCGTTTTATTGGTGCTGCAGCCAGACTCGGGGCCGGTAATTTCGGCTCTTCGCCTGTGCTTTGCATCTGCGATGCATTTGTGAATTTTCCCGTGAAAATTTCAACAGAATCACAGAATGAATTGATGTTGTGGGTGTGCTGCAGGACTAACGTTCAATGCCCACATACGAAGGTGAGTGAATTCTAGACGAGAGTTCGGATGTGGACCGGATTTCATGTGCAATTGTAATAGGCAGGGAGAATTCAACTGTTTACTGGTGCCATGATTTTTAAGTTAAAGGGGGATTTCTTAAAGTTTTGTGAGGGAAATTCGTACAGTAAAGGTGGAAAAAAGTGAACTCAACATTTTAAAATTTTATAATTTCAAGGAATTTTCAAGTGATTTTTGGGTGCCGCTATAAATTATGAGCAACAAGAGTAAATTAACGATGTCAACGCACAGTAAAGCCGACAAAAAGTGGACAACAAGATACAAAATATTCTAATTCCACGGAATTATCAACTGAATCTTGAATGCTGTTAGATAACCATGTCAAGATAAAATCAAACAAATCTTCCGCCACCACTAATTGCAGTCTTGACGAGAATTTAGACTAAAACCCGATGTTATTAAAAAAAAAATTAAATTTGTAATACCTTCTAGCCCAATATTCAAAAATCCATTTGTCTCCGTTCACAGTGTCCCACATCTACTATAAATTTTACAAAACTCGTCAGAGCACACCATTCAATTGACCATAACGTTGCATTGGCGTCGACTGTGACAGAAATGCATTAAGATCGCTGGGTGGATACAACTTGTGTGTCCGTCTCTACACTCTGCCAACGATCCCTTGTGTAACTCATCTCTGTATCTACATGCAGTCATATGCATTCGGAAACCAATCCCATATCTTTTGTATCCTTCAACTGTTCCCATAGAGTCAACCGAAGTAAATTCCCGTACAAATGGGAGTCAAGTATTCAAATTCCAGCAACGAACTAAATTAGTTATCCTGCTCATCCTCTTGCTCCGCCCTCCTTCAACAATGTCACATGGTTTGTGGGCATTTGAAATGGGTCTCCTCTCGTGTAGACGCTCTTTCACACACACCAAATCCCACACACATGCCCTTCAAAAGTGCAGAACGAGAGGACGAATGATCAGGAACCGAACGAAGAATGCCTTGCGAGTGAAAGAAAATGGAAAATTGTGCCCCCGGGTCATGGATAGGACGTACGTAGAGTCAAACATTCAGCAGCAAAAAGGAGGTGAGGAGAATCGAAGAGACCGGCGGGATAAAGGCAGAAAAAAAAACTCAATTGTCAGATGGAAATTTTCGAGCAGACAGGAAGATGAGCAGGACTACGACGAAAAGTTATACCCTGGCCATAAAACATCTCAGATGGACACAAAAACTGAAACTGGTGCTCTTCACTTTTCTCGCTACAAAACAAGGCGGACGATGACGACAAGAGAGATGGTGAAAAGAAGGTCCTCAGGACAACTGGACAGTTGTGTTCTGTCCAGGAGTTCTGTCTGCATGCTCTAGTTTTTCGCTGTTAATCTCTGTCGTTTTTGGTTGCCGCGCTCTCTGTAGGTTTGTGTCTGCTGTGTGTGTCCTTTTGTCAGGAATTTGTTTGCTTCTATTAGTTTCAGAAACTGTTGGTTGGGTTCTGTTCACAAGGAGGAGGAGAAGGCGGTGGAAGGAAGGATTCGCTTTTCTTTTGTGACTTTTCTGCATGACTTTGTTTCGTGTAACGGCTGGCGGAGGTTTTATGCAAACCATTGGGACGAAACAAGAGAAAATCATTTTGTCGGTAAAAGGACAAAGAAAATGGAAATTGATGAGTTGAGAGAGGCCGACGTAATCAGATGTATCTCGCTGCACTTTAATCTGATAAATCCTGCATTCCGATCCTGCTGGGTCCTCGAAAACAGGTATTGTACCCGAAAACAGGGATTGTCGGGTTCTCGAAAACAAGCATTGTCGGGTACCCGAAAACAGGGATTGTCGGGTACCAGAAAACAGGGATTGTCGGGTACCCGAAAACAGACATTGTCGGGTTCTCGAAAACAGGCATTGTCGGGTACCCGAAAACAGGGATTGTCGGGTACCTACCTGGAAACAGGGGCTGTCGGGTATCTGTAAACAGATATTGTCGGGTACTGTTTACAGATACCCGACAGCTCCGACAGAAAACAGGATTTGTCGAATACCCGAAAACAAACTTGGTCATTACCGGCATGGTCCGGGTACCCGGATACCCGGGGTATTGATGAGATGAGTGTTGCGCGGGTAAAATCAAGAGTCCTAATCCACATGATGTTTTTCAATAAAGTCTAAGCAAAGCATTCTTGACATCCCACAAAAACAAGAACGAAAATAACTAGAGTGAAGTTCAAGGGATGACGACAGTTGACGTAGAAGAATATGAGACAGTCCACAATGGTTGTATTTTCCATTACTTTTCGTCCCAGCAGCAAGACTTTCTGTCAAGTCGGGACAGCGGCAGAATGGCGTGCCTGTAATCGGGACAAGATCCTAAGGTATTCCCATTCCCTACAAACCTACAAAAGCCACTGCTATTTTCATCTCAGCTAATGCATAACCTGGATTTTAACCCTCTCCAAGAAGACAGTCGAATCGGTGCTAGGGAAGAAAAAAATGAAAAAAAAAACATTTCCATATCCATTATTCCGTAGGTTGACCTGGTTTTTAGCTTCACCGCTCCACGGCTCTTGTATATTTTTTTCCAGAAAGGAATTCAGTTAGCCTAATTAAGTCGACCCAGGAACGAGGAGGATGGGAGGATGCGGGACAGGAATGAATGAGGCGAACGAGCACGAGAAGGAAGAAGACAGAACTGGCAAGCAATGAATGCAGGTTATTCAGGCAGTTGTCCTAAATTCCCTTACAATGACTTTCCAGCCATCCAACTTACCCCCACCCACTTGTCCATCCCAGCCGTTTTGTCCATCCTTCGAAAATAGAAGAATCCTTTTAGGCAGCACATTAAATGTCATTTACATAGCTAATTCGTTTTTCCATCGTTCAACCACCACCACCATCTTTACGTCCCATCCGGCGGTGGCTATTTATCTGTAAATGCAGACGGAAAGGGAGCACTCCCACCGACGGGAATGTGTTTGTTTGTTGCTTGATAGCGTATTCCGCCAGCAATGTATCTCTCAGATACATTAATCTTGAGAGTCTATTATAGAAATTATGTAGTTATCTTGGAATGTCGTCCTTGCTGTTGCTGCTACTCCTGGTGGTGTGTATCGTTTCATTCATTTAATGACTCCAAGAAAGTAACTACGTACAGTAGCACGGAACGATAGGCATCAACAGATAAGAGTTAGAGCTCGTCATCATCATCATTTCACAGAGAAAGTTACACGACGAGGACAAGCAGACAGATGGAGCATACAAAGGATGTAGGACGTAGGACCAAAGGTGTGTGTTTACTTGTTTACTTATATGTGCCAAGAGATTGGTAGAGTGCACACTAACTTCCAGGCGAAGGTGCAACACCTTAGGTTGTTGTGGGTCGAAATAGAAGCAAACTCTCTTCACTGCTGTGGTTGTCTATATCGTTGTCGTTGTTTGGTGCCGGGTGTGCTTGGCGTTTTGATGAGAATGCGGTCGAAATGGTTGCTTGTGGGTGCTGTCAGTTATTTAAGAGGGAAATCTCCTTAATTGCAAGCACTACGTGGGAAGTTGTATGAAAACTTCCACGATAAGCCTATTACTGTGGTTTTACTCGTTCGAGAGAAATATTTTAGAATCCTGTGTGAGTGAAGTTGAAAAAAATTAGAAAAAAATTGTGAAATCTGACTGCTGTTAAGCGCTCAAAAAGGCATCACATGATCTGGACTTGTAACACTCTCTTTGTAAGTCAGCCTTTGAGTTTAAGTTTTGCGGCTTTCAAGCCGATTCTGCTGGTTGTGATGGCACACACCCGTGGGTGTTAGGCCACAAGCGATGGCAATTGAATCAGTTGAGTTGAACCCTGGTTTTCCTTTACGATGAATTGAAAATTATGAAAATTGCACTGAAACATTGAAGGCATGAAGAGAAAGTGTTGTTGACAGCTACAGGCTTCAATTTAGTCCGAAGCACTTGGAACAGCAAACAAGAGATCTTTCAGAAAGTGGAGTGCTTTCCTCTTATGAGATTCTCCCGGTCCTAAAAAGGAGTGTCTTTCTTTGGAAAATATTCTCCTCCTCCTAGTGCAAGTAATTTGAGAAGGGTCCACATCTTGTGGCACATGCATCCATCTTTGACGCAGTGCCCTGTGATGACACTTAACATTGTTGCAATTTTGATATATTGAGAGACAATTTGGATATAGTTTTGGCCAGATAAATCTGAAGCTGTGGCCACCTAAGCATTGTTTGTGTTTTGAGTTACATCATCTCTGAGCAACAGTTTGCAAATAGCTAAAGGCATACCCATGTTTTGTTAACAGAGGCAGTATGGTGACATGCCTGGCAAGTTAGTCTGATAAACAATTGCTGGGAATGTCTTTAAGGACCTGCACAAGAAATGCTAAACTGCTATGTCATCTCGTCAAGGTATGAGCGACAGCTTAATATCACTTTAAGATTTATTGAGACCAAAACCAGGGATTTTATGGCTGCCTGACTGTCGGTGAAGATACAGATATGTCGTGCGGATATTACATTCCACTTCAGGCATGGCAGAGACTCACAAATTGATATAATGTCTGCCTAAAAACGGCTATAAAAGTGGAGATTAATATTAATTTAATTGTAGAAGACGCCGTCACCACACTGACTTCTCCGTTTTGGATACCTTTGTACAGATAACGCCGCAAATATATTTAAAATATAATTTGTCAAAATAGATTAATTACATGAATGCGAATAAAGAAGCTCTTTGGTCTTTTCTAGACAAAAGTTGTGAGTTTTGGTCCTGTTTGTGATAAATGTGATTGAAGGAGAGGACTCAACCATGCGTATACAACTTAGCTCCGGCCTGAAGGTTTTTCGACTCTTAATCTGTGGGACAATCCAACGGAGAACGTTGAATATTGATTTGCCTTACACAAGTGGGGACCTGTTGCAAATGCTAGGTAGGGTCACTAAGGCAGCTTCGGTGATGGTGTAGTCTCACTCGTACACCACGTGGGTAGGGATGCAAACGATACATCGATGTTTTGCAAACATCGATGTTTCGTTCATAAACATCGATGTTGACATCGATGTTTTGTTAATCGATACATCGCCGATACATCGACGGCAAAATTGTCAAACATCGACATCGTTCATTCATTTTGTTAAACATTCCCAAGATGTGTTATATATAAAATTTGCTTGTATTCATGTAATAATAATGGGGTGTAAAAGAGCTAAAGATGCACAATACAATGTTTTTTATATCTTAGCCTCTCCTATTCTAATATCCTACTCCGAACCTCCAAGTGGTTCACTTTGGGCATCGAGCAACCCTCAAGGAGACCAGGTATCCAACTTCTATGGAACTCTGGGTCGGTGGCTAATCGGAGAGAGTTCATGTTTTGGCATGTATTGGCTGGATACGTAAGCATAGCAGATCTTGTGCCAACAGCTAAACTAGCGCCTGTTCACCAAGGGGGTGCGGTTGGGAACGGGTTTCGGTTTTAGAGCAAGCGACTCGCTATATAAACGTGCATGAAGGGCCCGCTCGGGAACTCTAATCCCAAACCGTAGGATCCTTCAACGTTACTTTGGGTTTCGTTGACCCGATAAGACACGAATTAAAAATTCAGTCATCAACGAAAAGGGAAAACAGAGAAGGTTTTTGGGTTGAAAATAGTAAGACTAGTATACTTTGATGTTTAGGTACAGTACATGGTAAATATAGCCATCAATTTATGTGATGGAGAAGATAAATAAAACATCCGAAAAACATCGATGTATTGTTGATAATACCGATGTTTTTTAACATCGATTGTCGTCGTGGAACCATCGATGTTTTCAAACATCGACGTTTTTAAGAACGATGTTGCACCCACGTGACGTGGGTGCAAACAAAAAAAAGTCATGCCTTTATCTAGCTAAGAAGAAATAGTAGGAGGCGAGAAGAAGAAAGAAAGAAAAAAAGCCCGATAACCTTGACCACGGAAGAAATGGTAGAAAAGTGATAGAAGAGACAGAAAGACGAAAAGCGTCTTTTTGGCGATTCAGGTTCGTCAAGCTGGTACAAGCCTTCCCACCCCATCATGTTAATCTACATAATCATTGCTAAGAATTGGTTTTAAACTTTTTACTTCCAAAGCTGTATAAGCCTTCCGCCCCACAAACCGACGACCGTCAGACCCAAAGACAGTAAATTTGCTTTCGTCTACAAATATAACTTTTTCCCAAAAGCCATCAGATTTCTCAACAAATTCATTTGCGTATGCTAAACGCTTAGCTATATTGGCCTTGGATATGTACGATTTTTTCCTTGCCACTCTTCCATGGTATTCCTTTGTATGCAGAAAATTCCGTAGGTTTTGAGTGTTTATCGTTACTCCATCATCTTTGGCAAGTTCCGCTGCCATTTTTGGACCAATAGTTTTGATTTGTTCTTATCTATTCTTAAAATTTTTCGTTCTACGTAACTGTCGAACACTTTTTTACGACTTCTTTCCGGTGCGATATCGAAACTCTTATTTTTTTCGTAATTTTTTATAACGCTTTGTATGGTTGCACGCAGTCTCTTCACAATCTCTGATATTTCAGCATAATTTTTCCTTCACTTTTAAGCTTTACGATCATTTTTTTATATCGACTGGAACCTTTTTGTGTGATACAGACACTTTAGCACAAACTAACCAAATTTAAGAAACACAGATCTTTTTACACATCAAAGGACTGCTACGAACTGAACTGAGGGATTTGAATATCCTGATCGTAAAAGCACAAATCAAAATGTTACCATTTTGTACTGATAATTTACTGTTACCATACCATTCCATGCCCTCCATGTGCAATTTTTTGGTGTGGATAGGGATCCATTTAAATCAAATAAAAGTATTTTTTCTGTGTAAAAGTGTTCTATGGTTTGTTTTATATCATCTACATGATAGTAATAATCGGAAAAAATTACCAAACAAAAGGCAGGTATGACCTATTTGTTCCAACTTATAAAATATTAAAAACTGCACTCAATTTCATGCGGTGTACGTGCAATTTGTAGTGTACCTACTTAGACTCTGTGAAGCCTAGTAGTACTGAGTGTAATTTTCTCGAGATTTGAATATCCCATAGCTCAGCTATAAAATTCAGTTTTTCAATTTAACTTGATTGAAATCGAGATGTCAAGAAAGTACAGTTAAGTAGATGGATTAAAAGTTAGTTCCCTAACTGAATCAGTTTAGATCTCTAAATCTTTGTAAATTCTAATATGGATTTAATACAAGGTGAAGCAAAATTATTCATCCAATTTTGTTTTTGAATTACTTTTTTACTAATTAAAAAAAAGATGATTTTGAGTGATGAAATCTTTTTTCGGACCTTTATGAGTTTTTTTGCTAGGTGGAAAAGATGATATCCGCCAGTGTTGATACACAGTTTTGCCTGTTTTAACTCATTTTCCATGGCTTTCCACAAGATTTCCGGTGATAACTGTTCACATTCCTGTCGAATATTCTTCTTAAGGGCTGCGATTGTCTGAGGCTTGTTGTTATAAGCCCACGACTTCAAGTAGCCTCAAAGAAAGAAGTATGGGATGGTTAAATCGGGCGACCCGGTAACGCTTCCTTCACATTGTGGCTCGTGTTGTGTGCGCGGTTGAAACCACATGTTCCCCAAGCACCGCTCATTCAATTCCGGCAGTAAGAAGTCGCTGTAGGGTCCGTCTGATGATACCCAATTGCGTGGCCCGTCGCGTCGTCTAGTTGATGTTTCTGCGTTCTTAGCGACATCAGCAGCTACAGCCGCGATGCCATGCCCTGCATGGTCTCCTGTGGTTCCAGTCTGCTCGAATCAAGTAGCTAAGCGCCGGAAGAAGTCCCTGAAATGTTGATTCGGCACCAGTCAGCCAAATTGAGCATCACCAGAGAGTTAACAGATCCTATTTTGCGGTTGGAAAATTTAAGAACTGAAACCGGACGACCATAGACATAGCCATGCGTTCGTTAATTGGTTGCTGGAAATGTTTGCCGGATTTTGTCGAAAAATCATTTCCCATTTTTGGCTCAGCGGCTATATCGGCAAGCAAAATCGCCGCTATTGAAGCGAACACAATCAGCAAATGTTCGATTAAACATCAATGCATCCACAAAGATTTGTTTTAATTGATTGTTTGGTGCGGTTTAATGCATGGCGCCATCATCGAACATTATTTATTTCGAAATGAGGAAGGAGACACCGTTGCCGTCAATGGTCTCAGGTATAGAGCGATGTTAACCGACTTTCTGCGGCCAGAGCTTAAAAAAATCGATATATTCTAGCTGTGGTTCCAATGCTCGAAGTTGTGAAGAAACAATTTGGCGACTGGGTTATCTCACATCGAGCGTTTGTGACGCCAATCGATTATTTTCTCTGGGGCTTCGTCAGATCCTTAGTTTACATTAACAAGCCAACCACTTTGGAAGGCTAACACTCGAGGCGTAATTGCCGGAATAACGCTGCACATATTGGATCGACCGCTTGAATAACTGCGTGATGTTATATTCCATACATAATGGCATGAACGTAGCTTCAAACAAAAGCCAGTATACATTTTGGACCTCACACCGTTGTTACTTTATTCAAATTTCTTTTCCTATCGTTCTTATCTCGTTACCTTATACTTTCCCTAAGTTGCTATAATATGGCATTATTTATTGTAGAATGGGGCGTCAGGCGACCAATCCACACATTAGGATGGGCTGGACAATGGTGACGTAGATCCTATGAGTCATGAGTGGTTGTAGACCTAATTTTTTTGCCGATGGCCTTAATATTCATGTAGAGAGCAAGAGAGGGGTTTCGAGCTCGTTTCAGTACTTTCGGTCTCCAGCTGAATTTCTTATCTCAGATGAGCCTTGGCAGTGCTCGAGGAAACACAGCAGTTGCCGTTGGTGGTCAATCTGTGGTATTATGACGAGGAAAATAAAACTCGTCCAACTGAAATGAAGACAATGACATCCGCATAAGCGATCATCTTGCACGCTGCTTCTTTTCGTAATAGTAGTTGTTTATTAATCACAATTTATCCATAGCAGAGGAGAAAGCACTCCACCTTGTGGTGGTTCTTTACTGGGAAGTCTCGTAGTAGTGGTGGAACTTGTTTTGCGATGATTACTCTGTTGAAAAATAATTAGTGAATCATCGCACCGGGTCCTGCATCCGAACAAAGACACCAAAATTGAATGGAGGGCCCAAACTATAGACATCGGGGGCTAGCCTAAGGCCCTTGGTGCTCTGGCTGCTAAGCTACATTATAATTTGCATTATATTGTAGCTATTCAATAAATAAATAAATAAATACAGACACCGGAGAGCTCGCCAAAAAAAATGGAATACAAAAAAAAAAAACTTAGGAAATAAACTGCATCTGACTTGGCAACTGTACGGAAGAAATAAGTAGTTACTTAACGTGGACAAAGTCTGTTGAATCTTCTTTGACCATATTTTCGTCATCAAATTATGAACTCCAGTCATAACACGCCTCCCCAGCACGACCAACGAAAGGTGTCTTCACGAACTTTCACTTCGTCCATCAAGGACTCTGCATTGACCCATAACTTTTTACTCCGGTAACCAGGTAGAAATCACAACAGCGTTTTACTCTCTCCAAGATTCAGAAACTTCGTTAAAGAGTATCCAAGAAAATATTTACTTCTTAAAGTTTTCGCTCGAGAAAAAAGAAAATCACAGTTTGCAAGTTAAATGAGCGTTGACGGCAAAATTATCATGCGACCAGTGTCTAGGACTACTTGGTAGTTTTAGGCGAAAGTTTTGCTTCGGTACGACTGAGTGCCTTTCAGTTAACACTCGACCTCATTATAAATCAATCATCAACACATTAACGTCAAGCTCAAGTAGCTGTCATATCGCAGTTCAAGGATTAAGTTCGTCACTTACGTAACGCCATCAGAGAACCCCCGTCCTCTGTCACTTAGATAACAACATGCACGGCAATCAATAAACAGTTAATGCATCTCACCTGCATACATTGGGATTTGGGATTTGGGAATTATTTTTGAATTTTTTCTCAATTTTCGTAGCGACCGATTCCATTTGCACGGGATTTGGCGAAATTGCCAACTGCATCAGGAACGGTCGCCATTGTCGTTTCTGCGGGCGTTGGGTGGAGGTTTACTTGTTTGTTGTTGCTCCACTTTGTCCAGGTGAAATTTATGGTATCTGATTAAGAATCATACATTCCTTCGATTTTATTTTTCCGGTTGGCATTCGGTGCCACCGAGCAGATGCAGGGTTCAATTGTGCACGACATGAGAATGAGAACGAGAAGTTTGAGTGCCGGTGAGCTTTTTATGGCGCCCGCGGAACACGTACATGCATTCAAAGTCCTCATACGGGATGCTGGGAATTAAACATGGCGGTTGGGCAATCAGAAATTCCTCGTCTCTATATTTATTCAGAATCCGATAGTGACCCAAAAATAGAAAAACAACCAAGAGGAAGCAGTGGGATTCATGAGGAATTCAGAGTACAAACCTTCAGTGGAGAGGAAATGTGGATTAATTCAAGGTTCCTTTGCACGTTTTCCGTGTTAAATGGCAGGTGTGTGTGTGACATAGAAACAGATCGTTTGGAGTTGGGTCAATTTAGGGCGGTCTGGAAAAGTTTTGTAGCTCTTGGCTTGTCATTCCGACAGAGAGGGACACTTTCCTGGAATAGATATCACCACTGACGGAATGTTTGAACTGTCGGACAATAATAAAAAGTTGTACACGATAAGACAGTTGAACGAGATTTTGAACATTGTATGTAGGATTGTTCAGCTCGTTGATAAAATATGAGATGTTGTTAGGAATAAAGCGAGGCAAAGAATCCAACTTCCTGCTACCACTTTCTCTGATGATGGGGTGTCCTCTAAGAACGGAAAGATGAATTTCGTTTTGGAGAAGTTTCAAGGGGTGAATTATCTTCCAAACAGCATATAGGTCGGTTCTTGTTAGTACACTTTCTTTAAATTAGTTTTTTGCGACAAGTTCTGTATAAAGTCCCGAAAAGGCCGAATCCCCGTTTTTTTTTTTTGGAAATCCAAAGTCGTAAGATTGAGAGATATGAAATAACAACCTGTTTCCGCAGCTCCGCAAACGTTTAGTAAAAGTATCATAAAAGCAAAGGAATTAAATATGTAGTCTGTTTGATAACATCGTGCACGACAAAAATTAAAGAAGAACTTATAATAATAAGAAAAAAATCAATTGTACTTTTTTAATTTGTTTATTTTTATGTTTTATATTATTGAATGCTTTTCAATTAATATGTTGTCAACTCTCCTCCATTATCAATAATTGCTTGGAGTCTTCGAGGCATGCTTTCTACTAATCTTATAGCATAATCTTGAGGCAAAGATCTCCATAAAACTCGAATTTTCGTGATAATTATTTGACCGTCGAGATCTTCTTTCCTTGGAGCTTTAGCTTCATGAATGCCCAAACATTTTCAATGGGATTTGCATCCGGCGACTGTGATGGCCAATCTAAAACATCGACGTCATTTTCTTGTTTCCACGCACTGCACAAACGACTGCGATGTTTCGGGTCATTATCTTCTTGCAGTAACCTATTCTCATTCCTTCTTTTAAACCACCTTTGGGCAGGTGGTAATAAAGCCTTCTTATAAATTTTGACCATGTTGGATGCGTTTAAGTTATTTGTAAACATGAACAAATTGCCAAATCCTTGTTTTGAGAAGCATCCCCAAACGTGCACCTTTACCGGGTGTTTGACGGTCCGCTGGATTAATTTATTGGATTGTGTACATCAGGTATGAGTGATAGGAGACCATGCCCAAGAAGAAGCTTCATCCGAAAAAATAACGTTGTTCCAATCTCTGTCCAAATTTTACATTATTGGCAAGTAAACGTCTTCGTATCGTATCACAACATACATTTAGACCCCTTTTACGTAGACCCCCTTGTCCTCCACGTTACGATAGAAGAGGATTTTTTTCAAACACGAATCATGTTGTCCTGTTTTTTTGTTGTTTTTGGCGGAGACCCACGATCCGGCAAATCATCCACCTTTTTAACTTGGGAATAACGGTGCACCCACTTGCTAACAAATGCTTTTGACTTTTTCATGTATTTAGCAGCTGCTCCGTATGACATTTTCGGTCCTTTTGGATGCGTGCACAAGAATACTGCTTCATAACATGATGCAAACGCGACACTCATTTTAAAATACCTCCGTCTCTGACAAAAATTGAACACTCTTTAAATTTTTTTATTCAAAGCATCTTAGCTGAAGTATTTTTTTACCTGCTAATGCAAATGTCACTTCCAAACCTTTTTTCATAAACGAGTTTTGCCGTTAATTTAATGTTACAAAAAATAAATAAATTATTTTATGAAAGTAAGAATAAAACGGAAACTTAATAAGCTACGAAACTGTTTTTAAAATTTTTCCAGAAAAAATAAATTGCGTTGCTACATTTGTGCTTATGAATTTCATTGAAATTATTTTTCCAATATAATGAGGTAATTAAGGAGTTTGTCTCGGGCAAACGTGATCTCCACAAACGGCAACTTGGAGAAGATCCGACGCAGAATCTCTTCTACTTCGGTTTTTCGAAATAACTTGGACCAAAAGCCCCGACTCGAACTACCAAAAATATGCTCTACATAAGCCTAATCCTGCCAGTCTTGCTATATGGAGGCGATAGCTGGACGATACGTAGGACTGCAGGGTTTGGTGCCTTCAAAAGAAAAATTCTACGTCGGATACTTTATCTTGTCTGTGAGAAGGGGAATGAAGGAGAAGAAACAACCGCGAACTCTATGAGCTGTACAGAGTTGAGTGTCTTCAAATCCAAAACAAGAAAGCACAAGAATGAGAAGACCGAACCTCCGGTATAAAGACCAAGTAATCGCGGATGTAAGGCAACTTGTTCTTTGAAATTTTTATTTTACTTTTCTGATTTCAGCTAAAAGGCCCAACTACAATGGCCGTAAGGACACTAAGGAGAACTGAAGCAAGCGAAGGAATACACACAAAATACACATTGCGACTATAATGTTCATTTCGTTCAGTTTCGGCAAGTTCATTCACTTTGCCTGCTTACGAGGGAGCGAAATGAATCGCTCTCAACGTGTGCAAATGTCAGTCGACATCTGAACTCATCTTAAGTTTCTATAAACAGTTTTGGACACTTTGAAATTTGACGACGCTTCTGGTTACCCTTCGTTTTATTTTGACATAAGGTTCAGTTTTCGTACGGCTATTATGGTTGGCCCTTTAGTTTCAATCAATTTTCAATTTAATTTTTAATTAATTAGTGGGTTAAAGTTGGTTAAAAGCATTTAACCTGCTTTTGTTGAAGAAAACAGAGTTCGTTCGACAGTCCGAGGTGGACAGACAGTGCTGTTATAATATTCTCTTACGAGCGAATGGGATCTAGAGTTTTACGTCGACTACTTGAAACGGTTAAGTTTGATATGGTTTTCTTGAGAGTTATATTCTCTTAAAAAGAACTGGATAGCGCAGTTGGTTAAGTGCCTGCCCTAAGTTGGAGGGGTCCCAGGTTCGAGTCCCAGTGAAAGCAAAGTTGATACGCTTTTATCCGGTTTTTCAAATCTGCTCCAGTCACCATTTGCCGGTGGGATCAAATTAATAGCACTACGATATCACTGGAGCGGTGGGCGCCGTGGCGTAGTGGGTAGGTGCGTCGGCTCCTACGCTCGAGGTCGTCAATTCGAATCTAGAAAAAAAAAACATCAAACATTTTTTCTCGGCTCCACCTCTTTCGAGTCACTGACAATGTTCAAAGAGTATAACTGTCTAGAAAAAGCTTCTCAACCTCGCCGTTCGGAATCGGCATTAAACTGTAGGTCCCCTCCATTCGAGAGAGAACACGCACAACACGAGTGGTTGCTGAGAAGCTAGGCCCAGGTCCACCTCGGACTGTAGCGCCGCCATTATTATTATTATTATTATCACTGGAGCGGTCGATGGTAGTAGTCTGACTGTAGGTATCACAATGAACCAACATGGCTGAGTGTGCTGGTGAATTCACTAGCAGCCGCCTAACCTAACCTGACCTATGTTCTCCTAACATTGGACGTGACTTGAGAGAGTGGATCGGTAAAAAAAGAAAGTTTGTGTGTTGATCGGGATTTGATCCTCGGACGTTAGGTGTGGCAGTCAAGGCGTAGTGCCAACCACGCCAGATCGGCGAAGGATGGTTTGCGACGTAATAACAGCAATTAAAACTAATTACTGTATTATTATCGCTGCACTTCCACTTCTCAGATTCTTACTTCATTTCATTTCGCTCGTAAAATGATGGCCATAATGACTGCAATTATGCTGACACCAATTATACCTTGCTGTTTATTTTCTTCTTCGCGGCATAGGATCACCGGAAATATTTCCGGTGATTTGGGACGTTGATGATAGTCGGTTCCAACGCAAAAGGTTTAATATTAACCTTTCCTTCGATTCCTTGGAAGGTTTGCTTCCAACTTTTGTTCCCACGCCAACACCACCCTCTAGTCGCTGACGGTACAACTGTCAAGAAGGGCTGGTTAGCAAATATGTGATCAGTATTCAACGTAGCACCTTTAACTTCAATCGAATAGCCTACATTTTCAAATGCATTTGCCAGAGTGAGTTTTCAGCTTGAAACGATGATTTAATGTTTTGTGCCAAAACTTTCGTTGACTGTTTTTTATTGAACCATCTAAATTTTAAAATTATAAATGTCATACTTATTTCTGACAAACTTGACACAATGTCTTTATCCTGCATTTGACCGCATGAGTTGGATCCAGTTCTGCAGAAGAGTACGCCTCCCCCACTGGAATCCGGAAGTAATTGAGTTCAAAATCAATCAATAGAATTAGATCGTCATTTAATCAAATGATATCACAATCGAATTTTGAATTCTTTTGAAATGCTCTTCACTCCCTTTCATCGACCTCAACTTTCATTCGTTGCATTGTTACAGTGGGTCGCATTAAATCGTTCACAGACTGTGTCATGTCTAACGACGCAAGAATTTGCACAGAGCCAGAGCCCGCGAATTAGACCGGTAATATCTCACATCCTGGCAAAGCCCACAAAAGACACTATGCAAGTCTCACATAATCCCCGACTACATTACTCATCCGCATGACTGGGGAACAGAATAAATGTAAAATACTGTGTGCAGAGCATGACCCGGCCGACCTAGAAACGCCACGATACACCAGAAAAACCGAAATAGTAAAATATCTTTATTTAAACCCGATAAGGTGAACCGGAAATTTATGTCCCACTCGCCAGAGGTGGCGGAAATTTATTCCCTCAGTGAACAGCCAAAAGGTTGTCCACCTTTTGGCCGTATTCCATGCTGCAGCCACCTGCAAGTCGGTGAGGGCTGCTGCTAAAAGATACGGAACACCCTCGTTGCTCCTAAGCGGTCACGAAACGAAAATTCACTTTGACACGCGACCCACTGTAAATCCGTCCGCCTCTTGCCACCTCCCCACGGATAATAGCAGCAATGTTGACAGTGTTTCTTTCACCCCCGGCTCACTCCCATCCACGTCGTGGCTGCCTACCATTGTAGACAGCGCCACCGCCATCGACCTAATGCAGCAACACTTTCTTCCAAGCGCTCTATGAGATACCTCTAGCTGTGTGCTATGATGAACTCCGTGAGGACAGAAGCAGGGCATGCTGAAGTGGATGGTGCACGGTTCGAAGTGATGTTGCCAAGTGAGTGCAACAACAGGTAAAACACGACAGGCGAGATCAAACAACAAGTGTGTGCGAGTGTTAAGCGCAGCAGCGCAAACAGTGGTGTCACACAAACTGTCAGCACAGTCAATGCGCTCCTCTTTCTAACGAAGGAATAGGAGAAGATGTGGTTCAAACACACTGCTTCAGAATCCCCTCGCTTTGGTGTCAGCAGACAGGTTGGATTCGTCGTTTTTGCCTTGCGCCAAACACAAAACGGCAATTTAAGCGTTTCTGGTCGTGCTTCGTTTTTTGGTTTTGCCAGCCATGACGGGTTTTTGGGTTTTAATTTCTTTGAACATTTTCACTTTTGGATGGTTGGCAAAATAGGTACAGTGACAGAAACAGGGGGGTCGAAAAGTAACCGAATTATCAGAAAAAAAAACGTTTCCTAAAACTATTAAATAACGTTTTTGTATAGGATGGCGCATAAGAAACGTTAAGATTTAATTATTGAATACTTTTTTACTTACGTATTTTTTCAGATTTAACTTTAAAAAAGTTGGGACATTTACGGTGGAAAAATTCAGCACAGAATAAAGAATCAATGTGGTTCAATTTTATTTTGAATGTCGACATTCAATTATTCGAAACGCCCAGATCTTCAACAATTTACCGATTGGTCCAGCGTTTTCAGCAACAAGGGCCTTTCTGTGATCTTCCGCATGCTGGAATACCTCGTACAGATCGAAATGTAAGTGAACATTAGTCGGGCGCAAGCAAGTATTGAGGAAAACCCCGAAACTTTCACCAGGCGACTTTCTCAGTAGTTGGTGATGTCTAGGCGGTCCTTGCAAAGAATTTTAAGGTAGTTACACCTTTTTCTATATAAGATTCAATTGGTTCATGAGTTGAAAGCAAATGATTCATAAATACGCGTTCAGTATACTCAGCGTTTTCAAGACTTTTTCCGAGAGAACAACGAGTTTATTTAACGTGAATAAACAAAATAACTTCAGAAAGAATCTTCGAACCATATTTTTTTGGAAAACGACAAGTTGCGGTTAATGTGGATGGCTTCAATACCGGGCAATGATTCAACATTTTTTAAGGCCAGAGGTAGAGAACAATTGAGAATTGTGGTTTCAACAAGATGGAGTCACAGCTCACACAGCTCGTCCAACTATGGCTCTTTTGAGGGAAATTTTTAGTGGTCAGATAATCAGATAACATCGTGGGCGCCGTGGCGTAGTGGGTAGGTGCGTCGACTCCGACGCTCAAGGTCGTCGGTTCGAATCTCGAAAGAAACATCAAACATTTTTTCACGTCTCCACCTATTTCGAGTCACTGACAATGCTCAAAGAGTATAACTGTCTAGAAAAAGCTTCTCAATCTCGCCGTTCGGAGTCGGCATTAAACTGTAGGTCCCCTCCACTCGTGAGAGAACAATAGCACGCACAACACGAGTGATTGCTGAGAAGCTAGGCCCAGGTCCACCTCGGACTGTACCGCCGCCATTATTATTATTATATAGATAATATCGCGTTTTTCAGATTTAAACTGGCCCGATTTAACGGCTCCAGTTTTTTTTTGGGGCTACCCAGATAATGCTTCAGATGTAAGATCTAAAATTCTAAGAAAAGTAATGAAAAGTCTTTGAAAAGAGCACGTCAGGTCGAAGCAAACAATATACACCATTCGGGAGATATTATATTTAAAACATAACGTGAACATATTTCCAAACCATAATTTAACCTGTAATAAATGTCAAGGTTAAATAAAATCAGAAAGAGAACTGTTATTCATCAAATAAATCTTAAAGTTTTTTATGCGCCACCTTGTACTTAGAGCTATTCAATAAAATTGGATTTGAAAAAAAAATATATCTAAGAGAATAATTTGAAAAGTGTAGACAATGTAAGAAATTGTTATAAGAAATGTACGCTTTCAAAAATAACTGTTTTAAATAAGGTGCACCATTTGTTGGTTTCTTTTTAAAAAGGCTATAGAACAAAATTTTCCAATATTTTTCAATGATTGTTGCTTTATTCAAAAGAGCTAACCCTCCAACTAATCATCGAATATTATTTCGTTCTAATGACTGCCCCGGGTAAATTCTAAATTCGGTGGTTTCCGCTAAAATTATCACTTCCCATTTACAAATCGTGATAGATTAAGCAGAAAAAGTAGTAGATTGTCGAGAAGCTAATACATCCACAGAGAGTGACAGTTTGGTGCGGATTGTGGAGTGGTGGTATCATTGGAACACTTTTCTTCGAAAATGAGGCTGGTAACAAGGTTTCGGTAAACGGTGTGCGTTACAGAGCCATGTCAACCGACTTTTTTCTTTACTGAAATTGAAGACATGGATTTGGGCGACCCCTGGTTCATGTAGGATAGCGCGCCATGCCACACAGCCCATGTCACAATCAATTTTTTGTGCATCAAATTCCCAAATCGTGTTATCAGCCGTCTTGGCGATGTCAATTGGCCGCCTCGGAGCTGCGATGTGACCTCCTTGGACTGCAAAGCCAGCCGAGGCATCCACTTTAACGACCTTGTATTTCATAATTAATGAGAATGGTTTGTTTCTAGTAATAAAGCCATAATACATGAAAAAAATTTAATTTTGTTAATTTTATTGCATTTTTAAAAATAATAAGCCTTTAAAACAATAAACCACGAAAAAGGAAATTTACTTTATGTTATTTAATTTAAAGAAAAGCACACCATTTCTAGTGGAAGAACAAACATTTCAGATTTATTTGTCATTTCTTTGACAAAAAAATAAACAGCTCAACATTTTTTGGGGCTTAGTATTGAAACATTTTTAGAAATGTTTAAAGTCAACCTGGTGTTTTCAACTCTGTGCAAAAAAATTTAGAATTTCAAGCAACTTTGAATCCTTGCTGCAGACGAACACAGGTCTAATGAGAGGCCAATGCAACCAATATAACAAATGTTTTCATTTCCGGTTTGTAACCTGATCTTGACGCCACCTTCGCCTCCCCGCATAAAAGACCCATTATCTGTAGCAAAACCGATTAATTAACTTCCGGTATTTTAAGTACTCCTTTCGAGTCACTGACAATGCTCAAAGAGTATAATTGTCTAGAAAAAGACCGAAATCTCTTTCCAAAGTTCGCACACTTTCGGAAATACCACATTCAATTCGGAAGTAAATTTTGTAATATTTCAGAAAGTCGCTTAAAGCGTAAATCGATACATTTCGTACAGCAAAAATATAATAGTGCCTGGTTTTTTTTACCAAATGCTATCTGTGATCGAAAGATTGCATTCGTTTTGGTTGCAAGACAAAGTATTAATGTGCACTTTTAATTTTATGTTAGACGAGCTTAAGATCTTATAATATATATCTTTGTCTTAATCAAGCACATTTTGCACACTAATGAGTTAATTTTACGAAGCAATTGAAATCATTTGAAATCGGATGGTCAATGACTGGGAGGCGACTGGGAGGTTAAATACACATTTATAACCTATTAAGTTTTGACTGATTCTGTTAAGACTTTAGTATGAGCCCACTAACACCTGAAGTGATGAAACTGCTGGTGTGAGACCATCAAAGTGGGTAGCATTAGCAAAAAAGGATAAACTTTCAGTCTCTTGAGTAAGAAAGATATACTAAATTTGAGATAAACTTATTAGAACAGCCTCGTTTTGGAGAAAGTAAAGAAAATAAATTGAAGCAAATGCCAAACGACATTTTAAAAAAAAATCTGGATTTCAGCAAGCGCCTTGCGGCAGTCATCTTGAAATGTGTCTAATTTTATTTTTTTCATCAGGATCTTTTGTGAAATTAAGTAGGGTTGACACAGTGTGGGCCCCGTGGCCGTGTGGGTTCGTGCGTCGACCCATGCGCATTAGACTTTCACAGTCTAGGTTCGAATCCGATTTCAGATAAAAAATTAAAAAAAAAAAATTGTTCACGACTCCTCTTTCGAGTCACTGACAATGCTCAAAGACAATGCTGTCTACAAAAAGCTTCTCAATCTCGCCGTTCGGAGTCGGCATTAAACTTTAGGTCCCCTCCACTCGTGAGAGAACAATAGCACGAACAACACGAGTGGTTGCTGAGAAGCTAGGCCCAGATTCACCTTGGACTGTAGCGCCGCCATTATTATTATTATTATTATAATTAACACAGTTGAAGCTCCAATAACCGGAAACCTTTAATATCCGGAATTTGTTTATCAAGTCTAATATTTTGTTAATATTTACTCCATTATCCGGAAAAACATCTAAAATCCGGAACATATACATATTCATTTAAAACCTCACAAAAATGTGTTTTTTATCAAAAACAAACGGTATATTTAGTTTTGTTCAATTTTATTTAAACCTTTAATGAGCAGAAACATTCGGATTATCCGGAAAACCATTGTCAACCCGGAAAAAAGGGATTTTACTGTACTTTTTTTAATTTTATAAAATATGTAAATATTAATTTTTTTTAGTTATATTCATATTTATGACTAATAGTTGTATTGCTGAAGAATTAATAAAATGGTTCTAAAAAAAAGTTCAACCCCGTTTCTTTGGTGCTCCTTTTGAAAACGAGTCCGGACACCCTGTCGAAATTCTAATGAGCACTTATCGTTTTGTAGGGAGATATTTTGCAAAAAATTCACAATGATGACTGACAATGTCCACTGTGTGTTGTTAATACTAGTCGAATGCACATTCGTGTGCATTTGAAAATGTGCTCTAAAATCACCAACAAATGGAAAATGTTCTTATAACCCATTGAAGACAAAGAGAAAAGCTTAAGCGACAATAGCCTACGACATTTAAGTGAATCGCAAAATATCGCAACCACCGGATCCATCTCCTTAAAAATTCTGTGACTCCACAGTTTCATTCAAATCGTGTCATCTTTCACCTGCTCCGCAAACTCAAGACAGCTATGCAGCTTTAACTTCTGCTTCGATTTCCATTATATCAACCACCTCGTCTCGCACAGATGGTTGTGAACTTTTCGCAAAGCTTTTCCCCACCCAATAGCCTTCCACCCACAATGCCATCAACGCCACCACCGAAATGGTCATTATCACCGTCATCATCATCATCATCATCATCATCATTACCATCGTCAGCAGCAGCAGCAGCAACACAGGCAGGCGGTAGCAGCAACCTTGTAAACTTCATGAATGAAGAGCCAGAAACTTTTGCATCGGGCCGGAGCATGCCCCCACAACACCATCCAACCGAACGAACACATTATAGGTGGAGTGTGCTGTGCACCATCACATCCAACTACCAGCTCGGTCTCAGTCGAATTTTAAACTTCGACGGATTCACACGGTTCGGTCCAGTTCAGCAGCGCGTTTGGCGCGTTTGTACTCTCGTTTCAGTCTTGTCGTTCTTTTATTTTATTGCCCAGTTGCTGGCGTAGTGTTGCGAAATTTTCCCGCCAAAACAGATCCGCACATCGTCGATGAATGGTAAACGCGTAAGCCGTAGATAAATCTCGCAATAGATACTTTTTGCTTTCGGTTCTCAGTTGAAAGGAGATTGTGGATGCACACGCCATCGTCGTCGGGTGCATTTTGTTTACACTAGTCAGTGGGCGAAGTCCTTTTTGAAATTTTTTCATCGCTCTCTACTTGCGGGTGTCTCGTGTGAGATAAGTTGAGAGTGTGGCAGGACATATTTCTCTCTCTCGGTCACCGTGTGCAGTGTGCTGGTGGGGCTTAATCATTTTATCAGTCACTCGGTCAGTTTGTGGACGTTTATTTTAAAATTCTGTGGCCACCGGAGCGTTCCTCTCGAGTAAGGGTACGCATTCAGGGTTTATGACAACTCGCACGGAAAAATTACTCGCCGAATGAATTCAAGAGAAAAAAAGGAAAAAAAATCACCTTTTCACTGTGCAGTCGATTGTGGAGAGTGCAAACCTCTGCATGTGGTGAAAATTAACTAAGAAAACTCCATTTTCATTTTCTTTTGGGGGAAAAATCGGCGAAAAAAAGATTAAAAAATAATTAATTAACACGCAACGCACGACATGCCAACTGCTGCAGTCCACAGAGCCGCGACAGGAGGCGAATATGACGGTGAACACGATCACTCATCCATCCCGTCGTCATGGGTTTACATGTGTGGTTCGGTGATTTAATTTGGTGAAATTTTCGCTTGGTGTGCATTTAATCGAACAAGTATCTCGCAGATACTAGATGTCATTTCAGTGGAAAGTGTGAGATAATAATTGAATATCGGGTGAAAAAGTGAAAGAGTTTCGTTTCATTATCGAATTACATCGTCTGCATCGTCATGGGTGCAAGAGCGAAAGTCTTTTGTGGTCTAATAATATTTTTTATCGTGTTTGGGTTGCGATTTTTCTGCGCCAATTGTCAGAGATACCCGCCGCAACCGCAACAACTTCAGCAACAACTTCAACAGCAGCAGCATCATCACCAACAGATGCAGATACATACGTTCCAACAGCAGTTGCAGGCGGTGACAATTCCGATTCAAAAGGATTTACTTTCTAAAGAAAATCGATTACAGTCTCAGGTGGGTTTCTGGTTTAGCTTAGAAATGCTTGTGGGTCATGGGTGAATTGCCATCTTATCGATAAACAGAATCGTGTGTTTAGAATCGTTTTGAGATACAAACACATTCTTGGGGTGGTTTGTGGAAATTTCTGCTTCTTTTATTCTCCCCACCACACACCGGAACAATGGATATTGTCTCGGAGTCAATGATGATTTGTATCTATTGTTAGTTTGTGGGGAAGGAAAAGTATCTTATTTTTCATTTTTCTTCTGGTTTGCCGGATGTGAATTATGTTTATTGTTGCGTGAAGGAGTTTTTGTCAAATTGAATTTGAACATTTATTGAATCTTTAAGCGGTAATCCAGTGAGTGCTCTGATTTATTGGCATTTAAATTTAAATTGTGAGTTTTATCAAAATCTATAAATCCAGAATGGATTGAGCACATGACATTGCTCGGTCGTTAAGGATACTAGCTCTCGTTTATGATAAGAACAGATGCCAACGATGCAGACGAAGTGTGTCACAGTAGTTTGTGGTCGGGCGGAACTTGTTTTTATTTTCTTTTCATTACACCGTTATCAATGCAAGTACCAAACAAGCTTAATAGATTTTGAAATATACAATGTTTAAGGATAAAAGGATAAGATGAGTTTTTGACTTTTTTCATATCGATTTTTGGAATGGAAATGTCTCAACAAGAGAGTTTTACAGAGACCGAAACAAATGGTTATCAGAGGGTGCAAGGTCCGGGCTATACGGTGGATATATCAAAACTTTCGCAACCAAGCTCCGTCAATTTGTTCCGGATCATCAAAGATGTGTTTGGCCTAGCATTGTCATGATAGAAGACAAACTCCTTTCTGTTGGCCGATTTTGCTCGCTCTTTCTTAGTTGCTTCATTCAAACGGTCGAGTTGTGCACAGTAGAAGATCGAATTGGTCGTTTTGCAACGTTCTAGCAGCTCATAATAGACAATTCCTCTTCAATCCCATAAAACTCTCAACCTCTCGTTCATGATCGCTTGCCTTGGTTATTCTCGTATTTAATCCATTTTTCATCGCCCGTAATGAATCGCTTCAAAAATTGTTCCATTTCGTTACGTCTCAGTAGCGTTTCACTGCTGATTATTCGGTCACTTAAATTTCTTTGCGTTAATGCATGTGGCACCCAAACATCGAGCTTCTTTGAGTAGCCTGCTCGTTTTAGATGATTCCAAACTGTCATACGGTTGATTTTAGTGCCTCCGCTATCTGCTAACAGCTTCCGTGCTGGTCTTGCTCCATCAGTTGCAAAATTTCATCGACTTTTTCAGTGACAGGCCGACCAGTGCGAGGTGAATCTTTTACGTCGAAATTTCCAGAATCGAACAATCCTGGGTCCGGCGTTCACTTACAGTATTCTCATCGTAAACTGCACACATTTTTCGATATGTCCCCTTTTTATAGTAAAAAATCATCACGTAGCGTATTTCTTCAGATACTTCACTCATATTTAACACCATCTAGTGACAAAAACCCGCGGAGACTTTTTATCTGACCCAATAGTTGTGCTACTTATGATAGAACAACGATTGTTAAGAAATAAATTCACCACTTGGAAATTCCAATTTTGTAATTTGTGTTTAGTTCTATGTTTGATTTGAAATTGAAATTGAATGTTTGTTTATGTCTAAGGGATAAACTTCTGAAATATTGACGCGATCCTTATGCAATTTTTAATACAGTGTTAGAATTGATTGATCAGGAATCGATCATAGGCTATAGGAAAATCAGGAATTCGCATAACTCATAGAATATTTGACGGGTAATGAAATTTTGCATATACTGAGCGTCAAAAGAAAGTGCACACCTATGTGGTAACATATTAAAAGACTAATAAAATGTGTTACAGACCTCCGATTTTGGAAATATTTGATGCTTTATTTTCTAATAATAAAACAAAACGCCTTGACAAATAACATAATAAATAAAAATTCAATAAAAAAATAACAAAAAATGCTTGATTCTTTCGCGTCAAAAAAAGTGTACACACGACAAACAAAATAAACAACTCAAAGTTAGTACTTAGCCTGTTTCCCTTTCGACAGCTTCTAACTCAACCAACTTTTAAGTCGATTCGACAGGAATTTTTTGCCATTTTTCCTTTAAAATTGACTTCAACGACTCTGCTTGATATGCTCCGTTTTCCGATCTGCGTATCTAGATAATACCACAAATTTTCGGTGAGGTTAAGGTCTGAAGATTGCGAAGGATGATCCAGCTGCACCACCAGAAGTTTCTAGATGTCATAACACAGTGAAGAAAATTTAAGACAAATTTTAGAAGTTCATTCCGGTAGATCAAAAAAAATGTTCCGCAGTTGATGCACGATCTATTGTGAGGCAAGCACGAAAAAATTCTGGAGCAAAGTGCGGAAAAAAACTAGAAACAGAAGATTCTGGAGTCAGCGTCAGCACAAATAGTGTTAGACGGATACTGCATAGTAATGGGTTACTTGGCAGAATACCTCGGAAAAAACCATAAATTTCTTTAAAAAAAACAGAAGCGTTTAAGTCAGAGGTATAGAAATAAAGGTTCGTCATTAATTTCTTCGTCAAACTTTAAATATTTTGCTCCAAGAAATTACCAAAAATATACAGAAGGAAAAACACAGGTCTGAAGATGTATGCCGGCATCAGGCGATGAGAATCTGGTTTTTATTGACAGTACAATAAATAAAACCGATTACTTGAACATTTTGAGTGTAAATGTACCATCAAGTGTTGCAAAATCAGGATTGAATGCATCATGGGTCTTCCAGCAGGACAACGACCCAAAGCACACGGCGAAATTAGTAAAAGAATGGTTGTTATTTCGTACACAAAATCAACTGGATCATCCTCAGCAATCCCCAGGCCTTATCGGAGGTCTGGAACCTATTTTATTAAAATAATAATAATAATGACGGCGCTAGAGTCGGAGGTGGACCTAGGCCTAGCTTCTTAGCAAGCACTCGTGTTGTGCGTGCTATTTTTCTCTCACGAGTGGAGGGGATTTACAGTTTAATGTCCACTCCGAACGACGATTTTGAGAAGCTTTTTGTAGACAGTTATACTCTTTGAGTATTGTCAGTGAATCGAAAGAGGTGGAGCCGTAAAAAAATATTTGATGTTTTTTTCGAGATTCGAACCGACGACCTCGAGCGTAGGAGTCGACGCACCTACCCACTACACTACGGCTCCCACAGCAACAGCAGTAGTTGCATAATTTTCCCTCCGAAGGCGCTAAGAATAAGCTAGGCTTGCTTATCCTCAAGCTTTTGGCTGTATATAGCAAAACTGTCAGGGTTAGGGTTCTCTAGAGCAAGATTTGGTTCTTGAGTAAGGAGTTTTAATCCAAGTTGTTTCGACAACCTGAAGTAGCAGCGGTTGTCAACGGCACGGATCTTCACCAAGTTGTAGTTTGTGGAATTCACGATTGTCCCAGTTAAGACAAAATCCTCCAAAATTATGGTTGTCGATTGTGACGATTTGCCACAGATGCTGAGCGACGGGCCGATTTTGCTCAACAGCATACATTTTGTCTTCTCTTCAATTACCTTAAGACCAGTTTATTTTTCCTGTTCTTCAATTGCCGTGAAAGTTACTACAATGACTCGCTTGGAAGGCGCGAAAATGTTGATGTCGTCTGTGTAACCCAGTAGCTGGCATTAAATGTTTACATCCGCCGCACCATCTTTTCCAGAACTAGAACGAAGAAGTCACCAGAGCGTCTCCTTTCCAAAATCTGGTACAGATTTCGAACGATTTGTAAGTTCCAGAAACATACTGAGCGGTCTATCGCGTATTTTTTAGCGTGACGGAACACAACCGCATCAATTTTGCCGAGATCCAGAATCGGTCATCGCGTCGAGCAGTTTCTTGTGATGAATAGTGTGGTACAAGTCTTTAAAATAGGTGAAAAGGGGGTGCGTACCGATCTGAAACTCGCTGGTCTTTTCTAGGATTTGACGGTTTGAATCGATTTGCCGTGTCAAAAGCCGCTCTGAAATGTGCCGATTAGTGCGGTGCAAAAGGGCTTTAGGAGTTCACACGGTATGCTAAATAGGATCTTGTAGGCGACAGCGACATCGTGGTAGGATCCCCTTTTTTGTGAATGGGGCATATAGAGCTGGTATTCCAGTCGTTGAGCATGCTCTCCTTTTCCCATATCAAACACCTTAATAAAGGAAAGGACACGATTTGTGAAATGCCTACCTAAAAGCTTCAATTAATTTCTGCGAATATCCTGGCACCGTTTCATAAAAAAAGAATAAACCAATCAATCAGAACACAACTTTTCATCCTTCAGCATCATTATTCTCGTCTCACTTTCCCTCTGCTGATTATCCCCTGACTGATTAGCACATTGCCAACTATTCGCAAAACGGGAGTCCCCCAATTAGTCACTGTAAGCCCTTCATCACCACAATTTCGTTGCCAAAAACTAACCCAGACTTGTATTTATAATCACGAGCATTTTGTCTCATAACTCTCATCAAAGCAGAGAGCGCCTCCTCCAACCAGCTAAGCCTCTTACATTAGGCACCCTGTCAACACGGCTCTGAAGGGTTGAAATATTAAACGAAATGTGTGTTGACTATCCGCCAACATAATCCCACTTCAGCTCTGTCTCGGCAAACATACACTTGCGTGTCGAAATCAAATGAAAACCAGCGCCACCGCCTCTTTCTCTTCTCAGCTTTCAAAGCCAAGTTTTTATTTTTCTTTCGCCGTTTTTTTTTTTTTTTGAAGCAAGCACTTTTGTGTACACCCAGAACACAAGGACCGCCGATTTGTGACCGTTATGCGAAGACAATAGGTGGAAATTATAGTTTTTCGCCAAACAATGGATTCCTGTTTCCTTGACTTGGCAGAGACTAAGGACGATGACGATTCACCAGTGTGTTCAAGTATCTGGCACAGCGCCAGAAGGAAGAAGACTCTTCCACCGAAGGTCAACATAAATTTTCAGTGGCGCGCTTTTCGTTATTGTCTTGAGATGGAAAACGACTTTCGTTTGACTGCACTGAAACAAAGCGGTGTAGGGGGGAGGGCACATTTTCAAGAAAATATATGAAATTACACTGAAAGACCGATTCGGGGGCGGGAATGTGAATTAATTATAACAACACAAGAATTCTCTTCTGTGTAACCCGTAGCTCGTTTCGTACGTCCTTAGAACTGTTTTCAGGCCAACGCTTGAGCGTCGATGTCTTCGATAGACTAAAAAGGCACGTGATGTGACGCAGGAAAACTGAAAAAGTACTCTTACTGTGGCATTGAAATCGCACTTCAGTGGTGGTGTCTCGAAGAGACACACATCTTAGGATGACAGGGGTGGCGGAAAGTGTGTCACGAATGTGATGGCATAATGCTTTTAGAAATCATCATCATGTTTGTAGGTGATTGTGCTGCCATTTGGCATCACATGTGTCAAACTTTTTCGCTAGAATGGGATGCTCCATGTGACTGGAGGACTGTTGTTTTAGGACATGATTGCACTTCAGTGTTACACTGCAGTATCTTGACATGGATCATTGGTTTGTAAGGGTCTCAGCATCCTCTTGATATAGTCCATTAAGACACTACTTCATGATGAAATGTATTTGTCCTTGAATGGGAAAGTAGGTTTCGTAACATGAAAATGGATTGTGCTTTGACAGATGTCACATAATCATTAAGTGGCATACATATTTCCATTGTCAATCATTTTGTTTCTTAGCAGCAACGAAATCTCAATCTCTGTATGCGGTATTTGGTACTTGATTGAAGAGAAGAGAGGTCTTTTATTTTCTGGTAAGGTTTTCAAGAGGGAGATTTGCAAAACAACTTTTAAAGAATGACGGGCGGTTATGGAGACGGCACCAGTTCCTTAGTTCGGTGTTTGCTAAAAAAGCAAGAGCTAATGCGAGGCCGTTGAATCTGGTGAATTTTATTGGAGCCATTTGGCATGAATTCATTAGCAAGTGGAAAAGAATGGTTGGAGAGCGACATATAATGGAGCCATTTGGAATTAATTAATCAGCAAGTGGAAAAGAAGGGCTGGACAGCGACATGTGTCTAACCAGGCGTTTACGGCCATGTAGAGTAGATGAACAACTTCGTTCTGATCTTCGACCCTGAACCAGTGGGATAATGCAACGGAGGCCGTCCACGATTAAGGTGGCACACGCAACTGGAGAGGAACTTGGCGTGTGAAATTGGCGGCCGCTGTCAAAAAATCGTGCTGGCTGGAGAGGTTTGTTGGTTTAGGCCCATGTCCACCCCGAACTGTAGCGCCACAAGAAGAATTAGAATACGTTAAACTTACAACCATCCTATGCAGTTTTTATGATAGCTGAGTTTTTCCGGAATGACTTTCCTGCGCTAGATGGCATCTCGTTTCAACCTATCGAAAGCCTTCTCGAAGTCGATACAGATGTAGGTAGGTGATAGGGTGCCCTTGCAACTGGGTCGCGACCGACTTAGACCAACAGATGTGCCCCGATACAGATGTACCAAAGACCTGTGCTCAACGCATTGCTCGATTGTGACCCGTAGGGTGTTTATGTGTTCGATGCAGCAGGATCCAGTGCGAAAACCTGCCTGTTTGAAGTCGAGAGTTGAACCTAAATGCATTTTGCTATTATTTTGGCTGCTGCGGAAAGAACGCATACACATCTCCAGTTTCCATCGAGTTTCTCTTTTCTCCTTTTTCCACTCCCGCACAAATTGTTGGTTACCACAAGCTCTATGTATCAGCGGATGCAGTCAATTTGCTGATGGTGATGTGGCAGCGCTTGAAATACGAGGGTGGTCCGATAAGTACTTAGCCTACAAAAGAAAAACGAACGTTAGGAAAAATGGACTTATTTCTCAACATAGTCTCCTTTTAGCTCGATAGACTTCACACAGCGATTCTCCCTCTTCTTTAGCTCGTCTGAAAAATAGGTTTTCTGTAGGTCTGCGAACTAGGCCTTCGTGGCGGCGATAACTCCCTCATTCGACTAAAATTTCTGCCCAGCGAGTGACTTTTAAAGTTTGGAAACAGAAAGAAGCCGCACGGGGGCAAATTTGGAGAATACGTTGGATGGGGTTGTAGTTCGTAGCTTAATTCGACCAATTCGACAAACGGTTGCGCTTGTTGTTCGGAGTGAGCATACACGGCACCCATCGCGCCGACAGGTTTCTCATGACCAATATTTCGGTACCGTGACATTGTGCCAAACGGAAAAATTTGGTATAATGACGCTTTTGAAAGTGTAGGCGCCGTGGCGTAGTGGGTAGATGCGTCGACTCCTACGCTCGAGGTCGTCGGTTCGAATTTCGAACAAAACATCAAACATTTTTTTCACGGTTCCACCTCTTTCGAGTCACTGACATTGCTCAAAGAGTATAACTGTCTATGAAAAGCTTCTCAATCTCGCCGTTCGGAGTTGGCATTAAACTGTAAGTCCCCTCCACTCGTGAGAGAACAATAACACGCACAACACGAGTGGTTGGTGAGAAGCTAGGCCCAGGTCCACCTCGGACTGTAGCGCCGTCATTATTATTATTATTATAATGTCGCTTTGGTAAAGCGTCATAGCGTTGATTTTTGTCGCGTTATCCTCCGTGGTCGCCGTTTTCGGGGCACCTGGGCGTGGCTCATCAAAAACCGACGTGTGACCACGTTGAAACTCGTTAAACCAATTATTGACGGTCGTGATTGAAAGCGTAGAGTCATTGTACACAGCATCCAAGCGCTCTTCTAAAACAAGAATCGAATCACCGACCGATATTGCTCTTTTTCCATTTTTCTAAAATCTGCCGACAAGTCTGCTTCCACACGCGGTCAAAACAAAACTACGAGACAGTAGAGGTCTACCAGAACTACACGATAGAGGCCATCGGGCGGGGAGCGAAGCACTTATCGGACCGCCCTCATAGTCCGGAGTAATTTTTGGAATAATCAAGGTAATTCGAGATCAAGCCACCATTTTCTAAGTTTCTTAATCCAAAATCAGCAGGTTATCGTTTAGACTCTTCACCGGGTGTTATTTAGAGTTCCAACCACCAATTAATTCCTTGGTGACGATATAAACGCTCTTCTACTATCGCAGCTACTCGCTGCTTCTTCCATCCTTGAAGCCAGTGTGACGATGTGCTACCATTTGTCACTACACTGCACTTCCTTTTTCTTCGCACGGGCTTGTTTCTCTTTATGGGTAAGACCGCTGGCTGCAATCCAAGTCTACTTCTGTCAGATTTTGAAATTAAAAAAAAGGACTTTTCGATTCGACGACGACATTCAAACAGTGCTCTTCTGCAAACATGAAAAATAGGAGCTCCATTCGAGAAGCTTTTAACAGCGAATATATTGACTTCAAATTAATCAGCCTGTCTGGTGTCGCGATTATTTCCACTGAAAATTGGAGGAAGTGCTCTTATGCCTAAAACACGAAATACGAAATTGTAACGCGCCTATTAAAAACACTGCTAATGAAATCAGGAAGGAACTAGTCTTAAATAGCAAACTTGTGGAGAGCTGACTATCCGCCACAATGTAAACATTCGTTGATAGGCATACGGAATCTGCTGCACATTCAAATGTGCAGCAAATTTGCCTCAAGATGAAACTTCACGCATTATAGGCACTTACAATTCGATGTGGCGTGTTTAAATCTCCACAGCAATTACATCGGAGAACTTTCCACTTCTCACTTTCTCTCTCAAATTGCAACCTGGTTGTCCTTACACCATCCAGTTTTCCAGTCCAAAGACAACTTACTTTCTCTGCAAGCAATCTGCATGTTATTGCGTTTAATCAGGCAAATGATGAATTTTCATATTTGCTGTTTGATTTGCTTGGATGAAGAGCTAAGACCTATTGGTTAACCATTTCGATCGAAGTGACTTTGTTGTTGTATTTTATGTAACCATATCAGTTATCAAAGGCAGAGGCCATGAAGGCTATGACTAATAACTCGTCTGGTCATTTTGAAGCCAAATTCCTGGTGCAGCATTAATGGGGTGTGTTGTGGAGACAAATTTATGCACCCTTCCTTATTCTCCGTCTTCTCTGGAGGGATCAAAAGCCATGCGAAGTCTTCTATTGGCTAGAAATCTTAGTGGTTCATCATCCATTCAGGAAGAACCTTCGGTTTGTATATCAAAAGGCGTTCGACTAATAATTCATACAGTGGAACAAAAAAAGAGCGGAAAAACGTCATAACTGGGTTCAGAACATTTTCATCCAACGAATTACTCAACAAAAAAGTTCATCCTGAGTGATAAAACTTCTGTATGTCGCTGTCTAAAGAGACACCCATAATAGCCGTATGGAAACTTAAGCTTATGTCAGAAGCAAACGATAAGTAACTAGAAGGATCGTCAAATTTAAGGTGTCTACTGAAACTGAACGAGATTTCAACTGTCAACTGGCATTTGCATACCTAGACAGCGATTCATTTTGTTTCCGCATATGGGGCCAACTATAATGCCCATACGAAACCTTAAGGGAACTGAAGCAACCGAGCGAATGCACCAAAATGATACACGTGACTCAACAATAACTACTTCCTTAGTTTGATTAGGTTTTAACTATAGTAACAATTTCGGTCAGTTTCGTTAAGTTCGTTCACTTTTGCCTACTTTCGCGATAGTTGACAGCATTCTTTTTAAGATTCTCTAAGCAATTATGGATATTTCATTTTTCAGTCATTCTGGTTACATTTCGTTTGCAGTTGACATAAGCTTAAGTTTTCGTACGTCTATTAGTTTGCTCTTAAGTAAGTAAAAGCGAACGAACTTAACGAAACTGACCGAAATGATTACTATAGTCATAGTCTATCGTGCTCGCTCGGTGCTTGCTTCAGTTCTCGTAAGTTTCCCTGCGACCATTATAGTTCATTAAACACATGAAACTCCATTTACTCGCCGGTCTTACATCACCTCCTTCCTTTCAGTACCCCTTTGCTTTACTATAAATTATTCCTCCGAAATCAATCAGCAGAAATACAATCAATCTCTAAGGGTGAGTGTTTGCATATAAACTGCTTGTCCTACCAAACATAATCGCCCTCTCCCTCTGATCCCTTTGGAAGTGTGTCCCTCTCCATTCTCCGTCGTCGAAAGACACACATGTAGCATGGTGGCAACACATGCACATTCTCTCACAGGACAACCTGATAAATGAATAATTTCCTCGTGTAACAGATTTCGAATTATTGTTCTCAACCATGTATCGGATGCACCAGCCCTCAGAACAGTGAATTCCTTTTGCCAAACGACAAACGTAATTATACATGCGACCTACTTTCACACCCCAAACCCACCCCACCTACCTCTCCACACCGCACACAAATCAAAGAAATCAGTGCCAGAGCTATTGGCAGTGTCTTGCTAGCCCCACGAAGGATCTCATTTTAAATTGTTACTTGTAATTTGTTACATCCCCTTTACAACTCCGTTGAGCGGGCACACTTCGCTGCACTTAACCGCTTTAACCATATCACTACCACTGCCACACCGTGCTTTATGGCACATGTGTGCCGTGCATAAACGCCTCGTCTGCAGACTCGTCGCCGCCACAGAGCCGCACTGATACGATGACAATGACGACGACGAAGACACAACGGTGGGAGCTGCCAACCCACTTTGATACGAATGCACATCCTAATGAGATTATCATTGACATATAACTGAACCTGAAGCTTTTCCCTACCGCAACGACACCCAGTAAGACACACACCCTCGTTTCCTCGTTCCCTCGCTCGTGGGCACGAGTCCTTTGAGGAATGCAATTTGTGTCGTGCAATCGGTTGCACACAGCCTCACACACATCTCGTTGTAGCGCCCCCTTCCCAAGGATTTCCTTTTATTTTTTCGGTCCTGTGCTCTGGCCGGGAAGTGGGTCGTCCACACAACAACAGGAGACACGTCAGACTTTGTTGGCCAACAATGCAATAAAATTCAATTTTCCAAATTAGCAAATCTGCAGAACTTCTTCAGCAGGCGGTCGGGGGTGGCACACAGGTGCCAGGATGTTTGCCGTGCATGAGGGATAAGGAACATGTTGTAGGTGTTCCAGGTCCGGTGGTGCCGGCCATACTGCCTCTGCCAAAGTTTGTCAATTTGTGTTTATTGTTCAAATTTGTGGCTTTAGGTGTGTGTAGTGTATCATGTTAGTACGGTAGTGCGGCCAGCCATTGAGATTATGGGTGTCATTATCCTCTTAGAGGTTTTGCTGTTGTTGATATGGCGAAGGTGGTGTAGCGAACTGGGGGTTGACATGCATGGGATGTTGTCAACTTGTGGTTTCTCGTGATTATGTCAATCGAGAACGTTGATTGTGGCTTATGTGTGGTGCAGGAAAAAGGAACTTGAGGCTGCCCCATATGACTTTAGGTTGTGTCGGATAATAGACGTGTGTGCTTAGCAGAAATTATTGGCAGCAGGACATTTAAAAAAGCAGTTCATATAGGTGCAGGTGACTTTAGAGTGATTACGTCATTTTAAATGGCGTGAAGTAAGAGGGAACTGAATGGCGCAGTTGTTAGTTAGTGCCTGCCCTAAGTTAGAGGGGTCCTAGGTTCGAATTCCAGTGAAAAGCATCCGGTTTTTCAAATCTGCTCCGGTCGATCAGTGGTAGTAGTCTGACTGTGGGTATCACAATGGACTAACATGGTCTAAGTGTGCTGGTGAATGAACCAGCAGCCCCCTAACCTAACCTAACCTAAGAGGCGAACAAATAGTGCTGCCGAACTAAAGGCTTTGAGGTGCCTCTCTTCTTGGGTGCGCCATCTTAAACGTGGACGTCCTCTATAGCCGTGCTCCACATGAAATCCCTTCGCCTAGCCATCTTAGGCATTGGATCTGCAGACGCTCGAAAGCATGAAACTAGAAACAGCTAGAAACATGTCGCTGTAAAGACCATACAGTTCGTGGTTGAATAAACCTTCTTCAACAAACGCCTCATGAACGGCTCGCTGAGTTCAAGTTCACGTCAATGCCATCCGCGTATAGGGTGGCCCAAATACAAGTTTATTTTTAAAAGTGCAATAAAATGAACAAAATTAAATTTGTGCCATATATTATGGCTTGACTGGTAAGAACAAACATTCCCATTAATTATGAAATACAAAGTCGTTCAAGTGCCTGCCTCGGCTACCTTCGCAGGAGCGCATTCTGTCACTCCAATTTTCCGAGACCTTGTTGATGGTTTCGGACTGTAGCTCACGGATTGCTTGGATGAGATTGACCTTAAGTGTTTGAATTGTTTCCGGATTGGTCCCTCGGTCCCTCGCGGTCCCCACAACAAAAAAAAGTCCAAAGGGATCAAATCGCAGCTCCAAGGCGGCCAATTGACATCGCCAAGACGGTATATATCACGACTTGGGAATGTGGTGCGCAAAAGATCGATTGTGGCATAGGCTGTGTTGCATGGCGTGCCATCCTGCATGAACTAGAGTTCCTCCAAATCCATGTCTTCAATTTCAGTAAAAAAAAAAGTCGGTTAAAATGGCTCTGCAATGCGCATCGTTGACCGAAACGCTGTTCCCAGCCTCATTTTCGAAGAAAAATGATCCAATGTTGTCACAACTCCACAATCCGCACCAGCAGCCACATTCTCATCTGTGTGCACCGTACGACGACGGGGACCAAGAATGTTATCCACTAGCACTAGTTATTGCACAAACCTGCGTACAGCAGTCACGATCGGTGCTTCATTTCGGCTTCTTTTAAACTTCTTTTCAAAAAACGCACTGTTTGTGCTTCACAGCACTCTCTTTGGAAATAAGTTTTCAATATTTCCCAACGTTGTCCAAGCGTAAACCGACTCATTTCGTTCCGCGGAGGTATGATACAGACTTTTTGTCAAGATTTCGACCGAAAAACAGCTGTCAGTGTCAAAATAACTTATGATTTAAAAAAAAACACTAGATGGCCCACTCTGTATTTTTGAAAGATCGTGCCTCTAGTGGTGACCAGCGAGTTTTGCATGATCGTCTGAGAATGTTGTTGGAAAAGTCACATGAGAGCCTGTCGCCTTGTCAAAACTTTTTTTTAACATTAAAGGTCTTTTTAAGTTCGTTGCCGACCTCGATGGAGTAGCTATAGTTCTCCATAGTGATCGATCTACTTGTGAATTTTATGTCAGTGTTTCACGCCATGTCTAGTTTTGACATTCCTGCCAAACTCGTCAGACTGAGCAGGATGACGGTGGAGAACTCTCGCTGCTCCATCAAGGTCGGTAACGAACTCACCAAGACCTTCAATGTCTAAAAAGGTTCTAGACAAGGCGACGCGCTGTCATGTGATTTCTTTAACATCGTTCTTGAGAAGATCGTCCAAAACTCACTGGCCAACACTAGAGGCACGATCTTCCAAAAGTCCGTTCAACTGCTAGCTTACGCGGATGACATTGACGTTATTGGGCGAACACAGCGAGCCGTCAATGATGCGTTTGCTGGCATTGAAACGGAAGCGGCTAAAATGGGTCTGGCGGTAAACGAGGGCAAAAAATCGAGAAAGGACGCACAACATCGACGACTAGGCCAGTCTACGGATCCAACGCCTAAGATGGCCAGGCCATGTAGAGCGTATGGACAACTTAGCTCCCCAAACGGGACAAAGATACCTCCATTCCGACAAATCTCCGGTCGATAAGTCTTCTTCCGTGCGTAAGCAAGGTCTTTGAAAAAATCTTCATTAAAGACCTGAAACAGTGGGTTGAGAAAAAACAAATTATACCGGACAACCAATTTGGCTTCAGGGCGGGACATGATACCATACATGCCGCGTCTAAATTGGTCTCCGACATTCAGTGGAATAAGAATAAGACCCAATGCACGGGTGCCTGCTTGATAGACATGGAAAAGGCGTTCGACACCGTATGGTTAGAAGGCCTTTTCCTCAAGTTGGTCGGGCTCGGCATCAGTAAACCATTGCTATATATGATCTATGACATGATCACTGGTAGGAAGTTTGTTGTGAAAAATGGCAACGTAACTTCTACCACGACCTTTCACATAAAAAATGGGTTGCAACAGGGAGCAGTTGGTTCGCCGATCCTGTTCGCTATATTCACTAGCGATCTTATAGGTTCCATGCCAAACTTAATTGCGTATGCCGATGATCTAATCGCGTACAGATCAGGTCCGAAGGTCGAAGTAATAAATAACTTGTTGCAGCGTGACTTCGATAAAATCCAACGATTTTGCGACGACTGGAAGTTGAAGATCAACTTCCGGAAGTGCGAAACTATCCTTTTCAGAACCCCGCTGTCCAAGGCCTCAAGGGACACGAAGAGAAACTGGCGCAAGTTCGTCATAGTTGACCCACAGGGACAGCCGTTAGCCGTGAAAAATGTAGTTAGATATCTTGGCATTTGGTTGGACCAGTATCTGTATGGTGGTAAACATGCAGATGCAGCGCTGACCAAGGCAAAGAAAGCCTTCGCTGTGGCAAGTAGGTTGTTTTACAGCAGCCAACTTGACACCAGAGTGAAGGTGATCTGCTACATGGCCCTTATCCGGCCAATCATGGTGTATGGTTGTCCAGTGTGGTTCAACGTGAGTCCTTCCCAGATGGAAAAGTTGAGGGTGTTCGAGAGGCAGTGTCTTCGGGCCTGCCTCCGTTTGTATCGCACACCCGAATCCGAGTACAAGAAATTCTATCCCAACGAGGTCTTGTACAACGAGGCAAACCTGATAAGGATAGATAATTTTATTATTAAGTTGATTCGGGGTCACATTGCACGAGCTATGACTTCCACCAACTGTCTGATCTTTGGGGCTTACTACCCTAACTTATTGTACCATGAGAAGGTGCGCCTTAACGGCTTTATTCCACCAGAAGCTTTCCTCTATTTGGACGAGAAAGGCCTGATACAGGATACAGAAGGTTGTCCTATCATCTTCCATGTCGCACGCCGAACAGTGGACAGGCGACTTCAGTACGAGCCAGACGTCGCTCGCAGCCACGAGGATTTTCTGCGGTTCAGTAGAGCGATATCTGCCCGCGATAGAGCAGTGTCTGCCAAAGAACGGCATTTCTATTGGTGGTTGCACCAGAATCAGCCTTCGACGCCGCTAACTTCTCAAGAGCAATGACGGTGTAGTTGGCTCTTTAGGGCCAACTTACATAGGTTAAGGTAGTTGTAAGTAATAGAATAGACGAAAAAAAAAAAAAAAAAAAAAAAAAAATCACAAAACCAAAATTCAAAAAAAAAAAAAAAAAAAAGGTGCATCACGGCGTATTAGATATATATGTTAAGCATATAAATAACATATACGGCCCTGGTGCACACGTCCGTATAGTGTTACGGACATAGTTAAGCGTAGTTTAAGTAATTGTAAGTTAGTTGTACATTTTAGTTTAGTTTAAGTTAGAATAAGAGAAAAAATAAAAAAAAAAAAAACCAAGTATGTCCAAGTTTTTTTAAATTTTCTTGGATAAAAAATAAAGACCTTACGTTCAAATTAAAACGAAGATAAATTAGGCCGAAAGGCATATTAAATGTAACATAGATTAGCTTAGAGTACCCGTATAGGGTCAGTAAGTTAGATTTAAGAACATTAGTTAAGATAGTTAAGTTAGATTTAAGTATTTTTGTCTAGGATATAAGGTAAACATGATCTGAACAATAAAAATACATTACAAACAAAACAAACAAAACAACTTAGCTCCGGCCCGAAGAGTCTTCGGCTCTGAGCCTGTGCGACAACGGAAAAGAGGACGTCCGCGTACAAGGTGGCGCACATAACTCGAGGGGGACCTCGGCCGGCTTGGTGTGCGAAACTGGAGACAGCTGGCGAAAGATCATGCTGGCTGGAGAGGCATGTTGAGTGAAGCCCAGGTCCACCCCGGACTGTAGCGCCCTAAGAAGAAGAAGAAGAAGTTCCACTGACAATTGAGTAGGCGAACCACAGTACAGTAGAGTAGGTGAAATATTACACGAGCAGTTCTGAAATAAGAAGTGTCGGTTATACAGACCATGTATGCTGTCCAATTAAAGTGAATTTTCGGGATCATATTACGCTATAACTTTGGAGTCTGTTTTTCGCTGTACTCGCCTGAACTAGCGCCGACTTTTAGCTCCTTCCTTCGTTCAAATTACAATGGTGGCACAATGAACCTAAACTGTTAGTCTTGCCGACACTAGTTGCAAGTGCACCCTTCTGTGTACCTAGTTCACATTAGCGTCGAAAAGGAACACCGTACTATTCCTATACCACCCAGAAGGCCTCAACCGAAATCCTCAAGCCTATTCCGGGTTCTAGGCATGCTTTGACAAGTTTAATGATCGCTTACAATACCGTATTGACTCGGAAGGAGATTAGTTTGAGTAAATGGGATGAAAGAAATGCACCACAAAGCATCTGCTTCTCTCCTTTAGAACAGTCTCATCGGAAATGGGACAGACTCTGAAACTGAAAAATCAGTAACAAATTTAAAACGCAATCTGAGCCAATTTAAGATTGCAATTAAGTAAAGAAAAATGTAATTATCCACCAGAAAAAAAATCTCCTCCTTTGTAAAGAAAACGGGATATCAACAAAAATATTTAGTATTCCCTATTCTTAGTCCAGCCTGTTATGTTTTAGGAAAAAAAGCATTTTGGTGTGTAACTTTCACGTCAATTCACAATCCAGTTCATTTAAAATTTAAATCATATCTTGGTTAAGTGCACAAACAAAGCAAACATCATAAATCGTTAACCCTTTGGCAGTGAAGTTATTCAATCATCTTCATGTTTTTCTTTTCATCCACTCCACTCCTTGTTTGCAACCGATCTTTGAAATATAAATCCCGAGGACCACTTAAAGCTTTTAATCTTGCACTTCCTCTAATATGTGTACCCTTGTCAGAGCTTGTCGGAGAGTGTCTTATTGTCCAATTAAATATGATGTGAAAAACCGCTTGTTAATAGGATTATAAAGCATCACATCATGTGAAGTGCCTGCTTTGAAAGCTCTCCACATCGGTTCACCAGAAAGAGGGTACTTGCTACCTATTACCTCATCGGTACTCCATCCGTCGGCATGAAAACTTTCTCTCAAGTTCTAATCAATTTGACTTAATGGGGTCTGATTGGTGTTCTCCTTTGAGGTTCCCCCGTTGCGTCATTTATTTTGTGCCGCGTAATCTATGGCTAGATGACTGTGGAGTAGGTCTTGGTTGAATTGAGGTAAATTTTCAATTCTTCATCGTGGTAATAGCTTCTCATGATAAAGAAAGTGAGGAGTTTTTTGAACAAGTATTTATCACTTTCAGTTGAGCGCAAACTGGTTCCCTGATAGTTTGTTAGTCGGAAAAGGGAATGATTCTTTCTGCCCACGAGATTTGTAGTGCATTTGTGACTTTCGACTTACTCAACACGGGCTGATTCAAATGGGGACTGCAAATCAAAACGGACGCAGTTGAGTCGCTTTCAGCACCGCTATTTATGATTACTGCGAAAAAGTTGCAGTCTGTTTCCTTGTACAGTCAAAATCGGTTATAACGACCTTCAAGGGACTGACGAATTTGGTCGTTGTAAGCGATATGTCTTTGTAAACGATTTGTTATGCAATGGGATTATTATGACGGGACCAAAGAATATTGTCGTTATAACCGATACGTCGTTATCGTTATACCCGATGTCGTTGTAAGCGATTGTGACTGTAGTTTGAAATACAGTGGTAGACAAAAGTTTTCACACAAAGTTATTTAAAAAAAAAAATTAATTGTTTAAGACAAAATCATTTAGAACCATGTAATAAATTTGAAGCAATTAATTGAATATCATAAAATAATAAAAAAATATGTTTTCATCCAAAAACAATAAGAAAGAGCTTTTAACTTGGGTTTTCTTTAAACGCTTCGTTAAAATCGCTTTTTTGTAAATGACTATGTTTGAAAACTTTTGTCCATTACTGTAGAAATTATTTAAACCTAATAATAATAATAATAATAATAATGGCGGCGCTACAGTCCGAGGTGGACCTGAACCTAGCTTCTCAGCAACCACTCGTGTTGTGCGTGCTATTGTTCTCTCACGAGTGGAGAGGACCTACAGTTTAATGCCAACTCCGAACGGCGAGATTGAGAAGCTTTTCATAGACAGTTATACTCTTTGAGCATTGTCAGTGACTCAAAAGAGGTGGAGCCGTGAAAAAATGTTTGATATTTTTTTTTTTTAGATTCGAACCGACAACCTCGAGCGTAGGAGCCGACGCACCTACCCAGTACGTCACGGCGCCCACCAAATACGCTTCATTACTATGGACAATGTTTCGGCATTTTTGGGATAGCGGCATGACGCCATCGATGAAGAACTTATTTATTCCTTCATCCACTGTCTTTGACGCTTCCGATTGTTGTTATAATTATGACACGTTTCAAAATTGGCTCGATTTTATTGTGCAGATCGTCGCAGATGTTAATTTGGTTTATCAAGTTTTTCGTGCTCAACTTATGAGGAACTCATACATCGATGAGTGTTTGGGGGATGCTCAATATGGCTACGTATTTGCCTATTGGCCAATGACCCGTGATGATCCGTGCTATTCTAGCGACCACGGTCCGAATTCTGTAATGGAGTTCGGTTGTTTTAGCTATATTATAATCTTCTAAGTATTTCCAGTTGTTTTTTCAGTTTTCTAAAATGTCCTAAAACCCAAACTATGGTGATGCTCCCTGAAAATCTCTGGATTATGCAGGCCGACTTGATAGGCCTATCAGCACCTTGACTGTTAACATATATAACTGTACTTTGTTGTGGTGTGAGCTTATGATACGACAGGACTTTCGAATGACGACAATTTCCGCTTGGAAAAGACTACCATAGTCTGAAAGTCTGACAGAAGTGGATATGTTAAGAGCTTTTGAGTAAACGCCTGCTCCGATACCACAGTCTATTTTTGAGCCTTTAGTGTTTACGTCCACATCTGGGACGAGATTGGGACGTCCTCCATCTTTTTTTTTATAATTTTCGCGCGCAAAAGGGGTTACGAATACCCTTAAGTGTCCGGAATCAAGACACAGCACGTGTAGGTTAGAGTGGATGGATTAGATGGAGTAGACTTAAGAACGCTTGTTGTGGCTATACTTACCAGGTTAAGTTTGTTTAATTTGTATTCGCTACGAAGAGCTGGCCATCAAACTAGCGAGCCATAAGAAAGAATGGCTCATACTACAGCTGTGTACAACCATTTGGTCAGATTACGTTTGAGACCCCATCTCTCGCCCACAGTTTTATTACAGGCTATACATGCCTTCCTAATCCGCTGTTCAGTATTCACTTTCCAATTGAGTTTGGTATCTAGATATATACCAAGATGCTTACTTGGCTTTTGGTGGAAAGGTAAGTGGTATACCATTCAGGGTAATCTAAAGGCATGTAATTTGGTTTTTCTGGTAAAAAGCAACATTTCTGTTTTCCCCGGATTAAAATACTTAGGACACAACTCGAAGCCCAGTTATTGATCTTTCTGAACGCACTGATCACGGTTGGAAATTTTTCTGTTTCGTAAACCATCAAGTCATCCAAGTACGGTACGACTTTAATTCTTTCCCTGTAAAGGTTGAGGAGTAATTTGTTCATGACGGTGAATGAGGTGAGATAACATCACTTAGTCCTCTTAGTTCTACATCTTTCAACAGAAATCTTAAATTAAAAATAAGTCAATCCCAAAAGCCGCACCCTTTTACGCGATTCCCGGGTATATTCATAAAACAAACGTTAACTACCGCTGAAAGTTATTTGTGACATTTAATAATCTTTAAATCACACTCCGCTCTCAATGAAATACAAAACAAATGAAGTCTGTAGTCAAATGGCTGACAATGTCGCTTTTAATTGAAATGAAACGAATCTCAAAATATTTACAAAATATTTACCAAACACAATGGTCTGTGTCAGCGTGATAGGAAAATTGTAATTAACCCTCTTCCACTTTCCATGAACTGTCAAAGGATTACCCCATGACATTGATTGACGTCTGACCTTTATGGATTACGCAACAAACTAGGACGAAAGTTTCACCGATTGTCAACCGGAGCGTCACGCTGGCTGTATCGAAACTAATTACGAGTAATTATTTTGCAAGCTCCACCAGTGCCAGGAAGTGTGTAGATACGTTTACACCAAGTAGCATCTCCATGCCACATGACCCAGAACTGTCAAGTGTCAGCAACGACTAAGAGCACATAGATACAACAATCTCGTAAAATTTTGCTTAAATGCTCGTAGGGGCATGTGTCAATTTTCATTTTGCAAAAAAAAAAAAACAAATACCGAATGCCATCGAATAGCTTGTGAGTAAGTGAGAATCCTTGTAATGAATCCTGTCCTGCAATGGTTTCTCTTTTATTTTCGTTTTAATTAAAAATTGGAAATCCATTCCTCTCGCATGACATGGGAGTTGTTTATTTATTTAGTGAGCTTAAAGTACATTACGCGCCACCGGCTCCACCTGCAGTGATGGGGAGATGCCCTACAGTGTACCAACAAAGTAGTGGCAAAGTGACCTGGTTTGGATTTCTTTTCACCACCGCCGGCCGCCGCCGCCGTCGCTTGGCTAAGGAATATAAACGATTTCACGGTTGTATTTTTTGGTTCAATGATATTGGTTTGGGGTTTATTTCATTTTTCCAGTTCGATGGGAGAAACCTATCCTTGCTGGTTTGGTGTACTTGTTCTCGTTCAGATCGGAGGGATTTAATTTTGAGTTAACTTCCTCCGGCAGTGTCTGTGGGTTTTTAGTAAAAGATAGAGCTTTAAATGCTTTGTTTTAAGATAGTCACAGACTTTGCGATGACTTTAGAAAATTTTGAAGATTTGTGAGTTATCCAATTTGATATTTCGAAAGAAAATTTATATAAAACGCTGTTATGATTTAGATTTCAGTCAAATTTTTGGTTCAAGTTATTGCTTGAATCTTGGCATTACGAATGGAATATAACATCATTCAAATATCCCCCATGGGAGTTCATGCAGTGCTCAATTCTGACACGGTAATTTTAGATGACTTTTCGACACATGTCGGGCAATATCTTAAATGCAAGCATTTTAAATCAAGCGCTGGTTACAATCGTTTCATGTTATCAGTTGCTTTTTCGCTTCTTTGTCGGGGAAAAGGTTTTTGGTTTTAGTCGCTTACAATAAGAAAGAGAGTTTACATCGAAAATCGTGTCAATGGGATCGGCCTATACAAGTGTATTGCCAATCTTTCGAAACTTGCAAACACTGGAAATAACCCCCTGTTTCTTTTATCATACTATTAAATTACTCGAAGATACCATCAAAGATCCGGTCGTCCACGCTCTGTGGACTCTAAAACCCACCAAGGCCCTACAGAGTTGCATAAGACGTAAACCACTGAGAAAGCAGAACTTGTGACGAGAAATTAAGATTTCGCAAAAATACTCTTAAAGCACCTAATCCCAAGATTTCATGCCGATATCTTTATAAAAGTAGGAGATAAAAAAGTGTGACAGCTGGACGGAGACACCGAAATTATAAGGGTTCCGTTTTTGTAGACGGAACCTTAACAAGTACTTCATTTCAAAGTCACTGACTAATCGAATCGCTTATTTCAAAAGTCATTCGTCCATTAAATCAATAAGCTTTGAAACAATGATTGTTGAAAGTGGAGTGGAAGTCTTGGAAATATTTTTCAGATTTTTTTGGAATTAAATGGTATACATTTTTTTGGTCGGCATACTATAAACTTGTATTTGAAAGATTTACAAAAGTCTTTAAAATAGATTTTAAAAACTGTATTTATCCACTCCGTGGTCTTAAAATGACATTCCGCATGATGGAAGCAATAAAAATAAGCGTTTGTGGTATAAGGGACGAGTAGAAAATGGGACAATAATCGTAATTCCTTTTCATTTAATGTCAAGCAATAAAATTTTAATTGGATTTTCCTAAGTTGTCTAATCAAATAAACAAAATAAAGAAAGTCGATTTAAAAATACTGGTGGTTGTTTTTTTTTTCAAAAAAGGACTAACTTGAGGCAGTTATGTACGTCTGTCAAACCAATTGTCACATTGCATTCTATCAGGTGGTTTTATTCAATGCAATTTTGATGACATACAACGTTACTAAATTTTAGAAATCTGGTTCGAAAATGTTTGTTCTGTTTGTTAAAATCGACTGTAATTAGATACGATTTATCAAATGGGTTGTCAATAAGTAAAATTGTCGCTTTTTTGGGGGAAGCTAATCCACATATGATTATCGGAACACCGCTACAGCCCGAAAAATTTACAATTTGAAGCATCCATTTTTTTTTAATTAAGCTAATCAAAGCATCTCGGCGAACGGTATTCGTCTTGATTAAAGACTTTTAGTTTCCGGATTGAACAACATGAGATGTGCTTCTAGCAGGATGGCACTCCGTGCAATAAATCAAACGAAACAATCAAGTTAGTGAGCAAAATTCACTAAACGCATAGTTTCACATATTAAATCAACTTTTTGCTTATTTTGCGATTGGATTTGGGTTTATATCCGTATAAGATTGTTTTGACGCAAAGGTTGAAGCAGGACGACACCATAGTCAAAGTTCGCTTATAATAATAATAATAATGGCGGCGCTACAGTCCGAGGTGGACCTGGGCCTATCTTCTCAGCAACCACTCGTGTGCTGCGTGATATTGTTCTGTCACGAGTGGAGGGGATCTACAGTTTAACGCCGACTCCGAACGACGAGATTGAGAAGCTTTTTCTAGACAGTTATACTCTTTGAGCATTGTCAGTGACTCGAAAGAGGTGGAGCCGTGAAAAAAATGTTTGATGTTTTTTTTTCGAGATTCGAACCGACGACCTCGAGCGTAGGAGTCCACGCACCTACCCTTATTGGACCGTGGAAATGTTGGCTGGAGATCCGGATTTTGGACAAAAAATTATATTCTTGGACGAGGCCTATTTTTGGTTTAACGACTGTGTTAACAAGAAAAATTGCCGTTCTCGGAACGAACACAATCCATAAGTATTCGACCCAGCATCAGTGCATTCACGAAAATTGGTTGTTTGGTGTGGTTCATGGCACGGCGGCATCATCGGACCTTATTTCTTTCGAAATTAGGAAGGAGACACCGTTACCGTCAATGATCTCAGATATAGAGCGATGTTAATCGACTTTGTGTGGTCAGATCTTGACAACAACGATATATCTCAGCTATAGTTCCGACAAGACGGCGCTACATGCCATAAAAACCCCCTAAAGTGATACTCAGTCCAAGTCGTTGATGTTATGCGTCCTTTCTTGAAGACAGAATATACATCGTTTTACCGCCAAATCCATTTTAGCCATTTCCTTTTTTATGCCAGCAAACGTCTCATAGATGGTTCGCTGTGTTCGGCCAATTATGCAATGTCAACAGCCGCCCCGACCCTTGCAAGAAATGCATTGAGAACTAGATGAATGGCATGTCTCTAGTAGAAATGTCCCTCTTCAATCAGTTGTATTGCGACACATTCTTAAACAAACAAACCCCAACAGTTATGTGTATCTTGACGCTCACTGTCTTAAGACTCAACTAATTGCCGAGCACGTCAAATGTCAGATCATTAACATCAACAACCAAGTATCAGCTTCGTAGAAGATTCCACCCCTCCCGCTCATTATAATTCATCAGCCAGAGAGAGAGAGAGACAGTCCTTATCGAATCAAATTATAATTCCACCACTAATACCATGAAATGTAGCGAAAGCACGAAAGATTGTATAACTTAGTGAAATCCTTTAACAGTATCCGCCGTTTTCTGAATTCGGGAGCAACAACAGATCGCATGGCATTCACTGCAATTTACATCCCGAAGGCATACTCGCCAAGTCACCATAAGGGTTGCGACGAAGAACAAAAGCAAACCAAGCGGGAAAAGGAAAAGAGCGAAAAAAAATCTCAAATATCCTTCCAAGATCTTCCAGTAGCAAACGAGCAAAGTAGGATGTCTACACAAGCCCTCTTCTCTCGTCCCCATTTGACTCTATTATCTTGGCTGTCGCAGGATCTCTTAGGAAAATGTAAATGCAATGGAATTCGCGATGCAATGAATAAAAATCACAATGCATATCCTTGTGTTACTTCCCCAGCCCCCTTGCGTTTTTACAGTCCCTCTCTCTCTCCTTCTAATCCTTTTCTCCTCCAACTAAGAACTGCAGCATCCCTGTTTCTGATTCGGGGAAACTTAAATTTATTCTTAATAGCACAGAAGTGTGCAGCGCGGACATAAATATTGCTAAAATGGTCTCCCACCGGAAGGAGTGCGATGATGGCGGTGTATAGTCCTGTGATGGTTGTTAAACGCAATAAAAATCCGCACCATGTATTGTTGTAATTGTAGACGAGGCGAAAGAGATTGTTGTCGCTTCCCATCCCTCGAATTCAAATTCCCATTCACGCCCCCCATGCCTCCTCCCTTTTCGTGTCCCGCCGCCACTGGGCAGGGTGTTTAATTTTATTAATATTGTTAGTCGTTTAAAATGCAAAAGTCAGAGAATGGAAATATACACAGTACACGTAGATATTCTGAGCAAAGGATTATGCTATGCAGTGGAATAGTTGCACACTCTTGCGGCCGAGATGAGCGGGATGGATGATTTGAAGGAGGATATGGGTGCAGTGAGAAGGGAATAAACTGAGCATAAAATTGCAAGCTTGGGCACATTAATGGTTTAGCCGTAACCACAGTTTTGGGAGATCATGAATTTCAAAACTGTGCTCTTTGTTCTTCGAGGTTGCTATGCAAATTTCACTTGAGAAAAAAAAAACCGAAAAAGAGGGATGACACATAAACAGGATACCGGAAAGTGGCTAGATTGTCAGATTGTTATGCAAATTTGTTATTGCCAAGGACTCATGTCCTTGACGAATAATCTTGTAGTTCCTTTGATTGCGGCTGCATTTGCAGTCAAACGGGGACTGGATTTCCTCTTCACATTCTTTGAGAAACAAAGTTTAATTTCAAGTGAATTGATTGCTATTCTGGGACACAAAAGAGCCTGCAATCAATAGGGCTACAACCAGGCGAGTTCTTTTGGGGTTGTTGGCTGCAGAAGTACATATTTCTAGGTGAATCAATTGAACTGTTGGGTGCTGATTTACATTTTCAAATCGTCCATCATGAGGAATATAAAAGTTTTCGCTCCCTGGTCGATATCGCTGTTAGGTGGTGTTGGTTGAATATTCATATTTTCTTGCTGGTGCGTCGAACTTTAACAGATGCAAATATTTCTTTTAATTTTATTCAAATTCTCGACTTTTTTAACTTTTACAAAGTACATGTTCTACATTTTTAATAATATTACAATTCCTGAGGATAGCAGTAGCATTTTCTATGTTTTGAAAAAAAAATGACAGTTTTTTCAATTGGGATGTTTCAGTAGATGTCAAAGTTACCAAAGACATCCGGCTGTCAAAATATTTATCATGCATCGTTTCATGCTAGCCGAACGTGCGGAAATTATTAAATACTATTTTCATAATTCCAGCTTTGTAAATACGCAACGTGAACTTCGTTGAGAGCTCGGTCGTCATCATTGCTTCAGTCTGCAGGCAATTCTTCGCACCTTGGAAAAGTCTGAGCGTAAGTACAGTCTCTTGAACCTCAAGCCACAAACCAAACAGAGATTGGTTCCAAATGAAGGAAACATAGCCGCCTTAGCGGCCAGTATCGAAGAGCTCAAAATATCGATTCAACGACAATCAGCTGAATTGTGCACTGGCAAGGGGTAATTTTGCGGTTGCATTTGGGGTTACATCCGTATAAGATTGTGCTGACAAGAGAATTGAAGCCGGATGACCAAAGACAACGTTGTCAGTTCGCTAATTGGGCATAGAAAACGTTGGCCAGAGATCCGTTTTTTTGACAATTGTCTTCTTCTTTCTTTCTTAGGGCGCTACAGTCCGAGGTGGACCTGGGCCTCACTCAACATGCCTCTCCAGCCAGCACGATCTTTCGCCAGCTGTCTCCAGTTTCGCACACCAAGCCGGCCGAGGTCCCCCTCGACTTGTGTGCTCCACCTTGTACGTGGACGTCCTCTGTTGCGCTGTCCCACAGGCTCAGAGTCGAAGACTCTTCGGGCCGGAGCTAAGTTGTCCATACGCTCTACATGGTCTAGCCATCTTAGGCGTTGGATCCGTAGACGCCTGGATAGACTCATGTCGCTGTACAGCCCATACAGTTCGTGGTTGAATCTTCTCCTCCAAATGCCATCAACGGAAACAGGACCAAAGATCACGCGCAGAACTTTTCTCTCGAAAAGACCAAGAGACTGTTCATCCGCTTAGAATATTGTCCATGCCTCTGCACCGTAAAGCAGGACTGGGATGATCAAGGTGTTGTATAAAGTCAGCTTGGTCTTCCGAGAGAGGGCTTTACTACTCAATTGCCTTTTGTGCCCATAGAAACAGCGGTTGGCAAGAGTTATTCTGCGTTTGATCTCGGTACTGATGTCGTTTGTACTGTTTACTGTGGAGCCAAGGTAGACGATGTCCTTAATTACCTCAAAGTTATAGCTGCCTATGGTGACGTTCTCGCCAAGTCGTCTATGTTGTGCGTCCTTTTTCGATGACAGCATATACTTGGTTTTGCCTCGTTTACCGCCAGACCGCTTCCGTAACAATGCCAGCAAACGCATCATTGACGCATCATTGAAACTAGACATACACGCTGTCATATGCGGCCTTGAAATCGACAAATAGATGGTGTGTGTTGATCTGCATTTCTTGGGTCTTCTCCAGGATCTGCCGCAGTGTGAAAATTTGATCGATGGTGGACTTCCCGGGCCTGAAACCACACTGATGATCCTTATCAGTGTGGTTTCAGGCCCAGCTCAGTTTGTTCACGAATGGTTTCAGGCGTTCACACAAAACGGCAGAGAAGATCTTGTAGGCGATGTTAAGGAGACTTATCCCTCGACAGTTGGCGCAGTCAAAGGGGTCTCCTTTCTTGTGGATCGTTATACCGGATTACCGTTATATTAAATATTATTAATTATTTTGAAGTATGATTTTAGAGTTTTTATTAGAGGTAGATCATTCCAGTCAATTTTAATTTTGAGGACAAACTTTCAGCTAATTACTGCTCACTTACTTTTGATTCTGACTGTTGACACTTATTTAATGAATTGTAATCCAGAATTAACTGTACAATTTTGTAAGAGACTAAAATAAATAAATAAATTGAATTCTCTTATTTATTTATCAATTTCATTGTTTCTACATAAAAGAAGAAATAGTCCCCATCGGTGTGCAAGCGTGTCCGCATTTCCCTTATGATTTCGAATAGCTTAACCTTTGCCACACACTAATTAGTTAAGTAAGATTTGTCTAATAATGGTGTCAATTCCCAAAGTGCTTCTGACAAGGAACTCTACCAACTTTTCCTCGACCTTCCTAAACTCACTTGTTTTACGTTACGAAACTCATCCCTTGACACTGACTTCGATCCTTTGCAAATTACTTTCTCTCTGGTCGTGGACTGCAAATAAATTATTCAAATTTAATCCAACAGATTTGGTTGCACATTTTTCGTAATTAAAACGTGGACAAACTTTCGAAAACAATTTTCATAAATTCCACAGCCAACAAACAGCAAGTGCCCGTGTCTCAGCCTGAGCGTATGCTATGCAATGCCATTCAGATTGTACATATATACCAGCAGGTGGTGGCAATGTTTGCATAAAAAATCATTCCCCATTTACACTTGGATCAGTGGTCAGAATATCAACAGAAAAAAAAATTAAACTTAAATCCCTGTCGAGCATAAATTTTGGAAATTGATTTTCTAATAATTTCACTAATTAAATTTTATTCACTAAATGCACTTGGATGTGCGCGGATACGTGCATCTAGCACAGGATTACCGTTCGATTGCACAGAGATAATAGATATTAATTAGTGTCGAAACACTCAAATTAATTCAGAAGTATTGTGTCGTTTACGGGTATTTTTGAAAACACACTGAAATGGGTTTTTTTCTTTTTTTCAAATGCGACCAATTTGCGAGTTATTGACAAAGCCGCCACCTCTACAAACCACAGCCAAAAGTTGGAACGATAAACGGGCGTGTCTGAGAGGAGATGATTTTAATTAAAAAACACACACTTTTTCAGTGTGAACAGAGGCTTGTGCATGACGCGTGGCAACGGTGGCTGATGCGGTGGCATCACAGGCAGCGGTTGTCGTTCGTCACACTTGGGGCATCATAAATTGTTGTCGAAATGTGTTATTATGATTGTTTTATGGCGAATTATGTTAATTCCCCTCGCAACCGTATTTGCATAGTTAAATGCGTTAGCAGCAGTTTTACTGTGTCTAATGGACAGGCGAAGCGTTCGTAATGAAATTGTAGGCGATATTTATGAATTTCATTTGAAATGGGATCTCATTGAGTTAATTTAATGCTGTGAATGATTTTGAATTCGAAATCGGATCATTAAGCAGTGGAAAATCGCCAATAGAAGGGTTAGAGTTGCACGAAGGAGAATTGTGTGCTGGTTTTTATTGGCTGCTTTTACAAGTGATTGATGCATGATTCCACCTGAAACACCATGGGGATATACTCATATACACAGAAACGAGTGTTTGCTTGTACATCCCTCCAGGAAATCTCCTAACAAATTATACTAATGCGATGGTGAGAAGGAAGAGATCTCAGATGTGACAAAAGTCATTTGTCTTCCTTAAATGGGAGAAGAATAAGTGCAGGAGTGAGGAGATTAATTACTATATTCTGGGTCCTGCAATATTTTCCTTAAGCCATGGGTGAAAGAAAAGGAACATGGAACATCCAATGAGTTTCCGGCACGTGAGATGGATTCATCTTATCTCAAGCCAGTGATCTGTACATGCGAGTTCATCCAGGGTGATGTTTAACACATATCTCGGAAATCCTGGAGATTTGACTTTGATTAACTGACTTCTTACTTTTGTATAAAGTTGTATTCTCGTCTTTAGGTTGGATTCAATTGCATAAGTTTAAGGAAAGGGTGCTTCTTATGCTCCTGGTCGATTTAGTTTCGACACCATTTCGGTTTTTGTGACGTGTGTCAGTTGAAATTTTACAGATCTGGAGAGGGGTCGATGTGATGTGTCCGCCGTGGTGTAGGGAGTAAGTGCGTCGACTCATAGGTTCGATTCCTGGCACAACACCTTTCATATTTTACGTCTTCATCTCTTTCGAGTCACTGACAACGTTCAAACTATCAAAAAGAGTTTCTAAACTTCACCGTTCGGAGTCGGCTCTGTAGGTCCCCTCCACTTGTGAGAGAACAATGGAACGCACAACATGACTAGTTGCAGAAGGAGATGTAAGAGTGCTTGGGTCTAGGTTCTATAGTATGTATTTTGTTTTTGGGCTCAGCCTCAACAGGCATCACAAGTGTTGTGAGTGCTACAAAGTCAGATCATATTTAATATAGACATCTACAATTTTTGGCAGAAAATCATCATGAGTGAAGCATATTTCAACTTGACTGGTTTGTTAAAAAAAGAATGACCCTTATTGGGGCACCGAAAGTATTATTGACTTTCAAAGCAAAGGCTGCTAGATCCTCGTAGAATAACAGCAAGGTGCCTCATTTGGACCAGCGGCATCAATGGGCTAGATTTCTTTGAAGATGCTTAAAGCATTGCTCTAACAGTTACCGATAGCTGCTATCAGGACACGATAGATAAAATAATTTGTGTTTTTATTCGAACAATTAGACAAACGGAACGTATGATTCCAAACAGGGAGTGGAAAAGGTCGTGCTACTAATTTTTGGAAGAAATTTTCCCTGGCTTAGTAATTAAAAAAAAAAGTGATAACAACGACTGGCCTGCAAGATCCACTCATTTGAAACGTCGTTTGATATTTAGAAATCATTGCCCAGTTTATTATTATAAGTTCTTCTTTAATTTTTGTCGTGCACGATGTTATCAAACAGACTGTACAATAAAATGTATGATGATAAGTCTGATGATATGGTAGTTCAATTTTTTGATTTGCTTGACCGACTTTTTGTGTGGTGTGAACGCTTGTCGACTACAAGTTGTCGTAGGGCTTCAAAGCATTTTACACTTTTGTTTGTGATTCCTATCAACATCATCATCATCAACATCAGCGGGGAACAAAAAGTATCCGAAGTTCAAACCACATTCGTTTTTTTCTTCTTGTTTTCCATCATTTCAATTTATTCATTTTTTCGGAGCATTTTTGAAGTTTTACTGGAGCACTCAGACTCAAAACTGGCCCATTGTACTGCTAGGTATCAACCTACTCCAGTACCGTTAGTTTCAGCCCAACGGCAAATGGTGACTGGACCAGATTCGATTTCACTGGGATTCGAACCTTGGACCCCTCGAACTTGGAGCAGGCACTTAACCAACTGCGGCATCCAGTTGTATATCATTTCATTTAATTTCTAATATTGGGTCGTATAAAAAGTCTCCGCGGTTTTTTGTCACTAGATGGTGTTGGTGTCTATATATTTGGAAACACTAATCTGATTGTGTCAAACGAACACGTGTTTGAAAGGTGATATGTCAGGTAACATTTTTTGTGAAGACAGCTGTGTAATTTATTGCTCGTTTTAAAAATTATACTGATTTGAATATGAGTGAAATATCTGAAGAAACACGCTATGCGATGCTTTTTTACTATGAAAAAGGGAAAAACACTGAAAAAACATGTCGACAAATTTGTGCAGTTTACGGTGAGAATACTGTGAGTGAACGCCGGACGCAGGAGTGGTTTGTTCGATTACGTTCCGGAAATTTCGATGTAAAAGATGCACTTCGCACTGGTCAGCCTGTCACTGAAAAAGTCGATGTAATTGTAGGATTAAGACCGGCACAGAAGCTGTCAGCTGCCATATAGTGGGAAACCTGCTCATCAGATCCGAAACTCAACTCTAGCTCTAGTAAGAGTGCTCTAACTAAAATGTGCTCACACATTTTAAGCACACGAAAAGGAATTCTGGTTTTCAGACCTAGTCGAACAGCCCGCAAGTTTGAAATTGAACGAACGGAATAGCAACTCATTCCAACTCGGATTGATAAAAAAAAAACTTGTTTCCACTTGGTTTTGATATAACTTTAACCGGTTTTATGAACTCGAGTCGTCCTGACTAGTACTTATTGATTCCATTCTATTTCTTCTATCTTCTAGACATTAAACTGACTACAATATTTAGTCCCCAAGGATACTGATGACAATGATTTGCACCAAAAATATTTAAATCGTCAGTCTCTTTTAATTTTCATTTCAAACTCCCCACACTAAAAGGAAGTTTATTCAAAATTTAAATGAAGTAGTCCAGTGAATAGCTCTCACATCATAAATAGTTCAACATTTTCCCAGAGTTAGACAATTAAAATTTTCAATTACTATTTCGGTACCATTCTCTTGCTCTTTCAGATCCACCTCATCTCCGAGATCTACTTGTGGGGGTAAACTTTTCAAATCAATAACTTCGCTCGTAACCAAAATCAAATATACTCTCATCTCCACTGGCAGCCTCTTAATGCCGAGACCATCGCAGCCACAGCGACTGGCGTCACAGCCAGTCCTGCCCAACAAGCACAGTTGCAATATCAATTTGTGAATTTGTGGTTCAGGTAAACCAGTCATCCGCCACCTGTCATTTTATGGTGCGGCTCTAGGTGGTTGTAGCCGTGGCGACAATCCCATCAGCGGGGGCCGTCCATTGTATTCATTCCTCAGCCCAGCACACGACTATTGATCTAATTTCATATTCCATCGCACTTTGCACTCTTCGCCTGAAAAGTAGCTATAAGGATGTGACCTTATTCCAGGCTGCCTGACACACTGTGACTCTGCATATTTTGACGTTCCCGTTCACCGGCTAGAGCTTCATAATTGTACACATGGTGGGAGGACATACCCTGGTATCTGGCGGGATGTGAGAGGGAGACGGTTAACGATTTTCAAGAGGAAAAAACAATCTTTCCAACATGTGCATGTATGGATTGGGGTGGTTTTGAATTTTGATAAGCCAGCGGGTGGGCTCCCTACCTGGAATGATTCTCATTGAACGCTCAATGACCCCTTCAAAGTATCTCCAGGGGGGAGTGGAATATGTTTTGGCATGTGGGTGAGTGCACTGGAAGGAACAGAGCTCTGGACAGGTTGAGTGTTTTGAAAGGGAAAAAAAATCATAATAAAAACGTCCGAGATAAACACAACCGTGACAGCTGATGGGATAAATTGGTTTCTGAGATGTCAAACTAAGGCAGTCTGGGAAGTGTCAATGAAACGATGACTATTTGAAAAAAAAGGTGAAGCTTAACAGATTCCCCTCGATGGGGATGTTCGTCAATGGAATAACGTCAAACTGTGATGACGGGGATGCCTTTATCATACCAATGGATGTTCGAGAAATTGGTTGTCGAGGGGACATCCGATATTTTAAACGAGGGTTCATGACCATCAATTTGGTACAATTCACTCTTCAAGTGTGCCAGACTGATGGGTTTAATTGACAGCTGACAAGAGACCCCGAAAAGAATGGAAACGTAAGTCTGCTTCCAACTGGTCCTCTTTAAGGTCAACTGAAACAAGTCCTGGAAAAAAGTGTTCATTCATAATTTTGTGCGCAAGAACTAAGGGTTTCTAAACAAAGATTGACATCACACCGAAGAGGCAATCAATGCAGATACAAAAGAATGCACATCACAGCAGTTATATATCGATGAACAGACTCTGTAAAGGGAAAGGGTCGAAATCAATGACTATCCGTGATAAAAGACGTTCACACATAACCTGACGTTTACGACGAAATCTAATTACAATAAACTCCATGAACTGCTCGTAGATGCATATGTTTCACGAACACACCCCATCCAGATCGGGGAACACGATTTGATGTATTTTTCCACATTTACACCTGCATCCTGTACGGGGCAAACATTATCCATACAAAGCACTCGCTCCGACATGTGAATGTAACGTTTCCATTAAATGTGATTTCCTTCAGCAGTGTACTGTGCCAGGAAGAGCATCTGCCATCACACACAGCTGAGAGCATTGTTGGTTGCATCACTATTGTGATGCATGTAGTCCTCTATATTTTTCTCCAGTCATTCCCTCCCTCTGCACTTCTGCTTCCCGTCTAGATATGCTCCCTGGCTTTTAGAATGTGATACAGTTTGCATCCATTAGATATCACTGTGCACAGCCCCGAAGCAGGGAGTGCGAGGAGTTTAAAGATTTACTTAAGGAATTAGATTAGGTCGGGAGGCAAACAGGGCAATGGTGGCAGGAGCATTACACCTTAAATTGACCGTAAAATATTCAAGGCAAGTCAAAACTGAGTGGGATTTGAGGGGTAAATTATGGATATGGACAGAAGCCCGTTACCACGTCCATCATTTCCTCTGTGAAGTGCAAATTAATTTTAATTTTTCCTTTTTTAATGTCCCGTACACCGTCCTTATTCTGACAGAAAGCTCGTTGGAGAGACTCAAGTGGGCTTATGGATTCGTTTGTGACATCGCACGAAATGCGGGGGAGCGCGATGAGCTTGTTTGCGTTGACTGAGGGAAAGTAAATTCAATTAAGAATGCAACAAAATATATTCTTTTTTTTTTTTGAAGAAATGGAGACACTTTTACGACGTTGATGCTGTAAGCTTATATATTTTGACCTCGTGGAGATTTTTTAGGCAAAAAAACAAATGCGGGGATAATCTCCAGATTTTGTCCGTGACATTTTTAGATTGGCTCTTTCTTTGTCGTTTTTTTGTTTTTGGGATGGACTTTTGGGCAAACTATAATAAATCGAAAAAAGCGAAAGCTGGTTAATGTCCAAGGGTAGGAAAAAAATTCTGCTATAAATTCTGTTTGTACTTTCAAAGCTAAAAATATTTGAGAAGAGGGGGCATTCTATTACAAAAATGCCCATTTATGGCGTAAAATATTTTTTTTGTTTAAAAAAATTAAAATGTCTACGTGCGGTTTCTTTAGGATGAACATTCTCCGATAATGACTCAAACAACACTGCGTGCTCATATTGACATTGATACGTTGGGGATGGGATCTCTCATTTTACTCACTTTACTCGAAAATCCGACTGTTCCACTCGGTTAGATAATAAAGGGTGGGCCATCTAGCGGTTTTTTTTTAATCATATATATATGCACTGACAGCTGTTTTCCACCCGAAATCTTGACAGAAATTTAGTATCATACCTCCGCGGAACGAAATGAGTTCCTTTACGCTTGAACAATGTTGGGAAATATTGAAAACTTATTTCCAAAGTGAGTGCTGTGTTGCCCAAACAGTGCCTTTCTTTTAAGAAGAAGTTTTGGTCGAAATGAAGCACCCACAGCAACTGCTGTTCACAAGTTTGTACAAAAAGTTCGAGAGACTGGTATGCTTGTAGACAAGACTCACGGTCCCCGTCGTTGTACGGTGCGCACAGATAAGAATGTGGCTGCTATGGTCGAAAGAGTGAGACTCAATTCTCGAACATCAACTCGCCATCGATCAACATTTTACGCACCAGCCTGAGAAGAATTCTGCACAAAGACCTCGTATTATTCGCTAACAAGGTCCAATTGACTCAGCAACTAAAGGCCCGCGACCATCAACTTCGTTATCGCTTCGCAGTTTGGGCCTTAAAGCAGCTTGAATTGGACAACGATTTTTGGAGAAAAATAATGTTTTCTGACGAGGCGCATTTTCATCTTGGCGGCTACGTTAACAAACAAAATTGGCTTGAAAACCCCGCACGTTATTGTCGAGAAGCTAATGCATCCACAGAAAGTGACAGTGCGGTGTGGATTGTGAAGTGGTGGCATCATTTGACTCTTTTTCTTTGAAAATGCGGGTGAGAACAACGTTTCGGTCAACGGTGGGTGTTACAGAGCCATGTCAACCAAACAAGATCTTGGAACATTGGGGTGACAGAATGCGCTGCTGCGAAGCCAGCCGAGGCAGCCACTTGCACGACGTTGTATTTCATAATTAATGGGATTGTTTGTTCTGACTAAGTAAGATAAGCCATAATACATGGAAAATAATATAATATATATAATATACAGTACAAACTCGATTTACGCAACTAATAGAAATTACTGCAGTTGCAATAACCGAGGTTGTTGCACTTACTGGGTTATTTTTTTTAAAATAAAAAATCATAGTTCATTCAATTTATTCATATAGAGATAACGAGAAGAAAATTTGGAGATAACCAAAGAAATTCTTACAGTTAAACACATTTTTGTTTAATAAGAAAACGAAAGGTTAGAAACATATACAAAAATGAATATCTGTGATACATAGAGTAAAAATAGGTTTTTTTTTTTTAAAGAAGTTAGTTATTTTAGACTGCGTTTTTTGCGATTCAATATTTTTTTTAAAGTTAAAATGTCTTCTACTGGAATATCGTTCTCTTCTGCCCACTATGAACATATGTTGAAGAATCGAACTGCAACTTTTGTTTCCACTTTCCTTGTTTAAAAGGGAGGCCGGGGTAGCTTCACCTTCACTTTCATTTGTGGTCTCAATTTCTGCCGGATCCTCAATTTGCAGAGAACTAAACGATTTCGTGAAGCCAATCGATGATTTCTTCATTTGGGATGCTAATGTTGGGAACAATTTCATCAAGCAGTTTGCAACCAGATTGAATCAATTCTCTTTCCCTTGAGATGTTTGCAGACAGTGTAGATAATGGTAGCTCATCCTAATGGTACTCAAGAAGTTGCACTAATCGAGGTTAGATTTTTAAAAAGCTGTACTCGTAGAGTCAAGACGTGCTGACACTTTAGTGTTGCGAAAATCGAGGAGTTGCGCGAATCGATGGTTGCGTTAACCGAGTTCGTACTGTATATATAATATATAAATTAAATTTTGTTCATTTCATTGCATTTTTAAAAAGAAACTCGTATTTGGCCTTCCCTGTATAATGACCTAAAACAGACAGTAAAAGTCGTCAAGAAATGGTTGCTGTACCATATTTCAAAGCAATTTAAATCGGCTCCACTATTTCCCGACATTAATCCCATTGGACATTTATGGAAAGTTTTGTAAATGGCAGAAGAAGGTACATAATGTCTAAGCAAGAGCTTCGAGCGACTTGAACCGAAAAGTTGGCAAACATCTCCCCTGAGGTCACGAAACACCTTGTAAAGTGGTGCCTAGAGGATTGGCTGCAGTAATTAAGCCCAGAGGAATTCCAACGAAGTGCTAGCTTTTAAAGCCCGTGCAAGACAACAAGTCTTTATTTCTGAAGTCGGCACTAATTTTGACTTCCATTTTCGAATCATTTTTTCGATTGTTTTTTTAACTATTTCATAATGGATAATACAAGAGGGAGTGGTGGGATTTATTTCTGTGCATAAAGTATTTTTCTATTGCTACGCGATGATGCACATCTTCGATTCTGTATTAGAGGGATGGGCTGTGCACAAGTTTTTGACTCTCACCGTACAGAATGAATGCATTTTTCATAAATGTTATGAAATTCAAAAATACAAATTGATGCCTAAACTGGATAAGCACATAAACGAAACTACAAATTATCTTAGCGTAAAACCAAATATAACTAACAACGCACACAACCATGTCTTAGTTGCTCTTTGAAAACTGCTTCAAAATGAAACATTTTTGGAGGATCTTAATTTGAAAGCTTCTTAACCAGTTTTCATTCGAATTGATTTTCTTGCAATCCTCCGTCTCTCAGTCTTTGTTGTTTGCATGCATAAATTCTATTAGACCGCTCTCCGATGTCCTCTCGCCAAGCCTTGAATGCAAAACAAAACCATAAACTTCAACTGACGACACAATTAGTGCACCGTAAAGCGTTTCATCTGCCAGCACTGACATTTCTAGTTCAGTGTTGTGCTTCACTTTAGTTTATCCTTTTCACGAGGGGAGAGCAAAATTCAAAACAAACAGTTGAAGATGACAAAACAGAATAATAAAAAAAGGAAAGAAGCGAAACAATAGAACAGAAAGAAAGAAAAACTACGAAACAGTTCGTCCCCATCTAAGCACAGTGAAGGAATGAAATAGTGAAACAAGTGGGCATTGTGCGATGTGCTACGGGATGCGCGCGTGCTGCTTTCACAGCCAGAGGATAAGAATAAACTCGTGCTTATCCCCGTTCTAACTAAAAGAGAGGTGATCCTCTCATCTTATCTCACATACCCCAGGAATGGTGACACAATAAGTGGAGTTCAAGAAAAAACAATAAAAACTAAAGGAAGGGAATATGGAATTTATACAAGGACCGGTTGGCAGTTCGCTTTCGGGACAAAAGTAAATATATTCATTTCAATGCTGACTTTTAGTTTGTGCATCATCTTTGTGTGCCAGTAGAATATGCACTTCATGAGAATGGCGGGATGTGGGACAACAGGACGAATATATGCAGGCGGGATTGCAAGGATAATTTTAGTGGATAAGGTTTGTTGGCTTCTTTTTGGTTTGTCCCTTCCTTAAAGCTTTTTTTCTTTATAATTTTTTGAGGACGTGTGAGTGGATCTTTTGTTTGCGTGGAGTGCTATTTGTCTTCTCTTTTTTTTCGGGGTAGGAGTAGCGCACAATGCACACTCGTTCTCGAGAGTAAGACGAAAACTCTAATTTGGAACAATGAACGCTGCTGTTATCTTACCCTCTTTTATGAAATTTTCTTCAGATTCGGTGCCATCGCCGTTTTGTTTCGAATATTTGATAATTTATGAGGAGGAAAGCATGCTAAGGAATTAACTTTTGTGACATCAAAAGACCTCGAAATGAATCTGAAGATGGGGGTTCCCATCGCACTGTCTCTAAAATAAAAGAATGCTTACCTGAAAGTAAAAGAAAAGAAAAAAATATCGAAGTGAAAAACTAATTATACAATAGGCAATGACTAAAGTAATTGATTTAAGATAAAAAAAGGTACATGGTGAATAAGCTAGAGGAAGTTAGTGTGTTTCAATGGTTGTGCAAAGAAATTTGTTGCAGCGCCGTGACTCATAAGATTATTCTTTTCCAGCTAGTAACTAAGTTTTGTCTTAAGCGGATGACGAAGATCTTGATCTTTTGCAACAAAGGGCGTCCACTTCTAAAGTGGTGAACAAAAGAAGAGAGCGGCCTGAACTGACTTGGTGGACGCAGTTGGAGAAAGCTAGGGCAAAATCGTGCTACTTGAAGCGGCTTGATTCTAAGAGCACGCAATTGGCGGAGCTGCAAAGGACATATGAAGGTTCTCCGAAAGGGGGATATACCAAAGCAATTTATATACCAGATCTTCTTCTTCTTCTTCTTAGGGCGCTACAGGCCGAGGTGGACCTGGGCCTCACTCAACATGCCTCTCCAGCCAGCACGATCTTTCGCCAGCTGTCTCCAGTTTCGCACACCAAGGCGGCCGAGGTCCCCCTCGACTTGTGTGCGCCACCTTGTTCGTGGACGTCCTCTGTTGCGTTGTCCCACAGGCTCAGTGTCGAAGACTCTTCGGGCCGGAGCTAAGTTGTCCATACGCTCTACATGGTCTAGCCATCTTAGGCGTTGGATCCGTAGACGCCTGGCTAGACTCATGTCGCTGTACATACAGTTTGTCGTTGAACCTTCTCCTCCAAATGCCATCAACGCAAACAGGAGCAAAGATCGCGCGCAGAACTTTTCTCTCGAAAAGACCAAGACACTGTTCATCCGCTTGGGATATTGTCCATGCCTCTGCACCGTAAAGCAGGACTGGGATGATCAAGGTCTTATACAAAGTCAACTTGGTCTTCCGAGAGAGGGCTCCACTACTCAATTGCCTTTTGAGCCCATAAAAACAGCGGTTGGCAAGAGTTATTCTGCGTTTGATCTCGGTACTGATGTTGTTTGTACTGTTTACCGCGGAGCCGTGGTAGACGAAATCCTAACTACCCTCAACGTTATAGCTGCCTATGGTGACGTTCTGGCCAAGTCGTCGATGTTGTGCGTCCTTTCTCGATGACAGCATATACTTTGTTTTGCCCTCGTTTACCGCCAGACCCATTTTAGCCACTTCCGTTTCAATGCCAGCAAACGCATCATTGACGGCTCGCTGTGTTCGCCCAAAGCTAGCAGTTGAACGGACTTTTGGAAGATCGTGCCTCTCGTGTTGGCCAGTGAGTTTTGCACGATCTTCTCAAGAACGATGTTGAAGAAATCACATGACAGCGCGTCGCCTTGTCTAAAGCCTTTTTTGACATTGAAGGTCTCGGTGACTTCGTTACCGACCTTGATGGAGCATCATCCTGCTCAGTCTGACGAGTTTAGCAGGAATGTCAAAACTAGGCATGGCGCTGTATAGCTCGTCTCTATACACGCTGTCATATGCGGCCTTGAAATCGACAAATAGATGGTGTGTGTCGATCTGCATTTCTTGGGTCTTTTCGAGGATCTGCCGCAGTGTGAAAATTTGATTGATGGTGGACTTCCCGGGCCTGAAACTACACTGATAAGGACCTATCAGTTTGTTCACGAATGGTTTCAGGCGTTCATACAAAACGGCAGAGAAGATCTTATAGGCGATGTTAAGGAGACTTATCCCTCCATAGTTGGCGCAGTCAAAGGGGTCGCCTTTCTTGTAAATCTTTCTTAGGCTCAGAATGCTCAAAGTAATTTTAAACGAAACTACTCATGGAAGCCAATTTTTGTGATGTTTTCAGATTAAACTTTGAATTACAAATCGGATGGTGGACGCATTAAGACCGACTTACCGGTCCTTATTTCTCAAACGGTACTCTGTATCAAAAGTTTTCATTTGAAAAGACCTGTCGATTGATATATTACTCGTTGGAATGCGCCAATATTTAAAAAACCATTCAAAAAACATACTTTTTTGAAATATTAAAGAAAAACTGTTTAGCAACCTTTCCGCTTTAAGCAACATATTATAATAATAATAATGGTGACGCTACAGTTCGGGGGGGATCTCGTGTTTAGGTGTTTTTTCGAGATTCGAACCTTCGACCACGAGCGTAGGAGTCGACGCTTCTACTCACTACGCCACGGCGCCCACTAAAAGCAACATTTTATCTGATCTTAAAATGGGAGATGTTCTATAATTCCAATAGGTTTTCCAGATTTGAACTTTTCAATCATTGCTCTCAGAGATCAACTGCCAAAAGTCAACCGACCAATGAGCTGCTGAAAATCAACATACATTAAATTCACTTAAGTTCATGTTTCGTTCAAAGATTGAGTTTGACTTTGCTCTTCCTTCAAGAACACAAGATAAAATTGAACAAATTTCAGAAATTATCTGACTACACCCACAACGCCATCCTTAATCAATGCTCTTATTCAGAAATTCTCAAAACATACAATTCTCGATGACTTTAGAAGTTTCTGCTAATCTCCCGATTTCATCCTTCGATATATCCTCATGTTCTTCATCTTTACACTTCCAAGGAACTTCACTTCAGTTAAGCCAACACTCCGACTATTCGAAAACTTTGAAAACTCAACGCCGGATATTGCTAATCGCTAGAGATAATATAATCCCATCTCCATCCAAATCGAATCGAGTAAGAAGCGAGTAGTTTCTTGCAATTATCCTTCTATCAAATGGACTCCTCCATGAAGAACCATGAAGAATTGAAAGAAAAACACAAATACATTCTCAATACACTTTCATTCACCACCACTGTCACGTTCACATAGTGGCTTAGCAAAGTTAATTTGGTCACAATCAGGACTCGGCTTTCAACTACCGTCGGGAAAAATTAAATAAACATAAAACACAATTCAAGAAAGGACAAGGAACACAAGAAGGACATTATAAAGTGGAAACTGAAATGCAGCCTCTCTCCTCCTTTAAATAGTGTCATTTGCATTCATTGCCGATTCTCTGTTAGACATCTCCGTGCTGATACCGAATCTATTGAGAGGACAACGGCAGCAACGTAGATGGGCGGAAGCCAAGAGAATGAAAGAAAAAAAAAAAGCTCCCAAGCGACTACTTCTGATCCCCCATTGTCCTCAGGGAAGCCTCTTTAAGGAATAAAGTTGAGAAAACTTTCCTTTATCGCAATCGCGCATTGATGCCTTACTTCGTTTGTTTTCTGTTTGCATTCGTGTAATTGAAGAAAACTGTCGAGCACACTAAGCTGCGGATGGGGACAGCGGGATGGAGTGAATGCCGGATATCCAGAGATGCGCTTTCATCCCGACTTCCCGTCACCATTTCAACAATTTCCGCTTTTCAGCCAATTCGCCACCACCGCCGGTAAGAGAAGAATCATGTCCCGCAGGATATTCATTAAAAAAGAGTGGATTTCCACACCCGGAAGGGGATGAAGAGTGAAATCGGAATCGAACTTTGAAGGAAATTAAATTATCGCCCACCAATCATTTCTGTTTCTGCTCTCTCCTTCCGTGAGGGCACGAGTTCCTCCATTTTTCTTCTTTTTTTTTTCTTCATTATCTTCTCCCGGGGTGACGTTCGAAAAATTGTTCCCTCTCGGGCACTGAACTTACTGGTTCATCTCCGACTTGACTGAAGGTGATAGAATCCATTTAATTTGGGGAACACGTATTGACGTGTCTGCGGGTGTGTTGGTGCACACCTTACGTATCTCTTGGTCGCCGTGAGTAAATCAAATTCCGGATGAATCGAATCAAATGTCAAGTTAAATGTACCTTACAGTTCATCCATCGATACAGAGCACCGACACACTGCACACATAGCGTCAGCGTCGGATATTGATTCGGAAGTGGAGGTGTGGCGGACTAAGCAAATAGTGACTTACAACCCCCTCGGGGACTCTGGAAGGTGGTAGTAATTATTGCTTCTAAATCGAAACTTCATCAATGCACCTCCAGCTACACGGGATACGGGGTAGTTGCAAAATTAATTGATTGGAAAAATTTGCAATCTATCGCCTTACACACCGGCACACACAGATACACCGTGTGTCTCTGTGTAGACGGTGGAATGCTTTTTGCAAAATTGCCAGAGGACCCGAAAAAGGACACCCCTAATGGGAATGAAGTGATTTTCGCCACTAGGAAGTAATTGAGAATTTCGCGCCCTTGGAGAGCGAATGAGGGGGAGGGAGATTTAATCACGTGGTTGTATGGTCTTGCATCGTGCGATAAGAGTAATTAGTGAGTTATTAAGCACTTCAGTGCTTCTGCGACAATTACGGAGGATAATGAACTTCACTCCGCGAAATTGAGATTTTTAAACTTTAAAGTGCTATCAGATAATGGGGGCGTATAAGTATTTTTCTTTTTTGTTCAGTCGTTATGCAGCTTGTAGCGTTTAGCAGTTTTGTGGCGTCTTGGGAGATTGAATTCGATAAACTCATCGAATTCTATTATTTCATAGCTACAAATATTTGGTTTACACTTTAACTCAAACAGATGGAAAACTTCGGAGTGAAGTTTGCACAACTGGCAACTTAGGAAAACGGAAGAATTTCATTCAGGAAAATACAGTGGTGTGCAAAATAATAACCTTCATTTCACAACTCCATTAGAACCTGGAAAAGATGAACAGATATAAAAAAGGCACCATTCATCTTTCCGAACTGTTCCTATTAGAGATACTCATGTTTTTAAGGTTCTACTATATTATTATTGGCTGCAAACGAATTTGTACCGCGAATTTTCCATTTGTTCGTTATGTTTATAGAAACAACAACCGCTACTTAAATTTGCCGCTCCCATTATAAAGTCATCATGCGATGTTTAAGTCTGCAACAAAATAGGTTCTTTGTATGAAATTCTCATTAATTTGTGTTGTGTCCATCTGGGACTGTAGCGTCACTCATTTTCGTGGTGGCATTTTTGATTAATTCAAGAATGTTGGGTTCTCAACTTTGTTTGCAATCAATGATGAGAAATTTAGCTTAAACGGCAGCGTAGTGGGGTCCAAAGGGGGAAATTTTTGTATTTTTCGCAAGGAGTGCTAGGTCCATGTGGCAAATGTAGAAAGTATATTTTGCATATTCTCTCAGAACCTGTGGTTTGTATTGGAAGTTCAATGTCATTTCAGGATAGCACCAACATAATACTGAAACCGCTTCCCTAAGTTTCGTTAAGTTCGTTCACTTTGCCTATTTATGCGAAAGCGGAATGAATCGCTCTCTACCTATGAAATTATTTTTTGACACCCTTCGGTTAAAATTGTTTGCATAGTTTTGCAGGAGATTCTGATGAGAAAACGAACGTAAGGATTAATAATCAAAATCTGCCCAAAGTCACACAATCAAATTATTTGTGCGCACGTTGCTCTGATTCTAAAGGGCCAATTATAAGGACCGTGCGGAAACTTACAATAAGAAAACATAGTTAGCCATACTTTTAAATGACAATCCAATTTTTTACGATTAAATGTCAAAACGCTGACAGAAAAACTCTCAATTTGTATGAGAAGTGTCAAAACGCCCGCAAATGTTTCAAGATGTTGAAAGAGAATGTATTATTACGGGATATAGCGTGCATCTCACTGCTCTAATTTTTTAACAAACGTAAGATAGCTAGGACAACGTAGTATTTCTGGCCATGTCATTGTATTGCTTATGTTGAACGTTATGTGTCACTGGATAATAGCACCAACGCATTATTAAAACCTAGTTTCGTTAAGTTCGTTCACTTTTATCTACTTATGCGATAGCGAAATGTATCACTTGGTGCTGAATAATCTTTAAGTTTTTTTAAGCAATCACGGACAATTTAAGATTTGACGATGCTTTTGGGTGTTTTTCGTTTGGTTTGACAAATGCTTGATTTTTCGTATGGCTATTACAGTTGGCGACAAATCAGTGAATTATTTCTTTCCAATTGAAAAAAAATCTTCTTTTTCTTAGTAGGCCTACGAACCATGTAGCCTGATAAATCGCTGCCTTCCATTGTTGACGGTCCTGGGCACGCTGCTTCCAGTCTTCAAGACCAAGCTGTCTTACGTCCGCGATGACTTGGTCTTTGTGCCGGAGGTTCGGTCTTCCTCTCCTTCTCGAATCAGGAGGCTCGGATTCGAAGACCCTCTTAGCTGGAGCGTTGTTGTCCATGCGCTCGATGTGGCCGAGCCAGTGCTGTCGACGGATTTTTGCCTTCCGGACTACATCCACATCCTGGTACAGAGCATAGAGTTCGCGGTTGTGTCTTCTCCTCCATTCGCCTTCCTCGCAGACGGGACCATATATCCGACGTAGAATTTTTCTTTCGAAGGCACCAAGAATCAGCTCCGCAGTCCTGCTTAGTGTCCACATTTCGGCTCCATATAGCAGGACTGGCAGAATAAGAGTTTTGTCAGGAGGAGTTTTGAGCCCAGTTGTTTTGACAAACCGAAGTAGCATCGGTTGCCAAGGGCGATTCTACGTCGGATCTCCACTGTGATGTCGTTCGTGGAGTTCACGTTTGCCCCGAGGTAGACAAACTCCTTCACTATCTCAAAATTGTGGCTGTCGATAGTAACGTTTTGTCCTAGGTGGTGTGCGGCGGATCGTTTCTTGCTCGACGGCATATACTTCGTCTTATCCTCATTGACCTTAAGAAAAAAATACCCTAAACATTTATTTGTCCTTTAAAATAATGTAAGATCTTTACAAAGGGGTATCCATAAGATGAAAAGAACCTTCACCTTCAATTTGTTTCACGGTCGTGACAGCTGTCATTTTGAATTGGTAAAGCTGAGGCTAAATCTAAGTTGCCTGTAAAAACCCAAACCACTTTAAATATTAAACACAAATCAGCTATCCCCTTCAAAAGTGACAATGGAATGAACCCTTTTCTTTGTCACAGGAATGTATTGTATGTCTCCGCCGCCCACAAGGACGGTCTACAACTGTCATTAACGAATCCTTTCAACTCCATCGGCAACTTGCTGTTTATTCGCCTTCTTTGGAGTCCTCCCTCCTTCCGCGGCATCCGATTTGCAATTTTTCATCGCGAAGAATTTTCTCTCGCAACATCAATCTCCTTCTGAGTGACATTTTCCAGTGCCCCGACGTCCCAAAGGACTCCAACCACAACTGTCCGGCAACTTTTCGGTTTTTCCCTTTTTGTCGCATGTCTTTTTTTTTTCAATGTAGGTCACTTGACTTAAGTCGGATAAAGAGCACTTCAAAGGAGACTTAAATCGTTAAGTACACATTTTTAATTAAATCCCCAACCAATGTTCCTCCGACGACCAGCTAAGTCGCTGTGTAACCTCAATCTCCAGTTACACCTTAAATAGGCTTTGGTTCATTTCTTTTTCTTATCCGAAGCATCCTTGTACTGCTCCTTAAATTCTAAATCCTTCTTACAACCCCAGGAAGAGACGAACGAAATGGGAGAGGAGAATAAGGATCCCATGAACATATAAAAGATGAAGAAGTCCTGTGGAATTCGAAGCGATAAGAGTGTGAATTATTATGGATTTGAATATTCATAGAGAGGGGGAGCTGTATTCTGTGTGACCTGTGCACATCCTTTCCTATTTACATATATTCATTCCAACGGGGAGCTGACAGGATATAAAAAGGGAGTCCTTCTGCCTATGCTCGTGCGAGTAGGTGTAGGTGCGCACTGGTGCCATAATCCCGTATAATTAATTTTCCCATTGCCAAAGGGATACTGTTTTGGGAATTAAATTGTACATCCTCTCGCCTTTGATATCCTTTGGTGGGACCTATATGTACACTGTGCGTATCCTGTACTTAATATGCTCCGGAGTAGTCATAAATTATAATTATGAATATTTCGATTTTGATTTATATTCTGCATGTGATTAATGATTGCCATGGTGATGGGTCCAAGGACTGAGCGACGGCGGAGGGTGGGCTGAGTGAAGGAGATTGAATTGTGTGGAAGTTTGTGAGGAAGATTGAGAGTCCTGAATGCGGAAATCGTTAAGACATAAAGGGTAATGGTACGCCATGGAAGTGTGCTGTCAGTTTAAACGAATAGACCGACGGCGAATAATGATATCTGCGGGTTTGACGATAGTTATTGCTGTTTATTTTTGTGGTGTGTGGTTTCCCTCAGACGTAGTGAAGTGCTTTAAGAGGTGTGCTACTGAAGAATGCTAGGGAAGTTTAAAGAGATTGGAGGAATCATAGAATTGTTATGAGGGATTTGGTCTTGTTGATATCGTATTGTGCCCATAAGCAGTGGGATATGACGCAGCCTGGGTGGCTTTCCAACTGTTCGTTTGCTGATGATACAGATACTTGCTTAATGAGTATTTTGGCTAAGCTAATAGGAGCGTGGATAGTATTGTCAGCCGATTCTGCGCCTGAACTTGAACCTGTCCGTGCCAGTTCATCTGCCTTTTTGTTTCCATCAATGCTGGAGTGTCCAGGAACCCAGTATGGGGAAGGTTTCTCCGTACAAATAGTTTTTGATATAAGCATTTCTGAATATCAGGCAATGAATTTAAATTATGTGGGCGCCGTGGCCGTGTGGGTTCGTGCGTCGACCCATGCGCATTCGACTTCACAGTCTAGGTTCCAATCCAAGCTCAGACAAACAATTTTTAAAAAAAAAAAAAATTGTTTAAGCCTCCAGCTCTTTCGAGTCACTGACAATGCTCAAAGAGTATAACTGTCTAGACCAAGCTTCTCAATCTCGCCGTTCGGAGTCGGCATTAAAATGTAGGTCCCCTTCACTCGTGAGATAACAATAGCTCGCACAACACGAGTGGTTGCTGAGAAGCTAGCCCCAGGTCCACCTTGGACTGTAGCGCCGCCATTATTATTATTATTAGAATTTAAATTATGTGATTCTATGAGTACAGTGGTACTTCATGTTTTAAAAGTGTTGCCTATTAACCTGTACGACTCTAAGACATTATCAAAACCCTTAAGTCATTAACACTAATTCCCAATCACAACCACCCCAAACTCAGTGGACCACATTCATCATAAACTCATTAATTTATCTACTCAACTTTTTCCATTACCTTAACTGAGACAAACTTTACCCATATCCTTCTATTGTCTGTTGTGCGCTAGCCTCTCTCATAGCGTTCACAGAAAACAAAGGGCCATCAGCACCCCGATGACACTATTCATATTCATTTTCGTCCCAAACGTAAAATTCCTTCAGTTCTATTCAAAACTTCCCTACCCCCAGTCTAGTGGATCCAAAGGTCCTCAACGGTGCATAAGTATACGACTCCTGCAGTCGTGACATTCTCAAACTCTAAAATAGCTCGATTGTGTAGAGAGTCTCGTGAAAATCTTAAACCCTAATATCTCCTGCAACGATCAACAAGAGACGCCCTGCCGAACCTTCCCCAACTTAAGGTGCTTCAGCATTCATAACGCATTAAAATCTGCCAAACAATTAGGACATAAACGCCTTTACTCGCACACACAAGGCTTCAGGAAACACCGTACCTGATAAGTATTTGTGCACCCCAGGATTACACAAACAACAGCCATTGAAAATTCAGCTCCCCTTCGACACACACGGATGCAAATCCTTTCGTCCTCAACTTTATCCCGAATGCATGGCATTACAACGGATGCTATGCAACAGCCCATGTTTGAAATTTCGTAATCCCTCCGCCCATATTTATCCTGAAACGAACCAAAAGTTTCTGGGGGAAACTTTCTCAATCGTTTAAAGAGAGCACACATAATTTAAGGCACATCCCTAGCTTCGAGCTGAAAAGGAACAATCCAACGACACCTGTCTGGAGGAATGATAACTTCGCCATCGGCTTGCAATACCTTGGTTTAATGTTAAATGAGGTTACTTCGAGTGACATAAGCCGAAATAATTTATAAGCCCACACCGGTACACATGGATGCCTGTAATCTCCCGGCCTCGTGCAGTCCCCCTCCCATGGATTTGTCCCAGAGATGTCTATCACTTTGTGCATGTTGACAGGTACCTTCGAATTTAACTTCCCATTCAAGGAGGAATCAAGTTAAAAAGTCAAAAAGACCTCTTTAAGGCATTTGCCTGCAGTTACATACTCGCACACATGTGATCTATTTTCGTTCCTTTTTGGGTTAATCTCCAATGGAATGACAAGAAGCCGGACGGCACACACTTGTGTCCACACGGGTAGACGCTCCGCCACAGCCAGGCGAGCTGTGTCAGTTTCAATATCTGTCGGAAGAGTGCTAGATGAGGATAAGAATTTTTAATTTATAAACACCGTACCGTATCTGGATCGGAAGGATACCTCGCACAGGATACATAATGTATGTGCGAGAGTATATGTAAAGTGGCCACTATGAATTTTTGATTGAGGATATAGCAGATGAGGGTGATGGAAACTTCACATTAGCCTTAAACATATCAGATTCGTTCCCTCACTCGCTCTGGGATATAAACCATCGCCATTGGCAACAGGACAGTGGGGTTGCCAGCGAGCGTGGTTATGCCGGTCAAAGGATTGCCAATCAATACTTTTGGGTAACCGAGTGCACAGTTGAGGATTGATTTGTTAAATTCGATTCGGCTGGACTGTGTCGAGTGGCTTATTTTTCTTTGAGCTCAGTAAAGCGGGATATTCTTTTTTCGTTCTCAGAAACAGTGAGGTTGTGTTACATAATCACGATACCGACTTAACGGTCCTCAAATTTCTGGTTCTAATTAAAGAAATGGGATTCAATCAATATATGTTAGGGTTGTCCGATAAATACATAGCCTCACCGCCCGATGGCGCAAGAGAAATTTACAATCGTCTAATATATTCCTGAAGACGACTACTGTCGTAGGTTTGTTTTGACCGCCTGTGGAAGCGGATGTGTCCCATTTGGCGATGAAAAAAGTGCTCTTTCACGAATTAGGCTAAGAAATGCTGCCCCATCCACCGTATTCTCCAGATTTGGCCACGTGCGACTTCTTTTTGTTTCCAAACTTCAAAAAGTCATTCACCGGGCTTCTGCCCGAGTCGAAAGAGGAGGTTATCGCCGCCACAGAGGCTTTGCAGACCTCCAGAAAACGTATTTTTCAGACGGGTTAAAGAAGTTGGAGCATTCGCTGGGTCAAGTGTATCGAGCTAAAAGTAGACTATGTTGAGAAATAAATCGCCACTTTTCCAAAATGTTCGGTTTTCTTTTATAGGCTACGTACTTATCGGATCACCGTCGTATTTGCTTCTGTTACGGAATCATTTAAAAATATTCTAACAAATTGTATACTTCATGTTTCAGATCGTTATTCTGGCAAAAGTGCCACTGTCTCCCAAGCGACAAATTTGCCATGCATAAAGACAAGAAGCGAGATTCACATTCTGATTCATGATTCTTCTTCTTCACATGACGCTACAGTCTGGGGAGCTTCAGCGAACATCTCTCTCCAGCAGCACGCTCCTTTGCCAGATGTCTCCAGTTTTGCACACTAAGTCTAAGGTCTTTCTCCGCTTTCGCGCGCCACCTCAATAGTGGTTACATTGTCGCTCGGACTCAGAGTCGAAGATGCACTTCGGTACAATGTAAATACTGTGCTCGTGCGTTTCAGTAGACACATTGTTCTCCTTTCCCAAACTTTATTCAGCTACACCAGCTGATCTTGGTGCGTAAAAGAGGATTATTGTTTAATTATACGGGATAAACACGGTTCCTCAGCCTCGGGGAAATCGTTTTAATTTGAACTCTTTTAATCTCATTTGGAACAAGGCCCGTGGCGTTAAAGGCTAGATTTCTCACCTTTACGATGTTTACAATAAGAAACACTGACATCAAGAGTAGAATTGCTTTAGTCAATCGGTGCCTCTTTCGGCTTAAGAGACAAGAGAGTGGTAAAACCTTGCTGAACCAAGTTATAATAATAATATAATATAATAATGGCGGCGTTACAGTCCGAAATGGACCTGGACCTAGCTTCTCAGCAACCACTCTTCCTGTGCATGCTATTGTTCTCTCACGAGTGGAGGAGACCTACAGTTTAATGCCGACTCCGAACGGCAATTTTGAGAAGCTTTTTCTAGACAGTTATTCTCTTTGAGCATTGTCAGTGACTCGAAAGAGTTGATGCCGTAAACCATTTTTTTGAAAAACCCCTCCTACTTGGGGCAGGCACTTAACCAACTGCGCCATCGAATACGTTCTAAAAAAAATTGAGGTTGGCTCACGTCTCTTAGAACTTGCACATTCGTGACTTCAAGTGACTGTGTGTTGTCTACTTCGCCCGAATTCTTATAAACCAAAAACCCATAAAAGTGTCCAAGACACTCATGACAATCTCCCCTTTATGCCTGCAAGGTTTCATTGAAATCGGTCCAGCCGTTTCGGAGATTAGCCCGGACAATCAGACAGACAGACACTACAATTTTATTAACATAGATTTGCATACACATTATATTAAACATGATTGCCTCAATCATTCAATTATTCGCATACCAAAACCGACAAAACAACAATTCTTACCGGCAAGCGCGAGTAAAATGTGCACATGTACGTTTGTGTTTAAACGATAAAAAAATGACAACGTATTTGTTGTTGTTGTCTTTTATAACGACAAAATCAGATCTTGACATAAAAAGTCATACTCACGAACGCGTGAATTATGCAAACTTTAGATAAACCATCTACACAACCATACGAACAAACCCCAAACATTTTATCGAATTCGGTTTGACCGTTCGTGAGTTATAAAGTCCCAACGCACTTGCAAAGCTTTTTTTATATATATAAAGATTATAGTTCTTCACCCTACACAGCCGCCTCCAATGTCACCTTCGATTTAGAAGTCTGTTTTAGTGCACTTAACTCATTTCACTTTTGATATGAATTCGTGGCTTCTATGTGCGAGAAAGCAAATATATTCATCTTTCCGCTGTTACTGTCCTAGTCACTTAACTGATCTTTTTCCATTCATTTGCAAAATGGAAAGGAGAAACTTTCTTACGCATCGTCATTAGCGAGTGGAAGGAACATATGATAATAACTCACAATTGGCATTAATAATAGTGACCTGGCAACTTGAGTTAATGTGAAGCAATTATATGCGCATTACGTGAATGGTCTTAGCTTTATTTTTTTACAGCATTAAAAGAATCGTGGTATGGTGTGCTCATTTCTTTCCGGAACACCAGAATACCGTAAAGGTTGAATACACAATCTTCCAGATAGGGAATTAGACATGCAAATCCATGTAGTCATTGAAATACTCGTATTTCGGAGTTATGCTTCACAACAGGTTGTGATTTAAATCTGAGAGTATATAGCGTAGCAACAAGGCATCGCTGATGCAAGGATGAGTCCTGGAATGCTTCCAATCATTTGTGGTCCTGGATATGAGCACAAGACCCTACTACGAGTAGTGAGTTCGGTCCCTTTATACGCTGCTCTGATTTTCGAGCGAGAACTCACGGAGGAGAAAAAAAAAATGATGTTCAGTGTTTAGACTCTGTGCAATAAGGAGAATCACCGGTTTCATGACAATTTCAGACGATGCAGCGTGTGTTCTAGTCGAAATGTTGCCAGGATGTGTCGAACGAACCTCGAGTCGGCAACATCCCAAACAAATGAAAAAATAAGAAAAGGCAACATCAATAGGCTAGCTGGAGGAACTCGGCAAAAGAAATATGGACTCATTAACACACTCCCGATATCGGGACTGGGACGAATCTGATGGGAAGCCATGACTATACTCTCATGCAGTTCCATGTGCAGTTACTGTCCGGTTATGGCTGTTATCGAAATTATCCACACAAATGTGAATACGATGGTTAGCCCTTTTTGTTCGGAATATTCAAACGTGGTCGACGAGCAGAGCACACAGTCCTTAAATGTTGCTTCGCTGAAAATAGGCAGACAGTAAACCATCCAAGTTCTGAAAACCTAATTTACTTCATGACAACTCAAACAGTTGATGGAGTGAAATCTGCTCGTGTGTCCCAGGAGTAAAACTAAAACTACGAAGAGAAGAGAAGGGTCCAAGAGGCCGCCTTCATGAATAGAGCATAATTGCTAACCGCGATGTAATACCTAACAGCAAGTCCGCGGGGAGATTGGTTGACGTGTCCAGCGCTGTGGTTGAGTATGTAGGCGCGATGTTAACAAACATTTACCAGAAAACCAACACGTCATATGACGTTAACAGGAAAAGTAAAAACAAACATTCATTCATGAAAGTGACTGCGTCCCCACTGTGCATTGCCATCAATTCACCTCGTCTCAGATTCACCCGCTGTTCACCATATTCCACAGCCATCAATGTTTTGTCCTCCCTTTCCTACAATCTCAACTGTCAAGGATAATGGTTACGGTGAATTAATATTAAATGAATATTTTCTTGCACAAAAAAGGGTGAATTTCAGGATATTTTGATTTTCATTTTCTGATTTCGCTAACCCTCTGTATGACCGGCATTTATCCCTCCACCCCTTCCCCCCGCCAACTCCATAAATATTAAAGCACTCACTGTTGCGCGTTAATGTTGAAGCCTACAGACGCAGGCACAGACACAGACACTGTTAAAGCCGCATAAAGTTATAAACTTTTTGAATGGATATCTCTTCCGGATGTTTGTTGTGGTCCTTTTCATTTATTCCAAAAGTGAATAGTTTGAAGAGTGTAATGAACAAGTTGAGCTTTTGTTTGTTAGATTGCTTTGAGGAGGTCATCAGATTGTCCTTGTTTACATGACGAACCAAAATACTGGTTCCCCCGTCTGATCTGTCATTTTATTCACTCTTTCCTTGACGGAAAGTTGTCATTTGATAAAAAGAAAATTTCAAAGTAAACAAAGTTCAACCCTCTGGGTTGCTGTTTTTTTTTATTTGTTCTCTTTTTCACATGGACCCAAGCCTTTGACGAGCGATTCTGGTAAAAGGAATATTAATTAGTCAACTTTATCATGGACAAGGGTGTACTGTTAGTTGGATAACAGCTGCCTTTGGATGGTATTTTGTGTTTTTCCCCGATTGGGGATGGGAACAGTACGGGTCTGATAAAGGGATTTTGACGCAAGGAAGAAAAGTCAACAAATATATATTTACTAGTTTGACTTGGCAGCACTTTGCAAAGTCTGAGCAAAGTTTAGTTAAAAAGACGCCTTAACTAAACAAGAACTGTGATTTGGTTGAAAGGTAAAGAAAATAACTTGACCGGTGCTTTCGGTGTTCTTGGGTGCTTTTGTAAATTGAAACTCGTTACATATCGGTAGGACAAATAAGAGCAATTTCCTTAAAATGTACTAGATTTGTCACTTTTGAACTTAATATGCATGAGCTCATAAAAAAGGATTTGGCATCACATTTTTTACTCTATTAATACCTTGTTTTTTTTTATTAATTTTATTAATTAATATTAATTAATATATTTTTACTCTATTAATACCTTATGTCATAGCTAAGTCAGTTCCCGAGCTTAATTCTAATTCCCATTGAAACATTAACAACGCGGGATACGGTACAAATTCACCAGCAAGTCTTTGTCTCTAAATTGTTTTTGACAGCTTACTGTGTTGGCAACGTCCGTGTGGGTATGTGTGAGCTGCTTCGACCTACTTCAAGCAGGAATAAATCGACAACATTTAAGAAATTGTGCATGAAAGTGAGATCGCAAATTAATTTCCCTATGGACGAGGGGATTAACCGCTGTAAAATTGAATTTATTGGAGAGGAACTCTGCTCACTAGTTTCAAATCTCACAAGCTACAAAAAAAAATATTTTAAATCAGAAAACCGACAGTAGTCTTGGGTTTCTGAACAGTTTATACTAGAGGAGCACTTTGTATTTAGTTCTCAAAAGTTTCTCTCAAAATGATTTGATTTTGGATACCACACTACACCGCAGCCCTTCACAACAGCCGCAGGCGAGCAAACTTTGATAAGAACGAATCCAGTATCGATAACCTCTAAAGAACTCACCGAGGAATTTAAATTAAACTTTCATCTTACCACAGTAATCTTATGTAAGATAAATAGAACCAAAGTATTGGTCACTTGAAATCCGACGCTTCGGATCGTTCCATCACTTGCAGCAGACTGCCAGAAGCAGGGAGCCGAAGAAGACGAAGCGTGTGGACAGCAGTGCACTTTCAGCTCTGAAAAGTGCACACACATCACATCGGACTCATGTGTTTCACTGGGATAATCGGGCATCTGTCTGCCAAGAGATGCAATTGTTTTTTGCAATTTAATTGTTGGACCGATGATTGAATGCTTATCATGAGTATACGTATACGTATACAGTGCGAAATACAATACGTTCCGTTCCGCTGCAATCAAAGCAGCATCTATGATACTCGTACATATCAGGGTCTTTCCTCTGTTTTGTGGGAACTTGCTGGTTCTGATGCAATGGAAGCTTTGCCTTTCGAGTCGAAAGTATTCAGTTACCAAATCGGGTGGACAGACCCTGGCAAGCCATCAAAGGAAAGTGTTGTTTCTCTTCAAAAGCAAATATAATCACTCACACGAGCCCATTTATTCAATTGATTGGTTTAAAACTGAAGGCAATACGCAACGCGTGTTCCCTTTCAGAAAGGAGAAATTAACAGCAGTAATGCATTGATTAAAAGATGAAAAATGGATGAATGAAATTAATGGCCTTTGATACATACTTACAGGGATGGAATACTAATGAAAACAAAAGAACTAATTGCTTTAGTTTGCATAAGTGTTTGACACTTTGCTTGAAAATGTCAATCATCTTAATCATTCTACCATTTCCGATTGCATTCATTGTTTTCATGTGGGAGAAGAATGGATGAGTTGCGCCCAAAATTAAATGCAAGTCTTTTCAACTTGTGTACGAGAACATGGGAAAGGATAATGCCATATTTTTGAACCAACAAATTTTAGGAAATGCGTCTTGTACAGGGTGGGTCAAATACAAGTTTCTTTTTAGAAATGCAACAAAATTAACAAAATTAAATTGGCTTCGCAGTAGCGCATTCTGTCACCGTTATACTCAAGTTTGGCGCGGAAGTAGACCTTTTAAATTCAAGCTAAATCAGAGGGTGTGAAATATTTCTTGCATCGATTAAAGAAACTTAAATATTTTGCAGATCATTCCAACTAAGGGTTGTAAAGATACATATACCATAGATAATGGCTGATTATTAAGGGTTCGCTTTTCGAAAGGTAATTTCTAGTCCCTAGAAGAAGATACCATCATCATCATCATCATTTTCAGTGGCATGTTCCACTAAAGGGGTCGCGGGGGCATTGCATGCACGAGAGAACTCCAGGCCACTCGATTCTCCGCCATCGATTCTAACTCATTAGGCGCAACCAGGCGAGTTTTTGGACTTGATCCAACCATCTCGTCGTGAGTCTGCCAAGCGGTCGCCTACCTGATGGAATCACATTCAAGGCGCGCATCGGAATGATGATGGGGACATTCGTGCCACGTGACCAAACCATCGAAGTACAGCCCTTTCCGTACGAAGAAGCAGCTGCCCAACGAGTGTTCGGCAGCAGTATGAGATTGATGAGTCTTTGTTGAGGGCCATTCAGTCTCTATACACAAACTGTAGCAGCTGTGTTCGGGTTAACGGTAGTAAATCAAGACCTTTCACCGTGGACGTTGGATTTCGCCAAGGGTGCGTCTTGTCACCTCTCCTTTTCAATATATATATGGACTGGATGTTGCAGCGCAGTCGAGACGAGGAATGTTTCAAATTGGGAGAGTTGAGCAGATGACTTAGTCATCCTCACATCCTCTCAAATAGAACTCCAACGCGCGCTAGATAGGTTTATGGCCGTATGTACTGATGCTGGGATGAAGATTAACGTGGACGAATTTGAGGAAGAAGATACCATAAGCACGCATTTTCGACAAAAGAGCTTTATGCCAAACTCTATTAAATGCCTTTGAAATATCAACCGCAACGATCTTTCTTTAGCTTAAATTATGTAAAGATTGGTTCCACCTTTCGGTGAGATATGCTATCAAATCACCAGTGCACCTATTGCTGCGAAAACCGTACTGCTGGTCATTAAGAAGCTTCCGCGATTCCGCGAGGGTTGGTTTGTAAGTCCGGAATCTTAACTCCCTTAACCTGATAACCTTTTTGCAGCTCGAGTCATACCACGTATTTGCTGTGGGTTTGATATTCTTCATTCTGTGAGGAGTGAATGATCTTATACCCAGCAGAATGATGTTCGTAATCGTATCAGCAGCGGCACCCACGTCACTATCGAAGAAACATTTTTTTTTTTTCGGAGGCTTTTTGAAATACTACTGGAGCATTCAGACTTAAAACTGGTCCATTGTACTGACAGGTAGCAACCTACCCCAGTGGCATTAATTTGATCCCAACGGCAAATGGTGACTGGACCAGACTCGATTTCACTGGGATTCGAACTTGGGACTCCCCTAACTTGGGGCAGGCACTTAACCAACTGCGCCATTCCTTCTTTTATCGAGGAAACATAGTGAGCAGTTAAAATTCCTAAAGAAGTTATTAAGTCTGCTCCAATTGGCTTTCTCGTATAGCCATACCGTTCTTTAGGAATATACTTTGTTTACCGCTAGACCTATTTTAGCCGCTTCTGTTCCAATGCCGTGAAACTCGTCATTGGCGTCCCAGTGTATTCGACCACTCACGCCACAGCTTTATGATTGATTATTTGTTAAAATGTTCACAATATTTTGGAGAGAATCTTAAACAAATTTGCCAATTAACACAACGTTATAGCAACCAAATGATTAATGGTCTAACTAAATTAATGAATTTTGTTTCGTTGCATTTAAGCCCGAGAACCAAATGTGAACTACATTCTTCACCCTGCAGTAATCATGAAAGTAAAGACATATTCTTCGCTCTATTTTTGCCTAAGAAACGTAATCCTCAGTGTGGATTGTAAGAAGTCCAAAGTCTTCTGATGGCAATTATGGTAATGAGTCCGTGATGGAGTTCTAAGCACGTCACTCTTTGAAATAAAGTCTAATTAATTACAAGTAGTTTTTAAGAATCCGAATCAAAAGACATCCACCACAGAAATTGTTCTACAAGAAGCCCCTTCTCGTGTTAAATAAGACTAATTGAAGAAAACCTGTAGTAAGAAGTGCATACTTAGAGTTGTGTGGATCCCATGGACGCCTTCCCGATCTCCTCTCCATTTCCAATTCAATTTAATTACTTCCTTCTATCGCATAACATTCCATCTTAGAACAGTCTAGCTCTAAGAATTCTTTTGAAGCACATGCATCCACCATCCTCCGCAGCTCCTTGGAAAGGGATCTCAACAGTCCTAATTAGTATGCACTTCGGAGAGTCGTAAGAGCACCGAGAAATATGTACATTCCATGCAAATGCCCCCCACACTTGACCTTAAGCAAGCAGAAGCAAAGGGAAACTGCATCACACCCCTCCACAAGGGATGAAGTGTAGTTTATGTTTTCCAGCAACAATGTGCAGCCAACTTAATTATGCACACATGCGCTACCTTGTTAACACTCAGAACATATTCATTCCCAACATGTGTCACTTCATTTATTTGGACGGGGAAAAAAAAGAAAAACTCCCACAAGCACTTACACCCCGATTGCAATTACATGCGCAGAGTGTGGTAAATAAATAATAAGTCCTCGCAATTTCTGACAGCGTGGTACACACGACCGTCTTCACATCCATATTTGAGAGATTGGCCCTCCCCCCCACTCTGACAGAAACAACTGGATGATGTGGGTGACGTGTCGGTTCCGGAAACGTTAGGCCGATTATCCCCTTTCTCTTCCGACCAATTTTGGTTAATTAAGTCAAATGGAAATAAAGAATATCCCCCAATGGAATAACAGCACGATTCACTCCATGATTGAGTGCTTTCTCGAGAAATTTCATTTGCATCGCTTCATTTTTGATGAGCATTTCCGTCAAGGACACTATGTGTGTGTGTGTGTGTGCGTACGAGAAGTAACAACAACGGCTCCGTTGCAATCCATCCAGGTTATGTCGGAGGGTAAACAATGTGCAAGAGTTTCTGTCGAAACTCAAGGCTTCAGCGTTGAATTTTAATTTTTATTTTCCCCATCACCGATAGCCGTGGATTCGGTCGGGTGTGAAGAAAGGAAACCTTCAGTCATAAAAATTGAAGTGGTGCCATGGGAGGCGAACATATGCAGGGATTAAAAACAAAAAACCTTCCGAGTATTCTTAAAGAGAAACTATTAGTTGATTGGAAACGGCGGTTACAGTGCGTTGCAATACAGTGAATTGTAAACGTATGCTTGGGTGGGTTGCAACCCTGACCTGGAAAATTCTCAAAATGGGGACAAGCTCAGTGTTCAGGTTCTCTTTGATGTGATACAGAAAGCAAATTGTGTTCAATTTTCAAAGAGGTGTTTCTTTTGTAGAATACATTAACCACTTTTTAGATTTCCTACATATTTGAGCATTAAATTTTGGTTCTCTCAAAGCGGCGTTTTTTATGCTCAAGGAGTATAAATTTCTAGCTTCACAATCGTCGCCGTTCTTAGTCGGCATTAAAATTGTAATCCACTCGTGGGAGAACAATAGCATGCACTACACGAGCGGTTGCTGAAGAGCTAGGCCCAAATTCACCTCGGGATGTAGCGCCGATACTGATATATGGTAGCGAAATCTGGTTGATTTCCAACAAAATTATACAGAAACTTCAGGTATTCATCAACAAATGTCTCCGTACCATATGTCGAATATTCTGACCAAGCATCATCAGAATCGTGGATCTATTCAAAATTACAAGAGAGGAAATGGATCGGACATATCACCAGGAAAAAAGCCAACAGCATTACCCGAATGTCGTTAGAGTGGAACCCTCAATGCAAAAGATCCAGAGGCCATCCCAAGAGCACCTGGAGACGATCGGTACTCCTGAAACTAGGAAAATGCAACCTCACTTGGAATAATGTAAAGATAACTGCAATCAACCGAGTAAGATGGAGATACCAAGTGGAAGCCCTATGCTCCCAAGAGGAATAAAGAAGAAAAAAAAAAAAGCCGCACAAAGCTTTTTATTTTTCCAGGTGCATTGACAGGATTGCATTGTCTGAGGTTGTTCATCGGCAATTTGGTTTATTAATCAAAAATGAGCTTTTGCTGCTGAAGACAATTTTTCAATTAAAAAGATTGGCTTTTCTTAGGCATGCTCATCGAAAGTTCGGCGCTATGACAGGTCGTTTGGCTTTAGTTCTAGCATGAACTGTATTTTTGAAGGTTTTAGACCACATTCTACCTAGTACTCGAGTAGCACAATCCCAACGCCTGTGAACATTAACATTGGCTGATATAGCAGTAATATTTTCTACGCATTAATGTCGAATAACGTGATATTATTGAACAATTTGGTCACTCTGGCTTGAATTGCTTGCTCAGTAGATCGCCCGTAAAATAGTCGAAGTGCGCGAACAAGAATTTTGATAATGATGTAGCCTTGTTCGGTTGTAAGTCTTTTCATCCAATGAAGGATCTGGTGCTGGTGCCTTCGTGAAGAGCGACAACATTAGACTGCACACCTCGTTAGGTAAATTTGCGTCGGTTTTCCAAGCGGAAACCTATGCGATCCTAATGGCTACGAGCTATATTGTGAAGAATAGGTGGAAGGGGCGAAGTATTTGTGTTTGTAGCGACAGCCAAGTTTTGCTTAAGGCCTTGCTGAACCTTTTAACCACTTCCAGGATAGTTCAGGAATGCAAGTCTTCTCTGAATTTGATCGGTAGCTTGAATTCGCTAAGACTTGTCTGGGTTCCGGGGCACCACGGGATCACGGGAAATGGGATCGCTGATGAACTTGGTAGGCGAGGATCAGATGATCTCGCCTAGCAGGACCTGAACCTAAGCTGGGACTGCCCGCGTCCTTGGTTAGGGCTTCCATCGATGGTTGGACTTTTCGAGAGCAACCGCAGGTGGCATGACTCTCCAGGATGTAGACAGAACAAGCGCATGCCCCCCAACGTCTGTAAGAAATCCGCGGCTTTCTTGTTATCTTTTAACAGAAAAAACTACAGACAACTTATTGGCGTACTAACGGGGTACTACACCTTCGCCAAACATCTAAGTGTGCTTGGTCTAAGTGATGAAACCCTCTGCGACGCCTGTGGAGAAGACGATGACACTGCAGAGCACTTCCTCTGCCATTGTCCCGCCTTTGCTCGGATCAGGTGGCAGTTATTCGGCGCTGATGAGGTGAGAGCTGATGATGTAGGCTCCTCATCACAGAAGCGCCTGCTGGTCTTCTGGACCAGGAAATTTCAGTAAAATTAGGTTGCTACCTGGTAGTACAATGGACCAGTTTTGAGTCTGAGTGCTCCAGTGTGGTGTGAAAAAACCTACGACAAAGTCTTTCCATGATATTAAAGCCTGAGCATGTATGACTTTGACACATGTCACAAATCACGCGTAACCTGTCAAAAATAGAAGACTGAAAAACCAAACGGGAATAAAATCACATGAGATACATCGCGTTAATCTTTATATCGTCTAAGATAATCAGATCGCCGTTTGTTTTCTCTGACGTGGATTTTTTTCTCAAACTTACTTATGAAACCAATTGAATACCCAATGAAAAACTCAACTTAACAAAATTGACTCCTCTGATCTGTTATCGATAGACACATGCAGATCCCTATAATAAGGTAATGCAGTCAGAGGATTATCCGTTTAAAGTGAAACCAGCATAAATTAATAAAAGCCTACTCAATCCACTAGCAAAACAATGAGATATGAGATATGCATATCCACCCACTCTTCTGCATGCGAAGTGCATCTATGTCAATACCCTCTGCCTGCCTGTAGCAAGCTGCAGCAACCAGGCACCAACTGGACCCTATCTGTTTGTGCTCTCTGCTGATTAATCAAAACAGCTTGAAAACTTTCATTAACTTGAATGCAATTGAAATAGTTTCCATTCCCACTCGGGGTTCCCTTTTCGCACGCCAACTCCGTTTGAGCCTCCGCAATAGGCCAATCTGTCAGAAGTGTTTGTCCGTTATGCTAAGCATAACATTAAATTACGCTTTCAATCGGCGGCGGCGAGTATGAAAAATTCCATTCAATATGCACTCGTGTCTGACGTGCGTCCAGTATCATGGTTTTGTCTGAGCTCACTACAAAATTCAATCTAATCCCCCTCCCGCCTTTCAGTTTATGTGAAGTATTCCTCAAAATTAGCATGCAAGCCCACTCTCCGTCAGACACAGGACGAACGAACAGAGTTTTCAACCAAAAAACTGCCCACACTGCATATAGTTGGTATAAGTTTTTTGTTATTGTCAAATTAAATTTACATCTTTAGTCTCTGGAACAGCTGGTTTCAGTGTGATAGGGGAGTCGTCCTCGCTCTTGTTGGCAATTAAGTTTATGTGCAGCACCAATGGAATATGCAATGCATAGCCCCAACTAATACACGCTCACCGTACACAGATGGGACATGGATGCTGCAGGATTTTAGTCACGGAGTACGAGTACTTCGCCAACGTAGCCACAGTATTGCTGTTGCTAGTGTCTCTACATAACACTGTGGTATCATTTAAAAGGGGCGTTCGGCTGAATTATGCCTCTGGACACTGTGTGTATGTGTGTTCAGTTAATTAATACGATTTGCTGGGTAAACTAAAAATTCTGAAAATGAATTTAGTTCCACATACGCCACAGAAAATTATGCATTTTATGTGTTATGCCCTTTAGGGTGGCACATATCCCTTTCGTTTTATTATATAATTGTGTTATTTTTTTTGTGTGGCCGCTGAGCATCGTATTTGAACTCTAATGGTGTCTGAAGTGCACATTGAGGGATCTCTGTGATTACTCTCGTGCGTGCTTGGTGTTAATTCAATTAGGGAGTCCTACGTGTTGTGGATGCTTGAAATTTGATTAGCCATGTGTGCTGTGGACTTAATTCAAAGGTCGAGAGCATAATTCACTAATTGCAATGCAAGTCATTCCTTACAGTTCAAAGAAGACAATCTTTTTTTGTGTTGATAAACTTCACTTCACTTGCTTCCCTTCATTTCCTATCCATTTTCTTCTTATTTTAAAAACACTAATACCACTAATGATACGATATCAATTATCACTAATTTGTTTTTTGGTTTCGCAAAACAGTTTGCAGCTGAGAATCCTTGTAAAGTGCCTTTCAAAAGGAGCATAACAATTTTGTATTTGTACACAAACGAACCCTTAAACTTTTTTTATGGTCTTTCAATGTTAAAACTTCACTCAAGGTTTACATTTTTATCATGCTGAAGTTCGCGAACGACCAACGTTTGAAAAGTATTGAAAATTGCTACCGAAATTCTGAGTTGGGAATCTTCTTCTCCACACTGTGATGAATTTTATGAAGGGTGACCAGATAGGAATGATGGTTTTTCCTATTGTTATGTTTCAGCATCTGTCAAAGTAAACAGTGAAACCCAGCTGTCAAAATATTTAGTAAAGGCTGGATATGAGCGCGTATGAGCTAATGTCATAGGCGCATGAATGATGATGAGCGAATATACTCATGCCTATAGAGCGATTATAATGGAGCTCACGCACAATTCGAAACATAACATTAAGCATGAGCTAACGTAAGGCGCATATGCGATGATGATGGATGATTTCTGAATATCAAACGACGTTTCCAAACTATTTCAGTTGAATTTTCTTCTAACTTCAACCCAAATCAACCATTCATTCATACATTCATACATCCAAACAAACAAACATTCATCCATACATATACCTATACCTCTATCCAAGTTTATCCAATACAGAAAATCCCTTCCGTCATGCACATACCCAATCACTGCTCATGCCTGCGGTGTGTGTGTTCATTTCTGTTGGGCATTTAGGGGTTGAGATCTATCTAAGAGATAACACTCAGCAACGAATAGAGTGGTCGAACACAGCATGAAATTTATGTGTGAAAATGAAAATAGTTATCATTTTAATTCTTAGATATCTCAAAACTTCAACATAAATCGATATTTTGAAATTTATCATATCTTAATGCTTACATTGATGTCTTCAAAAAAAAAAAAAAAAAAAAAAAAAAAATTGGAGCTCCATATTTTCCAAACGGTATTTTGGATAAAAAGTGTTGAAAGAAACCTCCACCTCTTTTCGAAAGATCTGTCGACTGATATATATTTCGATGGGGTGCGACAATTTTTCAAAATTAATGTCAACTTCGCCTGTACTGGAGCCACCCCCAAATGGCCCCAGTTTTAAAATTTGGGTGCATGGGCAGTGACATCTAGGCCTGAAGTACCTAATTCCAAAATTTCATGCCGATATCTTTATAAACTTCGAAGATAAAAAAGTGTGACAGACACGACGGACGAACGGACACACCGAAATTATAAAGGTTCCGTTTTTGTAGACGGAACCTTAATAAAAGGAAGAACCCTTGTCTATATGATAAGAGGCACGCCTTATACTATAGTAAACATACGATTCCCCCCCCTGGGAACCACAGCTTTTGAGGTTTTCAGGCCGCCAAAACTGACGCGCGCTGTCTGCTGGATTCCGGGGCAACTCAGGAAAACGGCAGATGTGCTGGCGCGATTACATATCCAGAACCCTGGCCTCGAAACCAAGAAGTGGAAAATCTACTCTCATAGGGAGAGTAAGAACCGGGAAAATAAGGACGGTTCTTCTCTCGTTGTGGGTCTAGACGAAACTTCGGTTGAGACCATCCGTTCTAGGTATGACTCCCGTCCCTATCTGCATCTTGGAAGGATTAATTTCCACTTCATTTCCAAGTAGTGCGGATAATGGACGAAAACCACGGTAAACATCAAAATAATTTTTACCCAGATCAACCTTCACCATTCCAAGGATGCTACTGCCCTCCTATGTAGCAGACTTTCCATGGTGAAGACAAAACTACATATCGCATCCATTCAAGAACCATGGGTGTGGAAAAATCGCATCTGTGGTCTTGGTGGCTTGCGAGGTTTCTCACCACTTTATGACGAGCGGTCTGAAAGACCGAGAACTTGTCTTATTGTGCCGAAATTTCTCTCAGCAACCAAGCTTGTACAGTTCTGTGGACAAGACTTGGTTGCTGCAGTTGTAAGCTACGAAGCGAATGGAATGTGGCGTAATTTCGTCGTAGCGTCAGCTTACTTCCCCTACGATTCTGTTCTGCCGCCACCACCAAGAGCGGTATCGGAACTCGTAGAGTACTGTGAAATCAGAAAATTAGGCCTAATCATCTGCTGTGATGCTAATGCTCAGAATACCTTCTGGGGCAGCAGCAAATGCAACAAGAGAGGGAATGATCTTCTGAATTTCTTACTATCGTCTGATTTGGACATCAACAATGTTGGCTCCCAACCAACTTTTGTTACGACAAGGAGACAGGAAGTAATCGACTTAACGTTATCCAACAGATACATTAAGGAGATTACAGACTGGAGGGTTCTGTCGGAAGTGTCCCTGTCAGACCATAGGTACATTGAATTCCGAATCGAATGCGAAACCACAACTTTGCTGAAGAGGAGGAATCCAAGAAAAACCAACTGGATACAGTTTAGGGATGAGCTAGATAATCGTATTGAACCTCTCCCTAAGCTCAGAACGAGACAGAAGGTAGAGAAAGCCGTTCTAGACTTGAACAACACTCTAACCAAATGTTTTGAACTGACGTGTCCAGCTAGAAATACCCCCTGCAGATCACCTGTTCCATGGTGGAACGCAGAACTGCAGACAATTCGCAAGGAAACCAGGAAACTTCTAAACAGATCTCTCAAGACCGACTTGGAAGAGGACTGGAACCTGTACCGATCAAAACAAAAAGAATATAAGAGGTTAATTCGGATATCGAAAAGTGCCTCCTATAGGGATTTTTGTGGAAAGATCGAAACACTCGGTGAAACCAGCAGACTGGTTAAAGTTCTTAAAAGGGACAAACCAACCAAGCTGGAAACACTCAGAAGACCAGACGGTACCTACACTGAGTCAAAAGCTGAAACGCTTAGTCTCATGCTAGAGACTCATTTTCCAGGTAACCGGATTACAACCGGCTCAAAACCATTTCCTATCCCTGGAAGTGAGGATGAGCTGATAAATGTAACACGACGATGCTGGTTTGTTTCATCGCTCGTGGTGACAGATGAAGCTATCAAATACGCAGTCGCGTCCTTCGATGGTTTCAAGTCGCCTGGTACCGATGGCATATATCCAGCCTTGTTGCAAAAAGGTATAGACAAGTTGCTGCCGGTTCTGAAAAGAATCTTCACAGCCAGCCTGGCACTCGCCTATATCCCGACCCCTTGGCGTACAGTTAGGGTAGCCTTCATACCAAAGATCGGTAAGGGGGACTACTCACTCGCCAAGAACTTTAGACCTATCAGTCTAACCTCTTTCCTGCTGAAAAGCATGGAAAGGCTGGTTGAGCTTCATGTGCGCAAAACCGCGTTGCGATTTCATCCTCTGTCTCAAATGCAACATGCCTATCAGCGCGGAAAATCTTGCGAGACTGCGCTTCAAAATCTCGTTGGCAGAATTGAATGTGCACTCGACAGGAAAGAGTACGCGCTGGGCATTTTCATTGATATAGAGGGTGCTTTTGACAATGCGACTTTTGATGGCATGTGCAACTCGGCCAGAGAACACGGTGTAGATGAATCATTAGTGCTTTGGATTAAAGCAATGCTGATGAACAGAACTATTATTGCGGACGCGGACTGTGGCCAGTATGTTATGGCGGGGGTAAACAGGGGCTGCCCGCAGGGTGGTGTCTTGTCTCCTCTGCTATGGTGCATGCTGGTTGACTCTCTGCTCGATGCTCTTAATAGTTCCAACATCTACGCCCAGGCCTATGCGGATGATGTAGCTGTTCTGTCTGTCGGATCATGCCTAGCGGATGTGTGTTCAAAAGGGCAGGCAGCTCTAGACGTGATCGACGATTGGTGTACCAGAAATGGGCTTTCAGTCAACCCTCTTAAAACCGAGGTTGTCCTCTTTACGAGGAGGAGGAAATTGACTGGTTTGACTCAACTGGTACTAAAAGGTGTCACTATCCGCTTTTCCGATGAAGCTAAGTATCTGGGTGTCATTCTAGATAGGAAGCTTCTGTGGAAAAAACACATTGAAACGAAAATTGCGAAGGCACTGTCAGTTTTCTGGCAGTGTAAAGGAATTTTCGGCAAAACCTGGGGTCTATCACCAAAAAGATCCGTTTGGATCTACACGGCTATGATTAGACCCCTTCTCTCCTATGCATCGGTCGTTTGGTGGAATAAGCTTTCGCGTAAATACGTAACTGCTGCTCTCACCAAGCTTCAAAGAACGGTCTGTCTCGGCTGCATGGGGGCCTTCCCTAGCACGCCTGGCTCTGCTCTTGATGCCCTGCTGAATCTCCCCCCCCTAGATGTTCATATCATGGGGTGCACTCTCAAGGCCATCTTCCGTTTAAAAAGAAGTGGTTATTGGTACAACTCGCACTGGAGTTTTGATGATCTTGCGCACCGCATCTCCTTTGACCCCAGTCTTATGGATATGCCGTCTGACGCACGGACACCAGTACTCCTGCTGCGACGAACATACAAAGTCGACTTTCCGTGTACTCAGGACTGGCTCTGGCCAGAATCTGAGCCAGGAAAGGAATGTAGTCGAATTTTCACGGACGGCTCCAAGACCAGTGAAGGATCTGGTGCTGGTGCCTTCGTGGAGAGCGACAACTTTAGACTGCACACCTCGTTAGGCAAATTCGCGTCGGTTTTCCAAGCGGAAACCTATGCGATCCTAATGGCTACGAGCTATATTGTGAAGAATAGGTGGAAGGGGCGAAGTATTTGTGTCTGCAGCGACAGCCAAGCTGTGCTTAAGGCCTTGCTCAACCCTTTAACCACTTCCAGAATAGTTCAGGAATGCAAGTCTTCTCTGAATTTGATCGGTAGATTGAATTCGGTAAGACTTGTCTGGGTTCCCGGGCACCACGGGATCACGGGAAATGAGATCGCTGATGAACTTGCTAGGCGAGGATCAGATGAGGCTTTCTCAGGACCTGAACCTACGCTGGGACTGCCCGCGTCCTCGGTTAGGGCTTCCATCGATGGTTGGACTTTTCGAGAGCACAACCGCAGGTGGCATGACTCTCCAGGATGTAGACAGACCAAGCGCATGCTCCCCAACGTCTGTAAGAAATCCGCGGCTTTCTTGTTATCTCTTAACAGAAAAGACTGCAGACAACTTATTGGCGTACTAACGGGGCACTACACTTTCGCCAAACACCTAAGTGTGCTTGGCCTAAGTGACGAAACCCTCTGTGACGCCTGTGGAGAAGACGATGACACTGCAGAGCACTTCCTCTGCCATTGTCCCGCCTTTGCTCGGATCAGGTGGCAGTTATTCGGCGCTGATGAGGTGAGAGCTGATGATGTAGGCTCCTCATCACAGAAGCGCCTGCTGGTCTTCCTTCGGAAGACCAGGAAATTTCAGTAAAAGTAGGTTGCTGCCTGGTAGTACAATGGACCAGTTTTGAGTCTGAGTGCTCCAGTGTAGTGTGACAAAAACCTACGACAAAAAAAAAAAAAAAAAAAAAAAAAAAAAAAACATACGATTAATTGGCCTTAAGCTTAAGTTATTGTTGAACAATGTTCAACGATATTTTACAATTGAATAAAACAAAACACGGAAAATAATTCTGATGATGGCAGATGCGCGCATGTGTTCATTACGGCTTTGCATGACGAAACATTTCGATAAAATGTGACATTGGCTCATGCGCGCTCATGCCTATTATAGTTGGGCCTTAAGGGTTGAGATTTCATCATGCATCGTTTCACGCTTGCCAGACATCAACCAGACAAGGATTGGTGCGAAGTGAAGAAAACATAGCCGACATAGCGGCCAGTATTAAATGCTGAACTGCTGGATTGGGCATTGCCAGAGTAAACCCGGCATATTCTGCTGTTGGAGTTGGACCTACATCTATATAAAATCCGGCTAACGCAAGGATTGAAGCCGAACGATCATAGACGATGCTGGAAATGCTAATCGGATATCCGGATTTTGGCCAAAAAAATCATCTTCTCGGATGAGGCCCAACTTTCGATCATCGAGATGTTGCTTGTGGGACAGACGACGTCCACGTTTAAGATGAAAATGGAACTCAATCAAATTAGTTTTCGCAATTGAAGGCAGCTAGCAAAAGAGCATGCTAGGTGGAGACATTTGTTGGTTGAGAACTAGATACCCCGGGCTATAGCGCCATTAAGAAAAGAAGAAGAAGTATGAAGTCTGAAGTTCATTCATTTAAAAACACCCCACAGCAAATCTTGAGTTGCCTGCTATCAAGTAAAGTAACTGGTACCTTATAGAGGAAAAGGTAGAATAGTTGTTGTTAACGTATGATCTATATATGTACAGTGGAGTGAAAAAACTATAGGCAATCCAAAGCAAATGGTTTAACTTACTATACTCAAAAAAAATCTCTCATACAAATACTCCCTTTCCGAACTCAACCACTTCAAAAAAAAATATGCTGAGCTTGCATTTGACAAATTGATTAACTATTGTTAGTTTCAAAAATCAACTCTTGTCACATTCCGCCACCACATTTGCATCTCATAGAATCGCCTCGACTATGTCACTCCCGTCACCATGGCAAATACGTGTCATTTCCATCGCAAAACTTATGCAAATGGCAATCAGATGTGCAAATACTCAGTATTGCATTCTTTCTGCTATTTTCCAACGTCAAATATTTTCATTCATTTATCAGTGTAACTCTTCCGTTGTTTGTTTAGGTCTCCGCTCAAACCATACGCCACGCAGCCCGTCGTGTGTTTTACAATATGTCAGCTCCGTTTCGAACAAAATAAACACAAAAGCATGAAAAACAAAAATAAAAACAAATTCTGAAATATAGGGCGACATTTCAAATTGTTCCATGCGCCCTCGGTTACACCCTTCAGAATGACTTTCCGCCCAAGCCAACCCGGAGATTGATATGCATTCAAATGTGCACCTCTTTCCTGCCCCGTCTAAACCAGTCGCCGACGCCGACGCCTCTTACCCCTGAAATGATTTATAACCGTTACTTGTGATAAAACGGTACTGTTTTTATGTCTCCAACTGTTCAAATTGAAATAGGAATTGACAAATTCCATAAAAATACAAAAAAATATTATCGCTGCTCAGCCAGCCCGTCGTCACCGCTACCGCTGGTGCATGAACCATCCCTGCTGCTGCTAGTGGTGCCAATATATGCTCCGCCATGGTCGTGTGCGGTGCTGTTTGCCGTTTGATGTTTGCGCTGGAGCAAGCAAAATTTGAAATTCCAATTTTAGTTTTACTGTAAAATATTTACCAACCGCTGGTTTGGATGACTCTAGCTATCCGTCCTCTTCCACATCGCAGTCAGTGTGTATTTGCCCGGGTTTCAAAGTACCAACACACACCTCCATCGTCCATCACCTGGTGTGCGGAAGGGAATAGCGGAAAATCCGTCATGAAGGCTCATCATCAATTTGGAAATTTTCATCGTTGTCGTTAATTTTATTTTTCCACCTCAACTGGGACCGGGATGTGTGCTATCGGGCAGGCCCAGCCTATCTGGTGCAGTTTTTCATTTGGTCACGTGTATCGTGTATCTTGTTTCGGGAGTGACGACCGCATTGGGAATATGACCAGGTACAGCTGCATCCGGTATACGGTGTCAGTTTTATTCGAATATTTTATGGTGGCAATTATATGTGAAACATTTGAATTGTTTCCTTTGGGACGTCATTTATAAATTCGATAATGTTGCAGGATGTAGCCGCGTTTCTCTTTTTTTTTTAACTCGCTGCTTACCCCCGTGGAACGCGTACATTTCATAAACCTATCGATTCGTTATTTCAAAATGAAATGACCTATTATTTCGATAAAAAGAGTCATGACCAGCAAATTGCAATGCCGATGAAGATGAATCGTTCAAAGGAGACCCAGATGTATCGAGGTTATTCTAGTACTTTTTTTTCACAATGCATCACTTTAGGCTCTGTATGGAATCAATTGTGCTCTAACTGTTGATAGATTTAAGTGTAAGCCTCAAAGGCTATAGGTAAATATTCACAAGGGAAATTAAAAGAAAGTGGCTTGACACTTACCCTTTATTTGCACAATTGTGACCGATTCCTTATGGAGCTTGAGCGAAATTGTCTCTAGAACTAACCGACAGACATAAGCATCAACTACAATCGTAGAGAACCTTAGGAGAAATCAAGCAGATGAGCGCATATAGAATAACAATACACTGTGACTATAACTAGCGCTTTGCTCAGTTTCGTTAAGTTCGATCACTTTTGCTTTCTTAGGCGGAAGCTAAGTGAATCGCTCTCTACTTACGCAAATGTCAGTTAGTATTGAAATTAGATAGTATTCTTCTTAAGTCTCTCTTATGGACACTAAAATTTTACGATGTTTCCGTTTAATTTTGGTTTGGCTTTGACATAAGCTTTAGTTTTTGTACGGCTTTTATAGTTGACCCCGTATCCATTGTACAAAATTCCGTTCAGTTTTGCCACAAGTGTTAGTATTGAATTTAAGTTTTATCAGTCTTTAGCCGGGTGAGTGATTTTTGACACTCATTATTTGTGGCAACGCCAAAATTTAATTTGCGAATAATATTTCGGCCAGACTTTTAACACAGTTGACTCACGACACTTTCTGCGCCACTTCATCGACTGGAAATTTTGTTCTGACAATGGTCTTAAAGATTCCTTATAGAGTAACTCTTAGTTAATTGAAAATAAAAACGATTTAATAATACATTTAAAAACTAAGAAATTATTTAGTTTCGATAGCAACAGAAACGTTTGTCCTAAGAATCACCCACATTTTGTCGTTAAGAAATTAACTGATATATTTAAAAACTATCATATTTTAAATAATTCAAATTTTTAAATATCGCATGGCAAAGCAATGACAGATCTTCAGCCTCACTGATAAACAAGTGATAATTGCAGGAGTTCCACAAGGATCTGTCTTTGGTCCAGTCCTGAAGATGCCGTCTTTTTTACTCGTAAAAGAAAACGGTAATCATGTTGAGTGGAAATCAAATGCAAAAAATCTTAGTACATATACAGGGTGGGCCAAATACAAGTTTCTTTTGAAAAATGCAATAAAATGAACAGAATTAAATTTTTTCCATGTATTATGGCTCTATTAGTAAGAACAAGCATTCCCATTACTTATGAAATACAACGTCGTTCAAGTGGCTGCCTCTGCTGGCTTCGCAGTATCGCATTCTGTCACCCCAATTTTCCACGACCTTGTTGATGGTTTCGGGCTCACGGATTACTTGGATGATATTGGCCATAAGTGCTTGAATCGTTTCCGGATTATTGGCACAACATCTATCCTTCACGGTTCCCCACAAAAAACAAAGACCAAAGTGGTCAAATCGCAGCTCCTAGGCGGCCAATTGACATTGCCAAGACAGCTGATAACACGATTTGTAAATTTTGTGCGCAAAAGATCGATTGTGGCATGGGCTGTATGGCATGGCGCACGATCCTGCATGAACCAGAAGTCGGCCAAATCCATGTCTTCAATTTCAATTCAAGCTGCTCTGAGACCCTAACTGCGAAGCAATAACGAAGCGGATGGTCGTGCGCCTTCAATTGCTGAGTCAATTGGACCTTGTAAGCGAATAATCCGAGATCGTGAAATGTTGAGCTGTTGAGATCGATGGCGGGTTGAGTCTCACACTCTCGGCCACTGCAACAACTTTCTCATCTGTGCGCACTGTACGTAGGGATGCAACATCGTTTTAAAAAACATTGATGTTTGAAAACATCGACGGTTCCACGACAAAAATCGATGTTAAAAATCATCGGTATTAACAACGATGCATCGATGTTTTATTTATCTTCTCCATCACACAAATTGTTGACTATATTTACGAGGTACTGTGCCTAAACAACAAAATATACTAATCTTACCAGTTTCAACCCAAAAACCTTCGCTGTCTTACGTTTCGTTGATGATTGGATTTTTACTTTGTAAGCCACATCGACCCAAAGTGACGTTTGAGGATCCTATGGTTCGGGATTAGGGCTCCCGAGCGGGCCCTTTATGCAAGTTTACATAGCGAGTCGCTTGCTTCAAGACCGACACCCGTTCCCAGCCGCATGCTTACGCATCCAGCTAATACATGCTGAAACATGAGCCCCCTCCGAATAGCCACCGATCCACAATTCCATAGGAGTTGGATACCCGGTCTCCTTGAGGGTTGCTCGATGCTCAAAGTGAACCACTTGGAGGTTCGGAGTAGGATGTTAAAAAAGTTACATTGTATTGCGCATCTCTAGCGCACCCCATTATTATAACATAAATACAAGCACATTTTATATATAACACATCTTGGGAATGTTTAACGAAATGAATGAACGATGTCGATGTTCGACAATTTTGCCGTCGATGTGTCGGCGATGTATCGGTTATCAAAACATCGATGTTTATGCATCGACGATGTTTAACTGTACGACGACGAGGATCATGAGTTTTGTCCACCAGCATACCAGACTCACGAACTTTTTGCACAAACTTTTTTTTTCAAAAAACGCACTGTTTGGGCTACACAACACTCACTTTGGAAATAAATTTTCAATATTTCCCAACATTGTTCAAGCGTAAAGCGACTCATTTCATTCCGCGGAAATATGATACTGACTTTCTGTCAAGATTTCGAGCGGGAAACAGCTGTCAGTGTCAAAATAACCTATGATTTAAAAAAAACACTAGATGGCTTACCTATATATTATTTATTTATTTTTTAATTAATTTATTTATATATTTATTTGTATATTCATCTATTACTTTTTGAATTAAAAATTAATTACTCTGAATAATAATTATGTAATTTTGCTTAAGCTTTGAACAAATAAAGCAAGTTCTGATACCGCTTCTCCCTTTCCCCATAGATGTCTGATATTTTATCTTTAATTAAGGTTTTTAGTGACTTTTCATTCAAATTTACACTGAATTCTGTGATATTATTTTAAAGAAATTGTATAAATATTTTAGTAGTAAGGTGCTTGACCAAATCTCTGCAAGCGAGTTAACTAAGGAATTGTAAACTTTATGATACAGATAGGACACATAATCTTCTTGTGAATATCACATTTAAATACAAAAACACTCCTCAGACAACACCATTTTCATCGACAATGAATAACTACAAAAACTTATTATTTTGACAACCCCATCACGTCACTACTCTTCTGTCATCACGTTCTATTCTACAAAAATGTAAAACTTTTCGTCGCCTTTTCCTACTCAAAGCTATTTATTCACCGCACAACAATCTTATTATGCACCACATCCAAGCACCATCTTGAGTGTTCTCTTATGGACGCAAAAAAGTTAAATAGAATATAAGACGCGACGTGTCATACCTTCTCTATCTTTTTTCAGGTACGACTGTGCAGTAGAGGTCCCTTGGTAGTTCCGTGCCACAAACGCTTTCGAAAACCATTTTTCTTTATGTTGCCTGTACCTGTGCACAGTACAGTACAGACAAAAGCCAGCACTCCTCAGGTGGTATGTGAATAATTTTGTTATGACCATTTATCTATTCAACTTCCTCTATGGCACAGTTCCTTCTTCTTTCACTTCATTTTTTATTCTTTCTTTTTGGGGGTTGGGTATCGAGATATATATTTTTTTTCATTTCCCTAAATCTTTTTACGTAACAATATTCTGTTTTCTCATGAATCAGACTGGAAATAAGACATTAGTCAACAGTGGTTGCAAAAGAAACAAAAGATCAGATTCCTCGACTGGACTTGGGGAGAAAACTCAAGTGGGCATGCATACACTTATGTACATTTGCAGAATGTAATGCGGAAGAACCTGTTGCATCACTTATTACAATAACATTTTTAGCATTCGCGTGCATGTACACGTGTGTGCTATTTTTCTCCCACGAGAGAGGGGGACTTACAATTTTTAATGCCGACTCCAAAAGGCGAAGTTGAGAAGCTTTTTCTGGACAGATACTCTTGTTAGTGACTCGAAAGGGAAGAAGCCTTAAAAAAATGAAAGGTTTTTTTTCGGCAACCTAGACTTAGGCTTACACCTACCGCATCACTAGTGTTTTTTTTATTTCGAAGGATGTCGCATTGTGTCGCATTATTGAGTCCATATTCGGTCCTTTAGATGTATGATTCTAAAGAAGCTTCTTCTTCTTCCGTGTATGGCCCTACAGTTTAGAGCGGACGTGGACCACAGCCCACAACCCTCTCCAGTCGTGATCATCTAACTGGGACCAGCTCGTTTATAATATATGTATGGTCGGTAGAAACCAAGACCGATGAGTGAAATCTCAGTAATATTTGCCCGATCTACAAGAAAGGAGACTGCACCAATTTTTGAGGGATAAGTCTCCTAAATATCACCTAAAAGCTTTCTCTACTTGTAACCATTCGTGAATACTCTGATGGAAACAAAAATAAGTCGCCCGGGACAAAATCTGGAGAATACAGTGGATGGGGCCTCAGTCCGTAGGCTAATTGTTGCAATTTGGCCGTGTTCTCACGGTTGCGCTTGTTGTTCGGAGTGAGCAAAAGCAGCACCCATCGCGCAGACAGCTCTCAGGCCCAATATTTCATGTAGGATATCAACCACGCAGTCTTTTGAGATGCCCACTGTCTCAGCTATATCGCGCACCTTCAATCGGCGCGAGATCGTGGATTTTTGTCACGTTATCCTCCGTGGTGGCCGTTTTCGGAGCACTTGGGTGTGGCTCATCAAAAACCGACGTGCGACCACGTTGAAACTCGTTAAATCAATTTTTGACGATCGACATCGAAGGAGAAGAGTCACCGTACACAACATCCAAGCGGTCTTTGATTTCGCTGTTTCGCGATTTCCCTTCCAAAATCAAGAATCGGAACACCGACCGATATTGCTCTTTTTTAATTTTTATAAAATCCGCGGACACGCCCGCTTCCACACGCGGTCAAAACGGAACTACGAGTCTGATTCGGCTGAAATGTTGACAGTAACCGTCTACCAGAATGGACCCGACAGTAAACATTTTTTGTGATAGTGGCGCCATCGGGCGGTGAGGCTAAGTAGTACTTATCGTAGACTGTGGCTATAATAACTGTTTCGGTTAGTTTTAATAAGTTTGTTAACTTTTACCAACTTACACAGTAGTAAAATCGAATCGGCTTCTACGTATGCACATGCCAATTGGCAGCAGAGTTCTCCCGAAGTTCCTATAAGCAATTATGGACAATTTGAAATTTGGCGATGTTTCTGGTTACTTTTCGTTTTGTTTTGACATAAGCTTAAGCTTTCGTACGGCTATTATAGTTGCTTTTGACAGAATAAAGCAGATTGATAAATTGTCTGTCAATCAACTCTGAATCCCAATGCAGTATTGTACTTGTTTTAAAGTTGACGTCGAGCCAATGGTAAAAATACACTAGTACATAAACTAGCGACGGATTACACAGAAAGGTAGGTGATATGGTGCCCTTGCGACTGAGATCAAAGTTGGGTCCATTGTGCCCTGGGTATGGGGTGTACCCCGTGAGATCTACATTTCCACAGATGATTAGAACTACCCAGATTGTTGTATATATCTCAGGAGGTGCTTCAGCTCTATCTAGTTCAAATCCAATAGCTCGTCGAAGAAGTTACCGCCTAGTGTTAGCAGTCTCCTTCCCCGTGAGACTGGACAATGACAGAGCAGGTGGCGGACGGACTCTATTTACTTCTCGTCCCTGCAACTTCTACAATAGTAGCAGTGGGGTATACCTATTCTCCTGGCACGAGTGCCTATCGGACAGTGTCAGGTGAGGACTCCAGAAAATCCGACGTTTTGTATCTGTCCATTTTTGAGTTGATGGACACGTGCCCATAAGACATGTCTATCCACATCTTGACTTCCCTGAGTCTCCCTGCGGTTATAGCCGCTCTGCTACTACAGAAGATATCACTTACAACTTAGTAGGCCTACGACCCATGTAGGGTCTGAGCCTAATGAATCGCTGCCTTCCATCGTTGACGGTTCTGGGCACGCTGCTTCCAGTCTTCAAGACCAAGCTGTCTTACGTCCGCGATGACTTGGTCTTTGTACCGGAGGCTCGGATTCGAAGACCCTCTTAGCTGGAGCGTTGTTGTCCATGCGCTCGATGTGGCCGAGTCAGTGCAGTCGACGGATTTTTGCCTTCCGGACTACATCCACATCCTGGTACAGCTGATAGAGTTCGCGGTTGTGTCTTCTCCTCCATTCGCCTTCCTCGCAGACGGGACCATATATCCGACGTAGAATTTTTCTTTCGAAGGCACCAAGAATCAGCTCCGTAGTTCTGCTTAGTGTCCAGCTTTCGGCTCCATATAGCAGGACTGGCAGAATAAGAGTTTTGTGGAGCATGATTTTGGTCCTTCGAGTCAGGAGTTTTGAGCCCAGTTGTTTTGACAAACCGAAGTAGCATCGGTTGCCAAGGGCGATTCTACTTCGGATCTCCACTGTGATCTCGTTCGTGGAGTTCACGTTTACCCCGAGGTAGACAAACTCCTTCACTACCTCAAAATTGTGGCTGTCGATAGTAACGTTTTGTCCTAGGTGGTGTGCGGCGGATCGTTTCTTGCTCTACAGCATATACTTTGTCTTATCCTCATTGACCTTAAGACTAGCTCGTTTCGCCTGTTCTTCAATCGCCGTGAAAGCTTCTACTACGACTCGCTGGGAACAAGTCAGTCCAACTGTTGGGATACGCAGATGACATCGACATCGTTGCGCGTTCCCAGCGAGAAGATATCAAGAGGGGTAGAATAGGACCTCGAGCGCTGCTGTGTCCTTACGTCACCTGTGATTCCTAAGCAGGCCGATCTTTGGACCTTCGTCAAGCTAGAAAGAAGGTATTTCTTCTCCAGTTCTTGCCACCAGACTGTTGATCCGTAAGTTATTATTACACAGTAAACATCGCAGCACGGCCTTCTGTTGAGCCAACACTTCTTACAACTTGAACAAAGTTGTTCCCTAAAAATAGAAGCTTCTTTCCATTAAACAGCAATCATAGAGGAATATTAACGTTTTAAGTGTCAGAACGAAATTTCAAAGTATAATCAAAACAATCATGAAGAACCTAACGTAATTACATGCGAAACTCCACTACGTCTTCGATAAGCTTCAACCCAGACCATATCTATCTCTTTTAGTCTCATGTATCAAAATGATCCCGATAAAGCGTCCTTCAAGAGAGACAGAACGCTTAAGCATCATCCTCTCTGCAAAACTGAAAAAAATACTCGTACATTCAAATAAATAAACTCTCGCCCAATCCAAAGCATATGCCTTCATACACGTAAAAATGCAAGTATTCCTTCAGAGCACGTGCAAAGCATTCCACGTAAGTTTCAGGAATTTTTGTTTAACTCACAAAACCATTTGCAGCACCTCACAGGAAACAGTTTCAGATGAGAGAGGAAAAAACGAACCAAAAGCCATAATACCTGTCAAAGTGATTTTATGGAATAGGTGCACATTGCGCCGGCAAGAATCTCGATAGCCGGTTGCTCTGTGTTCCCCCCAGAAATACCACCTCTGCCATGGTATCTACCACTTGCGTCCCAAAAAGAACGATGCCAACAAGAACGACACACAGAAAAAAAAAATGGGTGGGTGGAGAGGCCGAATTCCATCGTCCCCATAACGAATGCAGATGCATGCCATATCGCGTTGCAGTTTATCATTCTTTTTAACCTTTTTGTGTAAATAATCTCCACCAAACCATCTTCTTCCTGTAGTGCTTCTTGTTGGTGAAATATTCAGTATATTTTCCACTTGCAGTGAAACGTTCTCTTCCCTGGGTGAACGGAAAGGACATGCACACACACAGAAGATAGATGGCTCAAAAAGATACAGATACAGATTTGGTATACACCACTTGATAATCCGGGTCGATATTCTCATTGAAGACTAGTGTATCTGTATCCCTCCAGCACCTATCCCCTGCACTCGTAATTCTGGGCGCGTGCTGAACAAACAAATATTTGGAGAGGAATGCATGTCGGGAATCATTGATGAAAATAAATTCATATAATCTGAAAAACGTTGTAAACGGCTGCCACCGCTACAAGCAATTGTTTCCAGTCTTTTTATGTTTTCCATTTTATTTGCGATCTTTATCATTTCACACCCTCGTGTGCAGGTTCTCGGATGGATGCCCCGGATTTAGGAATATTCGTGAAAACAATTTCACAACTTTTCGTTCCCGTAATCATGGTATCTGCTTTTAAATGCAAGTGTGTATTTATGAACAAATCCATATAGCAAATAAATACCATTTTTTAAATATTCACGAGTATATGCGTTCGGAATTCTGTTAGCTAAAGGGGTCAAGAGTTTTTACAGAAATGCAACGAATTTTTTCAAGCTTAAAAATGTAATGAACATTCATAGTGGATTGCTGTTTTGCATACACTCGAGTGAAAAGTGGACCATAAATGCCATTCAAAAGCAATCAATTTGTTCACACTTTTATCCTCCCCTTCCTTTCAAAATGGCACTGCAGTCCAGGATAGGCCAACAAGCCTCTTCTTCAGAACGATCCTATGCCAGCTGCCCTCAGCCTCGAGGTACTTCTCAACCTGTGTGCACAACCTCAATCAGGGATGTCATCTTCTGCGTCCTCTCTCTATTACATTGTTTCAGAGTCCAAAAGTTCTCTGACCTGAGCACCTTTGTCCATGTGGTCTACATGACCTAGCCCAGACTCATATCGTTGGCCAGCCCGCAGCAGTTCGTGGTTGAATCTTCTCCTCCAATTGCCATCAACGCAAAAACGACCAAAGATTGCACTTCTTCTTGTTTGGCTAGCGCTACAGTCCCGGGTGGACCTGGGCCTCAGCCAACATGCCTCTCCATCTAGCACGGTCTTGTGCTAGTTGCTTCCAGCTACGCACGTTCAGCTGAGGTATTTTCCAGCTGTTTACACCACCGGAGGCGTGGTCTTCCTTTACCGCAATGTCCCTCGGGGTTGGAGTCGAAGACATTTCGGGCCGGAGGTGGTGTCCATTTGCTCTACATGACCTTGCCATCTGAGACGAGGGCCTCGAACTCGTTTGACCAGATCGATGTACAGCCCATACAATTCCTCGTTCAGCCTCCTCCTCCAAACACCATCAGTACATACGGGATCAAAGATAATACGTAAGACTTTGCTCTCGAAGCGACCAAGAATCTCCTCGTCCGCTTTGATTAGTGTCAATGCTTCTACGTCATACAGCAGGACTAGGACTCTCAAGATCTTATAAAGGGATATCTTGAACCTTCGAGAGAGGGCTTTATTCCTCAATTGCTTCCAACCCCAAAAACACGGCGATTGGTAAGGATGATCCTTCGTTTTATCTCCGCGATAGTGTCATTGCTTGCGTTTACCTCGGAGCCTACCTAGGTATTGAGCCTAGTGACGTTTTGTCCAAGACATCGGTGTTGGTGGACCTTTTTCGGAGACAGCATATACTCGTACTTTGTCTCACCCTCTTTGACCACAAGGTTAATCTTAGCCGCTTCCTTCTCGATGCTCACAAACGCCCCACTACATCGCCCCTTGTGTCCTTCCAATGATGTCGATGTCATGGACATATGCGAGCAGTTGCACAGATTTGTGGAAGATCGTGCCTCTGATGTTTGCGTTTGAGCTACGCACCATCTTCACGAAAATGATGTTAAAGAAATCTCATGACAGTGCGTCGCCTTGTCTAAATCCTTTTTTGACATCAAAGGTCTCGGTGAAGTCTTTACCGACCTTGACGGAGGAACGGGCATTCTTCACCGTCATTCTTCAGTGCATCTAAACGGTCTCGACTGTATTTACCACGGAGCCGAGGTTGACGAAACGTCTGACTCCCGCGAAGTTATAATTGCCTATAGTGGTATGTGACAGCCAAATCGTTGATGTTGTGCATCCTTTTTGACAGCATTGCAATTGCTTTCAATGCCAGCGGACGCCTTATTGAAGACTTGCTGAGTTCGACCAGTCACGTCAAAGTCATCTGCGTGTGCTAGCAGTTGTACGGAATTTTGAAAGGTTATGCTTCTAGAGTTGGTCAGTGAGTTTTTGCATGATATTCTCAAGAATGATGTTAAAAAAAATCGCACGATAGCCCGTCTTCTTGTCTAAAAACTTTTTTGCCATAGAAGATCTCGGTGAGTGCGTTACCTGAATTAAGGAGTCTACGTTAATAATAATAATAATGGCGGCGCTACAGTCCGAGGTGGACCTGGGCCTAGCATCTCAACAACCACTCGTGTTGTGCGTGCTATTGTTCTCTCACGAATGGAGGGGACCTACAGTTTAATGCCTACTCCGAACGGCGTGATTGAGAAGCTTTTTCTAGACAGTTATACTCTTTGAGCATTGTCAGAGACTCGAAAGGGGTGGAGCCGTGAAAAAATGTTTAGTTGATTTTTCGGGAATCGAAACGACAACATCGAGCGTCGAAGTCGACGCACCTACCCACTGGCCCACGGCGCCCACGAGTCCAGGAGTGTACGTCGCCGGACATAATAATAACCTAAAATAACAAAACTATCATTTCCACTAGCAACTAATCCAAAACGAGCTAAACAAACATATCCGTTAAGCTCAAAAACAAAACATTCTTTTATCTGGAAACGGGAATTCCATTAAGGATTAGCTTATGGCGAACACATAATTGCGTTTGTTGAAGATGTAATTCCTCTGATGACATAAGGGAATCCCAACGTCAGTTCCGAGAAATACCCGCCATAATAAATTAAAAGAAGGAGCTTTTCATTAAAATCAGTAATTTGTTCTCTTAATTGTGTGGAATTCGGAATTTATGAGCTCGCTAACGAGCAATCGCATTCGTCTCTTTTGCCTCCAGCCACAGCTTTAACGAATGACCACGCTAATAATCTTACAGTTGAATACATTATTGCGTGGATGAAAGACGGATGTTGTTCCTGCAGATACACAAAAGCACTTCGCATTCCCTCCGGACAAACGAATAATTTTGCTTTTTTCCCGGAAGATATAAGGAAATTTCTTTCTTTTTTAGATTTAAACACTTTTTGAAAGAAAAAAATTCTTCTGTTTCCTATTTCAAAAAATATGAAAACGGCCAACCAGTTTGCTTAGGGTACGAAATATAGACTGGAGCATCTAAGTAATTTTGTAAGCTCAGAAATGTAACAAGTGACACAACATAACACTTTAGTAAATAGCAAATATCCCAATGCTGCAATTCAGACGTTCAACGTTCCTTGGGGCTTAAGAAGGTAATTGAAAGCTTATTTAATTTGAAAATATTAAGGGAGTTTCTTACAAAAGGTGGGCCAAATACAAGTTTCTTTTTGAAAAATACAATAAAATGAACAAAATTAAATTTCTTGCATGTATTATGGCTTTATTAGTAAGAAAAAACATTCCCATTATTTATAAAATACAACGTCGTTTAAGTGGCTGCCTTGGCTGGACTCACAGTAGTGCATTCTTTTACCCCAGTTTTCCAAGACGTTGTTGATGGTTTCGGGCTGTAACTCACGGATTGCTTGGATGATATAGGCCTTAATTGCCTGAATCGTTTTCAGATTGTTGGCATAACATCGATCATTCACGGTATTCCACAAAAAAGTCCATAGGGGTCAAGCTCCGAGGCGGCCAATTAACATCGCCAAGACGGCTGATAACACGATTTGGGAATTTGGTGCGCAAAAATCGATTGTGGAATGGGCTGTCTGCCATAGCGCGCTATCCTGCATGAACCAGAGGTCGTCCAAATCCATGCCTTCAATTTCAGTAAAAAAAAGTCGGTTAACATGGCTCTGTAACGCCCACCGTTGACCGAAACGTTGTTGCCAGCCCCATTTTTTTTTCATTGAGTCTCACACTCTCGGCCACAGCAGCCACATTCTCATCTGTGCGCACCGTACAACGACGGGGACCATGTGTGTTGTCCACTAGCATACCAGTCCCACGAACTTTTGCACAAATTTTCGTACAGCAGTCTTCATTTCGACCAAAACTTCTTTTCAAAAAACGCACTGTTTGAGCAACACAGCAAATTTTGGAAATAAGTTTTCAATATTTCCCTGCGTTGTTCAAGCGTAAAGCGGCTCATTCCGTTCCGCGGAGGTATGATACTGACTTTCTGTCAAGATTTCGCAAAACTGTCAGTGTCAAAATAAATTTAAAAAAAAACACTAGATGTCTTACCCTTTACAATCAGCGTCAAAAGCGAGTGAACAATTAGGCATCTACTGAAGTTTATCCACACAATCTACCTTGGCGGAATTAGCTACAGCGACAGACTGACACATCAATTGAAGCTCCATACATGTCATACAGGTCATACAGGGTGAACCATATTTCATGTCGGTACGTAAACATTGAATAACTTTGACATTAGAGACCCTGTACATTGAAAATAGTCGTTCATTTGTGCAAACTCACCGTGCATATGTCGAAAATGTCGTGGCCAACAAGCACCGTCTGATACCACTATTTGTCGTTTGGTGTCGAATTTCATTGAAGAGAGTAAGTAAGAGAGTGTTGGCGAGAACCCACACTTGTGGTATCGTCACCGCGCTCAGCATTTTGGCATTAGTTGAACCACCATCTGTCACATTTTGAAGGATGATTTGCATTTGTTTCCGTATAAAGTCCAATTGACTCAAGGAAAGCGTGGGCGCCGTGGCGTAGTGGGTAGGTGTGTCGACTCCTACGCTTGAGGTCGTCGGTTCGAATCTCGAAAAAAAAAACAAACATTTTTTCACGGCCCCACCTCTTTCGAGTCACTAACAATGCTCAAAGAGTTTAACTGTCTAGAAAAAGCTTCTCAAACTCGCCGTTCGGAGTCGGCATTAAGCTGTAGGTCTCCTCCGCTCGTGAGAGAACAATAGCACGCACAACACGAGTGGTTGCTGAGAAGCTAGGCCCAGGTCCACCTCGGACTGTAGCGCCGCCATTATTATTATTATTATTATGACTCAAAGAATATTGTCAACAGACCGTCCACATCGCTTGGAACACGTCCAAATAGTTGTTCGAATGGTTTACACTGAACCTGATTTTTGGTAGCAAATTTTGATGACCGACGAGACCCAATTTACACTCTCTGGCAGCGTTAACAAAGAAAATTGACGCGTTTGGGAAACGCAGAATCCTTCCGAGATCCACGCGAGACAAAAAAGTGACTGCTTGGGCCGGCAGAGTACGCCAGCAGGCCTCCGACGATTGACGAGCACAAAGCAAACATTCGACATCATCGGCAGAAGGAAAAAAAGCACACATTTATTTGAGGTCGGCTCACTTTCGACACTGACTGTACATACACATGAGACTTACTCTTTCATGCAAAAGACTTTAAATCTCTTGTTCCACAGTAGCCATCAAATCGCCGTAAACTAGTGATTTATGTAAGACACACAGTTAACCACCAAAGTCCGGAAATTGGTTGCGAAACTCCAACTTCACACGTAAAATTTATCATCGTAAATTCTAAGTACACATATTTACTTAACGACTTCTTGCCTTAGGATATCAGCTCCTAAGTCTATATGTTTTTGATTCATGTTTCGAATCCCCTGAGAAGATTGTACATCAAAACAGGTCAGAGAAAGCAACAAATATTGTCATAACTTCATCTCTCAATACAGGACTCTAACCGAAACCAATCACTGGTGTACCTATAAATCACTGCACAAATTCTTCGTCGTAAATCCTTAAGCATCCATTAAACTCTTTCTTCCCTTTTAATCAATGTTTCTTTTTCTTCTCCTTGCAGTTTCTTCGACCGGCAGCATCTCTGGCAGTTGCAGACACCCCAATAACCAGTGTTGGGCAAAGGGAATACTATTCAGACTGGTCACACATTGACCCCAAACCAGAAGATGACCAACAAACCAGTCAAACTCAACGACGTCCTGGCAAGAACTGCAAACGAAAAAGACGTCCCCAGGTGCAGACAAGCACGACAGAGTCTCCACTACGTCCATCGCAACAGTACTGGCGTGGTCATGTCGACGATGAACAACCACGGGTGCGTCAGCAATTTCAGCAACCAATTGAGCCCAGCCCCACTCAAAACTCTGAGCGATTCCATGAACCGAGCACAACGAAGTTAACTGAAAGAATCGGAGAAGCGTTGCCAAGCAAGGCGACAAAACCGATAATAGACACTCTGCCCACTCAAGGCTCACAATCATCAGAACAATCTTACTCATCGGAGCACCCAGAACCGGTTCGAAGACCTTTGCCCACTGTGTACTCCGACAAAATTCGAGAATTCAAGCCAACTATGGAGTCGCTCATAGCTCGTCGACCAATTACCAGCACGGTTTTTGACAAGGTTCCAGAGCCCGCACCGATAAGAATTTCAGAACGCAATCGAGACTCGTTTTCGACGAAACAAGCTGAGAGAACACTCACAGAACCAAGCCCATCCGAACGGGTTCGCGAAAAGAAGCCCGCAGGCTCAAGCAAAATTCGTGAGGCATACCCCGAACCAAGCCCTGAACGGGTCCGCGAAAAGAAGCCCACAGCCTCAAGCAAAAATCGTGAGGCATACCCCGAACCAAGCCCATCTGAACGGGTCCGCGAAAAGAAGCCCACTGCCTCTGATAGAATTCGAGAGGCATACCCTACAAGAAATTCCGAACGAGTCCGAGAACCCCTGGCCGCTTTGGAGAAGGAACAAAAACTGTCCGAGTTGCGAGACAAGAATCGTCAAGACTTTGTGGCTGAGGTCACGACAGGATACCGCGATAAATCCTACAGACGTCCTTATTCCCAGGCGAAGAAGGAAAGCACTAACCACCCGTACGTGAGCAAGGAAGAATCGGACCACAAGCCCTCTTCGTCAAGGTCTCCAATTGACTTGAAAGAAATTCTCAAAAACTCCGGTGGTTTGAGTTTGAGTGAAATTCTGCAGCAAAAAAATTTGTCCTTAGATGATCTGCTTAAGGGAAAGCAAAATGCTCTGTTAGCTCTTCAGACTACTGCCTCGGCACCCAGAAAATCGGACGAACATGGCTCTAGAGAGCGTCTTCCAAAGCCAATAAGAAGGTCGACTACAACGACAACGACTACGACCACCACAACAACCACAACAATTTCCCCACCCCAACCAACTGTGGCCGAGGTTTCGGAAGAGGAGCTGTCCTCATCCCAGCAATCGGGAGAAAGCCAAGAACTCTCCTTGAAAGAAACCACCTCCAGGGAAAGTGAGGACTACAAAGCGGTAACCAAAGATGTGAGCGCGATTCGGAAAAATCTCAAATATCCGTCAAGGATTCGCATGAGTCCCACAACCAGGCGGCAGCTTTTCGAGACTACTCTGCAACAGAAGTTCTCCACCACTACCACAACCTCCACCGCAGCCAGGCCCGCAACAAGAATTCCGCTCTACAAAAAGCGGCAGCACACCCGACCATCAGTGTTGCGAGTTCCAACGTTCAAGAAGCCAGACAGTATATCCTCCGAATCAAAGGAGTCTCGATCAACTGAGGATTCCCAGGAGGATAACTCGGTTCCCAACTACCCGAAAAGATCGAGATTCAGGCCGTCATCCTCAACCACCACCGAACCTAGTGCCGATCCAACCGATCCTGCCTCAAACATCGTCGAAGACTCTGGTGAAAACGAGATCCTCAATCCCTCAGCAAGCCTAGAAAACACAAATTTTTCGACAGAAAATAACACCCAAGTTCCGGTCAAGGAGCAGAAGGAAGTCCCACCCAAGATCCAAGAGGAGCCCACAACCGATCACATATATCGCTACAATTCCCTTAAGAACTACATCGACAACAACCTCCCACACGCAGTCTTCATGGACATCGATCTTGCCGACATCGACCCGGTCGACGATCGCACTGATCTTCTGGAACTCATCGAAGATCGTCGCTCAGGCAACCGCCTTATCAAGGTTCTGGAACAGCGCAACATGACCCTCGAGGAGCTCATCGAACACCGGAAACGGGGATCGAGTCAACTCCACCTCGCCACCTTCGTCCAGAACAAATCAGGGGTGTTCCCCGGCAAGAAGGTAGTTGTGAACGATGACATGGACATTGTCACGGCTTTCGAGAACTTCCCCCACTTCAACTTGCTGAACCTGAAGAGCGTGAAGCCCGACGAGATCAAAACCGACTCACAGGGCTCGAGCTACTTCACATCCATCATCGACATCGAACCAACCGACGAGGCCTTCAAAGATTCCAACGACTCCAACGCATCCCCTCCGGACCGCAAAAACTCCATTCGTAGTAAGTGACTCAAAGTGATCTTGCGTTTGTTTCTACTTTTCAGTTCTGTCCGTTTTGAACCCAGATTATATTGAAAAAAGGTACAAACTTTGCTTGAACTCTATTTCAACAGATCCCAGCAGCAGCAGCAGCAGCAACATCCAACGACAACCGTTTTACCCGTCCTGGAAGAGTTTAGCCCTAGCCAGTCTCACAACAGCAGAGAACGCAAGAAGATTTCTACAGCGCTCCGATCCAGATCCACCACAGCAAACTGCCCAGCGTCATCAATCCACAGTGGTAGAAGAGGACCCGATCTTTCAAATCGAAGACCAAGTGGCCCGAGCGCACGATCTCGTCGACCTTGAGTTGTCCGGCCACGGATTCAAGCGCAGCGCAATGAACCTCATGCACACGTCGCAAATGCCGTCCGGCATACGCTCGGCGATCGTCGCAAGTGCGGCCATCGTGCTCACATCTCTGGTGACGTTCATGCTGATATTTGTAGCCTGTCGCTGGAAGCAGAGGAGACGTCGCCGCAAGTTGGACTACATGGAGACGTACAACGCATTCAAAAACAAGCTGCCAGTGATATCCTCACCGAAGACGGACGATCTGGACACATCCACGACCAGTCTAGGCCTTGACAGTGTCCCCTCCAGAGTCAGCAGAAGTAGCAGTCGTCAGAGTCACCGTCATCAGATTTCGATTGTGTTTCCCGGTGAGAGTAGCGACTACCCCTCATCGTTGCCACAATCCCGAACGACAACAAATTCAAAGCTGAACACCATGAATCCGACTTCGCCGGAGGTCCAAAAGTACTTATTTGATGCGCTTCGCGGTTCGTTCTAGTTCGCGACGAACAGGGTTGAGGTGGTTTTTGAGGTTAGGAGCTGTGAAATTTTTTATAAAAGAATAATACCAATAAAATAAATTTAGAAACCTAGTAGTAACGAGAACAATAACAGGGGGAAGGCAGGGATTGCTGGATTTTTAAGATGAATGGAGGATAATTTTTGTTTGTTTGGGAGTTTTCTTGCGCTTTGACTTCGAATATCGATTGACTTTGCAGAGAAACTTTAATTAAAACTTAATTGAAGACAAGTGACTTGGAGGAATTCTGCTTATGTCACGAAACTCGCAAAGAAATTCCGACTCTGAAAGCAGAGAATTCCTTAGTTCCTTAATTTTTTATTACCAGATTTTTTTGGATGTAAAATGCTTGTGCCTTGAGGCAGCCGTGCATCACAATCCGTACGGTAAAATTATAGAACACGATTTTACATGTTAGTGGACACATGTGCGTCGCCATTCTAATTTTTATGTAAGCCATTTTGTAATAGAACAGAAAGATTTATAGATTTTGGTACAATTTTAGTCATTGGACGTTTCATGTAAATTACAGTCTACAGTTTGAAGTCAACTGAGAAAATAGGAATGAAAAATTTAATTGAGTTCAAAAGCGATAACAACACACTTATTTCCTTTGATTTATTAAGCTTTCCCACACCCATGGCAAAAAGAATCTGTTTCGCGAAATTAATTGTCACAAAGACACCAAACAAATGCGGCGAGATATCAAAATTTACTACGGCTCTGTTTCGGTATGCGTTACTGCATGCATAAATGCACGTTGAACTGATGTACATCTGTTCGAGTTATTACTGAGCACGTTGTTATTTATTTGATTTTCAGTTTTTTTGGTTCTGACATCTTAGCAAACGGAGGAAATTTTATGCACAAGCACAAGGACTTGTCAAAAGTTACAGCTGATTGGACTGGTTTACAAACCTTTTTAACTTTTTTACATTCATCCTACCCAGATAGTTAGCTCATCTGTGCCTAAATTGGAATATCATTTTCCCTTATGTCCTGTATTCCCTTGTGGTATTTAGGGCTTCTTCTCGCATTCGCTTTCTGGAATCTTCGACTCTGAGCCTTTAGGACATCGTAACAGAGGAATTCGACGATTGAGTTTGCGCACACAGGTCAAGAAGTACCTCAATGAAAAACTGCAAAACTGGAGACAGCTAGCAAAGATGCTGGCTGGGAAGGCAATCTTCAGTTTTTTCCGCGCAAAAAGTAGTGCTTTATAAGAACACTTTTCCCATTTTTGGACAACGCAAAAAAAACTCTCAATTTGTACAGTCTTTTTCACACTGTGCTAGGACTTTGCTTGATGTACCAAATTTTTTTTATGTCGTATTGTGTGAACGCATGTAGTATAGATTGGTTATAGTTCAGCTTTTGTGGTAGATCAATTTTTTTAACTTTTTTTCCTGGTCGAACAACTTGTCATTGTGTGTGAACACTTGTCGTACGTCTTCAGAGCATTTTTTCGGATTTGTTTTTGATTTCGATGAGTCAAGATCAGCTCGGAAGGAAACATATGACGCTTAATTTACTTAATAAGTCTAGGAAAAAGTATATTCCTTTTCCTATCTCAGATTTAACCCATGTGAGCAGTTCGACGTTGCGGGTATATGCGTCGACCCCTAGGCATTAGACTTTCAAATCTAGGAAATCCCAGAACAAGATACAATTTTTTAAAAAGTTGTTTGCGACTCCATCTTTTCGATTCACTGGCAATGCTCAAAGAGTATAACTGTATACAAAAAAAAGCTCCTGAATCTCGTCATTCTGAGTCGGCTTTAATCTGTAGATGAGTGGAGGGGCACTCATGACAGAACAATAGCACGCACAACACGAGTGGTTGCTGAGAAGCTTGGCCCAGGTCCACCTCGGACTGTAGGGCCATTATTATTTTCCTCCTTTACTCTTTTCTCTCATTCTCTTCGATTTTCAATCATATTTGCATTTCGAAGTTTCTGTCATAAATGAAGTCTGTCAACCATGTAGTGCAGTGCGAACGCAACGAGTTTGCTCTTATTGCTCCCATTTTAATGTTTTCGTTCGTTCGATGTTTCTGTCCGTCCGTCAGTCTGTCACATGTTTTTCTATATCCTACATTTATAATGATATCAGTATGAAATTTTCGCTGAGAAATCATTTTCCATGCTTTAAAATTTCATAGATTATCACTTTCGCACATAAATTCTATGCTGAGATCGACAACTCAACACGAGTCTCAACTCCTAAATGAGTTTTGATAGTTTATTAAAAGATAATATGCTTTGCAGTCGGCGCCGTGGCGTTGTGGGTAGGTGCGTCGACTCCTACGCTCGATCGAGGTCGTTCGTTCGAATCTCGAAAAAAAAACATCAAACATTTTTTCACGGCTCCACCTCTTTCGAGTCACTGACAATGCTCAAAGAGTATAACTGTCTAGAAAAAGCTTCTCAATCTCGCCGTTCGGAGTCGGCTTTAAACTGTAGGTCCCCTCCATTCGTGACAGAACAATAGCACGCACAACACGAGTGGTTGCTTAGAAGCTAGGCTTAGGTCCACCTCGGACTGTAGCGCCGCCATTATTATTATTATATTAATTTAAAGATGAATTTAAGTGCTAATTCAGACATATTAAATATATTGCTGACTCAATATAGAGCTATGGAGTTCGCGTTGAAACTTATGTCCACTCGAAGCTTTCAACTAATGAGAAAACAGTTGTTTTTTGTTTATGTCAGTGGGTTGAAATGTCATTGTATGACGTGCTGAATTTATAAAGAGGATTGTTCGATTTGACGAACTTATAAATGCAGCGACGAAATTCAGAATTTCATTCCAGAATCGCAGGAAATGTATGGCGAAATGCAATGTATAGCCGAAATGTTGAATTTGGGTGCGGTGTAAACGTACTATTACCTTTCTCGAACGGGGGTGCGTGACTTTTGGCAGATTTTTTTTTACAAATTTAATGGCTAATTAAATTTTTAAAAATGGTTATCTCTTTTCTATCGAATAATTCTCAAAAGAATGAGTGATTCAGTTCAATATTTCATATTCCAACGAGAAATCTCCTCTCCCACCCACATTTTATCTTAAGACACTCTACCAGCAATCTCTTCCTGACCCTATTTCTTGTAATCTAGAAAAATAAGAAAAAATCCAATACCAATGAAAAAAAGAGGGAGAATAAGTATATTTACGAATCTGTAGCATTAAAATACAATAACAATTATGTTCATCATAGATGAAGGAGAGTTTTCCAGACATCACAAGCAATAAACGTTTTCGAAATGTGTGATGCTCAAGAAATTAAACAAAAAATATACTGATTTGGGTTGAGTTTCAGTTTGAGAGCTGTATGAGTACTCGAAATAATAAATAAATAGTTTGTAGACTATTTAGGGAATCTACTCAAAAGTTCATTTTGTTGATTTACACGAAAGTATGTAGCTTAGGTCTAGTTTCACTCTTTCCACAGCATACTTATATTTATGTATTTATTTAAACAATAACACAGTATAGAATTCATATATTTTAAGAAGGTATGCCTATAAACTGAAATATACATTGTTTTACCCAAAAATGGATTGTGTCTTATTGCAGGAGGCGTTCTTGTTAAAGTAAGTACAGTCGAGTCCGGATATTGCGACGCTCAAGGGACCGGCGACATTAGGTCGTACTAACCGGACGACGCACAAAACGAACTTAAATGCATTCATAGCAATTTGTGTGCAACCCTAACATGTGTTGTGTCTACGTCGCAATAAGCAGTTGGTCGTTATAAGCGAAATCATACTTAACGGATTCTACTGTATAAGTAAATCATTACAAAAAATTGTATTGCAAAACAATCAACAGTTTTGTTCGATTATAATTTGTTTCACTTGAATTAAGGGATGATTAGGTGTAGTTTTTACCATCATTCTTAGGAAGATCGTTCAGAGCTCACTAGCCAACACTGCAGGTACAATTTTGCAAAAATCCTTACAACAGCTGGCATGCGCATGCGCAGATGTAATTGCAGACGTGATTGGTCGAACAGAGCGGGTCGCCTATGAGGCGTTTGGTGGCATTGTAACGGAAGCAACTAAAATGGTCTGGCGGTAAACGAGGGCGAAACGAAGTACAGTCGAATCCCGATAATTCGAAATGGCAAGGAAAACAGAAAAAAAAGTACGGTGTGTAAGTGGCTGTTTACAAACGACTGGGAAATCCGACTAGGCAGGCAAGATTTTCTGCGTGTGGAACACGCGAATCGGTTCACTTGCATCATGTTTTCACCCAGTAATGTTCTACCGAGAATTGAGTAATGCTCACTTTTAAAGTCGTATTTTTCATGAATTACGGATAAAAATAATTTTTGTTTGGGTGTAGCAGCAACGTTTGCATGTAGTACTATATGTATGCAGTGAAAAAAAAAAACATTAAAATTGCATTTAAATCGTCCCTGTGATCAATTTTCCGAAAATGCCACGTAGCATGCGTGAGAGGATCAAAATGTATGAACATTTTACGAATTAGCGACGATTGTTCAAGGGACTAGCAGTTTGTTACGAATTATTGTGGTTTCGATTTATGGGGTACGAATTATCACGATTCGATTGTACTTTGTTTTTTCGAGAAAGGACGCACAAAGAACATTTCAAAGAAAGGACTTGGTTGAAATGTCATAATCAGCAGCGAACTCGGTTCCGCGTTAAGAGCGATTAGAGGAGAAGATTCGAACAACAGCGTCATGAGCCAACGGCGAAAGTGCCTAGAGCGTGTAGAGCGTACAGACAACACAATTCCGGCCCGAAGAATCTTTGACTCTTAGACAGAGGTGGTGCAGACAAGTGAAAAACAACCTCAATTACCTTTGTGTGGAAAACTGAAAACAATTAACAGTCAATAAGACGGTGCCATGACATAACGCCAAGCGACATAAGGCCAAATTTTAAAACTTGGCCTTATGTCGCTTTATCAAAGTGACATAAGACCACATTTTTGCTTTGGCCTTATGTCACTTTCACAAAGCGACATAAGGCCAATTGGCTTTATGTCGCTTTCCGCTGTATATCTGATTTAGGCTTACCTTATTAAAATATACCTTCCATTTAACATTCTGAGACATTTAAAAGAAAACGGGTAAAAAGTGAAATTGGTTTGGGGGGGCATGCTGCCCCCCTGCAACCCGCTGCTTGGTCACAGATAGGATTTGGGGTAGGTGCAAAATTGGATATATGTTACTTTTTCAAATCCATTCTAAATATGAAAATAAGGAAACATTGGATACCACCAACCTCGCACCTATCCGAAATCTTATCTGCGGCCAAACTGGGGGTTGCAGGGGGCAGCATGAACCCTCATACTTCACTTTTTACCCGTTCCCTTATACTATCTCCACTGTTCAATTTCATTTTAATTACACATAAACGTGTTATTAAAAATTGTGGAATTATGACCCACTTGATGTTTATTGGGCGCCGTGGCCGTGTGGGTTCGTGCGTCGACCCATGCGCATTAGACTTTCAAAGTCTAGGTTCGAACCCAAGATCAGACAAACAATTTTTAAAAAAAAAAAAATTGTTCACGGCTCCACCTCTTTCGAGTCACTGACAATGCTCAAAGAGTATAACTGTCTAGGAAAAGCTTCTCAATCTCGCCGTTCGGAGTCGGCATTAAACTGTAGGTCCCCTCCACTCGTAGGAGAACAATAGCACGCACAACACGAGTGGTTGCTGAGAAGCTAGGCCCAGGTCCGCCTCGGACTGTAGCGCCGCAATTATTATATTATTATGATGTACGCCGTGGCGTGACTCCTACGCTCGAGGTCTAATGTTCCAATCTCGAAAAAACACCTAACATTTTTTCACAGCTCCACCTCTTTCGAATCACTGACAATGCTCAAAGCGTATAACTGTCTAGAAATAGATTCTCAATCTCGTCGTTCGAAGTCGGCATTAAACTGGAGGTCTATTTTACTTGTGGGAGAACAATAGCACGCACAACACGCTGACAAACCATTCGCCAAAGTCCACCTCGGACTGTAGCACCGCCATTATTATTATTGACGTACAGGGTGGGCCATCTAGTGGTTTTTATTTAAATCATGATTTATTTTGACACTGACAGCTGTTTCCCGCTCGAAATCTTGACAGAAAGTCAGTACCATGCCTCCGCTGAACGAAAGGATTCAACTTACGCTTGAACAATGTTGGGAAATATTGAAAACTTATTTCCAAAGTGAGCTACACAGCGTAGCCCAAAGAGTGCGTTTTTTGAAAATAAATTTTGGCCGAAATGAAGCACCCACCGCGACTGCTGTACGCAAGTTTGTCGAAAAAGTTCGTGAGACTGGTATGCTAGTGGACGGGGACACTCATGATCCCCGTCGTTGTACGGTGCGCACAGTTGAGAATGTGGCTGCTGTGGACGAGAGTGTGAGACTCAATTCACGAACATAAATTCGCCATCGATTTCAACAGCTCAACATTTCACGCACTAGCCTGAGGAGAAACCTGCACAAAAATCTCGGATTCTTCGCTTACAAGTTCCAATTGACTCAGCAATTGAAGGCGCGCGACCATTCGTTTCGCAGTTTGGGCCCTAGAACAGCTTGAATTGGACAACGATTTTGAGCGAAAAGTAATCTTTTCTGACGAAGCGCATTTTCATCTCGCCGGCTACGTTAACAAACAAAATTGTCGCATCTGGAGCTCGGAAAACCCGCACGTTATTGTCGAGAAGCCAATGCAACCACAGAATGTGACAATTTGGTGCGGATTTTGAAGTGGTGGCATCATTAGGCCATTTTTCTTCGAAAATGAGGTTGGGAACAACGTTTCGGTCAACGGTGGGCGTTACAGAGCCATATTAACTGGCTTTTTTTTTTTAGTGAAATTGAAGACATGGATTTGGACGATCTCTGTTTCACGCAGGATGGCGCGCAATGCCATACAGCCCATGCCACAATCGATCTTTTGCGCACCAAATTCCCAGATTGTGTTATCAGCCGTTTTGGCGATGTCAATTGGTCGCCTCGGAGCTGGGATTTGAACCATTTGGACCTTTTTTTGAGGGGAACCGTGAAGGACCGTTATGCCAACAATCTGGAAACGATTAAAGCGCTTAAGACCAGTGCCATTCAAGCAATCCGTGAGCTACAGCCCGAAACCATCAACAATGTCTTGGAACATTAAGGTGACAAAATGTGCTACTGCGAAGCCAGCTGAGGTAACCCACTTGAACTTGTCCTTACTAATAAAGCCATAATACATGTAAAAAAAATTGAATTTGTTAATGTTATTGCATTTTTAAAAAGAAACTTGTATTTGGCCCAACCTCTACATATTTTTGGAGAGAGAAAAGTTTTGACTTTGAATCAAGTCAGAGTACACACGTAATAAATAGATTGAGCAGTTCACTTTGTTACGGACGTTATATTGAGTACAAGAAATGTACACTTCAGTCTCAAGCTATCCAAAGACCTCTCCTTTTTCCTTTCGTCCAATTAACCAGTGATGTAACATCCTATGACTCGAAAGGAAATGAAAATCAACATAAAATGCAAATTAGCAACTAAAGTAAAATTCGAGGCACATTCAGGGCGAAATTGTATTCAGATGATTTTTATTTCACGCTCTCAAAGACATGAGATGAACAGAAAAAGAAAAGACAAATTACGAAATATGCACCAAAATACATACGTACTGCTTTTCGCTTGCTAAAAAAAAAACTCTTAAAAAAGCCAGAAATGATATATGTATGGACATAGTTTACATACACAACAAGATCACCTGATTCAAAACGTACCGCACATATTCCATTCATAACGCGATCACGAATTTGCCAAATCAAACCAAAAAATTCGCATAACACACATTCCAAGTGACTTGTTACTGAATTATTTGCAGCAATTAAAATGTAGGCGTATTGAAATCCTTGAGCAGAACGTGCGGGCGGAGAGATACTATTTTAATTATCTTTTTCAATCCAAGAAAATATAGTTCACTGTCACAAGACGCCTCATATTTTTTCGCGACTCTGTGACGTCGATCGGTTTTGTGATGCTTGAAGCGGGCGTGGGCAGTACCGGTCTCATTTTTTTGTACGTGAATGAAAGAAATTTGCATTTAAGAATCCCAAGGAACGACCTAAACTAAATACCTGACGAGCAAAATTGACGACTCAACTATGACAGAATGAAAGGCAGGTGAAGATAGAAATGATCTTTGTTTCAAACATCGTACACACAAGAATTTGGCACCGACATCTCCCCACTACCCCCACAATAGAGAACAGTAGATATCGCTGCGTAGTTCTACAGAAATAATTTTCTTATCGAACGGCGGATCCACTTCAAACAACGTGAGCATGTGTACAAACAAGTGGAGAGCAGCCACACTTCAGAAGGAACTGAATTGATTTATCAGACAAGAGAAACACTTACCGATACAAGTCATAACTGAATCTCTCGCCCAGCAAGCTTGTTTGCTTTATCTGCTGAAAGTTTTGATACATCATGGCGTATTGCCGGGCAATGTTCTTGCATTGGCCGATAGCCTGCGAGAGCGCACTGGTTCCCTTCAGCTCCTGCATATCATTCACCGAGTAAAACAACACCGTGGAGTATTTCTCCGGCAACAGGTCTATGTATGGTTTCCAGAAACTTTCCGGGTTCACCTTCTCCCCCATGAGGACGTACGCCAACTTCAGGTTTGACATCATTTTTGGCTCGAATGGCAGCAGCGACATCCTCGCCCCCAACAGCTCTTCGGATAAAATTAGTTTTCTTGGCACAAGAATTATCGGGTCCCCCTTCTTTATGTCCTTTGTGGCCTCCAAGCCCAAGTCGTAGCCAGAGAACTCGGCGATGCGCACCCCATCGTGTTGCACGCCATTCTCGTCGGCCCATTTGTTGAAGGCATCCACATTGGCAGCCCTGTTCTTGCCGCCTGACCCTTTGAACTTCAGGCAACTCTCTATGGTCTGAATACGCTCGAGGATTCCCTGCATCTCCACATAGTCTTGCCATTGTTCGTTGGGATTGGTCTTCCGCGTGAAGGTTATTTTCCGCAGATTCCCCACTAACTCGTTCAGCTCATTTCGTTTCTGTGCTGAAATTCGCTTAAAACCGCTCGCATCCTTTCCTGACGAGGTAGACGGCTGCAGCTGGGTGTCACTTGTCACCGCCGCTGCTTGCTGCTGTTGCTGCTGACGCTTCTTTTGCTGCTGTTTCTTGCCCATTTTAATTAACCACAAGAACTGATTTATGAGTTCCAATAAGATACCTTGCCCGACAGTCTTCGTCACACCCAATTAGTGAGAACTTTTCGCTGCCGAACGAAAAGTTGAATGAAAATTATGTGGGAAGGAGAAATGTCACTCGAAACGAGTTAAAAATAGAAACCGTCCGCGAGGTGAACAATTGAAATTTCTATACTTCATACAATTATCGCGGTAATAACACCCGATAAACTGAACGGAAAATTTTGTCCAAAAAAATAATAATAACAAAATCGGTGTTAGTCGGTAAACTGCACGTGCTAAAGAGGGTGGGATGATTTTTTTTGTCTTTTTTTTTCCTCGGCACAAGAGTTTGACAGTGCAAAAATGACAGATGTCACTCTCGGTTTCTATTTTTGGCGTAAACAAAAATAAAGTGCTTGGCTTTTTTTGATGGGTTTACACTGGTGTTGAGGTTTTTAGTTGAGAAAATTATTGTTTTTAATAAAAATTACTGATTGATTAAATTACTTGCGAATGTATTCACTTATTGCAGTAATGGCAGGCTGAAATGTTGGAAGTCGATTACAAGAATTCAGACGCAAATATTTAAAAATAGAAGCATGCATCCTTAATTTGTTTTTCGAATCATTTAAACCAACACAGCATATTCCAGTTGCACTTGTTGCGCATGTTTCAATGCAATCGACTTTGCACGCTGCGACTGCTTTGTTGTTAAATATGATCCCCATTTGTTACAATTTGCAGTTGAGGATATTTTATTGATAGCACCGTTTTTTCTTGTCCTTTCCTGTATAATTCTTATAAATTCCTTCACAAACCGTCTCTATCATAATGCACCTTATCCACTGTCTTACGTCACATATTCACCATTGTGAATGCGCACATTCCAATAAGAAAATCCCTACGCCAAGCACATCTCTATATGCAGTGGAACCTGTCAAACTGGTAAATGTCAAACTATTTGTTTATTTCTGGATTTTTACCTCACCACATCAATTTCAAATTAATTTCTCGATGAAAAGATGATAATTCGTGGTCGTTTGTCGTATAAAATTTTGTTATTCCTCACGGCCTTGGTTGTGATAATTATTTACTTTCCAAATTTGAACCAAAGCTCGGAACATCAGGATGAGTTCATCTCCGTCGAAACAGTTCGTCAGATTGAAACAGAAATCAAACAGGAATCTTTACTGAATTTAACTGATTTCCACTACACTATAGACAATGAACTGTGCAAGAAATTTGGAAAAGACCTCTTAGGTAAGCACTTATCACGTTGTTGCAAATTAAATGTTTTCACGCGTACCGCCTTTGCAGGTGTAATCATAGTCACATCGTACGTTGGTCACGATGAGTTGAGATCCGCTCATCGTCAGGCGATATCTCAGAGCAAACTCATCACAATGGGATTCCTGCGAGTGTTTCTTCTTGCTGAAATACCCCCGAAGGAGAAGTACATCAAACAGTCACAGATTTTGGATGAAAACCGGAAGTTCGGTGACTTGCTGCAGGGGAATTTTGTGGAGGCCTATCGGAATCTCACATATAAGCACATAATGGGCCTGAAATGGGCCGCTACCAAGTGCTATCGAGCGAAATTTATTGTGAAAATTGACGATGATATAGTCTACGATATGTTTCACTTGAAGAACTACCTTGAAAGCTTAGAGATTCAAGGCTTCCCCAAGGCATTCGTTGCTGGTTACATTATAGAAAATAAAATCCCTATTCGTCTCACAGCCAGCAAGTGGTCGGTGACGAACGAAGAATATCCCGGAGAATTGTACCCAGACTACCTCTCGGGATGGCTGTACGTCACCAATCCCAACACGGCTCTGCAGCTCGTTCAGAAGTCGCACACTGAAAGATTCTTTTGGATCGACGACACGTGGATAACAGGTGTCCTCCGCGACAAGCTCAGTATTCCGATAATCAAACTGAACTCGTGGTTCTCCGCAAACGCAGAGTTCCTCGATTGTTGTGTCCGAGACCTAAAGGATTCGTCGTACGAGTGCGAGTACTTTGTCGGTCCGAATGGCGGCGACACCAAATTGATCGTGGAATTCCTGCACGAAATCGAAAAGTGCTACTTCGATGAATGCAACAAACGCTCACCGGAGCATTCACTCCGCCAGACATGTGTAGCCAGCGCCAAGCACCTAGTACCTGATCATGGTGATGCACTTATAAGAGAAGTCAAGTTATGATGAATGCAGGGAGTCATGAGAGAAGTTCGAGGTACCTGCCTACAGCATTAAACAACGCGAATCTCCTTTGCCAACAGTGTCTGTGATTAACAATCTGGGAAATCCCATTAAGTAGAAAGTTTTTGTAAATGTAAAGTTTTTTTTTTTTTAATTTTGTCACGTAACAGCTAAAACCATCAAACAGTTGCTAACCATTACATGTGTATCACAAGTTTTGTATTTCAGTAAACGATTTTTTTAATTTCACAAGTTGAAGATTGTTTTGGTTTTTGTATGGATTTTACTGAGGAACTTGATTGAGCTGGCGCTACAGTCCGGTGTGGACTTGGGCATCAGTCAGCACTCCTGTCCATCAAGCACGGTCTTGTGTTAGTTGCTTCCAGCTGGTTGAGGTCTCCTTCCAGCTGTGTACGTCACTGGAGGCGTGGTCTTCCTTGACGACCTCAGCAAAAGAAAAGAAGGACAACGACTTTCGGTCTTGCACGTGGAACGTGAGTTCCCTTAACAGACCACTTGCGGAAGCCCTAGAAGACTACGAGGCAGACATCACCGCAAACCAGAAGGTGCAATGGGATGGATCTGGCAAAAGACGATGAAAAACTGCGACATCTACTACGGTGATTGCTACAGAGAGCGAATTCGGATGTGGATATGTTGTTCGAGGAAGACTTAGGCAAGGAGTCTTGAGGTTTTAGTATGTAAGCGAGCACCTCATAACGACCCGCATCAAGTCGAAATTCGGTCGGAAACATTAGCCTGATTTGCGCACACGATCCCACAGAGCACAAGAATGACAACAGCTATAATGACTCCTATGATCTTCTAGAAAGAACATTCGATCAATACTCCAGCCACGACATCATTATCGTTCTAGGAAATTTTAACGCAAAGCTGGGTAAAGAGGACATCTTTGCTACAGTCATCGGTGAGTCTGAAAACGGACTCAGCCTGGGGGACTTTGCCACGGGGCGGAACCTCTCAGTAGCTGGCAATCGGTTCCCACACCTCAACATAAAGGGAGGAGGTCCATAAAGGGACCTGGCGGTCCCTTGATCAATCAACCGACAATCGTTCCGAGGAGCCAAAAACATCGATTCGAACTATTTCCTTGTAGTAGCTAAGGTTACGATATCGAAAGAACAACGGAGTCGAGGAAGACAACCACGGTTTGACGTCGGCAAGCTACAGTCGCAACAGACTGATACGAACTTCGTCGATCGAGTCTACCAGAAACTCTCTGAAAGTTCGACGCAACCCGCACAGACAATAGAAGAACAAACCATCAGAGAAACCGCTGTGTTTTCCGACACCACTTGGAAAAACCCCTGGTTTGACGAAGAGTGCAGGCAAAGCAAGAAGACTACAAGGCAACCCTGCATCGAACTACGAACAGAAAAAAATGGAAGAGACCCACCCGCCTTCTCAGGAAAAAGAAGAAGAAAGAGCATGAGAAGCGCGCGATCTAGTAGATGGAGATTCGCGAGGCAGGAATGATGTGCGAAAGTCTAACCAGAGGATAAAGCTATTATCGAATGGATATAAAGTTCTGACAGAAGCCTGCTGGGACGACTATGGACAACTGGTAGTTAACGAACTCAGTTGGCTTAGAAGATATGCCAAAAAAAGTTTTACACAAGGCGATGGACTGTCGTGTCAATTTTTCAACATTATTGTTATTATTATGATTGAGGGTATATTGCACCGCGACCTTTAAGATATATTGTGCCCCCTTTCAGTACCTTACCACAATTACGAGTTCCCCTCAATTACAGTTCTTTTCAGAGTTGTATTGAGGGTAATGGACTCATATTGCGCATAGGTGAAGAAATCTGTTCCAGAGTATTCTCTCTAAGCCAGTTTCCTTCAGGAATCTGAGAATGCGAGATGGTTCTAGTGATTGCATTTCTTCTTCTGATAGTAGGTACTTGCCCAAACTTATTTTTCTTTTGTGGGCTAGTGCCTCATAAAATCCCAGTATATGTTCTGGAATTTCATTAAATTCTCCACAAAATCTGCAGAGACCTTCTTCTGATACCCCTAGTTTCCTTAGATGCTCCCTCAGTCTACAGTGCCCCGTTAGGAAGCCTGTTAGGATACGGAGGTTATTCTTCCTCATTTTGATGCGTGCCTCGAATCTCTTCCGGTTATGTTGCACTAGGAGTTTCTTGGCTTGCTTCATTCCACAAGCGTTATTCCAGGTTTCTATCCGATTCCTTCTTTCCAGTTCCCTGAATTCTTCTCTGAGGAGATGGTCTCCTACAGAGCAGAATGGTTCAGGGCCTATGAAGGGTTCTGATGCTCCTTTCCTTGCCAGGGAGTCGGCCATTTCATCGCCTTCTATCCCCGTATGGCCAGGTATCCAGCAGAGTCTTATTCGTTTTCTCCTACTCAACTCTTTGAGCTTTTGCAAGCATTCCCATACAAGTTTGGATTTGATGGTGTAGGAGTTCAGTGCCATAATAGCGGCTCGACTGTCCGACATTATTGCTATGTCGGTGTGTGATGCTTTTCGCGAATTTGGGATGAAGACGACTTTTATCTTTCTCCATCACATTGGTAAATAAGTATAGTCCAGGCAAGTACTAAATAGGTTCAGTAGCCGGGGCTCCAGTACGCTGTAGGCCTGTTGCATTTCTACTAGGTTGATGCCGTCTATACCTGTTGATTTGTATGGAAGGAATCTGAAAACTGCCCATCTGAGTTTCCTTTTGCTTACCACTTCCATGGAAAATTTCGGGTTGGAAACCGCGTGGGTATGCTGTTTAGTGAGGTCGTCCGTTTCACTTCCTGAAAAGTGTTTATCCAGCGGTAGTTGTAACGATTCCTGACTTGACATTATCATCATCCTTGTTCAGGAGTTCTGGTGTACTTGGGGATTTTTATAAGATTTTCCGTATTCTGCTGGCTTCTGTGTTGCTTTTTATGTTCAAGCAGAAGTCTTTCCAGGTTTGATTTTTGTGACCATCGCCTTGAATGATTTCAGACTGTCCTTGCATCGGTCCTAGTCCTCGTCGCTTCTCGTACTTTTGGCCCGGTTGAATAGAGTGGAGAGGGACCTCAACCAACTTGGTGTGCGCAATTGACATCAGCTAGCTAGCAAAAAAACGTGCCAGCTGGAGAAGTTTGTTGATTGACTTTTATTGACACTACTCATCCGGTCGTCGACTCCTACGCTCGAGGTCGTCGCTTCAAATCTCGAAAAAAAAAAAACATCAAACATTTTTTCACGGCTCCACCTCTTTCGAGTCACTGACAATGTTCAAAGAGTATAACTGTCTAGAAAAAGCTTCTCAATCTCGCCGTTCGGAGTCGGCATTAAACTGTACGTCCCCTTCACTCGTGACAGAACAATTGCACGCACAACACGAGTAGTTGCTGAGAAGCTAGGCCCAAGTCCACCTCGGACTGTAGCGCTGCCATTATTATTATTAACTCATCCCTAGAAGTTAAGAATTTTTTAAATAATCCATGCAATTAATTTCTCCTGAGAATCGCCTTTCCACACTTTTCCCCTTACATAACGTAAGCTGTTATGACAAGGATGCAGTCAACTACTTACACTAAGATCATCATACCATCGTCAAAACTATTTCCCCTCATGATGGCATCTGCACTCCAACCGCAAACTTAAATGCATCGAGTTACAATAAAGAGACAACCTGTGTGGTTACCCATGAGTCCAAAAAGTTGGCATTTCTTTTAAAGCATACATTAGCATGTTCATTACCTTCCGGAATTCATGGCAACTTTTTACTTTAAATGCGAAAAGCTGTAGGCGAAAAATGCTCTTAAAATTGTTTCAATTTTAAATTTAGTGGTTTCTTTTCGGTTTCTCGTTTCGTTTCATTACCCTTCCTTCTTGGGGCCACATGTGTGGATGCTTTTTGTGAATTCGTTTAAAAGGAGCAGTAGGCGGATGGATGTGTTCTTTAATTTCATGAAAGATTTGGCGAAAGGTGGGAGTAAGAGTGCCTTCTCTCAATTATTACAATATGTGGGTTAAAGGAGGTGATGTGCTTGATTGGAATTTCAGATACAGTGCAGGGCACATGGCATACACATGATAAAATCTTATTTCACGAAGAGTATAAATAGAAAGGTGTTATCCCCGGAAAGTTGCGGTATTGGTCATGGTTTCAAGATCAATCAAAGTATCCCCGGAATCGTATGCAACTTTTTTATCTGGATTCCGTTTGATTGGAAACAGGAAGTTGGTTCCCAAATGAGTTTTCCGATGGATGGAAAGGGTACTGGACCTACAAAGGAGATGTGTTATAGTCTCCCCGCAGAAATCTTTATGTGGGGGTTTCAATCTTAACCCTTTCGCCCCGCAATTCGAACAAGTAAGCTAGAAATAATTTTATTGTTTTAATATGTCGGTGACCAACCGCTAAGTTATGATATGTGAAGACATAAGTGAGGGAATCCAGAACTTTTGCTGGTACTTTTATGTACCATGCGGGGCGAAAGGGTTAAGGCGTGTGTGCCAATGGCGTTCTGTAATGACACCGATGAGAGTCCTGAGTGTTGACCTGTCCTGATTAGACAGAATGAACCTCTAGAATTAAGTTTAGGCCAGATTTTGCTTTGCAATGAGATACATATGTGGTGCCAGATCGTCTTTGATTAGAAGTTCTTTAGAAGATGTTGGCCTGTGACCAACGGCATCGGCGGTAACTCTCCACCATGTGAAATTTATGAGTCTTTTCCGCTCCTTCCGAGTTCATTGGCTTCGCAATTCCTTTGAATACCACAGTGTCCCGGCACCCACATATGATAAACGTTAAAATGTTCAGCGATCTCATCAAGAGATTGGTGGCAGATCATAGAGGTCGTGAAATAAAATGTAATCGAATTTAAGGATTTAATCAAAGCCCGGCTGCCCGAATATATGAAGATGTCCTTTTTAGTATATCACACTATTTTTAAGCCAAACCCGAACCTCTTCTATTGCCACGGTCTCAGCCTACAAGAAGCTACAATGTTCCGGAAGGTGGTGGGATAGGTAATTACAGTGGAGGCTCGATATAGTGAACTAATAAAAACCGGGCCTGTTGACTGGAACGAGACTGTTCATTGTAATGAGCGTGGACTGCTTGGAGCAAATTTCATCAAAATGCGTATGTTTTGAAGTGCAATTCATCAAAAATAGAATATGATTACAATTTTTGTTTGCAATTACAAAAAAAACAAGCCCATATTTATAAAAAAAATATTCTATTTTTAATAAAATCAACACATCCGTAAAAAAATGTATAACGCAACAAAATAATACATTTCATGCAACACGCCCGTTGTATTTGCTTCAAACAACCCCAAACTGTGTACCATACAATAATAATAATATAATAATAATGGCGGCGCTACAGTCCGAGGTGGACTTGGGCCTAGCTTCTCAGCAACCACTCGTGTTGTGCGTGCTATTGTTCTGTCACGAGCGGAGGGGACCTACAGTTTAATGCTGACTCCGAACGCCGAGATTGAGAAGCTTTTTCTAGACAGTTATTCTCTTTGAGCATTCTCAGTGACTCGAAAGAGGTGGAGCCGTGAAAAAATGTTTGATGTTTTTTTCGATAATCGAACCGACGATCTCGAGCGTAGGAGTCGACGCACCTACCCACTACGCCACGGCGCCCACTATTGTGGGCCACCACCACTGTGTACCATATACAAACGGTAAATTTGGACGATTGTGTGTATACTGCCGACTGCATAGCACTAATGAGTTTTAGACGTGTTGGTGTATGCTGAAAGGCTCAAAGAAAAAAACATAGGTTCACTATAGCGACATTTTTTTTTATCACTATTCAATATAGCCTGTATAAAATTGTGTGTATTCACTATATTGGATTATTCACTATATCGATGTTCACTATATCGAGCGTCCACTGTGTTGATGTCTTTGGAGTAGACATCTATTCCCGCTTCCTTGTCCGTCTTACATCCATCAGTGAAAGTACGCAGAGGACCGTAAAGCGTCTGATTTGTTGAAGACTTTTGGTCAAATCTGGAGGGGACGCTGGTGGAGAAGTTTTTTTTTCTCAAAGAGAAATTGGGGTGTTAGAAGGTTAGTGTAGGCCATTTTGCAAGTTAATGAAGAATGTATTCTCAACTTTGGTTTAAGATGCAATTTTATCAATACAAGACATTTTGTTTTTACTATTCTTGAATTATTTTCCAGAAGAACCCATTTTTAATCTTTTACTGCTTTTTCGACGTTCTATCTTGGAATGTCTTTGCTTCGTAATCTATTTCAAGTGGTTCTACAGTCCTGGAGATGTTCCTTATCCCTAACTAAGATGTCCCTCCTTCAAATTCTGTGGGCTCTTATTACAGACGTCCAGCTACTTAAGATCCATTCCCAGCTGATTGTTTCATCGGATTGGAGTCAAAAAACTTTCCGTAGCCTAGCAATAGTTTACATTTCCTCTACATATCCTAGCCATCTGAGTTTATGGGAAACTCTAATTCGCCTGACCAGGTCGATGTAGACATACAGCTCATCACTCTATCGCCTCCTTCAAACACCATCAATACGGATACACATATGTAGGAGGGCCAACAAAACAAAAAAAAACAACTCTTCACTCTGCGTATAATACTGCTTTATTGAGTGCCGCAATTGTGTTACATGATCTTAAACAGACGGAAGTAAGCGGGAGAATCGCGCGATCAGGGTTCAAATACCTTAGGCTCGAAATAACGGTGGCTTATTTATTGAGGAAAATATCATACACAGGCTGTACATATGTAAATTATGTAAATTAAGACTAGGCTTATAGCAAGTGGCACATTTTTTGAAATCGCCTACACGTATAGTCCGAGTTAAACTTGTGTCAATCTTCTACAGCAACCTCTCCTATTGTGCGTGCTTACAGTTTTAATGCGACTCCGAACAGTGAAGTTCGAGAAGCTTTTTCCTTTTCTTTAAGAATTGTCACTGGCTCAAAAAAGTTGGGTCAAAACTCCTAACTCGAAGGACCTAAATCATGCTCTATAAAACCCTTACTCTGCCAGTTCTGCTTTACGGAGCCGAATGGACGATAAGCAGAACAGCAGAGCTGATTCTTCGAAAGAAAAATTTTGCGTGGGATATACGAGTATAATCCTATTTGGGCGCCGTGTGGGTTCGTGCGTCGACCCATGCGCACTTGACTTTCACAGTCTAGGTTCGAATACACGGTCAAACAAACAACTTAAAAAAAAAAAAAATGTTGACGGCTCCACCTCTTTCGACTTACTGAGAATGCTCAAAGAGAATAACTGTCTAGAAAAAGCTTCTCAATCTCGCCGTTCGGAGTCGGCATTAAACTGTAGGTCCCTTACCTTAGTGAGAGAACAATAGCATGCACAACACGAGTTGTTGCTGAGAAGCTATGCCCAGGTCCTCCTCGGAATGTAGCGCCGCCCTTATTATATTATATTATTATTATATGGTCATATCTGTGAACAAGGTGAATGGAGAAGAAGGCATAACCGCGAACTCTATAGGCTGTACCAAGATGTGGACGTAGTCCGGAAAACAAATCCGTCGACTGCATTGGCTCGGCCTCATCGAGCTTATGGAGAACAATGCTCCAGCCAAGATGATTTTCGAATACATGCCAAGAAAGAGAGGGAGACCGAACCTCCGATTTAAAGACCAAGTCATCGCGAACGCAAGACAGCTTGGTCTAGACAACTGGTAGCAGCGTTCCCGGTACCGTCAATGACAGTACGTATGAAAGACAGCAATTTCTCAGGCCCAGTCCAGTGGAAAGCAAACCTGATCAGTAAGCAAGTACTGATTAGTTTGCCACCACTGTAGTTTCTATCTGTCAGATTGAAAGAGAAGTAATAATTTCGTTCGAATTCAAATTCCAAAGCTAGATATGCTAGAATAACAATAATAATTGTGGCGCTTAGCTTTTCAGCAACCATTCGTGTTATGGGTGATACTGTTCTCTCACGAGGTTAATGCCGACTCAGAACGGCGAGATTGAGAAGCTTTCTCTAGACAGTTATACTCTTTGAGTATTGTCACTGACTCGAAATAAGTGGAGCCGGGAATCCAACCCAGACTTCGAGCGTAGGAGTCGACGCATTTACCAACTACTTCACGGCGCCCACATTTGGATCATAAAATATTCAAACAAATTGGGGATGCTCCAGTCTTGGCCTATATCGTGTGTTGTGGTTTCATAGGAATATCTATTTTGACGCACTAAAGGGATTTGCTTACCTCGACTATACAGTAAACAACAAAAACAGCACCTACCCAGAGAGAGAGAGCATATAATCACATTTTCGAATCGCAATTTAAAAGGTGAGCTACCGTTGGTACCATTTATAGAGATTGCAATTGGAAGACAAGCTTCAACCACGAACCGCAGGGGCACGGACACCTATGATGACTACCGTGTGAACAACGAGAGAACACAAAGAATCTTCGAATCTGATCCGGTGAATTTTAACACCAGGAAAATTAAACTTCCTCGGAAATGACCACATTAAACCTGACTGCAATCAAGTTTACCCTGTTAAACCATCAACTGTGGTTATATGCTCAAACTAAATAATCTGATCAAATGAGAAAAAAAAGAAGGAAATGACCTCGTCTACAATAGGAACATGCCCTAACCTCGTACAGTTTGTGGCGCCAAGTAAGTAGCTTAAGGTATTAAACCTTCAAGCGAAAACAAATGTTTAATGGTCCATCACCTATGACGGCAGATAATGACTCAATGGCTCGTAACCATTTCCACTGACTCATGCGAACAGGACGAGAAGAAAACCACAACAGCCATTAGATCTTTCTCAAACGGATCCCTGCAGAACAACACATCCTGCAACCATAACATTCAAAATCACTTCTTTGTCTCTCTCTGAAATCCCATTCGAAGGCACAGGACCTAAGCCCGCCCTCACATCACAATCTATAACCACGATTACAACTATTACCAGATAATTATTCTATATCTCCAAATAGAGACATTTAATTGCCAATAAAAAAAGGGATACCCTCAGCCGAGCTGTGGCCTAGCTCCGTTCCTTTCCATTCAAATGCACACATCCGTTCGGTGCTCGGTCCACAACCGTCCTCGTATCTATCCGAAGAAAGCTCCTCTCCAGTGCTCATGTGCAGATAAAAGCACATCCAAGAGATACCATTCCTCAGATAAACAACAAGCCTCTGTAAGAGTCCTACCACGGTCGGGATGTGTTGCTATCCGGTTGCTCCTTCGCATAGTCAACGCCGCCGCCTGCGTCCGCATAAATTTTAATCGCTTTAATTAAATTGTGTCCAAAAAGGGAACAACACTTTCAAAATTGATGGTTTTTAAATGAGTTCTCGAACCAAACACTAAGGTGTTCCCATTCCCCGAGAGGGTTTCACAGATTCCACCGCACAGTGGACACACTACGGTGCCAAGTGTGAAGTTGTTGTTTTCACAAAGGATACACTGAAACTGTGATGTCCTGTAAATGCGCATGGGCCCTCTGCGAAACACGATATCCCTTACAAACTCTGTACACAAAATTTTTCGCAAAAAAGTATCTCTCTCCCTCAGTGCAGTGCAGTAGTGTAGTGCGTACCGTTTAAATAAATTATTAACGCTCTTCCCCTACAATCAAACGCCACCACATTTCTGTGCGGAAAAAAATCAGTGCAAATTGTTCACCAGAGGGGCTGTGAAGTGTGAAGATGCTCAATGATACCCTCATGGCAGTGGAGTAGGCAGAGGCGGCAGGGGGTGCTGAATTTTTACGACTATCCTCACGGCAATAAACTCTTTAGGTCACACCACAAATCGACTCAATAAATTTTCAAAAAAACCAAAAGAAGAAGAAACAACCCGAAACGGGAAAAAGGAGGAGAGGAAGTGTTTATTGTAAACGGTTCCGGATTGTGAGCGAGCGAGAGTGCACAGTTGTCCGAGGTCAGGGCTGCTTCCGCCGTAGTAATGTATCGGTTTGTAGTTGTCCTCGTCCCTCCGTAATTCAATTTAATCCTACGTGAACGAAACTAAGTAAAATTTATTGAGAAAACTCCGAGAAAAATCAGGTGTACACGACCAGCTAGTATGTTAACTTGAGTGGTCTGTGTGGGAGCGTGTACGGCCACCATCCACCACCCTGCACCCTTTCTGTGTACGTGATTGAGAGAGAAGTCCTGGAGCCGAGATACCGAGGATATCAATTAAATAAAATGTAAGTCATCTGTTCTACTTATGCAAATCCTGTTTTGGTGTATCCGAGTGTCCTTCGTCCTCACTTTTGTAACGCATTAAGCAAATGAAGAAGTGTTCCCTTGTCCCATGTTTGTTTTCCTGCTCCTGCTGCTCCTGCTGCTTCTGCTGCTGATGCTAGTACAATGTACTCTTGTGTGTGTGTATGTTGTGTGTGAATACATAAATCCTTTTTGTTACGGATAAAAAAAAGCGAAGGGAAAATGTAAATAGCCAACTCATTCAATTAGGTTCGTTGATTTATTGTGTACTCCCTGAATGGCTATTCAATCCGCAATCGAAATAAAAAACTTCGGTACGCTAGATGCGAGATGCGTGATGGATATTGTTTTTATTTGTTCTCTAAACTACGAGTACGAACGAAACTCGTTCGTACGAGTAGATTCCCCGCAACAGCCCGTACAGCCCGTACACCCATCAGCGAAAAGTTTTAACGAAGAACGGCGCTGTTTTTGTTTTTACCCTTAGTCATTGAAAGTCTGCTGGAGACTCATTATTTTGATGTGTACCCAGGTCTTTGTTTATGGCGACTCAAAAGAAACGTTTGCGGGGCGATAATCCGCGCTAGTTGGCGACCTACATACGTGTGGGCCGACTCACCCCTAATTTGGGGCACTTTTTGGTGATTATCATTGATGCGCTGGAGGCAATCTTAAGGACTGTTTTTGTGGAAATCCTACGCGAACAATAGCCGGCTTCCTGGCAAAGTTCTGGCGCAAAGGTTAGGCGTGGCTATGTGACTAGCGAGCAAAGCAGTTACCCAAACTATTGTCATGCTGAAGAAAAGCCTCGGACGTCGAATTCATTTGGACCAGGTGAAGGCATGTGAATGAAGGGAACCTCGGATGAAAGGATCGACCTCAATGCTGATGGCTTCCCTTGTCATAATCTAGAGCGCTTGCACACACACACAGAGCGAGGTGTCTGCTGTAACAGGAAGGTGGATGTTTGACTTAAGGCTAATTTTCGGAAGTCAACCCGCTGCTGATGAAAGGGGAGTGTGATTTAGTGCTCAGGGAATACCACACACTCACACAAATTCTGTCAAGTCGGGCCTTGGGGATTTAATTTAGCTGTAAAACAATTTACAGTGACATACTTGTGTGTTCTCACATCATGTACAATGAGCCAAAGTATCCCCAGTTGATTTAGTCATCCGACTCCCCACAAAGGGGACAGGATAAAAGAGACCGTCAGGTTTTGCATACGCACGTATATACATATCTTCGAGGCAAAACAAGCACAGATAAAGTACCTCCTATTTTGCTGTGGATCTTTGTATATTTCCAGCGAAAAAGACCGTCTAAGAAGCTGCTCTAAGGGACTTAATGTATGTGTGTACATAGATCAAAGTATCCAGTCCACATAGAAGTATGATTCCATCAACAAAGGAGCAAAGATCCTAAGAAAAATCCCTGCGAAGACCGTTTGAACTTTAAGGCGAATTTTGACATTAAGTTCAAGGCAACCTTATTGTAATTTGGAGCTGCGAAATAATCTTATCCTGTTATGCTCTTATTCGAACCATAATTGCATGAACCGTCCTCCGGAATGACAGCATCTTGTTCTTTAGGAACAAATTTTATCAGATCATTGGTCAGACCGAATCAATTGTTATTTTTCAGACAAAACGAAATTTAAGAGACGTCTCAGCAACTGCACGTATACAACGTTTGCGGAAATAACAGGGTGATCTTTTTATGAGAGATCAAAACAAGAATATTGATATTGCCTTCTAGAATTCCAGAAACACACTAAAATGCCTGTCAACCTCTCTAACAGTTTCCAATCCAAAATGTGGTAGAGGGAACCCGCGATCGTAAATGCTTTAAATACAGTTTCTGGATCCTGTTAACTTATTCTTCCTCTGAGGGACTACAGTCCTGGATGAATATGGACCTCAACCAAAAAACATCTCTAGCGTACAAGATCTCTAGTTAGCTGCCTCTATTTACGCACGCCAAATTGACTGAGGTTCTTCTCCACTTATTATTATTATGGTTAAGGGTATATTGCACCGCGACCTTTAAGATCTATTGTGCCCCCTTTAAATACCTTAGCACAATTACGAGTTCCCCTCAAATACAGTTCCTTTCAGAGTTGTATGGAGGGTAATGGACTCCAATTGCGCATAGGTGAAAAAATTTGTTTTAGAGTATTCTCTCTAAGCCAGTTAGAGAGAGTCAAGTCTCCACTTGAGTGCGCCACCAGTTTCATGGACGTCCTCTATTGCGTTATCCCATGGGCGCGGAGTCGAAGACTCTTCGGGCCGGAAGAATGTTGCCCATGCGCTCTTAATGGCCTAGTCATTCGTTGAATCCGTAGACGCCTTTTTAGATTCAGGTCGCTGTACAGCCCATACAGTTCGTCCTTCAATCTTCTTCTCCACATACCCTCAATGCAAACAGGTTCTATTAAGTAATTTGCTGGGAATGTACGAATTTTTGCCTTCCGGACTACGTCCACATCTTGGTACAGCCTATAAAGTTCGGTGTTATGCCTTCTCCTCCATTCACCTTCCTCGCAAATGGGACCATATGAGAATATCTGACGATGAGTACATTCTTCTTTTGATGAAACCAAAAATTACCTCTGCTGATCTGCTTATCGCTTATGCTTACGGAGCATTCGGCTCCGCGAAGCAGGCGGAATAAGGGTTTTGTAGAGCATGATTTTGGTCCTTCGAGTTAGGAGTTTTGACCCTAGCTATTTAGACAAACCGAAATAACAACGGTTGTCAAGGGCGATTCTGCGTCGGATCTCCACCAGGATGTCGTTTGTGGAGTTAACATTTACCCCGAGGTAGACAAACTACTTCTCTGCCTCATAATTGTAGCTGTCGATCGTGATGTTTTATCCCGACGGATCGATTTGTACTCGAACGCGTGACGATGTCGCTGTCATCAGCATATCCCAGCAGTTCGGAAGGTTTGTAGAAGATAGTGTCTTCCGTGTTTACATCCGCCCGCCGCACTATCTTTTCCAGCACCAGATTGAAGAAATCACACGACAGCGCATCTCCTTGCCGAAATCCGGTCTCAGAGTTCTTTGAAGCGAACTGCATGGTGTATCGCGAATCCTTTAGTGTGGTGCGACACAACTGGATCAGTTTTCCCGGGATCCCGAATTCGACCATCGCATCGTATAATTCTTTGCGATGTATACCGCCTTGAAATCAATGAAAATTGATCTGAAACTATTTGGTCTTTTCCAGGAATCGCTTTAGTGTGAAGATCTGGTTTATAGTCGATTTCCGGGCCGGAAGACGCACTGGTACGTACCGATTAGTACGGAGCAAAACGGCTTTAGACGCTCACACAATACGCTGGACAGGATCCTGCACTTGTTTAGGGATTACAAATAAATAATTAGCAAAATTTGATATGAGTTCGCCCAATCGAGTTGCCCTAAATTGAACGAATGCCGTTAGTCTGGATTCCATTGAGCTGTGTATTTCAGGAAACTGTGGATCTGACGAGATAGCCAGGAATTTCATTGAAATGGAACTCTTTACTGTAACGGTATGCATTTTATTATTAATGGTTCATAATCACAGAAATTAATGTTTAACGAATAGAATTTCACGTTAAAGCGTTTAGTTAGCAAAAACAACCGAAAGCTTAAACTTTTGGCACAAAAAAATAAGGGCACAAGTTGCTCGTTTCGATTTCCAAAATTTTGTTTGCGCGATTTGACATAAATTTCTTATAAGCTCGACCGAATGCGCAAACGCGTCATTGCGATTTGACCTTTAAACCAAACATAGACGGTCTCGGATGACTGTTGAGTTTGTCGTATGTGATTGAAACAAGGATGTAAAATCTCGATCACGAATTATAATAATAATAATGGCGGCGCTACTGTCCGAGGTGGACTTGGGCCTAGCTTCTCAGCAACCACTCGTGTTGTGCGTGCTATTGTTCTGTCACGAGCGGAGGGGACCTACAGTTTTTTCTAGACAGTTATACTCTTTGAGCATTGTCAGTGACTCGAAAGAGGTGGAGCCGTGAAAAAATGTTTGATGTTTTTTTCGAGATTCGAGCGTAGGAGTCGACGCACGGCGCCGCTCACGAATTTGATGACCCTATAGTTGCATTGAGTTTTTACAGCAACTTTATAGCAATAAAAGCAATCCATCTTAATTTACAATGTTCGTTCGTTAGCTTTTCTGTATTTTATTCAACGCTTCGTCACCATAACACACTTTCCTTTGAAACGAAGATAATTATTCATTTAACTTGACACCAAATCTATTTCTGACTTCTGAAATTCCCCTCATTAGATTTTATCTGTTCGTTGTGTTTGCTTCGTGAGACATCTAATGTGTTCAGGATTACTTCGTCGCAGACATTCCTTCAACCCCTAACTTGCCCAGTTATACAGTAAATATTTGTCGAAGAGACATTAAAGTGTAGGAGGAACTTATCATTGATTAATCATAGAACTTTGTAGACTTGTCCTTCATAAGTTCTGTTGGTCACTATGTATCTGAATGATTGACCGCTTAAAATGCGAATAATCATAAAAAGTGGAACCCTTTCGGGATTCAAATTCTGACGAAAATAACTCGCCATGAATTTAAGCGCATAATTTCAATTGCTTTTATATTTTAATGAATTTCCATGAACACCCTGTGCTCACAATGGTTTTCCAATTTTTTTTTCGTGCATCATTCCAATTTTTTTTCTCCTTTTTCACTTCCCATCGGAATTTTTTTCCTTAGCGCTATTGAACACGCTTTTAAATTGGAACTTTGCTGCAACCTGAGAGTGTTGAAGAAAGGAGAGGAAAAGATATATTGGCGGTCTAATTGTGGGTATCTGTATATATTCCCTTTTTAGACGCCATCGACACGTGATTTCGAGTCCTCCCCAGTGTCTTGACACTTTAATTGGTTTAAGTTTGGCAATAAAATGAAATGGTATTCGAGGCGGAACGCCAAATTTTTTATATGTACACTTTTATGAAAAGTTTTTTTTTTGTAAAAAGAGCGTGTTGTGTTGAACATTAACTTCTTCACACGAGACTGTTTGAGTTCACACCAAATGAAAGCGATGAAAATATGGTTTTAATTTCATAGGAAATCAGTCATTTGGCTAAACATCTGCTTACTACTTTTGGAGGGTTTATTAGCTTTTTTCAATGCGCGAGAGGATATAGTAATATTCCAATGATATTACCGGGTGACCAGTTAAGAACGAAAGAAAAAGAAATGTAAATACATCAACAATGGTGTGAGAAATAAAATTTTTTTTTTTGAAGCATGAATGTATGGAACCGCACGTCTGCTTCAAGCGGTCGATCCAATATGTGGTGACTCGTACCAATATTTGCGGAATTATTTCCACAAACATTGTTGCAAATGTTGGCGTCGAGCTCATCCAAAATGATTGGCTTGTAAGCGTAAATTAAGGACTTAACATAGCCCGAGAGAAAACAATCGAGTGGTGTGAAGATGCAGCGGTTAATCGATGAACGCTCGCCTTGAGATGACCTAGTCGCCAAAATTCTCCTTCAATACTTCGAGCGCCGGGTCGCTTGTTTGACATTAAGTGCCTTCTTGTTGGAACCACAGCTCGGATATATCGTTGTTGTCGAGCTCTGGCCACAGAAAGTCAGTTATCACCACTCTTTACCTGAGACCATCGACGGAAACTGTGTCTCCTTCCTCATTTCGAAAGAAATAAGGTCCGATGATGCCGCCTTGTCATAAGGCCGCACCAAACAGTCACTCTTTGCGGATGCATTGTTGCTTGGTCAAATACTTGGGGAGTTTTTACTCCAGTAATGGCAATTATGCTGGTGGACATAGCCGCTAAGCCGAAATTGGCCTCATCAAAGAAGGTGAATTTTTGGGTGAAATCCGAATCTTCAGCTAAAATTTCCTGCGGCATGGATGTAGAACTAAATTCAACTTCAAAATAAGCCAGACTGACTCCCTCGCGATGTCCAATTCCGCTTGTCGTCGCCGAATCAACATTTTTGGGTCTTCTTCGATACTGAACGCTACGATGGCTATGCTTTCTTCATTTCGCACCAATCTCTCTCTGGTTGGTGGCTTAAGGTCCAAAAAAAGTACTCACGCTCAAACTTTTCTACGACAAATTGCGTGCACACTGTAGTCATGAGGACGCCCGACATTTAGAGTCCGACCGAACATTGGGCTTCGGCTTCGGCTTCGGCTTCGATCACCTTCGGCTATAAATATCAACTTCGGCAAAACATTCGGCTTCGGCCAAATGAGGCCGAAGATTTTGCCGAAGCCGAATGTTAAATTTTCTGTTTTCTGTAAAAATAGAAGTTGCAAGAAACGGTGTTTTTAGTTTCGTTATTGTCGGATATTTGTATTTTGAAAGTGCGCTTGTTTACGGTTTTAAAATCAAAAGATTTTGCATTCGCAAGTTGATAAACTATTAACTGGTCTGTATAACAGCATGCAATTTATTTGTACTGATTTCAGGTAGAAAGAACATCAAAAATGACAGCTAAAAATCCACTTATTTCGGGGTTATTTTGTAAAAATGATGCGAGTACAACTTTCAAAATATGTTCCAAATAGAGTCCGACCAAACATACGGCTTCGGCTTCGGCCGAAAAACTGGCCTTCGGTCGGACTCTACCGACATTACGACGAAATTCACGTTGTGTATTTACAACTTAGCCGGAATTTTGAAAATAGTTTTTAATAATTTCCGCACGTTCGGCAAGCGTGAAAAGATGTACGATGAAATGGCAAACCTTACTGAATATTTTGAAAGTTCGATCTAATTGATGACTGAGACAGCTGCTGAAACATAACGATTGGAAAAACTATCGTTGGTTGCACCCTTAGTTAGTCGCGGTATGGAAGTTTCTGTTGCGCTATATATACAGCTGGCAATGTGTGTACTCATGACTTTTTGCACACGGCTCTGTTTATTCTCCTTCTGGCTTTCTAAAAAAAAAGTAATTGAAAGTCTTAAAGAATCTTTCAGTGTCTCAATGGATTGACAGTTTCTTTTTAATTCTATTAATTCTTGTTAAGGTATAGCTTTAAGATAGCTTTGCCAATATTTATGTAGCAGGTTTTCTCTGGTCAAATTCCTGATTAGCAAGAGGTTTTCATTCCACGGCGGTGGAAGAGCTTTTCTACTATATTTCAGTGGACAAGCGACACTGTAGTCTGAAACACTGTCGAAAATCGTGGCCTTCTTGTCCAAATCTGCATTTGTAGTAATTATTTGGCTGCGTGGTTTACGCTTAGCTCTGATGACCGTTTCCATTTAATTCTTGCTGGATTTCTATAAGGTTTTCGGTACTTCAGCCTTGAAGTCTATGTTGAAGAATATCCAGTTTTGGTCGGAGAAAGATTTCTAAATACTTTTCAGTTCTCTACTCTCTAGGTGCCGAAAGTGCACTAAAAGCACATTGCCAAAACCAGAACAAATTAAGAATGGATCCCGAAAGTTGTTAAATCTTACCCACCTAACCAGCATCATTAATAACTAAAGAAATCGTGTCGCCGTAAAAGTGTTACATTGTCCGTGACATAATTTTCCATTCCAAAGCGATTTCCCAAAACATGTTGTCAATCATCAAAAGACTATTTCATCCTTGCGGTAAAGCGTAAAGAGTACGACGCAAAATTCTGTCCTCATATGAAAGTTTTGACAAACTAGGTTTACGAGCAAAGAGTCTTTTAAAAGCTCTCCTCCCACAAGGTGTAGGATAGTTTGTTCTTTGATCAATTAATTTGACAACTCAAAAGTTAAAAGAAATTGCTGCTTCATTTATGTCATAGAACACAAATGAGTCGCTAGGACAAAGGTAACGATATCCAAGTTCTCTTTCGTTACCCCAACGAAATTGAAACAGAAAAGGGTGCGGGTTGTTGGGGTTAGCTATTGAAAGTTGTCGTTGAAGTTTTTTTTTATTCTTTCTCTGAAATTTCTGTAAGTGCCTTCGTATTGCATTGAAGAAAAAAGCGAATGGCAGCCTCGGTGTTGCTTTAATTTTCCTTTGAATCAGATGGGAAATAAAGTTTGCTGTATGAATGTAGGTCACATCCCCACGTCGCAGTTAAATCCCACCCCGAAAAGTCAGGTGCATTTCTTTTCCAATTCGTTAGTCTTTTCATTATATTCCCATCTTTTGGTGTGCATTCGTAACTGCCGACAAACAGCAGTGGTTTCGTTTTGAGCATCATTATTTCTCGGCACGTTCCAAAAATGTCCTTGAAGGAGGTCGCAGTTGATCGAGAACCGGAGGTGCAGTTGGATGTAATAAGCTATGCAAATCGAGAATTGTTCCAGATACCATACTCTTTTTAACTTCTAACACGAATTTCAATGTCAGCGTCAAATGGTTACGTGGGAATGACTTTTCCGTTTGAAGGTTTTCAAAAGAATCTCACATTTGCATACTTTTTTTATTCAAAGTTCTTGTGGCATGTGCTTAACAATTGGAATTTTTTTCTGCACAAAATTAGGTGTCATATCCCGACGCTTACTGCTTTGAGTTTTGATTTTACTTATGAATATCTACAGATTCCCGTTTCAGAGTTCGGTGTGTTCGGAGTTTATAGAACGTGAAATCAGAATTTGGCTCAAGAAGTTATGAAAGTGCATAAAAAGTTTTCGTAGGTAGAATGTATAGCGCGGTAGGTAGTAAGGTGGAACCATAAATCATATTTCAACCAATCGCAAGACTTCGGGGTCAAGACTTACATACGTCTCCGGTTGTATTGTCAGGCATATTTTTTGTTTAAATTTGCGCATGCAATCGAGGTCACGAATACCCTTAAGTGTTCGGAATCAAGACACAGCATAGGCCGAAGGTATAGCGGGAGAAAGGGAGAGGAGATATCTGAGCACGTTCGTCTTAAATGTCAGTGGGTTGTAGTGGGTAGGAATTATTGGACTGGGAAGAGTATTCTTATTCGCGTAGGCTTAAGGGTGAACTGATTACCATTCCTGACGAGATGAGTAATGCGGCTAAATTCATGGAGTGGCAATTGACCAGCTCACTTGAGCATACCGATAAAACAGTGGCAAGGATGAGACATTACGGCGGTGTACGAGCGAGTCTCTTTACTTCGCGATATTACTGTCTCCAATTAGTTTTATCGCTGTTGTATTCTATCTTGTAAGTGCAGAGAGGTCATGGGCGAAACAGACCAGATATGACCGTTATAGTCAAGGATGGGGTGGATGTTTCATTCATTCATTAATTTTCCGTGGGCCTCATGTTCCACTAAAGTGATCCCGGGGGCCAATGCACGTACGCGAGATCTCCAAGCCACTCGATCCACAGCTATCGGTTCTTATTCATCAGGAGCTAAGCCCAAGCGCAACCAGGCGAGTTTTTGGATTTGGTCCAACCATCTCATCCTGGGTCTGCAAGCGGTCGCCTGCCTGATCAAATCTCTTTCAAGGCACGTCTCGGAAGTCGTGATGATGGCGACATTCGTGACCAAACCATCGAGATACAGACCTTCCCGTTTGAAGAAGCAGCTGCCCAACATTGACTTCCACGCGCACCACCGTGTTTCTCATCCTATCCCGGGAAGTTATTCCCACAACAGCACGAGGAAATCTCATCTCGGCAGCTTGTATTAGCGATCTTATTCTTTTGGTCATTACACAAATTTTATGACCATAGGTGTGAGTTGGAACAAACACTGCTATAAAAATCGCTAACTTGCATTTGACACTAAGCTCGGCCTTCCTGATTACAGATCGACCAAGCTGTTTCAAAATTGACTCAGCTTGGCCAATCCTACAGGAAAGTTCTGCATTATTCCTCCCATCACTCGTGAAGACCCTGAAATACTTAAACTTATCCACCTGCTTCAACGGGACTCCACATCCATATCCTCGATAGTTTCTTCAGCCTAGCCACATCCAGATTTCTGTGCTGTTGAGGCCCAGTTTATGAAGGTGATCGTTACATGCCCCATGTCCTGTTAGTGCTTCACATAGCACTCTTAGGTCTGCTTTGTTCAGTTTCTAGAGTTTCTTCGGCTCGTTTGGGATTGTAGTTTTGTTCCATGAAGGTTCTTGAGTGTTTGATACTCTAACTCTTGGCTGTTCCAAAACTGGTTCCCTTGTTTGATGATCCATTGTACATATGTAAGTTTGTGTCTGTATTGTTGAAGCCGTAAGGAGGTGAGAGCCCCGTAAAAGGTACCTGAGTAACTTTCTTGAGTTGTATGTCAGCCTTTTGATTGCCTTCGTGGATTTCATGACCTGGCACCCAAATCAACCTTAATCTGTTGTTTTCTGCCAGTTGGTTTAGTATTTCATGACAGCTTCAGAGTTAAATGTGTATCTCTTCAGCGCTTTAAGAACCGCTTGGCTATCTGAGAATATGTATATAGAAAACCCACCAATTCTGTCTTTAATGTGGTGTGCTGCGTCATTGATTGCGAACAGCTCGGCTTGAAATATTGTTGAATCATAACAGAGGGGAATGTGTAGACTGCATCTTTGTCCTATCACTCCAGCATCTACTTTGTTGTCAGATTTCTTTTTTTTTTTTTTGCAAAAATAAAAATATTTATTTATTTATTTATTTCATCTATCAGATAATTTCTTACAGACTACGATAACAATCAATTTTTCATGATATTACATGTATTATGATATTATAGATATTAAATATAAGACATTGGATTTAAATATAGCTCTAGAACAATTAATAAAAAAATCTATATTATAGCAAACTGAGTTAGCTTCTCTAATGCAACGTGATATCGGTTCATTTCTACCATAGTTAGTGCGATGAAATTTTTCATCAAAAATATAGAATTCGAGTAGATTTCTTGTGGGAGAATGCAAATTCAACATAGCGAGAAGAATAGGACATTTAATATGATACGTTAAAATATCTCTAATGAACATAATGGAAAAGTACTTCCGTCGTTCCTCAAGAGATTGTAATCCAATTAGTAAACATCTACTTTTATAAGAGGGCATCTCAAAGTCTCAATTCGGCTTAAAGATAACATATCTAGTGAATTTTCTTTGAACCCTTTCAATCCTATTAGATGACACAGTGTAATATGGATTCCAAACTGTGCTACAGTATTCTAGACCAGATCTCACTAATGAAATAAAAATTGACTTTAATGCATAAGGATCTGTGAACACTTTGGTATTTCGCTTAAGAAACCCAAGCATCGAATTAGCTTTATTGACAATATAATCAATATGAGGCAGAAAGGTAGGTTTGGTATCTAGAATAACACCAAGGTCTTTTTTACAAGTTACCCTTTCTAAGTCAATATCTTCAACATTATAATTAAAGTTTATTGTTGAGCAATTTCTAGAACACGAAAAAAATCTGACATTTGGAAATATTCAGATGTAGAGAATTCACACCACTGAATCAGCCTTATCAGATCATTTTGCAGAAGAACGCAGTCACTTCGAAATAATTTCGCAGTCGCGAAGAAATGTTGCGATACAATTTAAGGTCATCCGCATAAAGCAATCAGTCCTAAAGATTAATGGGATGTCATTGACAAACAAAAGAAAAAGTAATGGACCCAAATGACTACCCTGAGGTACAACCGTTGGTACATTAATGTGTTTTGATAAGTTATTATTTATTTTTACGATTTGAATTCGACGATTCAAATAAGATTCGATCCAACTCAGAAAGCTAGAATGAAAACCTATACAAGAAAGTTTATGTAGCAATATCCTATGGTTTACCCTATCAAAAGCTTTGCCAAAATCCGTAAATATGATGTCTGTCTGTAACTTATTTTCAATATTTTTGATTATATGGTTTACTAAGATGGGTAAATTGGTTTTAGTCGATTTACCGGGCATAAAACCGTGTTGGAAAACAGATATATGTTCTTTAATTTTATTTTTGACCCATCTGTGTACCATTTTTGAACTCCATCATTCATAAACAGGTGGTTGTTATTCCATTCTTCCTTGTTGTAAAGCAACAGTAGACAGCATTGAGTGTTAGAAACATTAAATTCAATTCTGTCAGGAAGTCAAATGACTGCAGCTCACCTCTCAATTTCCACCATTATTTCGCGAATAACTTTGTCAATATTCTGCTTGAGCTTCGAATTGTATCGAATTATTCACATATCATCAACCTTTAATAAAATCCAACGCCGTCAAATCACAACTCCGTGGCGGTTAAGCGACATCACGAAAAGAACGGATTACACTATTATTCAATTTATTGTGGAATAAATTTATTGTTGGACGGATAGTATTGCACGAAGTCCTCTTTCGCTGGAACCATAGCTTGCCAACGCCCAAATCCTCAATTTCTGATCAAAATCAGTAGTCATGCCTCGGTAACGCTCTCCATTAACTGAAATGATTCTTTCATTGTTATCCTGAAAAAAAACTACCAATAAGGCCACCAATTCACGACCGCACCAAACAGTCAAACGTTAAGGATGCATTGGCATTTATTTGCCTACGTGTGGATTTTGCGAGCACAGAAATTGAAAAAGATGATTACTTGCAATCTGATCTAAAGTTAAAACAGAAAGACGATAACGAAGGGGGTGGTCATTTTGCTTCAATTCCGAAATCAATTGGACCTTGTAAGCGAATTATCAGAGATTATAACACAAAATTCTCCTCAGACTAGTCCGCCTGATCCCTCCTATTATGTAAATAATTTTCCTCCAGTGAGAAAGGGATGACTACTACTACTCTACTACTCCCACTTTTCATTTTCACAACATTCTAGTTCTCCATACATTTTGTGTATTAAAAAACAAACTTTAAATTGTTTCATTTATTAATATTAAGAGCTTCTGCAGTAACCACTTGTGTTGTGCTTGCTATTGTCCTTCTATGAGTGGAGGCCAACCATGAATAGCGTCGAGTGACGTTTAACGTCTGACGCAAGCAATACAACGGCACAGCCCGAAATACTGCATTGCGTTGGCGCTCTTGTCTTTATTAAGAAATGAGGCCAATGACAGCAACGTAATTTGTCGTAACAAAAAGCACTTGCATGCTAATCTTTCAACATTGCTGTATTTGCGTGCGTTTTAACACTTCCCATACAAAAAAGAGAATTTGTTGTCTGTTTGGGCACTCTGATCTGAAGAACTGCTTACGTAAGTCAAGAAAGGTAGCACCAACGCAGTATTGTGTTGCAAGCATAATCCCAGAGAGTTGCCGTGAGAAGAGATGTGTTGATCCGGAATCGAACCACAGACTTTCGCACTTATCCTCCACGCCTCGACGACCACGTTTATTTCTTACTCTCCCAATATGTCATACGTTTATCCTGCTTTAAAAAATGGAAATAAAGTGTCAAACATGGTTAACGTTAAACACGCGTGTAATCATACACACACACAAAGTTCCCATCTGGTATCTTCATATAGACACAAACGCGTACATGCGTACACACTAACAGTGTGACTTTTTCGTCTTTCCCTCAAAGGCATGATAAATATCAATTCCGACACATTTCGTTATTTGCCTTTATTTACCAAGTCGTTGATTTTTCAAAAAGTTTCCTGTTTTACGGATGTCATTAATTCCAGCAGCATTTTACAACTAATTAGGAATTCTGAATATTTTGCTGCGCATGAATGCTTTACAAAAAAGTCAAAATTCTCTGTAAAGTTTCAAACACAAAAACATGCGAAAAAATATAGGGAACACTTGAACACGAAATAGTCGAACATCGTGAATAGAGCAACATCCTCAGACGGTTCTGAGGTTTTGTGGGAACTTTTTTTGTACTGAAAAATGACAGGATATCAAAGTTGTATCTCACTTTTAGTACACTCGTCTCAACAATTGCTGATGGCTTTAAGGGAAAATATATTTTATTCAGGTTAGTTAAGATGAAAGTGTTTTAAAAAACAACAAAAAATCTAACACGATTAGAATCCTAAAATAGGAGGAAATCAATTGATGCATAGATTGAAAAGGAAATAAACTAACGTACTTACTACTTATGTAGATGGTGTTACTCGTCATGTGGGATATAGTGGATATAGGGCTCACAATGTCTGCCCGCCATCATGTTTAATGTGCCAAAACGTGTGTGAGGCCTTCACTTAACAATGTCCCGTATTAAGCCTCGAGTAGATGTGTAGCAATACAGCATGCAATGATGTATGCAGAAGTGCACAACGAAACAGACGTGCAGTAAATTTTGACATCTCATCGTTAATATGCTGCCATTGTGAAAAGTGACAATTGATTTCGAAAAGCATGTTCTCCTTGCCATTGATGTGGAAAGGCATGATTAATTAAAGACAACTACTACTTTGTCATTTCTTTTGAACTCAATTGGTTTATCTTTCATCACAAATCAGTTATATAAAGATGAGTAACTTTCCAGATGAAAAACCCCTAGCCCACTCAAAAATTTGACAGTTGTTCACGAATCTTCCAATAAATTTGACAGTTATTGACGAATTTTCCAATAAATTTGACATTTGATGATGAATGCACAAATATTTCCTCATTTTCACTCACACTAATTTGGACTCATCATGGTCTTTCATTATTGTTTTCGCAGTCGACTTCAAACTGTAGGCAGAAACGTCAAATCCAAAAATTGTACCAAATTGTACAATCTTGCTATTCTACTATAAAATGGCTTGCATCAAAATTATAAATAGAGATAATTTTCACCAATGCGTGGCTGTGCAGTAAACACATGTTTCCACTTACTACTATAATGTTAATAATAATAATAATAATGGCGGCACTACTGTCCGAGAGGACCCTGGGCCTGCCTTCTCAGCAACCACTCGTGTTGTGCGTGCTATCGTTCTCTCACGATTGAAGGGGACCTACAGTTTAATGCCGACTCCAAACGGCGAGATTGAGAAGCTTTTTCTAGACAGTTATACTCTTTGAGCATTGTCAGTGACTCGAAAAAGGTGGAGCCGCGAACAAATTTGTTTTGAAAAATTGTTGCTTGTGCTTGGATTTGAATCTAGACTATGAAAGTCAAGTGCGAATGGGTCGACGCACAAACTCGCCCAGTTCTATAATGTTACTGTATGCATTTTGATGCACATTCATTTTAAGCATTACTGCTTCGCCCCAATGCAAACAACTTTAATGTTTTGATTGAGTAGGCGTTTTCTACTGAATAGTATGCTCCTAACGTTAACATGATTGCGTTTATTGTATCCCATCCAAAGATGTACTCAAATTGCAATCATTTCTGCAGTACTGGGATTCTGGTATAACCTCTAACGGGCAAACTGAAATTTGTTTTCCCAGTAAATATAGGTAAAAGAAGCTTAAGTTTAAATTTTCGTGCACAAGTTTTGTGTGGAACGTCCGCCAGGTGAGAAACAGTCGAGACCGTCTTGAGACCTTTTCTATTAACGGTAATTGGAAAATGATTTTCGCCATCAAACCGAACATCCGCAACTTGATGAACAGCTTTTTCCCCAACACTTGATGTGATATTGATATCGATCAACAATTTGAGCCAATAATAGTCGACCCACAGGCCGTTTTTCTTTGCAGTTAACAAGTCCAGCAGCTATTTCCTCACGGAATTGTGGAAGCTACAGTAGGTGTTCTTCTTCGGACTCATTGTTAGAATTATTTGATTTCTCACTATGTGTACGTTTGTAAAAAATTAATGCATTTGTAGCGACCATGTCCAAAAAATGGTAGAGGAGTCTAATCATAATATCACGACTCTTAGTACGAATGGGAAATGCCTTATGGGTCGATAAGGCTGTCCATAAGATCAACTCCATCCATGTGAGCATTATATTCTCGAATTATTTGCGAGCAGTTGATTTCAATGGATCTTTTACACACAAATCGGCAAGGAATAAAGATATCGGCATGACATTTTTGAATTAGGTACTTCAGGCCTAGATGTCATTGCCCATGCTCCCAAATTCAAAAAATGGGGCCATTTGGGGGTGACTCCAGTACAGGTGAAGTTGCCATTGATTTTGAAACATTGTCGCACCCCATCGAGTTATATATCCATCGACAGATCTTTGAAATGAGGCAGAGGTTTGCTTCAACAGTTTTTGATCCAAAGTTCTATTTGAAAAATATGGAGCTCCAAATTTGTTTTTAATGCGTCCCCCCTGCCGTTTCTAAACCAAAGGGTTTAAAAATCCGAAAATATCACAAAAACTTGGCTAAATTGAGCAATTTCATGTAAAATAATTTCAAGCATTCTGGCCTTAATAGTTTTCGACATACGAATTTTGAAGATCTGAAAACGCAGTTTTGAAGATATCAATGTAAGCATTAAGAAGTGATGAATTTCAAAATATGGATTTATGTTGAAATTTTGAGATATCTAAGATTTAAAATGATAACTATTTTCATTTTCACACATAAATTCATGCTGTGTTCGACCACTCTATGCGTTGATGAGTGTTATCTCTTAGTGGCTGTTTACAAACGACTGGGAAATCCGACTGGGCAGGCAAGATTTTCTGCGAGTGGAATACGCGAATCGGTTCACTTGCATCATGTTTTCACCCAGTAATGTTCCCCCAGGAATTGAGTAATGCTCTCTTTTAAATTCGTATTTTTTATGAATTACGGATAAAAACAATTTTTGTTTAGGTGCAGCAGCAACGTTTGCATGTAGTACTATATTTATGCAGTGAAAAATACATTAATATTGCATTTAAATTGTCCTAGTGATCAATTTTACTTAAATGCCACGTAGCATGCGTGAGGTGTTACTCGATCAGCGATCACCAGAAAATGAGGAAAACATGTGGGAAACGGAACGAAAAGGGTTGAAAGTATACCTGCTTCACCCGAGAATCCGCTTTGAAAGTGGATTTTCGGTGGAAGAAGTCCGATTTTCGGCGCATCCAACCCATCTCCCTCTCGCTTGTGAAAATCGTATATTGTATCCTTCTCAATCCTGCCTTCTTCCGCACATGTAATCAGGCACTTAGATCTCAACCCCTAAATGCCCAATAGCAGTGTACACACGCACGGCAGGAATGAACATTGATTGGGTATGGATGGAAGGGATTTTCTTTGTTGGATAAACTTGGATAGAGATGTAGGTATATGTATGGGTGGATGCTTGGTTGTTTGGATGTATGAATGTAGTTGATTTAAGTTGTAGTTAGAAGAAAATTCAAGTGAAATAGTTTGGAAACGTCGTTTGATATTCAGAAATCATCCATCAATATTATGCGACGGAACCTTCCCCGTGCGAGTTCAACTCGCACTTGTTTAGTTTGTTATAACACCGATTTTTCAAAAGTAGAATGAGAAATTCGTTGCCATTCAGCCTGCACTCTAGACCACAGTTGATTGAGATTGCTTGGTGCTTCCTCGTACTGCAACAGTCTTTTTTTCCACGAATGCCCACAAATTTTCGATGGGGATTGAGTTGGGGCTTTGTGCCAGCAAAGCATCGCTTGAAACTGCTTATCCTCAAGCCATTTCTTTATAATTTTGGCTGTGTGTTTTGGACCCCCATCTTGCTGAAACACCATTTCATCAATTGGATACGTGCCTTCATCCATAAATTCCGCCAGATTTATCCGTAAGATATTAAGATAATCTTCTTTTTTTATAATGCCCATGATTCTTACCATTGCACTTATATGCCACCACGTGAAACATCCCCACACCATTAGATTACCACCTCCGCGCTTCATAGTTTGTTTAACCTGATGTTTTTGAATACTAATTTGCGGGCGATGCTAAGAGTATACTTTCGTTTGAAGTTTTGGAACACGAATTCTGGACCATAGGTGATTGGAAACGTGTAATCTGGTCCGATGAAACAAAAATTAACCGTTTTCAGTCAGATGTGAAGGAATACTTTTAGCAGCGCCCGCAAGACAGTATTCAAAAACATCACGTTAAACATTATATCTTGGGCCTAAAACTAAGCTGTATTCCCTTATGTTTCCTTTCTTCTCCTTCTTCGGATGCCGTCACAGTCCAGGATGAACTTGTCCCTAGCTCATTCAGCAACCACTCTTGTTTTGATTGCAGAACGTGGGCAACAGTTTAATGATATTTTCTTTAATATTTCTTAAAATATCATTCTTTCTCAAAAGGATGAGTCTGTTGTTGGTGTTGGAAAGAAAAGCTGTCATAATACCCATGAAAACATTAAATATTCATCACGCCGTCATTTGAAGGAGACAAAATTCTATGAACAAGGCCATTCCGTTGGCACTTGGTAGTCTGCACGAAGTATAAGTGTAAAAATAAGTCGAAAGCATCACCGATAAGCATCAATCATAACTATTCCCTTTTAATTGCTGATAATTTTTCCCCTTTTTTTGTGCACACATAAAATCCCAGGCATAAAAACAGCAGCAAGAGTAAAAAACAACTTTAATGGCCCCAAATAACATAAAAGCAAATAGCCTTACATTTTGACCCAACGTCCTACGGTTCTCTGCATGTCTACGTTTTCGCATAAAATATAAGTAGTCAGCTTACATCAACAAATTCGTATTCTAATTCTCACACAGATAACAGTCCTTAACTTCTTACGCAACGAGACGACACAATAGAAGATGTCACCCTAAGCATCCTTTTTAAACACCTTTCTCTGCTGAATGACTCTTCAAAACGAACACAGCCGGGCGCCCCTTCACCCTTTGTCAAAAGTCTTAACATCTATTTGTTTTATGATCTGTCAAAAGTTGCCACCTTCAGCAGGGTGGCTCATTTCACAAATGGAAAAACTTTCCCACTCATAATCCTAGTTCACGATCTGCCACCAGCGCGTTGGAGTTAACTTATTGGGCATGTACCACTTGTGGGTGTCGTGGCGCGTCAATTCCTGCTATTATGACCTATTTTGAAATTAAAACAATACGATGAAGGCAGCACATTCGTACATTCTTCGCGAGCTGATCTCTCCCCGGGGAAATACGAACAACTCTTCCACTAAGTTGTGCATTGCTTAGCACTCCCAGAAGACAGGCACGCAATTAAACGAAGTATATTCTCGCTTTGAAGTTTCGCAAAACCTACATCCCAACTATGTCTGTCTTTCTGTGCAGGGTGTATCCTTGTGTATTTCAGAGCTCTTTGTATCTAAATGAAAAACTCCCCCGACGTGTTCGCATTTCGAAAGCCGTCGTTGTCCCCCTATCGTCAGCGCTGTCGTCAATGTACGTACGAGTATATGTCGAATGTCGAACGTCGTCGTTTCTCGCTCTCATTCCTGCACAAAGTCGACGATGCGTGTATTGTTAAAGTGAGATTGAGTGCAAGGCACAAAAATACCGTTAAATACAATGTGATTGCCAAAGCAAGTTTCCATTCCTTTCCTTTCCTTTCCAACTTAGTCAGCGGCACACCATGCTTCGCCTTTAATTCGTCTCCTGTCAGCTATCCTTGTTTTATTTTTTTTTTTTGCGCTCACCGCCTTCGTTCACATACTTCAACGGCCGTAGCCTCGTATGTGTTTTCGTATTCTCCACCAGCATCATCCTCTCGGTACTTGAACTCATTAAGTTCCTACCTCAACGGAATACCGAAATGGGTTTAAAAACAATCGACCGGAATGCCGGGATACCGTCTGTCTGGTTGACACTATAACAAATCGTTAACCGCCGGTCATTATCCATCACCGTGAAGCGGATGACTTCACAGCTACGCCTGGAATGTGCATGGCCTCTAATAAAATGACCACATTTTCGAAAACGCTGAGAATGCTGCCGTGTACCAGAATCGCTCAGATGCCAGCCAACCATCCGAAACGGAACCAGAGACAGTCAATGCTGAGGCATAGCACAATAATGCCAGGCGTCACAGGCATACTTCTCGAGTTTATGGAGTCCCTCGGCAATTACTCGAATTCAATGCGTGACCCCTGACCTAAATTGTCCCGACAACAATCATAGTGACTTGGTGGTTGGTGCTCCGTCTTACAGCACATGACAGCCACAACTTCTTGAACTTCCTAGTTAACAACACGAAACGGTGCCTATCGAATGGGTGGCACTTTCATTATGAAAATTATTACAGCCAGCATCAGAGTGTTGATCAATCACTCCCCGATGTGTCATAACTGTTTTAAGGATTAGCACATGCATGTGCCGGAAGAAAAATAACGAACTTGGCAAAATCCAAAGACTCCTCGCATCCAGTATCCAGGTCGAGGTGGAGCAGGCATACGCGGTGTAAAAGCGACAACAACAACTGGGGGGACTCCATTCTGGATGGAATGGATGGTTCATTGTAAAAAGCAACGATCCGGGAAACTAGGCCCAGCGAACTGGTAGTAACGTGCCCGAGATTAATGATGATGAAAGGCTATGGTGTCTCGTGCAGTGACTCTCACGGGAGGAGGTGCCATTAATGCGAGAGAGGATGCGGATGGTGATGAACCCTTCTGGAAAATCAATTTCGCAATATGAGCGCGCGTGAAAAACAAACCAAAAAATTAACACACACACACGCACACAGTATACATCCCCCTCCGTGCGTATGTATGTGTACGGTAATCAATTGAAGTCTTCCTGGATTCAGTTTAAGCGTTATTTATGCTTATAGTCCCCGCCATATTCGGGGCTGATGTTTGTGACTTCACATTTGTTCCTTTTCGTGAGTGACTTATTTTGGCGCAATATTTTTCCTTGAAAGTTCCCACAGAGATGCGTTGATATGTATCTGAGGGGCATTACTTATTCACTGATGCCTGGTTCCTGCCTCCTGGCTCCTGGGTCGCAGGTGCCGAGAGTCGGTCTCTTGAAAGTGTATCACGCTTTTCGGAGAACATCTGGGGGAACGATATCGAATGTTTTATTTTAAATGGAAAATTAACGAATTTTTGATATCAACTGAACTCGGAGTTAATAGAAGTGAAAGTGAATTCATAAGGAACGAGTGCTGAAACAAATTGTTTCTTCCTCTCTGTTGATGTTGTGGAATAAATCACGGAGGACCTTGTGCAGAAAATTATTTTACCTTAAACGGCGATTCATTCCGGGTCACTGCCTGCTACACTCTGGCATTCAAAATCGCATTGAAACAACACGGTAACTTGGTCGGTAAATTGGAAATTGTTACGTAGTCTGCCCAACAACGGATGATGGGAATTGAAGAATTTAACTTCAGCAAGCCGATGTGTACGAACCTCCGTCTCGTCTCTCAAGCAACGATTTTGAATACCTTCACAAGTATTCAACTCTTGGCAGTGATAAACAACTCTGTTGGGAGATGATGCTATATTTAAATGAGAATTCTTGATGCTTTTTATTTCGTTCTGAGAGTTAGACCTTGAGCTTGCAGCGATGAACTTAAGGTCATGCCACGGCGAAATGGCTGGGTCATCCTTCGCCAGACATTTGTTGAGATGACATTTGAGATTTATAATGACAAGGACAGTGTGCTTATATGCCGACTCGTTACCACCTTGAAGTCATAGCTGCCGACAGTGGATTGTTGACAAAAGGGATTTCTTTTGGATCTTATTTACCAGTTGACCATATTTGTCCTAGCGCCATACGAAGATATTAAAGCCAATGCCCCATAGTGATGATGAAGTTGAACATAAACGAGTCATCAAGATCAAGGCGATTCCCATTGGAAGAACATGAAATTACATGTTTATTAATATCTCAGAAACTACATTTACGATATATGTATTTGAAGAATCTAGATCTTAGGATTTTTGGACATTGAAAATGAAACAAAAAAAAGCTATTCCATTTTATTTCCCGACTCTTGACGGGGATTGTAGTCATCTTCAGGGGACATTTTTTTTTATTGAAACAACAAATCAGAAACACAGGAGAACAAATTAGTACAGTAGAATTTCGAAAAGATGAACAGATATAAAACAGACTCCGTTCATCTTTTCGAACTGTCCATCTTTCCAAGCATCGAAATTTAGTTAAAGATGAACGAAAAGTTGTGCTTAAAAACGTTGCATGTATCAAATAATAAAAACATTGTTCATAAGCAATAAAAGACAGACTTAGTAAGTAATCGCGGCGCTGCAGTCCGAGGTGGACCTGGGCCTAGCTTCTCATCAAACACTCGTGTTGTGCGTGCTATTGTCGCCGACTCCGAACGGCGTTTTTGAGAAGCTTTTTTCTAGACAGTTAAACTCTTTGAGCATTGTCAGTGACTCGAAAGAGGTGGAGCCGTGAAAAAATGTTAGGTGTTTTTTCTGGAATCGAACCGACAACATCGAGCGTAGGAGTCGACGCACCTACCCACTACGCCACGGCGCCCACATAAGATAGACTTATTATTCTTTAAAAAACTGCTTTATAACGGGTGGCGCATAAAAAACGCTAAGATTTATTTGATGAATAACATTTTTCTTTCCGATTCTATTTAACTATGGCAGTTTTTAAAATTTAGACTATGGTTTGGAAATATGTTCATGTTATGTTTTAAAGATAATGTCTCTCAAATGGTGCCCATTTTCTGCTTCGACTTGACGTGCTCTTTCCAAAGCATTTTCCATTACTTTTCCTAGAATTTCAGGTCCCAACGCTCCCCGACTTCTTCTCGGATACTGGCCTTAAGCTGTTGTATGGTTGTTGGCTTATTGGCATAAACCTTACTTTTTAAGTAGCCCAAAGAAAAAAATCTGGAGCCATTAAAAAGAACGAACGCGTTGGCCAGTTAAAATCAGAAAAACGCGATATTATCCGATCATCAAAAACTTCCCTCTGGAGAGCTATAGTTGGACGAGCTGTGTGAGCTGAACCTCATGAATGAATTGAATCTTATCTGGAATCTTATCTTTACTGCCGTAAAATTATCTGCAAAGACCGCCTAGACATCCCCCACTGCTGAGAGCATCGTCTGGTGGAAGTTTCAGGGGTTTTCCTCAATACGAACTGTACACGGTCTTCCAGCACGCGGAAGATCACTGACAGCCTCTTGTTGCTGAAAACGCTGAACAAAACGATAAATTGTTGGAGCACTGGGTGCATTTCGAATATGAAAGAAATTTCAATCTTATCTTTGTGTCTGAATAATTGAATGTCGATTTTCAAAACCAAATTTAACCACTTTGGTTCTTTGTTCTGTTCTGAATCTTTCCATCATAAATTTCCCAAGTTTTTTTAAGTTTATTCTAAAAACAAAAAAAAAGGAAACAAAAAATGTATTCAGTAATTTAATCTTAGCGTTTCGTATACGCCACCCTGTAGTAGACTGTTCGTAAGAAAAGAAAAAGAAAACATTCATCTGTCCGAACCGTTAATGTTTTCGAGATTCTAGTGTTTAGAACCATTTTTCAGTTTAACAAAAAGAAAGAAGAAAAGGAAAACTTACATGTAGCGTTGTCGAAAAGATTTTAAAAAGAAATTATCCAAAATAATGTATAAATTGATAAATTAAATCAATAAACAAAATAAATAAACTGCTAAGTGTAATAGTAATAATACTAAAAGTAATTATATTGCACTGCATCTTACGAACTAAGCGGTTATATCTAGATCATGGCGCTGTATTGATCATTTCTATACACCCTGTCATATGCTGCCTTGAAATCGAATAATTGGTTGTGTGTGCCGATCCGTATTTCTTGGTTCTTTTCCAAAATCTGCCGTAATGGTCGGTGGTGGATTTCCACGGCCTGAAACCACACTGATATGAACCTGTCCGTTGAGCAACGTTTTCAAGCGTACGCATAGAACGGCAGAAAAGATATTATACGCGATGTTAAGGAGAATTATCCCTTGATATTTGGCGCAGTCAAAAGAGGTCTCCTTCCATTCACTTCCTCGACCATATATCACAGATAAGCTGATGCGTTCAAACAGCTCATCGCCAGATCTTTTCAGAAGGCAGACCATCTGCCTAGCAGATTTGTTAGACTTCATTCTCGATATTCTTTTTCTTCTTCTAAGTCCGCTACAGTCCGAGGTGGACCTGGGCCTCATCCAACATGCCTCTCCAGCCGGCACTATCCCACGCCAGCTGTCTCCAGTTTCGCACACCATGCCGGCCAAGGTCCTCCTCGACTTGTGTGCGCCACCTTGCATGTGGACGTCTTCTGTTGCGTTGTCCCACAGGCTCAGAGTCGAAGACTCTTCGGGCCGGAGCTAAGTCATCCATACGCTCTACATGGGCTAGCCGTCTTAGGCGTTGGATCTGTAGACGGCTGACTGGACGCACGTTATATAGTTCGTGGTTAAACCTTCTCTTCCAATTGCCATCAAGGCAAACAAGACCAAAAATCGCGCGCTGAACTTTTCTCTCGAAAAGACCAAGAGACTCTTCATCCGCTTGGGATATTGTCCATGCCTCTTCGCCGTAAAGCAGGACTGGGATGATCGTCTGCAAAGATCATTCTTCCAAATTCTTAGTATCGACTACGAATCTACCACCAGTTGCCCATCCTCGTCCCAACAGGCTACTATTCGAATTTTATATCCATTTGACAGTCGTTTCATCCTCTAGTAAAAGTTCGAACATCATTCATGTCATAGCACAACTCCATCAGCTCGATCTCTTTTCTTCCTAAAAGCAGGATCCCTTTCCTTCTTTTCCATTCGTAGAGTTCACGAAAAGCTTTTGTTATTCTATGCAGTGTTGCCTTGTAGGCTTTTTGTTTTACTGCATGTCCCTGCCTGCAGTCATTGTCAAATCAAGGGTTTCTTTCTCGTAAAAATTAACATATCAATGGCAGCTTTCCTAATGGCTTTCTGAGAACATTTTCAACCTTAATGAACACACGTTTTACTGATGTTTACGGTAATCGAAACATCACAACAAGCTTTTCTGGAAAACGTTGTCTAGACATTTGTAATTGTCTTGAATTTCTGGGTATCGATGTATTCCAAGAGTGTTTTTTAATCAAAATAATCAGACTAAATGACAGGCGGATGCGTCCGTCAGTTGCACACATCATCCTACCGCTGTCAATCCCTGCATTAACTGTCGACTTTAAAACTGTTTTTGGGCCAGAAAGTATTGGTTCGCTGAAAAAAACGTAAACTCTTCCTCCTGCTTTTTTCCAGATCATTGATTTGTTCAACCAGCTGGAAGTAAAAGCAATCAACTAAACTTTCTCCGCGTTTAAGTGGATGGTTGTATACAAGTGGGAGGTCTATAGGCTCATGCTCATATTTGTGTGGGAGACATCCAGTGCTGGCCGTACAAACACTTTGAGAAAGCACCACTTCACTGTTTAATTTTATTTCGGTATTTTTCTATTTAATACAGCCTCTTTGCTTGCTGCTTTAAGAGGGTGAATCGACTAACTACGAAACCCCATCTGAAGCATTAATGAGAGAACGTCAATCGGCGCACTTGCGAAAAACTTGTCACCGCTCGGCTTATGCCAGAATATGAGAGTTATGTCAGGTTTCCACAAAAAGCTTATAGATTATTTATCATAGTCATTCAGGAGGGGAAAACAAGTTCGAAGTGTTCGAAGTTAAGTAAGGAAGATAAATAAATCTTCAACGGCAAAACGAAACGAGAAGAGGGCTGAACGGAAATGAACACATAACGGGGAAAAATGTACGAGCCACGAGTATCATCGTGATGGTGACTAAATCGCGTTGATTTAGGTAGGATTTTGGCATTTTGCAATAATCATAGAACGCGTAGTTAAAGCAATGGTTTGTGAGGTTGACGTAGGAATGAAATGGAAATGAAGCGAAAACTGAATTCATACATTTTAGAGTTCCACATTCGTGCATGACATTGAAACAAATAGAGATGCCCAGCATTTTAAACAGTGACCAGATAGCAATGATCGTTTTTTCGGACACGGTAACCAGATGGCAATGACACAATTACTATATTTCAGCAGCTGTCATCAATAACATCCAGCTGTCAAAATATTTATTAAGGTTTGCCATTTTATTATGCATCTTTTCACGGGAAATGTTTGAGCGTGAGTGCACCCGTTTGAACCTAGACCCACCAACTAGACAGAGGTTTTTGCGAAACGAAATAAGGTCGTTGCGCCCAGTATCGAATAATAATAATAATAATAATGGCGGCGCTACAGTCCGAGGTGGACTTGGGCCTAGCTTCTCAGCAACCACTCGTGTTGTGCGTGCTATTGTTCTCTCACGAGCGGAGGGGACCTACAGTTTAATGCCGACTCCGAACGGCGAGATTGAGAAGCTTTTCCTAGACAGTCATACTCTTTGAGCATTGTCAGTGACTCGAAATAGGTGGAGCCGTGAAAAAATGTTTGATGTTTTTTCCGAGATTCGAACTGACGACCTCGAGCGTAGCAGTCGACGCACCTACTCACTACGCCACGGCGCCCACCCAGTATCGAATAAGACCCAGAAATATTGATTCGGCGATCAGGTGAATTGGGCATCGCCACAGAATCAATCCGGCTTATTTTGCTGTTGAAACCGAGCCTAAATCCATATAAGATTTTTCTAATGCAAGTCGGACGACCATGGATAACGCCGTGAGTTCACTTATTGGGCGCTGAAAATCTTTGCCGGAGATCCGGATTTTGGCAAAGAAATCATTTTCTGGGACGAGGTTTATTTTGAGGTTGGATTTGGGCTTACATCCGCAGAAGATTGTGCTGGCGCAAGATTTAAACCCGAACGACCATAGACAACGCTTGCTAGTTTTGCTAGTTTTGATTGGCCCAAAATCATCTTCTCGGACAGGACCCATTCTTGGTTTAGCGGCCATATCAACAAGCAAAATTGCCGTTATTGAAGCGAACAAAATCCACAAGTATTATCAATGCATCTTAGGCACAATGGACTCATAGTGGCCTAAGTGAGCCGTGACATGTTCTTCATGTCAGCAAGTTCACCCAGCTACCTAAGCATCAATGCATCCGCAAAGACTGACTGTTTAGTGCGACTTATGGCAAGGCGGCATCATCGGACCTTATTTCTTTCGAAATAAGAAAGGAGACACCGTTACCCTTAATTATTCTATGTATAGACCAATGTTAACCGATGCAATGTTCGAAGTTGTGAAGGAGAAATTTGGTCATCTCACTGCAACCGTTCTTCAATTGGCAGCGGCGATCTTGCGACGCCACTTGATAACTTTCTCTGAAGCTACGTCAAGTCCGTAGACTACGCTAAGATGGCCAACACTTGAGACGATATTGACGGATTAGGTTAAGTTAGGTTAGGGGGCTGCTAGTGAATTCACCAGCACACTTAAGCTATGTTGGTCCATTGTGATACCCACAGTCAGACTACTACCACTGATCGACCGCTCCAGAGATAGTACCGTTAATTTGATCCCAACGGCAAATTGTGACTGGATCAGATTTGAAAAACCGAATAAAAGCGTATTAACTATGTTTTCACAGGAATTCGAGAATGGGAACCCTCTAGCTTAGGGCAGGCACTTAACCAACTGCACCATCTAGTACATTATTGCCGGATTAACATATTGGACGGAACATATTGGACTGTGTTATCAAAAGTTGGACCGATCGCCTAAAGTCTTGCTAACGTAGCTGAGGCGACTATTTGAAAGATGGGCTATTCCATACATAATGGCATGAATGTAGCTTTAAAGTAAACTCAAAATCAATTTTATATCCAACATCGTTGTTGATTCTATTTAAATTTCTTTTCCTATCGTTCTTTCTGATCACCCTGTACAAGGGTCTCTAACATAACTTGCCTTCACTTGAACAGGAGACGCACCCTCTACAATCGTCAAAATGAAATAATATGTCAACAAAAGAGGAGATGTTGCTTTCATAAGTACACGCATACACATTCGTATGTCAAAAACATCGCACAATTCAAAATCATTAAGGACATTATCCTCCCTTCTGGTAAGCAGCGTCCTCCAAATATTCAATCCACTCTGAAAACGAAATATAAATCACTGTGCACAATCAAATTCGCCGCGAATTACGACACTCGTCACAAGGCACAGCCGCTGGCAAAACCTATAGCTGGATATACGATCCGTCAAAAGTGTGTCAGGTTACAACACCCGCAGCACACGCCCATGACACAACACCGTCACTCCCACACATTTTCAAATTTAATCGTCAAATCCAATCGTCAACCAGAAAACGTTTGCGAAATAAATTACGCTTCCCAGCTGTGTGTGTGTGTGTGTGGTTTTCTCATTCTTTATACTAAACACCGTTGTATGTCGGTTTCGCAACTGTCACTGGTACTGATGCTGGTACACGGACTTGTTCAAAAACCAAATAATTTCATTAGGTATGTTCGTTTTTGCAATAAAATTCAAGAAAAGTCACATTGACAGGTAGCAGAAGGAATGAGGGTGAGTGAAGGAAAAGTTTCCCCAATAAAAAGAAGAAAAGTGGGTATGGGCAACCGGCGGGGGAGGGTCGCAATAAACAAAAAGAAAACCGCATACGTGCGTGACGAAATTTTGGTTTTCGGGTTTCCTTTGATATATATATTTTCGTTTACACTTCAGGTCTAATTCATTCGATGAAAACCACCGACAAAAGTTTTTCTCAAATGCATTCAGACAAGTTATTTACGCTCAATTAACGGACCCGCAACAACATTTTTCTGAATCCGCATAGTTTCACTTGCTCGAAGTTATTCGGAGAATCATCTTGGGGCGGAATAATGGTTGGAGTTTGCATTCCAGTGTTAACTCAATTAACGTTCTCATTCCGCCGTTACTTGGTTAAAGGATTAATTTCAAACGACTGAAGATATTTCGCTTGTCTATGAAAAGCGAATGGGGGTTGCAAAGTAACGCCAGATTGTGTTACTTGCACGAATGCTTTCTCGATAAATGCTGTGGCAAGTATTACGCACAGCCCTTTCACATATCAATCTTTGGAATCTTTCCTGATGGGCTTCGAACCAGTAAAATAATTAATTACATTACGACAACCACAAGGGAAATGTTTAATTAATTCTGCAGAGCAAAAATAGTACGGAATTCGATTATCCTGCATCACGTTTAGCCTAGAAAACATAAACATTGGCAAGTATGTACACATGCAGATGTACTCGTATACAGCAAATTGATAAATTATTATGTGTCACTTCTTATAGCCGTGATAAGTCCACGTGCTTGGTAGCACATCTTACTTACGTACTTCTGAGGCCAACGACCCGCCAGCGCTTTCCATCATTTCCGATCCGGGCACGTTACTTTTGGCCATCGAAACAATGCATTCGCCATGACTTGCTCCTTACAATCAATTGTCTTCCTCAACTTCTTGAACCAGGAGGTAAACTATTTAAGACTTCTTACTCACATCATAGGCGTTCATGTACTCGATGTGGTCGATCAATTATTTTTCAATTCAATTCCGGACTATGTCCACAAGTTAACGACTGGATGGCGCAGTTGGTTAAGTGCCTGCCGCAAGTTAGATGGATCCCAGGCTCGAATCCCAGTGAAATCGAATTTGGTTCAGTCACCATTTGCCGTTGGGATCAAATAACGGCACTGGAGTAGGTTACTACCTGGCATTAAAATGGACCATTTTTGAGCCTGAGTGCTCCAGTGTAGAATTTCAAAAAACCCCCCGAAAAAAAAATGTCCACATCTTTGTTCAGTTCGCGGCCGTGGGTTCTCCTCCACTCGTCCTCCTCAAACATGATCAAATACTCGACGCAACACTTTGTCAACATTTTGTTCGCAAGTTTCCGGGATGCTTATTGGTCAGCTGTCGGCTGCAAATAGCAAGACTGTCTAATAATGTCGTTTGTAGAGTTCCCGTTTGCCCTGAAGTTGACAGACTCCTTCTTCTTCTTCTTCTTCTTCTTCTTCTTCTTCTTCTTAGGGCTCTACAGTCCGAGGTGGACCTGGGCCTCACTTAACATGCCTCTCCAGACAGCACGATCTTTCGCCAGCTGTCTCCAGTTTCGCACACCAAGCCGGCCGAGGTCCCCCTCGACTTGTGTGCGCCACCTTGTACGTGGACGTCCTCTGTTGCGTTGTCCCACAGGCTCAGAGTCGAAGACTCTTCGGTCAGGTCACTTATTCCTGTCATTTATTTAGAGAATAAACACACGCATATTTGCAGTTAAATCTCCAAAAGCAACATTGTTTTGATTCCACCGTCCCTTGCCCGTGGACGGAGTGACAAAGCCTAAATATCATATTTGGTCTGTCGTTAATTTGCCAGTCTAGTAGCCGCCGTGGTATACCTATGTCGATTCTTCTTCTTATTCTTCTGATGGCAGTATAGTCCGTGGTGGACCTGGGCCTCATCCACCAAGCCTCTTCAGTTGGCACGATCTTTAGCAAACTGCCTCCAATTACGTACGCCAAGTTAACTGAAGTCCTTCTCCATTTGTGGGCGTTCTCTATTGTGTTATCCTAAGGGCGAGGAGTCTAAGACTATTCGTGCTGGAGCAATGGTTAAACGATTACGAGTATGTCGGTCATAATCTGCTCTTAATACGCGAATCTTACCTGCCACAGAATCATTATTTTTGTAATAGTTTTAAGAATTTCAGCGATTAATAACCAATTATTAAACGACCCATATTGTTAAATGGCAAACCTTAAACAAGGCACTGGCGCTCTCTGATGACAGTTTGGTACAACGTCAACGTACAGTGAGTGTCATTAATATTCGGTCTTTTCCTATTAATACCTTCAAATCGTTGTCTTAAACTCAAATTCGAATGTATTGAAAAACATTAATTCATAATGAAATCATCATTGCTTTCTATTGAAAATTCACAATTTATTTCAATAAAACCAAAAATATTTTAACAAAAACAAGAAATAAGAAAAAACGTTCGGCCAAAAGGCCTTAAGTCGGGAACTGCGGTTTTTCGTAAACCCAAATTGAAAATAGATAAATTATTTACAAATCGGGATTAAATGTGTTCGAAATAAAGGAATGATTGCAAATAAGCTCTGAAATGAGGTTGTATTGGATTTAAGTCGTTAATACCAAACGAAAGAGAAACAAAATTGAATTAAACTAAATCAAAACCCAAAATGCTTTTTTACTTAAGACCTTATTGCCTAACATCAAAGAATTAAGGCTCCATTAATATTTGGTTTTTTAAAAAACGCTTTAAAATGTTTCACAAATTAAGAGTTCAGGTTAGTAAAATTTAAATGCGTTTAAAATTTCCATTTTTAAGCACTGTGCTTCGAAAAGTTGACTTGGTAAAATTTAAATTTAAAAAATTCCCTGTTCTAAAAAGAACTATGTCTCAAGTTTTGTTTTAAAATATTTAGATAATAATCCTTGTTCATTATTCCGTCTATGAAAACTAAACTTCCTACGCCTTTGGAAGAAATTCAACCCCATACCATTTCGTCGCAACCTCCATGCTTGACAGTTGGTTTAATTTTGCTGGTCATAAGCTCCTTATTTCAATACAACACCGATTTAAAACACACCTCTTACATTGGAAAAAGTGTCACTCTCTGAGTAAAGTTTGCCTATTAAGTGGGATTTTTCAATCCTCTGATCTCAAATTTCATTGATAATCTATAAAACATTATAGATCCGGATTTTAAAAATGTTTGCTTTTAATGATGTGCTTTAATTTTGTTGCGTCAATTTTTAAGGCACGTTCATTTTTTTTTAATATTTTTAGTTGATAGGAATCTAGTGGCATTGAGTTTTTGTTTATAAATAAGTGAAACTATTCCTGTTTGAATGAAAAAATAATTATTAAAATATATCAAGTACAAGGAAAGATATTGAGCAAAATGTCTATACGGAGTATTCAGTGCTATTGTTTTGTCCGACACTGTATACACTTACACTCCGTGTGTCAAAACGTTTATCGCTCTATACAGTAAAGAGTAAAATCAAATTTTTTTATTTTTTTTTTTTTGAAAGGGTTATGTTATAATCTATAATATAATAAAATAGTCATAGTAAACCTAAAACTTATCATGAAACCATTTCTTTTGTTGGAATAAAAGACCGATTTCATAAACAATTTAGGATTTTATTTAACACGCGTAACACAATACGAGTAGTATTGAAAGAGGAAGAGCAATCGCAGAAGTGACAGATGACGATTTTGATAGTTGTCAGGAAGTGAATGCACGAATTGTGTAGCCATGTGACAGTTTGGTGCGGAATTCCAACATCTTTAAATGACTTAAGAAATATTATTATTAATATTATTATTTATTACCTTGCAATTGAATATTAGTAAGCTAACATAATAAGTGCCAACTGCAAAGGCCACGGCTTGACTTAAGAAATAAAAACCGAATATAAATTACACTCTGTATTTGAAACAGGGATATCAAATACGAAACACGAATTAGATGACCTTTTATATATGTACAGAATTTTGATGTAAAAATAATACATTTTACAAAGAGAATGTAATTTCGTTACCTTGAGCGCTTTGCTGATGATTCCGATGAGGTTGAGAAGAACAAAGAGTTGTGTCTATCAAACAAAGAAATAAGGTCTTCGTTTTAATTCTGTACTTATGAAGCATTTCTCACTAAAACTCAGCTTCAGTACTAGTCACAAGCAACTGTAGTCTCATTGCTCCTTTTTCTCCTACGCTGTTTTTCATTCAAACTTCGGGTAAACTGATAGCAGTTTCGATTTCATATCCAATCAATTTGTAGCCGCTTTTTACTTTTATTTTTAGAGCTGAATTTTCCAGTTTGTGTAAGCGTACCTATTTTTTTCGTTTTCACATAGTTTCTTGGTGGTGTACCACTTTGGCTCTCAAATATGAAACTCCTGTACAGTGGAACATATTGTAAAGCATCATAACCAGCCGCCGATTAGTTTTTCATTTACAGGTTTATATAGTCGACATGCGATTGAAAGTGTCAACGCCGCCCTTCGTAGAATGATTAGAATGATCGGTGTTTTTTTTTTTGGCTGCTTCATCAACTTGACAACTGGAGCATATTTTTTCGCGCTGCTTGCATAGCTGCGTAGTCGCGTGCTTTGTGAATTTTAAACAATTGATGGCAATTTTTTCTTTGGTCCGTTTGAAGTCCTTATCGGCTGGAGCTAACAATTTGACAACTGTGACTTTTTTGACTTTATTGTGCCACCTGTCGTTACGTTTCTTCTCATCAGTTCCCAGGCTAATGAAAACTAAACTTAAACAAACAATTGACAGTTGTCGGTGGAAATGTTTTTTCATCTAAATATTTTTGTGTCAATCGCATCACAACTTTATCAGACACACCTTTTGGTCGATGACAGCATGTTTGTTGACTCACATGCATTTTTACTTAAAGTGAAAAGATGAATAGCCAACTATAATGGTCGCACGGAAACTGAAGACTAAAGCAACAGAACGAATACACAAAAACAATACACTGTGACCATAGTTCTAAAAGATTCGTTCAGTTTCGTTGAATTTGTTCACTTTTTCCTACGTACACGTGAGCAAAACGAATCGTTTTCTATGTATGCAAAAGTCAAGGGCTAACTATAAACTTAAGAGAGCTGAAGTGGCTGTGACCATAATAACCGTTTCGTCCAGTTTCTTTGAATTTGTTCACTTTTGCTTATTTACGCGCGAGCGAAATAAATCACGTACACAAATGTCAATTGGTGCCAGAATTCTCCTTAAGTTTCTGTAAGCATTGAAATTTGATGATGCTTCTGGTGACTTGGTTTTGGTTTTAACACAAGCATAAGTTTTCGAAAGGCTATTATATTGTAAATGACCCTTAACTTTGATTTGAAAAGTACACTGGCCTAGGTAATGGTGAATTTAGTAAATTTGAATAATGCGGGTACATTCTTGAGTTGTTTGCTATTACATTTACTTGAATGGAATCAGATATGAAGTAACGACAAAATCATGCAAAGAAGGCACTAAGTAAAATATCCTGGAACGGTGAACTAAGAAGAATCAACATAAGATTTATATCGGCCACTTTTTTCGTTTTGTTGCCCACTTAAGTCATTTATTTGATTGAAGGAATTTTTCCTCCACTTCGAGAAAAAATTCTTGGAAAAATGTGGATCGTCCTTTCGCTTAATTGTGTATTTTCGTGGAAGTACACAAGTTGCTCTAAAAAATGTATATGCAGAAGGCAAGAGGAAGCACTTTTTGAAGTTATCGCCATTTACCGAATTTTACACGTTAAGCAGCGTTCACTTGATACTCATCCCGGGGGGATTTTTTGTTAACATCCATCTATGTATCGATATGACGGCTTATTAGAAATACCATTAACTTGCATAATGATTATGTATGCATGGATGGGGCACGTTGTATAATTAGGTAGCATATACATAAATTTGCCAACCAGAATTTGATGATAGAACGTCAGTCAGGCATTTTTTAACATGGTAATTTGTTTCCCTTTATTGACAAACAAAAATAGCCAAAAGGCTATATTAAACTATTGATCTATTATATTCTGCTGGTAACTTAATTGAACTGAGAGGAGACTTAGATTGGATTCGTAACAGCTGTTTACTGACGAATAGAATAATTTACGAGTGTACACGAATTTCGTTATCCTCTCAGATTTACGCCAGAGGGCCTCTCATAGAAAGCGATTATTGAACCTTTATTTATGTACATTAGGTACAATAATTGGCAAAGATCTGTGGATAGAAATCTAAATCTACTTTGGGAACCACAAGTTGGATGACGCTAAATTCTGAGGTGGACTTGTGCCTATCTTCTACAGCAAACATTTGTATTGTGCGCTGTCACGTTCCGTCACGAGAGGAACGACCTTCGGTTTTATTCCGACTCCTAGCTGTAAAATTGAAAAGCTTTTTGCTTGTGCCAGGAATCGAACGTAGACTGTCAGCGTAGGATTCGGCGCAATCACCCATTACGCCATGGCAATAAATTTATTTACAAAGAGTACGATTTCTTCTGTTTTTAGGTTAGAAATCTAAATGAGGTCTTAGACAGAGCGTCATTATGGACAGCTACAACTTTGAACTTGTGAAAGACTTTATTTACCTAGCCTTAGGAGGAAATCCAAGCAATGGAACCATCGCAATGGTAAAACGAAGGATTAAAGCCCTCTCTTGAAGAAATGAGATATTTCAATATAAGACCTTGAAAGTCGCAGTCCTGCCGTGTTGCGCAGAAGCATTGGCATTATCCAAAGCAAACGAGGAGATGGTCGTTTCAATAAAAGCCCTTCGGATACGCATTATACATACATTGACGGTGTTTGGAGGACGAGACTGAACGACAAGCTTTACAGCGACATCGACGTGGTCAAGAGAATTCGAGGATGTCGTCTCAGAGGACGAATGGACACCAATGCCCGCCCGGAAAGTCGTCAACCCCAAGTCTGAGAGACAACGTTATAAAGGCCTTCCCATTTGACTTTTTCTCGAAGGGTTATCTGAAGTCGCTGGTCTATGTGAATAAGCCACAGCGGCTCTCAAAGTTAACTTAATCCATGCCATCGGTCAAATTCAGCCTGATTTATGCGGAAAGTCGTCAACCCCAAGTCTGAGAGACAACGTTATAAAGGCCTTCCCATTAGACTTTTTCTCGAAGGGTTATCTGAAGTCGCTGGCCTATGTGAATAAGCCACAGCGGCTCTCAAAGTTAACTTAATCCATGCCATCAGTCAAATTCAGCCTGATTTATGCGCCAGAGTCATGGAAAATTTAACATTTCGAATGAGCCCCATCCAGAGCAGACACGACGAATATTTGAAGGATGTTATATTTCATACATAATGGCACCGATAGGTCTTTCAAACAAATAACAAATTTTGATGGTACCTCATGCACACTATGTTTTATTTAAATTTAAAGATAAGAAGTGCTTAATGACTGACCCTTTTATATGAATACTCTTTTGGTTTTTACTCATAGCTGCCTGGAGCAGTCGATTGCTTTGGTGCCAATTAATCACCGATCTAGTGATTCGAAGAAAGATCTTTCCGACCACCCACCAAACTCTATCTATGTCCACAAAAATCACTCAAAACAACTCTCAACCCTAACGCCTTCCTTCCGGTGACGAACACAACTGGAAAGGGAACTCTGTTAGCAGAACGAGTGCAATTGAAGATACCTAGCACCATGCTGAACAGAGCGCTATGTTGACTGAGGCCCAAGTCCACCCGGACAGTAGCCCAACCCGAAGAAGAAGAAGAAATCTAAATCAAATTTTACACCTTCCTCACATTTTATACGAAACTTACCCGGGAGCTCTCACCGCCCAGTGTACACAGAATACAGACATTTTAAGGAACACTGGTCTTGGGATTTTTGCTGCTTTAACCTTTTAACTCACTTAAACCATTCAACTCCTTCGATATGTTAGAAGAGAAATCTGGCAACTGTCCCACCGGCATATGTAATCCAATCACTGCCATCCATTCACTCTCCTATGGGCTATCCGCAATTTGCCCAAATTGACCATCAAACCAATTCATTTCTTCACTTCTCGATAAGTAGGACCAGATGTTGTCATAAATTAAAAATAAATTTATATACATCCTAACAATTGGCACCCGATTCTTCTCCACCGCCCAAACTTCTCACAACCACTTGGGCCGTGTTCACACAATCGGAACCACTTACAGTTTTTGCCTACTCCCTGGGGTTCGTTAAAAAGCTTTCCCTTCCCTGCGTGTAAGACACTTTAAAAGGGTGATACTATAAAATAAATTTCTGGTGTCCCAGACGGAACTGATTCACAATAAACGACGCACTTAACTAGTGCACAATGCCAGCCGCCACAGATGCTGTCATAGACGGCCTCTCAAATCAATAAAAGGTTGATGCGTATTGATCCAACCTTCTTGGGCTGACTCCAATATCTTCCACCGTACGAGCATATGTTCGTTTCGGAAATGTACTCTTGATGACAGTGGGCCTGGTGGGCATGGCATGGCAGAACATGACTGAATTCTGTGAAATAAAAGACAACAGCTTCGTAGGCAGGGAACTACTTGGATTAGCATTTGCTGAAGGAAGGAAACGACAAACACGCGTCTGCTTTTTGCTCACGTTTCCCCGCAGCCAATCCCCCTGAGAAGGGAAAATATTTCGTATTTGACATATCAAGGCGAAATGAAGCTGCAAACATTCCAAGCATATGTGCATAGTCATGGATGTGGATACGAGGGCTCGTGGAGGAAATTTAAGTATGTCAGTCAGTAGCAACAACAATTCCACTCTCTCCCAATTTAAATGTAGCCCTCGTTTGTTTTAATAAAAACATCATCACTTCCCCGAAATAAATGATAAGAACTCATTAAAGTGAAATAAATCTTCTGTTCTCTAGCTGTGGAGTCTTTTTTTTGGGAGACCGAAGCAGCAACAGAAACAGACAAATTGGTTGGTCGGCATGCCATGATCACAATTCACCCTCAGGCGTTTCCCCGAAAGTGTTTCTTTGACCGGAATATTTGTCCGATAGCTCTGGCCTCCCACAAACTGCCAGCAGTCCTCATCTGTGGTTTTCAGAACAAAATACGACCGCACGCATACACGTAGACGTAGCGGTGCGATGCTGTGTTTTTTTCGTTTCACCCTCGCACTGACCAGGTGTCATAATCCTGGAATACCCATTGCATTTGAATAAATTCACATAAAACGAATTAAAATGAAAGAATAAACAAACAAGCTGTTACTCATTAATGAATCCATGTATTATAACACGTAAATTCCACACCAGCTGCAGGCATCCATCCACCTTAACTTGGCTGATGTTTCGTTTTACATTTTTAATTTATTTATTCAAATGAATTTTCAACCCTCGTATCGATTGACAGCCATTTTTTTGTTGTTTTTTCCGGTTTTGGCCTCCAACAACTGCGACAGATATAATCTGTTATGTTCACAAATGGGGCACCTACTACGGTCACCGTCTAAAAGGATATAAGGGTGGTTATTTTTGCTTTCCTCTTTTTGTGGGGCGGTTAAAGCAAAGAGGCCTTTACTGTATAACCAAATCAATCAATCGGAATGAATGGTAATTAATTTATATTAAGCGCTGTAAAAACAACATCCATAAAGTCCCTCAGTTGTTTTTACGATATCAGGAGCCCACCCACTCGTCCGCATCCTTAAAAGGAAACTGACCTGCCCCTAGGCGAAGCAAATTATTTGTTCCGAAAAAAAAAAAGAAACTTCAAGGATAGAATTAGGCAATCAAAAAATTTCACGTGCCAGATTTATGTTCATGTACAAGTATTCATCTCATTTCCATTTTTCCCGGACTGGGACGGGTGTGTGTGTATCTCTATCCTCTCTCCATCTCCTTAACATCATCAACTGTTCTGAGAGAGGGGTTTGAAAAGCAAAGTGTGACGGGGGTGAGTTCATTTAATTTGCATCAATTATTTGAAAGTAGATAGGGTGGCTACACTCTGTGCTCTGCGCAACACATAGTGTGTCTGGTGATTGACGCATATTGTTCCCAAGAAAGTGGTTTGGAGCACAGAACTCCCCCACCACCAAGTTTTGAATGGAAATGATGTTATCCAGCCACAGAGAACTTTGGTTGGGTCTCCATAGCGCAATTATTGCTTGTGGGGACTCTATGCGGTAAATTGGCTAACGCCCCCCTTCGAACAGGCAGTCAATAATGGGAAATACCAGAAACAGCTCATTAGCTGACCGCTTCCCAAACGAAGTTTATTGTCTGCACACAGACAATCTGAATAACTTCCTCAATACGACTCACTTGCTCACTCCTGGTGCCACCTGGGTGACTCGTAACTTGTTACTGTCCAAACAAAGATAATTGAGCAATGGTCAAGGATTTAAATGCACCTTTGCCGTATTCGAATGAAATCACCCAATCAATTGCTCCAGCAGAGAGGAGCTTCATAAAATCACAATCTGAGATTGAATATCGTTACAGCCGAATGAGATGAGAAGATAAATCAATCCATTTAACGAGGTTCAATATACAATGTCCGGTTTATTAGATAACGTAAATGATTTGGCCTCAGGGATGCTGCCTTTAATGCCGAAATATGTCAATCTGTCAAAATGCTGGGCAAGATAAAAGCACATCGCACACCATCGTCGTTGCCCCCGTCTTCGTCTGTGTGTGGAAATTGTTTTTCTTTCAATCTTACGATTGACCTTCGATTTTGGGAACCAATAAAGCAGCCAAAGGACGAACGGAGTTCTGAGGGAAACCTCAAGTTTGAGGTGGAGTAGAACGAAATAGAATTTCCTTTTCATCCTAAATCAATACCGATTGACAAGTGTGAACTTGGTTGAAGTCTTGGCTTGTGATTTCAATGATCTTAGGAGATGGTGAACTTGGTAAGGTCCGATAGTGGCTTAAGTGATTTACCACACCCGTCATGCGATGGTTATCGGTTAAATCAATGTGTGTGTATAGTTAAATCAATGTATGTGTATGCAAAGATGAATCTGAATGATATGCAAATTGCTTTAAAATGATGCGCTTTCAGTCCGGGATGGAATTGGGCCTAGTTTTTGTAGCAAACACTTCTGTCGTGCGTGCTGCTGTTCTCTAACGATTGCTTTAAATAGGGAAAATACCATTTTCGGAACTTAAATAGGTTCTCATGACATAACAAAGAAGGAAAAGATTGCAGTCAAACATTTGTAAATGCATTTTGTCAGTAAGAAAAGAGTTCCGTGACATTTATAAACAATCAAAAATATTTTGCTTCAACAATTTACTGAGATGAATAATAGTACGAAAAATATGGTAAGGGCACTTTCTACAGACATTAATGTAGTATTATACAAATTTCGTAAATTATTATTATGGGTCTTTCCGGGCCACTACAAGAAAATAAATAAAATTGCACGATTTTTTTGCATAAATCAATTTATTTGCATCATGTTATTAAAAAATAGCAAAATAAAAAAATATCCTTACAGGATTCTTTACAAGAACATGGTACGAAAGATATCACTGCGCACAAAATGTCTACTTTCATTCATGAAATTCGTTAAAGCAAGTGTTTGTCTTGCTTAGACAAAGTGGAAGAAGTTGCAATAGAACACATCCATTGTGTACTCCTTTAGTGTCCTGTCTTGCTACAGTGTGCACATCTTCGCAATGATGTTCCTACCGGTTGATTGACTAAGAGAATCGAATGCTTTTGTCAACGAACGGTTTGTTTTTTTTCACGTAAGGTGGTCTTATTTTTTTTCTTTTTGTTGTCAGTCAGACCGTTGCTACAGATCTGATTAAGATCTAACTTAAATTATTTTAGTGTATATCTTAGCAATATATATGCATTCTTGACTGCTACATCCAGAAAATGAAAGAAAATCTCTGCCAAGATGATGCTTTCACAATAATTTCCTTTGAGCAGATACAAGATATCGTTTCCATTCAGATCCCTACCTTCTATAGTTCTTAAAATCCTGTTGATTACATTAATATTGAAAAACAAATTTAATCCCAAGTATATTTAACTACTAACCTTTTTTACTGCTGGAGCTGTTGACTGACGGCCTAGCGGCTGAGCTTTTCAAAGCAGCAGGCGATGACTTGGTAAGGAGCATGCACCAACTCATCTGTAAAATATGGTCGGAAGAAAGCATGCCCGATGAATGGAACCTCAGCATTGTTTGACCGATCTACAAAAAAAGGGGACCCTATAAAATGCGCCAACTATAGAGGCATCAGTCTTCTGAACATTGCATACAAGATCTTACAACACGGCAGTTGTGTGAACGCCTAAAACCATTCGTCAGCAACCTGGTCGGTCCATACTAGTGTGGCTTTAGGCCAGGAAAATCCACCATCGACCAGATATTCACACTGCGGCAGATTTTGGAAAAAGCTCAGGAACAGCAAATCGATACCCACCACCTTTTCATCGATTTTAAGGCCGCGTATGACAGCATGTATAGAGACGAGCTATACAGAGCAATGTCTAGTTTTGGCATCCCTACCAAACTCGTCGATCGACGGATGACGATGGAGAATGCACGCTGCTCCATCAAGGTCGGTAAAGACCTAACTGAGACCTTTGATGTCAAAAAAGGATTCAGACAAGGCGACGCGCTGTCAGGCGACTTCTTCAACATCATACTTGAAAGAAATGTGCAAAACTCACACGCCAACACCAGAGGCACAATTTTTCAGAAGTCCTTGCAACTACTCGCATATGCCGACGATATTGACATAATCGGAAAAACACAGCGTGATGTCAATGGCACTTTTGTGAGTATTGCGAGGGAGACCGCGAAGAATGGTTTGACGGTAAATGAGCGCAAGTATATGCTGTCAACCAGGAATGGACACCCAACACCGATTGAGATGGCTAGGTCATATAGAGCGAATGGAAACCAATGCTCCGGCCCGAAAAGTCTTCAAATCCACCCCCGAGGGACGGCGCAGTAGAGGTAGACCACGACTCAGGTGGCGCACGCAAGTGGAAAGGGATCTCAACCAACTGTGCGTGCGAAACTGGAGGCAGCTAGCTAAAGATCGAGCTGGCTGGAGACGCTTGTTGGTTGAGGCATGGGTCCACCCCGGACTGTAGCGCCACCTTAAGTAACCTTTTTTACAACACATATTTGAATTGTTTGTTCTAACCGAGTTGGACAGTTTGTAGTTTTGGTATTTAATTTTTCGGTTCATTCAAAGTTTCGGTTTGATTTATGCTTTTCAATTAATATGTTGTCCACTCTCCTCCATTATCAATAATTGCTTGGAGTCTTCGAGGCATGCTGTCTACTAATCTTATAGCATAATCTTGAGGCAAAGATCTCCATAAAACTCGTATTTTTCGTGATAATTGTTTGACCGTCGATATCTTCTTTCCTTGGAGCTTTAGCTTCATGAATGTCCAAACATTTTCAATGGGATTTGCATCTGTGATCGCCAATCTAAAACATCGACGTCATTTTCTTGTTTCCACACACTGCACAAACGACTGCGATGTTTCGGGTCATTATCTTCTTGCAGTAACCAATTCCCATTCCTTTTTTAAACACCTTTGGGCAGATGGTAACAAAGCCATCTTATAAATTTTGACCATGTTGGATGCGTTTAAGTTATTTGTAAACATGAACAAATTGCCAAATCCTTGTTTTGAGAAGCATCCCCAAACGTGCACCTTTGCCGGGTGTTTGATGGTCCGCTGGATTAATTTATTGGATTGTGTACACCAGCTATGAGTGATAGGAGACCATGCCCAAGAAGAAGCTTCATCCGAAAAAAAAACGTTGTTCCCATCTCTGTCCAAATTCTCCTTGGCCCAACTAAGTCTTTCTGAGTTCGTCTTTTTTTTACAGTAGTGGTTTCTTTATTGTGCTTCGAAATTTTACATTATTGGCTATTAAACGACTTCGTATCGTATCACAACCCACATTTAGACCCCTTTTACGTAAAATACCTTGTCCTCTACGTAACGATAGAAGAGGATTTTTTTCAAACACGCGCAGAATCATTTTGTCCTGCTTTTTTGTTGTTTTTGGCGTAGACCCACGATCCGGCAAATCATTCACATTTTTAACTTGGGAATAACGGTGCACCCACTTGCTAACAAATGCTTTTGACTTTTCATGTATTTAGCAGCTGCTCCGTATGACATTTTCGGTCCTTTTGGATGCGTGCACAAGAATACTGCGTCATAACGTGATACAAACGCGACACTCATTTTAAAATACTTCCGTCTCTGACAAAAATTGAACACTCTTTAAATTTTTTTATTCAAAGCATCTTAGCTGAAGTATTTTTGTATCTGCTAATGCAAATGCCACTTCCAAACCGTTTTTCAAATAAACGAGTTTTGCCGTATACGATCTAATCAAACGGACTGTAAGCTCAACTTTGTAAAACTCGGTCTGGATCTCCCTCGATTTAACCCGAATCAAGTCTCGAAAAATGTAATGCCTAAAATTTTCCATCAGCAATCCGGTCCTTATCAATGTGGTATCAGATCCGGGAAGTTCACAATAAGCCAGATCTTCACATAATTGCAGATTCCGAAATAGACTCAAGACCGGTGGATCGATAACCGTCAGCCATTCGTCAGCTTCAAAATCGCATATGACAGCGTGTATAGAAACACCATGTCTAGTTTTGACATTCCTACCAAGACCGTCAGATTGAGCAGAATGACGATGGAGAATTTTCGCTACTCCATCAAAATCTGCAACGAACTCACCGAGATCTTCAATATCAAAAAAGTGTTAAGACAAAGCGAAGCGTTTTCATGATTGTGCAAAACTTACTCAGTGCGCGACACTAGATCGTCTATCTTTCAAACTTTCAAACTGTCTGTACAACTGCTAGCATACGCAGGTGACATTAAGGGTCGAACATACCGATCCGTCAATAAGATGTTAAACGGAAGTGCATTGTTTCTAGTTCGTTGCACTCGATGAGATTTTTACGAAGACTGTCAGGTAATTAGTTAAACTCCCGAATTTCACAAGATGGCTGTAAAAGCTGTAAAAGGGCACCTAGTGTTAATTGGGTTCCAATAGATCCGGTATCTTACATGCATCCAGATAGATTCCTTTAAATGCTTTTTAACGGCAATTTTTTCATAAATCGCCATTTGTGATCAATGGCAATCACACCTAGAATGTTTGAAGAAGACGCATGAACTCATAATGAGCTGAAACTGTTTGAATCGTCTATTAAACAATGCATAAGGAACGCATTTAGGTTCTACACCGTATTTCGTTACAAATTCAAATCGCATCTAATGCGCATAAGGACACTCTCTTACGTCGTCAAATTAAAAAACAATGTGAGCACCCTAGATGAGCTACGACGTAACCAGTGATAGCTGGTATTTCATCCAATAAATCTGTTTTAGGTTAAATATTCTCTAATGATTCGTTTAAAGAATAATTCAAGAAAAAAAAGATTGATACTTACATGAATACCCACACATTAACATGCCCAACATATTAGACTCGTAAGAAAGAAACGGAGATTGGCATCCGGCTAATCTCCTCAATGTAACTTTTCCGTCCACAGGAACGTAAGGACGGACATATGAAATACTAAATCATGTCCTTAATCCGAAAACACACAGTAAGCGAACAAAGAATGGGCTTTATGTGTATATCCTTCATTTTCCATGCATTAGGGCATAATTTTATCGGCGTTTTGTTTTGTATCTCCTTTTCCAACAAAAAAATGTTCTCACAGACAAAGCACCTACAGCCACATGTTGTCATTTTGATATACAAATGGCATGGCGAAGGATTACATTCACTTAATTAATCGCACGTTTTGCTGAGAAAGGAATGTACTCTCACGGATCTAGTTAAATGCAATTATATTTTTGATTTAAGACCCCACTTTATCAGAAATTAAAGTCTAAATGTCTGCGGAAAAAGCCACCCCTCAATGAAATTGACGACGGATTACAGGAAATTACAAAACTGCTTTCAATTGTCAGCCAGATGTAAGGTCCTTAATCTTACTCCCTCGATTCGGGCCGTCAGGAATATCCCATTCAATCATCACTCAGGTTCGTTAAGATTTACCTCAACAAAGGTCGACAATATTGATGGTGATGCTTTGTCTTGAAAAGGGTCTGCGAAGAGGCCCTTTCCCTTTCTTTGTATCCAATGAGCAGATTTTCCCACAACAAATTTAAGAAACCTCTACTCCCTATCGGCGAACAATCCAATGGCTTTGGTTCCACGAAGGGACACATGAGAAAAGGAACTCACCACAGGTTTAAACACAAGAAGATTACCATAACGTGATATGAGTACCTACGATAGATTGTACTCAAGTCAATAACCAACTAGCAATCAACAAAAAGGGTCAAGTCCCCAAATGATTTTTTACGTTCCACCTGTGCGCACCCATTCCCATTCATTCCGAAAGCCACACTGACACGCTCTTTGGATTGCTTCCTCTTCCATTCAGGCGAACCTTCTTCATTTTTCCTAGAATTTACGTAAACGAATCATGGCTTTTGAAAATACCTTTTCTTTCATACAAAACAGTTCCTGATTGTAATCCTTTCCTCTTCGTCTTCACTTCTTTTTTCTCATTTTTTTGACAGCCAATCCCTGTCAGCAGAATACCGATTTGGAGGGGAAGCAAGTCTTGAAATCTTCTTATTTTCTTATTCCATTCATTCGCCAGTGGTTTTTCATTTGACATTTTCATGCGAAACTTTTTCGACATTGACCTCAGTTATGAAAATTGTACTCCATGCAATCGATTCAAAATGGGTCACATCTACACTAAAGGCATGTTGAACTAAACGCGATACGTCCCCGTTATGAGACGATGACTTATGAGGAATCCAACCAACAACGTGGACTACATTTCTGAATGACTCTTCAAACTGTCAAGTTTGACATGTTAATTAATGGAATTTATGTTTTGCAACTTATTGCATATTTTCGAGGGCTCTTATGGTTTTGACTTTTATAATTGTTTGCCTGTCGTCCTTTTACAGACTACTGGGGGTTATGCGTAGTTACCGAGAATACAAAAGTTATGTAGACGTGCCTTGGCGACCGGCGGCGGCGGCGGCGGCGGTGGCGGCGTCTCTGGGAGGCATCTCTGATGTGACAGAGCAATATTCAGCGGTATTATGCGACATGATAAATGGAAGAAGAGGGTACCGTTCACGAAACCAATACCTGAATAAAAGTCTTCATTTAAAATTGAAAAACGGAAAGAGCAGAAGAGAAGATGTACGAGTATGCATATAGCGGCGGTATGTCGACAGGGCTGCGTTCGCATGGTGTGAACAAAAGGGTTCGTCGTACGTCATGACTTGACTTGTGCTTAGGACGAGATATGCCACGTGCTTTGCGAAATGGGCTGCTTAAAGTATTTGCTATATTGGATGCTGATGGAATATTTGAATAAATTTCGGAATTTGAAAACTTTCCAGAGATTGCCACTGGTATTGGTATTTTCATATTTTTAAATACCCGTACAAGTCGCAAAACTTCCATCGGATCCTTGCATTGGTTTGAAGGGCGAAGAGTCAAGTAAAACCGGGTATTAAAGTTTAAATTCTTCGAAACTTCTTTGGTGGACGCAAAAATATGCAAAGTGGTTGCATGGAAGCTCAGAAATTGCTGCAGTAGGATTCAGTCATTGTGAAATTGTAAAGCGCTCGCACTTTCCAACGAGCAGTTGACATTTCGTAAACTTAAATGGAAGGAGTTTCATTTAAATATTTATTCTAAACTAAACCACGCGAGATTGTGAATAATTAAGTGAAGGAACACACAAAACAACCCTTTTAATGGAGAGAACAGTGATCTACGGGTGGTGACCTTTTCATCCCCATTCTAGTTGGAAATGAGCGGTTGGTGTTTTGTGTGGAATTCGTGCTGCGGTTGGGACATTTTTCGTTGACGTTGGTAATGAGAGTGCTTTTGCGATGTTGGAAAATTGCTTTTTGCCTGAAATTAACCGCACATGTGGTTTTAGCAAACCGGTAACACATCGTTCTGACAAATGAAATCCATACCAAAATGAACAAGAGGCCGCTTCTTTGGTTTCGGCAATGGCTGGTGTGCACAATAACCGACAACTGCTTGTACTTGTAATTAGTCAATTATGACCACATTATGCGGCTTTTATGGGCAAACTTATAATCAGTGGTCTGTGTCTATGTTTGTACACCCCCTTAGATACTTTTCGAATCATGGTTACATAATAGACATCCCTAGATGGCACACAATGACTTCCCACTCTTCCGACACGAATATCCGAAATGTGTTTATTCAGGTATGGATGTACTGAAGAGGTATAGTTTTGCGATTAGAACTTTCGCACGAGTTTGCCGAATGAGCTGAATGTCAGCATGACGATATCTATTTAATTACACCGTCATCTACGACAAATAAAATAAGTGAAATCTATGCTGCTCTAATTCAATTAATTTCTTGCGGCAACAAACGTTTTGTCACCACTGTAAATTTAATAACCGCATGAACAGCGCAAAAAATAATGTTATTAGAATCAACTATTTCAAGGAAAAAAAGTCGGACGAACACAATACTCCATGGGAAAACGAAAAGTTATTGCAATGGGCGATGAAAAGAAAAGCTACAGAATTACGAAAAAAGAGAAACTGAGTGCCATAAAAACACAAAACCACTGGTTTTGCTTTGTTATTTTGCGGAAAATGATGTATTATACAATTCTGAAGGTATGATGCATGAATAACTGATGTAGATATTGGTCTGAAAGAAGAATATTATCGTGATGTGGACTTTTTGAAACTATTGCTTGCTTTTTTAGGGAGCGTATCCCTGCCGTGATGTGGTGAATAAGTGCGTCGACCTTTGAAAATTCGCTATGAAAAGTGGCAATGCGAATTTTACCACTGTCTTTGACAAGAAGCAGTTGACATGCCGATCTAACTACTCCGCAGAATTTTCACCGCCAGTTTGGTAGTGGCCTATATCCCGAACCCTTCGACAATTAGGGTAGCCTTCATACCAAATATCGGTAAAGGGGCTACTCATTCGCCAAGACCTTTAGACCAATCAGCCAAACTTCCTTCCTGCATGGAAATGTTGGTTAAGCTTCACGTACACAAAACCGCTTTGCAAATTTATCCTCTGTCTCAGATGTAACATGCTTATCAACGCGGAAAATCTTGCACTTCAAAATCTCGTTGGCTTTGGACATTTTCATCAATATAGACGGTGCTTTTGACAATGCGACTTTTGGTGGCGTGTGTAACTCGGCCAGAGAATACGATGTAGTATTATGGATCAAAACAATGCTAATGAATAGAGCTATAATTGCGGATGCAGCCTATGGCCAGTATGTTATGGTGCGGGTAAATAGGGGCTGCCCGCGGGGTGGAGTCTTGTCTCCTCTGCTATAGTGCATGCTGGTTGATTCTCTGCTTAATGCAATAAGCAATAAGCAAATAATAATAGTTCTAGCATCTTTTTTTTCCTCTTGTACAACCCTGCCGTAAAGGCAGCGACACTGCGACCTAAAAAGGTCTATTGTTTCGACGGGTTGGAGTTAATCCAAAAGATTTACCACTTTCCTATGAAAGATAGTATATCTTTTCAATTCCATTGAAGTCAGTATTTCCCTATGGAGAATACGTTTCCTTAACCAATGTAGTGCCGGACATTCGCATAAAATGTGCTGGGATGTTTCGTCTTCTTCAAGACAAAACCTACGTTCCTTGTTTTGACACAAGCATCTACGCCCAGATACATATATGCGGATGATGTAGCTGTACTGTCTGAGGGATCGTTTCCATCAGCTGTATGTTCAAAAGCGCAGGCTTAATTCTTAAAAACAAGGTTGTTCTCTTCACAAGGAGGAGGAAATTGAAATTGGAGCCTTCCCTAGTACGCCTGGCTCTGCTGTTGATGCACTACTGAATCTCCCCCCTTGAAATCCACATCATGGGGTGTACTCTCAAGGCCATCTTCCGTTTAAAAAGAAGTGGTTTTTGGTACAACTCGCACTGGAGTTTTGATGACAATGCGCACTACATTTCCTTTGACTTATGGATATGCCGTCTGACGTACGGACACCTGTACTCCAGCTGCGACGAACATACAAAGTTGACTTTCCCTGCACTCAGGACTGGCTCTGGCCTGAATCTGAGCCAGAAAAGGAATGTAGTCGAATTTTCACGGACGGCTCCAAGACCAATAAAGGATCTGGTGCTGACGCCTTCGTGGAGAGGGACATCTTTAGACTGCACACCTCTTTAGGTAAGTTTGCGTCGATCATCCTAATGGCCACGAACTATATTCTGAAGAACAAGTGGAAGGGGCCAAGTATTTGTGTCTGTAGCGACAGCCAAGCTGTGGTTAAGGCCTTGTTCAACCCCTTTACCACTTCCAAGATAGTCTTCTTTACCTGTGGCCAATTGCGCACTCCAAGTTAGTTGAGGTCCCTATCCACTTGGATGCGTTCTGTTGTTGTGTTGTCCCACTGGTTCACAGTCAATGACTCTGCCTGTTACCACGTTTTAAGTAAAATAAAAGGCCTTTAAACTATTAAACACCTTAGTTCAAATCACAGCTTTATACAATCCACAACAATGGGAAACACAACAAAAGAGAAACGTCATCAACTGAGGAGAAAAGAGGCCAAATTCGAACAAGGGAAGTCTAGCCGTCTCATAGCCAGAAAGATTGGAAGGGGCGCCACTGTTGTACAGAGCTATCTTAAGGGCCCTGAAAAGGACTGAAAAAAGAGCAAAAGAATAATCAGCAAGGCAACAATATGCCAAGAACGAAGGGTGATACTAAGAGCTGTCAGCTGTCAGTCAGCAAAGCAATAATATGCCAGAGAGGAGACGACTGCTTCAAATTCAAGGTTCTCCGCACGAAACTGAAGTTGAGGCTAGTAGAATGACTGTTCATCGCGTGATACAGACGGCCAACCATATGCGTCACGAAAAAATGAAGAGGAGGCCACCGTTCAATGTGGCACATAATAGCCAGTGGCTTAATTTTGCAATAAGTCACTACAGGTGAAATCGAGAGTGGCATTCTGTCGTCTTTTCTGACGAGGAAAAAATTTAATTTGGACGAATTTGATGGATACAACCATGGTTTCCATGAATTTGAAAAAGAAAAAAATATATAAGATACGAGTATATCTTCAAAGGCGGCACAGCTAAGGAGGATGTATAACGGTTTAGGGAGCAATCAACTTTCGTTGAGTTGTAGAGACTTCCGCATTTACGAAGGTGGTCCGATAAGTACTTAACCTCACCGCCTGATGGTGCCACTATCGCAAGAGAAATTTACTATCGTGTAGCGCATTCTCGTAGACGGTTACTGTCAAAATTTCAGCTGAATCGGACTCGTAGTTTTGTTTTGTAGAAGCGGGCGTGTCTGTGGATTTTAAAAAAATATAAAAAGAGCAGTATCGGTCGATTCTTGTTTTTGGAAGGGAAATCGCGCAACGAAATCAAAGAGCTGGAGAGTTGGTGACCGTCAAAAATTGGTTTAGCGAGTCGCACGTCGGTTTTTGATGAGCCACACCCAGATGCCCCGAAAACGGCTACCACAGAGGATAACGTGACAAACATCCACGATCTCACGATATTGGCAGACCGCAGATTGAAGGTGCGCGAGTTAGCTGAGACAGTAGGCATCTCAAAAGACCGCGCAAGTCATATTCTGCATGAAATATCGGGTATGAGAACTGTCCGCGCGATGGGTGTAGCGTTTGCTCATTCCGAACAACAAGCGCAATCGTGAGACCACGGCCAAATTCACCGTAATCTCCAGATTTGGCCCCGTGCGACTTTTTTTTGTTTGCAATCTTTAAGAAGTCACTCCCCGGACAGAAATTTGAGTCGAATGAAATGGTTATCGCCGCCACGGAGGACTACTTTTCAGACCTCCAGAAAATGTATTTTTCAGACGGGTTTAAAGAAGTTTGAACATCGCTGGGTCAACTGTATCGAGCTAAAAGGAGACTAAGTTGAGAAATAAATCGCCACTTTCCAAAATGTTCGTTTTTTTGGTAAGCTAAATACTTGTCGGACCACCCTCGTACATTTACTGGAAAGAGCTTTTTCGCAGTTTTCTGAAATACTTAGTGAACAGCGATGGCTTTTTCAACAAGAAAATGCACCGATACATACCGCACGGACAGTAAAAACCTGTATTCGGAGACAAAATGGAGACCAACTGGCATGGCCACCACATTCACCGGACCTGAACTTTCTGGGAAAAGTGTGGAGATGACTTTCAATAAAAATCTACGGAGGAAAGCAAACTGAGAGAGATAATTTCAGACATAAAACGAGTCAGGCCGGAAAATTATTTAGAAACCCTCTATAAATCTCTACGTGCTCGTAGCAGGCTGCTTGAAATGATTCAGGAGGAAACTACCCATTACTGGAAAATATTGTTTTAAATAAAACCAAAACTATTTTGTACAAACACATTTTGTGCTCCTTTATTACCTTTTTAGCGTCTAACGGACAGATTTACCTACTGTTCATAATCAAGTAATGAAAATGAGACGCAACAGTGACAAAATTTGTAGGAGCTGTGGTGAGGAAGAGGAACAAGAGGACACTCTCCACTACCTTTGTCACTGCCTTAGCCTGTGTCACTTGAGATACAGAACACTGAGACATTACTCCTTCCAAGACCTTCAGGATCTACTCTCATTAATCTTTTCGAGTTTACAAGGACAACGGGATGGCTGGACAGCACGCAGCAACTCGTCACACAACACGGAAGGAAAGAGACGATTCAACCTCTTGGGCAACACAATGGATCCACTAGGACCTAAGTGAGACGAGCATTTTGCCCGGCTACCCACTTACCTAACCTAACATAATCCAAGCTAAAAATAAGGAAAACGAATTAAACAGTCGCAATAAATCGGAAGGCTTTGAAAGAAATGTATCTTACTTGAACCCCCGCCGCTCTTAATTGAGATTTCGCGAAATGGAATCTTTTAAAGGTTAAATCACCACCACACCACCCTGATCTCGTTTAAATTCAGATGTTGTACAGACATTCAATATCTCAATGCGATACTGTATAAATCTCCCAGGCGGAATAGACAGATCTTACTTCGAATACCATTGTGAGTAATAGATACAGATACTCTATTATATTCACAATGACAAATAGTCTTGAATGAAAACACATCACAAATCCACTCCCATTCTAGCATTTTCTTTTCGTTTGAATTCAACGCCAACACATCCTGCGATATAATCAGTTTCAAAGAGTCAAATCAAGGACACTGCATTTTGATAGCTGATCCCATCCCAGTGGCATAACTTATACCCTGAATGACATCTTTTTTTCTCCAACTTATTCATTCAAATTGAAAAAAGATTAATTAAAATATTTTGTGAACCGTATAATGAAGAGCTTCCTCGTATACACACGTGCACAGATTTGATGTGTATGCATGCGGCAAGGATTATTCACAGGACCCACACCAAGGTGAGATATGATATGAGAGGTTCTCTTGACGATGCGGTTATGGGTTCCAAGAGTAATCCTTCACTGGAGTATTCATCACTAAAATGTTTGCATATTTAGTTTTATAAGTGAAAAGTTTTGCTTCAAAATAGATTTCTATTCAGTAAACATCAAACAAAGGAAAGATATCAATTTAATAGTTCTCCAATTAAAATTTCTTCCCATGTCAGACGGCTTTTTTTATTTTATTTTTGCACGCTTATTTTTGAAAGGCTGTAGGTCGTTAGATTAGTTTTACTTCATTAAGTATGAAAGAAGTTCGTAACTATTTTTAGGTTTGCGTTCGATGTAAATTTCCATTTGAGTACGCTGTGTTAACTATTGTTGTCCGTTCAGTAAGTTTCCCAAAAAACATTTGAAACCCTGAAGGCATTCTATGAGCTTAACTGTGTGGATATGATATGTATAATGCGGAGTAGAAAAAATCACACGCACCGGGACCCTAAAAGGTAGATACATTTGTCGTTGTTTAAATCTGTAATTCAAAGAATTTATACATTGTACATAGATCAGAATTTGGTTATGACTTTTCAAGAACCGAGGTTTGGTGGAAATCTTCAACAAGACACTATGGTGAACGTTCGCCCATAGTAGTGTGAGATTTTTACTCACTAAAACCACCCCCCTTTATAAGTTATTGTTAACTACAACTACGAGTAAGTGAAGCACTTATCCAGTAGTTTATATTTCTTGATTTTGATAAATTTGGCAGGTAGATGTCCACTGAGAGTTCCTGCTTACACCGTAAATAAAAAACGGGTTAATTAGTTAATCGCGCGAGATCAAGAGGTTTAGTCCTCTGAAGTCGACGGAAGACGTCCAGGTTTGGATTTACTGCAGAGTTTATATGCTCTTCCAAGCATGTCTTTATATTTCTGGTCAAGTTCTGCACGTTTCTTTTTAACGTGTTCCTTCCACTTGAGTTTTACGTCAAGAATCATCCCAAAATACTTCGCTTCATTACCGAATTGAATTTGAATACGATTTATAAAAACTAGTAAGTTATTACCTTGCCTATACCTGAAATTAACGTGGATGGATTTCGTTTCATTAAGCGCCATTCGCCAAATACTCGTCCATTCGTGTATCGAATCAAGTGCACGTTGTAATTTTGCTGTCGACTCCTCGACTGTTTTCGCTGTTACTAAGATAGCGGTGTCATCAGCAAATGTGCCTAGTATGGCATCTTCTTCTTGTGGTATGTCATCAGTATACAAAATATAAAGTAAAAAAGAGGGCCAAGAACACTCCCTTGCGGTACACCTGCATTTATAGCTTTAAATAAAGATTATTCGTTTCCATGCTTTACACGGAAGATTCTATCAGATATATAGTTCTCTAGAATGCGATAAAGTTTCCCCGGCAGAAGTTGGCGAAGTTTGTATTTCAAGCCATCATGCCATACTTTGTCAAATGCTTGGGAAACATCAAGAAACGCGGTTGAACACACCAACTTATGTTCAAACGCTCTTTTTACTACATCAGTTATACGATGCACTTGGTCAATAGTTGAATGCTTACTCCTAAAACCGAATTGGTGATTAGGAATAAGCCGCTTTTCTTCCACGACTGAGCTTAAACGCCTAAGTAAAATTTTTTCAAATATCTTAGACATTATAGGAAGTAGCGAAATTGGTCTATATGACCTTTTATCCGTTGGTGGTTTTTCGGGTTTCGGTACCATTATAACCTCTGCCACTTTCCATTGACCGGGCACATACTCTAGTCTAAGGGCGGCATTAATCAGATAGAGGAACTTCAGAAGGGCTTTCTTCGGTAGCTCTTTCAAAATTTCTCCTGTTATTAGATCGTAGTCAGGTGCTTTTTTCGGTTTCAGATTAATTATTTCTCTTTTAAACTCTGCCAGATTGGCGCTTCTCATTACGAATCTATCGTCGTGCATGTCCGTCCTATTGTAGCTTACAGGAAGCGTCTGGCCGTCGAATGGTTTAAACGTTTCTTCCAAATAATCTGCGGAGAGATCCACTTTCTCTTTATCTACTTTCGCCCACTCATTCTGATTTCACCAGATTGGTGCTTTATGTACAGAAGCTTGATCAGCCCTTCTCTTCTCAGTAGTCCAGCATTCGATTCAGACACTTAACATACAGGAGATAAACCTCTTGCCCAAGAACATCGACTACACTGCACCACAATGGTTTCCTGAAAGGAAAATATGGGAGTGTTATTGTACCCCATCCGTAGACTCCGTGCATATTTACACGTTTACACGGACGGATCGAAAACGAAGGATGGGGTGGGCAGTAGTGTCTACACCAGCGAACTGAAAGTCAGTATTTCTCTTCGCCTGCCTGATTATTATAGCTTGTTTCAGGCAGAGGGAACGACAACCCGCGAAGCACTGTCCTGATTTAAGTGTAATGTAATATCCGCTCGCAATATTTGCATCCTCACCCTGGAGCTAGTCTCTATAAACTTAAAAGTGGTATCAAGCTGTCACTCATCTCTTGAGAAGATGATCGAAAAGTTTAACACCCGCTTATGCTGAGGTCCAGCCCATAGAACAGCCCAGGCAACTGCAAAACGGACGAACTTCCCAAACATGCAACCACACTACTATTATCCATTACGAGATGTCACAACTCAATTGACCGACGGTAGATGGGTGAAAGACACAACGTCTCACATCTCTAGATTGATCTGGTCTAAATTAGATTTGATTTCAGTTGATATTAAAACAGGACACTGTCTACTAGGTGAGCATGCAAGAATACTTGGAGACCTACCTAATAATAAGTAGAAACTGCCGGGACGAGGAGGTAGTGGAGAAAGTTCTACACCTTCTCTGTACATGTTCGACTTTAGTGTCACTGAAACCCACACACTTTGAAGCATTCTTTTTCTACAACACTTGCGACCTTAGTGAGGTATCCATCAGTAGTCTACTGAAAGCCGTAACTGGTTTACTACAAGTGGACAAACGGGTTAGGCTGTAAGGTCTAAGTGAACCTACCTACCCTTCCTCAACTGAATACCATACAAAGAAGAACAAGAACTTTATGACTTCTTTTTTGACTCCACATGACAGAGCGTCGCCTTGTCTGAATCCATTTTTGACATTGAAGGTCTCGGTGAGTTCGTTGATGGAGCAACGAGAGTCATCCGTCGTCATCCTGCTCGTGGCGCTGTATAGCTTATTTCTATGTACGCTATCGTATGTGGCCTTGAAATCAACGAATAAGTGGTGTGTCGATCTGCATTTCTTCAGCATCTACTGTAGTGTGTTGATGGTGGAATTCCTTGGTCTTAAACCACACTGATAAGGGCATATCAGATTGGTGACGAAAGGTTTCAGGTGTTCATAGAGAACTACATAAAAGATCTTGTATGTGATACTAGGGAGACTTTTCCCTCGATATTTGGCGTAGTCAAAGGGGTCTCCATTCTTGTGGATCGGACAAATTATGCTAATATTCCACATGTTGGGCATGCTTTCCTCCGACCATATCTTGCAGATGAGCTCATTCATGCACCCAACCAGGTCGCCTACAGTTACTTTAAAGGTTTCAGCAGGCAGACCATCTGCCTCACCAGCTGTATTAGACTTTAGTTTCGATATTGCTATCTTGATTTTGGTTAGGTCGGGGGACGGAATTCTCTTCTATCATCGTCCGTTGTGTTGAGTGGAATAGTCTGCCTAACAGCGGTATTTGTGTCCTCATCATTGTTTACAGTCTGCAGTCTGCAGAAATGATTCTTTCAAATTCTTGGTATCGACTACGACTCTACTACAAGTTGTTCGTTCTTGTCCCGGCAGGCTTCTGTCCGAACTAGTTTACTACTACACCCATTTAAGTCTCTTCCTTTTCAACGCTTACTTTCAACTAAAACTATCTACGGCTGCTGGTAAACTAAAAATCTGTTTCAAATCTTCATATTTTTGGAGATATTGAATTACACTAACACCGAGCACAAGCGCGCGTGTTAAATTGAAAAACGTCCCATCAGCAGCTGAGTTTTCAAATCGGAAATGCTTTCATGCTACTCAATAGTTTAACTGGCTTAACAACATTGCGAAAGATGTCAATGGGCTTACCACGGCTATTCAGAATGATAAAGTATGGCAATTGGTTATACACAAGTCAGTGAACACTACGAGTTTCTGATAGCGTGGTAAATTGTCGAATTTTTAAGTACATATGAAGGATACCACCACATTAACTTTTAAACCACCGGCTATATACACAAAGTATTGATTCATTTCAAGATTCAGACCCTATTATGACAATCACCTACCCCGGATGACGTCAAACATAATCTCTACAAAACGTCCAAGCACACCTTGCTCTCCTTACTCCATGTACTTAAAATCAAGTCGCAAATTCCTCCACTTATACGAGTACATTAAACTCTTTATCTTCTCTTACTTGCCTTCCATTTACACTTAAATTGTGTAGTTAGCGGTAATTTGTTGGCATTTTGTTGTGTTAACTTAACGCCAACATACTAGCCCTCGGGGCATAAGTCATTTTGTATACCCACTTCAACCTCAATCGGTTTGAGTTCGGTTTTGTCGCTTGCTTTAGGTTTATTTCCTCTCCTTTAATCAAAAGTTAATACTTCTCAACTTTCTCAACAATTTTGCCATTACTTTCGGTTGACTAATAACGGAAGACAAGCTGTCCCTGTTCTTGATTATGTTTAAACCCATTTCCACAGTTAATGTCTGAATTCTCACAAATTGTTCCTTTTATTGGAGGGTTTTTCTCATTATCTCACACTCATCGACGGCGATGGCTGCGTGTGGAAATAAAGTATGAGACTGATGCTGGCTTATAAAACGATTTCCTCAGCAAAATTATCACAGAGCCAAGAGACTTTTTATCGCCTTGACTTAATTGCGTTTTAATACTAAAGGTCTGGTCAAAGACAAAGTTAATCGATAATCAAAATTTGGATAATCCAAATTGAATCCAATAAATGTGCTCATGTTCAAGATGCTTTACTGCCTTCAATCAGCGGATTAATAAACGGTAGCAATAAAGGCTTTCTTTCTGTTCAATGTCCATGCCCTTTGCGAAATATGACAGGCATTTGATATAGCAAGAAATACGAGTACAATCAGCACGATAGCACTGCAAATAAATCCATAAATTGGAAGAGTTCCTCTGGTCAGTTAAAAGGCTCAAAAAAACTCATTAAGTGCGATTGTTTAAGAAATAATGCCCAGCTGCCTAAAATGTCAGTGCAGCTAGGCAACAGAGAAAATTAAAATCAACCACTGACCCAGATAAAAATGTGGCTTATCCCGGAGCTTTATGGACTGGAAATTGACAAATTCAATGGCACGGCATGGAGTGTGTTAAAATTCCGAATAATGCCGTTTAATTCCGACTGAACTGATAATTAAACGATAACGGCAAACAAATGGGAAATTATTAGAATACTACGGACCAATCGCAACTGTCGCACCTGTTGTTAATGATAATTGTCAAATCTCCTCTCTACACATTCATCTGAATTAAAAACTGTTTGCAAATAAACCCATATACATACGTGACCTATAAATAATAATGGCATCACTGGTCACAAAAGCCATTTCGCACACATGGGAGTGAGCAACAATAACGGTGTTATGCCACACGTTAATGAGAAACTAGAATAAAAGTCCAATTAGGATCAGATTGGAAACATATTCATTGACTGGCTGACAGCTAAGTTCGTCAAGGATCCATAAAAGCCATACCTGGCGTTTTCGTTTCCTAAAAGCACTTCGTTTGATCAATCAAAGGTTGTGTTCAAAAGTTTTTGCAGTCGTTGGGTTTGCTTTTGTTTTAGTTTCACTCTCATAGCCAACCTCTCTCCTGTATCAGACAAATCAATTTAGATTTCAATGAGAGGATTAATTATCAGCACCCGTACGCATTTGAATTAGGATGCGGCAATGAAAGTTAAAGATGTCGTCGTTGTCGTCGTCGTCGTCGTCGTCATCGTCCTCGTAGTCATTCTCAACGTTCTCATGGTCTCCTTTACTAATTAATCGAATTAATTACGGGGCGAGCGGAACGGAACGGAAATAAAAACGAAGACCCAGAGAGCAGTCCTTTAATGGAATTGGTTCTTCGGAGTTCATTATTCAAAAGTTTAACTAAGAGAAGTCCCTTAATCATTTTCAATTGCAGGAAAATGTGTTTAATTCACTTCGCCATGGGAGTGGATGTTAAGTAAATGGAATATACGATTGTGTACACATTCCTATAGTTCTAAATTTATCATTTGTTCTTTGGTTTGTAAGTGTAAGTAAGTCTGTCTGTTCCATTAAAGGATTGTTTAGTTGAAAACTTTCACTCTTCTCTTTGGGTTTGGGTTTAAGAATTTCAAGAACGTAGTGTTGGTGCCTTTTTTGCTTTTTAATTTAATGCCTTTTTTGAGATTGTTTGTTGTGAAGGATAGTTTTCAATTACTGATTTTGCAAAGAATAAAATACGATAACATCACACTTAAATATCATAAACGACAAGTGAATTTGACTTGCATTAACTTATTTACACGAAATTGCATTAACGTCAATAGACATTTAGCAATCAGAAGAGAAAAGGTAATTTATGGATTCTATAAAGTTGGCATTACAAATCGGACCAGCTGCTGGGTTACGCAGATGACAATGACATTGTCGCTCCTTCCCTGCGAACCGTTATACATAGAAGCATTTAGAGCGATTGAAGAACAGTTGTTTCGCCTGTTTTTAGGAGAAGACAAAGTATGCATATGCTGTCGAACAAAAATCGATCCATCATTTAGACGACATCTTGGTGGAGATCCGAGGTAGAATTGTCCTTGGCAACCACTGCTACTTCGGTTTGTCTCGGGTCAAAATTCTTTGACGTTAGGCAAAAAAGTCTTATGTCGGAAACTGCAGTTTTTCGTTAAACCAAATTGAAAATAGATTAACAAGATATTTGTAAATCGGGATTAAATGTGTTCGAAATAAAAAAGTGATGGCAAATAAGCTCTGAAATGAGATTGTGTTAGACTTAAGTCGTTAATACCAAATGAAAGAGAACAAAAAAACTGAATTGAACTCAATGAAAAATCCGAAATGCTTTTTGACTTAAGACCTTTTTGCCTAACGTCAAAGAACTACTGATTCGAAGGACCAAAACCATGCTTTGCTAAGCCTTAATCCTGCAAGTCTTGCTAAATGAAGCCGAAAGCTGGACGATAAACAGGACTGTGTGGCTGATTTTTGCGGATATTGGGTTCTGTCTGCGAGGAAGGCGAATGGAGAATTCAACGGCCGCTAATTCTACGAGTTACACAAAAATGTCTACATAGTCCAAAAGGCAAACATCCATCGACTAAAATATCGATCGGCCATATCGAGCGAATGAACACTAAGGCTGCAGGTAAGAGACTCTTCGCATCCGAGGCTACTGATTCGAGATGGAGACGAAGACCGAACCTTCGATACAAAGGCCAAGTGATCGCGGACGCAAGGCAATTTATAATTCATGATTTCATGAAGCAGCGTTTCCATCAGCGATGGAAGGCAGACCCATTCCAGCGGTTGTTGGCTTGAAAGTAAGTAAGTAAGTATAAGGCTGTAACAAAAGTCATTAGAGAAGCTGTGGAAGTGCTGGGTTTTACAGCGCCACCGAAAAAAAATGAACGCAGTCAAGCATACGCAGCAAAGACTACAATGCAACGCTGCATCTAAGAACGTGAGCTCTCTGAATAGAAAAGAAGGAAAAAGAATCGGCTTTTCAAAAATAATTAGAACGAGCACGGTAAGCGAGATGTGCAGGAAAATGTTACCAGAGGGTGAAACTACTGTAGAATGAATGTAAGGATCGGACAGAAGCCTGCAGAGAAGGAGACATACCACTGGTATAGAATCGCAGCGGTTATAATAATAATAATGGCGGCGCTACAGTCCGAGGTGGACCTGTGCCTAGCTTCTCACCAACTACTCGTGTAATGCGTGCTATTGTTCTCTCACGAGTGGAGGGGACCTACAGTTTAATGCCGCCTCCGAACGGCGAGATTGAGAAGCTTTTTCTAGACAGTTATACTCTTTGTGGCTGTTTACAAACGACTGGGAAATCCGACTGGGCAGGCAAGATTTTCTGCGTGTGGAACACGCGAATCGGTTCAATTGCACCATGTTTTCATCCAGTAATGTTCAACCGAGAATTGAGTAATGCTCTCTTTTAAATTCGTATTTTTCATGAATTACAGATAAAAACAATTTTCGTTTAGGTGTAGCAGCAACGTTTGCATGTAGTACTGTATATATGCAGTGAAAAAAACATTAAAATTGCATTTAAATCGTCCCTGTAATCAATTTTTCTAAAATGTCTCGCAGCATGCGTGAGGTGTTACTCGATCAGCGATCACCAGAAAATAAGGAAAACATGTCGGAAACGGAACGAAAAGGGATGAAAATATACCTGCTTCACCCGAGAATCCGCTTTGAAAGTGGATTTTCGGTGGAAGAAGTCCAATTTTCGGTGCATCCAACCCATCTCCCTCTCGCTTGTGAAAATCGTATATTGTATCCCTCTCAATCCTGCCTTCTTCCGCACATGTAATCAGGCACTTTGAGCATTGTCAGTGACTCGAAAGAGGTGGAGCCCTGAAAAAATGTTTGGTGTTTTTTCGGGAATCGAACCGACAACATCGAGCGTAGGGGTCGACGCACTTACTCACTACGCAACGGCGCCCACGAGAGGAAGACATACCACTGGTATAGAATCGCAGCGGTTGGTTTAGCTTAATATAAACAATGATAGATGAGAATTCCGTCTCCCCGTTCAAGAAAGAGTCAAAATTGTAATATCGCGACAGAAGTCTAGTAAAGTCTTCTGAGTCAGACGCGACTGGACTGCTGTGTCCTGGCGATGTTAGACGCATGCATTACCTCTTCTGTAAGATACGATCAGGTGGGATCCAATGAGTGAAATATCAGTGTCATTTTCTCGATCCACAGGAAAGAATCCCTTTTACTGAACAATTATCGAAGTACCAATATTCTTAACATCGCGTATATATGACAGTGTGCTTCGAGATGAGTTATACAGCGCCGTTTTTAGTTTTGACTTCCCGGCCAAACTCGTCAGGTTGTGCATGATGACGATGGAAAGATCTTGTTTGCTTTATCAAGGCTATACTTTTTAAGAACTGATCTATACTAAAGACAACAGCCAGCGTACGCGGATGACATTGACGTGATAAGTCGAACACAAGGAGCCATCAATGAGGCATTTGATAGCATTTTAAGCTCATTAACATCTTTCGTTGTGTTGCCAAGGCAGTTAAACTAGCCTGCAGTCATTTCCGATTTTCAACAACTGCTGATGGATCGTTTTCTAATTAAACACACACGTTTGTACTGAGTGTTAGTATTTTCACATGTCTCCACTTATATTAAGATTTGCAACAGACTTGTAGTTCACCAGCAGCTTTAGATCAGTATACTTCACAGTAGTTCACACAGAGGGTTGTTCGTTGAGGCCAATATCAACCCTTGGCTGTAGTGCTGTACGAAGAAAAGAAGAAGCAGTAGTATTTCGTGGCCACCCTGGCGTAATCCTATGTCGACTCCTGTGTACTATACTTTCAGTCTAGGTTAAATCCGCAGCAAGAAAATATAATACTCAACTCTACCTCTTTCGAGTCACTGACAATTCTCAAAGAGTTTAACTGTCTAGAAAAAGCTTCTCAATATCGCCATTTGGAGTCGGCTTCAATAACACGCACAACACGAGTGGTTACTGTAAAATCTATGCCATAGACCATTCCACATATTCAAAAACATCTTAAGTGCGGAATGTTCTATCTGGCTGCTATTCAATAATTTACCTGCAATTCCAGAATAATTGCTAAAGCTATTTTATTTTTCGATGAAATCAAAAATGTTTTTCCCCTGTCTCCAGGCACGCCCAAAAGATACATTCCATCCCTATTGTCGTTAAAAAAAACTTGCACGATTGAATCCTAGGCATGCATTTGTCGATATCAAATTGAATAATTTGAAAACATTTGATTGTAAAAATGTTTTTAATTCATTGCAATCAAATTGTTGTTTTATCTCAAAATATCGCTTAAATATTCATACATTAGCTGAACTCACACCGAATTGCGTTAATGATTTGTTTGCAGTTGCTAAAAAATTTATTCAAAAGTAACCAACTTCACAGAGAGGTAGAATCAAATCTACATTATTTTTATGCACGAACAACGTTTCATTTTCAAACCAAACTACACCTTCACATACCACGAAAAATAATTTAAAAGTAAAGTATGTAAATCGGTTGAATATTTTCCCTGTCTATAAGGTTAATTTGAACAGCAATTCAAGTTTATATACAATACACACAGATGCAAGTACAGCAAAAATTACATGCTTCCTTTTTCATCAATTTTTGATTCAATCACATTTTTTATACAAGGAATTGAATTGAGGTGAAGAGCTTAAAAAGGGCGTATATTCAATGGCAACAACTACCCTGAATAAGGTCGTAAAAGATGGCGAATTTTGACAGACTTTCAAATACGCCTCTTTATTTATGCGGCGTTTCTTACCACGATTGTGAATTCGTATGAGCTGTTTAAAACATATGATATAGCCTATCCCTTCAAACTAAGCTTCATGCGGGTCTATTTGAAAAATTGCTTGTTTTTTCAAATTTATATTCTCTACACAGAAGGAAGTGGAAAAATGTTTATGTCCAGAGGATATGCGATATCATATTTTATTTTTTATTTATTACATTTAAATATCAATACTTAACCTAATTTAAATATTTTAGGATTGAGAATAATAAATTAGACAAAGAAAAAGTGACTTATTATTTTAATCAAATTAATTGATAATAATAGAAGAACGAAGGAAATAGAACGGGGTAGGAAATTTAAAAACTATGCGTATAGTTCAGTGATATTTGAGAGTTTAGTATTCCGCGCCAAATATCAAACATCTTGGACCAATTCTCTTTTGTTTATTTATTAATGACCTACCATCAGTGTGTAAACATTCCACTGTCTACTTGTATGCTAAGAACACTAATGTTTTAATTGAATTATTTAACGCAACTTCTAACACAGTTGGTCTGTGAGAAATGCATTTTACCTGAATGCAAAGAAGTGCGTCTTTCCCATTTCTAATGAAATATCAATCAAACATCAACTTTTTTTTTTGGAGGCAATCCTTGCATGTACTACATGTATATGTATGCAGTGCACAAACAATAAAATTGCACACAAATCGTCTCTCCGATCAATATTAGGGGTATAAAAGGCGTCGGTCGCCCGCTCGATGGACAGCAACTCAGGTTTTGTATTTAATTTTGCAAAGTTCCTCGAGCGTACCGTACTTGTGTCTTCTATTAACTTTTTATTTAAGCTATCGACTCGCAGAGTCTACGAATAAAGTTGATTGTAATTTAAAAGAATTTGTTTTGTATTTGATTGACTTTTTTTTAAGCGCGTACTGTAAACAGCATACCTCCGGTAGGGAGTGAAGTAAAGTGGTGGACAAAGGATGTTCTGGAGAGTGGAGACCAAATGATCTGTACAATTTCAGGTTAAACAAAATTCTTCAAACAATACTAATCGTTACATTATTTACATAAGACAAACGAATCAGTAATTTAATTCAACAGTGGGCAAATCCAAGATATTTTCGTCATTTTAAAGGTGAAACCGTGGATTTGGGAAAGTATGCGTGAAACGCAAGGAAAACCAAAAGCCTGTGGATCAAACGTCAAAACTTTCTCCATAAATAAGGGGTAATTTTGTGCGAAGTTGGATATCTCCTTATTACCTGATTTCTGCTCTCTATCCTATCACCATGGGTTGCCTTGATGAATGTATCTGAGAGGGAAATTAGTTTGGAAACACTTAGTTGAAGTTGGAGTTGGAAGAAAATTAAATAAATTAAGCCAATATTCCACATAATCATACATCGTCAGTATACAGGGTGGACAGATATGAACAATAGGAAAAGAAATTGAAATAAATCAAAAAAGGTGTGAGATATAAAATTGATTGGCTTTAGTTTGAAGCTACATTCATACCATTATGTATGAAATACCTAGCACATCTTTCAAATGGCCGCCTCGCCTTTCCTGACAGTGCTTCAAGCGGTCGGTCCAATTTTTAATAACTGTCCAATATGTGCGGTCAAATTTCTCCTTCACAAGTTGAAGCGTTGCATCACTTGTATGGCATGTAGTGTCGTCTTGTTTGAACCACAGCTCGCATGTGCCGACGTGGTCGAGCTCTGGTCACAGAAAGTCGGTTAACATCGATTGTACCTGAGACCATTGAGGTTAACAGTGTCTCCTTACTCATTTCGAAAGAAATAAAGCCCGATGATACAGCAATGCCATTAACCGCACTAAACAGTCAAGCCTTGTGAATGGATTGATGCTTGGTCGAATATCGGTGAACTGTGTTCGCTCTAATAACGGCAATTTTGCTTGTTGTCATAGCTGATGAGCTTGGTCCGAAAAGCAGATTTTTTGCCAAAACGTGGATATCTGGCCAACATATCCCGCACCCAATTAGCGAACGACGTTGTCTATATTCGTCCGGCTTCAATTTATAATTTTATACGGATAGAGGCCAGAATAAGAACCGCAAAATAACTCTCGTCCGAGATGATGATTTTTGTTTCAACATTAAATTTGTAAAATCACGGCGTTGTCTATGGTCGTTCGACCCAAATCGAACCGGGTTGACACTCAGGCTCTCTCCAATTCAACTGCACACTGAAGCCATGACGACGACCGACATCATGACGAAATTAACCCTGAGTATTTTCAACTGAGCCGCAAGTTTGACAACATTTTTGAATGATTTCCGCACGTTTGGCAAGCATAAAACGATGCACGATAAAATGGTAAGTTGGTAGGTAGCGACTGTGTCGAGGCTCACTTAGGCCAACAGTTGGGTCCATTTGCCCTGGGTATGGCGGGTGTACCCCGTGAGTCCAACATTTCCATCGCTGATTACAACCACCCAGATTGTTGTGTATATCTCAGGAGGAGTTCCAGCTCTATTTTATTCAGATCCTCCCGCTCGTCGAAGAAGTTATTGCCTAGTGTTAGCAGTCTCCTTCCCCGTAGGGGTGGACAGTCGAATAACAGGTGGCGGACGAACTCTATTTCCTCATCGTCCCTGCAACTTCAACAATAGTCAGTATGGGGGATACCTAACCTTCTGGCATGGGTGCCTATCGGACAATTATGATTATGATTATGATTTCTTCCTGTTCAGCACTGGCCACAGGGCTCTCGTCGTTGACCCGATGTCCAGATTCAGCCATCGGGCATTTGCTCTTTCTAAGGCTTCGTCCTCTATTTCTTTTCTTAGAAAACTTAACGGCATGTAGACATAAGGTAGTGCCAGCCCTCCTTTCCCAACACGTCCGCTCTTTCGTTTCCTTGAACTCCTGTGCGTCCCAATACCCAGCAAAGAGTCACCGTGTTTACACTGGAGGTGTTCCTGCTCCTGTTTTCGATCTCTTTGCTGCCTTCCGCAGATAGCTTTTCACAACCTCTCCTGTCCGGAATTCGGGTAGAGAAATTCCTCGTGGTAGTCAGGGTTGGTAGCAGGTAATCCGAAGTTTTATATTGGTAAAAGTTACCAAGGACAGCTGCTGAAACATGACAATCGGAAAAAAATATCATTGCTATTTGATTATCCTTTAGGTTAGGTTAGGTTGAAGTGGCTGACTGTATATAACAGTCACCAATTTAGGCCCATTGTGATACCACGCGGATCTTATGTTCCTTATCCGAAAAACCATTTAGTGCTTTCATTGAAGCTCTTTAATTGATTGATGCCGACGTTGTGCAATTCGCTCAAGTCATTAAAGAAGTAGGCTCCAAGGTGTTTCATCCTGCGAGAGGAGAGAGCGACAAGTGCAGAGAAGATGCATTATGCTTTCTTCTTCTTCTTCGTCTCTGCAGCTTCTGCAGAAATCATTATGAGGGAGTCCCATTCTTGAGGCGTGAGTGCCAATGGCACAGTGTCCTGTGATAACGCCAATGAGAATCCTTAGGGATGACCTGTTCATTCTAAGAAGATAGAGTGAACGTTTTAGATCAAGTTTAGGCCAGATTTGCTTTGTAATGAGGCACGTAGTGCCATCTGACCATCTTGAGTTGGTGTTTTTAATGATATGATTCTTTAAAAGAAGTTTAGCTGTAGCGAATGGCATAGGCGGAAGATCCCCACTAGGGAGGTTTGTGGAGATCGTACCGCTCCTGGCTAGATAAACAGCTTCACAATTCCCTGGAATGTCACTATGTCCCAGCACCCACATGAGGTGAATATTAAAATGCTCAGCCATCTCGTTAAGAGATAGGCGGCATCATCCTTTAGAAGCTGCAACAGTTTCTTCATTTAGAAGAATAGACCTATGCCTTTTCTTGCAACATACCAGTTCTGGGACGGCTGTTGTCACATAGTGGATGAGTAAATCAACTCATATGCAAAAAGTCCATGGATCGATTCCGGATAAGAAAAAAATGTGTACTTTATTGAACCACCCTCTCAAGTCGCTGACAATCCTCCGTATAAGATTATGATGGAATTGTTTCTAATTCTGACATCTTGTCCTACAGACAACAAATTATCTTGAACTTCTATTCCCATCGTGGTCATATTTTGTCTCTGCCAAACCTTCCATACTGTGGGTTAAGAGAGAATGTCCCAAGTTCTTAAATTGAAATCGCAAAATGACAGTCTTCGTACGCTCGGAGTGGATGCTACGGAAACACTGTCTACTAACGAACCAAATTCAAGCATTTAATTGTAATGTTAATTGAATGTTTCAAGAGTTGTGGTTTTCCCTGTCAGTTTGGCTTGCTACTCGTAAGTACCAATTATGGCAACTAATAATGAGGTCCGTTCAATTGCCGACATTTTTGATTATCATCGGTTAATCTTTTGTGGATAGTTGTCAATGCTGTTGGTCTGTAATTTTTTTTCGACAAGAACCTGAGCCACGAAATTAAACAATTTAATTACGAATTCCAAACAAATTTGGTGTAGTTTTTCTAAAAAGGACACCTCAATCTGTCGTTCTGCAGCTATTATGCGGTTGGAATCGTTAAAAATGTGCCAAGTACTGTCGAGTGTGCAGTCAGTTTTAGTTCGTTAGTAAATTAAATCAAATGTTATAACAGCACATACAGTCAGCGTCAAAAGTGAGTGATCAGTCAGTCATCTGCTGAAAGTTTACCCATTAAATTAAAATTCACTGAAATGAGCTATGACAGGCATGGTTACATCAAATTAAAGCTCCAAGGTCATAATTTAAAATATATTGTATTTTATTTATTATAATTATAATTACAAGCGTAAAAACAAAACAATTAATAAAATTTATAAGAGAAAAGTGCTAAAAACTGCAAAATATGGTGTACCGTTATGATAAATTAAAATAGCGTATTTCAAAGAATGTTTTCAGATCGTTAATTTAAGGTTTCAATGTCTGGCGTAGATTTATACGGTCAATTTTAATATAAAGGAAAAACTTCAACCAAATGATTCTGACACTGGCTGAGTATACGAGTAAAATAACTTTAACCTTCCAACCGAATCCCAAACAAGTTTCACGACCTAACTGCGTACCAAACAATCTCAAAACATTTCTTTAAATACAAAATATAAAAGGAAAGAATTAACAGCATAACTAAATGTGAAATGTCAACTATTGATGAGTCAACTTGAAATACGTACACAACCCCAAAACATAGCTCACAATTTGATACGCGGAAGTGGCAGTGAATTGGTCAAACTAGGCAATGAAATTAATGTCCTGCAATTGGAACAAGACGACGTCATGAGGAGACAACTAAAAGGACAGAACAAATCAAGGTCATTAAGAATATTTGCGAAACAAAGTTAATGGGTTCATTTTGCCTGACAGCAGTGACCGAACGACCACTTTCCCGAAAAACTCCAACTGTACTCTTCCACTTTTTCCTGTGCTTTCGGGCATCTGCCCGCGTTTTATTGTGCTGTGCTCTCTGATGCTCCTCCTTCAACTTCTTGGTGAAAGTTTCGAATTCAATTCCACAATCATAATTATTTCCCACAAAGAACTACAGCCGTGGGATATTTTGTATAGGGTCTACCGTCTACACCATCAAAGTGCTCTCTTTCTCACTTTGCCTCATGAATGTTTTATTGTCGTAGTTTCCTCGCTCGCTTCGGGATCGTATCTCATTTTTATACTCTTAAAGAAACGTACATAATAAGCTAAGGACCTGAAGATGCCGTAAAAAACATCTAGACGATGGTTAATCTATACGAAGATGGCCTGAAGACCTTTAACTAAACTTTATTTACCATACATTTTCTGTTGGCTATACACCACTCAGAGAGAGGAAAAGAAACAATTGGGTCAAATCAACATAGGCGTGTCGAAAGCCACGAGTTAAAGAATTCAATCAGTTCACGACGAAGTTGGATGACGAAGAAGTTAAGTTTAAAGTTAGAGCCATTACTTTGTAGTGGAAATTGAGGAAACTTTCGAGAAGAATTGCTTTTAAATTTCTCTGTCATGGAGGCAGACAAATAGATCCTTGTGTTTTCTGTAACGACTACATGAATAACAATACTCGAACCCCGACAAGCATCTTGTCTTTGGGGAGTCAAGAACTGCTTCAAGAACTTCATCAAGAGACGACTCAGTTCGGATAGGTGTCGTGAAGTTGGCGTCAGTTTTCTTAAACATTCAAATTGTAGTCAAATGTAGGGTGTTTTGTATGTTTGAGGTCTGTAATGGCTTTTAGATGAAATGTAAACTTATAATTTTAATTTTATTGATCGAATATGGTATTTAAGGTTATTTTGTTCCATATGTGGGCGCCGTGGGTAGTAGTAGGTAAGTGTGTCGACTCCTACGCTCGATGTTTAAGGTTCGAATTTCGAAAAAAACATCTAACATTTTTTTCACGGCTCCACCTCTTTCGAGTCACTGACAATGTTCAAAGAGTATAGCTGTCTAAAAAAAACCTTCTCATAATCGCCGTTCGGAGTCGGCATTAAACTGTGGGTAGAAACAATAGCATGCACAACACGAGTGGTTGCTGAGAAGCTAGGCCCAAGTCCACCTCGGACTGTAGCGACACAAGAAGAAGACTTAACTGGCACCCGCCCAGTTTCTACCTTATCTTCCAGTGCTTGCTAATTTTCAAAACCAAAATTAACATAAAAAAAATTAAAATAAAAATTTTAAAATTACAAAATTAAAAATAGGCATGTAATTTGCTTAACGTAGCCCCAAATATCCCCAATTGAACAATATTTAAAAAAAGAAATTGTTGCAAGTGCGTTGTGGCGTTATCACTCACGAACGGTCAAACCGAATTCGGTACAAATTTTAGAGTTTGTTCTTATGGTTGTGTAGATGGTTTGTCTAAAGTTTGCACGAAATTGATTGACGCGATTGTGAGTTATGTCAACATCTGGTTTTGTCCATATAAAAAAAAAAACAACAAATACGTAGGCGTCTATGGCTGTCAGTGAAAGATCATGTTAAAGTTATTTTTCATCGAACTCGCATTGTGAACGGTCGTAATCGGTAAGAGTCGCATTTGATTTTTTTGTTTATTGAACAAAAAGAGTATTGCCACGTAAATCTGTTCTTTTTTTTTTCAAACTTGCAGCTAAACATTATCAAAGAATCGTTTAAATATAAACGTACATGTACACATTTTATTCACGCTTGACTATAAGTGTTGTTGTTTTTGGTATGCGAATAATTGAATATTTGAGGCAATGATGTTTAATACAATCTATGCTAACAAAATCTGCCTGTTTGCAAGAATGAAGAGGAGGTTGTCAAGAGTGACGTGGGCTTCTTTATGCGTTTTTGGTTTATAATAATCGAGCTATGCAACCGATGACATTATTCAGAGTCTCATATTCATCATCATGCCTAAGCGAAAGTAGAAGACACACAGTCATCTAAAGTCACGAATGTGCAAGTCTTAAGAAACGACGTACATAAGTCAACCTCAATTTTTAATTATTATTTTAACACTTGTTAAATATATAACATTGAAGGATCGTTTGTACGTATGGGATAAATTTCTAAACAATTGCACCGATCCTTATGCAATTTTTGACACTAATTGCACAAATGACAACTGACAATTGTCGTCCAATCCGAAATGGCGGCCAAACTAAATCGGTCTGGTACGCAATATGCCCACCCTGTAATTTAATCGCTAGGAAATTATTAAGTACTGTACATATTTGTCAACTTTTGTATACATCATCCGTTTTAAATGATTGTACTCGTATTTACAACGTTGGTTCGACTTCGCAATTAGCTTTTAAAATAAATAAATACCTAAGTCAACCCGCATCTATGAAACACGCTTCGCACATCATCACCCCTCGCGTTAAATGCGAACATTCAAGGTCGGTCATTGTTCCTCACACACCCCAGTCGCAACATTCTGACAGCCGCCCAGACAATGGAACACAAAATTAAAGTTCATCTCCTATAATCATTTCGTTTAAAAATCCCGAAAATCCCTTTCAGTCCAGCATCCACCAGCAAATACCAAATAACCCCAACGTAACATCTAATTCGAACCTGATTTCATATCGAAAATCCTTTCACTTAATCAAATGAAACTGACGTTCCTCTTAAAGCACGCCCGTTCACCCTGAGAGCGAAGTTTAAAAGTCAATATCCAATCGAATGAATCTATACCCTACTTGACACTTGTTTCCCTCCTCAAATGGCATGGCAATACGGGCAATTTGTCAAGACATCTGAAGGCATATTCATCAAGTTAATACAATTTTTATGAGCTCTGCCACTTGCCGTTGTAAATCAGGAGCAAAAATTAATAAACATCTTCATTGAATCAAAAGGCCCATCTAAACGTGTTTAATTTTGCTTTCTCTTTACAGCAACATGGCGTTAAAGCTGCTCTGTATGATGGCGATATTTTACCCCGCAATTCCGGCGGCTCGTTCCACGATAACACCATGTAAGTAGAACCGGAAGCGCCCAACACGCGGGCATACATCTACTCGTAAGTGTGTACACATCTACATTGGCCTTAGGAATCCGCAATAAATATTAACCTCTTAATACTCGAGCCTTAAGGAATAATCGAAAAATACGCACCACCCGCCCTTCATCGGCATGGAAATTCCCATCGATAAAGCACATGTGGGTGAACTGCTCTGCCGTTTTTTGGGGGTTTTCGTTTCTTTTTTCTTTTTTTTTTGTTCAGGCAATAAAGCCTGGTTGAGGTGGATTTATCCCGGCCCATAAAATATGGAAGCGCATAAGTATTAAAAAAAAAACGTTCAGAAATCAAGGAGGATGTGTGGCATGTGGTAGAGGTTGACTTGAAGAGGTCCTCGATGAGGCACACTTAAGCCGAAATGGTTCAATTGAGATGCCACGAAACCAAAAAGACGTTCGGGAGTGCGGTGTACTTGTCTTGAACTCTGTTCAAAGGAGGTTAGGAAAATCTCAACCGCACAAGAAGTGCTTACACCTGTCAGAGGCAACGAGGGGAATGCGAAGAGTGCAAATTAAATGGGAATGGTTGCCTCAATAAATGAATGATTGATAAGTGCCGGTGATTGGATCCCTCTCCGACGTGTATCAAAACAGAAGAGGGTGAAACACCGAGCACCAGGTGTGGGTTGATGCTGTTTTATGGCAATGGGGAGCTGTGAATAAAAGAAAGACGCAGCATATAATCGATGGTCCGACACGGCTTAAAAGTAGGTCAAGGACACTGTTAACGTTTTATCTTCATAGACGACTTCGAAATGAATTTTCGCAAACCCACTTAGAGATTGGTTCTCGTCAAATTGAAAAAATACAAGCACAAGGGCTTTAAAGGACTTCAACAAAACAATTCGTACATCAATTAGAATACGCGGCTGTCATGGAAGTGGATGTGCGAACACAATGAATCAGATAACGTGGAGCTTTCAGCAAACGCAGGCCGTTTCGATGTGGATGACACTTGTTAACAAGCATTTGACAGTCGTAGAGAGTGATCGATAACAATTAATTATTAAGTAGCTAACATCGCAACAGCATGTTGAAATTTAAATATTTTATTTAAATAATTGTTCAGTGGTGAATACACTGAGAGAATTACGTGACTTTTTAGTGTATAATTCTGAAATACACTGAAACATACAGATTTTTCAAGAAACTCGCGGTTAAACTGACCTAGTGGATGTGTGCTTTGACTTCGAATCTGACGGTACTGGTTTCGAATCAAGGTCAACGTATCAACTTTCACTTTGCGGCACCACTTCTCTGCTAATAATTGTAGTGCTTAGAGTAGTAAAAACTGAGTGGAAGAAAGACAAAAGGGGTCCAATAAGGAAGTCAAGTTCGACATCCTTCGGAAAGAATTTTATTGCTTTGATATTAAGCAACGACTGCAAAGGGTTTCAAGCGAAAGTGGCTTTTGAAAATAGACCTCAACTTCACCCAATAATGGTTTAAATGGTTTTTTAAAAAAGAAGTTTGAAGATGAAGCCTGAAAAAGCAAAGAGACGATGAGTGAGTTTAGATATTGGGTCAACGATGCGAGCCTTGTAGACGGCGTTGAGCAGAAAGGGATCATTATTAATAATCTGTCTCAATTGCAAAGATATACACATGGTGGTGGGAGTCCTTGTGCAATAGGCACTCAGTGAATGGGATAGGTCTCCCCAGAACATAACAAACCCAAGCTGTTGGTCTACGAGATCCATGGGTGTAAGGCGCTCCCTATCCATCTACCTATCCCCACAATCATCTGGCTTGATGCCACTCGATTTCTTCTTGTAGGGTACTTGAAGAAAATGCGTACACCAATAATCTGACCACAACCTTGATGCTTAAGGAAAAAATTCGACACGAAATTGCTGAAATACTCGTAACATCAGAAGTCTATGAAATTGTTATGAGACGGCCATTTAAGTGATATAATATTTCGTACATATTTAAAAGATAAATTTCGACCTGGAACATTAAAGTCACCCTGTATGTATCCGCTACGAAAGCATCCTCACCTTCAACTGGTAAGGTCATACAGCATGTATACATAAATACCAAAATTACCACAAAGGCCCTAAATTTACTTGGCGTAAATTCTACTCTAAACTTTTGAGAAAACTATTCTTAATACGGAAATCCAAACATGCCATTTTTCAACCGTTTTTTTCTTCAATTTTGAACAAGAAAAAAAACTCTGAAAAACTTAAAGGATTCACATTCATAGACTTGTCTTCGGTTCATTTGTTTCATCTGACAATTCATACAGGCAGTCATGTTCTAAGTCTTGTCTTCATTGAATTCCAGTCGCAATGACATAACTGTGATTTGATAGACCTCCCGAACCTAAATATATTTTCCGGTTTGTGGGCTAAAACAACTAAAAAGCTAAAACAACAAAAACACTCGTTTTGTCGTTCATTCTCAGACAGCTTTGACGATGTGTACATATTTCAAAGATGTGAATGTTTCAAAAAAGTTTTTATGCAAGGCGACGCTCTTTCATCCTACTTTTTCAACATCATTCTTGTGAAGACCGTCTAAAAACGTCTACCCAATGCTTGTCTTCCTAAAATCCATGCTGAATTTGCTGACATAAGCTTGTGCCTTTGACGTGATTTGGAATCGAATCTAGACTGAAAGTAGTTGACGCACACACAACAATTAGACATATTAAAGATAAATTCCTTACGGAGATCGAGAAATTGACACGAGTCTCAGCGGATATCATTTAAACCCTTAATGCCGAACATCACCACACACGCACCCGGCATAAGTACTGATTACGTATGAAGCAAGGGATATTACCGAATTTTTTATTGCGTTAGATAAATTTAGATAGATATATACTATATACTATATATACATATGGGGGCGCCGTGGCGTAGTGGGTAGGTGCGTCGACTCCTACGCTCGAGGTCGTCGGTTCGAATCTCGAAAAAAACACCAAACAGTTTTTCACGGCTCCACCTCGAGTCACTGACAATGCTCGAAGAGTACAACTGTCTAGAAAAAGCTTCTCAAACTCGCCGTTCGGAGTCGGCATTAAACTGTAGGTCCCCTCCACTCGTGAAAGAACACAACACAACACGAGTGGTTGCTGAGAACCTAGGCCCAAGGTCCACCTCGGACTGTAGCGCCGCCATTATTATTATTATTAGATATATACTATATACACATGCATGTGTGTACAAATGCTGTATTGAGTAGTTTACTCGGGATAAAGTTAAAAGAAAATTAAAATTAAATAGTTTGAATTCGTTACCTAATTGAACCGAACATTCACCGCATGAGTACAACTCCCATTTGCCTAGTTTATTCCCTGCTTCATTTCTATTTGGTGATATTAATCCTAAAACCTGCAATAAATAACCTGTTTTAATATCACAATCGTTTGAATAATTTGCATATAACTCCAAAAAGAAAAAAAAATACCAAGGCGAAATATATCAAGATATTTGTGGCCGAGGAATGACACGTCTCGGGATTTTTTTCTCACAATAACTGCGTACGTACATATATACTTGTAGATTGTTTCTCGCGATACGTGTCATGTCCAATTGGGGTTAAAAATAATTGTTTTCTATCGCATGATGCCTACCCCTCACAGCAGGAAAAAAAATCAGCTTCCAAAGGAGCAGAGAAAATTGGGGTTGACGTATACAGAAAAAGAAAAATCCACGGGGGCGATCCCTTAAACAAAACATTATTAAAAAATGCATATCCTTGATTATGAAAAAAAATGTATTTGCCTTAATAACAAACTCAGACCCGTGGTAGGAGGGGAAACATCCATTACTCAAAAGGGTAAGTCTTAAATTTCCTTTGGCAACAAATCTTAGGGATAATTTTTGTTTTTTGAGTCGATAATGAAATTGGCTACTGGGCGATTGGTTTTTTAGTTTCTTCCGAAACGCAAATCTTTCCTAGCCCCAAACCACATTAAGGAATAATGTTTCATGAAATTCGATAGCCATGTAATTATCTCATGCGATCAATATAGCATAAGTAAATTAAGTCTTTCCGTTAGACATCCTTTTTGTGGCTCCATTAACTTCCACATCAAACTTCATCCATCTCTATTTACTTTAATAGGGTTCTAAGTAACTGTCGATTGTAATAACAAGTTCAAACAAAAAACTAAAGAAAAACTCAACACAAACTCCTGCACTTTGACTACATATATCCACTGTCCTAAAATACCTGACACCTAACCCTTAATCTTACGGTAAGTCTCCTAAAACCACCGCGCTAGCAATATTCTTAACAGCCTCTGATTAATTTAATTATCAAACTTTCCCGATGCTCTGTGAAACTTTAATTACTGCCTTGATGTAGGTTTGCAGTCTCAACAGATTGGATCGATAAAAGGGTAGAAATATTCATATATAAGGGATTTCCGTTGTTTTTTACTTTTAAAGGTCTGGTCTTAAATTCTTAAGAAACTTTTTTTTTGCTTTGTTTTGTTTTTGGGAAGTAACCGACCCGAAAACCCAAACTCATAAATCGTCGAAATGCTGCTGATAGAGAGAACAGAGTCCTTGACAATTGCCTTGGGGTTTCGGGGTCCCTGATGTTACACTTTTTTGCTGCTTTTGTTTTTAAAAAAGATGAAGTAGGCTCATCTGCTGGAAGTGATTTGTTGAAAGTCTGATAACTATTCCAGGAACAAATAAACCCCCGTCTTGTGGTGAATTTTTGATATTAAATACACACGTATTTCCATACCGTAGCCCATGCGTTATTTAGTTTTATAATTAACTTTCCCCTAGGGTGATGGGAGTGATGGAATGTGAATTGGCCCTTTTGATAGCTGTCGGCACATCACATTTGGGATGTTTCGCTGACGGCATAAATTATATCGCGAAATTTTGAATTGAACTGAAAGTTTTAATTACACCATAACCCCATTCTGACGGAAGCCTTTGAAAAAGAGAAGGATCACCCCATTGGCAGCTTAAATTAGAAGGATCTCAGTCTACACATCCTACATAACTTATCCTAATAGGTAATTCGGTTATTACGAGCAAGCCAAAAACTATAATGACGTACAATATTTTGAGAGCTTTCATTTGCATAAGCGGTGTGAGGGATGTTCCTTATGGAATATCACTCCTTGACTCGAAGGGCCTAGTGTCAAGGTGAATGACACTGCAACAATGGCGGGAGGCAATTTTTTGACAATATTTGCGAATATCATGTGGAATGCACTCCGAGTCAGAAACAAGGTGCTTCCACAGAAACAAGGTGCTTCCACAGATGCGAACAAAACACATTTGATAAATTTCGCTAGAGAAAAAACGAATTGGATTTCCAGCAGTTAAAACTTTTCGGATATGAGATTAAAATGACCAAGAGAGTTAAATATTGTACTCGGGTATTTACTTAGATACCAGACTTACTTGGAACTGTCACATCGAACAGAAGATTCGGAAGGCGACAAGGGTGTTAAAGCAACGCAAACAATTATTTGGACCAGAGACAGCATTCTGGATGTAAACGATGACCCTTAGACCAATCGTTACTTATACTTCTGTGGTATAGTGACAGAAAGCATGCCAGACAACTGTTAAGAAGCATTTAGATAAGGACCAACCTCTAGCATCTTTGATCGGTATCATCGGTGCCAACGAAGGCAATGGCAGCCTACCTATAATAAAACTGAGTCTGCCAAAATAAGGTAGACATTATACAGGACATTCTCGCTACAGTGAACATATGTTTTTTTTTTCTTTGAACCTTTCAGCATGCAAAAACACGTCTAAAATTCATTAGTCCTATGCTTTCGGAAGTATCCATACAATCGTCCAAATTTGCCGTGTTGTGCGAGAATCTTGGGGTTGTTTCAAGCAAATGCAAAGTGTGTGTTGCTTGTACATGGAATGTATTATTTTTGTTGCGTTTTACGTTTTTTACGGATGAGTTTTTTTTGTTAAAAATAAAATATTCTTTTTTATAAATATTGGCTTGTTTTTTTAGTAATTACAAAGAAAAATTTTAATTATATTCTATTTTTCATGAATTGTACTTCAAAACGTACGCATTTTGATGAAATTTGCTTCAAGTAGTTCACGCTCGTTACAATGAAAAATGTCGCTCCAATGAACAGGCCCAGTTTTATTAGTTATATTCTAACTTCAACCCAAAATATCTATAATATTATATACATTGCTCGGGTACAAACAAGTATTAAGAAAAACCCCATCCCTTCCACCAGATGACGTTCTCAGCAGTTGGTGATGTCAAGGCGGTCTTTGCAAGAATTTTACGGCCGTTACACCTTTTGTCATATAAGATTCATTTGGTTCATGAGTTGAAAATTAAAACTATGGCTCAACTGGTTAACCCCATTCGCCCAATTTATGCAAATAAGCCAAGAACCATATAACAGTTTAAAGCCAATATCCGAGACGAAGTGAGGGCACTTTGACCTGAAATTCTAAGAAAAGTAATGGAAAATGCTGTGGAAAGACACCGTCAGGTCGACGCAAAAAATAGGTACCGTTTGAGAGATATTACATTTATAAAATAATGTGAACATATCTTTAAACCATAATCGAAATTTTAACAAATGCCAAGGTTAAATAAAGTCGGAAAAAAATGTTACTCATCAAATAAATCTTATCGTTTCTTATGCGCCACTCTGTATATGTTACTATATACTATATCTACACAAATTTATCTAACGCAATAAAAAATTCGGTAATATCCCTTGCTTCATACGTAATCAGTACTTATGCGGGCTGTGTGTGTATGCGATATGCACTGAGACTCGTTTCAATTTCGCGATCTCAGTAGGAAATTTGTGTTTACTAATTCCTGAGAGTACGACGGCGAAGTGGGTGTATGCGTCGACTCCTACACGCTAGACTTCTAGTCTAGGTTTGATTCCCAGAACAGGATTTGGGCCTAGTTATTCAGCAAACACTCGTGTTGTGCTTGCTATTCTCCTCACACGAGTGGAGGAGACCTACAGTTTAATTCCGACTCCGGACGGCGAGATTGAGAAGCATTTTCTAGACAGTTATACTCTTTGAACAATGTCAGTGACTCAATAGAGGTGGAGCTGTAAAAACATCAAAGATTTTTTTCGGGAATCGAACTCAGACTTCGAGCACTTACCCACTAAGCCACGGCGCCCACTTACATATAGTAAGATATTTTATATGGACCCATAAGTGCTAATTAATAATGGCGGCGCTACAGCCCGAGATGAACTGTGCGTGTTATTGCTCTCTCTCGTTTGGAGGGGATTTACAGTTTAATGCTTGGTTTTTTTTCGAGATTCAAACCTTAGACCTCGAGTGTAGGAGTCGATGCACCTACCCACTACGCCACGGCGCTCATGCGATAATTGTATCCATTTATTGTTCAACATAATGAAAAGACAGTTAGCCATCAAAGCTATGCATTTATTATTTTCAGTCTAAAAAATATCATCTTCAATTTAAGTGCAGTCAAATTTGTATATTAAAGTCTTCATATTTTTGCTGCTATTCCCCACGTTCTCAGGGACAGTTTTGGTTGTAAGTGGCAATGCGTCCTACCCTTTTCAACAGTCATTAACTCAAGAGGCTAAGTTATAGTCCTCTAACGAAATAATGCCTATAAGAAGTAAGAACAAACTTTGCGGTGATGTCCCATGTATGCTGTTTTACGAAGGATACAGCTCAACCGCTTACACACTCGTCTGCTATAAAAACAGTAAGCCTTTCTATTTGCGCAATTCATCACCAGTGAACAGTAGACAAATGTTGAGTTTAGTAGGCTTCGATGACAACTCTTTGAGGCTTTAACTTTATTACTCCGTGCATGAATCATATCATTCGGCATGCCAGCGTTTGACTACAGTGAGGGAATGAATATAAAAGCTCGTTAAATATTCCCCTTTGGTCAGAACACAGCACACAGTTTCATTTCAACTGTAATGTCAATAATCAAGAATATTAAATTGGATGCTCTACACAGCCATGCGTGCAATTAAACACCAATCGATGCCTTTGCCGAAGACTCCAAGTCGCGCAGTGTCACTGTGGCATTGTGTACAAATAGTGCTGAAAGCCTTTTGTGTCACGCGAATATTGACCGTCAACAGTATCCCGTTCTTTTTTTTTATTTAATCAACGTGATTGGTAAAAATGTTCATTAATTTCAATTTCAAGTAAAATTTACAAAGAATCTTAAAGTGAGAACCTTTAAGGTAGTTAAGAAATTTGTTCGCAAAAGTACGAATGACTGTTAACCCAAGCAGACAACAATGGGAAACGAATATGGTTCTAAGCAATAACAACGCCAAGGAAATCTACACTGGTAGTGAAGTTGGCGCGGGTATTAACTCGGAACATCTCCAAATCAGCCAATCTTTTAGACTATCGGATCATTGTTGTGGCCATCGATGAAAACGATATCGAGTGAGAATATCGTCATTTACAGCGATAGTCAAGCAGCAATTAAAGCGCTCGAATCAACATTTTTAAGATGTAGATCGGCAAGAATCTTCCGTATATCTCTTAACGAGATATCTAGACAATGCAGCCATATTGTGTGGTGGGTTCCTGGACACAGAGATATTCCAGGAAACTGTGAAGCCGACGAACTAGCCAGAAAGGATACAATAATTATTAACCCCACCATTGTCAATATTTATGTGCCGATAGAAACCTTGAAAACCAAAAGCTAGCAATCAGCAAGGCTTGTGAGAGATGGAGAAACTTTAGCACCTGCCTTCATGCGAGATAAACGTGGCCAAAAATTGATCTTCGGAAAACCACAGCCGTCCTCCGCCTTAGCAGGAATAAATTTGGGCAACCTAGTAGGATTCCTCGGAAGCCCTCTCTCGGAAAACCAAGCTGACTTTATACAAGACATTGATCATCCCAGACCTGCTGTATGGAGCAGAGGTATGGACAATATCCCAAGCGGATGAACAACCTATTGGTCTTTTCGAGAGAAAAGTTCTGCGCGCGATCTTTGGTCCTGTTTGCGTTGATGGCATTTGGAGGAGAAGGTTCAACCACGAACTGTATGGGCTGTACAGCGATATGAGTCTAGCCAGGCGTCCAACGCGGATCCAACGCCTAAGATGGCTAGGCCATGTAGAGCGTATGGACAACTTAGCTCCGGCCCGAAGAGTCTTCGACTCTGAGCCTGTGGGACAACGCAACAGAGGACGTCCACGTACAAGGTGGCGCACACAAGTCGAGGAGGACCTCGGCCGGCTTGGTGTGCGAAACTGGAGACAGCTAGCGAAAGATCGTGCTGGCTGGAGAATCATGTTGAGTGAGGCCAAGGTCCACATCGGACTGTAGCGCCCTAAGAAGAAGAAGAAGAAGAAGAAGTAACTGGCATTGAGCAGGAAAGCAGAGCACATTTAGGGTGCTTTTGAGAGTAGAATTATCCGTCGAATTTTCGGTCGCGTATGCGAAGAGGGCGAATGGAGGGAAGATACCGCGAACTCTTAGAGTTCTACCAAGATGTGGATGTAGTCCAAAAAGCCAAAAAACGACGACTACCCTGACTCGGCCACATCGAGCGAATGGACAATAACACTCCAGCAAAGAGGATCTTCGAATCACAGCCCACACTTTCGAGAAGAAAAGGAAGATCGAACCTCCGGTCAATATTGCGACGTAAAGGCTTCTTTACGCAGAGCGATTTTTACACTGCGGTGAGATTATTTTTCACGTAGGAGTGCTTTGACAATGCGACGAGCTCTATTTGACAGGCGACATGGATTACAGCGTATTATAACGGCGATGAAATGTGTTAAAAAGACGATCTGTGTGACAAAGTCTTAAGCTGTGGTTCCTTTTGTTTTAATCCTAGGCGTTCTCCAAAGCATTACAATAAAAGAACAGGAATTAAGGTTGCTACGGTATTAACACATGGTATACCACTTCTGTTCGCACATCTCATATTTTTTAATTTGTGGAAGTCTTGTACCTTTTTACAAGAAATGGTATCTTAGTCATCAACCCCCATAATTTCCACTCAGAAAACAATGTAATTCTTTAAACTTTACTTAGAATTAAGATAAGTATATGCATATTTGCACAGCGGTCTTATTCACAATTTTCATTTTGAATACCCTACCACATGCAGACCCCCTCTCGACGTTCAATCTGTTCCGCTTTAGTTAAACATCAGAAACATAAATAACAAAGGGAGTTGAAAAGTCAATAACCTAACCAAAATCGCTACCACCTCATCTGGCCCCCAAAATAAGTAGAATTTGGAATCGTCATTCACCACACGTGGTCGCGGTAGGGCAGTGGTTCAGTATGTCGGCGACTATGCCAAAGTTTAAATTCCCCATGGGGCACCAGCAATTTATTTTATCCCAACACAACATGCAGGCCAGTAACAATGATACAAGGATTACATCCAAACGAAATACCTTTTCCAAATTTGAAATCCGCAGAAGACTGCAACTCCCACACGAATAGTTGCGTGAGACTAGGCAATTGTCCTTAATGGATGCCCAATTACCAAATGTTTATTTACGTTCCACGCGAAACCGCTCTTCAGCTAACAAGGAAATAAAGCAAAAAACCACAGATTATCTAATGACATGACACAGCGGATAATTCGCCAGTTCTTCTCTAAATTAGATCCGAAAACGTCGATTAGTTCGAAAATGAGATAATTATAGGTGTTGTTTCATGACATTACCTTATTGACACTTTTGATGAGGGTAAATATTATCTGCTAGAGCAAGCATTTAATTGATTTCGTTACACGAACGATATCCTAATTTGCTTAGGCGTATATTTTTGAAGAAAAATGTGATGTGCTTTATTATAAATTATTTTGATGAGATTGTAAGTCGGACTTTGCTTGATGGACCAAATTTTTTCTATTTCGTTCACAGTGAACACTGATTTTGAGTAATGGATCCTTACAATTGGAAAAAATGATATCGGCCAAGTGGCTGCCGCCAGTGTTGATACACATTTATCGCATTTTTCATGATTTTCCACAAGATTTCCGGTGATAACTGTTCGCACTCCTGGCGAATATTCTCCTTAAGAACTGCGATTGTCTGAGGCTTGTTGGCATAAACTCGCGACAAGTAGCTTCAAAGTCTGGGAGGGTTAAATCGAACGATCTTGCTAGTGTCAAATCGCCAAAACGGGAGATCATGCGACCAAGAAACGCCTCCTTTACAATATCTATTGTGGCTCGTACTGTGTGTGCGTTCGTACCGTCTTGTTGAAACCACATGTTCACCAAGTACCACTCATCCAATTCCGGCAGTAAGAAGTCGCTGTAGAGTCTGTCTGGTGATGCCCAATTGCGTGGCCCGTCGTCCGGTTGATGTTTCTTCGTTCTCAGCCATATCGGCAGTCACAGCCGCGATATTGTCGGCCGAACGTCCCGTCCGGTGGAGGCAGTGCCCTGCATGCTCTTCTGTGGTTCCAGTCTGTTCGAGTCGAGTAGCTAAGTGCCGGAATGTTTGCCCAATTGACGCGACACGATTAGGAAATCGACATCGAAATTCGCGATGCGCTAAGGCCACCGACCGATTATTGTTAAAAAAAAATGGACACAATTGTTCCACGCCCTTGCGGAATACAGCGCTCCAGAGCTGCAGCTGTCTAGTTCACAAATGTCAAATATGATTGATATAGAACGCCATTTGCAAAAATTATAAATGGCGGCGCTACAATCCGAGGTGGACCTGGGCCAAACTTCTCAGCAACCACTCTCGTTGTGCGTACTATTGTTCTCTTACGAGTGGAGTTGACCTACAGTTTAATGCCGACTCCGAACGGCGAGATTGAGAAGCTTTTTCCAGACAGTTATACTCTTTGAGTATTGTCAGTGACTCGAAAGAGGTGGAGCCGTGAAAAAACTGTTTGGTGTTTTTTTCGGGAATCGAACCGACAACATCGACCGTAGGAGTCGACGCACTTACCCACTACGCCACGGCGAACACATCAACATCACATCATTACAACATCTTGAGATAGGAGATAGGATGATTTTCCGCCACTTTATATATTCACGTCTCTATAATTCATAGAGAGCAAAACTGTCAAAAAAATCTTGTGGAGCCTAAAAAATGTGGAGCCCCTTCAATCGTAACAGAACAACAGCACGCAAAACTCGAACGATTGCTAGAGAAGCTAGTCCCAAGTAGCACAAAACAAACACGTATACAGTTATTTACATTCTGTTTTTCTTTGTCCCTGTAAATAAAATTGAACATATTGGCAATATTCGACATTTCAACAAAGCAGTGAAGATCTTACAGGCAGTTCACAACAGTAAAGAAGTTTACGTCTTTACGTATTGCTTCGATTTATCAGAGTTGCAAAGAAAATCAACCCGAACAACTATTTCTCAAAACAACTTTTGTTCTGTATCCTAAAGAATTATTAGAGCGGAACATATTTAAATCCTTCTCCTTGCCAAGACTTATCACAACAATATGTCACCTCTTCAATATTAAATGCGAATTTAAACTTTTCTGAACCCAAACAGGAAAAGAAATTTGGCCGTGCATGGAATATAAATTGTCACTCTTACATTCAGGCCATGAGCAGTCCCAGAAAACTTTTGTTAAGTTGAAACAACCCTCATATACACATATACTGAGTGTTTTTTTTTAACCCAATATTAACTTCAGGCAGTTATATCTGTCAAATGAATTGCCATATTGCAAACTGCCAGTGTTATTTTTATTCAGTTGTCAGTGACATACGTACACGCCTCGGTAACGCTACCAAATTTATTGTTTCAAAATTATACTCGTAGTTTCTTTCACCAAGCTTATAGAGGACCTGCACCATTTTACTGTTTTCAGCGATGAGGCTTATTTTTGGCTCAATGGGTATATCAATAAGCAGAATTGAGAGATGATAATCCACATGAGATTATCGAAACACCGTTACATCCCGAAAAAAATACATTTTTGTGCTGTTTGTGGGCTGGTGAAGTCATCGGAGCATAATTTTTTCAGAATCGAGGCTAATCAGCGTGGTACGGTCTACGGTACTCGCTATAGTCATGATTAATGGCTTCTTCGTTCCCCGATTGAACGGCATGACTGTAGAAGAGATGTACATAATTCCAGTGGGACGGCGCTAGGTGCCATACAACAAACGAAACAATCAACAAAATGCGATGAACGCATAGTTTAACTCAATTGACCTGTAAATTGAACACCGAAATGTTGTGATTTTACGCCTCTTGATTCTGTTCAGTGGGAATAGTGGGAAAAGTGAAGTCGCAAATCCACGCTGACAGACCAACAACAATCGGCAATTTTTTTGTTATAGAAGGCATATGACCAAAAAAAGTTTGAGGAAGTGTTCTAAAACTTTGTCTCTCGCATTCATTAGATACAGCTGTGGTGGGTATATGCCTAAAGTTGCGTTTGAAAATTAATTGCAGAATATAAATAAATGGCTATTTAACGACATTTTATTTGTTTTGTTCAAAATCAATGTTGGATTTAAAAAACAACGGATTTACGGGTGTTTTGACAAGTCACTGACTTTTTGAACTTACCGAAAAATAACGTTAAATGCAACACTGCTCCTCTCAACTGACGTCTACTAATATACTCCTGTGAAGTTTTGAACAGCTCCATTATTTACGGGCTAACTATAATAGCCGTACGAAAACTTTACCTTATGTTAAAACCAAACGAAAAGTAACCAGAAGCATCGTCAAATTTCGAAGTCTATAATTGCTCATAGAAACTTATGTAGAATTTAGCTGCCCACTGACATTTGCGTATGTACAGAGCAGAGCTCCAACGTAACGCGATGTTAAGTCGCAATCCGAAAGAGTTTTTGCAAGGTTTCGTTACCGTGTACGAAACATGAATCCATAACAACACCCCAGAGAACGAGGAACAATCAAGACCGTGGGTTTATCCGGGTGCACGTGTACCACAGAAGGTCAAGGTGGGTCTGTCGGCCGACAAAGTCATAGCCACAGCTTTTTGGGATACATTCGGTGTTATCCACAGCGATTACCTTGAAAAGTATAACATGTTCTCCGACGAATATTATTCAAAACTTTGGGGAGGTTCGATATCAATTTGAAGCAGAAACGACCGCATTTGGTGAAGAAAAAGTTACTGTTCCGTCAGAACAATGCACGGGTGCACATTGGTTGGGTGTACATGAAAAAAATCCATAAATTGAGTAACGAACTGCTACCCCATCCGACATATTTTCCACTTTTAGCCCACTGCGACTGTTTCCTGTTTCCAAACCTGATGGCCTCATCACATTTTCTCTGTACTACTACATTTTCACTCCGTTTCGGTCATTGAATAAATTTAACCTTTCGTCGTTTTTGGACGTCAAGGAGTAAGGCATGTACCCGTTATAATTTCTATTAAGATAAATGTATTTTAAATCAATTGTAGCAAAGAATGAGTTATTTTAATTTGGGGTAATTTAATTTTTATATACCTCAACCGGTTAACCCGCGATGAATAGTGATCCACCAACTCGCAGTAAAAAGCACGAGTACGAGCGCTGCGCCGACTCCCTCGAATGCAATGAAAGAAGAGAGCAAAGATGTGGTACGGGTGCTCTAGATGAAATTGTTTTAATTTTCATAAGAATTCCATCGTTTTGGAAACTGCAACCACAACTATGGTTTTCCCAGGTTGAGTCACAATTTTTCACCTCACCTGGGACCTCACGACGTGACGAAATATCAGACTGAGACAGTCGTTATGAAAAAGCAGCATTATAGCTCAATTAAGTGATATAATTCTCAATCCTCAATCGCAGAATGTTAGGATCAATAAATGAAATTTGTGTTTAAATTCTTCTTTATTAAAACCATATTTCGATGACAAAAATAGAATGGACCGTATTCGAACGAAACAATGAGATTAATAATGGATATTAGCTCTGATCCGCACGCGTGACAAAAGTACAGTGAGGAAAATTGATTTTCCATCAAACACCAAACGTCGGCGCACAGGCCACCAAAAGGATGTACCGGTGATCGGTACCCCTGGATCGTCGCGCTGCTGAGTACGGGATGGTCGACTGTTTTTCTCGTCTCCCTTTGTTGGTCCTTCTTTGCGCCTCACGAATGGTTTTGGCTCGTCGTCGTCGCTCTGCACGTGCTGTTTGTTCGCACGCAGGTATCTCAGAATGCCAATGCCCGTTGCTCATGCTCCGTATGGTTGTTGGTTTAGGTCGCCCTTGCTCTTAAGTGTTGCTGTAAATTTTGGTGGTGCGATATGCGCGGATGAATTCCCGATAGGGTTGTCGGTTCGCACCGCCCACAAGACGCCGTGGATGATTCAAACACAGAATTTGTTTAGCACACTAAAGGAGAGGCACATATCCGAATTTGCTGATTCCGAGTCACACCTGTAGATTTCGAGAGTCAAGTCTGTCAACTTACTCAAAAAGTGCAAGAGTTGAAATGCTACATGTCTGCACTTACACGTCGCAGCCTTCTACGATCTAACACGAAACGGGAAAATGGTAATCATAGACGAAGTAGATCAGTCAATAATGAAGAGAAATATTGCTAGTATCATCATCAACATGGATTCAAAGCTCGAAAGTGTCGTCCTCATTGTTCTTTTGTCAAAATGTCAAAAAGACAGAAAAACTGAAAGGCTTGTTGGCAACTCACGACCCATTCATTCGTGCTTCCAGCAACGGTACAGCAAAAACGTAACAAGCAAATCTCCAAGGACTCATACGCCAGCAACGAAAAGAGAATAACCACTTATGGTGAAAAAACAATTGTACTAAGTTTTGTGTTAAAACGTAACTTCAGAGGACATTCGAAATCCCTGATGCACCAGGCACCTTGAACACCATGGACTTTCTCCACCAATTTAAAATAATTGCGGATGTCAGGAACAAGCGCAGAATTGATACAATAGCATCAAGCAAACCTTGCGGTCATTTAGCACGCGTAAAGTCACTTCAATCTGTTGCGCATTTCCTTATAACTCGCTTCTTTCAAGGAAAACATCGCCCACGCCAAAAGAAACTCTTCACGGCGTAAAAAAACATCTTTACGAGAGGCTCGTCGATATTTACGTCACCGGCACGACATCTGTCTGTTTCTCCAAGAATGTTAAAAGCCGCCATAACTGAATTTCACGCCATGCTCGACTAAGGGATTTTCTGCCCATCTAAAATTCCGAGCGTTTAAATGCGGTCACTGTACTGGATAGGTACCCAATGCCACATATACAAGACTTCTCGTATTTTCTGAGGAACCAAAAAGTATTCTCTACTTGAGCTGCAACGCGCGTTCCAACAGATTCTGTGGAGGCGACGTACCGAAATCAGCCATTATCACGTCGTTCGGACAATTCGAGTTCTGTAAAATGACGCAACGCCGATCAGACTATCCAACGTTTTGTCGACAATATACTTGGAGGCTTCGATTTTACACATTTCGATGACATTTGTTAAGAAAAAAATATAAAATGTAAGCAAACCATAAGTTATCAACATCATATAAAGTTTATCTGTAAGAAAATGTCTTTCTCTTCTCCATGTTTACTTCTTAATGTCTTAACACTTTTCACTTTGATTGTAACTCTTACCTAAGGAACACTGGAATTTTGGATGTCGTTTCTTTTTGACTCTCGAATCTCTCGCAGAAATATCCAAGATGAATCAAGAGATTTGTGATGTTCCTAAACTCTGAAAGATGACTCCAATAATAATAATAATGGCGGCGCTTCAGTCCGAGGTGGACCTGGGCCTAGCTTCTCAGCAAACACTCGTGTTGTGCGTGCTATTGTTCTTTCACGAGTGGAGGGGGCCTACAGTTTAATGCCGACTCCGAACGGCGAGTTTGAGAAGCTTTTTCTAGACAGTTATACTCTTTGAGCATTCTCAGTGAATCGAAAGAAGTGGAGCCGTCAAAAAATTGTTGGTGTTTTTTCGGGCATCGAACCGACAACATCGAGCGTAGGAGTCGACGCACCTACCCACTACGCCACGGCGCCTAATCTAAACAAATTACTCTAATCTCTAATCTAAACAAAAACAAACCTTACAATAAACACTTCCTTTCACTCTCAGAGCTGTGGTATCAATACGGCACATACTCGTAAGTAGTGCTTATTGGGTTTCTTTCAGAACCTCCACATAATTAACAGTTCTAGAACTCTAACTAAATCAGGCAGAACGACATGGACGGCTAATGTCGTATCTGTGTACCTACATAACCTTGCTCCAATGGCACACATTTATTGTCGGTCAGTGCACAAAATTATTGATATGCCGTTCCGATTAAATCCATCACACTAATACTTTTTAATAGTAGACCACTTTTATTTCCATCAATTCAGTTCGAAGTGGACTCTTAGTTGAATTTTCATTAACAAGAGCAAAGTGCTTTAAGGCAATCTACTGCACAGTACCGTGTACATCCGTTTTAATGATTTAAGCGATTCATTTTGCAATTAATTCCAGCCAACAATGGTGTCCCCAATGGAACGACTGCAAAAGCTATTTTCCAAGCTTTGATATTCAATAATTCCTAATCGAGAATAATTCTGCCTTGCATACTAATGCAATTGACAGTTCAATCAGTTTAACTGAATCCCACTCATCGATCCGATTCAATTGAAAATAATTAAATACCTTCTCTTGCATGCCATCGGGAAATAAAAAAGGGAATGAACTCCGGGGCTCTGCACACACATTCGCATTCCACATTCAATGCCATTCATGTATTTATGAAAAGCTTAGCAGGATATACAAATGCATACTTCGATTCTGGGGAACTCATTCCAGGAAATGCACAGATACCCAGCATCTAATCCTATTGACAAATTTATATTTCCCCATGAATTTTCTATGAATGCCTTAAAATTCAAAGTACACAACAAGCCAGCACTGTTGTGGGCTGGCCCGTGTTTGTTTAACAAACAAAATCCATTTGAATATGCCTCCCTTACGGCAGGATATTAAGAATGCATACTCGTCCGCATTCCCAGCAAGAAGAATCTCTCAAGCATAACCACAAATACTCCCCCATTAATCATCCACAAGTTATTATCGTTCGAGTGCTCCAAGCACTCTCCCAATGAACCCAACTTTAAAAACATTCTTCTAATGTCCTGCAAATGGGTGGCCAAAGTGGAATCCAAGTAAAACTCCGATAAGGACGAGAGTTGCTCCGTCTTCGCGAACAGAAAAAAAAGAAACCACAGCACAAACAACACCACCATCATCGTCGCCGCCATTGTTGGAGAGTTGGCCAATATTCAATTAACATACTCGCACACATTGGGGCGAAGTAATTTCTCCTTCGCAGAATGCATTTCATAAAGTTGAAAATGCAAAAGTGTGTAAATGGAGGAAAACTTCTGTAGAATCTTTAATCAGCGGGAGTCTCTGTGGATTGGTTTCGTACCTCTGCAGGGTTATTGCAGTGTTTTTGCAAGTGATATGTGGTCCAGTTTCAGTTTTAATTTCAACACAAAAAGGAAGGGAAACTTTAAGGGTAGCACACTCGTGCACAGCTAATAGTTATGTACTCGGTGCTGAGTACAGGCTGAAACGATACCTTTGGGTGCTGTGCCCAGGCCCAACCCACCAAGGTCAGGATTTACGATTGCGTTGGCTTTGTGGAGTTCATGTGCAGTATTTTACTAATTACTTTGTAGTTTTTAATCCTTGAGTTGAATGGAATGAGATCCTTTTATATACGAATTGAGAATCTTAAACTTGGCAGCGTTAAAAGTAATCTTCAGCTTTTATTCTGATTAATATCAAAGAAGAACCTAGGTCAAGTATTTTGTTCAAAGGATGCTCATGGTTTTGTCGAGGTAATTGGAAGTTTTCATTAGAAAATATCGTTTGTGGGTGCTTGTGTAGATGTGTTGGAGAAGAATGTCAAAGCACTCAAATGGAATTGAGATGTTGTTGATGCTGATGGATGAGGGTGTAAACTCTTAAAACGGGTGCATTTGCATCAAGTTGCAAAGCAATGAATGATGCAGTTGAAGAATTGACAGCAGAAGTGATGATGGTTATCTACCATGTCTTGCAAAAACCTTTATATCGGGTTTTTAAAACCATTTGAGATATCTCGAAAATCGTACTATTGGTTTCAAGTACAATGAAAACTTTTATGTATGGAATTCAACTTTGTTCATATATCAACTACGAGGACATTTGCAGCGGCTGATTCGTATTCAATTTTCGATGACTCAGGCACACATTTCGACGGAAACTGCCGCTGTCTCTCGTTCAATATTGGATCTGAGTTACCTTAACGACGCCGGCTTGTTGGCATAAACCAATGATTTAACGTAGACCCACGAAAAAAAGTATGAAGGTGTGAAATCACACGTTCTACGCGACGAATCGACAGTACCACTTCATATGTTTATCTAATAGAGTTTTCAATAATGCGATTGTTGCACCCGCTGTCTTTAATGTCTTGTCCATGCAATTGACTATAGAATTAATGTTGCAACATGTCTCTGTAGCAATCTCCATTGACTGTAACGGTCAATGACGGTCATTTTCATCAACGAAAAAAAAACGGCCCTATGAAGTGGTGTTTCTTGAAGCACATAAGGGTTTTCGCCTGACAAATAAAGTATATTCTGTTTGTTGACATTGCCGTTTACCAAAAATGCGCTTCATAATTGAAGATGAATTGAACCAACCCCCTATCTTACTGGAACGGGAATATCTAGCGGTGAAAATTTGGACTCAAATTTGTTCACGAGAATTACGACCAAAAATTGACGTTTTTTTTTGCATTTTTTTGTTTTATTGTTATTCATAATATCTTAAATACTAGGGACAAAAATGCTTAAACTAGTTTTTAATGTTAACAGATATTTGAACTATAACCTACTGGCCCTTCACAGGCACTCTAAGCTAATCTAAAACTAATCTTAATGTCTTTCGACCTAATCTAACCGAATTACTTATTTTAACAAAAATTATTAATTTATTATATAACTATTCATTACTAAGAAAACTGAAAAAAAAAACTTAGTGGCTGTACGTTTTTCTTAAAAACACTTAACACTAACTTACATACTAACTTACATGCTACCTTAACTAATTTTTTTTTTTTTTTTTTTTTTTTTTTTTTTATAAAACTATAAAACTTACAACTACACCTATACTACACTTAACCTAGTATGTAAGTCGGCCATTGCGTGCGTTCTGGGACAAGCGCCCGATCTACCGCAAGACAGAGGACCGACTTTCCCTTTTTGGGAACATAACTACCTCGGGTCTATAACCACAGGGTTTGACGATGGAGTTCTTCTCCCTAGCCACCAGAATCGTTGATGCTGCTTTTTGGCATCTTCAACATCGCGGGTTGAGACCGCCCTGCTGAAACGGAGACGCTTCTCAGCGCTCTGTGCGACGTTTCGGTCGTAGTTGAGCCGCCCATCCACAGTCGAGCGGGCGAAGTGGAATATCAGCGGAACCGCTTTTCTATCCTGTATCAGGCCATTTCTATCTAAATAGATGAATGCCTCTGGGGGGACGAAGCCATTGTGCCGTACCCTCTCGTGGTACTGAGGGTTGGGGTAGAATGCCCCGGAAATCAGGTTGTTGGTCGAGCTCATCGCTCTTGCCGTATGCCCTCGAATCAACTTTATCAAGAAATTATCCACTCTTATCATTTTCGCCCTGTTGTATAGGACTTCATTAGAGTAGAATTTTTTGTACTGGGACCATGGAGTTCTATAAAGACGAAGGCAAGCCCTGAGGCAAGCCCTCTCGAACAACCGAATCTTTTCCATTAAGCGTGCTCCCACGTTGAACCACACGGGACAGCCATAAACGATCATTGACCGGATAAGGGCCATGTAACAAATTACCTTCACCCTCGCATTGAGTTGGCTGTTATAAAACAGTCTCTTAGTAAGGGCAAAAGCTCCTCGGGCTCTGGCCAGAGCAGCATCAATATGTTTGTTAAAATACAAATACTGATCTAGCCAGATCCCCAGGTATTTGACTACATTTCGGTTCGCCAGTGGTTGTCCATGTGGCCCAACAACTGAGAACTTGCGCCAATTCCTTTTTGTATCTGCCGAAGCCCTGGACAACGGCGTCCTGAATAGAATGGTTTCTGACTTCTGGTAATTGATAACCAACTTCCAGTTATCACAAAATCTCTGAATCAAATCGAAGTCATGCTGCAGGAGGGTGACAATTTCCTCGATTTTTGAACCTGATCTGTATGCAACCAAGTCATCTGCGTACGCAATTACATGACAAAGTGAACTTACTAGATCATTTGTGAAAATGTTGAATAGGACCGGAGAATTAACAGCACCTTATTGGAGACCATTTTTTATTTGAAAAATACCAGAAGAAGTTACGTTGTCATTTTTGACGACGAACCGTCTGCCTGTAAGCATATTGCACAGCAGGTACAGTAGTGATTTGTTGATGCCTAGCCTCTTGAGTTTGTAGAAAAGTCCTTCTAACCATACGGTGTCGAAGGCCTTTTCCAAGTCAATCAGCAAGGCACCCGTGCATTGTTTCCTGCTCTTGTTCCATTGGATATCCGACACCAGTTTCGACGCGGCATTAATAGTGTCATGCCCCGCCTTGAAACCGAATTGGTTATCCGGAATTATATGTTTGTCTTCGACCCACATAAGCAGAGCTCTGTTAACTACCTTCTCGAATACCTTGCTAATGTTCGGGAGGAGACTAATTGACCGAAGATTGCCAGGATCAGAGGAATCTTTTCCTCTTTTTGCTATGGGATGAACCACCGCAGTTTTCCAATGGTCTGGATAATGAGCATTATTCAGAACATTGTTAAACAGTACGGTGTAGGTGCTTACCACTTCCAGAGGAAGGTGTCGTAGAACAATGTTTGGGATCCCGTCGATCCCAGTTGACTTCTTCTTCTTTAGGGATTCAAAGATCGCTTGGAGCTCTGTCCTCGATACGAACGGAGGTTGCCCTTCGTCACTGGCGATGACATTATCTGCCATATTATCATCATCGAACCAAAAATTGACGTTAACGCCCTTTAAGTTTCCCTCACCGACTTGGAATTTCGGTAATGAATTTTAATTTTTGTAGGCATTTTCGCCTGTAGTTTTTCCCGAATGTTTTGACGTTGACGATTTGCTCGTTGGTTTAAGGGTTCATTCACAATGAAAGTTCAAAACTGTCAAGTCCCAATTGGAGAACATTTACACAGGGTGGGCCATCTAGTGTTTTTTTTTTTAAATCATAGGTTATTTTGGCACTGACAGCTGTTTCCCGCTCGAAATCTTGACAGAAAGTCAGTATTATACCTCCGCTAAACGAAATGAGTCGCTTTACGCGCGAATTATAGGTATAAAGACACGTATTTCCAAAAAAAATAATTTTTGTCTTTATTTCTTGTCAACTTACAAAATCAAACTGAACTATTCCTACACAAGATTCACTTTATCGCCTCGGTTTTGCAAAGGTGATCGTGGGACCGATTATTCAGCAGACGCTGATTAATCAAATTTGGAACGATCACCTGAGCATTACAAAAATAGCTAACTGTGCACCTTGCACTTTTTATCGGCATTTGGCGGCGTATGTTGACCTTGGCTGCTGGTGTTGGGTTCGCTGCTGCATTTGGTGTGGTTGTTGGTGTTGTATCCGCTGCATGGACTGGAGTGGTTGTTGTTGTTAGGATTGTGGGTGCTGTGCTCGTAACTCGCGCGACCACCCGCTTTGTTATCGCTTCGCAGTTTGGGCCTTAGAGCAGCTTGAATTGGACAACGATTTTGGACGAAAGATCATCTTTTCTGACGAGGTGCATTTTCATCACGGCGGGTACGTTAACAAACAAAATTGCCGCATCTGAAACTCGGAAAACCCACACGTTATTGTCGAGAAGCCAATGCATCCACAGAGAGTGACAGTTTGGTGCAGATTGTGGAGGCTGGGACCAACGTTTCGGTCAACGATGGGCGCTACAGAGCCATGTTAACCGATTTTTTTTTTTACTGAAATTGAAGACATTGGTTTGGATGACCGACCTCTGATTCATGCAGGATGACGCACCATGCCAAACAGCCCATGCCACAATCAATCTTTTGCGCACCACATTCCCAAATTATCTTATTAGCCGTCTTGGCGATGCCAATTGGCCGCCTCGGAGCTGCGATTTGACGCCTCTGGACTTTTTTTGTCGATGTTATGCCATCAATCCGGAAATGATTCAAGAACTTAAGGCCAATATCATCCAAGCAATCCGTGAGCTATAGCCCGAAAACATCAACAAGGTTTTGGAAAATTGGGGTGACAGAATGCGAAGCCAGCCGAGGTAGCCACTTGAAAGACGTTTTATTTCATAATAAATTGGAATGTTTCTTTACTAATAAAGCTGTAATACATGGAAAACATTTAATTTGTATTTGGTCCACTCTGTATTACAAGGCTAGAAGAAGACACCTTTACTAGTCGCTATTGGATTAAGTCATTCAAAAATTTAACCGACGGAAGCCCACTCGGCCATTTGAATGATGCGCTTTTCCACACCGTTGTTGTTTTATTCAACTTCCTTTTCCTATCATTTTTATCTGGTCACCCTGTATATCTGAATTTAATTTGTCTGTTTTTTTTTTTAGTAAGACGTCCAAAAGCTGGTGATCCATTTGATCTATTTCCGAAGAACTTCTGGCAAGAATTCTCGTCCCCCTTTACAGACACACCCGACGATGATGACTTTCAGGCAATGGACACAACAACTCACGAACCATTCCCATTCTTCGCCGACGCATATACAACAGTGAACATAAGCGCACAACTAGGATCAAATGTGTATCTTCATTGCCGGGTCAATGATCTTCAAGGCAAAACAGTAGGAACTAAAAACAACTCATTTAAATGTTCTTCAAAATACACTTTCAAATTTAAGGTTTCCTGGATGAGAAGAAAGGGGGATGACTTAACCCTGATCACATTTGGTCGACACACCTACAGCAGTGACTCGAGATATTCCTTTGAATTTGAAGAGCCAAACGACTGGAAACTGATGATTCAGTATGCAAATGAACGAGATGAAGGACCATATGAATGTCAAGTCTCATCGCATCCACCACTAGTTCTACTAGTCTATCTAACAGTTATTGGTAAGATTCTTAGTGAGCTCATGCATACATTTGTGGCATTCTCATCGAATTTTAACTTGCAGTTCCACATGTACAGATTGTCGATGAAAGAGGATCTTCGACTCCAGAGAAGTATTACAAAACTGGAAGTACGATCGAACTTCAATGTGATATTACAAAGATTCCTCAGCCATCGTCATACATTACCTGGAAGCACGGAACTCGAATGTTGAACTATGACACTAGCCGTGGTGGAATCAGGTACATAGAAATTTCCATTTGGACAAAGTTTTTTCCAGTTATTTATTTAATAGTCATTTCACTGATCTCCCTTTGAGTGAATACCCTTTAAACATATAAGCCGTGTGTGAACGGCGTAAAAATTGTATCCTATGGCTAATTTTTTGATACTTATGTGGTGAACATGGTGGTTAACAAGCTTTGGAGCTGCATAAAATTGATCCTGTGGGTTAAATTTTGACAGATTTACCCCTTACAGGAAAGGGGTAAATAATAACTGAATTGTTTACAAATCGATTTGTTACAGTCTACATCTTTGCACACCAAAATACTTAAATTTTATTCACCTTTGCAAAAACGTCAAAAATTAGGCAGAAGATAAATTGTTAATGCAGTCCACACACGGCCTTAGTTTTAAAATTGACTTCATATGAAAAGTGATATTTTTTAAAACAAAAACCATTTGAATTTTAATGCATTCTCTTAAAAGAATATATCATTTTTCTCGTTTTCAGTGTCAAAACTGACATATTACCTGGACGAGTCTTAAGTCGCTTGTACATTGCCAACGCTAATAAGCATGATTCCGGGAACTACACTTGCATGCTTAGCAATGTCATTGCTGTGACAGTTGCTGTGCATGTTTTAAATGGTAAGTATGGATTCTGACAGTGCATATACAGTGGTGTGCAAAACAATACGAGCGAAGATTTTATGTTGAAATTGCCAAATTTTGTTTTGAAAACTTTGTGCTAACAACTTAAAGAACTTTCACGCAAACGAGGCTGGAAGGTTGGTGTTTCGTGTTAGGGCAAAAATCGTGAGGTTTTGTCAAGTTTATCTAAACCTCCAAAGTTTCGCCATACATTATTGGGGTTTCGGCGAAACCTAGTTGAAACCTCATTGAGTTCATCCGTCCGTGAGAGCTTGTCAAACCGAACAAGCCTACAACGTGAACTTCAGTTTATTTTGGTGGTTATTTTTAGATGTCAAAATATTAAGAGGTAATATTGGAAATATTGGCGATTTCGGTTCGGTGGGAACCTAGTCCAGGCACTTAAGGGTATTCGTAACCCCTTTTGCGTGCGCAATTTATACAAAAAAAACATTTGTTTTATAATATTTGTACGCCTGGCAAAAAATACAAAATTTACTTATTTATAGGAGAAGAACCAGCAGCAATGCAGCACTCCTGTGGCACAAAGGGAACGTCCCTGATCTGGGTTGTGGTTTTTGCCTCACTACTGGGCCTGTTAACAATTCGATGACAGCTTTAAGGACCCCTCTGAGAACACAAACTCCACAATTTTATCTCCAATAGGTTGTTTTATATACAAAAAAAAGATATAACAATTAAACTAATTCTTAATATACAAAACGAAAAGGAAAACCAAAACTAATTAGGATATATTTACATAAACATAAATATATATATATATATACATATATATGTATAAGAAAAGAACAAGGAGTATGAATGACACATACATATGAATTATTACGAATTATTTTATATTGAGATTTTAATAAAACAAAACACTGGTGTGTAGAACTATGGTTAAATTTGCTAAACATACATATGTATTTATTAGGAATTAAAAGAAAAAACAAGAAAAAAAAACCTAAACCCATTAATGTTTTAACGATATCATTATCAAATGTACCCATGAATGTGAAAACGAAGACCTATGTAAGATAAATAGCAAGGATAAAATGTCAAATTCTAAGCACGCTCCTAAAAGGATTAAATGTACACGCATACCTTACAAAACAAAACAAATATTGTATACTCCATCTTTGGGAAGGATTGAAATTCGATACAGAAATTACCAAGTTTGTATTGTTCTTCATCTCGATGTCATAAAGAAAAACCCATAAAATTTATTTCTAATCTTCGTGTAAATTTATTCACTTTAAGGGGGGTTATGAGACTCTTTAATTTGTATATTTAACGGTATTTTCTGTGTTTATTGTTTGATTTGCAGTGCGGATGAAATTTAATTTTATCATTCCATCAATTTGGTGGTGTATTTTTTAATTTACCACTGTAGTTCTTAGTTCGTAAGTAAATATCTCTTTTTGAATGTCTATTCAATGATCTAATTATCGACTAACTGTTCAGCTTCACGTTGCTACCAAACTTCCTATAATTTTTATAAAAATATTGTACATTCTCTTCGTTTCTTTATCATGTATTTGAAAGTTTAATTTATTGAAATTATTGATGCTTACAAAATTATTTAGCGATTGTCAAATGCGTTTCCGCGTCGGATCTCCACCAAGATGTCGTTTGTGGAGTTCACGTTTGCCCCGAGGTAGACAAAGTCTTTAACTACCTCAAAATTGTAGGGCCTACATATCTGGTCTGGTGTTCCCACACGCTAACCAAATAGAGATCAGCAGCTTATAGGAGAAATTATTATCGCGAAGTCAATAAACTCGATAGAACACCGACGTAATGTCTCTTCATTGGCAATGTTTTATCGCCATTTTTACAAACAAAGCTGGAATGATCAAGCCAATTACATTCCTCTCATCAAAAACTACCCCGCAGAATCCATCCCCTAAGAATGCTCACCAGTTCGCCCATAAGCCTAAGTTAATTTGTTAGCTTGTAGGACGATGGATCCTACTGGTCCGTGCCGATAAGCGCGGTACAAATGGGCTTTAGACGTTTACACAGTAAGCTGGACAGAATCTTGTAGGCAGCATTGTGCAGGGGTAATCGTCTGTAGTTATTGCAAGAGGTAGGACAGTCATTGTTGTGAATGGAACGTATGAAACTGATAATCTAGTTGTCTGGCATGCATTTGTCTTTCCAAATTCTAGAGATGATCTAGTGCATGCTCCCTACCAGGTAATCGCCACCAGTCGTAAAAGAGCTGTGATGGCAAAAAATCGGAGCCTGCGGCTTTTATTTAAACAACATAATGATTAAATTCGTGGCTGCCGTGGCGTAGTGAGTAGGTGTGTCGACTCCTACGACACAATTCCAGAAAAAGCACCTAACGTTTTCACTGACAATGCTCAAAGAGTATAACTGTCTAGAAAAAGCTTCGTAAAATCGCCGTTCGGAGTCGGCATTAAACTGTCCCCTCCACTCGTGAGAGAACAATACCACGCACAACACGAGTGGTTGCTGAGAATATATGTAGGCCCAGGTCCACCTCGGACTGTGTTGCCGCCATTATTATTATTATTATTATTATTATTTATTATTATTAATGATTAAATCCAATAATCAAAATATTGGCCATCGTTTGTTGTGACTTCTTCCATCTTCCTGCCGTTTTGAGGCCAAACATTCAACTAGTACATTTTTCACTTCTTCGTCAGAATAAAAGTGCAAGTCCGTGCTGCTCCGAAAGATCATGCTGCGTTGAACGAAATCAGTAATGATCAGAAGGAGCCAAGTCTGATGAACAATGCGGGTGGGGCAGAACTTCCCAACTAATATTTGCCAAATACAGTTGCTTCCAGCCAAACTAGTTCACCCTCTCAATTCCGTCAAGTTTAGTTATTGTGTTCGGATACAAAGAACTTGCTTACGAATATTTATTTTTGTTTTTTGCGTTAGGTTGTACTTAATATTTTATATTTACTTAAAACCTAAAATGATAAACAGAAAGGCTTATTATTGTATATAATTTTTTAGTTTGTTTAAGATTGTAAGAAAAATTCTTACTTAATTCGTGAATGAGAAGTAATCAATGGAATTGACTCGAATTGAATGTATGTAGTTCCATACCAAAAATAAATTAGTAAATTACCGTTATCGTTACTGCACGGGCAGCAAAGCTGCTCTACGTTCTGTATCAATTCGTTACTTTTATTTTATTGCTTTATGTTATATGATGTGTATGTTACAAGATCAGTGGTTAAATAATATAAAATGCAAATACAAAAAACGCAAGCAGCATATAATTTGCTTCATAAACAAAATCTCAAAACCAAAAACAAAAATGTATTAAATTAAGAATAATGTTTGAGTGAGAAAATAAACAATACTTATAAATATTAGAGTTTAGATAAAATATTTACATTGTACCATTATAATGTATTACAAGATATGGATCTTTTTTTTTAAGAAAAAGAAAAACAAATATTTAAACCAAAAAATACTATTAAACATTTTTTGAACTCAAGTGGTTGTCTACCTAATTCCTTAACTTACAAAATAAAAGTTTCAATTTTAGATTTTGCAAGCTGCAATAAATCTTATAAATTTTTTTATTTATTTTCAAAATAAAACGAATATTTATAAAAAAAATGTTTCGTGCTTTATGTTTACGTTTTAGAAAACAAAAAAAATATTTCCTCCATATGCACCAAAGGGATGAATTACATGCAGTGTCATTTGAACCATAACTCTCACAGCGAATGTATCTTATAGTACGTCTACACCGCGCCTAAATTCAACATTCCGGCTAGTTTCTGCATTTCAGCCCAAATACATTACATTTCGCCATACATTTCCTGTATTCTGGAATGTTGCATTCCAGCGAAATGCAGAATTTCGTCGCTGCATTTGCAAGTTCGTCAAATCGAACAATCCTCTTTACAAATTCAGCACTATTCAGCACATCATACAATGACATTCAGCCAGCTGACATAAACAAAAAAACAGCTGTCAACAAAACAGTAAATCATTTCAAGTGATCATTGCAATGGAAATGGAATATATGTCTGAATTAGCATTTAAATTAATCTTTAAATTAATATAACAATCTAAATGGTTCAACCACTTCTGATTTCCAATCAGAAAAAAATATCAATGATCAATTCTAACACCAGCTGTCATTTGAAATGCTGAAGTTGCTGTGGGAACGCAAAATTGCATTTCGAAATTTTTTTCCTGAAATGTTGAATTTGGATGCGGTGTAAACGTACTATTAGTAACATTTAAATCGGAGCAAACTACAGAACTAAACAAACTGATCAGAGCTAGAGTTGGGAAAAAAGATGTGTTCAATGCCAAAAACAAAGTCGATAAAGGATTCGGAAGGAGACGTTTACATCAGTGCAAACGAGTATATGGACAGCGATGGGGAATAACACCGAGGTTAGCATTCTGGATGTACACGATGACTGTTAGACCATTTATTGTCTATTCTTTGGCGGTATGGTGACAGAAGGCTCGCCAAACAACAGCTAAGAATCATTTAGATAATTTGTTTATGTATAGTCGGCGCTATGTGCCACGAATGTCCTCATCATCACGACTCCCGAAGCGTGCCTTGAGTGCGATTCCATGAGTTAGAGTCGATGGCGGAGGATCGAGTGGCCTGGAGATCTCTCGTGCATGCATTGCCGCCGCGACCCCTGTAGTGGAACATGCGGGCCACTGAAAATGATTATGATGATGATAGTCTGCGCTATGCATACGACGTCAACGGGGGCAATGGAACTGTTCTCAGAATTATTATAATAATAATAATGGCGACGCTACAGTCCGAGGTGGACCTGGGCCTAGCTCTCACCAACCACTCGTGTTGTGCGTGCTATTGTTCTCTCACGAGTATAGGGGACCTACAGTTTAATGCCGACTCCGAACGGCGAGATTGAGAAGCTATTTCTAGACAGTTGTACTCTTTGAGCATTGTCAGTGACTCGAAAGAGCTGGAGCCGTGAAGAAATGTTTGATGTTTTTTTCGAGATTCGAACCGACGACCTCGAGCGTAGGAGTTGACGCACCTACCCACTACGCCACGGCGCCCACTCAGAATTATTACCATTAGATTATTTATCAAGAAACAACGGCGGCTTTGGGACTTCGAATACGTAGAGATGGTAAATAGGCTTCGTCTGGAATACTCTGGATCTCATAAGAATTTAGATAAGGGAACTGAATCATGGCTATGATGGAATGATAGCTAAAGATCGTGTTATCGAAAGGTTCCACTAAGTCAATAATGGATGGCTGCCTGAAAACAAAACTGAAAACTGAGCTTAGTCATCTTGGATTCAAAGCCCGAGCGAGCATCTCCTTTTAGAAGCTGGGACTAGTCTGCAACATAGTACTAAAAACAAGCATCAAATTGAGATTATTGCCTTGACCTTTGCCGTCCCAATTCAAACAATTCTACTCCAACGAGATCTGATTTAACAGAGATAACCTAACAATTTCCTGGTGAAGATGATGATGATCATACTGCCAAAGCGTTGAACTCGGTCAATAACCTGAACTTCGGGCCTTACTACCCCAATCCACAGTACCACTGAAGTGTACATCATAACTGCTTAGTAAACACAAAAGCATTTCATTATTTCGATAGGCACGGTCTTATACAAAACCGAAGGGCGTTGTCTCTCATTTTTCGCTACGCCCGTTCAACGCCCGTATATGGACGGCTCGACTAAGACCGCACTGTCGCACAGATCGCTGATGATATTCTCCGATATCGAGCCGGAATGTTAAAGATATTTTAAATCCACAAAAATTGGCTGTAGAGTGAACGATTCCTTTGTAGAACCCTTTTCACCCAGAGTGCCCAAAATAAGATAAAGTGGGTCGCTGTTTTGTAGTTTGTTGAATTCTTGTCTGCTCCAAAGCTACAATTGATTCTTTGACTCTAGAAAATTGAGTTTTTCCAGCAAAAATTTCTCAGACATGAAATAAAAAACATATTTTATCATGATATTAAGATAAAACTTCTTCTTTTTAAAATCGCGGTACAATCCAGGGTAAACCTTTAACATAACCAACTGCCCTTCCTAACTAGCACGATCCTTCGTTAGCTGTATACAATTTCTTACACCAAGTTGGTTAAAATACATTCCTACTTGTGTACGCCATGTCAAGAGTGAACATTCTCTGTAGCGTTGTCCGACAGGCTAATTGTCCAAAAATGTTCCCAGGGTGAGGATAAATAGTCAATGCGCTGCACAATAAACGGTGGATCCGTAAACGCCTAGCTAGATTCGTGTTGCGGTGCAGCCCATATAGATCGTGGTTGAATCTTCTCTAATGGACATCAAGGCAAACAGGACCGAAGATCGCATATTATCCGATCAGTGTCAAGGCCAGCAAATATCTCATTGACGGCGTGCTATGTTCTTTCGATATTTTAAAGAAGAAACAAGCCCTGATACAGATTTTCAATTTTCCCCTTCTCCCGTTTTTCACAGGTGACAAATTATTGTAGCGACATTAACTCCTTTATCCATAACATTAAGCAGGCAATGCTCAACGGGATTTAAAAAAAATATTTTTAAGATGAAATATGAACGTAGGTTTAATTACACACTGACACGTAGCGCCTTTGCTGTTCCAGCGGAAATTTGTAACAACAATCAACTGACAGTTCTTCTTTTCAGTTTCTGACAATTGTGCTAAAACACGTGTATGTCGGTTAAAATAACAAAATTTGTGCAAAGAATTTAATTGAATTTTCTATTAATTACCACAAATATGGGGAAAGCTAAAAAAGTTAATCAAGTGAAGACCAACATTCCTCTGGACAAACAAATGACCCAAGGAAAAGTGGCGAAAAATAAAAGGGATAAACTGCGACTACGAGCAGAGGAAAAATCGGTAAGACAATCGTTGACAGTCTGTGCTCTACTTCGATTCGTCTAGTTTTAAACAAATTACTCTTTGGTAGGTGGTAGATAGCAGAACAAGTCATAAAATTCTTCAAGCCGCAAAACAGCAACAACTCGATTTGACTGAAGAGAACTTCCCCGATACCCTAGGAGCATCAAGCAAAAGCAAAAAGTTCAGTTTAGCAACAACACTGCCAGATTTTGATGAAAACGATGAAACAAACCAAGTTACCGCAGATGATTTCATGGATGACCTACAGATCGACAAAGACGATACAGAGGCTTTCGAACGTTTCCAGAACACGACTGCAACCAAGCGAACTTTGAATTTATCCGAAATTATAAAGCAAAAAATTGCAGAAAAACAAGGTGACTTACAATCAAAACTAAGCGATCAAGGGTCACTTAAAATCGAAGACATCGATCCAAGGTAAGGTGTTTGACTAGTTGTACGAACACAAAAGTTCATTCTGTCCTTTTAACAGAGTGCGTGAGATGTACGAAGGTGTCAGGGACGTGATGAAGCGCTACAAGAGTGGCAAGGTACCAAAAGCTTTCAAAATTATTCCCAAACTTCGGAATTGGGAACAGATACTTTTCATTACCGAACCTCATAACTGGAGTGCAGCCGCGATGTTCCAAGGCACAAGGTGAGAATCCAAAGGTGATTTTTGTCTTTTTGTTATTCAAATGGTTTCTCTTTCAGGATTTTCTGTTCAGTTTTATCCCAGGCCATGGCGCAGAGATTCTACAACCTGGTCCTCCTCCCTCGCGTCCGTGATGATCTTTGCGAATACAAACGCCTCAACATGCATCTCTACAACGCTTTGAAAAGAGCTCTCTTCAAACCAGCTGCATTCATGAAGGGAATTGTCCTTCCACTGCTGGAATCTGGCGATTGTACGCTTCGTGAAGCAATCATCTTCGGCAGTGTTATTGCTAAGAACGGAATTCCAGTTCTCCACTCGGCAGCATGCTTGCTGAAAATCTGTGAAATGGGCTACACAGGAGCGAATTCAATATTTATCAGAATATTTCTGGAGAAGAGATACGCCCTACCGTACCGAGTCGTGGATGCAGCAGTTTTTCACTTCTTAAGGTTTGAGAACGATAAGCGAGAGATGCCAGTGCTATGGCACCAGAGTTTGCTCACATTCGCTCAGCGATACAAGAATGATATATCGTCAGAACAGAAGGACGCCCTTTTGGGACTGCTTAAGTGAGTTAAATGAGTCTTAACTGGGATTAGTTAATCAATTGCTTTTTTTGATTTAGAAAACACTCACATCCAACAATAACACCCGAGGTAAGAAGAGAACTGCAGTCAGCTGCATGTCGCGATGTTGAAATGATGGAAAGTGATGAAACTAAGGTAGCTGTGCCTGTGGAGCAGTACACAGATCAAGATGTAGAATTTTCATAATTGTGTAAATATAATTTTATTTAAAACACATTTTGTTTTACTTAATTGAAAGTTTGAAGTTAGGGTACAATGATCTGGTATAGCTTGTTGAAAGTGGGTCCTACACATAAAGGTTCCAAACTAGTGAGAGGACGCAGGTTATAAAATCATATTAGGAGACATTCCGTGACTAAATTAAGGCGGCAAGAATAGATAGAAAAGAAAACGAAAAGAGCACAGATTTAGCGGACGATATTCGTTATATTTTAGGAAGTAGCCGAAAATACCTTAGACTGTCTCACAGCACCGACAAGAAACCCATAGTATGATGAAGATTAGGAGCAGAAGAAGACAGCAACCGACGGGACGTACCAAAAGACGATGCGACGAAAAACCAGCACAAGAAGAGTATCGAGCTAAAAGACTAAAGAAGAAGAAACGTTTATGTCAAGAGAAAAGATTCTCACAACCTCTCAGCTCAGGGAAATCGAGGAGTCTAGGGATAAACAGAAATTAAAAACAGAGTATAAGCTGAAGAACAATATAGCTGCAAGATCGGATGACTTGCAATGAGAGCTCATCAAGGCAGGCGGCGAAGTTCTAGTAGGGACCCTGCACCAGACCATCTTTAGTATTTGGGATGGCAAAAGTTTGCCCGACGACTGGAGCAACAGCTTCATATGAGCATCCCCAAAAAAAGTGCGAGCCTACCTCATGAAACAGAGGTATATCCCTGTCGTCTAAAAAATCGTATCCAGCATACTGTGCGAACATCTTTTGCACCTCACTAATCGGCTCCTGGCCCTGCAAATAGGCTGTAGATCAAACTCCAACAAATCCTGGAAAAGACCAGAGAGTTTCAAATCGATACGCACCACCTCTTCATCGACTTTGAAGCAGCAACTGGGGTCAACTCCCCAGTTTGATTTGAATGATCAAAATCTGGGTCTACAAAACTCTAATTCTGTTATACGACGGAGCCGAAAGCTGGACGATAAGCAGGACTGCAGAGCTTATTCTTGGCGCCTTTGAAAGGAAAATTCTGCGCCGGATATTTGGAGAAGACATAACCGCGAACTCTACGAGCTGCATCACGATTTGGACACAGTCTGTCGATCAAACTTGCTCGGCCACATCGAGCGAATGAACACAGATGCTCCAGCCACGAGAGTCTTCTAATCCGAGGTTACTGGTGCGAGAAGGAGAGGAAGAACCTGCGGTGCAAAGAACAAGTAATTGCGGATGCAAAACAAATTGGTCTTGATAATTGCAACAGCGTGCCCGGGACTGCCAGCGATGGAAGTCGACAATTGCTCAGATTTAGACCCTCCAGGAGTCGCATGCCTGATAAGTAGTCTTTATGTTCATCCCTCACGATGACAAAACCTAGCATGAATCTTAGTAATCTTCTTATCAAACGTGCACTACAAATCCATTAAAATATTGTGCGTCATTCCTTAGACATGGAGAAACAAAATTAGTAAATTTTCCTGCAGCTCTCACAGTATATGTTTACAGAACATAAAGGGATCAAATTCTAAACAAAATAAAAATCCAAAAATATCCTGTCTATGTACAAATTTATTTACAAACAAAACCAACGAAAAAATACTACGAATTAACTTCTTTAGCGTGAACCTTTCTCTGGTGTGCCTTCATGTTGGCCTTTTGAGCAAAATTTCTATCACAATATTCGCACCTGAAGTGCTTACTGGGATCGTGCACTCTCTTATGCTTATTCAGATCGGATGAATTCGTAAAGGCTTTGCTACAAATCGAACATATGTAGTTCCTCTCCTGGGTATGAGACCGAATGTGTATCTTAAGACTGCTCGATTGATTGTACGATTTCAAGCAGAGTGGACACTCAAAAGGTCGCTCTTTCGTATGAATTCTTTCGTGCATTCGGAAGTTCGCAACCTGAACAAAGCTCTTATCACAGAAGGAACACACAAATTTCTTTTCATTTGCATGCAGTCTGAGGTGGTCGATAAGGTTGGATTTCTTGCGGAATAACCTACCGCATATTTTACACTCGTGCTTGAGTATCACTATTGAACTCTGCTTTCTGTTTTCACATTCCACTGGTGATGTTTCTGTGGTTGGTCGCTCTGCTGGGGATTTGTCTTTCGAACTGCTGTTCAAATGATGTTCAATGAGGAAACTAACCGCATCTGTGCTCAAATCAATCTCGGGTTTATCTGCACTTTTTGTATCGACAACCAATAAGTTTGTCTCCAGCTCGACATTGTGTTTATCAACGATTGTGACTTCGGTGTGGGAACCGATGTCTTGCAACGCTTTGTAGGACTCCAAGGCTTGATTTTTGAAACGATATGCTTCCAGCAATCGAGCGTTACAGGCTACACACAAAGTCTTACTTATGTTATCATCTGATTCTACCTGTGACGATAAATTGATTAAAATGAGGATTTATGGAGTCTGAGGAAAGGGGTACTTTTAGACATGTAATGAATTCCAGAGCTTCGTGCAAAAGAACTTCCTCACCTTCTAAAGGATCAGTGAGAATATTTAGAACTCCTTCGTTCGAATTACATATTATACAAATATTTACTTCGACGATGTCTACGTAGTAATCCATTAAGAGACTCTCGGAAATCTTTGATTTTGTTTATAAATTGGCCGAAATCAAGGTACAAGCGAGACACAAATGACAGATGTCAATTTGAGAAAAAATTATTTTGAGTTTTTTGATCGCATAAGAGTGAAAGAGATGGCCACTCGTCGGCGAAGTGACAGTTCTTCGTAGCTGGCAGTTACAGTAGCGGGTGACACTTGTTGATTTTGTTGAAATTCACTTTAAAAAAAACTGGGTTAGTTTTTGAAAATGTTTTACTTGAAATCGTTGCTTAAAAACTTTCTAATAAAATACATATTCAAAAACTTTAACAATACAGTACTTTAAAGCTTCAAGCCCTTTCGTTCACGTCCATTTTAATGTGTATTACACCGCCACCCAAATTCGCAGGAAGACAAAAACTTCTGTATATTCACACTTTTATACAAGTAATAAAAAAAAATGGCTTCCAATATGCAAATAATGAATTCGCCCTTAAAATAAAAATACTTTTCGATGTCCTATCAGTCATCATCGTCTATGGTGATCATGATCTTCTTCAGAGGTTCTGTCTCTTCAATCATGTTCGATTGTTGATTATCCCCATTCGTTAGAGACACAATCTCAAAATTGCTGCTATCCTGCGTCAGCTCGGATACTTCAAACAGAACTGGAGAAAGAATCTGCCTTGTAACCTCCAAACTTTCAATGCGGGTAGTCTCAAGACTGTAAAAGCCATTCTCATCGATTCGGTAAATGAATCTTTTGTGACCTGAAGGCAACTGGAAGTTATGCTTGGAGACCAAGTGCTGTGACAGGTACTTTCCGTACTTAAAAAGCTTGTCGCAGCAATGACAGAGGTAAATGAACGGACTGTTTGCATGAACCTCTAGATAGTGCTAAAATCAAACATTTTTTTATATAGAATCGTTGACAAAAATTTTTTCTCACATACCCTTCGTAGAGAATTGTAGGTTTTCACGGTATAGTTACATCCAGTCTCTCCGCAGCGCTGCATTACTTTGCTATGAGCATGGCGCTTGTGCCTCGCTAAATCAGACTTCGTTACGCATTTGTGATCACATTCTGGACAAGTGATAGGTCTATCTTTCAAGTGCCTATATCGAATGTGTGTCGCCAAGGAATTGGAAGAGTTACAAGTCATATCACACATTGAGCACTTAAAACAGTTGACGTGAACCACCACATGGTTCCGCAAGAGCTTCTCTGTTGCGAAGAATTTAAAGCACTGTCCACATTGATATTTATGGGCTAAAATAAAAAGGAAGTGCTCTAAAGAGACTACATCAACTTTGACGGCCAACTCACTATTGTTGACCTCCTGTCGGCGGCAGTGATCAAACAGCGTAGTCTTCGTACGAAAAAGTTCACCACAGTGGAAGCATCCCAGTAACTTCTGATTAGAATGCATCCTTGAGTGTTCCATCAGTCTGTACTTGTTGTTGAAAGTTTTCTTACAATATTGCCAGTTACACCTTGCCTTGGGTTGGTTTTCTTCAGGAGTCTTCAGCATATCGTAGTCGAATGACGAATGTTTGGCGATGTGGTCTTGAAACTCCACAATAGAAACAAATGACCGGTTGCAATTAACCCACATGCACTCAAAATCCTGAGTCAATGTCGGGACCACATCCCTATTTGACGCATTGTGCGCACAAGGTGGAATGTCGGACTTTTGGCACTCTTCCCTGCCAATTTTCAGCAGTGCTGTTTGATAGCCGTGATAAAGTACATGTCGCCTTAATTCTGTTAGGCAATTACAGAAAAAATCACAAGATTCCCAGTGACATGTGTACGGTGCTGAAGATTTCAATTGATTAGGCGCAGTGTCATCGATTTGGAAATATTCTTACCTTTCTTGTATTCATCACTATTCAAGTGTTCGTTTATGTGCTTGTCCAAGTCCAGTGCTGTGTTGTAGTTCGCCTTGCAAGTTCTCCAACTGCAGCAGAATGTTGACTGAAATTTAGAGTTTTTGATATGAACTACCAAAGGAAATTCTCATGTCGTACCTTTCTCTGATTCTTGGCTTTCTTCAGTATCTTCTCTGTGAACTTTTGAGATGGTCTTGTCCTTATTATAGGTTTAACTTTTATATCCACTTTCTGCGCGAATTTCGGCATAATTTTTAATCTACATTTGTTTACGGGCTGCCAACGACCAGTTGTTTGATATTTGACAGCAGAAATCAAAATTAGGTTTGTTTGTTAAGGTTTGCCGCGCTGTCAAATGTTTGTGTACCGTTTGATTTATGCATAAACGAGCAATAAAAATTAGATGGTATTTTTTTCTTCCCTTAACATTTCGGCAACATTCTTCTTCTTGTGGATCTACAGTCCAAGGTGGATCTATTGGTCAACTAGCAAGCCTCTCCAGCTAGCACGATCCGAGGAGGAGGAAGATTAGAGCGCTCGGCCCTGGCGTCCCTTCGACGCCAACATCTCGAGGCCTACTTCTTTCGAATATAGTGAGATTCCTATAAGCAGTCTACTACGCTACATCCTAAGCTACAAATGGTTTCCCGCATATGAACAATTGGATTGACCTCAGTCAGTTTGTGTGGCAACACAATGGATCAACACTGGTCTAAGTGCATACTCTAGTCACTTCAACATACCTACCTACCTAGCACGATCCCTTACTATCTCAGGATTCACATTCAGAGTTGGTGAAGTGCGCCGTAAACCGTAGATGTTCCCTCTTGTGTTGTCCCATAGGCTCAGAGTCGAAGATTCTTCGGGCGGGAGTTAAGTTGTCCGTGCGCTCTACATGGCCCAGCCAACTGAGGCATTGGATCTATAAACGGCTGGCTAGACTCATGTCGTACGTAGAACTTTTCTTTCAAAAGACCAATGGCTTCTCTATTCGCTTTGGATATTGTCCATGCCTCGGGGATGACATGTCTTTTAAGTCCAAAAAAAGTTAATGACAGTTATTCTGCGTTTCCCTAGAGTGATTACACACCTTGCAGCGGTTCTGGGGCTTAAGTAGGATTAATGATACCAGTGAGCTATGGCGACGGACATGCGGCAAAGCATATCCATCAGGGTCACCCTTGTCGCAAAGGTCCTGGTTGAAATCTGAAAACCAAGATGTAATCAAGCTCTATCCCACCTCAACCCTTCCTCTTCTCCTCCCCTCTACCCCACTCCCCTGGGCTGGATCAAAGTGTCATGCGACCCGTGCTGATGATCAACCAGGCTGAGGGCCCAGACAAATAGCTCAGTCGCGTACGGAGCATCCAGATACCTGGCGACCTCTGGATTAGCTAGCCTTACCTACGTACACGGAGCCCTGCGTAGGCGGGCCACCCTTTCTCCGATACTCGTGGGAACCAAATTTAATGTCTACAATCAACAAAAACTCAAATAACACACAAAACAATACTAATAATAAAAAACCAAGAGAGGAAGAAGGTTCAAGTCGTGAACCGGTGGGGGAACAGGCTAGCAAACCTACCCCACCCTTCCCGAACCCCAGCCCTTCATCTGGATCGGTGAGGATAACTTCCCCCCACTTGTCCAACACGGACTCTAACAAACCTCTGCCGGGCGGCTCGCCTGTAGCTCAAGCACGGGATAAACCCTGCACGAGCAAACAAGCGCGTGCTGCTGCTAGGCCAGCAAGGACCCTAACGGACCGTATTAGGAAAACCGCGCCTGTTAAAGGATCCAAAGCCAGCAACCTGCCCACTAAGACAGGTTCTGGTACGGCTCCAACAAAGCAGGCGAGGAAACACCATCTGTCCTCAACGGATGCTAGTACTAGCAACTTTAGGGAACGGCGCGCAGCCACTCGTATCCTCGACAAGCTGGCGCCCTTCCCTAAAGACAGCTGGAACAGCAAGCAAAAAGAGTCATATGATTGGGCCATTAATAGACTCTCCTGCGCCAAGATAACCTCCGTACCTCATGCGGTCAAACGCGATAGGTCGATGGAGGAGCAAACGGTGCAGGCCCCGGCCCCTAAAAGAACCAAGAACAACACCGATACTGCCAAACAAGACAAGCAGTACAGCGATGTCCTGAAGAGCCATACCCTCGTTGGCGTGGTTGATAAGGCAGATCCGGATGGGAGCATCTCGGCGGACAAGTGGAGGAAGGTAGAGGCAGAGTTGGCCCCTGCCCTCCTCTCTATCCTAAGGGAGCGACCAGGACCTGCTCCAATCTGTGAAGACGGGGGATGGTTCCAGGGGCACGTGAAACTGCTTGCCTGTGCGGACCAAAGGTCGATTGACCTCCTCATCGAGGCCATAGGGATGGCGGGCGAGGTGTGGCCAGGGGCTCGCCTGGAGGTCTTGTCATTGGACAAGATACCCAGCAGGCCCAGGGCTCGCATCCGCCTTCCGGCCAAGCCCTCGGACTCTACGTCCATAATGGACCTTATTAGACTATGCAACCCGAAACTAAATACTAGGGATTGGAAAGTAGGCAGGCTGGAGGAGCCCAAGGGGGACACCCGTTCGGTGGTAATCATCATCAACGAGGACTCCTTGGCTCAACTTGCTGCAGACGAGTACAAGATCTACTTTGGTTTCGGCAAGGTCCCTATTAGGGTATATAAAAAGGACTCGGAAAGGGTGTCTGCCCCTAAGGCAGATATCCCCCCGACTGTAACAGTTGCACCTGGCACGTCATCTGCCCCCAACATGGAGATCTCCCCCTCAACGGTAGACACTTGTCCAGACGAAACAAGTGCTACCCCCACTGACAACGAACCACCGGACGCATCAGAAGAAGTCCTCACGACTACGCTCAATACTCTGGGCATAGACGACGATACACTTTCGTCAGACTCAGAGTTTGAGCGGTTCTTCACCGCTAACTTATACCGTCCACCCCAGGAGAAGGATGACTTCATGTCTTCCGACTCGGACGAGGCCAATGACACTGTGGTGGAGGCATCTGCAATCAGTCGCAATGCTGCGGGTGATTCAGATTAACCTTCACCACTCCAAGGCGGCCTAAGCCAACCTCCTCATTCGTTTAGCCAAGAATGGGGAGGACATTGTCCTGATCCAGGAGCCCTGGACCGCGAAAGGTCTGGAGCTGGGACTCAGGACAGTGGGCTACAAGCTGCTTTATACCAAAAATGCAGGTAAACCTAGATCTTGCATTATGGTTAAAAGCTCTATTAACTCATTCCTCATTTCCAACCTTAGCGACCCTGATAACACGGTGGTAAGCCTGGAGCTGAGTCAGAGTACGTGCTGGATGACCTCAGCTTACCTTGCATACGACGGACCCATCCCACCCACAACACTCACAAGGACGGTCGCTATGGCGGAATCCAGCAACGCTTTCCTCGTTATTGGTTGTGATGCCAATGCACACAATCAATTATGGGGTAGCTCCAACAACAACGAAAGAGGTGAGTCTCTGTTAGACTTTATTCTAAATAAGAATCTAGTTATATGTAATACAGGAAATGTACCCACCTTTGTTACCAAAAATAGACAGGAAGTACTTGATATTACCCTTGTCTCAAATAACTTCTCCAACTACATTAGTAATTGGAGGGTTTCTGATATCCACTCCTTTTCGGACCATAGATATCTCCAATTCGACCTTAACGGTCTTCCCCCCGAGCAACCTGCAGTCAGGAACTATAGGAAAACCAACTGGTCTCTCTATAAAAGTATCGTAGGGAAATCCCTTTCGGGAACACCTCCCTCCCCTACTGACGTCAATGAGCTGGAATGGCTAGTCAACTCGTTCACTATTGCCCTTAATGAAGCAATGGACACGGCCTGCCCACTCAAAACACTGAAGTTTAACTCCAAGCCACACTGGTGGAATAGTGAAATTGAACATCTTCGTAAAGCCAGCAGGAGGAAGTTCAATAAAGCTAAGTCCTCCGGGGATGAGCTCCACTGGGAATCCTATAAAGAATCCCTCAGATTATTCAAATCCAAAATGAAAACGGCAAAAAGGAAATCCTGGAAGCTGTTTTGCGGAAGAATAGAAGATATTTCGGAGACATCAAGACTCAGAAAAATCCTCTCCTCGTGTCCTGCCATACCAAGCTACTACATGAAGCAGGACGGCACTTGGACTACGTCTAGTAAAGAATCACTTGAGATTCTACTTGATACTCACTTCCCCAGCTGCTCTGATGACCAACCCTCTTCAGCCATGGGTTCTGGTTATCCCATCAGCAGCCTCGTGAAGCTCACCACTAAGCGCAGAATAGCATGGGCTATTCGTAGCTTCAAACCGTATAAATCCCCTGGTCCGGACGGTATCATACCAGCGGAACTCCAACTGAACTTAGACCTAATTCTTCCATGGTTGGAAACTATCCTCAAAGGTTGCCTAAGCTTGTCCCATATCCCCTTGGGATGGAGACAGGTGAAGGTTGTCTTCCTACCTAAAGCTGGTCGCAGTTCTCATGTAAACCCCAAAGATTTCAGACCTATCAGTTTATCTTCCTTCCTACTCAAAACGTTGGAAAGACTCATAGATATCCATCTTCGCTGCAATATAGACCCATCTAGATTGTCAGCCTCCCAACATGCATACACTAAAGGCAAATCAGTTGATACTGCCCTACATTCCCTTGTTTGCTCCATCGAAAAATCCCTTCACCATAAGGAATTCACTATGGTAGCCTTCTTGGACATCGAGGGAGCCTTCAACAATGTCTACCCATCATCTATCATTAGTGCACTGGTAAATCTTGGCGTGGACAAAGGACTCTGTAGACTGATTTACCAACTGCTTGTCAGTAGAGTTATCATATCGAAGCTGGGTTCTACCACAGCAACCAGAGTTGCCAGCAGAGGAACACCACAAGGTGGAGTTCTATCTCCCCTGCTATGGAACATCGTAGTCAACGAACTACTTTTGTTGCTAGATAAGGCAGGGTGCAAGGTGATAGCCTATGCGGATGACATTGCTGTGGCTGTCTCGGGAAAATATCCATCAGTGAGTATGCTGCAGCATGCTCTCTCAAAACTTTCGGCGTGGACCAAAGTCAACGGTTTGGGCATTAATGCTTCTAAAACGGAAATTGTCCTCTTCACACGAAAATATAGTATCCCCTCGATCGACCCCCCTACCATTAACGGCACCAGTTGCAAATTCTCGGAGTCTGCTAAATATCTGGGGCTCATCCTAGATAAGAGACTAAACTGGAAGCCGAACATAATGGAGCGCACCCGCAAGGCGACGCTGGCTCTCTACATTTGTAAAAGAGCATTAGGAAAGAAATGGGGTCTCCAACCTCATATGATCCACTGGATCTACACAACCGTCGTTAGACCCATTCTGTTGTATGGAGTACATGTCTGGTGGCCAATACTAGACAAAGCCATACACTATAATCTCATTAGGAAAGTTCAACGTCAAGCTTGCATTTGTATAGGTGGTGCGTTGAGAACCACACCCTCAGATGCACTGGACGTTATAATGAACCTATCCCCAATCGACATTTTCGGCAAACAACTAGCAAAGAATACGGCTATCCGTCTTACAGCCTCTTCCCAGTGGACCAACAATCCATTTGGCCACTCCACTATACTAAGTTCCTCTAACTTCCCCACGAGAATTCTGGACCATACCACACCCCTTTACTTCCCTGATAGACTTTTTGAAACCCTCATTCCTGATAGAGACTTCTGGAATGATAATCCCAAACCTTTTGCAGACTCCCTGCACTTTTTCACGGATGGGTCTAAAACCCAGGAGGGGGTGGGTAGTGGTGTTTTCTCTGATGAACTAAATATAAGTCTCTCCCTTCGCTTACCTGACTACTGTAGTGTGTTTCAGGCGGAGATTATGGCGATTAGTGAAGCGCTGTCTTGGCTCAAATGGAATGTAATATCCGCTCGTGATATTTGCATTTTCACTGACAGCCAGGCAGCCATCAGAGCCCTGGAACTGGTCTCTACAAACTCCAAGACTGTAATAAACTGCCGCTCATCTTTAGACAAGATGGCCGACCAGTTCAATATTTGCCTGTGCTGGGTGCCAGGACATAGAGACATTCCAGGCAACTGCAAAGCAGATGAGCTCGCCAAGCTCGCTACTTCACAGCCATTACTTCCCAAACACAGTAGCTTGGGTATGCCCCTCACAACTTGCAAATTGTTGCTCTCATTAGAGGCAACTCGCGAAATAGATAACAGATGGGTGAATGGCACTTCGTGTCACACCTCCAGGTTAATCTGGCCTAGGCTAGATTCCAAAAGATCTAAGGATTTAATATCTCTTCACAGATCGAATATAAGCTCTATCGTCGGTGTCATCACAGGACACTGCCTCATAGGAAACCATGCCATCAGACTAGGTGTCCCGGCTAATGATTTCTGTAGAAGCTGCCTTGATGAGGAGGAAGTGGAAAGTGTCCTACACCTCCTATGCTCCTGTCCGGCCCTGGCGTCTATTCGACGTTAATATTTAGGGGCCTACTTTTTTGATGATTTGGGTGAACTTAGTACGGTTCCCATAAATAATCTACTTCGCTTTATTACAGGCTCCAAATGGTTTCCCTCAGACAACTTAGTGGTTTGATCACGATCAAACCTTGTGGCAGCACAATGGATCAACTATGGTCTAGGTGCACACACACACACACAGGAAAGCCACATCTCACATAACATATTCTGCGTTTGATCTCAACACTGGTGTTGTTCGCACTGTTTACCGCAGATCTGATGTATAAGAGGCTTTTGACTACTTCGAAGTTATAGCTGCATATTGTGAAGTTCTGGCATAGTTGTCGATGTTGTGTGTCCTTTCTAGATGACAGCATGTACTACGTTTTGTCCCCCTAGACTACTTTTAGCAACTTTAGTTTCAATGCTAGCAAACGCCTCATTGACAACTCGCTGTGTTCGACCAATCGCATCAATGTCAATGCCTTCAATTGTGGGGACTTTTGGAAAATTGGGTCTCTAATGTTGGCCAATGAATTTTATACGCTCTTCTCAAGTATCAAAAACCACATAACAGCTCGTCGCCTAGCCTGAAACCTTTTTTGAAACTGAAAATCTCAGTGAGTTCGTTAACGATCTTGATGGAGTGGGAAGAATTCTCCAAAGTCATCTTATACAACTTGACGAGTTTGGCAATATTGTAGACATGGGGCTGTATAGCTCGTCTCTATAAACGCTATCATATGCAGCCTTGAAATCGGCGTATAGGTGGTGAATGTCGATCTTCATTTCTAGATCAATTTTAGGGATCTTCCGTAATGTAGACTATTTTGGATTTCCCTGGTCTGAAACCACACTGAGAAGGACCTGTCAGGGTTTTGATGAAAGGTCCCGCGCAAAGTCAAAGGGGTCTCTTTTCTTGTAAATCGTGCAAACGACTTTGAGATTCCACTCATTGGACATACTTTCCTCCGACGTATAGATGAACAACATCCCATTCAGTTGCTTTAAAGATTTCAACAGCAGAGCAGACTGGTGACTGATTCTCTATATCAACGAAGTATGTTTTATTCCAGCGGTACATGCATACATATGTAAACAAGACTTGTGCCTTAACCACCACTGAGCTATATAACCCTCCTCTTTAATATCTTCCGGCACACGAAACGTTGTAATTTCAAACTCCTTGAGCGAAAGCAACTAAGATGCTCTTTCGAGTTTCGATCACAATCTCACAGAGTACAAAAAATTCCCTCATAAAGAAAAAACGTTTGTCTGCCGAAGCCAGAGAACGAAATATTTCCTCATGAAAAATGTATGCTAAAGCCATCAATGAACCTCAGCAGCACTAAGTGCTCCTTGCGGAGACAAATGTTCCTGTCTGGACCTTGAATTCCGTGGAATTGAAGACCTTCGTATGTCGAACAAATACGCTGCAATGCACAACTTCCAAGCAAGGAAGACACACGTAACACAACTTCTTCAAGTGCAAGAATTTAAACAAAAAATAACTTCATTTTCTTGTTTTATTTCCACGTTCAGATTAAAAAAAAATTAACATTTACTTAGCATGGGCTTGGGTCTTCCTCATTTGAGTGAGGATGTTGGAAAGTTCTTCACGCTTCCTCTTGGCGCGGATGTGTGTTCCCAATCGTCGCTTCAAGAACTTCAAAGCACGCTTATCCTTGGACACCTTCAACAATTCCATGGTTCTCTTCTCGTATGGAGCATGACCGACAACCTCACGGACGAGATCCCTCATGAATTTGGTGTGGCGAGTTTGAATCTGAAATACAAGACACATCTCATGAATACATGTTTTCACTCGAAACGGAAAAAGAACAAATTTATGATAAAAAAGCTCAGTGCCATAATATAACCATGGACCATAGTTTTATTGAATAGTTCATGCTCTACAAAAGAATATTGTAGTGCCGTCACCAAACAATAAAGACTGTTATGGTTGTCTGTGAATGGTTTAAGAATCATCATTGGTGAAGAAAATACAAAACAAAATTATTAAATATTTTTACATTTTTAAGTAACTTACGTTCTTTAGGCGAGAGCCACGCAGTCCTTTGACTTTCTTGTCGCCGGTGTATTTTACATTCTTGACTTTGGTTGTTTTGTGTCCCTTATTGAGACCTATGCAAAGTTCGTAACGAACAGCCATTGTGCTGTAAAAGTTGAATAAAATATCGAATTAGATCGGAACATATTAATTTGAAACATTTTGTTTGTTCAGTTTTAATGTAAAATTGATTGAAATGATTTGAGATGGATGTATAATTCACGGAAAATCTTTCGAGACTTTGAATTTCGACCATTACCTCAAGACGTCAATGGGCGGAAAGAAATATTATTCGACACTTAACTTAGACGCCATTTTCGTTTAATCGATATTTGACATTATGTTATCGAAATGAAGTAGTAGCGTTCAGCCAGAAACTTTTTTCAAGCATGGTGGATTTTTTTGTATCATTGAGCATTTAATTATAAAACTATTTTTTTAAGTAAAGACAGATTTATATCCCCACGTTTTGTACCCCATACTAAACCGACTTTACATAATAATAAGCCGACTTCAATAAGCTTTGGTTTTTGTGCATAAAAACAATTTTTACTGCGAATATTAAATCCAATCTATCGATTTTTTAAATAATGTTGTGGAAATGCTGTGGCAGCATTCAGCAATGCTGAAATTTACTGAAAAACGCAGAAGAACATTAATGGACAGAGAGTTTATGTACTCAATCTGCAGCAGAAATAAAGGATAAATTCACTACGAAATTTCTGTTTAACAAAAGCCGGTTATCGACGACAAACCTCTGATGAGTGGAAGGGAATATTTACGAGGAGTAAGGTTTTAGAAAAATTAAAGAAACACTTATATCATTTTTCATTCTGCCAAAAATTATTCCCAAGCGAAAATAATACACAAAACACGTCAGTATTCAAAGCAATGGATGTAGCCTTTGGTGGAGAGCGATAATCATCTGTTTAGCTCACCAATCAGACAGTTGTACACGATTTCTTATGTAGGGCCTCAACATATAAAATCTTGCTAATGTAGAATCATTGAATCGAAGGCAGAGAGCTAGCTAGATGTATTCATAACATTGGCCAACAAGTATTTGTCTGCATCATCATCATCATCAGTATAACTGTCCACTCTTCCTAGCTGACCGTGATATAATTTTTCCGCCCTGTAAGTACCGGCCACAAATCAGTCATATAAAGATGTTTAACTATTAAGGCCCAACTATAATTGGCATGAGCGCGCATGAGCTAACGTCAAACGCGCATAAGTGAGTAAACGAATACACGCATCCCCATAAGAGCGAATATAATGGAGCTCACGAACAATTTGAAACATTTCGTTAAGTATGTGCGAATTCAACAAGTGGCACACAAGGAAACAAATGTTTCGTTAAGCATGAGCTAGTGCGCTCTGAATCGCACCGCACATATGCGAATTTGACAGAAGGCACACAAACGCATAGAAATCCTAATATGGCAGGTGCGCAACTGCAAATTATTCATGATTTGATAGGAAATAAAAGCAAGAATCAAAAAAAAAACAATACAATGTTGTCATAGTAACCGCCATGCGCGCATGTGTTCATTATGGCTATGCGTGTATTTTATGAAAGCATGACGAAACTTTTCGTTAAAATTTGACACTAGCTCATGCTAGCTCATGCCTATTATAGTTGGGCCTTTACCCTCCTTGCTGATCCAGACATCCAGTCGAAAAATCAGCTACATTGACACTATTATGAGCAAAAGGCACGATATACAGAATACCTTTACATCGTCGGCTGAATATCAGCTCCCATTATAGTCTCTGTTTCAATAAACCATTCCAAAACGAAAGAGTTCAGCATTATTGTCACTGTTATTATTCTGATTTTTGTTATTATTGGTGTTACAACCAAATACTGTACAAGTTGCCATTTGTTTAATTAAACTTTTCACAAAATCAATCACAAATGTTTTCACAACACTGTTCAAATTATTTGCAGCAAAACAAATGTCATGCCACGTATGATGTCACACGCAGAACAAGTGAACAAAATAGGATGAAATTTCCGCCATTATCGCGGGCAAATGTTCAACGGAAACGGTAGTTCATTAAACTTTGTACCAGTATGCATAAAACTAAGGCAGTATGGGTGACTTCAAGGAAAGTGTTGCACATTCGGCTATGGACGACAGGTTTTTCACTGGAGATTTGAATATACAGTCGCGTCTCGTTAATTCAAATCAGCGATAATTCGAACCTCTTCATAATTCGAAGTTAACACGAGATCCATAGAAAATCCGTTTATTTTTCGAAAAAATTCTATACATTTTTAAGCACTTGGTAATTCGAATGTACTTGGTTGGATGTTGTAGGAATCGGGTAGGCACTGATTGGCGTCAACCTGGCGATGCCCAGTGTTGTAACTTTTCCTATACATCAATTGTGCTTATTTTACCTCCAAGTGGTAGCCATCGGGTACTGGTTGTAGTTCACCCGAACTCAACTTGCTAAACTTATAAGTGCGACCTCTTGTCCTAGGGGTAAAAAAAAAAGGAACTGGTCCTCCAGGTTGGGGGTTGTGCCGTCGGGGTAACTGCCCGGCCACACCAAAAAAAATCAAGTTACGAAGCAACAACAAGCCTCGGAAACGGACGGAATTACTGATGACGAACCCCGCAAACGAATTAAGGACAACGATCTTCGGATCTGCACGTGGAATGTAAGGTCCCTTTATAGGCCACGTGCAGCCGAACAATTAGCGGAAGCCCTGGACTGCTACAAAGCAGACATCACCGCCATCCAAGAAGTGCGATGGGATGGGCCGGGCAAAAAAGAGGATGACAAACTGTGACATTTACTACGGTGACTGCTACAGGCAGCAAAAGCAGCGCTTGTTTGGATGTGGATTCGTCGTTAGGGGCAGACATAGGCAAGAAGTCTTATCGTTCAGATGTGTGAACGAACGCCTTACGACAATTCGCATCAAGGCTAAATTCGCCAATATAAGCCTAATATGCGCACATGCCCCCACAGAGGAGAAAGACGACGACACCAAAGACAGTTTCTATGAGCTCTTGGACAAGACATACGAGCAGTGCCCTAGCTATGAAATTAAAATTGTCATAGGCGATTTTAATGCAAAGCTGGGAAGAGAGAGTGTCTTTGGTAGTACGGTCGGGAAGCACAGCCTACACGACACCACCTCCGATAACGGATTTAGGCTGATCGACTTTGCTGCGGGGCGAAATGTTGTAGTAGCCAGTACACGGTTCCCACACCTCAATATTCACAAAGGAACATGGAGATCTCCTGATCAATCAACCGTCAACCAGATTGATCACATTGCGATCGACGCAAGGCACTCCTCCAGTATTATGGATGTCCGAACATTTCGAGAAGCCAACATCGACTCGGACCACTACCTTGTTGTAGCCAAGGTAAGGCTGCGGATATCCCGAACACCGCCAAGACAAGAAAATACTGTGAGGAAGTTCGACGTCGGAAGGCTACAATCGCAAGAGATCGCCAAATCCTTTTCCGATCGAGTCTCCCTTTATCTCAGAAGAAGTTCTTTGCCGCCGACACCAAGTATTGAAGATCAGTGGCAACATTGCCAAAAAGCTATCAGAGATGCCGCCTTTGATGTGCTGGGTTTCACTCGGCCACCACAACGAAACCCCTGGTTTGACGACGAGTGTCGGCAGGCGAATGCAGCTAAGCAAGAGGCCTACAAAGCGGCACTGCAAAGAAGGACAAGAGCTGCTCGCGAGCTCTACGAGCAGAAAAGGAGAGACGAACACCGGCTTCTCAGGAGGAAAAAGAAGGAGCATGAGAAGCGCGCGATCGGTGGAATAGAGAGTTACTACTGCAGGAATGAGGTAAGGAAGTTTTACCAAAGGGTAAAGTCAACTTGTCAGGGTTATAAAGCCCGAACCGAAGCCTGCAAGGACGATCAAGGGAACATCGTAGTAGAATCACAGTCGATGCTGAGGATATGGAAGAACCACTTCTGCAGACTGTATAACGGCGATGAAGAACCGAATTCCGCTGTCAGGCAGATTGAACCATTCAACCCGAATGAAAGGGACGACGTAGATCAACAATTCCGTCCCCCCGATCTGGACGAAGTGAAGATAGCCATATCTAAATTAAAGTCCAACAAAGCTGCTGGAGCTGACGGCCTAGCGGCTGAGCTCTTCAAAGCAGCAGGCGATGACTTGGTAAGGAGCATGCACCAACTCATCTGTAAAATATGGTCGGAAGAAAGCATGCCCGATGAATGGAACCTCAGCATTGTTTGCCCGACAGCATCTATAGAGACGAGCTATACAGAGCAATGTCTAGTTTTGGCATCCCTACCAAACTCGTCCGTTTGTGTAGGATGACGATGGAGAATGCACGCTGCTCCATCAAGGTCGGTAAAGACCTAACCGAGACCTTTGATGTCAAAAAAGGATTCAGACAAGGCGACGCGCTGTCATGCGACTTCTTCAACATCATACTTGAAAGAATTGTGCAAAACTCGCACGCCAACACCAGAGGCACAATCTTTCAGAAGTCCGTCCAATTACTCGCATATGCCGACGATATTGACATAATCGGAAGAACACAGCGTGATGTCAATGGCACTTTTGTGAGTATTGCGACGGAGGCCGCGAAGATGGGTTTAACGGTAAATGAGAGCAAGACCAAGTATATGCTGTCAACCAGAAAGGACACCCAACACCGACGTCTCGGACAGAACGTCACAGCTGACAGTTATAACTTTGAGGTAGTCAAGGACTTTGTCTACCTAGGCACCGCTATTAACTCAGACAACGACACCAGCGCTGAAATCAAACGAAGAATAACTCTTGCTAATCGCTGCTTTTTTGGGCTAAGAAAGCAATTGATAAACAAAGCCCTCTCTCGAACAACCAAAGTAACCCTGTACAAGACCCTAATCGTCCCAGTCCTGCTATATGGCGCAGAAGCATGGACTTTGTCAAAAGCGGATGAGGCTGCCCTTGGTTGCTTCGAGAGGAAAATTCTTCGGGTGATTTTCGGTCCCGTCTGCATAGAGGGTGAGTGGAGGAGAAGATACAACAACGAACTGTACGCGCTGTTCAGCGACATTGACTTAGCCAGAAGGATGAAGATACAACGATTGAGATGGCTAGGTCATATAGAGCGAATGGAAACCAATGCTCCGGCCCGGAAAGTCTTCGAATCCACCCCCGAGGGACGGCGCAGTAGAGGAAGACCGCGACTCAGGTGGCGCACGCAAGTGGAAAGGGACCTCAACCAACTGTGCGTGCGAAACTGGAGGCAGCTAGCTAAAGATCGAGCTGGCTGGAGACGCTTGTTGGTTGAGGCCCAGGTCCACCCCGGACTGTAGCGCCACCTTAAGTAAGTAAGTAAGTAATTCGAACAAAAAAATCATCGCTACGTAACAAAACGACGCGTTAATTCGAACTCATGGTCGTCGAACACTCGACAATTCAAAGTTATGAGATTGCATAGAGGTACATTTTGAGACAAGTTCAAACTTGATAAAACGTGGTCTTAAGTAACAAGGCTTTCCAACTGGTCGATTTTTGGCCAACTACCTCCAATTACCTACGCCAAGTTGTCAGAGGTCCTTCTTCACTTGTGCTTCGGGGGCGTACTCTATTGCGTTGTCCTACAAGCGCGGAGTCGAAGACTTTGGGCTGGGGAGCACTGTTATCCATGCGGTCTACATGTAATTTAAGATGTAGGTCATCTTAGGCGTTGAAGCTGCTATGAATCAACAACAAACCTTGGATAAGGATGACTTATTGCTTCGATTTTAAGTTGGATAAGTTTCTTCCAGATATTTGTAGGAAGATCTGTTAGATCTGTATGCAACACAATCAATTCCCTACGATCTATTTTTGACTCTTCGTAAGAAATCTATTATTTTACTATCCCACCTTAAAATGTGAGAAATCGCGAGTTTTGGCTAGGAAAAGGAAAAAAGACCTCAAGATGCACAAGAACCTCGACCAGAGAGTACGAGATGTGGATGAGACTTACCAAGTCGAATCAATATTGCTTGGCTCTCTACCGCAAAGTCGAAGTGGTATTACAAAGCACTTCCACATATTTCTGACATTCGAATAGCAAAACAGAGTAAGCGTCCAGGTCGGTTTGAAAACTGGTGGAAGAAAAAGTTGACCACATTTAAGTAGAGTCCGACCGAAGGCCAGTTTTCGGCCGAAGCCGAACTTCGGCTTTTTCATCACCTTCGGCCGAAGCCGAATGTTCAGTCGGACTCTATTTGGAACATATTTTGCAGTTGCATTCGCATAATTTATACGAAATAATCCCAAATTGGCTGCCATTTTTGATGTTCTTTCTACCTGAAAGCAGTACAAATAAATTGCATGCTTTAATACAGACCACTTAATAGTTTACCTGCTTGCAAATGCAAAATCTTTTGATTTTAAAGCCTTAAACAAGCGCACTTTCAAAATACAAAATACCCGACAATAACAAAACAAAAAGACACACCGTTCCTTGCAACTTCTATTCTAACAGAAAACAGAAATATCAACATTCGGCTTCGGCCAGATTTAGCCGAAGCCGAATGTTTTGCCGAAGGTGATATAAGGTGACCGAAGTCGAATGTTCGGTCGGACTCTACATTTAAGGTGTTCATAAAATGGAGGGGAACTTGTGGCAGATATTGTAATCAAGTGCGTTTAAGTAACTGCAAAAATTAGGAACTTCGATGATTATGAAAGGCACAAACTTAAAACTGTTCGTCGTTTTAGAATTCCTCTGATTTTTTTTTCAAAAACTGTCAGCCTCTCCAGTCCAAACAAAAAACACAGCGATCCACTGATCTTTCCCGCCATCAACGATAATGAAAAAAGCGTAAATTACCAAATTTGTTTAACTTATTTTATTCAAATCGTCTGGTAAAAATTCCCAAAAGTCCATTACACTACTTCTTCTCGCTGGAAATGGAGCTCTTGGATTCCCTCATTGAAGCCGAGCGTCTCCTCTTGGCTTCCTCCCTCTTGACTTTTGATTCCTTCTTCCTTTGTGCCAACAATTTCGCATAATCGGCAGCGGCTTCCTTGGAAGCTGTTTGACGCTTCTTCTTTAAAGCTAGACGTCTACGTTTCCTTTGCAGGACGACGGGCGTAACCAAGCGCTGAATTTTGGGCGCCTTTGAGGTTGCCTTCTTGTTGTCCTTAGCTGGCAGAGGGCGACGAACCACAAATCGACGGACATCATCCTCCTTTGTCAAGTTGTATAACTTGCGGATTTTGCTGGCCCTCTTTGGTCCCAAGCGACGTGGTACAGTGGTATCGGTCAATCCGGGAATATCTTTTTCACCCTTGCGAACGATGACCAGAGCCAAGACTGACATATTGGCATCGACAATGCAACCACGGACTGATTTCCTCTTGCGTTCACCAGTACGACGGGGACGATAGCAGGAATGTCCCTTCTTCAACAGCAAACGGACACGGCCTGGAAAAAGAAGAATGCAAAACAAGTTAGTTGACTCAAAACAGTGTCATTCATGCATAACTCACCGTGTGTGAGGACTCCTTGCTTCATGGGGAAACCTTGTTTATCGTTTCCACCGGTGATACGGAGAATGTATCCAGCCCATTCTTCGCCTAGAACATCGGCTTCAACCTGGGTTCCCATGCGCTTATCATAGAAGATACGCAATTTGTGTTCATCAACAACTTCGAAGAGTTTTTGGCATCCCGTGGCCGGGTAGGAAATGTTAAGCTGCAAATAGAATCACATATCACTCAGAGTTCACAGCACAAATGTAATCTTTAAAAATATCGGCCATCATTGAGGCGATTATTGTAATTTTAGAATTCATTGATAACTTAAACATTTGGAAATAGTTTTGTGCAGTATTTTTGATGGCAACAATATTATTTTCAAAGAAATTTATTAATTTTTCAACGCACCTTCATTTTGTATGTCTAGTCCCGAAGAACACCAAACTAAAAGGAACTGAAGACATTTCGCGTTCAGGCAGCAAACATACGTTCAGCGTTTTTCACACTTAGGTGGGGGTTACATTGCCCGAAATGTGAAGCTACAATAGCATTGAATGTACATGGAGCAATTATATATAAGGCCGGGTGTGAAGTCCTTTAAAAAGTTATCCTTTGGTTAATTATTTACCCTTATGAGGTGAATATGGAGGTTAAAATAAATGTAACTTGCCTGGAGTTGCATAAAAATTATCCCCTGACTTCAATTTTGACGGATGTGTCTAACTGTGAGGAAGTAATAAATATAGTTTAATTGTTTGCAATTAGAATTATTACGAAATTTGATTTGTTACAGTTTACATCACACAGCAAAACGCTAAAATTTGGTTCAGTTTTATGGAAACGTACAAAATTAATCCGAATATAAAATTTTAACGGAGTTCAAAAAGGCCCGAGGACAAATTATTGAAATACCAGTATATATAGAGTTTTGTTTTAATTTTCGTAACATGATTACACTCTCAGACATCTCTTGTTGTTTTTTTCGAATTATTAGCTGGGTTAATTGTATGGACAAGGTTAAAAAATCATTTTAAGACATTATAGCTGAGTTAATTATATGTTCAAGAACTCTTTTTAAGACGTTCAAAGTTCGCTAATAGATTAGATCTCCTGTCAATTCGTTCAAATTTACATCTTAAATCGAGTTAAGCCATGCATAGTAATGTGTTTTTCATAAAATGTTATTAGTTATCTCCACTAGAAATGTTCATAGAACCACTCAGAGCCTGCTATAAAAACTGTGAATTGTTAAAGATGCATTCCTATGTTAAATATGACTTATATGTAAGAAAGAAAACGTTTCAGGGCCATTACGAATACACAATTCTGTGTCAGTGATAAAATGCTAAAAAGAAATTCTGATCAATTGCAATGCCAATATCAATTCCAATTTTCGAAGCGCCTTTGAGAGTGGCATCACTAAAAGAAATAAAAAAAAAATTAGAACATTCAAGTCTAGTGACTTGGCATCACTGTCAATATAGAATCATTTCTTCTGGCTGTCAGTGTACTGAAACTTCGAAATTTCATGTAAAAAATTGTCGATTTCTCGGTGATGTACCAGTGTTGTAGTTGAAAGGAATATATTATATTTTTCCAATTGAAATTTTCCCGTGTTCCCATATCGAAGTTTAATATACGATACCACCAACAAAACGCCAAATAATCAAAGTGATCTCAGCCTATTCTTCAGCTAGCTAATACGTGGAAAATAAAAAAACATGTCTGGTTTTAATGACAACCCATTTGGAGAGCCATTGGTAGATAATCCTTTCGAGGTATGTACTTTTGATTGGTTTCGTTATCATATCATTTTTTCAGCAAAATGGCAATAAACAATAAGTAATAATGAGTCATTATCGAATGAAAACATTTTTTTTTTTAGGATCCATCAATTAAACAACTAACTGCACAACCAATCCCTAGTTCACTGGAGGACTATAATCCATTCGAACAGGAGGAAACTAAGCCACAATTGCAAATAAACTCAGCGAATAATGCAGCTGTTGTACAGCCGTTGTCTCAAAATATGCTCCCAGCAGCCCCGGTCAACACCAGCAGTAGAACGGCTGCAAGTACGAGTGTGCAGATAACCACAGAGGAGCTACAGGTAACTTTTTTTTTTCCTGTGATAAATACGATGAATCACCAGAGTGTGATTTGAAACATATATGGGGTACACAATTGAACAGTTTTTGTTTTGTTTTACTTGTGTCAAAATGTTACACTAGGAGCCCTTCCAATTGATGTAGTGCATCGGAGTGGGAGTTGTGCTTTGACCGCAATATGGTGGTGAAGCCCTGCAATTGACTGCAGTCTGAGTATGTATTTATGAAATATGAGGCAAAGAAATGATAGTTGTGTTCAACAGATTCACTTCGAAGCTGCGATCTGCTCGATTACGTTCGGTATTGAATTTTATCAGTGGATAAGCTGTCTGTTTCTCTGAAGAGAAGATAATTATGAATGACTGGTATTTTTCGGTCTTATCTACTTAACACGTAGATGAATATTTTTTTGTTTGCGATACGACACAGTTAACAGCAGTAATAGTAGCTTTCGGTAGGTCTTTTAAGGTTAGTGTCTGTCCGCCTCGAAACGAATTATAGTTTGTTTGACTCTAATTAGGTTAATGACTTCTGAGTTCCAAATAGTTTGGATTTTATGTATTGTGTATGCGCGATAGATTTTTCAAATGAACTAGATCAATTTGTGCATGAGACATCGCTTGATTGTTAACCAATACATTCAGCTTCATAATTTATGAAACACACGTCAACCAATCGGCCTTGACAACTACGCCGGGTCGTGAGTTCAGTTTTTCACAACTCGCCGCTTAAGTTCAATCAATTATAGCCACGATGGCGGAGTTAACGTTTCTATTTTGATTTTTGGGAACGATTTCAAATGAAGAGCACCACTGAACTCCATCAAACCGAAACTCCTTAGTCTTCAATAATTGACATCACTCGATGACGTACAATATCTACACATGTTTGACCAGTGATTGCTTGATTAAATGGTTTTTGATGTAATTTGGACACTCGTTCTGTTTCAAATGCGCACATAAGTGTTGAGACGTAGTTCTTCTATTTGTTTCTGATAAGTCTTTTATTGCAGACTACTTGTGTACTGCCTATTTCAAAAGAGTTCTGTGTGAACTGCCTTCGGACTAGATTGCAATTGTTTGAGATGGATGAATATGTTTATCACAGATTTCAGGGTCGGTAAAGTACTCCTAAACTAGCTGTTGCCTTTGAATGGGTTGTTTTGGTCCGCTTAACTGGATTAGCTTAAGTCTATCCATCCACCTCCTTCGTCATTGAATCAGACTGGCGATTGAAAGATTGGGAGATGCCCTTTTGCAAATAGCTTTGATATTCATGATATTCATAACGCATACATTGCGGACAAAGGTGACATTTTACGGACGCAATGATTGCGATCTGCATTTCTGTTTGTGTTGATGGCATTTGAAGGAATTCATCCACAAACTATATGGGCTGATCCAACGCTTAAGACGGCTAAGCCATGTAGGGCGTATGGACAACTTAGCTCCGGCCCGAAGAGTCTTCGATTCTGGGACAAAGCAACAGAGGACGTCCACGTACAAGGTGGCGCACACAAGTCGAGGGGGACCTTGGCCGGATTGGTGTACGAAATTGGAGACAGCTGGCGAGAGATCGTGCTAAAGTGGCATATTGGGTGATGCCCTAGGTCCACTTCGGACTATAGCGCCCTAAGAAGAAGAAGAAGAAGAAGAACGATTGCTTGGTTGGTTGGGACCCTGATCCATTCAGAAGAAGTTTGCTTGGTTGACCGTAAATGAAAAGCGGCTTTTCGTGTTCTTTTAAAATATAACAAATTTCTTGTTAACCAACGATAAGATTATTTTACTGTGGCTGATTTCTTCTCCATTTATGTGGTTTGTTATCAGCTGCACCGCTTCATAAGAGATATTATGTAGAGGCATAAACATCCGACAAAATCATAGAACTTCAAGGCAGAGCTGCATCGAGTTTTGCAATTGAAACATAAAACAGCTTCGTTGTCTGGCATATCAGACTGAGAGTAGATTATGTTTGATGAGTTGTTTCCATGAAGGCAATCATTATCATACATCATTTAGGAGCTTAGAATTTTGGGGGAGAGAATATTCTATGTTTACCCTTTCAATCATTTGTTTGTTCTTGCGTTCAAATCATTCTTGATAAGAGCTGCTTGTTTGTGAATAGCTTCCGACTTTTTGTACAAAGACCTTGATTTACGCAACTTTCCATGTTAAGAGAGAGAAACGGCATAACGAAAAAGAAAAGCGGGCATCCCCTCAACATAATGCTTTTGGTTTGTTTCTGGTGACTAAACTTATTATTTCTCCGTACAATCTACTGCTCCAATCATCAACTTTAAATACTTACGAGTGCGAGTAGTCATGCAGCCATATGAATGTACTTTTGTGTATTTGAATGCAATTGATATGATTCAATATTTGAAATGTAAGGGAAGGCCTTCTTTGTTCTTTAGGCGATAAGCTAATATGAACTTATGGATACTTTTATTAAGGTTCTCAGAGAATTTCTTTTCCCTATATGGTTGGGTTTTCCAAAGAGATATAATCATGCTAAATCTTTGACTCTGAACAAGTGCGACAACGCAGCAGAAGTCGTCCACGTTTAAGGTGGCTCATACAACTACGGAGGGCCCTCAACCGAAGTTGAGGCGGATAGGAACAGGTGTTGGTTTATGCCCAGGTCCAACCCGGACTGAAACGTCACAAAAAGAAGATGCTCAGACAGCAAGGCAGCGATTAAAAACTTGAGCTCGGCTACATTTTGTAATAAGACCTCCCTGAACTGCTGCTTAGCTCATGATGAGATTGTTGACATAACATTTATCTCATTTAGATGTCGGGACACTGTTACATTCCAGAAAGATGCGAGACCGATTAACTCGCCAGGCACGGAAGGATCTCATCACTTTCACCCAGTAGAAATGTAACGCCCATACCGTTGGCGCAGCTAAACATTTTTAAAACTTAACACAACTAGAACCAATAATCATAAAATGTCCGATGGCACTACGTTCCTCATTCCAAAGCAATTTTAACCTAACACTAAGCCCATAAGTCGCCGTGGCGTAGTGGGTTCGTGCGTCGACTCCTACGCTCGATGTTGTCGGTTCGATTCCCGAAAAAACAGCAAACATTTTTTCACGGCTCCACCTCTTTCGAGTCACTGACAATGCTCAAAGAGTATAACTGTCTAAAAAAAGCTTCTCAATCTCGCCGTTCGAAGTCGGCATTAAACTGTAGGTCCCCTCCACTCGTGAGAGAACAATATCACGTACAACACGAGTGGTTGTTGAGTTGCTGAGAAGCTAGGCCCAGGTCGATCTCGGACTGTAGTGCCGCCTTTATTATTATTATTAAGCCCGTAAGTCTACGCTTGCTTACGTAAGTAGAAGAGTCATTGGCAAAAAATGGGGTCTCCAACCCACTTAATCCATTAGATCTATCTGTTGTATGGAGTGCATGTCTGGTGGCCTGTCCTAGACACAGCCACATACTACAACAAACTAAGGAAAGTTCAACGTCAAGCCTGCGTCTGCATATGTGGTGTATTGAGAATTACGCCGTCTGATGCCTTGGACATTATGCTCAACTTTACCGCACTTGATATATTTGGCCGACAACTAGCAACTAACACCGCTATACGCTTCCTGGCCTCCTCTTAGTGGAACAACACTTGTTATAGTCACTCCTCAATACTAAGTTCTTTAAACTTTCTGACTAGAAATTTAGATCACACCACACTCAAAACATTCCTGATAGGAACTTTGAAACCCTAATTCTAGAGACTTTTGGAGTGATAACCCCAAGCCCTTTGCAGGATCCCTTCACTTCTTTACGGATGGGTCCAAAACCCGGGATGGGGTTGGCAGTGGTGTTTTCTCCAACGAATTAAACATCAGTCTCCCCTTATGCTTACCCGATCATAGCATCGTGTTTCAGGCGGAGATAATGGTAATAAGTGAACCTCTGTTATGGCTCAAATGGAATCTAATATCCACACGTGATATTTGCATTTTCACGGACAGCCAGGCAGACCAATGTTGGGTAACAGGTCACAAAGACATTCCGGGCAATTGCAAAGGGGATGAACTTGCCAAGTTCGCTACCACTCAGCCATTACTACCGAAACACAGCTACATGGGCATGCCCCTTACAACTTGTAAATTGTTGCTATTAGCAGATGCCACTCATAAAACAAATGGTTTCCCGCAATTGAACAATTGGATTGACCTCACTCAATCCGTGGGGCAGAACAATAGATGAACACTGGTCTAAGTGCACACACAGCCTAACCTAACCTAACACTAAGCACTTATTCTGTCTAATCAGAATGTAGAGGACAGCACTCACAACTCGTCACTTATACCTCTAGGATGGGACTCCCATATAACTTCTAAGTTGCGAAAACGGAAAGGGCAGAAGGTTGTAAGACGTCTCTTCTGCCTTTCTATTCGCAGGAAACCTTATCTGGAAGCCTATTTCTTGAATGACCTGAACAAAATCGGAATCAGTCAGCCCAAATGTCTAATAAAAATCACTAAATTGTGAATAGGAGGTATCCAATTGTGGCAGTGGTGTAGTGGGTGCGTGCGTCGACTACTTTCGACATTTAGGTTAGGATAGGTTAGGTTAGAAATGGCTAAAATGTGCACGTAGACCAGTATTGTTCCATTGTGCTGGCACACGGGTTGACTGAGGTCAACCCAATTGTTCTGTTGCGGGAAACCATTTGCAGCTCAAGATGTAGCGCAATAGATAGCTTATCAAAGAAGATAAAAAAAAGTAGGCCCCCAGATGTTGGCGTCGAAGGGACGTAAGAGTTGCCTGATCGGATGAAAGTATGACCGATGTATAGAACTCCAGCATCATTTGCCAGATCCTAAAGAAAGGAGACTCTCTAAACTGCGACGTATAAGTCTCCTGAGTATCTGAGTATGAGTATAAAACTCGTCCGTCTTTGCAGAACAACGATGGGGAATGCCCGTCGCTCCGTCAAGGTCGGTAAAGGCCTTACTGAGACCACTGATGTCAGAAAGGATTTAGACAAGGCCACGCACTGTCATGCGATTTCTTTAATAGCATTCTCTAGAAGATCGTGCGTATCTCAAACGTCAACACTATAGACACGATCTTCCACAAATCTGTGCAACAGCTTGCATATGCCGATGAAATTACCCTGCCAAGTTTCAAACATACCCGTTCATTTCAGTGAGCTCTCCTCCATACCTCTCGAAAATCAATTTTAATGCGTTTTAGGTCCTTCAATTTCCCCTTCGCTTCAGAATTGTAAACGAATGAACGCTGCTGCACTTTAAATTTCTCTTGTTAACGAAGTCTGGCTGTCTTCTGTCTCCTATGCCTCTTCTTCTTTGGGTGTCTCGCTAAAGTTCAACGTGGGTCTATCTTCTATAGCAATCACTCATGCTGTGCCTCATATTGTTCTGTGACTACTGCAGTTTTTTTTTGTATTTAGTTGGAGTTTACAGGACAATCATGCTCTCTAAGTATTGTTAGTGACTCGTGAGAGGTGGTCTTGAAAAATGAGAGTTGATGTCTTCATCCGGATTGACTTTCGGAATAGGAGTCGACGCACATACTCACTACGCCACGGCGGGCACTTTAATTACCGCAGTCTAGTCAAAGTTTTTTTTTAAGCATTCCATTCGTCTGTCGTTTGGGTTCCACATTCAGGTACTTTTGGCAGACGTAGAATTATGTCTCACCTAAGGAATTAAGTAGATTACCTAAGCCTTTTGTAGAGCCTCTAATCTAATTGTTACTTATATTTTTTCTCGTGTTAGAAATAGAAAAACATTGAAATGCTTGAAAATGAAGTACGATTCATACGCAATTGTTTCTGTTGGCTCTGCTCTGTTTAAGTTAATTCATGCTGAGATATTGATTGTTACGCACGAGTTAAGCATACAAATATCATACATTTCTACGGAATACGCTGCTACGCTGCTTAAAATGTGCTTTGAAATAGTTTTTATGATTGACGCTAATGAACCACGCCCCATGGTCCATTAAAGGCAGATCACTTGAAACGAGATAAACGCGATACGAGTGAATGGGAGTAATCTTATCGAAGAGTAATTTACTTGAGTCGATGTGTGGAGAGCGATGAAGTGTTGCTAATGCTACAAACTGATTTATTTATAGTATTTGTTTGTATATCACGTATTTCTAATTGAACAATCCACGTCATTGAGATCTCCGCTAGACACAAGCTTCTCAAGTGTATTAAGGGCGCTAAAATACAAATCTTTTCAGATAGCCAGGCGGCTATCAAAATGAATTTGTGACAGAACAAGGAATGTAGGTTCTGCCTCGAAGAGGACAAAACATCCGAACACATTTTAAGTGAATGTCCGGCATTACACTGGCTAAGGAAATGTATTTTCCTTAGGGAAATACTCACTTCAGTGAAATTGAAAAAACTCCACTACAAAAGATATACGATCTTTCATAAGGGAAGCAGTACATATTTTGGATCAACTCCAACCCGTCAGAGATCTATTGTCTCTATATATCGCAGTGTCGCTGCCTCTACGGCTGGGTTGGTTGTACAAGAGGAAAAAAAATAAGAAGAGGAATACGATTTAAGTTCATACTCAAGATATGATTATGACCGAATATCTAAGCAAAGGTTTGCAGTTCACGGACCAGGACAAATAAATGAAAATCAAGATCAAGAAAGTAAACAAAAGTTATAGACGCAGTTCTATAACTAGGAGTCTTTCAATTTTACAAATTTCGGAACCCGTGCGTGCGATCTTTTGTTTTGTTTGCGTTGATGGTGGACGGAGAAGACTCAATCCCAAACTATACTCGACTCTGACCCTGTGGGACAAAGCAACAGAGGACGTGTCGCACACAAATGGAGTGGGACCGCAACCAACTTGAGGTGCGCAATTGGCGACAGCTATCAAAAGATCGTGCTAGCTGGAGAAGCTTGCCGGTTAAGGCCCAGGTCCACCGCTTTCTGCAGCGCCACAAAAAGAAGTAAACGAATTTTATTTTCCTCCATCAAACTACAGAAAAAGCAATAGGAACTAGGTTATGTATATCCAATGCAATTCGATGTAGACTATGTAGACTTTGGGTTAGTTACAAATCTGAATATGCGTAAATACATAGATAAATTCCTTTTTTAAAATGCATAACATTTCTCATTTCAGCGGCGTCAAGATGAACTAGACAGAAAAGCAGCTGAACTAGATAGACGTGAACAGCAACTGAAAGGCACGAATATCCCACAACTAAACAACTGGCCGCCTCTGCCTGATAACTTCTGCATTAAGCCGTGCTTTTATCAGGACTTTAATCTAGAAATACCATCAGAGTTCCAGAGACTGGTAAAGCATCTATATTACGCCTGGATGTGTATGTATTATCAACATTTTGAAAATACAATCCTTTTCTTATAACCAAACGTATACCAAAAAAACAGTTTACACTCTAACGATGATGGTGAATATCATTGGTGGCCTCATTATTCTATTGCACAAGGGAGAGTTTACAAACTTCGGTCTATCAATTTTCTATGCGTGTTTGTTCACTCCTGCGTCGTATGTTTGTTGGTAAGAATAATCCATTGACTCTCGTCTTCAGTCCACACATTTCTCATATGACTGCATTTTTGAAAAGGTTCCGGCCAGCGTATAAAGCGTTCAAGAATGATTCAAGTTTCAACTTTATGGTATTCTTCTTCGTTTACTTTTTCCAAACAATGCTGACAGTTTTCCAGGCCATCGGAGTACCCGGCACTGGATATTGTGGCTTCATTGTTGCCATAACTCAATTCGATTCAAGTGCCGAGGGCATCATTTGCGGTCTACTATTGCTGATAATTGCATTTTGTTTTGCAACCACTGCTGCAGCAAACGTTCTTATGATTACCAAAGTAAGTGATCACCAGTGTTTTCCCAAAGCACTTGAGTTGATGAATAATTTTTTGTTTCCCTTTTTTTTCAGATACATTCAATTTACAGAAGTACCGGCGCAAGCATGGCCAAGGCTCAAGCTGAATTTGCGACTGAATTCATGCGCAACCAGCACGTCCAGCAGGCCACGACATCGGCTATGAATTCGGCTGTTAACTCGCAACTCAACAGCAACCGATATTAAAGTAAAGCATAATTCATAACACTTAGAAGCCCCGTACGATGGGCGAAAACATATTCTTTACGATAAACTACATAAACTGAAATTTTAACTATAATTTAATACGTCCTTGACTTACATAAAATACTAAAAGAAAAAGAAAAACAAAAAGGAAGAAGGAGAAATACATATGAAAGGAAACTATGTCACTTGAGTGTATGTTTAGTTAAGTCTTAAGAGCTGTTCGGTTATAGCGTCAACCAGTTACATAAATAAACCTCTACGAGCTTCACTTCAACTAATTTGTTTTGTAATCTACTCAAATTTGGCGTCCAAAGTTTCAAAGTTTAGTTTTACGAGATATACACACTTTTTTGTTAAAAAGGATTGAAAATGATAGATTAAATATTATTATTTATAAAATGAATAACATTCGGTAAAAACGATTTACATGTGTTAGATTGCATATATGAGATAATTTATGTTCCATTGTAACCCATTATAATGAAAAGATCCACTATAATACATTAGTCTGTATTGAAAATGTCTGTTTTTTATTTTTTTCCTGTACATGTGTTATAAATCTGCAGATTGTTGGCAATCTGATTCCAGATGAATGTTCTTTTTTTATTTTTGGCTGCACGACTTAATAAATGAGACAAATAAACTATTTAGTTGTCAGTCCTTCTTTATTATTGTTGAGTTTCGTATCACCATAACCAAACAATTTCCAAGTGTTTCAGTTGATTTTTGTCTAGAAGAGTTGCTAATTCTATCAAAGTAGATGTGCATGGAGACGAATGTGTGTAAATCAAGCTATCCTGCAAAGAAATGAAGTAATCGCACGATCCTCTGGGATTTGTGAACTAACGAAGTGGTTTGGTGTTTCAAGTCACGAGACATAAAATGGTTATTAGAGTAACTAGTCTTGCGTGTGTGCATTATCACACCTTTCGTGTTAACACCTTCACATATCGCAAGCAACAATCTGCAGACATAGTCTTGTAACTACAATTGAGTACAATGTTTATAAACGGCATGATAGTTTTTGAAATCTCGTAACGTGTATAAAAGTGGTTTGTCCCGGTAAATTCATTCTTTTTTTTTTACAACATTTGTCACCTCGTTTTTAGGATTTCATTGTTTTGGTTCAGATTAACATTGCTCGGAGTGAAGATTATAATGGAAAAACAGAAGGAAGATATGTGTGCGCTTACTTAATGGAATCGCGAAAAACATTTTTTTTTATTTTCTTCAACCTCGTAATCCTTTTTTTAAATTTGTAAACTTAAAGCGCGCCCGCGGGCGCCGTGGCGTTGTGGGTAGGTGCGTCGACTCCTACGGTCGAGGTCGTCGGTTCGAATCTCGAAAAAAAGCATCAAACATTCTTTCACGGCTCCACCTCTTTCGAGTCACTGACAATGCTCAAAGAGCATAACTGTCTAGAAAAAGTTTCTCAATCTCGCCGTTCGGAGTAGGCGTTAAACTGTAGGTCCCCTCCACTCGTGAGAGAACAATAGCACGCACAGCACGAGTGGTTGCTGAGAAGCTAGGCCCAGGTCCACCTTGGACTGTAGCGCCGCCATTATTATTATTATTATTATTATTATTAAACTTAAAGCGCTTTAACCCTTGCCACATCACTGGCAAACCGAAAGTTTTTCAAACCGTGCTAACCATCGCTGGAATTTAGGCAAATCGAGTTGCAATTTGAATCGGCAAAACAAAATTGTTTGAAACCAAAACCTTAGTGTGTCCTATTGTTGCAAATGATGAAACACATGTTCGATATAAGGGTGGCCAACTTTATTTCACTGAACTATACTGCGAATAAACGTCAACGTTTTACCTACGAAGACACATCCATTTTTGTTAAGGAAAAGGCTAGATAAGTCTTGACAGGTGTCTTGATTGGTGTTTTACCTATACTGTAACTTCACAGGAAGCAATAACATGCCACGAATGAATTTAATCAAACACCTATCAAGCCTGTTTTCAGACGTACAGTTAAGTGTAGAGAGTCGTTTTTTAGCCGCACCACACGAATATGGAATGCTCTTCCCAGCCCAATATTTCCCACTCACTACAAACCGCAGACATTTAAGACTAATGTGCACAGGTACCTCCTTTCCCTTTCTCCCTCAATACCTTCGGCCCGTGCTGTGTCTTGATTCCGGACACTTAAGGGTATTCGTAAACCCTTTTGCGCTCGCAAATAATAAAAAAAAAAAACCTATGTCCATCGAGGTAGCAAAACGGTCGCAGTTATATGCAAGTGGCTGATGGACAGCCATTGTGTAGTAAGTAAATGCATCGACTTCGGCGCTGAAATTCTAGGTTCAGACATATTTCTTATTTTTTTGTAGGTTGTACTTAAAAAATGTTTTTATTTTCTTTCACTGAATTGGAGTCGGCATAAAACTAGGTCCACTTCAATCACAAGAGAAAACAATAGCAATTGTAAAAGCATACAAAAAAAGAAGAAGAAGAAAAAACCAAGACAGCATAAGAAGTCTATAAGGTTTAAAAAAAGGAAGGAGAGGAATAGCCAAAAGTTTGGGAACAGGCCTTATAAAAGGCACCCAGACTCTTTTAAAGTGCTGACCCGCAGGGAATAGTGAATGTATTTGAACAGCAGTGCTTAATGAACACGACCAGGAGAAAGTGATGGGGAATGAAGAAATCCCATACCCAAATGTTGAAGTAGTTCTCCCACCCAGTGTTAAAGAAATTGGCACAGATATCCACCCCGAACTAAATATAGCCTACAGGATCATATACAGCGTACTGTGTGAACATTTTAAAGCCCTTTTGCACCGCACTAATTGGTAAGTACCCGTGCGGCTTTCGGCTCTGCAATTCGATTATAGACCAAATCTTTACCTTTCGTTAAACTCTGGAAAAATACAGTTTCAGAATCGATATGCACCACCTCGATTTCAAAGCGGCATGAGCATGTGATCGCAAAGAACTACATATTCGATGCGATGGCCGAATTCGAGATCAAGGGAAAACTTATCCGCTTGTTTCCCTCTACGATAAAAAAATACGTGATGCACCGTGCCGTACGGTTCTAGAACTTCGACCCGAAAGAACAATTTTGCGTTGGATATTAAGCTTTGTCTGCGAAAAAGACGAATGGAGGAGAAAACACAACCGCGAACTCTATGAGATGTACAATGATGTTGATATATTCTGGAAAGCAAACAAAACTGGATCGTCCAGATCGAGGTAATGAATATCAATACTCCAGCTAAGAGAGGCCCTATCCCTATGGTGTCGTGAACTAAGGCCATTTGAACTAATGCCATAATAGCGTTTATTTCACTTTCAAATGCGAATGGCTTGGGTTTAATTCACTTTCAAGTGAGAACTAAAGCCATCAATTGAATTAAACTAACGCCATATGGTGTTAATTCACATTTGAATGTGAAGAATGCCATACAAAGTTTTTAAGCACTTGTTAATGATTTAATTTGTCGATCAATGATCGCATCCTAGTCTACTCGATCGACAATCGACAACCGCAAAAGCGGTCAGATTCGTCGAGTCCTACCTTCCAGGTTCGAGAAGGAGAGGATGACCGAACCTCTAGTATAAAGACCAAGTGACGGACGGACGAACAACTTGATGACTGGGCCTCAATAAGTAAGATCATTTGCTTGATTTTTGGGTTGATGTTGTTTGTCGCGGTGAGACGTAAAGCCTTACCGTAAAGTTAACCTTGCTAATTGTGAAGATTTAACCAAGTTAAATCTGCACAAAAATGTGCAACGGTATATGTTGTTATGCGTTTGACCATTTTTGAAAAGATATGTATATTTTTACGAAAACATTTGCGGAACCCTTAAATGGAGGTTTTTTTTCCATAGTTTTCCTCCAAGATTGCTTTAATTTATTGTACTACATATCCTATCTAAACAATTGTATTTTCAGCAGTAAGGTTTTCTATACAACCGTATCTCTGTGCAAGCCAGAGCAAATTATACCATAATTGTCAAAACACTGTTACACTATGCAAGAAATAAATACATCTATCTATCTAACATTTCCGGAACATTTACAACATTGGTAGAATTTACAGCAGCATTTACAGACAGCATAAAAAATCACAAATTTACCAAAAGAAGAACAGTTTATGGCTGAAACACAATAGTGTGTTGCGCCAGCCGATTTCATGTTACGGGGTTAGTGCGTTGACGCAGTGCGTTGATCAGCTGTTCCCCCTCTCTCTCAAGTACCAGATGAAAAATATCGCGTCAGTTGTTTGCATTTCTGAAATGTCGAATCAAAAAATATTCCGGTTAAACAATAGTACGTTAAAAAATTAATTGCGGAAAATGAATGCTAAGGAAGTAAAAAAAAATTAAAGAAGTGCTTCTTGTTGCTTATTTGGAGTACTATTCATTCAAATTAGTCTTGTCGTTAAAATAATATTAGTCAGCTGTTTTCATTTCTCAAATGTCAGTTGCATTTCTCAATTTCGTTCTCACAGCGCATCCCATTGTTAAAAATATCCAACATGTTCGATAATGACGTGCATTGAGATTACGTTTTACATTTTATTACGATCCTCTCATCTCTCACATTTTTCACTTAAATACGTCGAAGCAATATTGTGTGCGTTGAAAGACAACGCCAGCGCTGACGCACTATTGTGTTTCAGGCATTACAGTTTTTTTTTATCGAGAGATGATATGCTTTTGCGGATTTTACACTAGCAATTCGTACGCTACGCTTATTTGCATTTACTCTCTCTTAATCCTGTGAATGAGTGAGATCGAAACAGACAAAATTGGAAAAATGAGTGAACCGCAAAAAAGAATGACCGATAGTTGAAGCAACTGATATCCTCGTGTAAATCCCGCCTTTGCAATGTTGCCAGCTTGAAGAAGACAAGAAAATTCTCCTATTTACGTTCTATTCTGGCACTTTCTGATGTCAATACTGAAACTTAGAAGGCAAAACAAGGAGAAAGACAAATTAACATTTTCCAGTTTTGCGCTTTATATAGTTTTAAGCCGATTCCGAACGGCGAAGTTGAGAAGCTTTTTCTTGACAGTAACTCTCTTTGAGCATTGTCAGTGATTAGAAAGAGGTGGAGTCTTGAAATTTTAAAACTAATATTTTTTGAACCTACAAGTCTAATGGGTAGGAGCGGCACCCCTCTTTTTGATTCATGCCCCTCATTTTTGACGTTGCCATTATTTATTATATTATAATAAATGTAAAAAATTGTGTGCAAAATATTTAGCCAGATTTTAAATGGAATTGACTCACGGGCTTAAAGTCTTTAGGATCGCTTAACGTGGTTTTAAGAGACCTACATATTTTTCTTGCCAGCTTTGTAGCTCCTTCCATGGGTGTCATTAACTCCGAAAACCATAGCGATTTCTTTGCCATTCTGCTGCAATCAATTCATTTAGTGTCCTAGGCTTTATGAGACGTTTGTACACCTTGGCGTATACTTAACAGATAAGAATACTTTGTGCATTCAGAGCTGCTAACTTGGGAAAGGAAACAAATACAGTATTAACAGATAGTTAAAAATCATTAAACGTGTTAGTTATTGTGAACACATCCAAAATATAAATCAGTTGCCACCCAATTGTCACGTCACAAATATTTACAGGAAACTTCCCGCTGTAATGTGATACTGGAACTTTTGACTTCTTCCACAACGAAACACTGCGTGACAGGTGCCCAATGTCAAAGTCATTGAACAGATCCAATAACTTAGTGGGCCATGAAATCTCTTACTTATGGTAAAACTTTCAAGCAGAATACAAAAACAAGGCCAATTACTCAAACACTGCCTAACAAAGGCACTGAGTGAGCTAGAGCTAGTGCTAGAGAGCTTTTACGATGAAAAAGGATGTGTGCAATGCCGTCGTCGTATTAGTTTTCGTCACCCGCAATGTATGTAGATACTCACTCAGTGATAAAGCGAATTTCCTAATTACATACAGTTGAGCGCTCTCTTGTGTTCCTTTTCATTTTTCTTTGAACTTAACATTCACCTGCGTCTAACGAATAGCCTTTTGAATCTGATTTACAAGTCAAAGTGCACAATACTCGCGCCGTGTACAGTAGTGGTGCATGAATCTCTCACTTTCTCTCTCTCTTCCGGCTCCTCACATCCCTCTATCATATCACACGCCCCATCCCCTTTTCTGTCTTGGTTCTTTCAACGTATACCAAGGATTGAGAGATTATGAGAGACTCTCCCAACATGCGCATTCCTTAATGGGAATTTGTGCTTCTTCAGCAGTTCAGCTCTCATTTCCGGCGGCGGCGACGATGTCGGCCCCATCGTCAATGATGAGCTTTTCTCCGTCTCCCCCAAGAAGAGATACAAATTGAGAGACTTATTGTGCACGATTCTGACATCCTATGGACAGTTAGAACAACTACTGCCTGATAAGTTCAGTGCCAAATAACAAATCGTAATGTGCGGTAATAAGTCTGTCCCACTGGGCTCCATCGTCACCTGTCCGTTTTTGTTCTCTTCAAATTCTCTTCTTCTAATTCTTCTTATTACACTCTTCTCATTCATTTCATTAATTTCAAATTAAAAGAAAAATCAGAAAGGAAAGAAAAAAAAAGAAAACGGGAAAAAATTCAATACAAGGAGGAGTTTCCCGAGAGCACGCAGTAAATTAAACAGGATAATAGAAGTTGCCATTCAAATGTACTTACACCCTAAGTTCGTTGGTTCGTTGCGTTGAAGTTGGTGGAAGAAGAAGGAAGTATCTAGTATCTAGCGTTTCGTGGACACGGGAATGTGATGTGATAATTTCGATTCAATTCGATTCGGTTCGGTGTATCTGTATATCTTTTTCAGTTTTTTTTTTGTTTTTTTTTCTGTTGTTTCAAATTCCACCAGACATTGTGATGTCTGAGGAGAAAGAGAAAACGTCGTCTTTGTTGAAATTCCCTACAACCAATCACCAACAGTCCTCGACAGAGGATTTGTGTTAATCACAGTACAGAAGGAGGGTAGGGTATTGTACATTAAGTGCTATTAAGTGCTCTGGTGCGGCGACGGCGGCGGTTCTTTCAGTTCTGATCGTGTGCAATACATATTTTAAATGCGCGCAATAATTTATAACTCTTGTGGTTTTCCATACCAACACGAAGGTAAAGAAAAAAAAAGTAATAACCGAAAAAATAAATTCATCCCTTCCGTCTTATGTAATTGAAAAGGTTAACCCACAGAGAGGCATGAATATGGCTTAATTCAAAAATTCCGTAAAAAGAGGAAAAAAAAATTTGAAAAATTCATAAAATTGAAAAAAAGAAAAAAAAAATGTTTCTAGAGATGATATTCGCTGGGGGGGATGTTTCGAATTGTGCATAACACAAGAGTTGTACAACAACACAACGCCGCTGGTGTATGTATAAATAAAAAGTTCTCTGGAGAAATGTGCTTTCCTTCTTTTGCTTCTGTTCGTGATTTTGACTTAAACACGTTATGTAACATCTTTTTGGATAGAGTGACATTCTTTGGTTTTCTTCTTCTGGTATGTAACTTTTTTTTTCATTTCGTTTTCTTTACAATATATTTAGCGACTCATAAAAAAGAAAACAAATAAAACCAAAATCCAAGAAATAAACCAACAAAATTAATAAAAAAAGACACAAAAAAACAGAATAACACTAAACAGAGGACTATGAAACATTCAAATGTAATTAACGTTTATTTTGTGGGGTCCTAATTGGGCAGGTAATTGCTCTTGACTCGTGAAGTCGTATTCGGTTGTGGATTTCGGTTTGACTCTCGACACTCAACTCTCTGTTGGAATGTCAAAGTGTAGCAATGTTGTCCTTGTGACGGAGGATTAACTTCAATGTGAAGGACTATTTTCCAAACAATTCGGTTAGCTTATCTCTGCTCTTTCCCTGAATTAGTAATTCACTACAATCATTACCTGCTTCAAATGCGGCACAGACGCTGGGGTGAGTGGCTGGTGGGTGGTGGGTGGTGGTGGTGTTGGTGGTGAATTTTACTTCGCACTCCTTTCATCTTTAGTTAATGAAATGGTATCGTCAACCCTCTGTTAATTGCGTCCGGTCCGCGTGTTATGGCAGTCCTTTTCCTGTCCTTTAATGTTTATCACTGTGTTATCATTCCCTTACGTTCACGTTCGAAGGGGGAGGCCATGCTACGGTACGGTTTCACTGGGCCACTTAGAGGTTCAGATAATTTGCATTTGTCTCCTTTTTTGGTTGCTTTTGGTGGATAATGATCGTGTGGCTGGTGTAGTGTAGGCGCTTTAATGTTTTGTAGTTGCGAAGGCTGGGTTTTAATGACCAGATTGAATTCGTTTGTGAAGAAATATACACTTTTAGGTTGAAAGCAGTTTGAAAGTGGTAGAAGTTGATTCAGCAAAATTTGTGGTGAAGTGTGATTCTAATAATCCGATGGAGGTCGTTGTACTTTGAAGAGGGTTAGGTTCGTATGCTTTCAGACGGATTTCATAAGCACCTACCTCCCAAGTAAACCCTTTGCTCTTGACTTAGACCTCAGACCGAGGCGTACGTCCGTAATAACGTATTGAATGTAGTACATTTTTGTGCTAAAATATGAATTCCTGAAATAAGTTGGGGAACATTCTAGAATTGGATTAAACTTTCTATTAAGAACCTTTCTCGGATGGTAGTCTTTAGTGAAAAGTTTCATTAAAGGATTAGACATAATTCTATTGATTTTTTATGATTATCGCATAAACGCTCTTTTTGTTCTGTCTGGATCGAAAGCACCAGCATAAAGATTAACTGTTCTTGGAAAACTATTTTTTTCCCTCCGACTTGTGTTCTTTGGTTTTTGCTATTCTTCCTAGAGAAACCGTTTTTCTTAACTGAGGCTTTCAATCATTTGCTTCTTCTCCACCACTTTTTCTTGGCATTTCAAAGCTGTATACAGTTTTAATTTTTTTAACAGTACCCTTCGAACTCAAGTGAAACGTCATTAAGAAGCAATAGCCATTTGTTCCCTTTGCGCATCGTTTCGTTTTTTTATGAACACTTTCTAGAGTTTCATGTTCGGAGTGTTAACTGCAAGAAGCAAATCATATAAACAAAGTTCTTTATGCATTCGCAAATCATCTTCATCTTCATTAAGTTTGCAATTGAATCTTTTACCCATTTGTCTTCACAAATGATATCTCAATTTTACTTTTACTGCTCCTTCGAAGGATTTGATTTTATTGATTAACCAACCAGTCAGACAACTGAAAGTTATTTCAACCAAAATGCGATTACATCAAATAAGTATGTTTTACCGAACAATCTAATTTTGGTTTGCTTGTTTTGTATTCTTCAACTGTGTCTTGTAACGGGTGGATATAAATGTTACAAAGTTACCGTTAAGTTAAGAATTAAGGGTCAATTATAATAGAAAATTAAGAGAACTGAAGCATTCGAGTGAATGCCCAAAAATGATACACAATGATTATAGTAACCGTTTCGTTTAGTTGCGGTAAGTTCGTTCACTTTTTTCGAAATGAATCGCTCTGTAGATGTCAATTGACAGTTGAATTCTCCTTATGTTTTTATAAAATAAATTATAGAGTCTTTGAAATGGTTACTTTTCGTTGACTTTGGTTATAACGCAAGTTTTCGTACAACAATTGAGTTGAAAACTTTGCTATGAATCAAATTTATTGCTGTCTTCTCTTTCATTCAATCACTTTAGTAAACGAAAGGAGGTTAAATCTATAACCCTTTTCAAGGATGATATAATTAGTTTTAAGACAAAGTCTGTGCTCCTTGCCTGTATTCGACTCACGATTTCAAGACAAGTTTGAGAATTCGAGTAGTTAAACCTGCTTTTTTAGATAATCAGGGATGATGGAATATTTTTCAGGTTCCGCTCACAAAACCTTTCCCACATAACTTCCATGTTGAGATCGACAACTCAACACGTGTCTCAGTGGTATACTAAAATTCATTTCAACCCCCAAATACCCAACAACAATGTGCAGTGAACTTTTTTGAGAGTTTCTGAATGAATGGAAAATGGAGTTTAAGATAGCTTTAAGTAATAAAAGTTGAAACTATAGGTCTATATTGAAGTTAGCGGTGATACCAACAGTTTTTGGAAACATTGTAAAGGATAAGCTTTGCTTCGTCCTTAACAAAAATCATTTCCAGTAATTTAATAAAATAGAAAAAATAAAAAATTAATTAAACTCAATTATTTCATATATTGTGTGAGTCGTGGCCGTGTGGGTTCGTGCGTCGACCCATGCGCATTAGACTTTCACAGTCTAGGTTCGAATCCAAGTTCAGACAAACAATTTAAAAAAAAAAAATTGTTCGCGGCTCCACCTCTTTCGAGTCACTGACAATGCTCAACTGTCTAGATAAAGCTTCTCAATCTCGCCGTTTGGAGTCGGCATTAAATTGTAGGTCCCCTCCCCTCGTGAGAGAACAATAGCACGCACAACACGAGTGGTTGCTGAGAAGCTAGGCCCAGGTCCACCTCGGACTGTAGCGCCGCCCTTATTATTATTATTAGATCAGCAAGGTTGTACAATTTGGTACAATTTTGGAATTTGACACATAGTACTTAGAAATTTCAGATAACATTTGAAAAGCAATAACAAACAAATTAATTTTCCTTAACTTATTACACCGAGATCAAACGCAGAATAGCTCTTGCCAACCGCTGTTTTTTTGGGCTCAAAAGGCAATTGAGTAGTAGATCCCTCTCTCGGAAGACCAAGCTGACCTTATACAAGACCTTGATCATCCCAGTCCTGCTGTACGGCGTAGAGGCATGGACAGTATCCCAAGCGGATAAACAGTCTCTTGGTCTTTTCAAGAGAAAAATTCTGCGCGCGATCTTTGCTCCTGTTTGCGTTGATGGCTTTTGGAGGAGAAGGTTCAGAAGGGCTGTACAGCGACATGAGTCTACATGTAGAGCGTATGGACAACTTAGCTCCGGCCCGAAGAGTCTTCGACTCTGAGCCTGTGGGACAACGCAACAGAGGACGTCCACGAAAAAGGTGGCGCACACAAGTCGAGGGGGACCTCTGCCGGCTTGGTGTGCGAAACTGGAGACAGCTGGCGAAAGATCGTGCTGGCTGGAGAGGCATGTTGAGTGAGGGCCAGGGCCACCTCGGACTGTAGCGCCCTAAGAAGAAGAAGAACTTATTACAACTTTCCACAATCACTGAAATATATAATGACAGCACGACGATATAAAAACTGTTTCGTAGTGCACGCATCAATGCGTGCAGTATTGCTGCACATATGTTCCAGGCTTTACTGGGTGCATATGCACGTTTCATGATTTTTGCAAAGAAATTGACTTCAGCTCGTCTCTAGTAGATTTTTGTGTTTATTCATGTTTTATGTTGCTTATTTGAAGTAGTCTATGAAGTGGAAGATCAGTAGATGATCCTTTGTTGCACATCAAACATCTGTTATGTAAAGTGATACTGAGCGTAGTGTTCTGTGTGCTCTGTGATGGATAAAAAAAACTGTGTTACAAAAGTCATTGGGGTTATGCCACGTAAGCAGTGGTAAACATTCGTTTAAACTCATTTATTTGTTGAGAATAAAATTAAATCACTCTGTGAGAAAGTCAAATTTATTATTGTATTATCAAATTATAATTTAAAATATTAAAACTCCAATTAAAGTGAAATATTCGTTTAAAGGCACTTTATCAAATAACATATTATTCGTAGTTAAAAGTTTCAAAAACTTCCTTTTTTGTGTGATTGCTTTTTTTTCTTATTACATCAAACCAAATATTCTGTTTTAGACATTTGGACTAATTTCCGCAACGCACTGGCGGAGCTCTGAAATAACCAAATTTTCTTCCATTTGCATAATTCTTGGAAGCAAGGAGTGGCCAGAAGTTTTCGATGGGATTGCAGTTGCGGCTACAAGCCAGCCAATCCAACAAAGTTATGTTTTTTTTTTACGAAACCACTCCCTTGACGCTTTCGAAACATGTATTGTAGCATTATCTTGGTGAAGAAACTAACTGACATTGGTGTTGTTCTCCCAGAAGAGACAAAGGAACGTAATCCAATAATTCTGTGTACATTTCATTTTCATTCTGATAAAGTAAATTGGCAACTTTAAATTGTAGGCAAAAGCTCCCCATACTATAATGCTATCACCTCCAAAATTCCGCTTTGATTGGGGCACACTATTCTTCGAGAGACCATTCCAGTAGCACATGTACAGTTCAATTTTTTGTTTCGTCAGAAAATAAAATACGTCTACTAAGCGTATGCACACTTCGGCTCTTTCTCTCTTTGTCTGCATCTGTGAGCCTTGGGTTTCCTTGGATTTTCGTTCATTTAACGGAATTTGATTCACGAAGAACCCTGGCAATGTGTTGTTTTGTGGTTGGTAAATCTAATTTCTCCTTAATTTGCATCCAATTTAGCCAATTTCGTATAGCCTCCTCAAACAGTATACCTTTTGGGTTGAGGGTGAGCCTTTTGTTTTTCGCATAATTTTTTCTTTCTTCAATAAATTGTGGAAAACTGCCTCCGATCTTTGTATTTCCTTTGCGATTTGTCGATTAGAAAGTTCAACATGCGTTTGAGACTTTGAAAATTGAATCTGTTCAATTTCTTGACCTGTAAACATTTTTTTTTTGCCATTTTCCAATGTCTGCTAAAAGTATTGTTTATTCTTCTGAATTGCTAAGACCCACTAAAAACAATTAAGTTTCACCGTTAAGCAACAAATCCTTTTCAAAAAGTACCTGGTCAATATTTTATCGTACAAAACAGGAATTGCGTTTATCCAAATATTGAACTAAATAGTGAACGGTACGCTATCTGCAAAAGCAATATAAAGTGTGAGTTTTCTGCTGTTTCGTTTTTCAGGGTATTTTTGACAGCTAACACGTGATTCGTGATGTGTATCATGTGACATGTGACATGAGCCTCGAACAACTGTGCAGCAATACAGCATCCATTGATGAGTGCAGAAATGCACACCTAAATAGACGTGCAGTAAATTTTGACATCTAGTCGCATTAGTTTGCTGTCATTTTGGAAAGTCACAATTTATTTTGGGAAATAAGTTCTTCTGCAATGGGTGGCGAAAAACGTAATAAATTTAAGAAAATTACTATTTTGTTACTGCTTTTTAACTCAGTTAATTTCTATCTACTTTTTCGCAACTGACTTACAATTTTAAACAGTCACTTACAGGAAACGTAACATCCTAAGATTGTACTAAATTGCATCTACTGCAAGTAGCTTACATTAAAATTAGAAATAGAGTTAACTTGCATCAATGCACGGTCGTGCAGTAACCTCATGTGTCCACTTACATATAAAGTCATGTTATCTTGATTTTACTGCACGAATTATGATGCACGTCATTGCCATTGTGGGCTCCGTGAGGTAGTGGGTAGGTAAATCGCCTCCTACGCCCGAGAAGCTATGCCCAGGTCCACCTCGGACTATAGCGCCTCCTTTATTAATATATTGACATTTCATCATGGAAAGACTTACACTCAAGCAACGCTTACAAATTATTGCAATTCGCGCTCTGTAAAAAACGTTATTCGTGCAGCTCGACCATTTAACGGTTATTATAATCATTTCTCATTTCTGATTGAATGGATAAACGAAACCGTCGTATTTGGTCCAATGAGCAACCTCAGGCAATATAAGAGCTACCAATGCAACCGTTTAAATGCACTGGTTGGTGCGGTTTATTGGCGTGTATTGCTTCAAAGATGAGCGTGAGAACAACATTATCAGAAATGGCGCTATCGTTCAATGATTTCGATTTTTTTTGCCCAAAATGCACGAGTTGATCCTGGTTGACATGTGGCTCTAGCAAGACAGAGCTACTTTCTACACAGCACGCGAATCGGTAGACCAATTAAGACATGAGTTTGTGCAATTTTGCACTTGCTTTAGATCCATGAATGTGCCGAATAATTCGTGCAATTGGACGCCTTTGGACTATTTTTTAGAAAGATACGTGAAATCACTCGTATATGCCGCCAAAGCATCATCAATTGAGGCCTTGGAAGACATTACGTTACACGTAATAGTAGCGAGATATCACCTGAATAAGTAACTTTAAATTGGGCTCTCCGTATAGACCTCTTGAAACGTATTCGTGATCAACATTAACACGAAATAATCTTTAAAAAGTAAATGGAAAGCATTGAGCAACTTTATCAAGTGCAGTTCACCATCCCCGACTCCGTACAATAGTGTAGTCCTAAACATTGACATAAAAATGGTCAATGCTTGCCTGTAATCTCCCTTTTAAGGCTTCTGCAGCAAAAGAGAGTCGTCGTGACGAAGTAAGTGAGTGCGTTGACTTTAAAACTAAAGCTTCGTTGGATAAATCCCGATCACCACACCAACTTTCATTTTTAAGGCGTCACCTTTCCCGAGATATCATCAACGATCGGAGAGTTTAACTGCCATGTCAGGTTTCTAAAATTTCGAACTGCGTGGATTTGGCATAAAACTGTAGATCCTCTTCTTTCGTTGCCGAACAATAGCACGCACAACACGAGTGGTTGTTGTAGACACGGTCAAGCCCCGCGGACTTCAGTGTCACCCAAAGAGCAAAAAGAGCACCTATACAATGTGTTTTTTGACAATTACAAACCAAACGCCTTAAAATCACCCGTTATTACGCATGCGCATTAATGCCTGGCCCAAACAATAGCGGTATTCCTGTGCCGAGACGTTCTGGGAAAAAAAGTAATGCCAAATCTACAAAAATAACAGAGTTTAAACAAATGTTCTATATAAATATATAAATATATATATATACGTAAATATATAAATATATATATATATATATATATGTTAATATATAAATATGTAAATAAATATATAAATATATAAATCGAAGAAATTTTCCGAAAAATAAACGATGGTGTGATTTCACCTTACGTAGATACAAATTACTTGTCACTTTAACACAGTGTCACGGCTTGAATTTAAACCCATTGATTTTGTACAAAAATTGTTCAGTAAGCGCATACGGTCACGACAAAAAAGTAATTATGATTTATTGATATATAAAAATAATATTTAGAAGAATGCTTTGTGTTTTGGACCATTTGCGTTCGAAGAGGCATTCGATTGTTTGTTATACCAGCCAAATCGTCGAATTACCGAAAGATAATGTCCGTGTTTGTTATTCCCCTCCTCTGAAACTCCTGTTTTCGCACTTACATATAACAAAAGTAATAACCCTTAGTCTATGAGAACAACTTTTAAACTTTCTTTCTCTAGCACCATCGCATAAATATGCTCGTATGGCAAATGATTGGGGGTAGATAAGCATTTGAAAATTACAGATAATTTATTGTCCTGTCGCAACTAAATGAAGTTAACTTTTGTCATGTAGTATTTTCGGGTTGTGGAATTCTGCAAATCTTTTGCATCTATACTTGAACGTTGTTTTATGCCTTTAAATACGAGACTGTTAACATTCCACTTGATGGAGAAGTCTAGGACAATAAATAACGCACATTCTCCCTTGAAACTTCATGGATGCGAGAAGTCTGGATTATATTTCCTTGGCAGCAATGTTTCTACTTTTAATTTAACATTGTCTGCTTCGGTTGAATAAAAATAAAATCTGAAAATCAATATTAATCCATTTATTTATAGTCCTATTTAAATTTCCATTGATTTATTTAATTTATTTTTGTTGTTGCAGAAGGTAATAAAAAAAGGAAAAATAGTTAACCTGTAGGTCAAAATATAACATTTTAAAATAACATTTTGAAAAATCTTGATTTTTTTCGAATAAAAGTAAATTTGAAGGGTTTTGTGACAGAAATGTTACACTGCATAATAAAGGTAACTTAGGTGAAATTGTTTGAAACAAGAGTGACGCCTCGTACATTATTTGTGCGTCACCAGAGCATTTAGGAAATTACAGCGTATTCTCTTTTCTGTCCAAGCAGGCCAGTGTCCTGTCTGATCTTGCCTGATTGCCACTGGAGGAACGTGTTGTGCTGGATCTTTTTTTGTTTTGCTTGAATTTCGTTTTCGATCGATCGACGGTTCTTCGTGTTCGATGCTACACCAAGCTTACATAAAGTTGTTGCAACTTCCAGCCGAATATCAGCCGAGTTTAAATGTTTATCCTGCAAGCCATTTGCTTTATGGAATCTTTTGTAAATAAGCCATGCGTTTGCCGTGCTCAAATTTACGACAAGTATTTTAGCCGTGGCAAAGTTGTGAAGTAATTGTCAAAATACAATCTGTAATTTTTGTTGTGAGGTATTTCTCGCGATAGACGCATGACTACATTTGAGGATGCACCTAGCTCAGGTTCGGGCAGTATCACATTTTCTGAGCCAGTTTCGGTCACGCGGCGCTAACGCCGTCTATTTTTTTTGTTAAAGTAAATCGTTACATCGGTTTGTTACAGATGAGCTACATTGAAAAAACATTTTAATTTTCAAACATAAATTGAAAAATTTTTTAATTTTTCGAATCGAAATGTCACACTGCACTACAGAAGCTTAATTTTTCAATAAGACAAAAAATTTTAAAATTTAATTCAGGCTCTTCGTCGTATCTGTCAAATGTAATTTTTATTTTTTCTTGATCAGTTCCTTATCCTTGAAGTTGGCTGCTATATCTTTCAGTTCAATGTAATCATGTAAGTAAGCCACAGCTGGCGATCAGAACAAAAGAAAAAAAAACACAAAGTTCCACATCGTGCACTTTTGTACGTTTCGTCTGTAGCTCTGAGAATGCGTGCTAGTGTAAGTTTACTGTTAACTTTTGTGCAGTTTTAGTCGATTATCGATTTTAAGTGTGAGAAAGTGTTCTTGATATTAATTTCAAAGTTTAAATACAATGTCATACGAAATGGCCAAAAATAAGAAAACTATCGACCAGCTTGGAAGATAATATTGCAGTCCTTATTGGCAAGATATCTGCCAGGAAAAAAGGCGGATGTCGGAAGGAGTGCTGCCAGGTCTTTTTTTTTGTCGTAGGTTTTTGTCACACTACACTGGAGCACGCAGACTTAAAACTGGTCCATTGTACTACCAGGCAGCAACCTACTTTTACTGAAATTTCATGGTCTTCCTTCTTCGCGCTTCTGTGATGAGGAGCCTACATCATCAGCTCTCACCTCATCAGCACCGAATAACTGCCACCTGATCCGAGCAAAGGCGGGACAATGGGAGAGGAAGTGCCCTGCAGTGTCATCGTCTTCTCCAGGTCTTGATAAATTTACCTTTTTACTTCCATTTGGTAAAAGGTATTTTCGGAGTACCCTGAGTTTAAGGGGTAGTTGAAATCTGTGCTAAAGGAGAACTGCAGAGCATGTGGAATGTAAATGTTGTTTAACAAACACTTTCTGTAGCGTCGAAATTCAATTGTTCAAAAGGTACGTGTAAAAAGACGATAAAGCTGGCAGTTTTCTTTGCGTAGCACCAACTACCAGGTTGACAAATGGTCTTCCAAAGGTTTCCCTTTTAAAAATAAGATTATTAATTCCGAAATTGCATAAAAATTGTGCCTTACTGTAGCTTATATTAGCACATAACTGCAAAGTGATAATTTTTCTTCTACCGTGCGGTAAATTTCGCTTGAAAAGATTGGCAGCGCTGAAAAATAGTGGAAGAGCACTCCGCCGAATGGGAATAGTGTCAGCATTAGAGAAAAAACAGCGTTATTTGACCAAAACATCAAGGCTCAGGTAAAGTTTTGCGAGGAACACAAATCCTAGACTATAGGCGATTGGAAACGTGTAGGTCTGACGATTAGATGGGAAGGAATACTACTGGCATCGCCAGCGTGAGGCTTTACAAAATCATCAAGTTAAACTATGAAATACGAAGGTTGGAGTTTAATGTTTGGGAGGATGTTTCACTTGGCGGAATGTATGTAAGTAGGCCAAAAGATTAATTTGATATCTTACGGATAAATCTTCCTGAATTTATAGATGATGCCTGGAGATGTGGCTGAATGATGAATGAATGAATGAATGAATGCATGAAATATGGTTTCAACAAGATAGGGATCTGAAATATACATCAAAAATTGCAAAGACATGGCTTGCGGATCAGCAGTTTCAAGCGACCCGGCCGGCCTAAAGTCCTGATTTAAATTAACGTTCCCGAGGTAAAATCCTCGTTCCAAGTTCTTCATCTGTTTCTTGTGGCGCTACAGTCTGGGGTGGACCTAGGACTTGATTAACAAGCCTCTCCAGCTGAGGTCCTTCTGCACATTTATACGCCACCGTTTTCGTAGCCGTCCTCTACTGCGTTGTCCTACGGGCGCGGAGACGAAGACTCTTCGGGTTGGAGCAGTATTGTCCATTCAATCTTAATGGCCCAGGCATCTTAGGCGTTGAATTCGTACACGCCTGGTTAGATTCATGTCCATACAGCCCATACAGTTTGTGGTTGAATTTTTCTTCTCCGAATGCCATCAACGCAAACAGGATCAATGATTGAAAGCAGAATTTTTCTCTCGAAAAGAGCAAGAGCTTCTTCATCCACTCTTGAGATTGTTCATGATTCCGCTTAACCACCTAACCAGCGCTACATCTATTCAAAATTGGTATCCTGCGGGGCCCAAATTTATTGCGTTCAATCTGCAAGTAGAACTTTGAGGGGAACCTCTATCTCGGTGGAAGACCCTATTAGTTGAAGACTTCTCCTAATCTGTATAATGTCCACGATAAATCATTCATTTTAAGGAGAGATCCTTTTACATATACAGTTCTGTTTAAAATATTTGTGCGTCTGTACAAATTTCCACCTCCTTTTAATAAAAAGGACAACTCCCCACCGAAAGGAGGACTAAATTATGTTTCCTTATCTCTTGCACCATAACGATCATAACTTCTCTAGGACATATTTTCGTTGGTTTCTCTCTTTTTGGGCGAAATCTTATTTTTATTTGTGTAGTTAAAATTAACATAAATGCAGATGAATTCCTGGATTGCCTTGAAGCTGTAGCTACCGACAGTGATGTATTATAATTCTTTTCTTACCAACGGCATATTATTTTCCGCCTTGTCCTTTGCTCATGGGGTATGTAATGCAGGAAATGTGGGAAGGAAATGTGTAAAAAATTGGTGACAGCACAAGAAGAAGATTGAAGCAACAATATCCATAGCTATGTGGGTTATTACTTTGAATGGTGTGTTCTTTGTCCACCTAGACTAGATGTTTTTGACTAGGGGTTATCATCTCTGGTTTCCGTCAGTTTATTTTATTCCGGTTTTGCCCGTCCTTGTATGACAATTAATTTATTTCCTGTTTATGTTGGCACTAGCCAAGAAATGAGAGAATTAACTACACACTTTTTCATTACAATTGGGGTAAGAGATGGTGTTGAGGGCAAAGACTAAAGTCTGTTATAAATATTGCCTTTCTATTTTTTAAATTTCTTAAAAGTCGGTCTGCTTTGGGTAAAACTGTACGTCTCGCTTAAGCTTCGAACGGATGATGATACAACATTGATGCTAGCAGGAAAGTACAACGAAACAGATGTGCAGTAAATTTTGACATCTCGTCGCATTTGTTTGCTGCCTTTGTGAAATGTGGCAATTGATTTAGTTTTTTTGTTATTGCTTTTGAACTCAATTATTTTCTCTTCAAATTTTGTGTTCGCAGTGGATTTAAAATTGGAAACTGTCACTTACATGAAACGTCAAATCCCAAAATTGTACCAAATAGTAAAATCTTGCTAATCTACTACAAATAGCTTGCATCAAAACTGAAAAACAGCTTGAGTCAAAGCGTGGCCGTGCAGTAAAAACATTTCATATTTAAATCAGTAATTAAATATAAATATTGTATGTCTACCGAAAAACATTTCAAGTAAATAGTTTTTGATTTTCAGATTTCTTTTAAATCTATTAATTCACATATAAAATAATTAAAGCATTTTGTTTGTTTGCTTGATTTGGATTGTTATAAGGAGTTCGCTTATATACTTAATGCTCAAGACTTCACAGCTCCAGGTTCACAGCAAGTAGCACAATTTTTGAAATTGCCTACAAAGTCCACATCCGAATGAGCGCTACCTTCGATCTTTGTAACAACAGCGGTAATAGATACCCAGTTTTTCATGCTCTTTTTGTCCAGCCCATCTTAATGCACTTCCTGGATTGCAGGTAATGTTTCCTTTATAGCAATTTAAGGCCTCCGCGAGTTCATCGACTGCATGTGGCCTGTTGAAGGATCTCACGATCCACGTGCATAATCCGAAAGTAGAGCCTCCGCGAGTTCATCGACTGCCTGTGGCCTCTTGAAAGACCTCGCGTTCCACGTGCATAATCCGAAAGTCGTTGTATTTTTTCTGTTTGCTGGGGTCGTCAACAGTAGATCCGTTCGTATCCGATGCAGGTTGTTGTTTCTGAACTCGTATATTTTCTACGTGGTGAGGAAGTTAAACCACACATAATTCCCGGCTGGCGTAGTGGATAGGTGCGTCGACTCCTATGCTCGAGGTTTAAGGTTCAAATTTCGAAAAAAACATCAAACATTTTTTTAACGGCTCCACCTCTTTCGAGTTACTGACAATGCTCAAAGAGTATAACTGTCTCGAAAAAGCTTCTCAATCTCACCGTTCGGAGTTGGCATTAAACTGTAGGTCCCCCCCACTCGTGAGAGAACAATAGCACGCACATTACGAGTGGTTGCTGAGCATCTAGGCTCAGGTCCACCTCGGACTGTAGCGCTACCATCATTATTATTATTATATTATTCCCGGCTGGAAGACAAAATCCATTTCTTTAGCCCCGGGACATAGATGCCCGGAAGTCTCCGGTATCGACAACTTCTTACCGACCTTAAATGAAAATGAAACTCGACTTGGAATTATCTTTCAGTGATATGTCGATTACAATGGCTTCAATGAACTGAGTTATTAGCTTTTTGGGTGACAACAAATTAAAATGTCACAGCTTATCGCATAACTTCGCTTTCCTCTCGGTTGTGAAAACGTCAGTTCTGCACTGTTGTTTTGTTCAATCAAATCATTGCAAAACAAATAGATTGGACAGTTATTTTATGACCAAATTTCATTGTTCTTTATTGTCTCTCTTGGCAACAATATTGGGTATCTGTTTTATGTTTTTTTCCAACTGCATACAAAAATCCTTATTTCCTTTGACGTACAATCCTATGGACACTCGAAATCGATTGTGGCCAAAACAAAATCTCTTCCATCTTCGTTGAGATAAAAGCGACTTCAAACATTGTATATTGGCTCAATAATGCTGCATACCATTCCTCGTTCGGATGCAGATGCATCTGTCTTCCCCTGCGGACTTGCAATCAATCAATCTCGCAACGAGTGAAGGTTCAGCACACTCTGCCAGCTTACTGTCATCGTATCGATTTTCTTTCTACAACGCATCGCCCTCCTCAATCCTTTTCATTGTGATACATATTAAGAGGCAGTATTGTGTTACATCCCACTCCATGCATGGATACGTTAAGGTGTGTTAAGAAAGCCGTTCTGGTGGAAGCATGAAATGATTCCCTTTTCAGTCGAGTGTGCCAAATCAAAATTATTAATTAAACCACATACACACACGTAGCATATACTGGAGAGAGAAAGAGAGAGCAAGAGAGGGAGAGACTTTTCTTTGAGGGCAAAGTGTAACTGGGACATGAATAACGATACCAAATTCAATTGCATTTATGAAAGGCACCTTGGAAAGGTTTCTTGTTCTTGACACAGATTACACTAGTGAATGGGATTTTCCGAGCCGTGCCAGAGAGTAAAGAGCGAAGTCCTCGATTCACCCGCAAAGGATATCACATCTCACACTACTAAACATTTCGCCCTGAATATTTCCTCTCGATTTTTCAAGCATACACTGCAAATTAATAGACAGCACCTGAGTTATGTGCGCTTTTTTATTTTTTTCCTCACCATTTTGAGGTGGTGTGCGTTCATGAATAATTGAAGAGTGCCACGTGAACTTATAAAATACTCAAACACATAGCTATGCACATTTCGCAACTAAAAGGAAATATAAATTCGTTTATCATGAATAGCTACAATCAGTGGGCCATCATCCAGAGGAAGTTAAATGCAAAATAGTCCTCGCCAGTCGCAGTAAGTGAGCGCCCAGATGTGAGCTACAAGTAAATGAATTTCGAATTTGAGGTTATGTATGCATATTTGAGTGGAAATCTGAACTGTATGATTGGGACATTTGTCTGTAGAGTGGAAATGACGGGGGGTTCTTTCGTGGAACGTCTTAGGATATTGAAGAATCAAAACACAATGTGCGCTCTGAAAGGAATGCTGTGTTATGCCAAATTAAATAACTGGAACAGGGTGTTCAGGATATGTGTGTGTGTGTGTGTGTCTGGATTTTATATTCCGCTCTAGTAGTCATGTATCTTCAATTTATTAGGGACGGTTATATGTAGATATCTGTGCCCTGTTTTTAATGCTGCTTCCTCGAATTCTTCACTTGAATTATTGAATTGTTCTATTTTGGACGTGAACCTTAACCAAGATCCTGAAACTTTGCACAATCGGATATTTTAAGCTACTTTCCCTTCTCTCTCAGAGACGTCTGTGTCTTCGCGCATTCCTTCAATTCTTTCCGGTTGTTATGCTCATATGTTCTATCAATTTATATGGCATTCGGTCTTTCAAAAATGTCACACGATAAGTTTCATAGTTATTGCTCTAAGCCTACCCGAACGGTTTTAAACTGCTTTGAGAGGGTTATTACTATTTTATTTTTGCAGATGTCACTTGTATATCTGTAGGTAGTTAATGATAAAACTAAGTGGCCTCTTATCTAGGAGAAATCATCTTTCTGACTTGGGTTCACTATTCGGCTTAAGTTTGAATCTCAACCAGCATGGTTCTTTCGCAGTGTCAGTGCTGGAACATAAGTTGTTAAAGTCAACCTTGAATCGGTAATTCTTTGGGCTGAAACAGTGAACATGGACGATACATCTTCACAAACTGTCGTTGATACAAAAGGATACAAATTTTGCTCGCAAGTGTTTTGTCAAAGAATTTCAAGCGAGTCTTACTTACTTACTTAAGGTGGCGCTACAGTCCGGGGTGGACCTGGGCCTCAACCAACAAGCGTCTCCAGCCAGCTCGATCTTTAGTTAGCTGCCTCCAGTTTCCCATGCACAGTTGGTTGAGGTCCCTTTCCACTTGCTCGTGCCACCTGAGTCGTGGTCTTCCTCTACTGCGCCGTCCCTCGAAGACTTTCCGGGCCGGAGTATTGGTTTCCATTCTCTCTATATGACCTAGCCATCTCAATCGTTGGATCTTCACCTTTGTTTGATTTCAGCGCTGGTGTCATTGTCTGAATTAATAGCGGTGCCTAGGTAGACAATGTCCTTGACTACCTCAAAGTTATATCTGTCTGCTGTGACGTTCTGTCCGAGACGTCGGTGTTGGGTGTCCTTTCTGGTTGACAGCATATACTTTGTCTTGCATATGCGAGTAGTTGGACGGTCTTCTGAAAGATTGTGCCTCTGGTGTTGGCGTGCGAGTTTTGCACAATTCTTTCAAGTATGATGTTGAAGAAGTCGCATGACAGCGCGTCACCTTGCCTGAATCCTTTTTTGACATCAAAGGTCTCGGTTAGGTCTTTACCGACCTTGATGGAGCAGCGTGCATTCTCCATCGTCATCCTACACAAACGGACGAGTTTGGTAGGGATGCCAAAACTAGACATTGGCTCGTCTCTATAGATGCTGTCATACGCGGCCTTAAAATCGATGAGAAGGTGGTGGGTATCGATTTGCTGCTCCTGGGTTTTTTCCAAGATCTGCCGCAGCGTGAATATTTGGTCGATATTCAAGCGAGTCTACCATGTGTTACTTTTTACACTGAGCGAGACCTGTTATGCTCCAGAAGTGCTCTTTAATCAATTACGATTATGATTCTTTGCTAGCTGTGTCCAATTCCACTTTTATGTGCCACCTTAATTGTGGACGTCCTTTGTAGCGTTGTCGGAGCTTGTAGTTCAGTGCCGAAAATTCTTCTAAAATTACACTTCCCAACAATCAGGATCCCGTTCTCACTCCACCAATGTGGCTGCACGAGTGTTCAACTTGATGTTTCATACAATTTTTAATTTTAAATAATGAAATATAAACCGGCACACTTACAAAGATGCCAGCAACTTTTGCTTACGAACCAGTTTTCCTCTCCTCTCACATTTTCTTTCATTTATCTGGAACGAGTGCAAGAGTCTGCAAGAGTGCCGATTTAATATTCTTGTCGGCAACTTCAAGTTCATGCTTCATGAGTGTTTTTGAATATCTAGATGTACGTGAAGATCAAGATTATCCTTTCGCTTCGCAGTCGTGACAGAGGTTTTGTTTCTGCCATTTGAAAATCACTATATTATTTTGTCGTCTTTCAGTTCCATCCTTCTGATGCTACACAAGGTCAATGTCGTTTATGTCTCATCAACTTAGGGCGCAGCCCTTGAAAAAGTATATGTACTTTGGGAAGTATTTAATTTGTGGTAGAAATGTCATTTTGAAGTTGGCTTTGGTGTCAGCAGAAGCATTATGGGAACCACCGACATTTAGCTGGCTTCGAAAAAGCGTTTGTGTCAGTGAATGATTTGAAAGATCAATCAGTGCATTCACTGAAAAAAAAAATGAAAAAGTGTGTGCCTTTGCATACAGGAATAATCAAAATGTTTTTCCTCTTTGGGCTCAGATTGTTAATGTCTGATAACCCATTTTCTATTTATTTACCCCTAAAGTATGCCATACAACATGTCACTGAATGCTTGACTTCTGTGTTTCTGTTATTGTGACACACAAGCATTGGCAATTGACAGCTCCCATTCGGTTGTCACTCATGTCAAAATCAACAGTGCCGACAGTGACAAATTCTGATTCATTATTGACTTTCTTTCGTTCGTGTCATAAATAATTGTAATTCAATCCTATTTGTCATGTGTCTTCAGAGCATAATGGAGTTTAGTGTGTTCCTATGTGTGGATAATGAATGCTTATGTAAATTTAAAAAGCTCAGACCTCTTCAATGCTCCTCGTATGATTTGATTCATAAAGAAGAGCACTCATCACGTCCTTCATTCTGTCGGAATCAAAACTGACAGAGTCGAAAACAAATTTGACAGCGAAACATATCAATCACTTCTTGTGTAGATGGAAAATTACGGGCACTCCTCTGAGAAGAGGGAAGCGGATGCGATACTTTTGATTGTTTGTTTACTTTTGCAATCAATATTTAAGTGTATTCTCAGACGCTTGAATGTCTATTTGCATTCGGAACTGTTTAAGTTAATATTGCTTAGGAAACTGATTATCTCGGATAGCTAGTTCTAATTAATGAAATGCCATTAGTCCCGCCATGGACAAAGTTTGATTTCATTTGATGTTCAAATATTTAAATTTGATTTGAGGTTGAAGTGAAATTGGCCAAGGCTGTTTAGGAGACATTTCGTATTCGTATTTAAATTGTGGATTAAGTTGGTGTTCGAGGTAAAAGGCGTGTTTTATTCAGAATTGTGTAGTCAGCTCAGTAAACTGAGACAAAACAACAGAGACAACATTTGAAGTGTCGATGAATTAGGCCGTAATCCGAAGTGGAAATTGAGTGTATGAGAAGTCGATGTCCAGGCGGCGCTGAAATTGTTTGTGTGAAACTATTCGTTTCACTTGTGGCCAGGCGGCGCTGAAATGGTTTGTTTCACTTGTGGCGGCCACTACGAATTTACAACAGATGTCTGGAAAAATATTATTTTAAAGTTATATTTCGTCAATGTTGCCTTTTATTAATATTTTTATCTCTTTTGCGGCGTCACCCGTTAGTTTTGATATCAAATGTCATTAAAAGTAGCTACCACAAGAACCTAAACAGATTATGTCCGTTTTATTGCATATGTCTACTGAGCTAACATAACTATGCAATTCTGAATAAAATATGTACCGGGGTATCTAAATATGGATGAGAAATAAAATATTCTACGCCTTATCTGTATATGTTCGCCCCCAATGTCCGCTGGACGCCTACTTTTTGACAATATCTGCAACGTTTCATCGAAAACTCCAACTGGTTTCCCACAACTGGAGAAGTGGTTTAACCCATGCTAATCCTTGTAGTACAATGGACCCACTCGGTTCTAAGTGCGCTACTAAGCCACTTCAACCAACTTACCTAAATCAACGTTATTTAAAAGGGAGATTTAAGAGAAAAAATCTCTGATAAGTGGTATTCAACAGAAGGGTGAACAAAAACAGTTTTACTTAATAGGCGCAAAAAAGAATAACAAACAGCAGCCTTTTTCTTCTTATGAATATACCGGCGGCTATTTGCTGGTTTCAATTTGAATCATAAGTTTTTTTTTGACACTGACAGCTCTTATGTGGTTTAACGATCCATGCAGGCAGGCACATGCAGCAAAGCAAGAAGCCTTCAAGCGAACGCTACTGTTCACTATCTCGACGAACAGAACCGAATTGAAGAGAAGCGGCTTCTCAGGAAGAGAAATAAAAAGCATGAAAAGCGCGCGATCGAGGAGATGGAGTCGAGGAATAATGTCCGAAAGTTAAACCAGACGCTGCGACTATTATCGAATGGATATAAAGGTCGGACTGCTGCCTGCTGGGACGAGAATGGACAATTTGTAGTAGATTCGCAGTCGATACTGAGAATATGGAAGTGTAATTTCTGCAGACTTTTTCTGATTGACTTTGTATAAGATATTGATCATCCCAGTCTTGCTTTACTAGGCAGAGGCATTGGCAATATCGAAAGCGGATAAAAAGTTCTTGGTCTTTCGAGAGAAAAGTCCTGCGCGCGATCTTAGGCCTTGTTTACGCTGATGGCATTTGGAGAAGAAGATTCAACAACGAACTGCCGTGCAGCAACATGAGTGTAGCCAAGCGTCTACGGAACCAGCGTCAAAAATGGCTCGGCCGTGTAGACCACGTGGACACCAAGCTCAGGCCCGAAGAATCTTCGACTCTGAACCAGTGGGATAATGCAACAGATGGCGCACTGGAGATGGACCTTAACCAAGTTGGAGTGCACAATTTGCGACAGTTAGCAAAAAATCGTGCCAGCTGGAGCGGCTTGTGGCTTGAGCCCCAAGTCCACTCCGGACTGCAGCGGTTCAAGAAGAAAGTATTCCATAATTAACTAAATATTGAATAGTTTTTTTTTTAAGTATTTTAAAAATGAAACCAGCAGATGGCCCACCCTTTTGGTATCATAACCTAAAAAACCTTTTTATTTCAGACTCTTTAAAGCTGTCCTTAAATTAAGTCACACTAGTTGTTGTACTCCAAATTGTGACTCCATGTAATAATAATAATAATATTGTGGCGATTAAATACAAGATGGACTTGAGCCTGTTTTTTTTTTTTTTTGGTTACGTCCAAGGATGTGGCAATCTTCTAAAGATGCTAATAGCCCGTGCTATTATTCTCCCACGAGTGGACGGGCCCTACAGTTTTATGCCGACTCCGAAGCTTTTCTTAACAGTTACACTCTTTGACCATTGTGAGAGACTCGAGAGAGGTGGTGTCTTGAGTATGAAAGAAGTTTTTGTTTCGGGAATCGAACCTTCATCGTAGGAGTGGACGTACTCATCCACTACTCTTACTTTTAATTTTTTACTTTCTCACCTAAGCAGCATCGACAATCGCGGATAATAACTTCAACTTTAAGGCTATTGCTTTCAGGAACCCCTCGTGTCCACATTTAAATCAAATAATTCGACAAAACCTCACGCTCATTTAACCGCAACATGCAGAATGCCTTCCATCCCCAGATAATTAAATAAGCAAAGCCAAAAACTGCAAAGCCGCCACATTGGTGAGGTGACCAATCATTTCGGGTATGCAAATGCTATAAATACAAGTCCACCAGATGGGAGCGAACAGCAACAGCAAGAATGTTCCGTTGCTAAACTTGAAACTCATTAACCTAATCCCAGGGTTTTTGGCCTCATTCCGAAGGATTTGTTGGAAAATATTTTTAGATTTGCAAAGCCCACTACCTGGGTGTTTGGCTGCCCTGCAACGGCGGAGATTAGTTTTTATTTCCCGTTCGCAAAGGTACCATCCCAAGAAACCAAGTTGAAGTGGGTTCAAGTTTGTTTCCTTGGTAGATGGTGCGGCTCTCATAATTTTCCATTTGCTGGCCTGTTGTTTTGGAAAACGTCAAATTAAGGAAACCGTTGAAGTATTCTGGTGGTTGGGTGGGTGGTAATTTATTTGGCACAATAAATCAATTGCTGTCAATGATCTGTTGTCTGCAGATTAGTGGTTTTTCAGCCCGAAGTTATTCCGTGGTTAATGGCCAGGTTAATGGGGGCGCTCCTTTGAACAGACATTACACGGATTAGTGATTTCACGGTAAACGCATCCGTGGTTATGACAAGTAGATTATAGGCTTTATGAGTGGAAGAGATTAAGAATCAGTTTCTGGTTGGATGATGGGCGGTTAGCAACTGCTTTTTCAAAGTGAAAGTACGAGTATCCAAAAGGGCATGAGAGAATGTTTCTTCTTCAGCATTGGAGGATGGATAAAGTCAAAGTTGACTGCCGGTTGGTGGTTGGCAGACTGTCATGTGGAAAGAACTAGTGAACAAGTTCATGCTTCGCTTGAAAATCCTTTAAATTATTTCCAAGGAGTCGGTAAGTGACTGTGAAAGAGATCACGAAGGTGCTAAGTTGGAATGCTGTGTAAGATCTTTGAGAGGGGATTTGCTCTTATTTGCTTCGCTTCTTTAATACGATTAAGGAAAATTGAGAGCGAGAGGTAGTTCGGAGGGAGGGTAAGAGAGTGGGTCTAGTGTGATTAAATTCACTCTTCTGTAGAACGGCATGATGGTGGCAGATTAAGTACAGTCAGTTTCTCAGTCTCTCAGCAAGTCTTTGGTATAAAGCGCTTTCTTCTTTAAATTGTCCTGAGTTGCATCCTCAGTTTGACATCGAATTGAACTCTCCTGGGATTGAGTCATTTAGTTCGACACGTATCCTCTTGTTTGCTCCAGCGCTCTTCAAAATTATTTGTTCAATCTTCTTCCTGCTTAGGATATAATTTAAATCTGTTCAGTCTATTCGTGCAAAATTTGGTCTGTGCATCTGGTGTGACGGGTATTTTTGCTTGAACAACGAGGTATCATGGTTTTGCCCAACTCTTATCGTAGTCATTCTGCATGCGACAGACTCCAGAGCCGAATATAAATGATTTCCGTTTCACCCCATCGCACTTTACTTCACGATATCGCTTGAGTTTACCTCGTGACGTCCTACCCCTTCGTGTTCTTCTATCGGAGACGAATAAATTTATTTTTGTTTCAACGTCTGGAGGAATATTTTTCCAATTCCGCTGGTTAAGCGCTATTTGCTTTAAAGTGGCAAATTCAATTCACCGTCTGATATTGTTAGCGATTCTACAACACACACACACACACGCACAGAGAGAGGAAAAAAATGTCTTCATGAAAATTTTGAGGTTTTCAACAGCGACTGCAGACGATGCTTGAACAACTATTCAATAAGAAATGTGTTTAATGGTCCTTGTAGTGGAAGGCGATTGTTTAGTGCTTGGATTTCATTGTTGAATACAGTTCTCCCCGTTTACTTTTGAGAGCAGCTTCTAGGTTAAACTCCTTTCAATGGTGAATTCTTTGCCTTAAGTGCATTTGTGTGTGGAGGAGAATAAGTGCATTTTAAATGTAATTTTTCATTCCTCTTTATTTGAGAAATCTCGTGTTCGTTTGTCAGTTTAGTGGCTTTCTTGAGATATGAAGGTGTTTAATGTTTCGTTATCATCTCATCCAATCGAGATTAAAGGCAGGGTCGTCCAATGTGTGGTCCCGAAAGTAAATTTAAAGGAATCACATTTATTATTCAGACTTAGATCGAATTTTATTTCGATATATTGTTTGAAACTTGCCATTTTGAATAGAATGTGACATCATTTAAATGTCCTCCACAGGTTTTCTTACAGGACTCGATTCTGACAAGGTTAGGTTAGGTTAAAGTGGCTGTCACCACTGAATCAGCCATGACCCATTAATATCCTGAATCAATCCATTCCATCGACAACGAACTCTCCGATGAAAGATTATTTTTTCGACAGTAATCTGCTCGCAATGCGCGAAACGTACCTACTGCAGAATCAGTATTAGTAGTAAGTTTTCCCAATAGCTAGGTTAAGCCAGCGGTTTGTTAAACCATGACAGTTCAGCTTGACATATTTGATTGAAACAGTTGTAGCCAAGGAAGGGTTGCGGATATCCCGAACACCGCCGAGACAAGAAAATATTGTGAGGAAGTTCGACGTCGGATCAGTGCTGCCAGTATTTTTAAGTAAAATTTACCACACTGGAGAAGAAAAATTACCATATCACTTAAAATTTACCACTTCCAAAAAATGTGAGCTATAAGCTATGAGCATTTTTTTGCAAATTCAAAATTTATTGTTTTTTAAAAAGAAACGGAATGATCTGTACCATGTTAATTGTGGCATTATGCTCCGTGAAGAAAACTGTTTATTTCACCTTATTTCATGCAGGTGTTGGACTGCATTTGTATTCTTTTAATGTCTGCTTCCTCCACCGTGCTTTATTATTTCTGCTTCTTAGCTCTTCTTCTTAGAGCGCTACAGTCCGAGGTGGACCTGGGTCTGCTTCTTAGCTCTGCAGCTCGCTTTTTTGTTCATCCCTTGTTTCCTTTTTCTGTGTGAAAATACCTTTTTACCAAATGTGTGGAATGGGATTTGAAATTTCCCACGAAAAGGTAAATTTACCACAAACTGGCAGCACTGCGTTGGATGGCTACAATCGCAAGAGATCGACAAATCCATTTCCGATCGAGTCTTCCTTAAACTCTTAAGAAGTCCTATGCCGCGAACACCAAGTATTGAAGACCAGTAGCAACATTGCCAAAAAGCTATCAGATATGCCGCCTTTTATGTCCTGGGTTTCACTCGGACGCCACAACAAAACACCTAGTTTGAAGACGAGTGTAGGCATGCGAATGCAGCTAATAAGAGGCCTGCAAAGCGGCAATGCAAAGAAGGACAAGAGCTGCTTTCGATCTCTACGAGCAGAAAAGGAGAGACGAACACCGACTTCTCAGGAGGAAAAAGAAGGAGCATAAGAAGCGCGCCATCGGTAGAATAGAGAGATACTACTGCAGGAATGAGGTAAAGAAGTTTTACCAAGGGGTAAAATTAACCAGTCAGGGTTATAAAGTCCGAACCGAAGCCTGCAAGGACGATCTGTTCCTTTGATCGTAGCAGAATCATATTCGATGCTGAGGGTATGGAGGAACCACTTCTGCAGACTGTATAACGGCGATGAAGAACCGAATTTCGCTGTCAGGCAGATTGAGCCATTCAACTCGAATGAAAGGGACGATGCAGATCGACAATTCCTTCCACCCGACCCGGATGAAGTGAAGATAGTGAAGATATCTAAACTGAAGTCCAACAGAGCTGCTGGAGCTGACGGCCTAGCGACTGAGCTTTTCAAAGCGGCAGGCGATGACTTGGTAAGAAAAAGGCAGCAACTCATCTCTAAAATTTGATCGGAAGAAATTATGCCCGATTTTTGTTTGCCCGATCCACAAAAAAGAGACCCTCTAAATTGGGTCAACTATAGAGGCATTAGTTTTCTGAACATTGCTTATAAGATCTTATCTGCGTATTGTGTGAACGCCTAAAATCGTCAGCAACCTGATCGGTCCATACAAGTGTGGCTTTAGGCCAGACAATCTTGAAAAAAACCCAAGAGCAACAAATCGATACCAGAAGCATGAACTTTGTCAAAAGCGGATGAGGCTGCTCTTGGCTGCTTTGAGAGGGTGAGGGGAGGAGAAGATATAACAAGGAACTTTAAGAGCTGTTCAGCGATATCGACTTAGTCAGAAGGGTAAAGGTCCAACCATGCTCCGGCTCGAAAAGTCTTCGAATCCGTGGGACGGCACAGAAGAGGAAGACCGCGACTCAGGTGGCGCAAGCAAGTGGAAAGGGACCTCAACCAACTATGCGTTCGAAACTGGTGACAACTAGCTAAAGATCGAGTTGGCTGTTGATGCTTGTTGGTTGAAGCCCGGGTTCACCCAAGACTGTAGCGCCACCTTAAGTAAGTAAGTAAGGTTAAAACAGGGACATCAAACCTAGACCACGAATTGGATGGACCTTTACTACGGGTTTTGTGGGCGCCGTGGCGTAGTGGGTAGGTGCGTCGACTCCTACGCTCGAGGTCGTCGGTTCGAATCTCGAAAAAAACATCAAACATTTTTTCACGGCTCCACCTCTTTCGAGTCACTGACAATGCTCAAAGAGTACAACTGTCTAGAGTCGGCATTAAACTGTAGGTCCCCTTCACTCGTGAGAGAACAATAGCACGCACAACACGAGTGGTTGGTGAGAAGCTAGGCCCAGGTCCACCTCGGACTGTAGCGTCATTATTATTATTTACTACGGGTTTCATAAGTACTCTAGGTTACTCCTTAGGATTCGTTTAAGTCACACAAGTGACCCAGTAGCTTCTGTTACTTTGCAGGCAGTAATTACGTGCGTAATTCTATTTAATTGTCACCTTAAATTACATAGTGGGCGCGCGGTGTAGTGGGTAGGTTCGTTGACTCCTACACTCGAAGTCTAGGTTCTATTCCATAGAATACATCTTTAATTTTTTCACGCGTCCACCTCTTTCGAGTCACTGACAATGGTCAAAGAGTATAACTGTCTAGAAAAAGCTTTTCAATCTCGCCGTTCGGAGTCGGCATTAAACTGTAGGTCTCCTCGACACGTGAGAGAACAATAGCACGCACAACACGAGTTATTGCTGAGAAGCTAGGCCCAAGTCCACTTCGTATTGTAGCGCCGCCATTATTATTATTATTATATATTAAATTAAATTAAACATACTCCCATTGGGTATACATGTCACGTGAGTATTGTGTTCGAAATATTACACGAAAATTGTATTTTTTCTTAAGCGCAACTTTATTGACTTTGCTTTTCATTTCATCGATCGATGCATCAAACTTTTTGCACTTAAATTTTATATCTTACTATTTGTTTTCAATAATTTTTGTGAAACATGCTGCAAGTACATGTCGTCTTATATGTACATCACAGATGAGCAATTCACTTTTTAGTTTTGTGATCCATTGAAATGCTATCGAATATTTTTCATAACTTCCTCGTCCTCCTTTTGAAAGCACATCCATGGATGTGTGTGAGTCACGAACATGGAAAATAAAACTTTAACTATCGTATTTTTGTTGATCGATACTGCTGAACTCCTCAAGGACATTCATCCGTGGTTTACTCATGTTTGGAAATAATCAGCACTGAACAACATCCTCGAAAACTGTTGACCTTTTAAATTATGTGCAGATGATGTTTTGTTTTGCTTTTCGCAGTTGAACTTTAAATAGATTGCTTCATAAAGACCAATGGTGATATATTTTCTTATAATTTGCAATGCTTTTTCAGTAGTAAGGTAGCTTATATCACATCTCTGTAGTTTTAAGGAATTGAATTGAATTGAAGAACTCGGGGTGAGTCATGTATGTAAGCTTTAAGGAAAATGTAACATTTAAGCTACAATAAAGACAACTAAACTAAATGCGACTAGGGAAAAAACCATAAATTAGGTTTATAAAACTGAATCAATGATGCTTACTAGAAGACGTAAGACAGTAACTTAGCAAAGTGACCAATTCGGTTTTACCCTGCATTTGGAAATTTGTCAAAAAATAACCAATATGTTTTCAACTCTGTATTCTTTTCACTCTCCGCCACTTCCACTATCCCGTACTCAAAAAAATTCGACACCACACCAAACGTGGCGTGGCCGTGTGGTTTTGTGCGTCGACCCATACGCACTTGACTTTCACAGTCTAGGTTCAAATCATAGCACAAGCAACAATTTTTCAAAAAAAAATTATTTACGGCTCCACCTCTTTCGAGTCACTGACAATGCTCAAAGAGTATAACTGTCTAGAAAAAGCTTTTCAATCTCGCCGTTCGGAGTCGGCATTAAACTGTAAGTTCCCTCCTCCCGTGAGAGAAGCATAGCACGCACAATACGAGTGGATGCTATTTATTTATTATTATTATTAAACGACGAATAAAGTTGTTAGACGGTCAACAAGCGTTAGCCACAACATTTTTGACGTCAAATGAACGACTATTTTCAATTTACAGCGTCACTACTTCGGCGGGTTGTTCTAATGTAGAGCGATTTATGATTTACATTGAACTGAAGTGACGTTTTAAAATCATGCCTACTCAAGTCAATAAATGTCAAAGTTATTCAATGTTTACGCACTGACATAAATATTGGCGCACCCTGTATAATCTCTACCTCTCATTTATTATAGGTTTTAGACTTGGTATCTGCGGGAATAGTTTCCGTATTTATCACCTGTCGCGAATCTCTTCTATGACGTTCCCTGCATCTAACCGTATCTTACCGTTAGACTTCATAGCATTTCTCCATTTTTTGTTACGACACGAAAGCACCAACTTGTCTGAGAGATAATTTCGAATTTCTGTGTTCTTCTCGGAATTGTCATGTCACCAAGCTTCGAAAAACGCTCACATCTCCATAATCAATTTCCAATACTTACCCGTCGATTTCAACGGCCTATATTACTGTACTTGCCCTTGCAAACACCACCCGCCCCGTTGCATGTAACCTCCTCAAGATTGGAATGTCTTCGTGACCGTGAGTCACTACAACTTCAAATAGAGTCTTCTTTTATTTATTTTGACATTTATCGTCAATGACTTGCGATATTAAACGGAAAAACTCAAAGAACTGTCATCGCGTGCTCGAAGTAAACAGGAAGCATGACAATAGGGAACACGAGCTGCATGGTCCTGTCCCCCTGGACATTTCTTTGTATATTCACGACAAGTAAAACACAATTATGACATAATGTCATGCATTTCATAAACTTGTGATTCAACGCAATTGCTGGGCGGCTGTCATTTTTCGAGTCGTCCTTTTGATGCATGAAGGAACGATGGTATGGTATACATAGAATGAATTTCGTTTAATTTCAACTTTGCTGATTCAACACGAAACACCCATAAGGCGGAAAGTGCCTCGACAAGGATGGAGCACGTTATTAACGAGATAAAGAGCTGTCTAAGGCCCATTTCGTTCAACCCGCAAAACTGGAGAATGCTGGTTCCACTCGAGGGCAAAACCAATTCGAAGGAGCAGATGCTGGATCATAAATAATATAATCAATACATCTTCGTCGTTGCATTACACCTCCTTGCGGGAGATTAGAAATTCCTTGAGCATCTGGCCAGATCCCAGGGGAATCAGAGATCTTCGAGTAATACAAGGTCAGCCTTCTTTCACACACAGTCTGTTACTGGGCAAAGCTCTGGTGTCCATCCCCTGATACGTGACCTGGTTAACCTTAAGGCGTTAATTGAGTATCTCTTCGTCCTTCCCCTCGAGATGGCACACAAGATGAGGGTGAAGAAAAATCTTCACAAAATTTGGATACTTCCATGGCATATTACACGTCCTTTATGTTCATTTACCACCACCAACCAACACCGTCCGCATTCAACATCAACCAACCATAAATCAAACGAAGAGCTTTCCCTCCAGTGACGCCAAGGTCACTTTCATTCAACATTGATAGCGTCCATTCTTCTGCTCCATATAACTGGGATTTGGATGATTATTCCTCCTCGTGTATACCTATGCATCGCTTCACCCGAACATCGTCTTCCTGCTTAACAGTACCGAATGTTGTTGAAAAAAAAACCACACCCACACCCTGTATCACCTCGTAAGTTGGTAAGTTCGGGGCAATTTTCTCGAGATTACCTTTTATGATGAATTCCTTGTGGATTGTCGATTTCGAATAGTTTGTCTGGCAAAGTTCACGTTAAAGTGGCAAACAAACACCGAAAACGAACGTGAATGGCAAGTTCAAGTCCGATAACCGACCATCGACCATCGACTATCAACTACCGTCTACGGACTGGTAAATGATCAGAATCGAACACAATGAATTACTTGTGTGATACCTGCGGTGGAGTACAAAGCACGAACACTGCCGTTCCCCGTCGAGGACCAGTCAATAAAGAATTTATATGCCAAACCAATTCGGGGGCACACGTCCAGCAGAGTGAAGACGAGAATGGATTCTCCTCAGTCCGCACATCGCCACAACATTGCAGCCCCAAGCATGGGGAATCCATTCACATTCTGCCTGCCGCCCCCCTCCCGTTGTTCGTATTTGTTTGAGCACATCCAGCAGCTCTGCTCGTGCTGCGTGGCAGCACCAACACAACAACAGCACCCGGGCGCACTTGAACACCAGCGAGTTGCCCGAGGCAATTGGGGTTGCAAGTATCCAACCCCGACGCCCGCCATTCCCGGGGATCCGTTGAAAAGGAATCATTTTGTATTCGTAAGGAACATTGAATAGGCCGTTACAAAGGGCTGAAAGGAGAAGAAAATGAAACGAGCGACGTTGAAGACGGAAAGGATGTTCCATCGACCCGGGGGGAGAGTCACATCACGGACGGAGTATCCTTTGCCTGTGTGTGTCCGCGCGAGTGTGTGGAGGCATAGTTATGAGCGACTTCGATTTTTTCCACCCCCTACCCCGTACATTACACTCAATTAATATCGACTTATTGCTATTTCGGGGATGATTCATTCGGTATTAGGTTTTTATCAGCGAAAAGCGTATCTCACATCGTTAGTCTTTAAAAGGGATTTCTCACCCGGGCCGTGCCATGCTTCAGCAGCCGCCGCAAATACATACGAGGGGATTTGAATAATTGAAAAACCGAGGATTCCCGGCTTGAGAACCCCTTTAAGGACACAAACCTTCTCTCGTGGTGTTGTCTTATACAGAACACCACACGTGCTTGTGTCTTTATGTATTTTTGATGCTGGGCCTTAGGGCTATGCTTTGTGGACATTGAGGGAATCTAGGTCAATTGGTTTAGTTTGACCAAATTCAGGGAACTTGTGAGTCCGAGAAAAGGGCAAGGCATACACATCTCTCACATCGTGTAGACAGTTACTGGGGATTGTTATTTTTTTTGGATACAGACAAAAATTGTCTGAAAATTGCTTTTGCATCCTATGTGGCCTCATTCCGTGTCAGCACTTTTCGAGATACTCGTCCATTCGTTCCGTCTCCCGAGACATTTAAATTGTCTTAAATCTCTTACAGTGGCTGGGTCAAGGAGACCCAAGAATCATTGAATTTCGGCGAGAATGTGGGGCTGAAGCAGACGCCTGTAGCAAGGACATTCTAAACTGTTTCAATTTCAATGTGGGATCTGGGAAAAACCACTTGAAACCGCTTAGAGAAGCGTTCGAGGCATTTTTGTCGAGTCATCAAGGTTTACTAAAAAAAAAAAAAAAACAATTTCAGAGAGGAAAGTGGAGTGTGGAGTGTAACACCTTTGTTGAGTGGAACTCTTCAATTTGTTCTGAGAATCACCGATGAGTGGCCTGGACTTTTCGATGGAACTTTGGAGTTCCGAGAAAGTTACAAACTCCTTGGCCAAAGTATGAACTATCTGGTGTCTGTGTTTTTTTTTGAAGTGGCGGCGCGGTGATGTGTGTTCTCAAATTCAGACAGACAGGGCGATGTATCAATTCCTGGTTGTTGAAAGAAAATAAGAACCTTGACGAACATCTATTGCAAGGATAAATTTAAGCTTTTCTCGACCGAGAGTAATGGATGGCCGTATGATAACTACTTTTAGCTACCATTTTAAAATGTGATTGCAATCCATGAAGCTTCTGGTCCCAATTGGTGATCTAAATTAAACATCAAAATAGCATACCAAGCAGGCACTAAAAAATGCGTTAAGAGAGGGGCTTTTAAGAAATGGCCAACAATATCTGCTTAAATTGTTTTTTTTTTTGTTTTTGTTTATTATCTACAAGTTACTTACGTACTAACAGATTATGAGCTACTAGAGCATCCTGCGTGTTTCACTACGCCTTCTCTAGTGGGCGTGTCCCCTTCATTTTTAGGCGATCAAATTTTCTTTACATGTGTGCGAAATTTCAGAATTCTCCGTCGAGTGGTTGCTGAGAGATGCGAATTTCTGTTTTTCATATAGCTTATCGCGTCAATGGGCGCCGTGGCGTAGTGGGTAGGTGCGTCAACTCCTACGTTCGAGGTCTAAAGTTCAAATCTGGAAAAAACACCTAACATTTTTTCACGGCTTCACCTCTTTCGAGTCACTGACAATGCTTAAAGAGTGTAACTGTCTAGAAAAAGCTTCTCAATCACGCCGTTCGGAGTTGGCATTAAACTGTAGGTCCCCTCCACTCGTGAGAGAACAATAGCACGCCATTATTATTATTATTATAGCCTATCACCGATTCCTGATCGATCGCTACCAATAGTATCTAAAATTGCTTATGCAATCGGTGCAATTGTTTAAAAATTTATCCCATACATACAAACGAACCTTCAATGTTATATTTACAGATACAAATGGTAAAATAACGTGAGGTTGGCTAACGTCGTCTCTTAGAACAGATTCGTGACTTCAGATCACACATTCGTTTGTGTCGTCTACTTTCGCTTAGGCATGATTAATATGAAACTCTGAATAATGCCATAGGTTGCATAGCCCGAATTCTTATAAACCAAAAACCCATAAAAGGGCCCAAGTCACTCTTGACAACCTCCGGTTTATGCCTGCAAGGTTTCATTGAAATCGGTCCAGCCGTTTCGGAGATTAGCCCGGACAATCAGAGAGACAGACACTATGATTTTATTAACATAGATTTGCATACACACTCTATTAAGTATCATTGCCTAAATCATTCAATTATTCGCATATCAAAAACAACAAAACAACAACACTTACCGGCAAGCGCGAATGAAATGTGCACATGTACGTTTGTGCTTAAACGATAAAAAAAATAAGCTAATTGTTTGATGTTGTTCAGCTGGAAAGTTGAAAAAAAACAGCTTTACGCTGCAAAACTGCAACTTCTGCTATTCTTACCGATTACATGCGTTCACAATGCGATTTCCATGAAAAGGAACCTTAATATGATCACTCACTGACAGCTGTCAATATGTATGCATGTGTGCGCTACAACGTGTATTTCCCGTATGTATGACATCAGAACACAGTATACATACAGCACGTATTTGTTGTTGTTTTTTATAAGGACAAGATCAGATGTTGACATAAAAAGTCATAACTCAGGAACGCGTTGATCAATTTCGTGCAAACTTCAGATAAACCGTCTACTCCACCATACGAACAAAATTTTATTGAATTAGGTTTGACCGTTCGTGAGTTAGTCACAATGCACTTGCAACATTTGTTTTTAAATATAGAAGATAATAGGCAAATTACGTCTAAATTTATTGGTGGAAGCATTTTCTGTGAACTAATGGTACTCTTGTTTAATTTCACTCTAACCTCAAATCACAACGATCACCTTAAGAATGATCACCAAATCGGCAAATTCGTATGTAACAATATCACACAGTGGTAGACATTTAAAAAAGACAACGCAAAAAACAGTACGAATATTGAATCAGTATTGAGATTAAACACAGAATAACTCTTGCGAGTCCCTTTTTCTTTGGGCTTAAGAAGTAATTGATTAACATAACCCTATCTCTCAAGACAAAGCTGACACTGTACAAGACATGAACCGCCTTTTTTAAGAAAACATTTCCTGATTGCGTTGATGGTGATTGGAGAAGAAGTTCCAGCCGCAAAATGTGAAGGCCGTACGGCGACATGAGTCAAGCTAGATTTACGAATCGAACGCCTAAGGCGGCTAGGTCATGTAGCCCATGAACAATTTAACTTCGGTCCGAAGAATATTCGATTCTGAACCTGTGAACAATGCAAGGAAAGAGTACTACGACTGAAGTGGTGCACTTAAGTAGACGACGCACAGAGATAGAGGACACACAGAAGTAGAAACCATCAATCAACTTAGTGTGCGAAACTGGAGACAGCTAGCGAAAAAAAATGCTAGCTTGAGAGCCTTGTTGAATTTTTGAACACCTTTTCCAATCTGAATGAAGTAACGGTTGTTCTGTTCCAATCATTGTCCTGTATTTTTGAGGTGCGGGAGTATAAAAAACCACTCGGTGACAAACAAAGGTTGTTCTGCAGATGACCGATCGATTGATGTTTGGAATACTCAAACTCACTCAAACTCACTTACTTGAGCTGACCTTTCAGTGATCCCATTGCCGCGATGGAGAATGGTACATATTCGACAGTTACTTTTCCTTATTTATCCAAACTTCTGACATACAGATTGTGGTATACCATTCCGTGATGACATGTCTGCATTGGTATAGTGCAACGGTGGTGCCATGTCCGGTTTTTCCGAAGAAACGGATGACCATTTGCACCGACGTGCTTTGCCCTGTTCTTGCACCGACGTGCTTTGCCCAGTTCTTGGCCCATGCAATCGCTGCTTCTCGGCTCATCTGCATAGATCCATCATTCGTCGCCTGTCATGAGCATTCCGTATCAAGGAGAGGTAATTTTACTCCGAGCAATATCTTGTACAGATCTCTAACAATCTTCCTTAACTCTTGTCCACACTATTTTATGCACATCTCAGTTGATTGGTTTAATGAGCTTCCGCCGCTGATTGATTTGGTGTCATTGATACTTAATACTTTTAAAGATCTACAGAACATCTGCACTTACGTTCTTCACTCCAACGAGGAGAGTTACATCAACTTGACACATTGGGCTTATGTTGCGAACACCTCGTTGAAGAGATTTCTTCCGGAAGTGTACACCTATACACAAAATAATAGACGAAAATAATTGAAATGCCACATCTTGACCACGACCAACACGACATCTTGTTAAGGACTGTTGACACGTTCTCAGAGAATATCCCTCGAGTGTGTCCGTCTTCAGTTCGCCTAGCAACTGTCAATGGCACGTTTATGTTTAACTCCGTTTCTGTTCTGAAAACCGAACAATTATCCCACATGTTCCGTGTCTTGGAACACATTTATTTGTCACCGCCTACAAGGTTCCAGTCCTTGTTCCACATCATCCACCCCTGTCGCATTATCCACTCTATAAGTGTCAATTTGTGCCAAAATGGAGAATTATGATTGTCTTCATATTTCCGAAACAACACCTTGCCAAATCCCCTGCGACGTGTTCCGAAGATTCATTCCTTCAATAAATTAATTTGAGGTCCTCCGGTCGATAATCATCAAATATCCACAACCAAGCTCACAACCACTTACAGGAACCCATTTGTTTCTGAGGACGTCCACCTCAGCTAATTACACCCCGTCACCACCACCAGATGAAGATTTATCCCCTAAACTTTAACACCACCCATTCACGACCACCGGACAGCGCTGAAACGTGTCCTGATGACATTTATTGCTTAACCGAATCAATGATTGACAGATTGACTGTGTCCACGTGTAGCGCTCCGGAGTCCATCGATTGTGATTGTGATTGAGTATGAATAATCGGATTTCTCGTTTATACACATCCATACATAAATCAGAAAGTGTTCCTCATGCGGTCCTAACCATCACTTCGTATCTCTTTTCAGCTTGCAGAGCCGGAAGGACGATAGTTTTATATTCCAACCTAATGAACTGACATAACATCCGCAAATTGAATGTCTCCGAATACAGAAAAAAATCATTTCAACAATGAAACTAAGTGTTAGCGCGTATCGCGCCCATGCATCCGCTCACAAGAAGATACTATCCAACAGCTATCATTCGCAACACAACTACGGCAGCACAGCAGCGGCGGCATCGGCATCCACACCAACCACCTTTTTTACGGTAAGCGGATTCCCCCCACCCTCATACATACACAGTTCCTTACTTACACAAAAACACACACTCTCTCTCTCTCTCTCACATTTGTTACTTTCCCCGTACATGCCCTTCGTGAGTAATTAATTTGCTGGCAATTAAATAATTTGTTTTATTTACTTTTCATCGTCCCTCTGCCATCCTCCCGGTTAGTCCTCCGCCGGTGTGTCGGTGCCATTGTGGGAGTCGGCATTCGGGGACACACTCAGTTTATAACTTCATTCATTCGTCCTAATTCGACGCAGATCGGCCCACTGGGGTGTGCACAGACAGCGACGGCGGCGGCGGCAAAGGCGACAGACGATAACGTTTGACTTTTGAACTCTTCGACAGTTCAGGTGCTCAGGTGAGTTTTGTTTTGAGACTCGTCTGCGTGTGCCGCAGCGCGTGGTGGGGACACCGTTGCCAAAAGGAGCTCCCTAGATGGAGTTTGATTTTTACACGCGGACTGTCGGTCTGTCCTTGGACTTCGTTCGTACCGCTAGGTGCGCGTAGTTAAGTTTAAAGCTGCCATTTCCTTATTACCTCTGCTCAAAGCTGCGGTGTTATGGCGAAATAAAATTAAACGGATTCAGAGAGGGGGAGGGATGGATGAGGGCGGAAGATGAGAGCCTGGGTAAGTGAGGAGAGTGAGAGATTGATAGGAGGACTCGATGCGCACGGAAGGAAATAAGTGCTTAAATGGTGTTTAAGGGATTTCAGTTCGTGTCTCGCCGCCCCGCTTGAAATATTTGGCATTCAAAGCTGTCAGAGAACGTGCCGGCTGAGGGGCGTGCTGGAGTATTTCGGTGCACATTGTCGTAAACCAATTGTGGGTTACTTTGCGAGATGGGAATACTCACTCAGTGTAGTAACGCATTCCTTGTGCGTGTTGTTTGGTTATTCAAGGAATCTGGGATCTCGTTGATAAAGAAAGTGAATTTGTGTGTGTGCTTGTGAATTTACAACGAAATAGAATGCATCAATTTGGTTGGAAGGTGTTAAAGTCTGGCAAGGATTTCACGGTGTAATCGGATCACTTCGCTTGGGCGCCTAGTGAGTGGGGAGTTGTTCTGGGTAATCGTTAAAGTGAGTGGAATTTATGGTTTATTGTCTTTTGTTTGGAGTAACTCCTTCTTCTCGTCGGTTATTAAAAAGTTTAATTTTTCTCTGTAAGGCTACAAATTCATCATTCCTTTGACAGTGAACCACTTACTCAAGTTGATGGCAACAATGAATAATGAGGAGAAGATTTCGGGTTGAATCTTCACACACTCGGGGTTTATGTGAATAAAAGGCTGTGAAACTGTGGACAGATGCTACAATAGCGTCTGGGAAAGAACTTCAACCTTCTGCTCCATTTGTGTCCGAGTTCTGGTTCAGTTTGTTTAAGATGTTACTTTGTGAAACTACTTTTAAACGTGTTGCTACTTAGTGTTTGGGTGCGTACATTGTTCGTTGTGTAGTTCCTCTTTTGTGTAATCTGTTTCTTGAAACTACGAAAGTTTGTGATTAACCTTTCTTCTCTTTTTACTATCAACTTAAAATGTTTCTTGCTATCAACACCCAAAGTTAGGAAGCATAAGGCAGGGTTTATTTTGATTGGAGTCTTGGATAGAAGTATGCACTTTCATTGTCTGGAAAGGTTTTGATTTAATACAGTTTGAATTTGCGTTCAAACAATGCTACATGCTCGATGGAACCACAATTCACGTTAATTCAGTATAAGAGTACACCGAAGTTCTATGGATCAAATCCCAAACAATGCACCAAGTTTGATTTTTACGGCACCACCTCTCTGGAGTAACTGATCGAAGAATGTTATTGTCACGTCAAGTTTCTTTAACTTAGGGGCCAACTATAATATCTCTACGTGGGTCTTAATGAGCTTAACGAATCTTAACGAACTTAACGAAACTTAATGAACTTACGTCACGTCAAGTTTCTTTAACTTAGGGGTCAACTATAATATCTCTACATGGGCCTTAATGAACTTAACGAAACTTAACGAAGTGGTTATTATAGTCACAGTGAATCTTTCTTGTGTATTTCCTCAGTTCTCTTAAGTTTCCGTACCGCCATTGTATGTACAGGGTGGGCCACCTAGTGCTCTTTTTAAAAATCATGTGTTATTTCGACACCGACAACTGTTTCCCGCTCGAAATGGTGGTGAAAATGGGGCGTTACAGAGCCATGTTAACAGACTTTTTTTTACTGAAATTGAAGACATGGATTTAGACGACCTTTGGTTCATGCAGGATGGCGCGCCATGTCGCACAGCCCGTGCCACAATCGATCTTTTGCGCACCAAATTCCCAAATCGTGTTATCAGCCGTCTTGGCGATGTCAATTGGCCTGCGATTTGACACCTTTGAACTTTTTTTTCTTGGGAACTGTGAAGGACCGATGCTATGGCAACAATCCGGAAACGATTCAGGCACCAAAGGCCAAAATCATCAAAGCAATCCGTGAGATACAGCCCGGAACCATCAACAAGGTCTTGGAAAATTGGGGTGACAGAATGCGCTACTGCGAAGCTAGCCACTTGAACGACGTTATATTTTATAATTAATGAGAGTGTTTGTTCTTACTAATAAACCCATGATACATAAAAACAATTTAATTTTGTTCATTTTATTGTATTTTTAAAAAGAAATTTGTATTTGGCCCACCCTGTAGTTGGCCTTCTAGCAATTCGGAATAGACATAACCTATAGGTCCCAATCCAATCAATAGAGAAAACAATTTAATGCACAACAATCAACAAAACAACAAAAGTTTTCTCCACCTCAATCTGTAGCGCCACCTAAAGAAAAAAGACGAAGAAATACAATATCAAGTGTGATTTAGAAGGACTATTAATAATATAATAATAATGGCGGCGCTACAATCCGAGGTGGACCTGTGCGTGCTATTGTTCTATCACGAGTGGAGGGGACCTACAGTTTAATGCCGACTCCGAACGGCGAGATTGAGAAGCTTTTTCTAGACAGTTATACTCTTTGAGCATTGTCAGTGACTCGAAAGAGGTGGAACCGTGAAAAAATGTTTGATGTTTTTTTGGAGATTCAAACCGACGACCTCGAGCGTAGGAGTCGACGCACCTACCCACTACGCCACGGCGCCCCAGAAGGACTATTACTAAAAATACTAAAAATACTAAATACCGCAGCAGCAACTATTACTTGCGCTATTATTTGCTGCTGCGGTATTTTTATGTAACCAACCACTAAAACTATTCCTATTCTCTATGCCCAGGACGAGATGAAGACATTAACCAAATTCTGGGTATATAGAGTTATTTCTTCAACGCACTTCCAAAACAACCATTTACTCAAAAATTTCAATTATTTATGTTTGATGAACCACAGCAGTAGCAAATCTGAATTCTAATCTTGAATTGAATCACCAGTTTACGGCCTTATGTCCAAACACAACCAAGCAACCACCCCTATTTTCGCTTTCCCTTGATAGACTGATTAACACTGTTTGAGTACACAAGCACGATTGCCATGAATAACCTAAAGTGGCCATAGACTCACTGGGGAATGAAAATCACATTCTCTGTATATCATACTAAACGAAATGGTTAAGGGACTCTTCCGCTCGCTGGGGTCTGCTTTGGGCGATTTATTTTGGGATGTAAAGTAATCAACAATCAAACCCGTTAATGTGGGCTTCCTGTTACGAACACCTTTCGTCGGCAGGAATCATTTGCACATCAAGTGATTTTACTGATATTGATTTCCGAGCAGTTTTATGGAATGGACTTTCAATTTTGACGTAAAAATTTAATAAATGGCCAACCATGATTAACTTAAAGAAACTTAAGCTTATGTCAGAAACGATCGAAAAGTAAACAGAAACATCGTCAAATTATAAAATGTTGATAGCTGCTTCTGGGAATTTAAGCAGAATTCAGCCACCATTTGTGTTTTCCGTCAAACCGAATTTTGCAAACAAAATTAAAGTGTGGAAGCTGAGCACTAAAATATTCAAAATGCATACAAATAATACGTGGTTTTACTAGCACATTGAGTGTATTAAAAAAAGTCTTCTTTGTGAGGAGTTTCCGAGTCCCAGATGCGACAATTTTGTTTGTTAACGTAGCTGCCGAGATGAAAATGCGCCTCGTCAGAAATGATGATTTTTCGCCCAAGATCGTTGTCCAATTTAAGCTGCTCTAAGGCCCAAACTGCGAAGCTGATGGTCGCGAGCCTTCAATTACTGAGTCAATTGGACCTTGTAGGCGAATAATCCGGGATCTTTGTGCTGAATTCTCCTCAGGCCTGCTTGTGCATGAAATGTTGAGCTGTTAAGATCAATGTCGAGGCGAGTTGATGTTAGTGAATTGAGTCTCACACTCTCGGCCCCGTACGGTGACAGGGACAGCATACCATTAGCATACCAGTCTCACGAAATTTTTTCAAAAACTTGCGTATAGCAGTGCTTCATTTCGGCCAAAACTTTTTTTCAAAAAACGCACTGTTTGGGCTGCAACAAAGCACTCACTTTGGAAATAAGTTTTCAATATTCCCAAAGTTGTGCAAGTGTAAAGCGACTCATTGATCTTCTGTCAAGATTTCGAGCGGGAAACAGCTATCAGTGTCAGAATAACCTATGATTTAAAAAAAAACCACTAGATGGCTCACCATGTAATCGCCTCGAGTTTGATCCATAGACGACATCGCATAAAAAACTAACGGTCTTTAATATGTTAAAATAGGCAATATTCCAGGCAAGTCTAGGCAGAGATCTGTAAACTTCTCGTTAAAGCTAAATATAAAATAAAGCTGTTCACACATTTAAAGGACCTACACCTCAAACTCTCACAACCTCTTTGATTGATCCTTTACATTGTGTCTGTCTCCTTATCCCCGCATACCACCCCAAAACATTCTGAAGGATTCTCAACCTCGCCGTGTGTCTCTTGAAAAATATAGAGTCAAATGTACGAAAGGAAATTGTATCCCCAAGAGCGTCTTATATCAAACATATTGAGTGGGCCTATCGCCAGGAGGTTTTCATTGTTTTTATATCGACTTCAGTCAGAAAGCCTCTTTTGAAGTTTCACTCCTAACATTTAATTTCGCCACTTACGTGGACTGTCTGCTGGAGAGGTGAAGTTGTAACATGATATATGTTAAATACATAATTCCCCCTCGGTCGACATTCATTGGTAGTTCCGCTGCTTGTCAACATCAAAAATAATGTCAACATGCGGTTTCTTTTTTTACGGCCTTCCAGTTTGCCCAGAGAAATGTGTACAAAAAGCGGGGGCTTGCTATAATGTTAAGTGTTCGTTTATTGTCGGAGCAGATCTCAATGGCTTATTATGCCCGGAGCACTTCCATTTGTTTTTCATCGTGGACCACTACGTTGTTTGTGATGTCAAATGGTGCATGCGAGGCATCCCCTCCATCCATTCAGTATTTCGTCCTGGAGCCATTCATGCTTGCTTGGCAATTGAAGGCAATAATGTTGACCAAATAATGAAATTAAAAAAGGCACTGGTAAGGAGCTATGCAGAGGTTGACCTTAGTGCTCCTTGTTGTGCATTAATTATTGGTTGGGATTTTTGTTTTTTGAAGAGTACATACGACTTTAAATTGGAAATACTAAGCCTTAGGGATTAACTTTAAGTGAGAGTGTTCAAACTTTCCACCCATGGGTTTCTCACGCAAGCAGAATTTGTTTTGTTCAAATTAAGATTACGATGTCTAGCAATTTGGGTATTGCATATAGTTTTGCCGTTGTCTGGCCCGTGGAGGAAGAAGTTTTCGACTAAAGTTTTGAGCCAGCAATTTGTCTTCATCGTAATTATCGTCTGGTCCCATCATTAACGCTCGGAAGACTGAGATTGCCCTCTTCACTAGGAAACCAAAAATCCTCCACAACCATAGACGGTAACTGGAACTTCTCAAAATCATACTCAAAGTTACCGTAAATAAGAAGCTTTGTTGGAAATTAAATTCGGAAAATGGGCTTTACAACCGCGAATGACCTACTATATATATGTCCCCGTTGTTCGACCATCTTATGTCATACCATACCTACATTACAACACGTTAAGGAAAGTTCAAAGACAGGCCTGTATTTACAGGGTGACCAGATAAGAAATAAATTTAAATAAAACTACACCGGCGTGGGATATAAAATATTTTCTAGCTCTTTTTTGGATCTTCATTCATGCCAATATATATGGAACTAGAGTATCCAGCGTGCTTCTCTACGCCCTCTCTGGTGGGCGTGTCCCCTTCTTTTTCCAGGAGAACTCATTTTGTCCTGGTGTTCCTTACATGTTGCTAAATTTCATAATTGAGTGTTTGTTGAGAGATGCGAATTTCTGTTTTTCCTATAGCTTCTGACCGATCCCTGATCGATCGGTGCTGATAGTGTCAAAAATTGCATAAGGACAAAAATTGCAAACGAACCTTAAATGTTATATTTATAGATACAAATGGTAAAATAACTTAACTTCGGGTGACTGTATGTTGACTACTTTTGCTTAGGCATTATGAATATGAAACTCTTAATAATATAGTAATAATAATTAATATTAATTAGTAATAATAGTATAATTAGTAATAATCCCACAACGCACTTGCAACTATTTTATATACACACCTGATCAAAATAATAGATACATCTTACACTTTTCGTCTTTAGTGTTGCACAGTGAAAGAAATGGTTAAAGTTCGCAAAAAAGACTAATATATTTTTATTCTATGTACTTATTAAAAACTTAAAACATAAAAATATGTTCAATATTTACGTAAATAATTTTTTTATGAAGATTAAATTGTGTTAGTTCATAAAAATGTGTGATCAAAAAAATAGATACACTGTAATTTTTTCTAAAATTTTTTAATTAAGAGCTAAAATGTTTACTTATTTCAGTTGCAAAACCAATTACTACTAACACCCTGTGAAGTTACCCATTTGCTTTATATTTTTGGCCATCATTTTGGGCATACTGCTGATGAATGCTTGACATGTCTCTACTGGTATTTCATCTTTTAAAAAAATTATCACTATTTGACTGTATTGGTAAATATTTGCTCAAACAATTTCTTCTTTAGAAGCGCCCACAAGTTTTCAATAGAGTTTAGGCCTAGAGATTGACTTGGCCAAGCTGGCAGGTTGATTTTGTTGTTAACAAAGCATTTTTTTACTAGTGTGGAAGTATGCTTTGGGTCGTTATCCTGTTGAAAGACCCAACGCAGACGCATGTTTTCCTTGGCGTATGATAGCACTACCATTTGCAAAATGTCTTTGTACTCGGCTGCCGTTATATTGTTTGTAGTCTAAAATATTGGACGAACATCATTCTAAGAAAAACATCCCCAGGCCATTATCTTGCCGCCTCCATGTTCCACTGTATTTTTTATGCAACGGTTATGGAATTCCTTGGCTCGAGAACCCCTTCATTATTTTCATAGTCATGTCCAAAGATATTAATCTTTATTTCGTCGCTCGTTTATCCGGCAATAGCGTATCGAATATTGGTCTCAAGCGCGTTTAATGTGATTCTCTTGTTAGGGTAGAATGAGGACTTGATGTAGCCTTTTTTGCAATACTTGATGAGATATCCATTAGTAGTACAAGTGGACAAACGGCCTAACTCCATTGGTCGCATATTGAAACACTACAAGTCTAAGTGAACTATTAAGACACTTCAGCCTAGACCTAATCGTCTATTCAGCTTATGGCTGCCGGCGCTATAGTGCGAATCTTGGATCTACTTCTGCAGCAACCAATTATGTCGTGCGTACTATTATTTTCTCAATAGCGTAGGGGACCAACAATTTAATCCCGACTCCGTATGACTCAGGGCCAACTTAAGAGAACTTAAGCAACCGTGCGAATAGACAAAAATTACTCACTGTGACTATAGTAATCTCTTCTTCTTTAGTTTCGTTAAGTTTGTTCACTTTTCCCTACTTACACGGAAGCAAAATGTATCATGTAAATGTCAGTTGACGGCAAAATTCTCCATAAATTCCTACAAGCAAATTTGACGACGCTTCTGGCAATTTTTCGTTTAATTTTGACGTAAGCTTAAGTTTTCGAACGGCCGTTAAGTTTGAGAAGTTTTCTTGACAGTTGAACTCTCTGAGCATTGGGCGTGAATATGAAAGTTGGTGTTTCCAGAATCTTATCTAGATCTTTAACATAGCAGTCGACACCCTTTAAAACGGGGGCCACATGCACATATTTAACCAGAAATGACAACATAAAAGTATTTATTTGTAAACGTGCCAATTTCCCTCTGATGCAACATGAGCAGTTTTTATTAGTTCAATTATCTTTGTCTTCCATGTCTTCCCTATCCCCTTTTCTCTGAAGATTGTATAAGCCTTCAAACATGACATAACCCAGTCACTGTTACATCAACGAATCCTTCAATCTCCGATCTAAGTTGTGGAAATGTATGAAAGGAAAGCTTTTTACTGAGAATCCTCTCATTGTTTTCCAACGATATCGGAAACAGATATGTACACACAGATGGGGGTAGACATGATTCCTTATTTGGTTCACAGATTTTATACCTTAATTTGATCTGAGTTCTACACGATTGACATTTGTGTCTTCATTTCAATGGAAGCTCCTAGTGCAAGTATGTGTACCGAAGGATTACATTGGGCATATCCCTTTCTACTTCTTTTTTTAGATTTAACTGGTTGCACACAGGGATTATCTAATAATGTACTTTCAAATGGTAGTCTAACAGGAAAAGTGCATTTCCTTGTAATTAATTTGGAGACTTGCATTTGTTTTGCAATCAGTGATGTAAGAGAAGAATACATTTTGTCCTGTGACTTGAATCAAATGTTGTTGGAAAAAATGTTTGCTCTGCTCGTTGATGGATGATGCATTGTGATTGTTTATAGACATGTAGTAATGCTGCGTGAAAAAAAGGAATTCCAAACTTTCCCTTTTACACAAGGAAGTTATCCCGGTTCGGTTTAGGGGAGGATGATACCCAGACAAAAATAGTTTTAATGTGTATGAAGGTTGTCTTTTTAAACTTTTTGGGTTGTGCTTTATGCTCTGGTCCCATAAGGTTTAAAGGAGGGCGCTTCCCCTGCAAAAACAGTGTTAGTATGTAGGTTTCTTTTTTTAACCTTTTCTTTGTTCGTGCTCTTTTACTTTTATAAAAAAAATCGTTTTTTTCCGATAGCCAATGACAAGCTGAGAGATTTTTTTTGATAGATTGCCTTGCGAACCGGGAGGTAAAAGTACTTTGACTTTGCCTGCAGTATCTGAAACTTTGTGTAAGTATTTTGTGACTGGAGGAGTTCTTGTCAACTTCCATTTGGTAGACCTTACAACGGAGAGGATACTCACAAAAAACTGGTAGCTCCGTCCTCAACTTCTCATTGTGTAAAATCGAGATAAAATATTTATTAAAGTCCATTCCTTCCACGATTAAAATTTCGTCGAATTAATACTTTTTCTTAACTTTATGTAGGATTTAACATTAGCTTTTGTGGGAATATTGCCAGAGTAGTTCCAGATATTTTTTTTGTCGTAGATTTTTGTCACACTACACTGGAGCACTCAGACTCAAAACTAGTCCATTGTACTACCAGGCAGCAACCTACTTTTACTGAAATTTCATGGTCTCCCGAAGGAAGACTTCTGTGATGAGCCTACATCATCAGCTCTCACCTCATCAGCGCCGAATAACTGCCACCTGATCCGAGCAAAGGTGGGACAATGGCAGAGAAAGTGCTCTGCAGTGTCATCGTCTTCTCCACAGGCGTCGCAGAGGGTTTCGTCACTTAGGCCAAGCACACTTAGGTGTTTGGCAAAGGTGGAGTGTCCCGTTAGTACGACAATAATTTGTCTGCAGTCTTTTCTGTTAAGAGATAACAAGAAAGCCGCGGATTTCTTACAGACGTTGGGGAGCATGCGCTTGGTCTGTCTACATCCTGGAGAGTCATGCCACCTGCGGTTGTGCTCTCAAAAAGTCCAACCATCGATGGAAGCCCTAACCAAGGACGCGGGTAGTCCCAGCGTAGGTTCAGGTCCTGAGAATGCCTCATCTGATCCTCGCCTAGCAAGTTCATCAGCGATCTCATTTCCCGTGATCCCGTGGTGCCCCGGACCCCGGACCCGAGACAAGTCTTGACGAATTCAATATCCTCGTGGAAGGGAATAATTTTTGCACATCTCACACATTCAGAAACACCTTCAGGATATTACGTATACGCCCTGTCGATCGCAGAGGCCCATTCGTTCGGGGGGTTCACTCAGAAAAGGAAAAAAATCAATGTTTATCTGATCAAATTCAGAGAAGACTTGCATTCCTGAACTATCCTGGAAGTGGTTAAAGGGTTGAGCAAGGCCTTAAGTACAGCTTGGCTGTCGCTACAGACACAAATACTTCGCCCCTTCCACCTATTCTTCACAATATAGCTCGTAGCCATTTAGAATCGCATTCAGCAGGGCATCAAGAGCAGAGCCAGGCGTGCTAGGGAAGGCCCCCATGCAGTCGAGGCAGACCGTCCTTTGAAGCTTGGTGAAAGCAGCAGTTACGTATTTACGCGAAAGCTTATTCCACCAAACGACCGATATTTCCAGATATTTAGTATAATTTCAAAAACTTAGTCTGCCGTTGCCGTTTGATGCCGCTAATTTAGTGAGGGTGGTAAATATGTCCCATCCTTAACATTTTTTGAAATAAAATATTACATTTAAGTCGAATTAATTTATTTATTTTTTTAACTGGCTTACAAATCATTAATTTAAATAATTGTGGCCATATTAGCCACCATTTTTTCAGTTCCCTTAATTTATTAATTATATCCTTTGAATATGTTTTATATTAGAGGCTCGTTTTTTAGCCGCACCAAACGAATATGGAATACTCTTCCCAGCCCAATATTTCCCACTCATTACAAGATTAAGATTAATGCTTTTATTTTATCAAAACTATATACAAATCCATCTTCCGTTAAAAAAGAAGTGGTTATTGGTACATCGATGACCTTGCGCACCGCATTTCCTTTGACCCCAGTCTTATGGATATGCCGTCTGACGCACGGACACCAGTACTCCAGCTGCGACGAACATACAAAGTCGACTTTCCCTGTACTCAGGACTGTTTCTGGTCAGAATCTTAGCCAGGAAAGGAATGTAGTCGAATTTTCGCGGACGGCTCCAAGACCAATGAAGGATCTGGTGCTGGTGCTTTCGTGGAGAGCGACAACTTTTGACTGCACACCTCGTTAGGTAAATTTGCGTCGGTTCACCAAGCGGAAACCTATGCGAACCTATGTGAAGAATAGGTGGAAGGGGCGGTGGGCGCCGTGGCGTAGTCGTCGGTTCGAATCTCGAAAAAATTATCAAACATTTTTTCACGGCTTCACCTCTTTCGAGTCACTGACAATGCTCAAAGAGTATAACTGTCTAGAAAAAGCTTCTCAATCTCGCCGTTCGGAATCGGCATTAAACTGTAGGTCCCCTCCACTCGTGAGAGAACAATAGCACGCACAACACGAGTGGTTGCTGAGAAGCTAGGCCCAGGTCCACCTCGGACTGTAGCGCCACCATTATTATTATTATTAGGTGGAAGGTTTGAAGTATTTGTGTCTGTAGCGACAGTTAAGCTGCGCTTAAGGCCTTGCTGAACCCTTTAACCACTTCCAGGATAGTTCAGGAATGCAAGTCTTCTCTGAGTTTGATCGGTAGCTTAAAATCGCTAAGACTTGTCTGGGTTCCGGGGGACCACGGGATCACGGGAAATGAGATCGCTGATGAACTTGCTAGGCGAGTATCAGATAAGGCATTCTCAGGACCTGAACCTACGTTGGGACTGCCCGCGTCCCATCCTTCCATCGATGGTTGGACTTTTTGAGAGCACAACCGCAGGTGACTCTCCAGGATGTAGACAGACCAAGCGCATGCTCCCCAACGTCTGTAAGAAATCCGTGGCTTTCTTGTTATCTCTTAACAGAAAAGACTGCAGACAACTTACCGGCGTACTAACGGGTCACTACACCTTTGCCAAACACCTAAGTGTGCTTGGTCTAAGTGATGAAACCCTCTGCGACGCCTGTGGAGAAGACGATGACACTGCAGAGCACTTCCTCTGCCATTGTCCCGCCTTTGCTCGGATCAGGTGGCAGTTATTCGACGCTGATGAGGTGAGAGCTGATGATGTAGGCTCCTCATCACAGAAGTGAAATTTCAGTAAAGTAGGTTGCCACCTGGTAGTACAATGGACGGCTATCTCTGGGGAAAGAGAATTTGCATATGTCAAGGAGTGATCTGCATGTAAGAGTGTCCTGCATCCACTTGTGCTGGTTGGTTGGTCCGCGATATAGAGGTTGAAGAGAATTCGTCCCATCCTCGAACCTTGTGGGACTCCAGCGTTGATATCCTTCATTGATGACCTTACAATGTTAACCTGGACAAAGAAAACTCTGGTAGTTAGAAAACTGTAGACTGTAGTTTAAAGATGAGCCCTTTCATAGAGACGGTATCAAATGCCTCTCAATATCTCAATATCCAACAGACACGCCACTGTGGTTTCCTTTTTGTTGAGACCCCCCAATCGGAATTTTTTCTTGTCCAATCGGGAGTGCCACAAGGTTCCATCCTTGGGCCTTATTTATTCAATATTTACCTCTCAGATTTCCCTCTCTCAGACCCTAATACGGAAGAGCCCGGGTCAATACATTACGCTGATGACATAACTATACTAGCTAGTGATGTACGTCCAAGTATCGCTTTGAATAAGATCAAAGTAAAACTCCCTCATGTCGAAAATTATTTCAAGAAGTGGAGGCTGAAAATAAATACTGCAAAGTGCGAGTTGATATGTTTTAGAAATTCCAGCGGTAAAGGACACTATCTTGCCGTCAAAGAAAGTAAATCACTGTTTTTAAAAATAAATGATACACCAATAAAGTTGTGTACTGAAATTAAACTACTGGGTATAAACTTCCATAGCAGATTCTTATTTAATAAGCATGCTAGAAAAGTTCTTAACAGATCGAAAATGGTCTCTGTGATGTTAAAGCCATTGTTCAGCTCCAGACACATCTCAATGAAAACAAAATGTCTTATGTACAAGACGTTGATAAGACCAATACTCACATACGGGTTTCCCATTTGGTTTACCATATCACCTACAGTCGCCAAGGAAATGGAAAACTTTGAAAGAAAACTCTTAAGGTATTGCTGTGGCAAATTCAGAAAACCCGACAAGAAATTCTTTTCCAATAAAGTAATTTATGATGCAACACTTATAACCCCTTTAATGATTTACCAAATCCAACAACTTCTAAAAAAGTTGGAACGAATACATACGCACCCAAATCCACTTGTTAGATCTTTAATTGATTCTCGTAACATGAGTTTAAATGATTCTTATTACTTGTCGCCGTTTAATCTATTAAACGATCAATCTGTACCGCTAATAAGACCACATACAGACGGAGCTTTGTCCGTGCCTTTCTATGAAAAAGTCTCCGCAACAAATCTCAGAGGATAAAAAGTTTAAAAAACAATCATGACATAAACTTTCGTCTAAGATGCATGTAGTTTTGGTTTCCTTTTGCACAGTATAAGATTATTATACTAAGCTTTAAGGATATTTAAAACTCATGCTACAAATGAACGTAGGACTATTTTTTTTTTCTCCTACTCTTAATTTAGGTCCCCCTAATCATAGGGTTATGTTTTAGTTTTAATTTAGTTCTTAAGATCTAGTCATAAGTTAAGATGCCTCATAGAGCAAAGTTGATATTGTACACCGGGAGCAAGTGGACAACAAAACAAATTGAAATGAATTTATAAAATTTTAGATATCACTGAGTTAAATGTTACCTGCATTTAATATATTTACATTCTGTTCAAGTCAGACATATCATGAAGTCGACCAAAATGTTAAGTTATAGTAGTAAGTTAAGTATCTGATACATATATTGCCTCAATAAAAACAAACTGAACTGAACTGTTGAGACCCCCCGTGACATCATTGTGCAGACTCACTACAATCCACAAATAATTGAAATAAATATGCACAGGTACCTCCTCCCCATTTCTTCCTCTATACCTTCGGCCCGTGCTGTGTCTTGAATCCGGGCACTTAAGTGTATTCGTAACCCCTTTTGAGCACGCAAATTATAAAAAATAAAGAACATACCGGTCAGACAATGTGCTATTCTCTATCATTGATCGTAACATGGCAATAATTTTCACCGACAAATAATACCATCCAATTACAGCATATGATTACTTTTGGGTGTATGTCTCTTAAGTCTCATGAAGCACATGTGGGTTTGTTGTTATCCAAGAACGCGCATTTTAATTTTTAACAAAGCCATTAAGCCAAAAATGAGCTTTATCGCGGAGGACTAGTTTTGATGAAATTTTTCTTTTCTTCAAACTCTTGCAGATCCTAATCGGGGATGTTTCGACGCTTCAAACGATCGATATGAATCACTGCGACTGTAGTTTCGTTCGTTTTGCCCACATACGTGAGAGCGCTGATTCGCTTATGGTTACTTTTTGTTTGATTTTGACATAGGCTTAAGTTATCGTACGGCTATTGTAGGTGGCCCTCTACTAACGCCGTGTGCGCCGTGGCGTAGTGGGTAGTTGCGTCGACTCTTACGCTCGAGGTTTAAGGGTCGAATTTCGAAAAAACATCTAAATTTTTTTAACGGTTCCACCTCTTTCGAGTCTCTGACAATGCTCAAAGAGTGTAACTGTCTAGAAAAAGCTTCTCAATCTAGCTGTTCGGAGTCGGCATTAAATTGTAGGTCCCCTCCACTCATGAGAGAACAATACCATGTACAACACGAGTGGTTGCTAGTCCCAAGACCACCTCGGAATGTAGCGCCGCCATTATTATGATTATTATTTACTTCTAACTGTATATTAAATAGAAAACTGAAGTATCAAAGAAAGCATGGGCATATTTCCATCTTTCTTGATGCCTGACATATTTTTCCGGGTAGGAAATTTGTTGGCAAACAAGTGGCGAATTATGAATAGTTCCCACCACGGAAACTGTCACGGAAAGGTGACATTTATCGTGCCCATTTCAATCACGTGATTTGACACATTTAGATTTATTCGTTGGGATCGGGGTGTTTTCCATAGTTATGGTGAAACAAGAACTAACAACAGAGGCCAGAGTTCGAACACATGATGTTTAATTAAATTGAAAGCCGACAGTCATTTTTCGAAATTGAATAGTAATGAATTAATTATGATTTTGTAGATTTCTATTTCGCTTCGCTTCCATTGAGCCTTTAAATCAATACTTCCGAAGTGAAGACCCTTACCCGGGTGTGATGGTTTCCAAAGTGAAGACTCTATAGAGTCCTTCCTAATGGGGTTCCATTTATTCATTACATTAAATTGCCAATCATACAAATTTCAGTTACAATACGAATAAGAGAAATATCACTTAAGTCTGGCAATTCAGATTCGCGAAGACTTCCATCGAACAAGCGGGCACCTTCTCGACAGAGTTGTGTTTTTTTTTGTCTTTCCTTTGTCTTTCCCTCTCACTTAATGATTTTTAAATCATGAGCCTTTTCCTGCCAATTGAAGGGAAGCTGTTGCCACGAAAATACATTTTTCCTCGCCCATCCTGTCCGAACAGACTCCAAGGACAAAGCGGACCTACTGAAGGGTTGTAGGAGAAATATGAAAAGTGTATGTGTAGAAAGTGTTCCTTCTTCTTCCATTATTGCTTAAGGAAAACATTGCCAAGGAGTAGTGTGTAATTATCCTCTATCCAGGCGGAATAAAATCTCTAGTGAGTAAGCACGTTAGGCACGAGTAATTACACCTAGAAGGTCGTCTGTAGTTCTTCCACGACACATCTATAAAAATGACGAGTTTTCTATTCATTTTGTTTTTGGTTTTGTTTTTTTTTGTTTTTTTAAATTTTTCACAATGGTTTGTGCCCTCGTTGCTGTTGCTGTCCTGATTCTCCGTGACCGTGTTGCGCTCTAAAAATATACGTGTGCCTCCCCACCACACCCTGGTGACAAGCCTTCGTTTGGAAAATCTTTTCAAACTTTTTGTTACTTACTGAAGGCATTTAGCGAAGTCCTTACACAAACGGAGTGACATCAGTGTTACCTACTTGCAGTTGTTTACGTCTGAAAGTTTGTTTTGATTACAAGCAGCAAGGGGGAGGATAGAGGGTGGGAAAGTCAATTTTAACTGTCAGGATAAAAGTATTTACGTACAATTCTCGTATGTGTATCAGATGTATCCACAGTTGCGTTTAATTTTGGGGAAAATTTTAAGTCCACCCTTTGGCATTTGCGGATCTATGAGGATGATGCTTTATTTTCGGAGATTAGACGGGCGATTTTGAAAGGCACTTTGACAGAGTTCATTAGGAGTCATTAGTGAGGTTTCCGAATTCCGTTTTATGACTGTCATTGGAGGAGGGCTGGGCTGAAGGGTAATTGCGTCACGAAAGCTAGACACATTAAGGGTGCATTGACTAGTGTGCGGACGTGTGGACTGTGGACTGAGAAGCACGATGCAGGAGGAATGGCATGAACGTGGAAGAAATGAAGGTTTATATGACAGGTAAAGTGCGAGAATGTGTCCAATGAACTTTACGTGCTGCTTGTGTTTTCGACGAGTCTGGACTGTTTAATTGACTCTATGTGTTCTGTTTGTTGTGGAAATTTTGCTGTCTGTGGTGCTTTCTCTATTTGTTCTTTCTTTAGATTATATTTTTTACTTTTGTTTGCTTCTGAAGGTGAATGATAATATTTGGTTATATATGAGAGCATTGTTCTGTTGTACATTTTCGCAGACGTCATCAGACGTTTTATAGCAGGAGGACTTTCGTGGAAGGATTGTGAATTTTTATTCAGGGTATTACCTCGATGGTGGAGGAAAGTTAATTCAATCCATATAATTCTACAAGAATTAAAAAGACTTGAACTGATTCCCATTCTTGATCAAACTTATTGTAGAACGACTGGATGGCGTAGTTGGTTAAGTGCCTGCCCGAAGTTAGAGGGGTCCAAGGTTCGAATCCCAGTGAAAGGAAAGTTATAATAATAATAATGGCGGCGCTACAGTCCGAGGTGGACCTGGGACAAATTTCTCAACAACCACTCGTGTTGTGCGTGCTATTTTTCTGTCACGAGTGGAGGGGACCTACAGTTTAATGCCGACTCCGAACGGCAAGATTGAGAAGCTTTTTCTAGACAGTTATACTCTTTGAACATTGTCAGTGACTCGAAAGAGGTGGATCCGTGAAAAAATGTTTGATGTTTTTTTCGACAAATAAATGTCTGACTGAAAGTGCTTCGAAAGCACAAATATTGAGATAGAAAGTGAAATAAGCTTTGTAGCATTGACAGTTTTTTAAAAAATGTTCCCAAGTAAATTTCCAATGCAACAACTTGAATGGCATGACCTATTCTCTTACCAAAACATACAAATTGTTTATCAATTCAGTTGTGATGAAGTTCACTGTTAAGAGTGAAAATGTTTTCTGTTCGTTGATCCTTCGAGTGTGTGGATGACGAACGTGTTTATTTTTCAATCTGAACAGACCAATCCTTTTTTGATTACATTGCCCATGGACATTTCATTTTTTTCTTCTTCAATGACAGCAGAACTCATATAAGTTATTATCATCGAGAACACTCTTCTGTGTTATACATGATTTTGGTTTCATGCAAGAGATTTTCACTGCAGAGCTTGAAAAGACAAATATCAACACTGCGTGTAATTGATTTGAGTTCGAGACGGTCACTGGTCTTCGCTGCTTCAAAAATAAACAAAGAGATACGACACGCTGTAGATAGGTGATATTATTTTTAAGGTTCCGTACAAGAATGACATCAACGGAAACCTTAAGGCTTTATTTTGATATCTCTCTGTCGTCACTGTTATTCCTTCATAACTTTTCAACTCTTTGCGGTTAAGACGAGGAGCTCGGACTAAGATGAAAATATGTACTGAAGCCACATAAATATATCCGTACAATTTTATCAGGAATAAGAAACAGATTAAGAAAAAATGTTGTGGTAAAACTATCGTTACAAATGTTCGCTTTCTACAGGGTGGTGGTGGCGCTGGGACCTGAAATTCTAAGAAATATAATGGAATATGCTTTGGAAAAAGCAAACAATGGGCGCTATTTGAGAGATATTATATTTAAAACATGATGTGAACATATTTCCAAACCATAATATAAATTTCAATAAATAATAATAATGGCGGCGCTACATTCCGAGGTGGACCTGGGCCTAGCTTCTCACCAGCATCACTCTCACTCTCTCTTCTCATCAGCAACCACTCGTGTTGTGCGTGCTATTGTTCTCTCACGAGTGGAGGGGACCTACAGTTTAATGCTGACTCCGAACGGCGAGATTGAGAAGCTTTTTCTAGACAGTTATACTCTCTGCGCATTGTCAGTGACTCGAAAGAGGTGGGGCCGTGAAAAAATGTTTGATGTTTTTTTTCGAGATTCGAACCGACGACCTCGAGCGTAGGAGTCGACGCACATACCCACTACGCCACGGCGCCCACAAATTTCAATAAATGCCAAGGCTAAATAAAATCAGAAAGACGTTTCTTATGCGCCACCTTGTAGTTATGTCTATGATATGGGTATAATATAAAAGGTTCGATGTATGGGTTTTAAAAATGTCCGTCCTTCTGTCATTAGGTCAAACAAAGATGCCGAAAACTTCAAAGCAGCTGGAGGTGATCCGCTTGGGCGCATATGTACATTTTGCCCGATCCTCCAATTATTGAGGGATCGAACATCGTTAGAGGGTGGTCCACAAAAGATCAAATCTTTACACAAAATTCTAAAAATATCAAAGATATGCAGACCGACAAACACACCACCTACTCGTATTCCCCAAATCATAGCCCCATATGACAGCGTGTATATGGACGAGCTATATAGCACCAGGTCGGTAACGAACTCAGTGATATCTTTAATGTTAAAAAAGGTTTTGGGCAAGGCGACGAGAAGATTGTGGAAAACTCAGTGACCAGTACTAGTGGACGATCCACAAACTTCCGTACAGCGCGGATGTCATTAACGTGATCGGTCGATTAGAGCGAGCATTAAAACAGAATCGGGCGCTTCGATGTAAACGAGGCAGAACAAAGTATATACTGTTTTCGAAAAAGGACGAACAATATCGACGACTTGGTCAGGATGTCACATTACTTCGAGGCAGTGAAGGATTTCATATACCTCGTCTCTGCATTAAATATTACTAAAGTACTGAGATCAAACGCAGAATATTTCGTTGTTTATTTGGATTGAGTAATACAGCACTCCCAGGAAAGACCAATCAATACCTTGATCATCCCAGTGCTGCTGTACGGCGCGGCGATGGACAATACTCGAAGCTAATGAAGAAGCCATTGATCTTTCCGAAGGCGTGCGATCTTTGATCCGGTTTACGTTGGTAGTGAACAAAGGAGAAGACACAATCACGAACTATATGGGCTGGGCATGTACATGAGTCTAGCAAGGTATCTACGGATCCATTACCGAGGATGTACATATGTAGAGTATATAGACAACTTATCTCCGGCCCGAAGAGTCTTCGACTCTGAGCATCAGACAACTTCCACAATTGGCGAGGGAAAATGACATCAACCTGATGATGTACATACTGAACACATCTAGTCAAAGATCGTGGCTGAAGAAGCTTGTTGGTTGAAACCAGGTCTACCCCGGACTTAGCAACATGGGAAGAACAGTAAACTGGTCACATGCGAGTTGTACGGTTTATCATTTATCATTTCTTTATGCTTGCGCCGAGGTCTTAAAATCTGCGTTTTCGGATCTTCAAAATTAGCATGTCGATAGTTGACCGTTTTTAGCCAATATCTCGAAAACTATTAGGGCCAGAATTTTTGAAATTATTTTAAATGAAAATACTCAATGAAGCAAAGATTTTGTGATTTTTTTCAGATTTTTAAACAGTTTGGTTTAGAAATAGCAGGGGGGATGCGGTAAAAACAACTTTGAAGCTCCCAATTTTTCAAATGGAACTTTGAATCGAAACGTGCTGAAGCTAACCCCCATCTCATTTCAAAAGATCTGTGGATTGATACATCACTCGAGGGGGTGCGTCAACGTTTCAAAGTCCATGGCACCTTACCTACACGGGAGCTACCTCAAAAGGGCCCACTCTTTATATTGGTGCATGGGCAATGATGTCTATCCCCCAAGTACCTAATTCAAAAATTCCATCCCGATATCTTTATAAATGTAGGAGATAATTAAATGTGAAAGAAACGACAGACGGACGGACATACCGAAATTATAAAGGTTCCATCGGCAAATCGAAACTTCATTTCGACAATAACTTACACACAGTTGCTATTAAATGCACAGCAAAAAATGTTCAGTAGTGCTTCCTTCAAAATTTATTTACGGCATGGCACCTTTGGCGCACGAGTACAATTCGCCTTTCATCAGTTTTTTTTTGGAACTTGTGATACATTTGGATTTTGTGGATAATGGAATGATAGAAAAACGCCAAGAAAAACGTCGTTTTGTGCATCCGCTTGAGAAGCGTGGCATTTTCTTAGAACACCCATGAATTTTTCTCCACTCTTGAATTGTTATTTATAGACATATTTTCTTCTCCAATAATCTACAAACAATTAAATCGAATTGAACTGTTCGCGAAATAGCACAATAAATCGCAAATATAATGAGCTAATCGAGTTTTTTTGGCAAAAATATAATTTGTTTTTCAATTGGAATGCGAACAGTGTTGGTTGTATATTTGTGTGACGTCTGACTATAAGTAAATAAACGAAGATGCTTAAGGTAAACAACTTTTTTGTTAGTTTTATTAAGTACGAGCTCTTCATATTTTAAAACTGTGGCGGAAATTAAAGTCAAAATGATTTTTTTTAAATAACCACGCTTTATTGGACTTTGCTTTTTCAAATTAAAATCCACAAAATTACGGAGGGCCAAATGACCGATTGCTCGTTCAATTTGTCCACTCTTTACACTCTGCTAGTGACGTAGCTCCAAAATCAATTGTGTGCATACGACCTTCGTAGTCAGACTGCGAATGATCTGCAATTCGTGTTGCCCTTTTATACGCACAATTGTAACGGTACTTTATTCAATTTTCTATTTTTTTGGTTTTCCAATTCTCTTCATCTACATTCAATTGTGCGTATGAATAGGCAGCACGGTACATTCGTGTAGCACATTTTAATTAATTCTTTTTCACATAATACATGATTTCAAAAATTAAAATATAAAAGTTAATGGACAATTATTCTGTAACTAATTTTAACAATTCAAGTAATTCATGACTAATTAAGTACAGTTTCAAATAACAACAACAAAAAATAATAATAATGGCTGCTACAAAACAATAAATTCTGAATATTTTCTCATGATTTCCTTTACTTTTCTCTCAAACTCAAGAACACATATTAATTTAATTAGACATTTTTAATCTTTTAAAAGATATTACTAAATTTTGTTTAAATTACAATTTTTTAAATTAAATTAAATTTTTACTTGTAAGGAACCATGATTTATGCTCTTCACTGTGTGTACAGTTTTAGTTAGCCTATCACAATTTATGCGTCTAAAGAGAATACTATTACCGAGACATTAAAAACTGTTTTATGTTTCGAATGTTCTCCACATCAGCACTTTCTGGAACGTAATTGGTTTTTATTTCTGCAATTTCATTAGGTTACGCTACACTGATTAGAGATGAATACGTTTAATAATTTTAATGCGAGTGAAGATGTTCTCGTGCTTTGAAATGCATGAGATCTTTTTGCACTTAAGGCAAGTAGAATTTGTGTATTCATGTGCTTGCTCCTTTAAACGTCTGGAGCTGACAGCAGACTTTGGAATGCGTTTTACTGTTCAGTGTTCTCGTAATATATTTCTTTAAATAGTTATTGATTTTCAGCATATGCAGGAGATAATGTTGAATGTGTGTGATGAGAGCTATTCGTGTAGAAAATCTCTTTTTTTTCGAGGTCTCCTTTGAAATATAGAAAACTGAAACTCAAAGCACCATTACCGAGGATTATATGAAAAGGATAAAGGACATTCTAATATGGTGTTAAAAACACGCTGTATTGCATTCATTATGTATATACAGTCAGCGCCAAAAGTAAGTATACAGTACTCAGGTGAATGTTTACAATATGGAATTTTTTATTCAACATACAGCAGTTAATTCATTTCGAAATATAAATGGGCATAAATCAGGCTTTAAAAGTGAGTGTAGCTCTAAAAAGGATTATGTTATTGAAAAAAAATCGTCCTTTGCATGCTTCAGCAGATGAATGAATGTTCACTCACATTTAACTCTGACTGTATGTACAGCATACATCGAATGTTCCACTCAACACAACGGACGATGATAGAAGAGAATACCGTCATCCCGACCTAGACGAAGTCAAGATAGCGATATCGAGACTGAAGTCTAATAAAGCTGCTGGTGCAGATAGTCTGCCCGCCGAAAAGTTTAAAGCAGCTGGAGGTGATCTGGTGCACCAGCTCATCTGTAAGATATGGTCGGAGGAAAGCATGCCCGATGAGTGGAATCTCAGTATCGTTTGCCCGATCCACAGGAAAGGAGACCCCTTTGACTGCGCCAACTATCGAGGGATAAGTCTCCTTAACATCGCCCATAAGATCTTCTCTGCCGTTTTGTGTGAACGCCTGAAACCATTTGTGAAAAAAACTGATAGGTCCTTTTCAGTGTGGTTTCAGGGCGGGGAAGTCCACCATGGATCAAATCTTCACACTGCAGCAGATCCTGGAGAAGACCCAAGAAATGCAGATCGACACACACCATCTATTTGTCGATTTCAAGCCGCATATGACAGCGTGTATAGAGACGAGCTATACAGCGCCATGTCTAGTTTTGACATTCCTGCTAAACTCGTCAGACTGAGCAGGATTACGATGGAGAACTCTCGCTGCTCCATCAAGGTCGGTAACGAACTCACCGAGACCTTCAATGTCAAAAAAGGTTTTAGACAAGGCGACGTGCTGTCATGTTTTAACATCCTTCTTGAGAAGATCGGGCAAAACTCACTGGCCAACACAAGAGCCACGATCTTCCAAAAGTCCGTTCAACTGCTGGCTTACGCGGATGACATTGACGTGATTGGGCGAACACAGCGAGCCGTCAATGATCCGTTTGCTGGCATTGAAACGGAAGCGGCTAAAATGGGTCTGGCGGTAAACGAGGGCAAAACAAAGTATATGCTGTCATCGTGAAAGGACGCACAACATCGACGACTTGGTCAGAACGTCACCATAGGCAGCTATAACTTTGAGGTAGTAAAGGACTTCGTCTACCTCGGCTTCGCAGTAAACAGTACAAACAACATCAGTACCAATATCAAACGCAGAATAACTCTTGCCAACCGCTGTTTTTTGGGCTCAAAAGGCTATTGAGTAGTAGAGCCCTCTCTCGGAAGACCAAGCTGACTTTATAGAAGACCTTGATCATCCCAGTCCTGCTGTATGGCGCAGAGGCATGGACAATATCCCAAGCGGATGAACAGTGTCTTGGTCTTTTCGAGAGAAAAGTTCTGCGCGCGATCTTTGGTCCTGTTTGCGTTGATGGCATTTGGAGGAGAAGATTCAACCACGAACTGTATGGGCTGTACAGCGACATGAGTCTAGCCAGGCGTCTATGGATCCAACGCCTATGATGGGTAGGCCATGCAGAGCGTATGGACAACTTAGCTCCGGCCCGAAGAGTCTTCGACTCTGAGCCTGTGGGACAACGCAGCAGAGGACGTCCACGAACAAGGTGGCGCACACAAATCGAGGGGGACCTCGGCCGGCTTGGTGTGCGAAACTGGAGACAGCTGGCGAAAGATCGTGCTGGCTGGAGAGGCATGTTGAGTGAGGCCCAGGTCCACCTCGGACTGTAGCGCCCTAAGAATAAGAAGGAGTATGTACAGCATGGGAAATATTTTGTGTCGGCATGTAAATATTTAACAACTTTGACATTTATCAAACGATTGACTTGAGTATACATGTTTTTGAAACTTCAATTCAGTTTAACTTTAATCATGAATCGCTTTACATTAAAACAACCCGCCGAAATAGTGACTCTGTTCATTGAAAATAGTCATCTGATATCGCACTGTCCGATAAAGCTTTTCGTTGGTTGGTGTTGAATTTTGTTGAGTACGGGACAGTGGAAGATCGTCGACATTCCATTCATCAACACCCAAGATGTTCCAATGACCTGGTTGAAGCGCTAAGAGAACGCGTTGTGGAGAACCCACATGTATCGTATCGTCGCCGCACTCAGCATTTTGACGTCAGTGGAACTATTTTGTGGCGAACGATGATTTGCATTTGTTCCGTAAACACACTCTTCGGAGCGGTATTTGCGCCAAAACAAACATTGTGCCATTTTTCTTCAGAGAAAGGGGCAACAGTCGAGGGAAATCGTTATCCGTGGATGTTGGCTCACTATGTCTGGCTTCAAATGTGTGGAAAAGGTCTGGGCGGTTGCTGGTTTCAACAGAATGGTGCGCCATGCCACTGCAAATGAAACAATGGAGTTTCGGCAACGAAAATTCGCTTGACGTGTGGCGCCAAAAAATGGTGGCATTGACTGGCCACGCAGATCTCAAAATTTGACCCCTCCGGACTTTTTTTTAGACAATTGGCGAGCTCAAGGCAAACATTCGTGCCAAACTCATCAGTATACCGCTCGAGATAAAAAAGTGATGGAAAATGCATCAAAAGGGCCCATTTTGCTTTGGTCAATAGAGGCGGCGACTTGATTGATGCTATATTCAAATTAATAAAAATTGGTCATATATGAAAATCACTTGTTTTTTTAAGTTATTCAATATTCACGTACCGATATAAAAGATGGCGCGCCCTGTATGTCTTCAGAAAACTGCTACCATGATAGTCCAACCGGGTTACCCCACATTTCCTGAAAGATGGCATATAATTATCCTTCACGTTTTAATTTGAATACCAAGCAGTTCCTCAAAGTGGGTGGAGTCCCACCCCGCAGGTACTCAAAAATTCTCTACTCCCTTCATTAATTCGTCAACCCAAGAAAGAGAGAGAAAAATGTTAGCAAGCCTTGTGTAAATATTGCTACTTCATTTCCAACTCAAAGATCAACGGCACCGTCGTCGAGTGTAAATAATAAATAAAACGTTTCCCTTAATTCCCCAAGTCAAAGCACATAGAAAGTCTGAAAAAATGAAGCATTTTCTATCCCAAATGGCAATAATTAATTAGACCAACAGTCGCTTAAGGAAGTTTCACCCAAAAAGGGATAATCCTTCTTATCTCCGGCCGGTTGGCACTAATTCTAAATGATCGATTTATAAAGTATTTACACTTCATTAATATTTCAGATGAAGACTTCACAGTGCAACACACAAAAAGATGACAACACCATCGAAGACAGTGTCAGTCCAATGCTAGCAGTTGGATCGCCCACAGAGCTGATTACAGCCGAAAGTACACCACCAAAAGAGGACAACGACAGCAGCAACACCCTTCTATCGCCAGAAAACAAAAGTCCATGCCAGAGGTAAGCGTCCTCCCAAGAAGACCTTGTAAATAAGGGCATACCCCTCTCCTGTACATACTTCACAATTCACATTACTTTCGTATATCATCCAAACAATACAAAAAATAAGTACATAATTCATTCGACAATTACCTTTTGTATAAACATGAATTTTTCCTCCATTACATACCACAATTGTATAGGAAGAGAAAAATGCGTAAGTTAAATCATCGTCAGCCACCGATTAAGACCCTAGGTTCACCCTCATCATCTACATGCTCTCAAGCAAACGACACAATGCGCTATGATTCCATTAAGCGGCACACTGACGTTCAGAGACTTAATGCACACCGTATTCCTAGAACTGATTCCACTGAACGAGACAGACTTAACCAAGAGCCACAGTATCAACAGTACTGCTCCGAAATCAATGCCAGTTTGAATAACATCAATTCGAATTCAAGCAACAGTGCCGGTGAGAATCCGCATGGTTCTCAGCGTCCTAGCACGTCATCGTGCACCAAGGGTGTACAAAGCTGGAGTAACCTTAGAGCTGTAATGCTATACTATTGCTCGTTGAGGCGAATCAAAAGGAACGGTGCCACATAATATACAAAGTCTAAGTTTTCTGTGTTTAACTATCGCAACGTAGTAATGTTTATTATATTTTTCCTTTTTTTTTTTTTTTTCATTTTTTCTTATTGTTTCTGAGTGTGTACGGGTCGATGTGTATTACATGGAATCACTCTCCTCCTAACAAGCTATAACCTCTTATTAAAATGGATTTAGATACACAAAAAAAAATATATAAACTAAATTAAATGTCCTGTTGTCCTGTCAAAAAAAAACTATATTCAAACTTAGAAATCTTCCTCTTTCTTATATAAAATCTGAAACATATTTATAGACATTTAGGAAACGAGTTAGCATTTGAGTGCATTTTGTTCTTGGTGTTGACTGAGTCTCGTTAGGAATACATATACATTACTTTGAGTGTGTTATATCCTTTAGAAGTTCCTATGACCTATATTTTATAGTTAACTTGACTTCCTCGTATGCATACGTATTTAAATATCTGCATTCGAACTTGTGTGAAGTTTTCTGAAAGTAGTCGCATGAGTATCTGACTTTTAATCTCAAGCCCTTCCTTTCCAAATATTTTTCTATCTTTATCTATTGTACTCGTATCCTATGAAATAATATCTAAATTTAGCTCTAAACACTCGTTATTGATGAGTAGTTATTATAAGTAACTCGTGCAGACATTATACATTATTTTTACAATTTTTTTGTATTTTGTCTAAATTTATTTAATTATAGTTAAGCCCTTAGAATCTTTGGCATAAATTAATATCTTTGGCATCCTTATTAATTTCAACTATTCAAAATTCCGTCTAAAATAAATTTTTCAAACTTCACTTTTGTACGTTGTACCTTGCAACAAAGGGTACCTTTTCAATTTCAAGGTCCATACCTTACTGACCTGAAACATTGACTAGGATACATTTTTTTATAAATACTCAAAAGCTACTTATGTCGCATCATGAAAACAAAATTGTTGACCATTAAATCGGCATTGCTTAACGAGGGTTTTTTTTGGCAAATAAGCGTTTAAATTCTCAACATAATCTCCTTCTAGCTCGATACACTTACTTCAGGGTATTTACGATTTTTTTTATTCCCTCAAAATAATGGTTTTATCAACATCCTCAAAATAGTTTGTTTTGAGTGATGATCCCGTCATTCGACTTAAATCTGGGTATGAATCTTGTCTGAGTATCCGCTGAAGAAAGACACGAAATATCGATGTGCAACAGTAAAATTGGAAGAGATGTATGTAAGATAAGCTGCAGCATATGTAGTAACTTGATGAATGCAGAGTGTGTGAAACTCAAACCATCTGATGTAGAATATCTTGCAAAAAATAAAAAAAGCTGGAATTGCTCATCTTGTGTGCAAAAATCAAGAAACAATGTGAATAGGTTGTCTCTGTCATCAACTAGTGAAAGTGTGGCCAACAAAATACTCAAAGATGTGCAGGATCTAATGCTGGATTTGAGAGACTCCCTTGCTTCCACTCGTCTTACCAGCGACGCAATCAACACAAATCTCCTATCATTGGAGCAGTGTTATGATGCATCCATGTTTCGTCTAATGTAGCGAATTGAAATTGAATTGAAACACTCCTTTGAAAGTGCGCACAAAAGAGGCTACGAATACCATTCAGTGTCAGAAATCAAGACACAGCACCGGCGAAAGATTCCCTTCACACTTATTGTTTCAAAAAACTAAACCGCTTTTTTGTCGGAAATTTCTGTACTCGAAAGGTTCCCATTAGCCTCACGTCTTCATCTCTTTAATCTTGTAATATTTTCCGTCAAGATAACTTTTGACCAATGTGGATCCCATGCGTCATTTTTTCTGTGGATTCTGTGAATACTTAAGTCGTGCAGACTTATCCGATAGCGATGCCTCAAATATATGGAGATTTATTCAAAATGTTAACCGATACCAAGGGTAACGACTCAAGTGGACCTTCCGGTCTAAGTTATTCCGACCGAGCCATGGGGTGTAGCAACCTTACATACCCGTCTACTTACGAGTAAGTGGGACTCTGAAAGTTGAACGATTATGTTTGAAATGTTTTCTTCAGTTTTCAGCACAATGGACGTCTTTTGGTTTAAATGCGTGAAACCACAATGGCCTTCTTCGGGTTTAAAGCATGTCCCAGTTTGTACTCAGTACTCGTACCATGCTTATCAGAAAACATTGAATTATATTTCAACTACAAGTGTGTTGTTGTCTTGACTTAAATAAACTTTATCGGCTCAGCACACCGCGTGAATATAATTTCAAAGATTGATAAAAAAATATTACGTATACGCCACCATTCCTCTCATCATCAAATTTGAGAAAAGACTCCATGCCAGCTGTTCAGTGTATTAAATTTGCTCAGAATGTAAGGCTGGCCATCTGTTGAAGGCTATTAGAATACACTGTTAAATATTTTTCAGTGGTTGTTACTTTACTAAAGAGAGCAAACCTTCCATTGATTATGGGATATTCGTCTTCTTCTTGTGATGATGGTACAGTCCGGGATGGATCTAGGCCTCAACCAACAAGCATCTCCAGGTGACACGATATGTAGTCAGCTGCCTCACATTACACACGCCAAGTAAACGCACTCAAGTCCCTTAGTCAACTTGGCGTACGTACATATATACGAGTATAATAATATAATAATAATGGCGGCGCTACAGTCCGAGGTGGGCCTGGGCCTAGCTTCTCAGCAACCACTCGTGTTGTGCGTGCTATTGTTCTCTCACGAGTGGAGGGAACCTACAGTTTAATGCCGACTCCGAGCGGCGAGATTGAGAAGCTTTTTCTAGACAGTTATACCCTTTGAGCATTGTCAGTGACTCGAAAGAGGTGGAGCCGTGAAAAAATGTTTGATGTTTTTTTTTTCGAGATTCGAACCGACCACCTTGAGCGTAGGAGTCGACACACCTACTCACTACGCCACGGCGCCCACGTACGTACATATATATGGAGTATTATTTCATTCAAATAACTACCTCACTTGGCTTGGGAGTAGGAAATCCAATTTTTCAATGCACTTTTGATGGTTTCTGTCCCTATTTTACGAATTGCTTGACCAATATTGTTCCTGTGCGCTTAAATCATCTCTGGATAGTTTGCATGACATCGATTTTTAATGGTACTTCACAACGGCGTCAAACCGAAGCTTCGTGGCGGTCAAGCAAACGACTGATTACACAAATATTGAACTCAGCATGCAATAAATTGATTGTTGAACGGCTTGTGTGCCACGGCTCATTCCCGTCTTGCTGGTGCCATATCTCGCATAAGTCGAAATCCTCAATTTCAAGCCATAAATGGTAATCGAGTGATTATCATGCCTCGGTATCGCTTTCTATTGACTGAAATGTTTCTTTCATTGTTGTCTCAGAAGAAGAATATGTCAAAAAAGTCGTTACTCAAAAAACTACACCAAATAGTCATACGTTTAGCATGCATTCTCTATTATTAGACACCCTAAGTGCAGCAATTTCGCTTGTTAACGCACCCACAGAGAAGGCAATGCGCCTCATCAAAAAGGCAAGTTTTTTTACCAAAATTGTCGCCAACCTTTGTCTGATCTAAAGCCCAAAAAATGGAGCAAGATCAAAGCGGTTGGTCATTTTTCTTCAATTCATGAGTCATTGTATGTTGTAAGCGAACAATTCAAAATCATCGTTCAAAATTCTCCTCAGGGTAGTGCGATAGATGTTTAGTTAGTGAGATCTTTGATGCGTTGGGGTTCTCGGATTTAAGCGCACACTTTCGCAAATGATGCAATATTGAGGGCACAGGACGAATACAGGATAATATGTTCTATTATCAACCAGCAAATTAGTCTTACGAACTTTGCTCATAAACTTGCGCACATAGACGCGAGGTGGCGCATTACTTACTTACTTAGTAGGCCTACGACCCATGTAGGGTCTGAGCCTGATAAATCGCTGCCTTCCATCGCTGACTGTCCTGGGCACGTTGCTTCCAGTCATCAAGACCAAGCTGTCTTACATCCGCGATGACTTGGTCTTTGTACCGGAGGTTCGGTCTTCCTCTCCTTCTCGAACCAGGAGGCTCGGATTCGAAGACTCTCTTAGCTGGAGCGTTGTTGTCCATGCGCTCGATGTGGCCGAGTCAGTGCAGTCGACGGATTTTTGCCTTCCGGACTACATCGACATCCTGGTACAGCTCATAGAGTTCGCGGTTGTGTCTTCTCCTCCATTCGCCTTCCTCGCAGACGGGACCATCCGACGTAGAATTTTTCTTTCGAAGGCACCAAGGATCAGCTCCGCAGTTCTCCTTAGTGTCCAGCTTTCGGCTCCATATAGCAGGACTGGCAGAATAAGAGTTTTGTAGAGCATGGTCCTTCGAGTCAGGAGTTTTGAGCCCAGTTGTTTTGATAAACCGAAGTAGCATCGGTTGCCAAGGGCGATTCTACGTTGGATCTCCACTGTGATGTCGTTCGTGGAGTTCACGTTTGCTCCGAGGTAGGCAAACTCCTTCACTACCTAAAAATTGTGGCTGACGATAGTGATGTTTTGTCCTAGGTGGTGTGCGGCGGATCGTTTCTTGCTCGACAGCATATATGTACTTCGTCTTATCCTCATTGACCTTAAGACCAGCTCGTTTCGCCAGTTCTTCAATCGCCGTGAAAGGTGGCGTATTGCTTCGATCAAATTTTGGTTTCAAAATTCACATTCTATTGGAAACTCTGCATCCATTTTGAAAGTAACCTAGCAATATTTCCTAAAATTGCTAAAGCGTAAATCGATCTATTTAGAAGCACGATGTTAATAAATTTTGAGCTTCTTCTTAATATATAGTAACCTATTTCTGGCATGGATCTAAGAAGAACTATGTATTTTGAGACTTTGGTCTCTTTTATTCTCTCACTTACTTAGTTCTATGCCCTGAGTAGAGATTGGTTAGGTTAATTGTAGTTCTGATCAATCAGATAAGTCTTGAGAATTTTCTTGTATTCTCATAAAAACAAAAGGTTTCAAGAATAATTTCGGAACTTGTCATGCCTGAATTTATGCTGATTAGTCTTTCGTTAATCTTGTAAATGTTTCCAGGATGGTACCTGGAAGTTACTCGGTTATCGCATTAAAATAAGACCATGTGTAGACTTAAATTTCTACATTCTAAGCTTAGCAAATTAATTTAATTCTAGGTCGCTGTCACATTTATCCTGGCAGAGGCCCATTGTGATAACATTCGGGTCAAATTTCGCTCTCAGATTGATGCTGACGCCGCTCAGCTTACTCAGACTAGGAGCTCCCATATTGCTCTTTGGCCTGCAATTGCAGAAAAAATAAGTCTTGTTAAAAAATATTTTTTCTGTGACATTTCCAATTTGTCACCATTGAAATAAATGAATGCAGTCCATTCGCATCTCTAGTCTAGTGAAAAATCATTATATTATAAATTTTGTGAATTTTTTTGATTTTTGTTTTCTTTTTATGTCTTCCCCGACTATTGCTCGTAAAATACAAAAGCAATAAATCTTAAAGCATTTAAGATCGAATAACAAATGAAACATTGTTTCTCTTTTTGAATTCTCCAGATAATTATGCATCACCCTGTACATTATTTAATACATCTCAGAAGACATCAATCAATAAATCTGAAAACCGTTGGAAAGAAAAGCAAAATCATTTAAGATTGCCGTGAAATAGGCGCGATTGTGTTTTAGACAAAAGACATCGCCGAAGGTTCACCTGTAAATAAGACATATCTAATGGATTTGCTTCTAAAGTATGTTCTCCCAGTAGAGATAGATATAGACTTACAAAATTGCGTGATAGCTTCAATAACCGCTCCCCTGCACTGACCGCTTTATAATATTATAAATTGCATTGCACAATCACTTACGAAAATATTTATATAATTTATATATGATTTGTATATAAAATACTCTCAATTTAATTAATTGTAAAGTCAAGCACGTGAGTTTACATTTTCGTGTCAGCCTTCCTGAGCTTAATCGGTTGTGGTCCCTTGCCCCGTGCTTATTCCCAAAAAATTGCTAAAGCATTACCCTGCATATGTGTACGGTCTGATGCCGACCGACGTCTCTTCTGTTGTTTGGAGTATGTTACGTCTATCTGCACTAGTCTTTGTTATGAGAGGTGCTAAAATAAACTCGAATTTTTGAGGTGGTCAAACTGATTCAACAGAATTGAAGTTTATTTTTGTAAACGAAAGGAAACAAGAAGCAAGCGAAGTAAGACGTTCATCAAATTTTTTGCTCTCGGTCTGACCATTTTTCGTCCCTCTTTGTGAAGTCTTTCGTGTTCGTCTTTTGTGTGGTATTTTCTTCGTTTTTTTTTGTTACTTTAGAAAAAAGGATAAATCAATTTCAAACAATTGTGACACTTCACTTGCTAAAATCCTATTAAGACGTCTTTGGGTTGACCCACAATGGCATTAAACTGTCAACAATTACAGTAACAAATTGGTGACTGGGTATTGAGAAGTTGTTACAGATACAACTAAATAAGAAAACAATAACAACTGACAACCCATTGTTAGAAAATTCTTCATTTTATATATTGGTATACCTTTAAAAGGTGATTTTTGACAAGAGAAACGTATTTTACTTTTAGTCCACTGCCTGTGAGGTTCCGATTCGCCAGGTTTCCTCGTTCATCTTCGTTCTTGGATTGGTAGGAGTTAATCAATTAAATGGTTAACCACTTTATTATATGAAAGGGTTCACATACTCTGTGACCTTTCAAAACTGACAACATGTGCGTTGGACTCATTCAGGTTAATTTCTTTTGAATTTTCGATCGTACAAAATTCAACGCACATTAAAGGGGAGCTGGTTTTATTTCAGAAAGCGCTGCACGAAAGCAAATGAAATTCAAGAAAACGAAAGAAACTCCTTCATCTTATAGGTTCTACGAAGCTCAAGAAGTACTTGTAACTGTTTCAAACTTCACTTTTAAAACTCTTCGTTAACTACAATTTTTTTGCATTTGTAAAAGCTCTGATTCACAAGGAAAACTTCCAGCATTGTAAAAGAAACTATGTTTTACTCGAGCTTTCAAAACCACATGTTTTCAAAAAACTACTCAAATAAAGGAAAATCTGACGTCTTTTGCATTAATTGTGGCACAGGGTTTTTCAATAAGGATATAACAACTTTGTATTTAAATGAAACATAAAATAATTGGGATATTGGGGATATTAGGCTGAAATATATTCCAACGCGACCAAATTGAACTGAACTTTTAATTGGACCCAATTTTACTTCACTCCACACTTTTTTCTGAAATATTGGCAATTTCGTGTTACTGTTCCTGAGTTTCTCTAAAGTGGTTGGCTTTTTAAGATAAGCCAACAACTTTACGTAACATCAATAAAATTAAGTCCAAGGCCGAAGTAGCCGTTTGACTGAACCATTTCTGTATGAATTTAATTACAAAGTGAATTTAATTTCATTTTGGTCCTTCGAGCCGAATATGTGATTCGTCAAGTAATTTACAATTATGTACGATGTCATCTCCTTATAGCAGCCGCAAAGTATCAAATTATTGGAATGCTGCCATCTCCGAGGGTAACGCCATTAAGACAATTTACTGATTACGCAGATCCAGTTCAGATGCTCATTTCCAAAAATAGATGCAACCGATCAGTAAAGTGCTACATTGTGATGTAACTTGTTAGCTAAGGGAATTCATTCAGATCTTATCAGAGATCTCACATCATAAGCATTAGAATCCATAGTTCGCTGGTTCATATCCGGCTCGAGGGACCAAAATGGTCTGACGATCAAAGTGGGGGCCCCACAGTGAACGAAAATCCTTTCCTCTTGTATAGTTTGGACTTCTTCCTAGAGCACACTTCAATGAAGTCATCGCTTATCCGGCGATGCTGCGAAAACTCCTAGGCATGTGGCCTTATCCGTCTTGGATCATTCCATGTAAATTTCCATAGTTTCAGGTCTCCTTAGTAAGTACCTAAATTCAAAGTCTTCGAAGGGTGCGATGTTGTCTTTGCGCTTCGGGACCAACGCATTCTGGATTATTTTCATATGCCCTACACTGTGAGTGAAGGAAGTGCTATTAAAATTGCGACCACTTACGAGGGTAGTCCGATAAGTACTTTTTTAGCCTACAAAGGAAAAACGAACATTTTAGAAAAATGGCGCATTATTTCTCAGCATAGTCTCCTTTTTGCTCAATACACTTGACACAGCGATGCTCCAACTTCTTTATTCCGTTTGAAAAATATGTTTTCTGGAGGTCTGCAAAGTAGGATTCCGTGGCGGCAAAAACCCCCTCATTCGATCCAAATTTCTGCCCCGTGAGTGACTTTTTTCAAATTTGGAAACAAAAAGAAGTCACACCGAGCAAAATCTGAAAAATACGTTCGTAGCCTAATTCGACCAATTTGGCCGTGGCGATGGCGGAGGTGTGTGTGTTTTTTTTTTTTTAAATCCGCAGACATGCCTGCTTCTACACGCGGTCAAATCAAAATGACGAGTCCGATTCGGCTGAAATTTTGACAGTAGCCTTACTACTAATGTACTACACGATAGTAAATTTCTCTTGCGATAGTGGCAACATCGGGCGGTGAGGCAAAGTACTTATCGGACCACCCTCGTACTTAGAGTTTCGGTAGTCATTTTTAATAATATTCATTCACTCATCCGTGAATTTCACCATGAAAAAATTTAAAACTTAACCGATGTTTTGACAGTGACAGGTGGTACGAAAGTTCAGGGGTGCTTTTGTATTCTTCTTTTTGTGGTGCTACTGTCCCAGGCGGAGCTGGGCCTTAACCAACAACTTCAGATAGTATGATCTCCACACACCAAATTGGTTGAGTTTCCTCTACATTTGAATGTGCAACTTTACTCGTGGACGTCCTCCGTTGTCCATGCGCTCTACACGGTCTAGCAATTTCAGGCATTGGATCGTTAGACGCCTTGCTTGACTCCTGTCAATTTACAGCCCAGTCTTGTGAATGCATCTTCTCCTCCCATCTCCATTAACGTAAAGAAAACCAAAAGTCGTAGACTGGCCTTAACGATTTAGCTGCTACGCATGTGTCCAATCGACATCACCGTTTATTAGCTGCCTCGTTAGTTTCAATGTCCTGTGTAAGGTGCTAAGCGGTGTGCTGGCATTAGGTAGGGCCCGCAAAGAGCTTAGATCTGACCCAATCCTGGCCAGTTCATCCGCCTTTTCGTTACCAAAAATTCCCATGCGGCCGGGCAACCAACAAGGGTCACCTTATTGGCTACTAAAATATCGATTAGTCTTTTGATGCACATTTTTCGAGCTTAGATCTTATCGATATTGACTGTAAAGTTTTAATGGCCGCTTGACTGTCAACATAGCTACTGATTGTTTGTAACGAAATATTTTCCTCAACAATCATATCCGCATCTTATTTTAATGCAGCAACTTCTGCTTGAAAAGCACTAAAACTATCCTCAAGTCTGAAGGACACCGATTTGTATTTCGAGACTCACAGTAGACCCCAGCACCAGGATCACATCCATCTTGGATCCGTCTGTATAGGTGGTAAGTTCATTTTCGGCACAGACATTCTCCATATCCCATTCTTCCCTGCTGGGAATTCTAATAGAGAATCTCCGTTCACAGTTTAAACGTGGTATCCGTTTCCGTCCGAAGTCTTGATATATTCCATCTGTTCAGAATTGAGGCATGACGTTAGGGCTTGGCTATCGATAGGGCTCAGTAACTCAATTGTCTCTTGAGTCCAAGGAAACAGCGATTGGAAAGTGTCAATCTGCGTTTGATCTTGAGTACTGATGTATTGTTTTCCGCGGAGGTTGTTATGTCCCTATTGAAAAACACTTTCTAAATAAAGAAACGAGGGTTGGAAAAGGTTAGGATTTGTGTTCCTATTAGAATAGAAAGCCGTACCTTCTTGTATGATGTGAGGTTGAAAACGGCTAGTATTATGAATTCGGATATTCACACTTCAAAGTATGCAATTTAAAATACAGAAATACCTCGAGTTACGACGCTTCGACTTAAGTCATTTCGATTTAGGACGTCGGCAAAACTTAGGAAGCTATCCTCGACATACGTTATTGTTGACATTGACATTGACATTCGAAAAAGCTCATCTTCGTCTGTATCGAGAAGTTTACACAAAAAGCAGCAGAAGGTAATTTCAATTAAAACTACAATTTTGAGAGATTTTGGACCGCTTGGCCGTCGAAGTCGCACGTTCCCTAGTACTTTCCCACTCAACTTTGCGCAATATAAAAGTTAATGCCAGTATATTTTTTGTTTGCTTTGACCAATGTACATAAGTCAATTTCGACTTATGACGCGTTTTCTCGAAACGAGTTAGCAATATTAGTCGAGGTATTCCTTCTATTTACCCACTTTCCTTGCCTTAACACTTCCTTTTCGATTTTATTTCGAATATCATGAAGGTGTAAAGGGAAATCCTAAGTTCGAATATTTTGAACACCAAAATGTTCTTTTCAAGACACCACTTCTCATTCCAGATATCAAAATAAATCAAAATATCACAGTGAACGCATGTTAGTTTATTTCAAATTGGCATCCTGCACTCAGCCATAACTTCTAGAGAAAAACTGCTACGGAAAATTTCTTAAATTGTTCCGTTCGGAGTAAGTGACTTCATTCGTTAAGGAAGCACATGTGTGGCTTCTACAGAAGTTAGGCAATGACTCTTTATGAGCGGTAATTTCAAATATCAATTCCTAATTATTCGATACTTTAGCTTAAAGTTGCCTTTCCTCGTTGAAATTATTTCAAGACGATCAAAAATTTTAATTCGAAAAAACCAGTGTTAAATTTATTCGAAAGCCCTTTTACGCAGCCATCATTTAAACTCATTCTGCGTCTTTTCATGAGGATTTTATTAATTCAGAATTATATTTTTATGAATACTACTCGAGCACGAACCGCATTCACATATTCCAAAGTCAATTACTCGTATTATTCAATCAAACTCATCCCAAATTTGAAATTGCTAAAAATATATGAAATTTCTATCGTCGCTTCCGATATTTGGCAATCAATATCCGGCCATAAACAATAGAATCATATAATTACAAACACCCACACACACGTATGAGAAATATGTGCATATCATTCACGACTGCGGAAAATATGAAAACATTCATTTATAAATTTAGAATCGAACAGAGGCATAATCGATTATAGTGTTGAACTTGTAGCTTCAACAATAATCCAACAAATTTAGAACGAAAATCGATAGAATCTAGATTTTTATAGCCACATTGTCTCTCGTTCACTACCGTCTGATACACATATCTGCACACCGCACACATTTAGATAGACCTAAACCTACTCCTGCCATTGGGTCAAATAGTTTCTTGAGTAAATAACAAAATCATGAGGAGAAAAAGAAACAAACTGAAAATCTCTCATAAGGTGGGGGATTTATCGAATTATCGAATTATCGAATAATCGCATTATCGAATTAAGGAAAATTTAGTAGTGTGATATATTTGCAAATATTAAACGAGGTCAGCTAATCTTTTTGGGTCTAATTCAGGAAATCACAAGAGGCAGACGGCAATGCAGATCCAGATAGCGATTGGTAAGTTCAACACACACCAAAAGGGCATATGTAAAATATAAATAGAAAGCAAAATATTTACCATGATGATGGGAGAAATGAAATTCCTAAAAAGCAAAGCATGAATGGCGCTTTTCATTTGTTCAGTTATTCTTTACTTTTTATTTTCAATTGCTATTGACGCTGAAGAAAGTATTTTTTGTTGAAGAGTTCCTTGTTCAAAAGACGGCACAGTTTTTTTTTTCTTTAGATTACAATGCAAGATTGAAAAATAATGTTTTGAGAACACGATAGTTTTGTTAGTTCATGATCAATTATCAAATTATGTGCATACATTCTTGCGTTCGGATTTAGCTGGAAACGATCTTACTGCAAGAGCCATTTAATGAATGCGCTGAGATACATTTTGATAGATGATTTTTTATTTCTTTCGATGCGATGCTTTTGTGTGCTTGTTTTTTGATATCGGGGATACAAAGTTTTGATTTTAGGATGGGGCGTAGATGCAAATTGGAGGTCATTAAGACAAGCAGGAACATTTTTCATATGATACACGGCAAACGTGTTTTTTTTAAATTCACTTCTTTTTAGTTTTAATATTGACGCAGGTGACATAAACAACGTTTTTTTTGTGGTATGATTGTCAATAGACTCGGAACGTTGATTGGTACGTATGACATAAGCTCGAAATTTCAAACTGGTTTCGGGAATATGTTTTCAACAGCAGATGTTCAATACCTCAGAAATAAAACTCAAATAAATGCACAAGAAAGTTATTATTTTAGTCGTTGGACAAAAAATCTCAGTTCGGTGGACTGTAGACAAGTTATGTATATAAACTGCTCTGCTCGAGACTACGTCCTATTTGTCGGTCGCAACCATCGCGTTTTTCTCCGTGGTAGTTATTGTGCACATTGGTCCAGCTGCCGCCGCTTCTGTACTGATCGTCTGCGACCCGTTGTACCGTGCTGATGCTGACGATGGCTCGCACTTATGCTTAACAGTAGAGGGTATTATTACATTAACTTCGATAGCTAAGGTATTTCAAGCTAGTATTAAGAAGATACATACAGTGTATCAAACTCATATTCGTACATCTGATGCTTACCACTATGTTTTGGTGTTTATTATAAACCAATAAGGATTAAACGGCTCTGGTGATAAAGCTTAAAGCTAATATCATAGGTAGGATTACATCTAGTTTTAAAACTATATAATCTTTGGTCTGCTTAGGAGATATGATAAAAGGAAGAAGTACCTCAAAATTACCTCAAATTCATATTCGTACAGCAATCATGAAGCTTATGTTTGACGTAGGGTACCGTTAACGGTTTGTTATTCTTTGAGTGAAATAGTTGTCTGCGGCGTTGTGCAAACGTGTGCTAGTATTTGGAGCATTTGGCTAATTGTTTTTTTAAATAATTGCGAAAAGATGTTAAGAAAAGGCACTAAAACGTCCAACGAACTCAGAGAATTGGTTATTAAGTATTACAATGATGGAAAATCTTATAATGAGATTGCAAATTTAGTGAATTGTCCAAGATCAACAATCCAGTCAATCATAAATCGATTTAAAAACGAAAATCGAATCGAAAATAAACCCCGGAATGTCAATAGAAGTATTTTTAACGAACGTGACAAAAGGATCATACTTCGTACAATTAAGAAAAATCCTCGAACAAGTGCACCAAAACTTGCGGAAGAACTCTGCCATGATTTAAAGAAACAATTTTCTACAGAAACATTGCGAAATTGCATCCGCGAACATTGGTACAATAGTAGAGTTGCGCGTAAAAAATCTTTCATAAGCCCAATCAATAGAAGCAAGAGATTGTCATTCGCAAAACTTCATCAATTTAAGGATTTTGACTTCTGGGATATGGTTATCTTTACAGATGAATTAAAATTAAACGTCTGGGTCAGATGGCCGTCAAATGGTCTAGCGAAAACCTAATACGGAGCTCTTGCCGAAAAACACTGTTGCAACAGTAATGCACGGTGGAGGTTCAGTCACGGTGTGGGGGTGTTTTTCCGCTGCTGGTGTAGGAAGATTGCATATAATCGATGGAATTATGAGCCATAGGAAATATATTGACTATCTCAAACAGAATCTTGTGGCTAGTGCTTCTCAATTGGGTTAGGAGAATACTCGTAGCTTTGTGTTTTATCAGGATTATGACCCAAAGTACAAGGCTCATGCAACTCGGCTTTGGCTGTTTTATAATTGCCACAATGTGATGGAAACACCTCCACAATCTCCGGACATTTATCAAATCGAGAATTTATGGAGCGAGTTGGACAGGAGAATAAAATCTGTTACCATTAGGAACACGAACGACCTCAAAGCAAAGTTAATTGAAGAATGAAATGAGATTTCTCCCGAAACAACTAAAAAGCTCATCGAATCGATGCCAAAAAAATTGAAAGATGTCATATCACACAAAAGATATGCAACCAAGTATTAAATATACAATGGAAAATGTGAAATAAGTATAATATCACATTGTACGAATATGAATTTGAGATTTATTTATTTTGTTATATCCGTTTTATTCGGAATTATGCAATTTAATTAATATTGTTTGTTGAATTGAAATTTATATCTTATGTTAAATTTTATTAAGAAATATAATCTTAGAAATATACCTTTCATTTTGTTTAGTTATTCACTAAATTTGTTCAGTTCAGCAGGTGTACGAATATGAGTTTGATACACTGTACATTCTTTGTTGATTTTAAACCGCAATGCACTCTTTTACAAACTTTTCCATTTGGATATGTCAACGATGTTCATTTACGTAATAAAGGCAATGGGATGGATCAACGCTTTTGCTGCTTTAAAACAGAGACTGGCGTTAAGCAAGGATGCATAACCGCCCTTCTATTTGCATTTTTTTATCAATGATGTCGAAATGATTCTGGCTGGGGGAATTCGTTCGAATAACTGATCTGACCATTAACGTTCTTATGCATGCTGACGATTTGGTGTTAACCCCAGAAAACTTACAACTGTTGACAAATAGACTTTCTACTTATTACCTCTCAAGAACAACACAAAAGTACCAAAGTAAATATATGTGAGTGTTCAATGGAAATGTTCTTGAGTTAACAAGGAGATACAACTACTTAGAGGTACCACTGTGGACCATGTACGAGTATGATATTGAATATGCAACCCACTTCTTCGCAAAACCTGCTCAATATGCCTTGGAGAAATATCTTTTTGAAGCAGCGTATTATACTATCAGCGAAATACAAGGTATTTGACACTGTGTTAAGTCTCTTTGTTATGTTGTCCAAGTTTGGGGAACAAGTGAGTTTGATGAATTAAAAAGGTTTCATAAGTTTCAAAGTAACGTTTCAGTCTATCAATAAAAACTCAGAGACGCTTCCTGGATTCCTCCACAGTTCTCTTATCTGGATTCCGCCTGTTAACTCCAGCATCAGATCTGCTTAAAGGAGATCTGGTTCATTCACTGAATTTGGATTTGAAAGGGAAATGCACACAATATGTACATGTACCGCTGTCGACTTATGGGCATAATCTACAAGGATTAATTTCAAAAAGCCCTCTGTGGAAAATAATATAAAAATAACATGTTCTGTCGTCTCCAACCATAGTCTTTGGTCGTGTTAAGGAAAGAAAATTTGTTGTTTTGGATTAACCTTACATTTTATGTTACTTCTGTTTTTCGTTAATCGTTTTCAAAACATAGACGTATTTGCAACTTTCGGGGGGTTATATGAAAGTGCTTCATGTTAAGTCTGATTTAAATTTTCTACAACTGCAAAGAACTCACTTATTTCTTGTTGGGGATTATTTTGTTAATCCGTATATCCTCCACAAGGCATAGATGTGATGTCGATTAATTTCCACTACTTTGATTTTTTCTTGAATTATTAAATAACTATTTGTTGGCTATAGTGTTTTTAGTCGATGGGATTTTTTTTAAATAATTTTTAAATGAAACATTATTTTATAATTTCTATTTTGTTGATCGAATTTATGGTCATTAAATAAAATGCGAACTCTTTTAAGAACATTTTTCGCAACAATTTCGCAGACTTTTCTGTGTGATTGTAACCATTTCATTTCGACTGTTGTCCGCATCAACGTTGTGATTGGTTTGTTGCTGTAAAAAGGCCCACAATAATGACCACGCGAAACTTAAGAGAACTGAAGAAGCCAAACGAAGACACAAAAAGAATGCTCCGCTTCGCTCAATTTCGGTTAATGTTGGACGAATCTTACAGTTTCGCAGTCAATCAAAGAAGAAGGGATGAGGAAGAAAAGCATGGCCTTCTTCGATTGCTAGGGCAAGATTGCAATTCCAAAGGATAAATACTCCGCGGAAGCAAATTGTATCGCTCTCTACGTATAGAAATGTCAGTTGACAGCAGAATTCTCCTTACATTTCTATAAGCAATTACGAACACTTTGAATTTTGACGACGCTTTTGAGTTTCTTTTGGCATAATGTTTAGTTTTCGTGTGGCTATTATAGTTGACCCTTAAATGTGCTTCGTCATAATTTTGAAATAAATTTGTTTAATTACAGTAAACTCTGGAAAACATGAACGATTCTATAACATTAACAATTTGGGAAGATTAACGATTTTTTCCCATTTTTCTTCCGGGCGACAGTCTAGTATAAAACAGTTTTTTAAGTAAAGCGTATAAATAAGTCTGATTTTCGACCTCTTAGGAATTTTTTATTTTTTGATATGTTTCGCGTTTTTAAAAAATAAATTAATTGCTATTTTGATATATGCAGTGTTTTTATGTACATTGTTCTCTAACCAAATTTCGATGCATGGAAAGATGAACAATTTGAAAAGATAAACGGTTTGCCATCTGCTCATCTTTTCGAGATTCTACTGTATTTTCAAACGTTGTTACCAAGATTCTACGACTGTCAAAGAGCAACTGACAAATTTTATTTAAAACCTGGGGCTTACAAATGATGTTCTAAATTTACTGTTGTGTACAATTTTTGGGACTCGAACTTGTCTTACAAGCTTTGTATTTTTTTTTTTTGCTACATGTCTACTTAAGCTTTGTCAAAGTTCGATTTATTTTTGAACGTTCTTTTTTAGACTCGTAACTCGTGAGCTTTGCTTACTTATTTATATCAACTGACAATGGGTTTTTATTTACACGCGTCATAAGCTTTTGTGCCTAAGTTTTGTTGTGAAAACATGTCCTTCAACTCGACAAGTTATCTATCATGAATGTTCTACATCCATCAGGCATCTTCGAATGATAGATGTCAAATCTAATGATTTTAATAAACATCCATTTAATAGTAATAATATAATAACAATAATGGCGGCGCTAAAGTCCGAGGTGGACCTGGGCCTAGCTTCTCAGCAACTACTCGTGTTGTGCGTGTTATTGTTCTGTCACGAGCGGAGAGGACCTACAGTTTAATGCCGACTCCGAACGGCGAGATTTAGAAGCTTTTTCTAGACAGTTATACTCTTTGAGCATTGTTAGTGACTCGAAAGAGGTGGAGGCGTGAAAAAAGGATCGATGTTTTTTTCTAGATTCGAACCGACGACCTCGAGCGTAGTAGTCGACGCACCTACCCACTACGCCATGGCGGAACTGAAGAAGCCAAACGAAGACACAAAAAGAATGCTCCGCTTCGCTCAATTTCGGTTAATGTTGGACGAATCTTACAGTTTCGCAGTCAATCAAAGAAGAAGGGATGAGGAAGAAAAGCATGGCCTTCTTCGATTGCTAGGGCAAGATTGCAATTCCAAAGGATAAATACTCCGCGGAAGCAAATTGTATCGCTCTCTACGTATAGAAATGTCAGTTGACAGCAGAATTCTCCTTACATTTCTATAAGCAATTACGAACACTTTGAATTTTGACGACGCTTTTGAGTTTCTTTTGGCATAATGTTTAGTTTTCGTGTGGCTATTATAGTTGACCCTTAAATGTGCTTCGTCATAATTTTGAAATAAATTTGTTTAATTACAGTAAACTCTGGAAAACATGAACGATTCTATAACATTAACAATTTGGGAAGATTAACGATTTTTTCCCATTTTTCTTCCGGGCGACAGTCTAGTATAAAACAGTTTTTTAAGTAAAGCGTATAAATAAGTCTGATTTTCGACCTCTTAGGAATTTTTTATTTTTTGATATGTTTCGCGTTTTTAAAAAATAAATTAATTGCTATTTTGATATATGCAGTGTTTTTATGTACATTGTTCTCTAACCAAATTTCGATGCATGGAAAGATGAACAATTTGAAAAGATAAACGGTTTGCCATCTGCTCATCTTTTCGAGATTCTACTGTATTTTCAAACGTTGTTACCAAGATTCTACGACTGTCAAAGAGCAACTGACAAATTTTATTTAAAACCTGGGGCTTACAAATGATGTTCTAAATTTACTGTTGTGTACAATTTTTGGGACTCGAACTTGTCTTACAAGCTTTGTATTTTTTTTTTTTGCTACATGTCTACTTAAGCTTTGTCAAAGTTCGATTTATTTTTGAACGTTCTTTTTTAGACTCGTAACTCGTGAGCTTTGCTTACTTATTTATATCAACTGACAATGGGTTTTTATTTACACGCGTCATAAGCTTTTGTGCCTAAGTTTTGTTGTGAAAACATGTCCTTCAACTCGACAAGTTATCTATCATGAATGTTCTACATCCATCAGGCATCTTCGAATGATAGATGTCAAATCTAATGATTTTAATAAACATCCATTTAATAGTAATAATATAATAACAATAATGGCGGCGCTAAAGTCCGAGGTGGACCTGGGCCTAGCTTCTCAGCAACTACTCGTGTTGTGCGTGTTATTGTTCTGTCACGAGCGGAGAGGACCTACAGTTTAATGCCGACTCCGAACGGCGAGATTTAGAAGCTTTTTCTAGACAGTTATACTCTTTGAGCATTGTTAGTGACTCGAAAGAGGTGGAGGCGTGAAAAAAGGATCGATGTTTTTTTCTAGATTCGAACCGACGACCTCGAGCGTAGTAGTCGACGCACCTACCCACTACGCCATGGCGCCCACATCCATTTCGTCCACTTTAATGCCTGAGACACAATATTGCGTTGGTTCTGCGGTCGAGTGAAGTTTAATTTACAACACAAGCAAAACAATGGCAGAGCACGAAATATCGCAATCTTACGTTTGTTAAAAATAAGAGCAAAGAGAGAAGCTCTCGTAGGCTTCCCTTAAAAATTTAGACATTGTTTTGTGTTTGAGAAATAAAAACAGCATATAAATTTTGATTGCCCTTGCAAAGTTCGCCTGAAGGACTACCTAAGTGACGCATAAACGGTAACACCAACGCAGTATTGTGTATCTCGCGATAAGCTTCTTTTGAAGATAATCAAAAATTTCATACATTTTGGACAAAGCCAACGCCAAGTTTAAGGCCAAGAAAAACGTCACTACTCTCCGAATTAAATGTTATATTCGGTGTTTAGTGATGTCCATTTACCTAAAGAGACTTGTACCTTTAAGGTAACCCTAAACGACGAATATGCTCGCCGAACTTGCTTGTGCTCGCCGCATTTTCGTCGTGTATGGGCTGGTTCGCGAGTCGCTTGCTGTTGGGGAAAAATTTCGATTTTGTCGTGTTCGTTGGCTTTGATGTTCGCCTTGTAGGGCCATGTTCGCGAGCAAACCTCATTTTTGCTGTGAACGTTGCCGAGTGCATAGCGCGGATTAAGCACAATGTCAACAGTCAGCCACGATTTTATCGAGGAATTCACCACTTGCGCTTCCCTATCACACATGATGACGGTTTGAAGAAACAACACGAAATGAATGTTCGCCAAATGTGTTCGGCGTGTATGGGTTCGGCGAGCATATTCGTCCTTAACCCAAAAAAGTTTACGTAGAGTTTTTTTTCTGAACGAGACCACCATGCGGCACCATCTACCGGTTACTAAGTTGGTTCGAAACATCGATTGCGTTAGGGAAATATTAGAAAAGTGAAGAAAGATATTTATTGGATGCTGTCATTTTGACGAACATATCATTTGAGAGCATAGCCTGTTCATTCACCCTTAAAGCAAACAAACCATTAACAATCTGAGACAAGAAGGCTCCCAAGGAGCGCCTGATGTTTTTGTATCATAAGAGGCAATGATCTAAAATGTGTACACGTGTTTCGAAATTCCTTAAAGTCGATATATAATATCATCAAATCACATTAGTCTCACATGGATGAACATACGAATGTATCTCTAAAATTTGTAATGGAGAGGATAGACACAAGACATTGTGATGTTTAATTTATTCAGAAAAAGATATGAAACTACTGCAAATGTTCCCATTCTCTTGTGATACCTTGTCAGAAAGTTTAGTCTGGGTGTTCGAATGCACTTGTTCACTTTTGAATTCTCATGTTCAGCAAGTTATTGAATCAGAACTTTTTGAGAACTTGCTAAATACATGTGCAGAATATTCGAAAAATGTATCCAAGGAAACATAATTCAGAAATTGATTGAATCTGAAAGAAGTCCTACATATAGAATGTTACTTTTGATGCATTGAGATTCACTTATCTTAAAATTTACTTTCGAAACTGCATTTATCTGTTTGTGGTTGGTGTCAGTGATCTGTGTTACAAGGTAATTGATGTTTGTTTACTCTCGCGTCTTGAATTGAATATTAAATTCTTTGAAAGTAAAGCTGAGTGAGGTATGGAATGAAATGTTAATCAAAAGCATTATATTGTGTTGTTATACCCATTTTTTGACGTCTCGATTCTCGATTCTTCCTGTTAACACGAATTTGACTCCTCGAATGGATTTTCATTAAATAATGACCCGAAATGTCCTTTCCTCTTCTGGCCAACTCAATATGTGTACCACAGTGTCTTCTTTCTCGAGGCATAAACTATGAGCACCATCTTAAAGAAGGCGTATCTTCCACAAAGGAAAATTTAAGTTTACATGGCCTAAGGATATCCCCTCCAAGCATTTTTAAGTGTTTCTCGTTTTATTTTTAGGATCTGTGTGAACTACGTTAACATTTTATCTCTTGACTAAATCTTATGCCGAAAGAGCCAGAAGCGTGTTCAAATGTCAAAGTCTTTCTTTTTCTTTTTCTGAGACCTTAAGCAAAAACAAAAAAACGTTTTGTGAAAATAAAGTTGAGGTGTGAAAAAAAATGAGCAGTCGAATATTAAAATATTTTAAATGCAGAAAAATAATTCGTAGTATTGCTGAATATTGAGTGCCAAAAACAAAGTGGAAGATTTAGAAAGAAATTTAGTTCAATGGCGACTGTAATTTGCGTATGCAGAGAGCAACACATTTCGCTCCCACTTAAAGGTCCGACTGCAATAGGCATGAGCGAGCATGAGCTACTGTCAAACGCGCATGGGTCAGTGAGCGAATACAGGCATCCCCATAAGAGCGACTACAATGGAGCTCACAAACGAATCGGAACATTTCGTTAAGCATATGCGAATTTAATGGATGGAACACAAGCAAGCAAATGGTTCGTTAAGCATGAGCTAGTGAGCTCTGAAAATTTGACACTAGCTCAAGCTTGCTCATGCCTATTGTAGTTGGGCCTTAAGTAAGCAAAAGTGAACTAACTTAACGAAACTGAACGATATTATGGTTTCACTGTTAGACAATTGATTTCCGCTAAACATCTTTTTCATGTTTGGAAACAAAAAGAAATTACAGAGGACCAAAGCTATTGAATTCGTTGCGGAATTAGTTAGTTAGTAAAGATTATGTCTCCACGGATCCCAAAAACAGGTGGCAATGACTTTTCCGGACGATTGAATCGTTTTTGCCTTCTATGTACCATCGGGTGAAGTCCACTGTTTTGACTGTTCTTTTATTTGTGTCATGGAGGAATGGATTCATGTTTCGTGTAGAAACTCTTTTTGATTGCACTTAAACATGTCCAAATAGTGGTGCGAAATTGTCTTGTGTTTCCGTGATTGCTCCACAATAGCTGTCTCATGCCCAATTTTTCGTGTGGGATATTTTGTAAGCGTTTAATTGGGATGTCTACAATGTCAGCAATCTATCTAGTCTTCACCCGGCGATCTTCAAACATATAATCATGTCATGTCCGTAGGTACCTCAATCGGGCGGGCTGGACGCTCCTTATAAAAAACTGATGTTCAACAAACCAATATCTGACGAAGGAGGTTATCGAAGGTGCATGGTCATTATAATCGACGTGCAACTTCATATTGATTTCCTCACAAGTCTTCCCTTCCATTGCTGCAAACAAACACGAACTTGAACACTTTCAACAGTCTGACAGCTATAATCTTTAAATCTTTTTCCCGGTGTTCTTTACATGTGTGCAAAATTTCAAAATTCTCCGTCGAATGTTTGTTTCGAATTCAAATTTATGTTTTTCCTATAACCTATGACCGATTCCTGATCGACCAGTGCCAAAAATTAATAGTGTCAACAATTGCAAAAACTGCATAAGGATCGGCGCAATTGTTTAGAATTCATCCCATACATACAAACGAACCTCCAATTTATAGATACAAATGGTAAAATAATAATTGAAAATTGAGGTCTGCTCACGTCATCTCATAGAACTTGCACATTCTTGACTTCAGGCGAATGTGTGTCGTCTCGAATTCTTTTAAGCGCATTAAAAAGACTTAAGTCACTCTTGACAACCTCCTCTTCAAGCTTGCAAAGTTTTATTGAAATCGGTCCAGCCGTTTCGGAGATTAGCCCGAACAATCAGACAGACAGACAGACAGACACTACGATTTTATTAACATATATTTACATACACACTCTATTAAACATCACTAACTCAATCATTCAATTATTCGCGTACCAAAACGAACAAAACAACAGCACTTACCGGAGAGAGCGAATTTAAATGTGCACATGTACTTTTGCGTTTAAATGATAACAAAATTAAATTAATTGTCTGATGATGTTTAGCTGCAAGTTTGAAAAAAAAAAAAGATTTACGCGGCTGCAAAAAAAAAACTGCAACTACTGCGACTCTTACCGATTACATCCGTTTACAATGCGAGTTCGATGAAAAAGAACCTTAACATGATCCCTCACTGACAGCTGTCAATGTGTCAATGCGCTATAACGTGTATTTGCCGTGTGTATAACAACAGCGCACAGTATACACACGCTCATATGCGCCTACGTATTTGGTGTTGTCATACATTTAAAAATCGCGTATTTTGATAAACTGTTAAAATACGTTGTTTTCCTTACACCGTGGTATTAGCTCATATTCAATTTTGGGTCTCAGGGAACTTAGATTGTGCCAGATTATTTGACTAGTAAAGAAGTAGTGACCGATCGGCTGTAAATTAAAGACTTGTAGATTGCAAATTTATTTTAGTCATCAAATGTGAATATGCTTGTCTTTAAATAAAAAATACGCTCCTTTTTCATATTTATCGCTTGTAGATTATGAAAAACGCAATACTTAAGATAAAAGTTACTGCGATAATATATTCCTTCATCAAGGACTGTAGAGAAAATCTTCTGTAAAAAAATATATATTTACGATCTTTCCTACTCATGTACGCCTATAAAATCTTTAAAATGTTGGCTTTTTTTCAAAATCTCTCTGTGCACATTTTATAATCTAAACAATAATTCTTTCTCTTTAAAATTTGACAACATCTACCACTAATAAAAATGCATTCTTTACCTCCTGCACCTAAAACTTAGTTAGACCTTTTTCCGATGCTTTAAAGCTTGAATCATAAGAGTGTGAGAAGCATTTTGCCAATTCTATAGAGAACAATAATAATAAGTGCATTATTACATATTCCAGATACCTCAACATAGACTGACTGTTCAGAGAGTGAAGTTTTATCTACAAATTTACATACGTATACTTATATTTTTTATAAACTGGAAACATGCAGTACAGGTACGTGTTGGAGATGCTGATGGCAATTTATAAAAATCTGCTTTATCAAGGCTCTATAGTTTCCGTAAATATAGATTCGTCTAAGTCCAATCCAAAATCTTTGGTCGCTGTTTTAAGATCACACCAATGTTATTCTATTGTGCATCACCTACTACGCATCACTGTGGCTTCTCCCAGTAGTGGTAGCGATTCTTCGAATATATAGTTTAGCACTTGGTGTCTCGGTGTTCTTCGTCCATAACTGTCTTACAACAAACAAATTAGAAGGTTGGCTAAAAAGTAATTCCGTGGGCGCTGCGGATAGACGTAGTTGGTGAGTACATTGATTCCTACGCTGGAAGTCTAGGTTCGATTCAGGAGCGATTCGCAGACTGAAATTCCGTCCATAATGGTGTTTCTTTTTTAATTCAATCCAACCTCCTTAAAATGGGTCACCACGGTTTGGTGGTTGATCTTCAACTCATGAGCGATGTCGGTTTGCCTCGACCATTTCCTAAATTTTATCATCATTTCCAACCGCAGGATCGCACGGAATCTTCAGCGTCTATAACTTCAGAACGGCATCGCCTAAACCACTTCTATGCCATTCAAGTTGATACAGAATTAGGTTCTGCGTTGTTCTTTAATTTGTAGATGAAGGAAATGTGAAACATGGAGAATTTCTTCTTTTGAGACTTTGATGCGTTATAGCTGGAAACCGGCTTGACAGCTGTCAAAAGTGTATGTTTACACTCACACCTGCTCACGACTGCAAGTATACACCAATGGGCTGACTAACATATAACATATGAGATATACAACGTCTACCGAAAAAGTACGAAATTACTTTTTAGTCAACCATATATTTTTATTCGCTTCATATAGTGTAGTAGTTAATGACTTCGTCATCGTCATTCCAATCCTCAATGTCAATTTAGAGGTTTTTTTTTCGTATTCTTGGGGTAAATTACATTTTATTTATTTTCGATTCGTTCGATTTTGATAACCTCGCCATTTTCATGTACTTGCGTCATCTTTACAAAACTTTCTGCAAATCACTCGAAGCTTCTTGGTTAGAGTCTCGTGGTGCGAGTGTTGATTGTGAGTTATGTTAGTTCAGTAATTGCCTTGATTGACGATATCTTAGAATTTGAACTGAGTTTTTATAGAGGATTCCCAAATGCTGATAGACTTAGGCAGAGGTACGTGCTATTCCACAACACTCTCCGCTTATAATTTTGCCTAGTTCTTCTCTTATCATACATCTTCAAATTCTCTCAGAAAATTATATGACTATTGCTATCAAACCCAAGGGCACTGCCCGAATCTGCGAACTACAATTTGAATTTGAATACATAAAATATTATTATTTTTTGGCCGAATTAGTCAATTTCACTAATCATTAATCAGAAGTTTACATGCAAATTGTTGGCCGTAATAATAACACCCTGTATATGTTAATTTAGAAATTATCGTATTTCAACATCATGGACAAACATAAATACTTCTTACGATAGTTGATGTTGATTAATTGTTGGAATATGTTAATAGATAAATCGATACATTTACTATCTTCATACGCAAATAATGTTCCGAGTGTCAATCATACAGAGGAATTATTTTGGCATATGCGTTCATCGGTTTATTTTGGTAGAGGATATGTTGACTTAACAGTGAAATCCAATGTTTTTGAATATAGATCTATTTGAAAGTTCAGCCGAATTCGGGTGAACGTGTTGAACGTATACTCACTCACCCTTTGATCTGATTTTTGTTAAATGTTTTTTTCCCGGGAAATCTAAAATCTATAGCACCTTTTGCGTGTATTTCATACAATGCTGTTGCACTCAATTGGACTCCCGAGCATCCAAGAGCTTCCTCAGGTTGACGTGAGGATACATCTTTTCATATCTGACTCTACCTAATCGCCATCAAAATTCTAAGTTTCATATTCCTGATTCTACAACCTTCTCCCTATTTCTCGATTAATGCCGAATACATTTCAAACAATCTGATTTTGAAACATGCGAGATACTTTGCTTTTAATATTTCGTAATTTTGATTAATGACAGCGCTGCAGTTCGAGTCCGTGGACTTGGGCCTAGCTTCTTAGCAACCGCTCGTGTTGTGTGTGCTATTGTTCTCTCACAAGCGGAGGGGACCTACAGTTTAATGCCGACTCCGAACGGCGATTTTGAGAAGCTTTTTCTATACAGTTAGACAGTTATACTCTTTGAGTATTGTCAGTGACTCGAAAGAGATGGAGCCGTGATAAAGTGTTAGATGTTTTTTCGAACCTTAGACCTCGAGCGTAGGAGTCGACGCACCTACCCACAACGACATGGCGCACAGTGGTTTCATTTTTAAAATTTTATTTTAAGTGATAGAAAATAAAACAAATAGTTCAAAAAGTGAGAAATTGTATGTATTAGAAGAACCTTGGCATAGCTTAGAAAAATATCAACTTTAGTCTTTTGGTTTCCTGGTAACTTGGTACTGATGTTTTCACAATTTGGCCTCAACCAAAAGTTTCAAAGCATCATTTGAATCAAGTTGTTTGGCTTGAAGATTGTCTGTGGACTGACAATGCTTTAAAACACGTGGAATATCTTCATATATTTCAACGATCTTAGCAATTCGTCTCCTTTTAGTTCGAGACGAGCTTTTTAAAAAATGTTTTTTTGATCTTCTTTGATTATTTGGCGACTTTTTTTCTTCTATTTGGTCCTGTGCAGACCTGAAGTCTTCGATGCAATCAAGCCAAACTCTATTTGCAGACAAAATTCGTTTTTTTCGCGTGGAAGCCTCCCACCTTCTATGAAAGGACATACAAAGCGTATTTATCTATTTCTTTGCGTCTAAACTTTCAATTTGGTAAGACTAAAAATTGCCCATGTTTCATTTTGGTAATACTGCGACCTTCCTTCGCCATATGCCAAATATTAAAAATACCAATCCGCTTGATACTGTTGCTAGAATCTAAAAAAAAAGAGGAAAATAGTGTTTTACTTCGGATCAAAATTTTACGATTTGCGCAAAAAAAGTCGTATATATTCGCAAAGCGGGATTTTATAAGAATTTGATGTTTCGGCTCTTCAGAAAATTACGAAATATGAAAAAAAAACACAAATCATGCACCATTTTCAATAGAGGTCAAAATAATAGAAACAATTTTTTTTAAAGAAAATTATTTAAAAGCTTTCGTTTAACATTATTTTATCACTCACATCACCTTTTTTCCAAACTAAACTTTAAAAAACAGACCAAAAATGGTTAAACCGCATTGTCGTATTTTCAGATTAACTTTTCTTATAAAACTGCGAAAAACACTAAACTTCGTGACGCGACTGATTGCCCACTAATATTGAAGGAAAAACCTTACTGTCACTTTATTCTCCTGTTATCATAGATAATAATTGCATTAAAAAAAAATAGTTTTTTTAACCTTGAAATTTCGACTTTTGGCCTAAGGGAAACCAATGTGCGACGGCGCCCACTCGAAAAAATTTACCCACCGAAAATTAACAAAAAATACAGTAAAAATAGAACTTAAAAAATTAAAAGATATTCATTTCATGTCTCTAAATCTGTAAAAAATTAACAAAAACAATTAATTTTTATTTTTAATAATTTAATTTATAAGACTTCAATATTTCTGAAGCTGGTAGAAATCAGCAAAAACATACGATTCATCGTCCATTATGATGCATGAAAATTTGATTGCAAAAGTTTTGCCCGTTGTTTCGCATCCAATTTTTTTTGCGTTCCGATCAGGAACCTTTTGGGCTTTATATGTTTTCAAGGCCGAAGTTCTCTTCACTTTATGAACCAAAAAATGTTAACATTCTTGCTTTTTTTGCCAAATTACGTTCAGAAATGTTTGGATTTTTTTCATAAGGCTCAAAATCTGGTGACTTTTTTGGGTTCATAAAACCGGTTTTTCGACCAGACCCCTCTTTTCTTTCAACTGATAGGTTCTTTTTATTATTCTTAGCAGTAGCAACTGTTTTCCTATTAACTTTTAGTTCCTTTCCGATTTTTATGTACATCCAACCTGGGTGTGCGAAGTCATATCCAATTCAGGTTCCATGTTGATTATGTTAACTACCAAACAGAAATTACATAAAATTTAAAAATAATAGAAGCATTCCCAGCATTACAAAAATGAAGGATTCGATTGATTTTTCTGTAAGTTTTGGAAGTATATTCGAAATGAGGGTGGGTAAATTTTTTCGATGGCACTGCTTACTAAGTGAAATGCCCGATTTTGAGGCACTTTGCTTCTCCTATTAGAGATAGATGTTGACTTATCGCTATGACAGGTACTCCCATGTTCTGTGCCCATGTTCTGTGGACACCGTGTTTGTTGAGTCTGCTATGAGTTATGTTCCATTTTAAATTCGTAAAGTAAATTTTAAATTTGAACTGCCGATAGCATGGTAAACGATTACTAGAAAAGAAAAAACGGTACTTGTAAAACGGTAAAATTCTCGCACGTCAAGCACACGTACCAGTTTATTTTATAAAAAAAAAGAAAATTTAACGCACAAATTTTCACTCCAGAATTGATTTTTTAGCACGACATTGGTAATCACTAAGTATCAAGAAACGTTGAAAAAGTGATAGAATTCAAGAAATCATTCAAACCCTCAAAAGTTGTTTTAAAAAATCTAGGTCATCTGCACAAATTAGATTTAAATGAAGGACAAGTTACGCAATATCCTGTTGTGAGATGCAATGATTTTTTGACTAAAATAACGTTGTTATCTAAGTTTGAAATCACTGGCCTGACTCTAGGACAGAACATACGCGTATTACGTACAAATAATATGTGCGTTTGAATTCGTGGTGAATGCGGTTGATGTGGTGCGTCTTTGTCTAGGTTAAGTAATCCATTAACGCCTGGGAACTGTCATTATGTAATTTATTCAACCACTCAAGTCGCAAATGGTGTTGAAGAAACCAAAGTGTAGGAGTGTGTATACTATTTTTAACCTTGTATACTTGAAAACAACTAAAAGTTCAAAAATATAAAGTGTTTTGAGATGAAATAGAGAAAGAATATTTTCTGTACAACTGTCAAGGCAGTTTATGGAATGTTATAAGCCATATAAACCATTCTTTGATTTGATTAAAAATAACTTAAAGTTGATTCCGTAAAATTGCATACTACCAAAATTGTTTTAGCTTTTCCTCAAAATGTAGAAGTAAATAGTCAGGTTTTGACATTTTTTCAAACAACAATCGCAGAAATATAGTAGATAAACATTGCACTATTCTAGTTTCGAACATAACACTCATAACTGTAAATGAACAAAGTCGTATTGACTGCAATAAAAACGAGAATAGTTCACACAAAATGTTCACAGTTTGTTTTGTGATTCCAACTGGCTTTAAACTCAAAAAAGGAAATGAACTCTCTCACTATAAATTTTTATGTTGCCAGTTATGTTCCTTATCCCCACGGACACCGAAAACTCAATTTAAAGGATATATGAAAGTTTGTATACTCTTTTGCACCACAATGTGCATAAAGCTGAAGACTTTCGTTGCTGTCATAAATTTCAAGTGATAAAAGTCATATTTCAATAATTACAATAAAACGGCACTCCTCTGTAATCTGATTAAAGTTTTCATTTTGGACTATAAACAGTTGACTGTTGATAAACAGTGGTGAGATAAAAACGACGGCAGGGAAGGAAATCATTCGCCAATTTCCTTCACAGCCCATTCTATCAAATCAAATTCAAATCATGTTTAACTCGTAAAATATTCACTGAATGGACGTCAAATAAAGGTGAACATTAAAGAGTTTAATTTAATTTTTATTTTTTTGAACACAACTTATTGTCTGTTACTGTAAAGTTGTTCAGAAAACAGTTTCATCATCTATTGAAAATATTTTCACTGTAAAATATGTTCATTTTCATGTGAATGTATGTGAATTTTGTGCGTTTGCCCAAGTGTCGTGGTCTGAATTTGAAATTATGATACAGGATGGGACAAATTTGGGTACTCTTCATTGTGAAAGGTGAACATTTCGAAATTCCCTACCCCAATCACTTCTACCTTGTACATTTGGTTTATTTAGAGATGTTCTCCACATTCTTAGTACTGACATTTCCCCCTCTGACACAAACTTAACAGCTGTCAACAGCAGATTGTGTAAAAACTGAGTACTCACTTTTGCCGCATCCTGTATTTTGTGTCTTTTCAAATATTTTTTGTTTTTATTTTTGTTTCAAATTTATAGTGTAAATATAGTCAAAGTTTTCACAAAAATTTCAGATTCTATAATCAAACTCATCTTACACTGTGACAGTGACTCAATTATGTACTCGTATGTAGTTTAAATTCTAAAACGTAATGTGCATGTTTTATCTTCTACTGTATTTGCTGCATGTTTTGGCCTTTTGCAAAATGATTGCATTAGATGTTCTGTTCAATACCTTAAAATATACCGTTTACATGTTCAGAATATATACAATAAATGTTATACCCAGGATACAAAAATAATAATTGTTCAGATATTTCTGTGTGAAACTCATTGTGTAGATTGCATTTGGGATTGAATAAATGTTTTCGTTTATCTATTGCAGTGTTAATTGATTTTATGTTTCGTTTTCCCTTCATCAATTTAGGAATAAGTCGAACCAAAGGTGGATGAAACTGAGGACCACAGTACAAATATCATCAGCTATTCAAAAGAAACCACCACTCAAGCGAGAGGATTCCTTCCTAAAAAGATTTTCTACACGACAAATACCTGAGACACAAGTAAGTACATGAATTTCAAAATCAATTGGATATCGTAGGTGACGTGAAATAAGGCCAAATGAATTAAGGGAAAATTCCAAAAACTTTGTGTTATTTCGTATCAAAAGCGAAATAAGCACATATTCTCACTTTGGCTTTATTTTACTCCAGAAAACGAAATAAAGCCAATTTAGCATTTTTTTTAATTTGAGGACGTAAAAATTGGTCTTATTTCCATATCAAAAATGAAGTTACAACAATTTTAAAAGCAGTGTGATATAATGCAGCCAATCAGAAGAGATTTACCCCAACCTATAATTTTGGAATACACCATGTACAGGGTGGCCCATAACAAACGTTAAGATTTATTTGATGAATACAATTTGTCTTCCTGATTTTATTTAACCTTGACATTTATTAAAATTTAGATTATGGTTTGGAAATATATCGGTATTCTGTTTTAAAGATAATATCTCTCAAATGGTGTCCATTGTTTGCTTCGACCTGACGTGCTCTGTTCAGGATTTTTGCCTTTCGGACTGCATCCACATCCTGGTACAGCTCATAGAGTTCGCGGTTGTGTCTTCTTCTCTATTCGCCTTCCGCACAGACGGGACCACATATCCGACGTAGAATTTTTTCTTCGAAGGCCTCAAGAATCAGCTCTGCAGTTTTGCTTAGTGTCCAGGCAAACTCTTCAATCAACTAAATTCAACATTGCAAGATTCACAGAATACGACAACACGCGTTGTGCGTTCTATTGTTCTACCACGAGTGGAGGGGACCTATAGTTTAAAGCCGACTCCGAGCGGCGAAATTGAGAAGCTTTTTTATATTCTTTGAGCGTTCTCAGTGACTCGAAAGAAATTTCTTTGAAAAAAACCCACAGGGCCACAGCGCCCATATCTACAGTTATATGCCGATTCTGAACGGCAAAGTTGTAACTCTTTGAGCGTTGTCAGTGATTCAAAAGAGGTAGAGTCGTTAAATTTGAAAATTGTTTTGTGTCAGGAATTGAACCAACCCCTTTTGCGTAGGAGTCTGCGGACAACGGCACGACGGCCACACGTCTTTACACTTAATAAATCTTAATGCGACTAATGGCACCAACCACAGGCGGTCCGGGGTACAACTAAGCAAATCTAGCCCGAGTTTAACCTCAAATGCGTTCGGTGTGTTTAAAAAGCTTAAGTAGATCAACACACTCATCAGCGTTTAAGCAAGATATTGTGCAAGTAGTAAGTATCCAATTTCAACAATTGGAGAGGACTAAATAAAATCAGCATTAACCAATTTTATGCGTAGGAGATCGGCTATTCCGCGTGATATCACAGACGGCTTAATTTGGCCTAAGTGTAATTGCATTTGGCAGACTGCCACTCGTTCCTTTCATTCATCACGTACTCAAATCATATGATTGGTTCTGGCTTCTCAACTCTATCCCTAGTGCTTTCACAGTATGTCCTTCTTTAACTCAGAATACTCAGTTTCTCAGCAGTTTTCGCGTTGTATTCTCTTACTTTACCCAACCTCAATCCGACTTTCAAATTTCGTCGGCTAACTTTAAGTAATCAATTCCTTCAAGATACGGTTTTCTGCAGAGCGAGCCCTTTCTCTTATTTAGGTTGGGTAGGACAGGTAAAGGTGCCTGACTGCGAAAATCCCTCAGATGCGACAGTGCTTCTGATATGATGATCTATCAGCCCCTCGAGGGTTTTGATATGAACGGGGGAGAGACCAATAGGTCTCATGCTTCGAATCACAGAACCATCAATTGAATTTATGTGAAATACGACATAAACCGAATGAATACCTTTTGATCGAAGAGATGAAGGCCAACAATGTCACGTGTGCCATCTCACACTGCTCTTCAGCTTTATCGTCTTCATTGGCAACGTCACACTTCATGAAGACCTTTCAAAATGAATTCTCCACCGAACTGAAAACAATACTTCTTCATTTATAGAGATTACCCAAAAGGCATACCCCAGAAAATACGTCAAAATCACTCGTCGGAAACATTCGGATTTCACTGAATTGTTAATCTCCCTCAACCATCATCTGTCCCGAATGCGGCTCACATCTCCACGTCAGCCAAACGAAACGAATGAAAAAGGGCACCGTATCAGCAATTAGATCCTAGCGCAACGACAAAACCCATACACACACTCGTATAATGCTCTCGAAAGTTATAAAAAGTAAAACCGTGTACATGTGCCTGGAACTCGAATGGGGCTACGCTCATTCGAATCCTGGTGGTGTTAACATATCAATGAGCGGGCGAGGAAACTTTTTCATGTTGATTCCCTAATTTGGACCGTCCCACCATCCGATCCCGCCCACATGTCTACCCTGTTTTTAACATTCAATGCCGCTTTTATAGCGATTTTTATTGTAATATCAAACATCACCTACTCTCAAATATGCGCAAATAAGTCCGCATCGTTCGCGTCCCGAAAAGCGACACGACACAAGAGCGGCTGCGAAGTGTAACGAGGTCACGAGTTGAAGACCACGCGAAAATTTACGATTATTAGAGACGGATTTTTTTTGCCCTCCTGTGGGAGATATTGAATATGAATTCAGAAAAAACAAAAACATTAGCACGGCGGCGTTAAATTTGTTATCCTTCGAGGAGGAGTGTCTAAATTGAGAAATCAATTCGGCAGTACTCTGTCACGTCGTGTTGAGTGGAGGTCTGGGCTGTGGCTCGTTGGCCAGCAGATGACAAATGAATCTTAAACTTTATTACTGTTTGATGTGCCATTGCGCGACATCGTGTACATGGATGCCCCTGTGAAGGTAAGTTGGGGTATGATAAACGTCGTAGGCGGTTTTTTAATTGTGTCCTTCGATTCATCAAAAAAACCTGGTTTGAGAAGATGACCTACTTATTGGTCACTTTTAATAGGTCATTATCGTCGCCCCCGGGGGGTAGTGGAGCGCGTTTTTCGGACCATTGACGGCGCAACCTTTTATGAGTCATTGTTGACATTTAGACGGCGAGAAGAAAATGCTGTTAAAAAAGAAGAAGAAATATTTGAAATAACATTAAGACAACGGTATTTTTTAGATTCTCTTACTCTCTGCGAATCAAGGGTAAAATTCCCTCTTCTTCTTTGTATGACTCTACAATTCCGAGGTGGATTTCGGTTTTACCGCTCAGGACCCTCAATCCTCCACGATTTGTTGATAGTTTTCTCCAATTTCGTACGCCAGGCTCAGAATCGTTTCGGAGCTACGGATGCATTCTACAGGGTTGGCCAAATACAAGTTTGTTTTTTTTTAAATCCAATAAAATAACCAAACTAAATTTGTTCCATGTGATATGGCTTCATTGTTAAGAACAAACATTCCCATTAATTATGAAATACAACGTCGTTCAAGTGGCTGTGTCGGCTAGCTTCACAGTAGCGCATTCCGTCACCCCAATTTTCCAAGACCTTATTGATGGTTTCGGGCTAAAACTCACAGATTGCTAGGATGATATTGGCCTTAAGTGCTTGATTTTTTTCCAGGAAGTTTGCATAGCATCCTTCCTTCACGGTTCCTCACAAAAAAAAGCCCAAAAGGCTCAAATCGCAGCTCCGAAACAGCCAGTTGCCATCGCCAGGACGATTTGGGAATTTGGTGCGCCAAAGAACGATTGTGGCATGAGCTGAGTGGCATTGTGCGCCATCATGCATGTCTTCAATTTCAGTAAAAAAAAAAAGTGGGTTAACATGGCTCTGTAACGCTCATCGTTGACCTAAACTTTGTTCCCAGCCTCATTTTCGAAGAAAAATGGTCCAATGATGCAACCACTCCACAATCCGCAACAAACTTTCACTCTCTGTGAATGCATTGGCTTCTCGACAATAACGTGCAGTTTTTCCGAGCCCCAGATGCGGCAATTTTGTTTGTTAACGTAGACGCCGAAATGAAAATACGCAGATGCTCGTCAGAAAAGATGACTTTTTGCCCAAAATCGTTGTCAAATTCATGCTGCTCTAAGGCCTAAACTGCGAAGCGATAACGAAGCGGATGGTCGCGTGCATTCAATTGCTGAGTTAATTCGACATTGTAAGCGAATAATCCGAGATCTTTTTGCAGAATTCTCCTCAGGCTAGTCCGTGAAATGTTGAGCTATTAAGATCGATAGCGAGTTGATGTTCACAATCTCGGCCACAGCAGCCACATTCTCATCTGTGCGCACCGTACGACGACGAGGACCATGAGTGTTGTCTACTAACATACTCGTCTCACGAACTTGCGTACGGATTTGCTTCATTCCGGCCAAGACTTCTTTTCAAAAAACGCACTGTTTGGTCTACACAGCACTCACTTTGGAAATAAGTTTTCAATATTTCCCAATGTTGTTCAAGCGTAAGGTGACTCATTTCGTTCCACGGAGGTATGATACTGACTTTCTGTGAAGATTTCGAGCGGGAATCAGCTGTCGGTGTCAAATTAGCCTATGATTTAAAAATAAACCACTAGATGGCCCACCCTGTACATAGGGCTCAAGTCCTGGCAAACAACAGGTTTTATTTCACTACGCCACATTTCAAGAGTCTTTCAATTAGCAATGAGTATTAATCGTAGATGTGGGCGCCGCGCCGTGGCCCTGTGAGTTCGTGCGTCGAACCATGCGTATTAGACTTTCACAGTCTAGGTTCGATTCCAAGTTCAGACAAACAATTTTTCAAAAAAAAAATTGTTCACGGCCCACCTCTCGAGTCACTGACAATGCTCAAAGAGTATAACTGTCCAGAAAAAGCTTCTCAATCTCGCCGTTCGGAGTCGGCATTAAACTGTAGGTCCCCTCCACTCGTGAGAGAACAATAGCACGCACAACACGAGTGGTTGCTGAGAAGCTAGGCCCAAGTCCACTTTGAACTGTAGCGCCGCCATTATTATTATTATTATTAATCGTAGATGTGGCGTAGCGGATAGGTACGTCGACTCCTACGTATAAGTTGAATTCCGGGCATAACAACTTTCAGTTTTTGCGGCCCCATCTCTCTCGAGGCTCTGATAATGCTAGCAAGATGCGCTTCTCAAAGTTCGATGTTATAAGTTCACATGAAGTAGATCTCCCAGAGAGAAGAAAAGCATGCACAACACTTGGTTTCTGCAAATTTATGGTGATGTTAATCAACGGACTGCAGCGCAAAAGAAGTCATTCTTCTTGGAAGTAACTTTCAATGACATAAAATGCATTGGTTTCGTCAATTTATCTATTTCCCCCCATTCAATTTCATGGCACACTATTGATTGTAAATGATTCTATTTCGAAACCATTCAAAGTTGCCTTTGAGTACATCAATTGTTGCTGAATTATTTGAGTAGCAACAAACTTAAATTGCTGCTCATAAAAAAGTTCGAGAGTAATAAATCGCAATTGCTTTGCGGTCAAAATCAGTCGAAATCCAAACCACTGAAAACGGAGCTACCGAAATGATTGTTCAATAGAGGGATTAATTGCTTTGCTAAGTGGTTTTATGGATTGACCAAAACATCCAGTCTCAAAAATGAATAGGTGACGAGCATTAATTAAACAGACTGACATCTCAATCTCGAATTCGATATTTTTCATTCCTCAACAAACCGAGACATTTATTGCGTGCTTTAACTACTTTCCCTTGCAGGAGACAGTTGAAGATACCGGATCGGAGAGCGCTTCGGGTGATATAAACAAAAAGGCCAAACGAAGACGTCGATATCTACAAAAGCGGCGTTCAGTTGTCAATCCAGACGAGAATTTTTATTTCTATTGGTTAATGGTGCTAACTGTATCAGTTTTATACAATCTGTGGACGTTAATTGTAAGACAGAGTTTTCCGGAGTTGCAAGTAAGTGTCAGAAGAACTTGACAGCTGTCAGTTTAGCTGCCGTCACTAACAAATGTCATATTCCATCCTTCTTTCAGAATGCAGTTCCGAAATTCTGGTTGCTGTGTGATATTCTAACCGATGTTGTTTTTGTTTTAGATATTGTTGTTCAACTGCGTACAGGTTATCTGGAGCAAGGCCTAATGGTAAGCCCACATAAACACAACATAAAGCAAACCACCTACAAATATGTATCTCTTTTGATATTTCATTAGGTATATGACGACGGGAAACTTGCCTGTCATTATATACGTTCCAGAGATTTTTTCCTCGATTTAGCCGCTTTGATTCCATTAGATTTACTCCAGCTGAAGATTGGGTCCCATCCACTTTTACGTTTTACGCGCTTTTTGAAAGTAATAATTTGCACTATTTATTGAAAAAAAAAAAAGAACACATACACATTTTTTGCTGTAGCTTTACTAAAAGTGATTTAATTTAAGGTTTATCGTTCCATAAAATTTTACTACATTGTCGAAAGTCGTACGGTTTGGCCAAATTTGTGGCGCGTTGTCAATTTAATTCATATTCTTTTGATTCTTGCACACTGGTTTGGCTGCTTTTATTATTTATTATCCGAAGCGGAAGGATTTCAAGTAAAATACAAACGAAACTCTTTTTCACTCAAAGAATGTGTTTAGACTGATTTTTGTTGTTTTTATTTTAGGGCGACTGGGTGTATCCCTATCGTCCAGGTGATTATGCAACATTGACACGAAAATATCTCGGAAGCCTTTACTGGTCGACGTTGACGTTGACCACAATTGGTGATCTACCGACACCCGAAACAAATGCTGAGTAAGTGAATTTTATATAAGAAAATATTTTAGTTTCTATTCTGCATTTTAATTAACATTAAGTTTGCTTATTTTTGGTTTACATTTTTTTAACGTTTTGAATCCTGTATAGAGTTAAGCCCATCACACTTTTTCAAGAAAACATTATTTTTGAGTTTAATTCCTGATTCCCTAGTCCATATTCATGCTTTCTTTCGCGTCTTCACGAAACTTTCAAAGCCAGCAAAACGACCCTCTTCCTATTCATAAAAACATTTTAATCTCAAAGGTTTAGTTTTTTTTTAAATTGTTGGTAGAATCATAGACAATTTGCATCTTCTGCTCGGCAAATTGTTGTCAATTCTTGTACCCGATCTAAGGCACGTTGCAGTTTTGCTGTTGATTCACTTAAAGTTTTGTCTGTTGCTAAATTGGCGGCGTCATAAGCAAATGTGGCAATCGTGATGCCTTGACCTGCGGTATATACAGGGTGGGCCATCTAGTGTTTTTTTTAAAATCATATGTTATTTTGACACTGACAGCTGTTTCCCGCTCGAAATCTTGAAAGAAACTCAGTATCACACCTCCGCGGAACGAAATGAGTCGCTTTACGTTTGAACAGCATTGGGAAATATTGAAAACCTATTTACCGAAGTGAGTGCTGTGTAGCCCAAACAGTGCGTTTTTTTAAAAGAAGTCTTGGCCGAAATGAAGAACTCACCGCGACTGCTGTACGCTGGTTCGTGAGACTGGTATACTAGTGGACAATACTCATGGTCCCCGTCGTCGTACGGTGCGCACAGATGAGAATGTGGCTACTGTGACTTAGAGTGTGAGACTCAATTCACGAACATCAACTCGCCATCGATGTCAACAGCTCAACATTTCACGTACTAGCCTGGATTATTCGCTTACAACGTCCAATTGATTCATCAAAGCTTTGTTATCGCTTCGCAGTTTGGGCCTTAGAGCAGCTTGAATTGGATAACGATTTTGGGCGAAAAATAATATTTTCTGACGAGGTGCATTTTCATCTCGGCGACTACGTTAACCGTTTACAAACAAAATTGTCGCATCTGGAGCTTGGAACACCCGCACGTTATTGTCGTTGTCGAGAAGTCAATGCGTCCACAGAGAGTGACAGTTTGGTGCGGATTGTGGACTGATGACATCATTGGACCATTTTTCTTCGAAAATGAGGCTGGGAACAACGTTTCGGTCAAAGGGGGCGTTACAGAGCCATTTTAACCGACTTTTTTTTTACTGAAATTGAAGAAATGTATTTGGACGACCTCTGATTCATGCTGGATGACGCGCCATGCCACACAGCCCATTCCACAATCTATCTTTTGCGCCCCAAATTCCCAAATCGTTTTATCGGCCGTCTTGGCGATGTTAATTGGCCGCCTCGGAGCTGCGATTTGACCCCTTTGGATTTTTTTTGTTGGTAACGGTGAAGAACCTGTTTTTTTCCCAACAATCCGGAAACGATTTAAGCATTTAAGGCCAATAGCATCCGAGAAATCCGTGAGCTGCAGCCCATAATTTTGTTCATTTTATTGCATTTTTAAAAGAAACTTGTATTTGACCCATCCTATATATCCGTCCATATCTGAACTTGAAGTTTTTTAAGTGGTGGTGAAGGTAACCCCACGTACAATCCCCATCTGGGAAGTCAGGTCCATTTATTAAGCCCCGATAGAATTCTGTGCCGGTAACTTTTTCCAGATTCTGAGCGCCACAGTTTCCCTAAGACAAAGCAAACTTCTGCTATCGTCTCTAGTCCAGGCTCCCAATTAATTCTTGGAAAAATTCTTTTAGATCTGTTCTCTAAAATATGTTGGAGCAACTTTAAAGGGATCGTTAACCACTGACAGGAGCTCTAGATAGCGCCATTGGCTAATCAGCTGTTCAGTTCCTCTGCCGCCATCTTAAACAAGAGATGAGCCCCGGTACAGACTCACTCGCCCTCCTCCCTCGTTTGCAACCGTCAACGACGTCCCATCGGATTGGTCATCCCAGGGAGCTCGGCTATCTGGTTTCACCACGGGATGTGAGAGTAGGGGACAGAGGCTAAGTGCAGACACTTGTGTCTCCATGATTTGCTTTACTGATCTTTGGAAACCAAGTATTTCTCAAAAGTTGGATCAAAAAGTCAGAAATATAACCTCCTCTTCACTTGGAATTTTAGATTGAGTAACTTTACTTTGTGGGCGCCGTGGCGTAGTGGGAAAGTGCGTCGTAGGAGTCTACGCTCGATGTTGTCGATTCGATTCCCGAAAAAACACCTAACATTTTTTCACGGCTCCACCACTTTCGAGTCACTGACTATGCTCAAAGAGTATAACTGTCTAGAAAAAGCTTCTCAATCTCGCCGTTCGGAGACGGCATTAAACTGTAGGTCCTCTCCAGTCGTGAAAGAACAATAGCACGCACAACACGAGTGGTTGCTGAGAAGTTTGGCCCAGGTCAACCTCGGACCGTAGCGCCGCCATTATTATTATATTATTATTAACTCTACAAATGAATATATGGGAGCCACCCCCTCAATTAACCTCATTTTTGAAATATTCTTACAAAAATGAAGATTTCCATCCAAAGCCGATGTCGATAGATTTATAAACGTCGTAACTGTAGAACTGTGACAAAAAGATAGACAAACTGTTTCTGTTGTCTGAATCCTTACAATCAAATAACTCCTCAAAATCTGAATAATCTCTCTTTTGTTTGTCTGGCTACAAACTTACTACAGCGATGCATTTATCTGTAACCAGCAAAAAGATAAACAAAGTCAAGTTTTAACAACTTTAACCGAGAAATGAAAGAAAGTTTCATCGAGTTACCCCATTAAAACTCCACTTGAGTCGAAAGTTGTGCAAACGTTATCACCCCAGTTGTTTATAAATCCGAATTCATGGTTGAAGGAGGAACCAAACGAAGTATAGCAGAACTGCTGCAGGCAGGCCTAGTTGTGTCGTGAATATTTTGTGAAAATTGGATTCTACAAGCGTGCACGGATGCAATACGTTCACAGGCGAGGAAATGAGTTGCAAACTGAGACTAAAAATACACCCTTGTCTGCACAGACCAGTAAGCACACTCGAGTGTAGTCGCTATCCCGAGGTTGTTCTAATTTTGAAAAACGGAAAATTAGTTCGCAACCGAACTAGGAGTCTGTGGACAAACTCATAGACAGTTTTGTACAATAGATATCGCTGGAGAGAAAACAATCCAAGCGGGCTCTAGACATTTGCACAAAGCGAAAGTGGTGTTGAGGGGAAGTTGAACATTTGTGAAAGACATGCGTTCCGTTACCATGTTTCGAATGCGATTTTTTACAAATTTGGAATGTGAAATTCATTGCGTTGCTCACTGACGCACTAATCTGGTCATATGTGTAGCTGTTATTTAGGAATCATGCAACTACGGCTTGAGAACATTTCATGTCACAGAATTTTAATGATTCAATAATTTTGTGCATCGCTGTTGGTGGATCCTAATTTGGATGGTGTGTTCGAATTGCAACGTGGTTTCAAATGTTGAATAGAAAACTGAGCTATCCAACAAACTAATTAAGGAATAGTGAGAATCAGCAGATTTACATTAAGTGAGTGTATGTACGAGATAGATAGATGTATGAAATATTTTCTAATATTTGTTGCAAACGCTAGACAAGTCCACTGGCGAAGCTTCGGTGTCGTGGAGTAGGACGCTACTCCACACGCTACGGACTTGTCCAGTGACCCTGTCTAGTGTATTCAATATACTCAACTGCTAGCTTTGTTTATAGTACAGTAAACAGACTATAGCCGGGTTTGTTTGAGTTCTAATTATATAAGGATCCTGTTTTTATGTGGTTTATGCTGTCAGGTAGACAGCTTACTTACTTACTTAGTAGGCCTACGACCCATGTAGGGTCTGAGCCTGATAAATCGCTGCCTTCCATCGTTGACGATCCTGGGTACGCTGCTTCCAGTCATCAAGACCAAGCTGTCTTACGTCCGCGATGACTTGGTCTTTGTACCGGAGGTTCGGTCTTCCTCTCCTTCTCGAACCAGGAGGCTCGGATTCGAAGACCCTCTTCGCTGGAGCGTTGTTGTCCATGCGCTCGATGTGGCCGAGCCAGTGCAGTCGACGGATTTTTGCTTCCGTCTTCCGGACTACATCCACATCCTGGTACAGCTCATAGAGTTCGCGGTTGTGTCTTCTCCTCCACTCGCCTTCCTCGCAGACGGGACCATATATCCGACGTAGACTTTTTCTTTCAAAGGCACCAAGAATCAGCTCCGCAGTTCTGCTTAGTATCCAGTGTCAGGTAGACAGCTATCGTCCATTTTTACAGACGATTGGGCAAGAAATAATACCCCACGGCGCAAGCTTGTTTTTGCACGGCTTAGCTGTTGTCAACGTACTTGTACACCAGTCGGTTGCATACAAAATCTTGTACCTTTTGATAGTTATTACAGATATTAAGTCTGGTCGAGGACGTCAAAGAAAAAACTTTTTCCTACCATCTCTTGAGCGAGTAAGAAATTTTCCTATGCGACCATTTTCAGTTACGTAAAAGTTCACAAGCTCTTGACAGTAGGTATCGTTGTGTAGGTGATCCAGCACAGATTACTAAAATACACCATAGTAGTGTTTTATAGGTTTAAGACAATAATGTGAAAATCAAGTTGTGTCCTCTTTCCCTAATTTTTGAGTATAGTCCACCAAAAAATCTAACAAATTTTAAAATAACGAGATATTGGATTTTAGGGTTGAACAAAAATATGCTTACAGTACCTCACAAAATTTCGCGTACACCTATCAAAACAAAGAAAAACACGGTTAGAGTTTGCTAACGCAGAAAATTGTGGTATGTTTTCGAATGGAACAACAACAAATCTTTTTGGATCAAATGATGACTAAATGATGATTTTTAAAGAAAAGAACATCATATCAACCATTGATATTGTGTGATATTGTGATGTTGTATGACTTCAAATAAAAAATTAATAAAATAAAACAAAAAAAAAAAATATCTGCAGGGATTACAAATTCATAGCGTCATCGAAAAAGTTGGATATTTTAATATTTTCAAATGAAATTTACGAAGTTCCGCAGAAAAGAAATAAACTGGGCAAATGCGAGTTGTACTCGCACGGCAAAGGTTCCGTCGCATAAATATTTGTTGATGGAAGCATTTTTGAATATCGGGCGAAGAATTCAAGTTATTTGAACTTGAACTTGAAATCAACCATTCATTACTACATTCGTGCATACAACCAAACAAACAGCCATCCTATACCTCTAAAAAAATGTATCTTAGACAGAAAATCCCTTCCATCATATCGAATCACTGCTCATGCCTGCGGTGTGAACATTGCTGTTGGGCATTTAGGGGTTGAAATGAATATCATGTGAGAGGTAACACTTATCATCGTTTTGAGTCGTCGATCTTCTCCTTCTTCTTGGGGCGCTACAGTCCGAGGGGGACCTGGGCGTCACTAAACATGCCTCTCCAGCCAGCACGATCTTTCGCCAGCTGTCTCCAGTTTTGCACACCAAGCCGACCGAGGTTCCCCTCGACTTGTGTGTGCCACCTTGTTCGTGGACGTCCTCTATTGCGTTGTCCCACAGGCACAGAGTCGAAGACTCTTCGGGCCGGAGCTAAGTTGTCCATACGCTAGCTAGGCCTAGCCATCATAGGCTTTGGATCTGTAGACGCCTGGCTAGATTCATGTCGCTGTACAGCCCATATAGTTCGTGGTTGACCTTCTCCTCCAAATGCCGTCAACGCAAACAGGACATATGTAGATCGCGCGCAGAACTTTTCTCTCGAAAAGACCAAGAGACTGTTCATCCGCTTGGGATATTGTCCATGCCTCTGCGCCGTACAACAGGACTGGGCTGATCAAGGTCTTGTATAGAGTCAGCTTGGTCTTTCGAGAGAGGGCTCTACTACTCAATTGCCTTTTGAGCGCAAAAAAACAGCGGTTGACAAGAGTTATTCTGCGTTTGATCTCGGTACTGATGTTGTTTGTACTTTTTACTGCGGAGCCAAGGTAGACGAAGTCCTTAACTACCTCAAAGTGTTCGCTCCCTATGCTGACGTTCTGGCCAAGTCGTTGATGTTGTGCGTCCTTTCTCGATGACAGTATATACTTGGTTTTAACGCCAGACCCATTTTAGCCACTTCCGCTTTAGTGCCAGCAAACGCATCATTGACGGCTGGCTGTGTTCGCCCAATCACGCCGATGTCATCCACGTAGGTTAGCAGTTGAACAAACTTTTGAAAGATCGTGCCTCTTGTGTTGGTCAGTCAGTTTTGCACGATCTTCTCAAGAACGATGTTAAAAAAATCACATCGTCGATCACAGCATGGAATTGTCATTGGTCAACGTCAACGTAGCAATTTTTTTGTCGCGCACCAATTAGAGGTTACATTTACAAATCTACGCAAAGTGCTTAATTTTTTATATGATTTCAAAATTATTTATTTTTTGTAAACAAGAAATACAGACTTTTCAGAAAATGTATAGGATGTTATGCCTTTGAAGAGAAACTTTAATAAATTTTAAGAAATTGCTTGGTTTCACTTCTAGTTCCAAAGAAAATTAAGAACAAATAATTCATGACGAATTTTGATATGGAAATTTTCGAAATTTTCGTGTATGCATATATCACGCTTAACTCCACCCTACGTGATATGACGTGGCGTGATATGACGTGGCGTGATATGACGTGACGTGAGATGGCATAGAATGACGTGACGTAATGCGACACGAAATGAGATGACGTGATGCGAAGTTACGTGATATCACCTCACGCCACCCTCACGTAAGCTCACGTCACCCTCACGTCAACTCACGTCACATCACGTCACCTCACGTTAAACTCACGTCACCTCACGTCACCCTCATGTCACCTCACGTTAAACTCACGTCACCTCATATCACCCTCACGTTAACTTACATCACCCTCACGTCACCTCACGTTAAACTCACGTCATCGCACATCACCCTCACGTCACCTCACGTTAAACTCACGTCACCTCACGTCACCTCAGGTTAAACTCACGTCACATCACGTTAAACTCACGTCACCCTCATGCCACCTCACATCACCCTCATGTCACCTCACATCACCCTCACTACACCTCACGTCACTCTCACGTCAGCTCACATCCCCTCACGTTAAACTCACGTCACTCTCACGTCACCTCACGTCACCCTCACGTTAAACTCACGTCACCTCACATCAACCTCACGTCACGTCACGTCATGTCATGTCATATCACGTCATGTCATGTCGTCATATCACGTAATATCACGTCACGTCACCTCATATCACGTCATATAATATCACATATTACGTATCATCACGCCATGTCACATAACTCCGCGCCAAGTCACATCACGTAAGGTGGTATTAAGCGTGATATATGCATACACGAAAATTTCGAAGAGACCCTCCATATCAAAATTCGTCAATGAATTATTTGTTCTTAATTTTCTTTGGAACTAGAAGTGAAACCAACCAATTTCCTCAAATTCATTAAAGTTTGTTTTCACAGGCAGAACATCCTATATAGATTCTGAAAAGTCTATATTTCTAGTTTACAAAAAATAAATAATTTTTGAAATCGTATAAAAGATGTGTACTTTGCGTAGATTTATAAATGTAACCTCTAATTGGTGCACGAAAAAACAATTGCAAATTTCAATACAATTACATATACGAGTAGTGGCAAATAATTGTCTTCAATGACTGTGTAAAACAGTTGGCATTAGTTCAATTTAAATACTAAATTAATTGAAAATTTAATGAATTAATTGTACGTATGAAGCTGATATTTCAATCGTTGGGTACGCTTTCGTTTTCACAAATTTTACAAATCTTTGACGTTAGGCAAAAAGGTCTTAAATCGGAAACTGCAGTTTTTCGTAAGACCAAATTGAAAATAGATTCATTGTTTGCAAATCGGGATTAAATGTATTCCGAAAAAAAACTGGGCAAGTACGAATTGAACTCGCACGGGGAAGGTCGCATAATATTGATGGATGATTTCTGAATATCAAACGACGTTGCCAAACTATTTGAGTTGAATTTTCTTCTAACTTCAACCCAAATCAACCCTTCATTCACCATTCATAGATCCAATCAAACAATCCTTCATCCATACACATATCTATACCTCTATCCAAGTTTATCCAACACAGAAAATCCCTTCCACCATACGCATACCTAATCATTGCTCATGCCTGCGGTGTGCGTCTTCATTTCTGTTGGGCGTTTAGGGGTGAGATCGAAAAGATAACACTCATCAACGAATAGTGGCCGAACACAGCATGAAATTATGTGTGAAAATGAAAATTGTTCTCATTTTAAATCTTAGATATCTCAAAATTTCAACATAAATCGATATTTTGAAATTTATCATTTCTTAATGCTTACATTGATGTCTTCAAAACTGCGTTTTCAGATCTTCAAAATTCGCATGTCGATGATTGACCGTTTTTTGCCAATATCTCCAAAACCATTAGGGCCAGAATGCTCGGAATTGTTTTAAATGAAAGTACTCAATGAAGCCAAGTTTTTGTGATTTTTTCACTTTGGTTTAGAAATGGCAGGGGGGGACGCATTTAAAAAAACTTTGGGGCTCCATATTTTCCAAACGGTATTTTGGATAAAAAAGTGTTGAAAGAAACCTCCACCTCATTTCGAAAGATCTCTCGATTCGATGGGGTGCGACAATTTTTCCAAATTAATGTCAACTTCACCTGTATTGGAGCCACCCCAAATGGCCCCACTTTTTAAAATCGCTGCATAGGCAATGACATCTAGGTCTGAAGTACCTAATTCCAAAATTTCATGCCGATATCTTCATAAACTCCGGAGATAAAAATGTGTGACAGACACGACGGACGGACGGACGGACGGAAGGACGGACACCGAAAATATTAAGGTTCCGTTTTTGTACACGGAACCTTAAAAAGACCCTACTTTGGAATTATTACTTTTAAAAAGATTGTGATCCAAGTAACTTAGTAACAAACTTCTACTTAGTTTGCCATTGACGGTGTTATAATGCCCCAAAGCAGCTTAAAACAACTCCCAAATTTCTCGATCTAAATCCGATTCAAAACCTACAGCATGAGATAACACTGCTGCATGAAGTAAGTGCTTCCTTTTTATTATTATGGTTGAGGGTATATTGCACCGCGACCTTTAAGATCTACTGTGCCCCCTTTCAATACCTTAGCACAATTACGAGTTCCCCTCAAATGCAGTTCTTTTCAGAGTTGTATTGTGGGTAATGGACTCCAATTGCGCATAGGTGAAGAAATCTGTTCTAGAGTATTCTTTCTAAGCCAGTTTCCTTCAGGAATCTGAGAATGAGAGATGGTTCTAGTGATTGCATTTCTTCTTCTGATAGTAGGTACTTGCCCAGACTTCTTTTTCTTTTGTGGGCTAGTGCCTCACAAAATCCCAATATATGTTCTGGAATTTCATTAAATTCTCCACCAAATCTGCAGAGATCTTCTTCTGATACCCCTAGTTTCCTTAGATGCTCCCTGAGTCTACAGTGCCCCGTTAGGAAGCCTGTTAGGATACGGAGGTTATTCTTGCTCATTTTGATGCATGCCTCGAATCTCTTCCGGTTATATTGCCCTAGGAGTTTCTTGGCCTGCTTCATTCCACGAGCGTTATTCCAGGTTTCTTTCCGATTCCTTCTTTCCAGTTCCCTGAATTCTTCTCTGAGGAGATGGTCTCCTACAGCGCAGAATGGTTCAGGGCCTATGAAGGGTTCTGATACTCCTTTCCTTGCCAGGGAGTCGGCCATTTCGTTGCCTTCTATCCGAGGTGGCCAGGTATCCAGCAGAGTTTTACTCGGTTTCTCCTATTTAATTCTTTGAGCTTTTGCAAGCATTCCCGTACAAGATTGGATTTGATGGCGTAGGAGACCAGTGCCATAATAGCGGTTCGACTGTCCGAAATTGGTATAGTTCCTTTCAAGATTGATCTGAACGCATCTGTCTATGGCATAAATTTCCGCTTGAAATTTTTTTGGAAATTGGAAAATTTCCTAATCACGTCATCTTTCGGAATGGCCAGGAGTGGTAGCTTTTTGACTAGTGCGTCGAATTGCCTCGATGTAATGCACCTGTCTGTACCTATCCTTTAATGAACAGCAGACCAAATCAATCAATTTCAATCAGCTTTAAAAAGCATTCTGTCATCTATTACGGGAAAACCTGTAAAATCCATGCCATGCCATGCCCTTCAAGCTATCATAGACGCTGCAAGGGGTGCTACCTGACACTGAAACTTAATTTTTTATCTTTTTTGTTTAGAATTTTAGATATAACTTGAATTAAATTGTAGTTTCAGTATCGTACATTAAAATTAAGTAATTTTTTATATTTCGCTATGAAATAGCCTGTTATGTTAAATATGTATGATTGAAAATAGATTTCTGTTTTTTAAAATTAATTACAAAAGTGTAAGTTTAGTTTTGTGAGGTTCTATATGCAAAAACGTTTCGTCCATTTGGGTAGTCCTTTTCAGTTCCGCACTTTATATTTAAGAAATATCACATCAAACATTTTGATTTAATAATTTCGTTGACAATTTGTTTTTAAGACCATCTTACTCGGTGGACGGCCCAAGATCCTTACCAAGACGTGGTATAAAGTCAAGATTACTGCAATTCGGTTCAAACTACGGGTATGACATGATTAAACAAAATATTTAAGCATTAAGCAAATAGTTGACAAGATGACAAATATTATATTAATGATCGTTGGGGCTGTCCGCCTAGTAATCCGTGGTGTAACTTATCAAAAATCAATTTGAAAAATGTGGAATGTATTCAAAACTCTTTGCCACTGTTTTAAACAAAGTTTTCGAATGGAGTGTTTTTTTCTTGCTCGAATGTGAAAGCGACAGCCTTCAACGGTTAATGATATAATATAAATGACATCATCCATGTGAAACTCTCTTTTTGAAAAATGAAAAAGAAAATTCGAAAACTTTGAGTTTTAAAAAGTGGACCACTTGAAAGTGGACTTTGATCTAATGGATTCTTTTTCCGTTTTTATTGCAGATATATTTTTACGATTGTTAGCTACTTAATAGGTGTATTTATATTTGCAACTATCGTTGGTCAAGTTGGAAACGTGATAACGAATCGCAATGCAAACCGTCTAGAGTTCGAGAGACTTCTGGACGGTGCCAAGACGTATATGCGTCATCATAAAGTACCTGGTGGTATGAAACGACGAGTCCTTCGTTGGTACGACTACAGTTGGTCCCGCGGTCGCATTCAAGGCGGTGGTGACATAAATACAGCTTTGGGATTATTGCCTGATAAGCTGAAAACCGAATTGGCCTTACATGTTAATCTAAGTGTTCTGAAAAAAGTAACTATTTTCCAAGAGTGTCAGCCAGAGTTCCTACACGATTTAGTACTAAAGATGAAAGCGTATATTTTTACACCAGGCGACTCGATATGTCGCAAAGGAGAGGTGGCGAGGGAGATGTTCATTATAGCGGATGGTATCTTGGAGGTACTGAGTGAGACAGGTAAGGTCCTGACGACAATGAAGGCTGGTGACTTTTTTGGTGAAATAGGAATCCTCAATCTCGATGGTCTAAACAAGTGAGAAGAAGTCTCTGAGTCGTGTTTCCAGATCAAACCTTGAATACATTTCTTTCGATTCTAGGCGAACAGCAGATGTTCGTTCTGTGGGGTATTCGGAGCTGTTTTCACTGTCCCGAGAAGACGTGCTCGCGGCGATGAAAGATTACCCCGAGGCTCAGGAAATTTTACAGTCCTTAGGTCGGAAGCGTCTGATGGAGGTCCGATGTGTGAACAAGCGGCATGCGAAAGCACAGAGTGATAAAGAAGCGGCTAATCATCCACCACCGCCCCATAGCCATAACCAAAGTGAACCAGGACATTCTGGGGAGAGTGGATCCAGAAGTATGGTGGAAAAAATCCGACGTGACGTTAAGGGCTTTAAAAGTGTTCTGAAAAAATCGCGGTAAGTCCACCCTTTTTACTGTATTCATCATAATTGACTGGCTCTTCTCAATCAAGAGCCCTGAAGCGAAGCAATGAATCACTTGAAATGCAACCACTTCATAGTGGAGTGCAGAAGAATGAGAAGGCACCGATGAAACGTATTTCACGCGTGTACTCTGATGAAAAAGACCGACACGAGGAACCATCAGACCATCGTGAGAAGACACCCAGCCCCATTGGAGCTGGGCTGCCTTTGTTGCAGCGCCTGCGGCTGCTCAAAGAGAAACAGGTACAGATAGTCGCTTGTTGAATGTGGTAGAGATGCTTTAAAAAAAATCATGCAAGGCGGTAATTTTAATTAAGGTCACCTTTAAGTAAAATATTTTGGTTTATCTTCTTTTTTTTGGTTATGTCGAAACCTGCTTATAATCTTGATTTTAAGTACAGCAATTCCTGGGAGGGAAAGAACCTGGATTGTAAACATTTTTTGTGAAGGTATAGATTACGAGATGTTTCAGAATGATTTGAAATTAAAAACACGGACACCTCTTTCTTCCGATGATCAGTGTGGTTAGTGTGTACTTATGCTCAAACTTTCCACGGTGTTTTTTACACTACTGGAGCACTCAGACTCAAAACTGGTCCATTGTACTGCCATGTAGCAACGGCACTGGAATCCGTTAATTTGATCACAACGGCAAATGGTGACTGGACCAGATTCGATTTCACTGGGATTCGAACCTGGGACTCCTCTAACTTGGGGCAGGCACATAATCAACAGCGTCATCCAGTCGTATACGTTGAGCCGGATTTTGGATTATATTCTTTAATAATTTCCGCACATTCGACAAGCGCAGAACGATGCATGATGAAATGGCAAACGTTAGTGAATATTTTGACACCTGAATGTCATTGGTAGCGTTGACAGCTGCTGAAACGTGACAGAAAACTGTCATTGCTTCCTGGTCACCCTTTAACATTGCCAGCCATGACGTAGCGGGTACGTGCGTGGACTTCTACTGTATGTTCGATTCCGGACACAATAACTTTCAGATTCACTCCGGGGTCTCTGGCAATGTTCAAAGAGTATAACTTTCGAGAACATTTTCTTCAATTTCGACATTCGCAGTTGGTGTTTAACAGTAAATCCTCTTTACTCATGTGAAAACAGCACGAAAAACGTAAGAAGTCAGGCCCAAATCTACCCCGGGGTGTAGCGCCATCCGAAAAATAAGAAGCAGAATGGATGTCCTTTGCTAGATGCAATCAAAAACTCCAGTTCCAACATGTTTACTGCACTTGTTCGTGTTTAAAAGATACATAAAATGAGTTTCAAAAAATGATTCAGGATGATTTTCTTAGTTTTGAATTACCGTTCAAATGAAGCACCACCGTTCGCTTTTAATTCAATAAAAATAATAGATTTTATTTTGCTCGTTTATTTGACGTTTCATTCATTGGTAGCTAAGTTGGCTGCCATTGAAGCAGGGCTATGTTCGTATGGTGACAAAGATTTGAAAACGTCATTAACTCAAATCTCTTCGTAGAACTATAAAACAGATGCCGAACGAGAACTTTTATAGTTCCTTAATTAGCAGGTAACCTCGCAAATACCATTACCACCCAGCCTTCACATTTCCCTCTCACATCACTCGCCTCCACATCCATTCCCGGGATTGCTGTACGAAACGCGTTTAAGGTTCAATTTGAAGAAATAAGCTTTTGCTTGCTAAAGCATGTACCCACTGTCATGCTGACCTATACGAAATGATTTCACGATGAAGCCGAGGCATTTATCTGGTACATGTGTGGTTTATGGGTTAAACTAAGACCCCCAGCTCAGCTCAGTTAAATTCCTCATTTTCATCTGTCAAATTACATCGTATGCGAAAGTAGCTTAAGTCGTACATACTAGGCATAAAAGAAATATACATTTGCTGTAAATGATCAGTGCTTTTGACATGCCACATTGTAGCGATAGTTAAGTTCTTCTGTTTTGTCAGGTTTTTACAGCGCGGACTCGTAAGTATGCCAAGACATTCATAAATATACGTATGTGCTGCGAACGTGCATGTAACGCTTCAAAAGTTCTCATCACAACGTCACAGGAGATTTTATTTTTATTTTTATTTTTGTATTTTCTTTATTTTAATGTCACGCTATAAACAGAAAAATGCAAGCGTATCTCATAAAACAAGGCTGATTTCATTTATGTCCTACACGACTGATTATTTTTTTGGTTTGTCTGTCTGTTTTGGTTGTGTTTTTGGTTTCATTTGCAAGACCCAATTTTAATGTCGTCTACCCCACTCCTAAAGTAGTTTTGTATGTGTTTTTATGTGTTTTGCACTAGGATCGCGAAGAGCGAGAAGTTAAGTCCACACCACCACAGAAATCACCACCTCACTCAATTGTAACATCTACGTTGTCACCACAGGAATCGATACAGGAAGAGCCGGATCAGGAGATGATAGAGGCACCGCCAATTCTACAGCGACTGCAACAGTTGAGGGCTAAGAATGAGTTGAATGCGAAAGAGCCCCTCTTGACGGTAATTACATGTGAAAAATGCCCCAAAACACGCAACACCAGCACATGTTTACTTTATTTTTGTTTTTCTTTTCGTCTTTCTTATTTCCTTCGAGCTGTGTATGAATCAAATTGCTTCTTGAAATAATCAAACTTAGCGTTCGCGTGAATTGAATGGCGCTCGTAAAGCACGATGGCAATGAATTCTCATAACAAATTGTGTGGTGCATGTGGACGCAATCATTGCCGAGGCAAAAGGATCTTTGAATGCACTGCGGAAGCTCTTTCTTTGCTTTATATGCCACGGCTCCTCTAAAGACACTTACACTCACGACTGTGTACTCACTTGACGGCATTATGCATAGGAATGTAGTTATCAAAGGAATGGCGCTAATAAATTCTCTCACTTTAGGACCGTATTAACTGAGGCTTGCCTGTTGGTTGGAGGTCAGAGCATGGTCGTAGTTGTGTGTGCGTTATGCGGACTTATCGTGTCTTCTGTTAGGGGAGCATTATTTAGGAGTCGTCCAGGAAAGTGTTTTTGTTTGCGCTCTTTGACTTTCAACGGGTACACAAATCAAGAGCTAGTATTCAGTCAAATGTACGTGGACGTTGAGGATAAATGTTAGAGTGCAGCAAGAGGCGGATCCATAAATGTCTGTCGTTTTGAAACTATCGGTCTTTTGTTATGGGCGTTCGTGTCAGCATATCAGAGTGGTCTACAGCACGTGGCTAGTAACAGAGTTGTTTTCTTGGAAAATGCCTTGCATTGTTCTTCGACATGAAAATTAATGTTGGAAATTATCGTAAAACAATCTCTCATTTTTTTGTAAAATTAATGAAAATTGGAAATGCTTCATCGAATGAAAATTAAGGTTATCGTCAATTAGTTGAACAATTTGAAACACCGCTTTGTTTTTATAAAAAAAAAAAAAACAAAAAAAGCAAAAAAAGCTGATTGTTTTAAGATTCAAGATTCAGTTCAAATCATTCAGAAAATTTTGAGCAACTTCACATGTTGTTCGCTCTCCTTAATTGTTGAATTTGAAATTGAATGCCTTCCGAAATCGTTTGGAAGCTCTAAACAATGTTTCATATCGATTTCGTGACCATATCGATTTCGCTTGCAGTGCATTGGTATAGGTTTGGTTAGGTTGTTGGGTTGCCCATGAGCGCTCTTTGTTTCAAGTCGATAGTTGTTTTTTGTTTCTGCGTCCTGGAACATTCGCCGCAAAACAAGAGACCCCGGTTCTTAGACTAGGTGGTGTTTTTCGCTCCAGTCACCAGAATCTTTGACTCGGCTTCTTAGCATAATATAACGAGTTGAAAACGGCTTGCAAGTTTTGTTAGTAATTATGCCGCCCATCTACAGTTGAACAGACAAAATAAAACGTCAGCGTTACTGCTTTATCAGGCGGATTCTACAGGGTAGGCCAAATACAAGGTCTTTTTAAAAATGCAATAAGATGAATAAAATTAAATTTTTCCATGTATTATGGCTTTATTAGTAAGAACAAACATTTTCATTAATTACGAAAACAACGTCCTTCAAGTGGCTGCCTCGGCTGGCTTCGCAGTAGCGCATTCTAATAATAATAATAATGGCGGCGCTACAGTCCGAGATGGACCTGGGCCTAACTTCTCACCAACCACTCGTGTTGGGCGTGCTATTGTTCTCTCACGAGTAGAGAAAAAATGTTTGATGTTTTTTTCGAGATTCGAACCGACGACCTTGAGTGTAGCAGTCGACGCACCTACCCACTACACCACGGAGTAGCGCATTCTGTCACCCGAATTTTCCAAGACCTTGTTGATGGTTTTGGGCTAAAAGTCACAGATTGCTAGGATGTTATTGGCCTTAAGTGCTTGAATCGTTTTGGGATAGTTGGCATAACATCGGTTGTTCACGTTTCCCCACAAAAAAAAATCCAAAGGAGTCAAATCGCAGCTCCGAAGCGGCCAATTGGGAATTTGGTGCGCAAAAGATCGTTTGTGACATGGACTGTGTGGCATGGCGCACCATCCTACATGAACCTTATGTCGTCCATATCAATGTCTTCAATTTCAATAAAAAAAAAGTCGGTTATAAGTCGTTATAGCTCTGTAACCCCCACCGTTGAGCGAAACGCTGTTCTCACCCTCATTTTCTAAGAAAAGTGGTCCAATGATACCGCCATTCCAAAATCCGCACTCTCTGTGGATGCATTGGCTTCTCGACGATAACGTGCGGGTTTTCCGTTTCCCGAGCCCCAGATGCGGCAGTTTTGATTGCTAACGTGGCCACCGAGATGAAAATGCGCCTTATCAGAAAAGATGATTTTTCGCCCAACACCGTTGGCCAATTCAAGCGGCTCTAAGTTCCAAACTGCAAAGCGATAACGAAGCGGATGGTCGCGCGCCTTTAATTGTTGAGCCAATTGGACCTTGTAAGCGAAGAACCTAAGATCTTTGTGCAAAATTCTATTGAGATCGATGGCGAGTTGATGTTCGTGAATTGAGTCTCACAATCTCGGCCACAGCAGCCATATTCTAATCTGTGTTGTCCACTAGCATACCAGTCTCACGAAATTACGTACAGAAGTCCCGGTTGTTGCTTCATTTCGGATAAAACTTATTTTCAAAAAACGCACTGTGATTCAAAACAACCTATGATTAAAAAAACTACTAGATAGCCCACCCTGTAGAACAGTCATTCTAAACTGTTCCACGTGACACATGGTATAGAGCTTGTCACACAATTGATCTATTGAAAAGGAATATCGGTAATTGTGTAATCTAGAGGTCCAGTCAACTGAACACCTCTCTCATACGGTCGTTAGTTTATCCTAAGAAATCAACAAAGTTAGAGCAGCTCAGGAACAATATCGAACGCGAATTTGTCAACAGTGGGGCTGAAATGTATGAAAGAGTGACGGAAAATTGATTCAAAAAATTATATGAACGAGATAGAATTAAATAAATTTAATTTTACTCCGCCTGAAATAAATTTCAGACCCATGTCTCAATTGTTCCAACTTTTATTTAGATACGAAGTAGTTATGTCCTTCGTAGTCATATAACCCATTTACATTCTTTTACCAACACTAAATTTCATATTATTCGTTTAATGTAAAATTTGTTAAGACTAAAGACGAGAATCAAATGTCCACAGATTGGTTACCGTTACAAACCATAAAACCATCGTTATTGCCGTTGATGTGACAATTTATTTTATGTTGGGTTCTCTAAAATTGTCTTTGTGGACAGAAATTAGATGAAATCAAAAGGCTCTTGTTTTTTAAAAAGAATTATCTGTGTCCTGTCACACCTGCATATATGGTTAAAGAAAAAGGGTTATAGAGTTTAAAAAAATTTCAAAAGTTTTTGCTTAAAAAGTTGGGGTGTTTTTTGCTGCTTAAATAACTGATGTAATTACATTTGCATTCATAATTTTCTTTTTGTGAAGAGAAAGAGATTACATTGCCTCAAAAATGCTTGCTTTCATTCATTAATTATCTTTTCTTTTCAAGTAGTTTCAACAATAAAATTGAAGAAACCTTTTTGCTGTTGCTAATTAATTCATTCAATATGTTACGTGAAGCTATTGTCTCTCATTTTTAATGGCAATTTAAAACTAACTTCTAAATTTAGAGGAATTTTCTGTTCAATCACAACCTTCCACCTTTGGTTTAATTTTATGTGATTCTTCATTATTCCCGAAATTGACTTTACATCTCCGTTTTAGGAACCAAGTGGAGCGCCATCACATGAGACAACATCACTGACATCTCCATCATTTCAACACTCGCCCGAGTACACACAACTACCAACAACTCGAGCACCTCAAAAGCCAGAAAACACACCAACAACTGTCAGCAGTGGTGACGTCAATCTGACCACACCAAGCCTGACTACGTCCAAGCCCACCATGAAGGTGTCATTCAAACAACGTATTCAACAACTGCAATCGGGTACCTGTGACCACACCGCATCATCGTCTGGGAAGACCGCTCCTGCTGCTGAACCGCCCCCCAAGCCACTATCAACTGACAACCACGAGCGTAACAAAATGTCAAAAATAATCCCGACAATATCGAATAATCTCACAAAGGCCTCAACCAGCCTCACTTTGTGCGGTCAGAAGCTCAGCAAGTCGACAGCGCACACGTCAGATACCTCAATACGACCGTGGTCGAAATTGAAATTCGCCACACTTATGCCATCCAATAGCTACACGAGCTTAACCAACTACGGCACTGAGAGTGAGTACAAGCCGATTAAGAACCACTCAGCCGAGAGCATCGCAGTGGTGGCGGGTAAGACAACGCCTGCAGTTAGTAGTAGTCTCTTCCTGAAGCCCTCGCCTGCGCCGGCCTCGGGTGCCAAAAGGAAAACGATTAAGTCATTCAATTTGGGGGCGAAACCAAAGCTTTACAACTCGGTCTTTGATTTATCTCCCGAATACAATGGCTTGCCGTTTGTCAAACGCCTTAAAATACTCAATGAACGACAGAAGCTGGCCGAACTGGAGACCGCTCTGCAGACGCGCAGTTTCAGTTTGGACAATGCGAAGAGCCAGATCGAAGTACCCTTCTTGGAGTCCCTCTATCGGAGCAATAGCGACACATCAGGCATCTACTCACACCTTATGCCGGCTGCGGATTCATCGGCAACCACAAGAGACAAGCTAACGCTGTGCCTGCAAGAGTGCTCACCACTTAGTCCAGAATCGAATGAGACTGTGGAAAGAAGAAAACTAAAGAGTATCTTAAAGAAATTGAGTAAAAGCAATGATGGTAGTCCGCGACCACATCTCGATCATCCCAAGGGTCTGCTTAGGGCGCCAACACTTGAAGGGTACGTGGCCAGACACAGCAAATTGCTGAAGAGTGTAACCTTCAATTCGACTCTTTCTAGCCCACCACTAAGTGCCAACAGTGTCGGCAGCTATAGTGCTGACGGCACTGCACAATCCGAACGTTTTTTATTTCCTTCTGTTATTGCGTCATCGAATGATGCATGTAAATATAAATTATTATCCCCACCCGTTGCACATAACTATGAAGCAAGTAACAGTGAAGACAGTGAGTCCAGGAATGCATTAGAATTGCCTTCGATTTCGAGTAAAGAAGGACAATCGAATGGACACAAATTCAATGTCACTCAGCAACAAGTTAACAATATCCAAGGTAATTTGATTTGCTTACACTGTTTTGTATCGATTTTCGACGACACAACATTTTTAAATACCACTGTATGCAATTTTTTTTTCACGCCGGTAAAATCCCATTTTATTTTTTAAATTATGCATTTTCTAGGTTTACCGGACCCTAATGAATACTTTAGTCAAATCCTAAGCGGAATCAATAACGTCATATCGTCACAAATGCGGGAGATGCATCTAAAGTTCGAGAGTCAGTTCCTGATGATGCAGTCTGAAGTGCAGAAGCGCGACGCAATTATATCATGTTTGCAGTGTAAAATCAATTCAATGCGGTCGCAGGACACCTCCGGGGATTGTGACTTCCAACTCGGCAGCGCTTCAGTCGCCTGCGCTGGCTCAAGGACGACTGAAGAGGAGTCAATACAAGTGGAGAACGATAGTTCCGGCTCTTCGGGCGAGCTTCTCTTCATGGTAGGCGCGATAAGTCCCTAAATTCATTTTCTAACCTAATTCTCAACATTTCACAGCGAGGTGACTCACTGGACACGGTTTTTGCTTCATCTCCTCCTCCCTATTGTGAACTGGTTCCTTGTAACTCCCCCAGCACCAGCGGGCAACTCAACGTCGCCGAAGCGGTCGAGTGCAATCGTATTTCTAAGAGTTCGTCAACCAAATCCCTGATACCCGACGTAATGGTATCGAATGTGACTGGAAATCTGCGCCCACTATCGAACAATATAATTCTGGATATTGGCGAGAGTTCCAGTTCCAGCTCGAGTACAACGTCAAGCAACTCGAACCTGAACGACGACGAAGAACCCGAAGAACCCGAACGAAATGTCCATCATAACGACTGGGAGGTGCGTATGCTGGCCGCCGAAATGGATCGACAAGAGAGAAAACGCGGCCAATCCCTATCCGATAATGTAGCCGAACTAAAGCGCTACGGCAGACTACTGCATCGACGAAGAAAACTAAGCGATACCGAGACCGAATTCAGCGAGACAGACGTTGAGAACGTTCAGACCAGACCTCGAGCCAGCAGCCTAGATCAATTCAACCTGAGGTACGGCATCGGTAGGGGCATCTTCAAGGCGATGAGCATCGACAGGGGCAAGGATAAACTCTGAGTTTTATCAACATTATTTCAATTGTTCTCCATGTGGCAAGGAAAGGAAATAAGCACGAGAATCATATACCTCCTCATGTCTTACAGGTTAATAATTTGAAATACAAACAGAATCTAATAGCTTTAAACAGAACCTTTTAACATAACTATAGATACTAGTCACAAGATACAAGAGATATTATACATATATACTTATATACGTAGGTGTAAGATACGTTAGGGGCGACTTTAGGTAGCGCGCGAGATCTCTGGGCGGTGCGGAGTGGCCTGGGGAGGGAGTGGCATTGTATCTCTCGAATAGGTCTTAGGTAGTCTAATTTGTTGTTGTATATTCGCTTGTGTAATCGGAAATTAATTGTAGCTTCAACGTTAAGCAATAAGGAAATATCATCCGTAAATCTTACTCTATCCTGGTCCTTCCTCAGTGCCATTTCGCTGTGTCCCTCACTCTCTAAGCATAAGATACCGCGTAATGTGAGTCTGTGTTTGTGATTTGAAAGCTTTTGATACATCTTCGCGACGAAAAATGCGGGACAGATCCTGTACATTTTTGTTGAACTGAATTTTATGCAGATTTAGGGAACGACCGTTTCGCAAGATCTGGCAAAATATCATTTTATTTGGGAACGAAGAACTTTGAACATAGTTTCATTGTCAAATGAAGGTTCTAGATGTGAATGTCTGCATCTCCAATTTAGCACACGAACGGGGACAGAATCAGCGGATACAAATGTATAAGAGAAACAAGAAAATAAGCCACATTTGTCTTTAACTATCAACTTACACCCAGAAACGGCTCCCATTGGCAAAACCTTCATGATGACTGTCTATTGAACTAGTTACCCGATTTATTGAGCCACACATTTTTGTGATACCACACGTATGGGCAGGAGACTATAAAACCATTCTAAGCTTGTCAGCTTAAGTTGATCCTATTCAGCCCACTCAGCCTATAAAAGAAGAACAGTCTCTTCTTCGCCTTCAGAAGTTCTACAGAACCCTTTAAATGGGATACCTATCCTAAAGGGAAGTGTGATAATAACACAGTGCCCAGTAATAACCGCGATGAGAGTCTTGAGTGTTGGTCGGGGTATTCTGATCAAGCAGAGTAAACGTCTAAAGTTAAGTCTGAGCCAGATTTGCCTTGTAATGGTGCCTTCATCTGCCATTAGTGGACCTAGTCCTATCGATCTTTAGCTGTAGTAAGGTGCATGAGCAGTGACTCTTAACTATGAGAAGTGGGGATGTGATGGGACCGTTTCATGCCCGGCGAGTTCACCGGTTTTTCAATTCCCTGGGATGTCACAATGTCCTGGAACCTACATGAGGTGAATATTAAAATGGTCAACCATTCAAGAGACAGGCGGCAGTTATGGGAGGTCTTATGGGACTCATCTCTTGGATCTCGGCTGCTGTCAATCTTGTATCCAAAGGTCAGCATCGCTATTCTTTCTCTAAGGGTTTGTCTTCATATTGAGACAAATTGTTCTTTCCTTGGACGTCTGCTCACTCTGAGAATCATTCCTCTGATCTCCGTGTCTTTGCCTTCTTTCCATGACATCGCGAAGTATGTCATTGTTCTTTTTGCCAAAGACCGAATCCAATAATTTAATCACATTTTGGGTATCCGTACATTTGATATGTCCCTTTTGGATATCACCCGATCCGAGAGAAGGCTGAATGAGAAGTTATTTTTAGACAAGGGATTGAGGTTATAGGAAATCTTATTAAGGATGGAAGATAGGCTGGAACCAAATGAAGTGTCTTAATCCCAAATGCGGTGCTAGTCGCTACTAGTCTACCAGTTTTACCCAACGCAGCAAGGTAGAGAAGTACGTTCAGAGCAGCGAGTGGTGTTATTTTTAGTATCTCGCTGGCACAAATGCATGCCGAAATAAATCGATCTCTTCAAATGTCAGTTGGTGTTGAAATTGAATTGAATTCTCCCATAAGCAAATATTGACACTTCATTATGCTTCGTTAGTTTCCGTTTGCTTTTGATATAAGCTTAAGTTTTCCTGCGGCTAATATAATTGGCTCTTCAACTGAAAGTTTATCACTCTGTCAACAAGTGGATGGTGAATAAAAATCGCAGGGTGCGATTAAGGCCGACTGCTGTGAGATGTCGCAGCGCTACTCATTTCTTCCAGATATAGGGTGAATTTGGAAACACATCAATGCGTCATCATCCTAGAATCATGTTCATAAATCCAAATATTGGCATCACTTTCAAACGTCAAACATTCATTTATTAAGGTTCCGTCTACAAAAACGGAACCTTTATAATTTCGGTGTGTCCGTCCGTCCGTCGTGTCTGTCACTTTTTTATCTCCGAAGTTTATAAAGATATCGGCATAAAATTTTGGAATTAGGTACTTCAGGCCTAGATGTCATTGCCTATGCACCCAAATTTAAAATCTGGGGCCATTTGGGGGTGGCTCCAGTATAGGTTAAGTTGCCATTAATTTTGAAACATTATCGCTTCCCATCGACATATATATCAATCGACAGATCTTTTGAAATGAGGTAGAGGTTTGCTTCAACAGTTTTTGATCCAAAGTACCGTTTGGAAAATATGGAGCTCCAAAGTTTTTTTTTTAATGCATCCCCCACTGCCATTTCTAAACCAAAGAGTTTAAAAATCTGAAAAAATCACAAAAACTTCGTTTCATTGAGTACTTTCATTTAAAACAATTTGGAGATATTGGCCAAAAATGGTCAATCATCGACATGCGAATTTTGAAGATCTGAAAACGCAGTTTTGAAGACATCAAGCATTAAGAAATGATAAATTTAAAAATATCAATTCATGTTGAAATTTTGAGATATCTAAGATTTATTTCATTTTCACACATAAATTTCATGCTGTGTTCGACCACTCTATTCATCGATGAGTGTTATCTTTTGATCTCTAGCCCTAAATGCCCAACAGAAATTAACACACACACCGCATGCATGAGCAGTGATTGGGTATGTGTATGATGGAAAGGATTTTCTGTGTTGGATAAACTTGGATAGATAGTTTGTTTGTTTGGGTGTATGAATGTATGAATGAATGGTTTATTTGGGTTGAAGTTAGAAGAAAATTCAACTGAAATCGTTTGGAAACGTCGTTTGATATTCAGAAATCATCCATCAATATTATGCGACGGAACCTTCCATGTGCGAGTGCAACTCGCACTTGCCCAGTTTATGTAGGTATCATTTCCACCAGAACTAAAGCAACCGAGCGAATACACAAAACTGATTCACTGTGACTATGTCGGCTTCAGTCAGTTTCGGTAAGTTCGTTCACTTTTGTGAGGCCAAATGTTAACGAAATGTTTCGTCATGTTTGCACAAAACACTCGCATAGCATGAACAGTTGCGCGCTTACCATTTTGGGATTTGTGTGCCATCTGTCGGTGCGGTTCAGATCGCATTAGCTCATGCTTAACGAAACATTTGTTTGCTTGTGTGCCACTTATAAAATTCGCATATGCTGAACGAAATGTTTCGAATCATTCATGAGCTCCATTAAAGTCACTCTTATGAGGTCGCTCACTCACCCATACGCGTTTGACATTAGCTTACGCTCGCTCATGCCTATTATTGTTGGGCCTTTAGGCGGGAGGGAAATAATATGGAAATGTCAGTCGACATCTGAATTCTCTTTAAGTTTCTAAAAGTAATTGTGGACATTTTGGATTTTTGTTTGATTTTGACATAGACTTTCGTACATTAGTTATAGTTGATCCTTTGCATTGCTTCGAGTAAAAATCAATTAACGACGAATGCAAAATTTTAAATACTACGGTATTTTTCGATGCAGGAGAGGAATTAACAACTAAGAAGTTTAACATCTCGTTGTAAATGCTTTCTGGTTTAGCGCAGCCTACTATTTATATATTCAGCTGCAGGGTATAATAGCCAACATAATAATTTTGCACTTGCCTAAGTTTTTAATTCTTTAACCCACAAAAAAAATTGAACTTATAGCACCAATGTTGGTAATGTAGTTTTTCTGTAGTGACTGCTCAAAGACGGTATAATTTTGTTCATTTCAGTTATTCTTTGCAGAACTAGCAAATTCTTTTAAACTAATTTTTTTTCAATTTTCTCAAATCATTCTTTTCACTCACAGTGAGAGTCGAAAATGTATACATATACAGTCAGTACCCACTAGTACAAAGGCGAAGATGCGCATCATCTTTTACTTTCGATAACTGCGGCCAGTCTGATGCGCACCGACTTTATGAGGTTTTTCGTCACCTCATAGGAAATTTTTGCCCATACTTCAGTTAAAACCGTTGCTTAGACATTATTGACTTTTTCTCATATTTCTGTCCAAAATTTTCCATAAATAATCAGTGGTCTGGAGACTGATGAGGAGAGTTACAACAACCATTTATTGACAATTTTTGCTGTGTGCTTTGGGTCATTATCTTCTTGGAAGACCCAAGGTGTTGTTGGACCCTATTCTTGTACATTGGGTATTAGGTCATATTTTAAAATGGTGAGGCAATGGAGGGCGCCGTGGCTGTGTGGGTTTGTGCGTCGACCCATACGCAATAGACTTTCACAGTCTAGGTTCAAATCCCAGTTCAGAATAATAATTTCCCAAAAAAATTGTTCACGTCTCCACCTATTTCGAGTCACTGACAATGCTCAAAGAGTGTAACTGTCTAGAAAAAGCTTCCCAGGCTCGCCGTTTGGAGTCGGCATCCGTAGGTCCCCTCCACTCGTGGGAGAACAATAGCACGCACAACAAGAGTGGTTGCTGAGAACCTAGGCCCATGTCCACCTCGGACTGTAGCGCCGCCATTATTATTATTATAAGGCAATCCTTGCTATTCATTGTAGACTTAATAAGATGAGATTGCCTATTCCCGCTGCAGACATCCAACCCCATACCATCACTGAACCTTTCCCATGTTCAACAGTCAGTGCGAAGTTTTAGGGAAGAAGCTCGCTATCGCTCCAGTCGAAAAATCTCGAATCTACTCTCATCAGTAATTATGACATTATCCCAAAACCTGAACTTTTTTTGTTAATTTTTAGTACCTCGTGATGATACTCATCTTCTCTCGTCCATTTGTGGATACCGACTGTTTACAAATTTTTGACTCACTGTATCATTTAAATAACCACGACCTTCGTTTTACAAATAAATGTGCGACTATAACAGGAATCTATTCAATTCTTTCAAATACACAAGAACAGATTCATTCTACGCTCGGACAGAAGGTATAGAAAGTTTAGGAAACAAAAAGAAAAAAAAATACAGCAAACTTAAGTCAATCTAAATTAGATACATAATAAGTAATAATAATGAAAGAATCAAGCTTTAAGAACCAAAAAGCCAATAAAAGATAGATTTAACAAGAATCTAGTATTAATAGTTAACATTTATAGCAATTAAGTAACAATAACGTAAACTTTAATCTTATTTTTCTATTTTCCTTGTTTTATAAGAATCCAAAACCAAAAACAACAAAAAAAAAAAAGAAAACCACTCGAACAAGTATTCGTTAAGTTACCGTATTAGGGTTTCAAAATAATAAGAAATAAAACAAAATTGTTAAAACAACGTAATTTACATTAATTAATTTTAATTAAAACAAATTATATCACCAATTAATTTCTATTGCATTACACTGTAAGTAGTCTTTTAAAGAAAATATTTATTCCGAAACTTAAAGGAAAACAAAGAATAAATTAAATTAAAAAAAACGTTACGGAACATGTTGAACCCTCCAGACCAAGAGCTAGTGATTTTAAGTTTAATTTTTCCAAGAAAAGAAAAAATATAAAATGAAACAAACAAAAAACTATATATCTTATGCAGTAGGTTATAATTATCTAATATTCGTTGTTAAATGAGATCAACAAATAAAATAAACTGCTACATCGTACCATCCATAATCGATAGTGACTTAGGTGAACACCATATTGGAGAATTTTCTAGGTTTTTCCCTTACGTTTCCGGTTGTAACTCTGTTTTATTCGTTTTTTTTTTTTTTTTTTTGTATTAATTCTCAATTGTACCTTATCCGTGTTCCGCACTGAGCCTTGTGCGGATGGATTCTGATTTCTCACTTTGAAATGAACACAATTATTTTGATTAGAGTGTAAGTAAATGATTTTTAAAAAGAACAAAATGTAGATCCTTATGATTCACACAAAATGAATAAAAACAAAAAACAGACGAACGATATAATGTTTATAATGAAAAACCGATCTGATATAACCAGCATATTCTGGATGTGTATGAAACTCAATAAAACTCAAGTGTACAGTGTTAACAAACAAAACAAAACAATTAAATAAATAAAACTAACTAAGATTTATAATGAATGTTTTTCTTTAATTGAAAATATGTAATCGTAGCTATGAATACGAGAACTCCTTTTCCTATAAAACTAACTGCAAAAACAGAAGATTTAGGTTTACACCGTCAGATCAAGCGTACATGGCAGTTTGATAAATATACAGGGTGGGCCAAATACAAGTTCCTTCTTAAAAATGCAAAAAAATGAACAAAATTAAATTTTTTCCATGTCTCTCATCTCATTTTCAGTGACCCGCATGTTCGAGAGATTTCCAGGCCACTCGATCCTCCGCCATCGACTCTAACTCATCAGGAGCTATGCTCAAGCGCAACCAGGAGAGTTTTTGGACTTGGTCCAACCATCTCGTCCTAGGTCTGCCAAGCGGTCGGCTACCTGATGGAATCGCATTCAAGGCACGCCTCGGAAGTCGTGATGATGAGGACATTCGTGCCACGTGACCAAACCATCGAAGTACAGCCCGAGTTCCTCGCGCACTGTCGTGTTTCTCACCCTATCCCGGCGAGTAATTCCCACAAAAGCACGAAGAAATCTCATCTCGGCAGCTTGTATTCGCGATCTTATTCTGTCGGCCATTACCCAAATTTCATGTCCATAGGTGAGAGTTGGAACAAATACTGCGGTAAAAACCGCTAATTTGGCTTTGACATCAAGCTCGGCCTTCCTGATTACAGATTGACCAAGCTGTTTCAAAATTGACTCAGCTTGACCAATCTTACAGGAAAGCTCAGCATTATTCCTCCCATCACTCGTGAAGAAGACCCCGAGGTACTTGAACTTCTCCATCTGTTTCAATGGGACTCCACTAACATGTAGAGTGCATTGGACAGGGGTTCTGGAAATAACCATAACCTCGGATTTGTCCACGTCAACCTTCATCCTAGCATCAGCACATACGGCCACAAACCTATCTAGCGCGCGCTGGAGTTCTATCTGGGAGGATGTGAGGATGACTAAGTCATCTGCAAAAAGAAGATGACTTACCCTCAACTCTCCCAATGTGAAACATTCCTCGCCTCGACTGCGCTGTAACATCCAGTCCATATATACAATGAAAAGGAGAGGTGACAAAACGCACCCTTGGCGAAGTCCAACGCCCACGGTGAAAGGTGTTGGTTTACTACCGTTAACCCGAACATGTATTATTCCATGTATTATGGCTTTATTAGTAAGAAAAAACATTCTCATTAGTTAGGAAATACAAAGTCGTTCAAGTGGCTGCCTGGGCTGGTTTCGCAGTAGCGCATTCTGTCACCCCAATTTTCCAAGACCTTGTTATGGTTTCGGGCTGTAGCTTGGATGCACGGATTGCTTGGATGATATTGGCCTTAAGTGCTTGAATCGTTTCCAGTTTGTTGGCATAACATGTGTCCTTCACGGTTCCCTAGAAAAAAAAGTCCGAAGGGGTCAAAAACGCAGCTTCGAGGCGCCCAATTGACATTGCCAAGACGGCAGATAACACGATTTGAGAATTTGGTGCGCAAAAAGATCGATTGTGGCATGGCCTATGTGACATGTGTGGCGAGCCATCCTGCATGAATCAGAGATCGTCCAAATCCATGTCTTCAATTTCAGTAAAAAAAAGTCGATTAACATGGCTCTGTAACGCCCACCGTTGACCGAAACGTTGTTTCCAGCCTCATTTTCGAAGAAAAATGGTCCAATGATGCCATCACTCCACAATCCCCACCAAACTGTCACTCTCTGTGGACGCATTGGCTTCTCGACAACGACAAGATGATGTTCGTGAATTGAATCTCACACTCACTGAATTGAACACACACGATGACGGTGACCATGAGTGTTATCCACTACCTTATCAGTCTCACGAACTTTTTGCACAAAGTTGCGTACAGCAGTCGCGGTGGGTGCTTCATTTCGGCCAAGACTTCTTTTAAAAAATCGCACTGTTTGGGGGCTACACAGCACTCACTTTGGAAATAAATTTTCAATATTTTCCAACGCTATTCAAGCGTAATGCGACTTATTTCGTTCCGCGGAGGTGTGATACTGAGTTTCTGTCAAAATTTCGAGCGGGAAACAGCTGTCAGTGTCAAAATAACCTATGAATTAATAAGAAATCACTAGATAGCCCACCCTGTAAATTCTCATATACGGCTACTTTCTAAATTTCACTTTTCACTTTTCATTTGACTCGTAGTTATGTTTTAACCGCGTGTAGATGCGGGCGTCTTCGACTCTGAGCCTGTGGGACAACGCAACAGAGGACGTCCACGTACAAGGTGGTGCACACAACTCGAGGGGAACCTCGGTCGGCTTGGTGTGCAAAACTGGAGACAGCTGGCGAAAGATCGTGCTGGCTGGAGAGGCATGTTGAGTGAGGCCCAGGTCCCCCTCGGACTGTAGCGCCCCAAGAAGAAGGAGAAGATCGACGACTCAAAACGATGATGATCTCACATGATATTCATTTCAACCCCTAAATGCGCAACAGCAATGTACACACCGCAGGCATGAGCAGTGATTCGATATGATGGAAGGGATTTTCTGTCTAAGATACATTTTTTTAGAGGTATAGGATGGCTGTTTGTTTGGTTGTATGCACGAATGTAGTAATGAATGGTTGATTTCAAGTTCAAGTTCAAATAACTTGAATTCTTCGCCCGATATTCAAAAATGCTTCCATCAACAAATATTTATGCGACGGAACCTTTGCCGTGCGAGTACAACTCGCATTTGCCCAGTTTATTTCTTTTCTGCGGAACTTCGTAAATTTCATTTGAAAATATTAAAATATCCAACTTTTTCGATGACGCTATGAATTTGTAATCCCTGCAGATATTTTTTTTTTTGTTTTATTTTATTAATTTTTTATTTGAAGTCATACAACATCACAATATCACACAATATCAATGGTTGATATGATGTTCTTTTCTTTAAAAATCATCATTTAGTCATCATTTGATCCAAAAAGATTTGTTGTTGTTCCATTCCATTTTTCACGAAATAAACTACTACTACTACTACAACTCGAGAGGGACTTCGGCCGGCTTGGTATGCGAAACTGGAGACAGCTGGCGAAAGATCGTGCTGGCTGGAGAGGCATGTTGAGTGAGGCCCAGGTCCACCTCGGACTGTAGCGCCCTAAGAAGAAGAAGAAGAAGAAGGATGCGGGCGTGTTCGCGGATTTTAGAAAAATGTAAAAAAAGCAATATCGGAAGAGAAATTGAAAATCAAAGAGCGTTTGGATGCTGTGTACGGTGACTCTTTTCCTTCGATAACGACCGTTAACGCCCAGGTGCCCCGAAAACGGTTACCACGGTGGATAACGTGGCAAAAATCCACGATTTCATATTGGCAGATTGCCGATTGATGCTGCGCGAGAAAAAGCTGAAATAGTAGGCATCTCAGAAGACCGCGTGGATCATATCCTGCAGGAAATATTGGGCATGAGGAAGCTCTGTGCGCGATGGGTGCCGCATTTGATCACTCCGGACAACAAGCGCAACCGTAACAACACGGCCAAATTGGGCGAATTAGGCTACGTATTCCCCAGATTGGCCCCGTAGAACTAATTTTTATTTCCAAACTTGAATAATTCACTCTCTTTGGGTCTAATGAGGGGGTTATCGGCTCCACGGACCTCCGACCTCCAGAAATCGTATTTTCCAGACGGGTTAAAGAAGTTGGAGCATCGCTGGGTCAAGTGTATGTATAAACTTACTTACTTATTGAGGAGGCCTACGACCCGTGTAGGGTCTGAACTTGATATATCGCTGCCTTCCATCGTTGACGGTCCTGGGCACGCTGCTTCCAGTCATCAAGACCAAGCTGTCTTACGTCCGCCATGACTTGGTCTTTGTACCGGAGGTTCGGTCTTCCTCTCCTTCTCGAACCAGGAAGCTCGGATTCGAAGACTCTCTGGAGCGTTGTTGTCCATGCGCTCGATGTGGCCGAGCCAGTGCAGTCGACGGATTTTTGCCTTCCGGACTACATGCACATCCTGGTACAGCTCATAGAGTTCGCGGTTGTGTCTTCTCCTCTATTCGCCTACCTCGCACACGGGACCATATATCCGACGTAGAATTTTTCTTTCGAAGGCACCAAGAATCAGCTGCGCAGTTCTGCTTAGTGTCCAGCTCTCGGCTCCATATAGCAGGACTGGCAGAATAAGAGTTTTGTAGAGCATGATTTTGGTCGTTCGAGTCAGGAGTTTTGAGCTCAGTTGTTTTGACAAACCGAAGTAGTATCGGTTGCCAAGGGCGATTCTACGTCATATCTCCACTGTGATGTCGTTCGTGGAGTTCAGGTTTGCCCCGAGGTAGACAAACTCCTTCACTACCTCAAACTTGTGGCTGTCGATAGTAATGTTTTGCCCTGGGTGGTGTGCGGCGGATTGTTTATTGCTCGACAGCATATATTTTGTCTTATCCTCATTGACCTTAAGACCAGCTTGTTTCGCCTGTTCTTTAATCGCTGTGAAAGCTTCCACTACGGCGCGTTGGGAACGCGCAACGATGTCGATGACATCTGCGTATCCCAACAGTTGGACTGACTTGAGGAAGATAGTGCCTTCCGTGTTTACAGCAGCCCGCCGCACTATCTTCTCCAGTACCAAATTGCAGTGCAGGTTTCCGAAATCCGGTGCAGGTTTCAAACGGCTCGGAGGTCCTCGAACCGAAGTGCACGGTACATCGCGTATGTGTTAGCGCGCTGTGACACTACCGGATCAGTTTTCCCGGGATCCCGAATTCGGCCATCGCTTCGAATAGTTCCTTGCGATGAATGCTGTCGTATGCGGCTTTAAAATCGATAAAAAGATGGTGCGTATCGATTTGAAACTCGTGTATGGATAAAAGCAGAGTATATTCACAAATAAATCGCCACTTGAGGCTTTCAGATCATTATTGACTTTTTCCATTGAGTCTCTTCTTTGTGTACAAACGTCTATTCATGAGAATTCTCCAACTCTAATTACAACAAGACCATTCAAATATATTTGCTGCGATACATTTCAGTTTAAATAATTTATTTTGTGGAAGTTTTGATTTTTAAGTACAAAATTTTTCACTTTTTTTTCTTCTCTTACATTATTTATCCTACTTCGATATAGAACAATTTTTGTTTATTTTTTTTTAATTACATACATATTTAGCTTGTCACATTTTTCTTTTGTGTTGTTTCTAAATTTTCTAAGTTTCCTTTGCTGCATGTGGATTCACATATCACGTAAATAATCGTTGAATTTAGGTTTTATCTGAGTAACGGCCTAAAATTGTGTATACTTTTCGTTTTCTTTCGTCAAGTTGATAGCGCATAGCAGGACTATAGGGATCAAATGATAATACTCTTTTCTTTCTTCTAAATATTCCCTCCTTTCGCATTAGTGCACACGACAGTAGGGGCTGTAAAAGAGAATATTGTTTTTGAATAAATCAAAAATCAGATCCAAAAAGGACTTACCTCATCAATAGAAAACTCTAGGAAGCTAAGTATTTCTCTCAAAGTCTTCTCCGTGCTCGATACTAGGTCGTCATAGTAGACAACTAATAGGCCACCTTGAAACATTGTCGCCCATCCAACGTTCATGTTCTCCCACACATTTAGTTTATTTGTAACAAATTGCTGCCAATCTGAAAATGAAGGATAAATCAGGGAATGCATACATGTGTAAACATTTTCTCCGGAATTTCATAAATTAATTGATACATGGAGAATATCTTCTCTTTTAGCTCTCACTTTTGCGAACATAATTAGTTTTCAAATTCGGCTTTATTTTCTACAGCAATCTGATTGCTAGACTTTTTTTTTGTGAAGTGCGGCGGGCTGCTGTAAACACGGAAGGCACTATCTTCTAAAAGTCAGTCCAACTGTTGGGATACGCAGATGACATCGACATCGTCTGGCGTTCCCAACGCGCCGTAGTGGTTTCCGTAGTGGCTTTCACGGGGATTGAAGAACAGGCGAAACGAGCTGGTCTTAAGGTCAATGAGGATAAGACAAAATATATATTGTCGAGCAAGAAACAATCCGCCTAGGGCAAAACATTACTATCGACAGCCACAATTTTGAGGTAGTGAAGGAGTTTGTCTACCTCGGGGCAAACGTGAACTCCACGAACGACATCACAGTGGAGATCCGACGTAGAATCGCCCTTGGCAACCGATGCTACTTCGGTTTGCCAAAACAACTGGGCTCAAAACTCCTGACTCGAAGGACCAAAATCATGCTCTACAAAACTCTTATTCTGCCAGTCCTGCTATATGGAGCCGAGAGCTGGACACTAAGCAGAACTGCGCAGCTGATTCTTGGTGCCTTCGAAAGAAAAATTCTACGTCGGATATATGGTCCCGTGTGCGAGGAAGGCGAATGGAGGAGAAGACACAACCGAGAACTCTATGAGCTGTACCAGAATGTGGATGTAGTCCGAAAGGCAAAAATCCGTCGACTGCACTGACTCGGCCACATCGAGCGCTCCAGCTAAGAGGGTCTTCGAATCCGAGCCTCCTGGTTTAAGAAGAAGGAGAGGAGACCGAACCTCCGGTACAAAGACCAAGTAATCGCGGACGTAAGACAGCTTGGTCTTGATGACTGAAAGCAGCGTGTCCAGGACCGTCAACGATGGAAGGCAGCGATATATCAGGCTCAGACCCTACATGGGTTGTGGGCCTGCCAAGTAAGTAAGTAAGTAAGATAGTCTGCATGTCTGCATGTCTACTAATGCGCCGCTGTCACAAATGCATTGACGAGTCTTGGAGTGGATGGTCGCATCGGTACGCTGATCTAGCAGCCCCTCAGCAGTAGGGAGTTCAATTCTAAGCTGAAATGTATAACCGTCATAAGATTCGCCACCAGAGGAATTCCCCAAGGTTCTCCCTCCTCTGCTATGGACTCTAGCGGTCAAAGAACTGCTACTGTTGCTAGAAAAACAAGCAAAGAAAAGATGCAGAATTCGTTCTAAGAGATCTGCTGCAAAATCCCAGTGAAAGCAAAGTTAATACACTTTTATCCGGTTTTTCAAATCTCGTCCAGTCATCATTTGGCGTTGAGATCATATTAACGGTGCTAACGGCACTACCGTAAGGCCAAACTGGCACTCCGAGGTGGACCTGGGCCTAGCTTCTCAGCAACCACTCCGAACCGACTCCGAACGGCGAGATTGAGAAGATTTTTCTAGACAGTTATACTCTTTGAGCATTGTCAGTGACTAGAAAGAGGTGGAGCCGTGAAAAAATGTTTGATGTTTTTTTCGAGATTCGAACCGGCGACCTCGAGCGTAGGAGTCGACGCACCTACCCACTACGCCACGGCGCCCAAACTGGCGCTCTATACGAGCAGAAAAGTGGAGTCTATAATCACGTACGCCCTACTGGATCTATGTCTCCGTTGTTCGGCCTATCTAAATTTATGATGAGGTCATCACTTACCTGGTAGCTCATTTCAGTCAAAGCCGTACACGATAAACCTTAAAGAAAGTTCAAAGACAGGGCTGCATCTGCAGAGGCGGGGCGTTTAGAACCCTCTAATTCAATTGTGTCATCTTTGATCTGACTTCTCTGTATCAATTCATGCAAGAACCGCAATACGGCTATGTCCGGAGAAGCTTTCGCCATTTCAAAGGGGCTGTTTTAAAACAGCCAACTCGATGCGAGAGTAAAACTAATCTGTTACATTGCCCATGTTCGGCCACGTCCCATATGGATCAACGTGAGAGCAAGCTTGATGAAAAAGGTTCGAGTGCTTTTGACAGAATATCAGCGTCCAAGGAGAAGCATTTCATCCTGTCGGTGAATTTTATTTTAGTGGGTAAGCTTTCAGCAGATGACTTACTGTACACTCATTTTCGACGCTGACTGTACATATTTTAGGATTATTAAATCAATTAGAGGTCCAATGAATTAGAAACAATGAATGAATTATGTAAGGTAAACTGGGATAAGCATTTTCGCCTAGTATTGCATTAAAAATAAAAATAAATGGATGAATGGGAATTGATTATTCCGAATTTTATAAAACTACTTGACTACAACCATTTAAACGACTGACTTCGATCGTATGACAAAGCCACACAATTCTTCAATGACGTGCGACTTACATTTTCCTTTTGTGCGTTTGTAGCGATCCGGAGAAGCGAATCCAACATGTCCTCCACTTTGCCTATTGAATTCCGCCAGGATCGCCTTATCCGGATCGCGAACTAGTAAAATAGCTTTTGAAAATCTACTCAAAGCATTTGGACCCCATTCGTGTGTCTTCACAACCAGCACAGATTTATTGCATATATTTTCCGCAGGAAAGCCGCTCTTCAAAAGACCATAATCCTTGTAAATGCTTCCAGTAAAAACACCTGCAATTAAGTAAATTACGTAAAGTCCATCCCATAGATCACAGTCACATCTTACCCGTAGACTGCTGCAGTAAGTAGCGCAACCAAGTGTTGCCGCTTCCTGGAAACGAGGCTAAAGCTGTCAAACCACTAGCAGAACTGTTCCGATTGGCGTTCTTATCATCCTTCGGATTGTCAGTTGTGTTGGGTTTGTTTACGCTCTTATCAATTTTTGATTTATCATTTATCACCTCGGTACGGAATGGTGTTGTCTTGCCATTGGTTTCATTCGGTTGACTATGTAGAAATGTTAGTTCCTTGCACCAGTGAATGGTCTGCTTTCGATGAAGGCCATTCAGTTGTGTGCGATAGTTTGCTATCTGTTAAGAGAAGGTGTGGAACATTAAATGATACCCATGGGGGAGATTGTGAAATTTAATATTAGAAATTGATTTTTGCTTTATCCTGCTGAGTGGGAATACGGCTGCGACAGATTTGGAGTTTAATTTGTATAAGAACTTTGATTGAGAAACATTTTCTTCGCCAAAGAATACAGCTACGCCGATAATACAGGAGGTTATTAACAATAAAGGTCGCTTCCCTTCGTTTCTGTTCGTAAACCTAACAGCTCTGGTATGTTTGTGCAGCGTTGCCTTATATGCTGCTTGCTCTGCTGCATTTGCCTGCCTGCATTTGTTGTCAAACCAGGGGTTCTTCCGAGGTGGAGGCATGCCGGTTTAGCACATCACCTTCGGCTTCTCTTATTGGCTTTTTGACAACGTTCCTATTCTTCTTCTATTGTCTGTGCAACCATCGACGAACTTTCGTAGAGTTTCAGTGAAATTCGATCGACAAAGTTTCTAGCGGTCTGTTGCGATTGTAGCCTTCCGACGTCAAACCGTGGCGTTCCTCATCGACTCCGTTGTTCTCTCGATATCGATTTGCTTAAAGGGTGACCAGATAGCACTGACAATTGTCAAAGTTACCAATGACATTCAGGTGTCAAAATATTCAGTAAGGCTTGCCATTTCATCATGCATAGTTTCGCGCTTACCCAACTTTCGAAAATTATTAAAAAATATTATCGAAATTCCGGGTCAGATGTAAAAATGCAACGGGAAGTCGGTCGTCATCATGGCTTCAGTTTGCAGGCAATTCGTGGCACCGTTCAAAAGTTTGAGCACGAGTAGACCCCTTGGACCTTAAGACTCCAACCAAACAAAGATTGGTGTGAAATGGGGAAAACATAATCGCCGTAGCCGCCAGTATCGAAGGAGACCCGGTTGACCCAAGTTGATTCGGTGTCGATCAGATGAATTGGGCGTCGTCAGAGAGTCAACCCGGCTTTTTTTGCGGTTGGATTTGGGCTTACATCCGTAGTGACGAAAGAATTAAGCCGGGCGACCATAGGCACCGCCTAAAGTTCGCTAATTGGGCGTTGGAAATATTTGCCGAGATCCGGATTTTAGCCAAAAAATAGATTTCTCGGACGAAGGCCTTTTTTGCTCAGCGACTGTGTTAACAAACAAAATTGCCATTCCCTTGGCGAACACAATCCGCAAGTGCTCGACCAAGCATCAATGCATCCACAAAGACTAACTATTTGGAGAAGTTTATGGCATAGCGGCACCATCGAACGTTTTTTCTTTGCGTTCGAAGAAACAGACACTGTTACCCTCTGGTCTCAAGTATAGAGCGATGTTAATCGAGTTTTTGTGACCAGAGCTCGACAATGTCGAGAATTTCCGATTTTTCGAGCCTGAGTCCGATTTTGGACATGGTGTCGTGCAGTCCATTTTTACCGGTGACTCTAGCAAGGATTTCCTCCTCCGTAACCAACTTATAGTTAGAATCTCCTAAAACGGTCTTGGTGTCGTAGCTGGGGTGTCGATCGTCTTTTCTTTCTAGGAGATCATAGAAGTCATCGTTGCTGTTGTCATTCTAGTGGGGGTGTGTTCACAAATCAGTTACTTCTGTCACAGTCACAACAAATTCAGAGAAAAAACATGACAAGTCATGGATTTAGTGTACGTGCTCCAATGAATGTACAGCCAATTTGAGGAACAAAAAAAGACACCCACAAGCAGCAGGAAATCATGACGAAAGTCTTTCTGAATAATAAAAGGAAAATAGAAAAAACATTGGGGTGGCAACAAGTAACCCTTAACGAAATGAATGATTTCCTTCGGCAACATGGCTCGTCGGTTACACGAATCTAATGGATTGTTGGCATTACAGACAAACAAAGAAAAATGCCTCCCAATTAATTTCAGCAGAAAAAATAATCCAAGCCCGTGTGGTTTGCTGGGCTTGGCCCAATCGATTGCGATTCAGTCATAAAGCTTCTTCTCTCTTCTGTGTTAAGTACCGCGAAAAAGAAATAAAATTTAATACAAAAAACTGTTAACAGCTGGAGCAGACTTACCTCGCCGAAACGTCCGATTTTTACACGTTTTGGGTGAGGCCCCGGGACATTCGATATTGAAAGGAACAGGATACCAGCTATGTACATCACGATGGTGCATGCAACTCCAACTAGTCGCCATCCATACAGTGCCATTCCGCATTATTCTTGCAGTCTTTTATGTAACGCCAACGGAACTCTTGTTAAACCGAACCAATGAGTACTGAAATGAATCCACAAAAAAAAAGTACAGAAATGTTTCCCATGTGGGCATGTCGACATGTTAGCTACTATCATACACACAGTTTTCGTTTGATGAATTACAAATTAAGGATTTATCGATCAAATAAGATACACGGGGCACATCCATTACGTTTTGTTTGTTCATACATTAGGGACGCGAATATAAATGATTGTTAGTTGTTTTTTTTTTTTTCTTTTGTTTCTCTCCTGGGGTTGAGGGGAGTTGAGGAAATGATTTAGGAATGACACGGCGTGGAGTTGGAGTAATAAACGAGGATATTAATTCAACCAGAAATACATACAGTGAATACGGCACCCTCAGTTGACGTAAATTAATGATAAATGTATATATGGAGATATGTGTGAGCTTTCTCACACCCTATGGGGGGTAAAGTATTTTGTGGAGCACCACTGAAGTGGCACATGGCTTACTTTACTTATGAATTAACTCATTTGTTAAAGCAGTGATGACAATAGAATGTGAAGAGGGAGGCCGACAGAGGCAGGCGTTTCCTGTCAAACTCTGTTGACAATTTTTTTTTTTTTTGTGAAAAGTCCGAATAAAAATTGAGAGACAGAATTTCTTAATGCCATATGAATTTATCGCACCAAAACATTCAAAAAGTGTAAAATTTGAAATAAAAATAAAATTAGCGCCGCGGCGATTCACAAAGCAAATTAATTCTTAATATTCTTACTCACATGATGGATACAAGATTAAGAATGTCTTATGCGAAACTTCTCCCTCGTTTCTTCTTCTTCTTCCATCTGAATCCCTCGCGAACTCAAGCCACAGTCCCTCAGAAAATTTACAAGACTTTAAAAAACGCCTCTTAAGATGGACTTCGTCGCAATTTTCGCAAGATATTGAAAACTCTTTGCCTTCGGAAATATAAATCATCAAATGTGCTCCGGCCGAAGTCGTTTCCCGCTATAGTAAGCTACACCAGCAGTCAGGAAAGCTTAAAAGAAGAATTGGTGCATAAGTAGTTGTTTGACATCCCAAATCTAGATGATAAGGATCTTTTTAATGTTTTTTTTTCTTTTTTTTTCTTCGGTGGGATTTTGAAACACTACTGGAGCACTCAGACTCAAAACTGGTCCGTTGTACTGCCAGGTAGCAACCTACTCCAGTGTCGTTAATTTAATCCCAACGGCAAATGCTGACTGGACCAGATTCGATTTCACTGGGATTCGAACCGGGGCCCCTCGAACTTGGGGCAGGCACTTAACCAGCTGCGCCATCCAGTCGTATCCAGTCGTTTAATGGTTACACCGAATTTTCAAATTCACTAGGCTGTTTACCTTAGTCCATCAATTGCGTTCTCCGGGTAAACAACAAAAACTTGCTCCCGCTGGTCATTAGTCGATTTCACTGTCGCAGCGATCAGAATACAATTGTGAGTGCTGCTTCGTGTTATCACAAAGCTTTTGGGAGAGAGCTTTGTCTCAAAGATATCGGCATAAATTCCAACTCGTGTTCGTCCGGTAAGGACAGCTGAATAATTGCCCGTCGCAACTGAGAGTGTGGGCACCGTCACGTAATGGGTATATGCGTCGAATCCTACGCTCGAAATCTGGGTTCGATTCCCGAAAAAAAAACCTTTGATATTTTCACAGTTTCACCTCTTTCGAGTCACTGACAATGCTCAAAAAGTGTAACTGTCTAGAAAAAGTTTCCCAACCTCACCGTTCGAAGTGGACATTAAACTGTAGGTCCCCTCCACTCGTGGAAAATCAATAGAACGCACAACACGAGGTGGTTGCTGAGAAGCTTAGCCCAAGTCCACCTCGGACTGTAGCGCAACCATTATTATTATAAGCTAAGAGCGTGACTGGAAATCCTGTTGTGTCCATATCGAGATGATCATAAGGATTGGACCTTTCCACAACCACTTTGGACCGCCTTTGCAAAAATATCATGACCTACATTAGATCCCGTTGGCACAAGAACTGAAACTGGAAGACAACGCTCAAGGCCTTACTTACACTCATTAGGTGCTGATTCATAATTTTTTACACAAAGTTATTCTGAGTGATGAGGTTTTTTCCCATTTGTCTGGGTACGTAATCAAACAATGCTTTTGGCATTGCGACTCGGACTTTTTTTATCGGCAACGAATGACCGTTTGGTGAGTCTAGCGAAATCATTGTGACATATTTACCAAAAATGATTCTGGGAAGACTTGTGGGTGAATCAAATTGAAGTTCCATGTCGTTTATAAGGCATGATTCAATGACTACCATCAGGTAGTCAGCTTGGTTCATCCGATCTCTTTTTGTTTCTAAACCTGAAGAAATAGCTTGGCGGAAATCGATTCACGTTATACGAGAAAGTCATCGCCGCAACAGAGCGATAAAAAAAGCTGGAAAACTGCGTTTTCTTGCCAACACAAGTAATTATCATACATTCCTCCCCTCGTTTTATATTTTATTCTTGCTTACGAGATAATAATTGGAAAGCAGTGCATTCCAATTTAAAAACTCATCCTCGAACTATCACGTTTTTCCCATTCTATTTGAATAAGCTTACCGTCCTTATGTTTTTACTTTATGCAAATAAATGCATAAACTTGTATCAATATTCATAAGCATCAGGTTGTGCAAAAGAGCTTTGCTATGCTGTTTGCTTTTAACTGACATCTGTCAAAAGTCCCAACCACCAAACACAAATGAAAATTACATTTTAACTTGGCCGCACCAGGGAAGGAAACCAAACATCAGAATCACCAACTTTAAAGTAAACATACTTAGCGGGACTAGAAATGATTGAAATAAAAATCAAACAAAAGTTGCTAAAGTGACGCCCATCAGCTGTGGAATTAAATATTTAAGAATTAAAAATCTGAGTTTGGACGAAGAATGAGCCGTGAATTGAATGGACGGGGACTAAACTAAGTTTTAATTACTTATTGCTTCCGCAAATTGGATTTTGGAACAATTCCGAAATGGATTAGCGGGCAGGAATCGGCTATGATTGACGTTGATTTGGAGTTGCTGAAACTTGAGACATTATCTAAGGAAACAGTCCTAGGTATATTTTCTATGCTTTTCAACTTAAATGTCCCATGATTTCAAAGTCAAATAAGCGGAGGAGGTGAAGAAGTTATAAAGATACACATTTACAGATGTTTTAACATGGATTCAGCAGCCATTTGTCGGTGAAGAATTTGTAATAGCGCCAAGTGGTATATACTCAAGCATACAGTGCTTACATCGTAAGGGTTGTATATTACCGCAAAAATTATTAGAAACCCCGGTAAGAATTGCCAGTGACACGTAATAGTACGTTTACAGCGCACCCAAATTCAATATTTGAGGAAAAAAAGTGCAATTTTGTGTCCCCACTGCAACTTCAGCATTTCAAATGACAGCTAGTGTTAGAATTGGTTATTGATATTTTTTTTCTGATTGGAAATCAGAAGTGGTTGAACCATTAAGCTTGTTGTACTAATTTAAAGATGAATTTATTTTATTTATTGTATTTGGGCTGAAATACAGAAACTAGTTGATATGTTGAAATTGGGTGCAGTGTAAACGTACTATAAAATTAGAGAAGTGTTTCTTCTTCTGGCAAGGGTACAATAATACCATAACAGAGGCTCGACGGAAGAGAATGAATGTTGTGAATGATAGATCTCTTATGACTAAGGCTGAGTTCGTAAACATCAACAAAATGCGCATCACGTAAGCATCACTGCCTATGTGATGCGACGCAATGATTTTTTGATGTTGCGACGCATCACGAAGCTTTCATTTTGTTGGCGTTTCGGAACGGCCCATTGTTTTGTGTTTTAATTTGTCTCTTTTTTTCTAAAAATGTCAAACAAATTGGGGACGATATTTTAAATAATTTGATTAATAATGTTGGCAATTATAGTGCCAGCATACTTCAATATATTTTAGACAAGGAAAAGTTGTATCTTTTGAGTCGGAAAATAAAAAAAAAGTTCATCGCATCACAATAATCTATGATGCACTGGTTGCTTTTGTTTGCGCATCGTTGCTTTCATGTTACATTTTAGAGCATGATGCAAAGCATCATTGCCAAATGTTTGCAATTAAGAACGTTTGACGTTGCAGTACTGCGCTAATGTTGCGATTACGAACTCACCATAATTTTTCAAGTATTAAATTGTGTACGCCTTCAGTTAGGATGTCTAAAATGTCAACAATCTGTCTGATCTGCTCCCGACTATCTGTTATAAACCATATCCTTCATAATCACCTTAATTAGAGGACCTGGGTGCTCTTCATCAAAAATGGAAGTTCCACCACACTTGAATTAATTAAACCAGTATCTGATCGTTATCATCGAAGGTGAGTGGTCGTTATAAACGACATGCAACTTCACTTTGATTTTCCCACACGCATTCCCATCCGAAAAAAAAATCGAATCACGAATGGTTGCAAACAAACACGAACTTGATGACTTTCAACAGCTATCAAAACAATACTGCTGCATAAATCTTTCTCTCTCTGCCTGACGGCTATCAATGATGGCATTTCAATGATGACATACACATTTTGCTGTCGCACGATACACATACAGCAAAACCTCCAACATTTGCCTTCCGTAAAAAAACACCATTAAAAAGTTATAAAAAAATATAATCAGATTACGAGAGGGCAGTGGGTCTTAAAACTAGTCCCAGCGCAGGATCATTTTTGCAAAAACTCTGTCTTGTCTTAAAATCTAAAAACGGGGTTACAAAATCCTAGAACGAGATTTATAATCCAGCACACTACTCTAATGCTCGTTCTGCCCGTTTGGATCTACATCACTTGACAGATGAGTAAATAAATATAATAATAATAATAATAATGGCGGCGCTACAGTCCGAAGTGGACCTGCGCCTAGCTTTTCAGCGACCACTCGTGTTGTGCGTCCTATTGTTCTCTCACGAGTGGAGGAGACCCACAGGTTAATGCCGACTCCGAACGGCGAGATTGAGAAGCATTTTCTAGACAGGTATACTCTTTGAGCATTGTCAGTGACTCGAAAGAGGTGGAGCCGTGAAAAAATGTTTGATGTTTTTTTTTCGAGATTCGAACCGACGACCTCGAGCGTAGGAGTCGACGCACCTACCCACTACGCCACGGCGCCCACGTTCTCGGTATAGGTCTGGCATTTCGATTCATAGTCGCCTGTACTTGAAGCCTACTTCTTCAACAATTTCTGCTAATTCAGCAAGGTGACAATCACGGATCTCCGAAGAGTACGTCTACTTATCTACTCCTTCCCGGTCCTGGCGTCTCTTCGACGCCATCATCTAGGGGCCTACTTCTTTGAAAACTTATGCGAACTCAGCGTGGTTCCCTTTAGTAATCTACTACGCTTTATTACAGGCTCCAAATGGTTTCCCGCTATTACTCTATTGGATTGACCTCAGTCAAACCATAGCCACTAACACCTATCTACTCCTTGGTTCTTATAGAGACTCTTTTGGGGTCCACGTGGCTGTACAATAAACCTTTCTTCATCTAAGTGCGTTGACCTGAGCATAGTAGCAACCGCCAAAGAATAAGCATATAATTTTATTCCAATCATTAGTTAATTCGTATACAATTGAGAAACTTCAAGATAAAACGTTAAATGGCTATCAAGTGCAAACTGATAAAAAAGAATGTGGAATGTGGAAACCTAAAACACTGCACTGTGGGCGCCGCGGCCGTATGAGTTTGTGCGTCGACATATACTCACTAGACTTTCACAGTCTAGGTTCAAATACCAGCACAAGCAAACATTTTTCAAAAACAAAATTGTTTGCGGATCCTCCTCTTTCGAGTCACTGACAATACTCAAAAGGTATAACTGTCTACAAACATCTCAATCTCGCTGTTCGGAGCAGTGCTGCCAGTATTTTAAAGTAAAATTTACCACAGTGGAGAAGAAAAATTACCATATCACTGAAAATTTACCACTTCCAAAAAAGTGACCAGTGAAATACCATTTTTTTCGGAAATCCAGAATTTATAAAAAAATTTTATAAAAGGGGAACCGAATGCTCTATCATGTTAATTGTTGCGTTATGCTCCGCGAAGAAAACTGACAAATTTATTTAACATTATTTGCTTGTATCTTTTGGGTATTCCCTTAATGTTTGCTTCCTCCACCGTGCTTTATTATTTCTGCATCTTAGCTCTGCAGCTCGCTTTTTGTGGCACTGGTTTCAGCCATTTCTTGAACTCATGGTATTCCAACCATAGATATGTTAGAAAACACAAACAAACGGAAGGATAGTTGTTTCAGAAAAAATTTACCCTTTTTTGTATGAAAATACAGTTTTACCAATTGGAATGGGATTTGAAATTTCCCACGAAAATGTAAATTTACTAGAAACTGGCAGCACTGGTTCGGAGTCGGCATTAAATTCTAGGTCCCCTTCACTCGTGAGAGACCAATAGCACGCACAACACAGACGAAAATCGCCGAGCTCATAAAAACACGCCTTACCTCAGCGGCTGCCACAGACAAAGTAAACAATGAATACAGCTGAAAATATCATATGTATATCATTTATCTTTTTTTTTTTTTGTGGTATGTTTTAGTCACATTACACTGGAGCACTCAGACTCAAAAACTGATCCATTGTACTACCAGGCAGCAACCTACTTTTACTGAAATTTCATATTCTGTTCTGTGATGAGGAGCCTACATCATCAGCTCTCACATCATCAGCACCGAATAACTGCCACCTGATCCGAGCAAAGATGGGACAATGGCAGAGGAAGTGCTCTGCAGTGTCATCGTCTTCTCCACAGGCGTCGCAGAGGGTTTCATCACTTAGACCAAGCACACTTAGGTGTTTGGCGAAGGTGTAGTGCCCCGTTAGTACGCCAATAATTTGTCTGCAGTATTTTCTGTTAAGAGATAACAAGAAAGACGCGGATTTCTTACAGACGTTGGGGAGCATGCGCTTGGTCTGTCTACATCCTGGAGAGTCATGCCACCTGCGGTTGTGCTCTCGAAAAGTCCAACCATCGATGGAAGCCCTAACCAAGGACGCGGGCAGTCCCAGCGTAGGTTCAGGTCCTGAGAATGCATCATCTGATCCTCGCCTAGCAAGTTCATCACCGATCTCATTTCCCGTGATCCCGTGGTGCCCCGGGACCCAGACAAGTCTTAGCGAATTTAAGCTACCGATCAAATTCAGAGAAGACATGCATTCCTGAACTATACTGGAAGTGGTTATCATTTATCATACCTTAGAGACATGTATACCAACATACATTTTGAACAATCGGACTCTCCAAACCCAAAATTTATAAATTCCCGTTATTTTCTGAACAAACCTCGTATGTACAGTGGTGTGCAAAATAAAAGGTGCGAAGCTTTTACTTTACAAAAGTACTCGGGTACCCACATTTTCGGGTATTACCCGGGAACCATAATTTCGGGTACCCGTAAGTTATTGGGTTCCCGCCATCACTTTGGGTATCCGGTACTTTTATAAATCAGCCTAATACACGATAACAAAGAATGACTTAAAGAGACTGAAGCGAGCCACTCATTTTCTAATCGAAGTTTAGATAAGACCCAACAGTAAACTGATAAGAACATTGTCATCAATGTGAGACAACATGTAGACATGTAAACATGGATTAAATAACGTGGCTTTATGTCTGCAAGCTTGATCACTGACACCGATCGCATGAGCAAACTTAGTGGGATGGTTTCTTATAGCATTTGGCTTAAACCACAAAACACTACCTCGACAGCATCCTTCATTTGGCTTAAACAATGCTTCTATCGTTACTGTTTCAATCCCCTCTGTCTCTTCCCTTGCCCGCTCACTCATACTCACATCTCTTAGTTGTGACTTGTACCCGGTATCCAGCGGGTACCCGGTAGCTGATATTTCCGGGTACCCGCGAAGTTGGTGATTACCCGCAATTACCGGGTACCCGGTAAAATGCAGAATTGTGTATTACCCGGGTAAAATCAAGAGCCCTAATGTAAATACGTTAACAATAAGAAGGAAGTTTATTAGCCACAAAATTTATAGTCGATGCACACAAAAATGTTTGTTGCTAACTAATGTAAGACACAACAACCTAACCTAACCTAACTTTCAGACATCGTCAACGACGAAACACCTTTATCAAAAAGCACTGAAATAGGCCACCTACAAAATTACGAAATGACTTTTAGTCAAATGAGTCAAAGTTTATTGAAATCCATAGTGGAATGAGTCTTGTTTGTGTTTTACAATTTATTCGGATTTACACGAGTTTTAATAACACACCTATTATTTTGCACACCACTGTTTATGCACTCAAATGTGATGGTTAGCATTGCTTTTGGCCATCTTTCACGGGTTTGTTTATTCGTGAGATGATAAAAATAAAAACGTCTTCGTCCAAGTTTCAAGACAGGCAGGTTCCCAGGCATTTTAAAAATATTTTATATGAAATTTTCATCGTGCAGAAATATTCTACTCAACTTCACAGGTGGCCAACTTCATTAGGTTTCACTGCTGAATCTGTGACACAATTTTAATTTCCACAAAAATCTTGAAAGATCGAATAGACACCAAATTCCGCGAACACCGTGAGAAATTCCCATAAGCTAGGGCATAAGCTGTAGACAAATAGAGCGGGTTGTGAACAGAAATAAAGATAGTCTAGACAGTTTAATTCAAATGCGGCGAAAGCAGAATTCTGAGTTAAGTAATTCTGGGAAGGCTGCAGAAAGTTGTCTCTTCTACAGATTTATGAGATGGTTTATCTAACGATTGGTGTATCTAAACATGTTCTTTTGTACTTCAACCATAATTTGTCTGTGTACTATCGTAAGTATGACTGAAAACCATTTAAGAACCGTGCGTGAACACACATACCTTTGTACACTTTCTTAACATTCAACAACAACCTGAAATCACTAGTTGCCCAAGTTTGACACACAACATTTGTCTTACCCGATTGGATAAAAAATTGAGTATCCCCACAAGGTTATCAAAGATATCGATAAATCACAAAAGTTTTCTCCACCAAAAGCACACACAACACCACCAGTTACGAAATGACAAACCCTCGTAACGTTGTCCTTCGAATGGGTGATGGCCTGGCCTTATTTTTCGATTTTTAAAATGTAAACTAGTGCTTCGCCATGGAAACCTGAGACAATGCTATTTGTGTTATCACGCGTCTTGGATCGTTACCCAGCCAGGTGTTGGGAACAAACATTTTGTACATTCACTTGAAACAGGTCATTGACTTTAATGTCTTCCTTCCCTCCCTTATGTTCCACATGTTAGACTCGATACAGATGCCTTGACAAAACGCACGCACACACACAGCCAGCACACCCTTAAGAACTTTACATTATTTAGTCAACTTCAGCACTGTCGCAGAGCTAATAGAAATCTGCTCTTTGAACAAGGGTGGGAACCGCCCTGCTTTTGACATCCTTCTCATCCCCAGCCGGAAGCCAATATGAATTTGATGCTTTTTTGTTACTTCGGTGTCCTGAAACTTATGGAACTCCCCAAGCTCCGAGACTATGTGTGTATGCCTCCGAATGTAAACATCATCACATCGCTCTTCTAAGGATTCATTTCAACCACTCCGAGGATGGACACACATAAAAGGAAGACTTTTTTTTCTTTTCTGTGAAATAATGTTTGCCTCTCACGCAAACAGGACTCTCATGGATTTTCATACAGACTGTGTGTACTCGTAACACATCGTTTTCGCGTTGCAAACACCAAATATTTTGACAGTTTAGCCACACCTTTCCCCCGAAAGAAAAAAATTCACAATTTCGATAACATTTGACCTTATTTCGCCGAGCCAGCGGAACAACAATCAGATTCACTTACAACAACATTCGGCACAAAACATAAACAGCAACAAAACGAAAAAGTTATAAATAATCACAACACTCTTATTTTACAGCGGAGGCCAGATTTGATTTTTTTTTGTTTTCTGATTTTTCATCAAACACTGAACTGAAGCAGCAAACTAAAAACTCACTGTGACGGGTGCGTGCAGGGTGGTGCTGCTCTATCACTTCGCAGATGTGTTTTCAACAATTACGATTATCCCTGTCGAATGCAGCCATATTTATCAGCATCCTTTCCGATTCCTTAATGTGTTCCTTTTATTTTTTTCGTTTTTGGTATCTGTGGAACTTTCACTTCAGATGGCACTGCATATAGAACCGTGTTGGATGGAAAAAATCGAGGAAATGCAAAGTACTTTGGCACACACGCTCGCACACGCTTTCAACTAACGTCAAGACTGGCGAAACTAGCAGCTTTTCTTACCCCAACAGGCGTGCGGAATATAAACATTATTCGTGTGGCGTTTGGCAACCATGCCTGCGAATAGAATAAGGGCGAATGTGAAAAGTCGAAGTCGGAAAGGCGCATGTCTCGCTACAGGTATTTTCGTGTGGAACAGGCGCTAGGAAGCTTTTATGTTTTCCAATTTGGAACGATGATGTCCATAATAGTGTCCGTAATAGATTAGATATCCTTGACGTTCATTCATGAGTTCTCATTTTGCGGGGGATGGTGTTGAGAGGGGGGGAGGATAATTCTGTCTCGTGAATATGATAAATCTCTCTTGAAAGCTCTCTACCACTTGATGCAGAAGCTGCTCTCTGATGGGGGCTGATTCAAAATTAATTCGCTGCTAATGAGTTGCTAATTTTAGGGACAGAGAGTGTTTCACAACTGAAGGGGTATTTCAAAGAAACCAAAACCGTATGGAATTGATTAAGACTGCTAGGAGCGGAAGTGACTGGGTGATAAGTTGCCCGAGAGTGCTGGTGTTTGGGGAATGCTTTTAAATTAGTTTCACTTAGTGGTGTGGTGATGGGTGTTTTTGAGCAGTTCGAATGGATAATGTGTTTGGCGGTTAATCATTTATGCGATACAGAGATTCAAATCATTCGTCTAAACAAATGATTTGTGTACAATTGCCTGTGTCAGTGATTCTGCGACATGTGAGCAGCCAATTAGTCTTGGAAGTCAATTATCTTATAACGAGGTAGAAACCGCATATTTTTACACGGATCAGTTTGTCGTTATTCCTTTTTGGTGAGACGTCTCGCAATTCTTCTATCTAAATAATTTGCTCATATCATCCAGCCTGCGGCGCTAAAGTCAAAGGTGGACCTGTGCCTAGCTTCTCAGCAACTTCTCATCCATCCTTAGCTTAACGATAATTTTTGTGCACCGCCTTTTGGTGCAAACATTTCAACAGACAATTCTTGGTTTCAAATTTAAAAAAAAAAAAAATTAAAATGAATATATCACAAGTTCTCATTTTAACTTTAAATGATGAATTTTAAGTCCAAAATGCATTATCCCTGAAACACAATACTACGTTTGTGCCACCGTCGAGTGACGTTTAACTTCAGCACTATAAAATTTACGACTTGAAGTACTTTTGGCGGATTTTTTTGTCCCTACTGGGGTCTATAGAATTCTGACAGATCGTAAGCAGGAACAAAATTCCATTGTATCTTTCAATTTGATCGTGATTTAATGCGAGATTAACTACTAGAAAATTAAAGTTTTTAACTACGGTGAATGTTTTAATGCCGAAAGCATATACCTACCTAAGTCTGGATTTAAGTGGCTGTCAAGTGACTCAAAGAGTCAATTCAAATATAATAGTGCTTTGAAAAAAGCGAACATTGCACTTCTGGCAAAAAAAAATTGTTGTGTTTTTTTCTTTTTTAATACAGTGTTTATTTAATTAATATATCAACAAACACACTTTGCATTATTTACTAGTCACTTAAAATTCAATTGAACAAGAAAAACTTGGAAAATGTTGTCGAACACATGTGTTTGTGTGCATTTTTCAAGACACACTTGTGTATAACTTATCACTTCTAAACACTTCACAACCAATAATACAAAACCCAAAATATTTTTACTTTGACATTCGACAATAAAACAAAATTGTATTTGAAACTAAAGTTTCAATATAAATTTATTCCTGCCATCGAACTAGTATTTCGCTACAAGTATTTCAAGTCATCAATAGCACATTACGAAATCCTGCGTTCTCCTAGCGGTGTTTACAAAGGTGAAAGAAGGGATGAGTATCGGAGGAAGAATATATGATTTTTTGGCCGAAATGAAGCACCCACCGCAACTGATGTACGGAAGTTTGTGCAAAAAGTTCGTGAGACTGGTATGCTAGTGGATAACACTCATGGTCCCCGTCGTCGTACGGTGCGGACAGATGAGAATGTGGCTGCTGTGACCGAGAGTGTGAGACACAATTCACGAACATCAACACGCCATCTATCTCAACAGCTCAACATTTCACGCACAAGTCTAAGGAAAATTCTGCATAAAGATCTCGAATTATTCGCTTACAAGGTGCAATTGACTCAATAATTGAACGCGCACTATCATCCGATTCGTTATCGCTTCGAAGTTTGGGCCTTAGAGCAGCTTGAATTGGACAACGATTTTGGGCGAAGAATCATCTTTTCTGACGAGGCGCATTTTCTTCATCTTGACGACGACAATTGAACGACGTGCTATTTCATAACTTATGGGAATGTTTGTTCTGACTAATAAAGCCATAATACATAGAAAAAAAATTAATTTGGTTCATTTTTAAAAATAACTTGTATTTGGCCCACCCTGTATGCTGTCTTCGAGAAAGGACGCAAAACAACAACAACTTGGCTTCAATGTCAACATATGCAGTTATAATAATAATAATGGCGGCGCTACAGTCCGAGGTGGACGTTAGCCTAGCTTCTTAACATATGCAGTTATAACCTCAAAATATTAAGGAACTTTGTCTACACCGCAGTAAGCAGTACCAACAACATCAGAATTAGGATCAAATGTGAAATAGGTAAGCTTAGGTTAGGCTTAGGAATGCCATTATGTGACTTGTTGGCATACCTCTCCGCTGACGAACGGTGAACTTCATAAACGTCATGCTCTACAAAGCATTATTCTACCAATCGTGCTATATGGAGTAGAAAGCTGGACGGCAAAGCGAATTCTTAGTGTCTTCAAAGAAAAAATACTGTGGTCCTGTCTGACATAACCGCGATCTATACCACCTCTACTGAGATGGGGATATATTTAGATCGGCTGGCAAAGATTCCTTGTCTAAACTGACTCGGAAACATCACCCACATGAACACCAATGGTCTATTTAAGAAAGTCTTAAAATCATAGTCTTCTTATCTGAGACGCAGGGAAAGATCAGTAGCGTAAGCTCAAGGTAAAGGGCCAAATTTAACTGTCACATACTTAAAAGAACTGAGGCCACAGAGCGAATACACAAAATTGACACACTGTGACTTTAGTTACCGCTTCGCTCAGTTTCGGTAAGTTCACTTTTGCCTACTTACACTGGAGCGAAATCAATTGCTCTGCACGTATGCAAACGTCAGTTGGTGTTGAATTCCCTTCAGTTTCTATAAGCAATTATGGACACTTTGAAATTTGATGATACTTCTGGTCACTTTCGTTTGCTTTGGACATTCAGTTTTCGTACAGCTATTGTAGTTGGCCCTTTAGAGCTTCCAAGGGAAGCTGGCCTGAGGAGTAAGTAGTCAGCAGTAACATGTCTTGAGGACTATAATTATAACATTGAGATGAATTAAAATCAAAAAGATTGTTTAGTCCCCGATTACTACCCCATTCTTCAAAGTTAAGATAAATTGAGTTATATTTCCACGTCTCTCCTATCAACTATTTTGAATCTTATGTTTTACGTTTAAAAGCAACCTTTCTCTGTTTTTTATTAATGAACAAAGGAAAGCAAAATAGTTTAAGGACTTCGGTTATAAACTTTCTTAAATTTTTTATAACCACATCGCAGTCAAGAATTTTGGTACTGAAAGCTGAGTTTGATTTGATCGAGTGTCGTTTCTACATTTGTCTGGATCAAGTCTTTGATAATTTCATGAATTCCATAAGTGACGCGAATTAGGAGATGTTCTGTAATTAAATAGAACAGACACTGGCCTTTTATAGAGCAACCGAATGCATAATGAGTGTTAATGCAATCAAAGGTTATAAATCAGTCAAGATCGGTTCTTTTACTGCATTTTCTCGAATTTAAATTGCTGATTTATTCAGCATCGAATCGCCATATAAACAAATCCATAAAAGGAAACAAATAGCAACCAAAAGTAAATATGTACACATATTCATCTCAAATAAATATACTCACATAACTCGTTGTACTATCGTTTCTAAAATATGCAACGACACTTGAGTGATTCACGTTTAAATGTCAAGAGTCAAAGCTCAACAGTGTACTCGTACTTGTGCCCGTAAAACCGTCTCCCGAAACGCGTGCATAGTTATTCGCAAGACGATGACTTACCTAATCTGATTAACTTCCGATCTAGACACAACAGATTTCAGTCAACAACTGTTTGTCAGAGATGGAACTCAAATTCGGATTCTGTATAAATTGGCTGGGGACTCAGCTGGGACGCCCTCGCAGCTTGCCTGCCACCGGAAATTAATCAAATGTTACTAGCACAGGTGGTGAGACATGCTATGCCCATAAATAGTTGGTAGTTATACTACTTGCGAGCTAGTGTCGTGAGGTAAGATCTTAACACGGCGAAAGAACGAAGAGCAGCTGCTTCTGATTAATTTACTGAACTTAAAGAATGACTGGGAGGACGTTGGCATTTGTTCAACGTAAGGCAACTCAACGGGTCACGCTGGTTTTAGCGAGTGAAGTGTCTGGTTGCTGGGATTGTTTTATAATTTACCCAAACAGAGCTGCTGTTCAGTGCTGACTAATAAGTTGCACTCGGAATTTATCGAATTTATAAGGCATCCGCCAGCAACATGCGAAACGTTTGTAGTTTTTATGTACTCGTAACAAATCAAATAAGTTGCATAACTTTAATTAAATCAACTGCTTTAAGTCGAGGGCTGTGATTTGTGGTACTATGCGATGAAATGAGTTTAAGGTTACGAGAATTAGAACTTCACCCTAGACCTAAGGCAGAAAGGTGCTTCTAATTGTATGCGTAATTCTCCGAAAGTAGCGGTTGTGAAACGAGTATATCTTCTGAGGAAATGTTCTTATACACAATTCTTGTCATCTTCTGATCTCGTTACAGGTGACGGCATATTGCTACTCACTTCCTCTTCAAGTCTCAAAGATCTTTTCGCCTTGAGTTTAATTTATCGAAGCGAGCTGTGCGCATTGTCTAGTTTTGGCATCCCTGCAAAACTCGTCCATCTTTGCAGAATGACGATGAAGAATACCCGCTGCTTGATGTTAAAAAAGGGGTTTAGACAAGGCGACGAACTGTCATGAGAGTTGTTTAAATTTCATTCTCGAGAACATCGTGCGTAACTCAAATGTCAACACAAATCATTAATTTTGTCAACAATTTCAACAATTTTTAAATTTTCAACACAAAAAGCACGATCTTCCACATCGGTGCAATTGCTTGCATAGGGCATTGACTTCGTCGGAAGTCAACTGACACAACTGGCTGTCAGTGAGGTATTCATAAACATCTAGATGGAAACAACTAAAATGGATCTGAGGGTAATACAAAGTATATGCTGTCTACTAAAAAACGTTCACCAACACCGATATCTTGAAGAGAGCACCACTATAGTAAAAACTTTGAGGAAGTGAAAGACTTTGTCTACCTAACCTGGAGTAAATTGAAATAATGACACCACCTCAGAGACTAAACGAAAGATTAAGGACCTACCATAATTGCCGATCAAAAACTTAAGCTTATGTCAAAACTGAAGGAAAGTAACCAGAAACGTCGTTAAACTTTAAGGTATCAATAATTGCTTATAGAAACTTAAGTGAGTGTTTACAAACAACTGGGAAATCCGCCTGGACAGGCAATATTTTCTGCGTGTGTTTTAAACCAGTAATGTTCTACAGAGAATTGAGTAATGCCTTCTTTTAAATTCGTATTTCTCATATGATCAATTTTCCGAAAATGCCATGCAGCATGCGTGAGGTGTTACTCGATCAGCGACCACCATAAAATGAGGAGAACATGTTAAAAACAGAACGAAAAGGTATGAAAACATGCCTGCTTCACCCGAGAATCCAGTTTGAAAGTGGATTTTCTGATGAAGAAGACCGTTTTTCGGCTTATTCAACCAATCTCCCTCTCGGTTGCGAAAATCGTATAGTATTGTGCAGAAATCAGTTAAACTGAACATGATCCTTTTATGTTAAGCTCCTCCTACTTTTCGTGTTGAAAATTTAGATTTGAAATAACGTTCAAATAACGAAACATTTTTCAACTAAGAGTTGTACTTCACCTCATTTGTTTGAATGCATATGGCTACCAGCTGTTCGAAAGAGCTCCCATTTATTCACAGATGGAGCAAAAACAGCAAGCTGTCAAAAAAATTTCAGGGGCAAAGAGGGAACAAGTTGAATATCTCTATTAGTTGATTTCTGGTGTTGTGTCTCCGGCAATCCTGCCTTTTTCCGCTCATGTAATCACCCGCTAATTCAGCTGTCAATTGACATTTGCATAAGTAGAGAGCGGTTAATTTCGCTCGCACGTAAGTAGGCAAAAGTGAACGAACTTACTGAATCTAAGTAATAACTACAGTCACAGTGTATCGTTTTTGTGTATTCGCTCGCTTACTTCAGTTCTCTTAAGTTTCCGTGCAATCATTATAGTTGGCTCTTTAAGACTCAACTATAATAGGCATGAGCGAGCATGAACTAGTGTCAAATTTTAACGAAATGTTTCGTCAGATTTTCATAAAACCACGCATAGCCATAATTAACACATGCGAGCATACCCATCTGTCAGAATTTCTTCCCGTTTTGTTTCATTCAATTGAAAAATGTTGTTCAACAATATCCCATTTTGGGATTTCTGTGTGTTTGTGCCATCTGACAAATTCGCACATGCGGGGCGCGGTTCAAAGCGCACTGACTCATGCTTAACGAAACATTTGTTTGTTTATGTGGCATCTGGTAAATTCGTATATGCCTATTTCGTTAAGTTGAGAAGCTAGGCCCAGGTTGTAGTGCAGCCATTATTATTATTATTATTATATTTCGTTAAGTTGCGAATCGTTCGTGAGCTCCATTATAGTCACTCTTATGGGGGTGCGTGTAATTCCTCACTCACCTATGCGCGTTTGACATTATCTCATGCTCACTCATGCCCTTACTATTACCAGTCATTGGGCTCTCGAAGAACCAAGATATCTCTATATAAGATCTTGATAGCCCAGTCCAGTAATTGAATTGGTCATTCTCAAATAATAATCAGCACGTAATAAGATACGTAACAAGGCTTTTTAGATTGTTTGATATGTTTCCACTTTCCACCGAAACCCAATTTGTTGATATTTTTTCACTCGAACTTTGTCCAAGTATCGTCATAAGTCCCACAAAAATACCCGAATGTTTCTTGTTCTCGTCGTTTGAATTGACTGCCATTACGAATCCTTCTATCTGCATATCAGTGATTTACCGTGATTTACAGTACTTTCCTGAATGAGAAGATTATCCGAACTATGTGCAAATATTTATAATTTTACAAATCTATTTATTTTAAATGAGATATGTACATTTTTAGATAACAAACGTTAAAATTCTATCACCGTTGCAGAAATGTCAGAGGATATAATTTTAACGCAGTTTACACACGGCCACACGAAGCTTACTGCCATCGGTAAATTTCATCTCAATATGAATGATCTGTGGATTTGAGTTGGCTTAAGCTTATGTCAAAAACGAGAAAAAAAGTATTCAAGTTTTACCGACATGAGTATTTATTTATACATTTTGAACTTATCCGATCTTTGAAATTGCTTACAATCGGTTGCTATCTGAATGTTGTATTTAGAAAATTCCAAGTTAAAACTTAAAAAAATTAAATTAAGCTTTCTACCAGAAAATGGAGGTTTCCCGCAGCTCAAAAAATAAATCGGGATATAATCGGACATATAAATTCATTTATTTTCCTACGTAGAGTTGATTCAAATGTCATTAAAATCTTATTCCGAAGTTTACTCAGCCATTGCTTTTGATTCATTTTCTATTTTTATTTCAATTTGTTAAATTTCCGTACCGAAAATCGCATTTCATTGAGACATTTCGTAAGCCCATTCAAGTTAACGAAACTTGACGAATCCGAGACAAATCCTGCTGTGTGCTTTCTTCAGAAGTGTGTACCCAGCTCAGTATACTTTTTCAATAAAATGCACGTACTCATCTCATCGCAAAGATTGTGATTATTTAATTATTTAATTTTTTATTTAATAATAATATTTATTCAATTTATATTTAATTGCATTTGATGTTAGGACTATTTAGAGGCTGTCACCTAGCCAAATAGAAACAAATTATTCTACAATGTTATGAACAAACTTAATCACGAACGATAGGAAAAAGATAAAAATAGAAAATTATTTCCAAAATTCAGCCTTTAATTCAACTTTTGCAGTAAATTTTACAAACATTATAAGATCTGTCAGTCAGTTGGTAAAGTCTTATTAGTCTTCACAAGTTAAGCGAATTTCTCGCGTCTGGATTTCGGTTATTTAAACAATCAATCTTCACTTTATTAACACTTCTCTTTTTTCTATTGTTTTGTGATCAGCAGTTTACTTATTTGTGAATAAAACACGCCTTCTGCAGATTTAACGTTCCAGTAAGTTGACTTAAGCCCACTAAAGTCTATCACAGTTCAGCCTTTATATGTTAAGTAACCTAATTATACTAAAAAAAAAAGAAACTCTACCCTGAATATCTGTTTTATTCAGGCAAGTTTCCGCAAAATTCTAGTTAAATTTCAAATTAAAATACTGTAAAAATGCTCGTTTTTATTGATTGCCAGTCTCTCTTTACATAAACTATTTGACTTTTATATATAATCATAATAATTAGTATAGAGTTTTACCAAAACTAGTAAATTACTGGTTGTAGCAAAATTCAATGCATCATAAAATAACATCTTAATTAATATCTTCTCACATTATTTTTTCATTTACGTGAAAAAATTTCCCTTCGATCTCGTGAACACACCCCAGCAGAATCATTCTCATGTATAACAACTGTCAGAGGAGTGGCAGTTACCATATTTGCCTATGTATTTTTTTCAAAATCTCTCTTTACCCAGAATATTTTTATAAAAGACGATTGATATTTTTTATACTGTTAAATTTAATCTAAAAACAAAATTATTAGTTCTTCTTTTTCTCGAAAGTGGATACACTTTTGAGCAGAAACTATTGCACACATCCCGGATTCTGACAGTTCTCATAGAGGTGCTTTCATGAAATGCATAAATGGATATGCGTTGCAATGCGTCACGAAGCAGAGTACTTTTTCAGCACTGATTTTCAGCGGACGTGCTTATCAATCTGCTCGTTGAAGTATTGAGCTCACGCGAAATGTGCTAAACATGAATCATTTACATTCATAAAATGAATAATTTGTTGAATAATCAACTCTTTTATAAATACAAACTCTGTGTATAACATCATCTACAGATAAAAAATAGTGAATATTAGTTTTACAGCAGCATAACAAAATACGAAAAAAAAGTAACAAAAACGAAACCAAAAAGTTCGATCAAGGAGAGAAAAAACTTAAAACTTACTAAATCTAACCCGCTTCTAAAGAACATAAACATACACTATGAATGTACTGAGTGCTGTTGGAAGAACATTTTGGTCGCAAGATATATGGCTTCCGCCCAACATTACGTGGGAAGATATTGCACCGGGATCTCGGCCAGATGTTAATCACGCCGACTACAGAGATCTGATATGGCCTCTTCCATTAGCTGTATTTGTGATGTTGATACGCTATGCGCTCGAAAGGTATGCCTATGATTAATCCAATACAATAGTCTAGTGCTTTTCATACAGTAAGTGCATTTCCCAAGGCTAATTGCCAGTGCCTACAGCGAATTGAGGTTCTTTTTTTTTTTGCTTTTCCATTTTTTCCACACACCCGAGATTGAAAATAAAAACATAACCTCCATTGGAAACGCCCAAACATTCAGAATGTGCATAAAAAGAATATTTTCGGAGTCAGCGAGTTTTTCATTTTGGGAACGAAGGAAAAATGTTGTTTTTCACTTGTTTGAAAGTTTCTCCAGTTGAGTACCGTGTGCAGGCGCGTCGTGTGATGGCAAATGAGACAAAAATCTGCTGATGCTTGTTCTAAAGTTTAATTGACGGTCTACGGCGTTAAAATCTGCTTATCGCTTTCTAAAATCGCTGAGTTTATGCGCAACTTTTTTGTGTAAAATAATGATAGATGATAAGATAGATTTGTTCTTGACTGTGGGTTTTGCTGAATAAAATCTGGCGTCATTTGAAACTAGGTCACACTATGTACTCTCGCACACTTTCAATTCAACCAATTGGAATGTTTATAGTTTTCTCGCAACCGGAGCATAATGTCAACAGATGATGATGATGATGATGTTGTTTTTGGCCTTAACCTTACAATTGTGTTTCTTTTTTTTGGGGAAAATTGTGTTTCGCTTTTGATTGATAACAGTCTTGGTGAAGCACTGGCAGTGATTATTGTCATAAAAATACCTTGTATTCGTAGACTCAGAAGCAATATCGAATGATTGTTGCTACGTTAATTTATTTTCTTTCCGTCCTTGGCCTCTTGCCTCGGAGTTAATGATCTTCGCAGTCAGAGTCTATTCGCTTAATGCTGTGAACTGCTGTCCGAAGATAGCTGTGGCGCAAACACATGACGTAGGCTCTCCAATTAATGTATTACAGAACTAGAAATTCATCATCATCAGCATTTCTGCGATAGTGCGAGCGCTATTTTGTGGATCAAGAATCGATACGCAGCTTATCGACTTTCACAAGTTATGTGAAGAACGAACTACGTCTCGCTTTTGTTGTGTATGATTTTCTTTGAATTGAATTTTAGGTCTAGATTGTTGGTTTGGTTTTTCCCGCTCTTGATAGGCTAAGCATCGATCACACCATACATGGCGTTAGCTGCAAAAACATGTGTCATGGTTTCTTCTGAAGAAACATGAAGGCCGTCATGCTGTTCTGAATGTTATGGGAAATGAAGAAATAAATGTGGTTCCTTTGAATGAATGTTAGCGACTAAACTAACACAAATCTCGACATGATTGCTGAAGAAGCAACAGCAGGGAGTTTGTTTACATAAACATGTTTGGATTTTGTTTGTTGGAACTACAGTAAAATGTTAGGTTTATAGTGTTTAGGATTGCACAGCCGCATGTTTGATTGTTTTGCCAAACAAAAATAGCGAGAATATTGAAGGAGCTTAGAAGATGTTCACTTTTCTTGTGCAATATACAATAGAACTTAGTTCGACAATCATACCTCAGTTTGGAAGCAAATGATAACAGAGACAGAGTAAGGTGTGTCATCCCAAGGGTTTTTTTAAAGTGAGTTCGGGGACCTAATTTTCCCTGACCCGTCCCCAACCTTGTCCAGGCGCAAGCCTCAAAATTTGGATGAGTTCGTCAGTTCTTGCGTGTATTTTAACCCGCCTTGTCGAAGTGAATTTAGGAATCCGCTTTTGTGTTCAGCAGCCTTCTATGACGAGAGCATTATTTTTTCTCGTCGCGGATAATAATACGAATTTCCAAAAAGCAAAAACTCACTTTTGTTTGTTGACTTGCCATTATTGACATGATTGAAACGGCAACACGTCACACCCGTAGAATGACCTGGCCTAAGCGAAATCCCAAACGATATAAACAATAATCTGTTCTCTTTTGAGAGACCAAAAATTGGTATTATGACAATGATAGCTTTCGAATTACCGAGTTTCAGCAGCTGTCAATATATTCTGTAGGTAGGTAGGTAGGTAAGTGGGTAGACGGGCCCAAGCCACGTCTCACTTAGGTCCTTAGGGACCCATTGTGATGGCCAATTGGGGAATAGTGCCCCCTTTTAACCCTTGTCCCACGCATAGTCCTTCGTTGCGCCGGAGCCATCCCGATTTCCTTATGAACCTGCAAAGAGATCTTAAAGGTATATTTTAAATTTCCTGTAAGTCTTGGAAGAAAAATTCTCCCAGTGTTCTATGACGCAACTGACAAAGAATAGGGCTGTGACAGAGGTAGTGAGGAGTTTCCTCTCGTTCCTCCTCGTCACCGCAGCCTCTACAAATGTAGTCGTTGGAGAGTCCCATTTTCATGGCATGGTTTCTAAGATGATTATGGCCAGTGAGAGCTCCAACCACCATCGATAGCAACTCTTTATGGCACTGAAGGATCTTGTCGGTTTTTGCTCGATCTGGGCCATATGCTTTAGTAGTCACACATGTAGACAGACCGCGCCATCTACTGTTTGCCATTTCAATGATCATTGTATCCACCTTATTCCTCAGCTCTGAGAGTGGCTGTTTAATACCATGAATTGCTTGTGACGCGTCGGTCACTGACACATATATATATATTCTGTAAGGTTTGGCAATTCATCATGCTTCGTTTCGCGCCTGCCGAACTTTCGAAATTCATTAAAAAATACCGAGATTCCGGCTCGGATGTAATTAGGCAACGTGAAGTCGGTCGTGGCTTCAGAGTGCAGGCAATTCGTCGTACCGTGGAAAAGTTTGAGCAGGAGTACACTCTTTGAACATTAACCCACCAACTTGACAGAGATTGGATTGAAATGAAACCGGACCGACACAGGTCTAAGTGCACTATTAAGCCACATCACCATACCTACCTCCCTCAATGAATAATGATAGCAAATGCGTTAAACAATTAACAACCAAAATGATATCACGCATGTTAGTTAAATTATCTTATCTCTTTCAAGGTACTGGATATCACCAATAGGAAAATCATTAGGAATAAAGAGCTCAAGACCAAAGAAAGCATCAGCCAACCCAACACTCGAAGCAGCTTATGAGAAATCAAGTCGACTAAGTCACAAAAACGTAAGCAGCACATATCCTCAGCCTAAATCACCATTAAATTCTAACAACAATCATCTCATTTCAGGTCTTGAGCTTAATAAAACAAACAGACTTAACTGAGAGACAAATTCAAAGATGGTGGCGCTTACGAAAAGCGCAAGATAAGCCATCGACACTAGTGAAATTTTGTGAGAACACCTGGCGCTGCTTGTACTATACCTACAGTTTTGTATTCGGTTTAATTGTTTTATGGGACAAACCTTGGTTCTGGGATATTAAGAACTGCTGGTATGGTTATCCCCATCAGGTAAGTCCGATTGTGCAATCAAAACCGTTTAACTGATTGTATATTCTTTTTTATACAGTCAATAGAAAATGATGTTTGGTGGTACTACATGGTATCGATGTCCTTCTACTGGTCTCTAACTGGAACTCAATTCTTCGACGTGAAGAGAAAAGACTTCTGGCAAATGTTCATCCATCACATGGTTACGCTGCTGCTGATGGCATTGAGTTGGGTTTGCAACCTGCATCGGGTTGGATCACTGGTTCTTGTTGTGCATGATTGTGCTGATATATTCCTAGAGGTGAGTAATGATTGGAAAAGTGAGTGAGTAAGGGATTAAGAGATTTTCAAATTCATACAAAGATTCAATGACACATGACATGCCATTGATTCTAAATATAAACTGCCAGCATTGTAGGGAACTCCCTGTGAGACGAGTCGAAAAGCGATTAAAGTTTTCCGAGAATAGACTATCTGCCAAATGGAATCTACTGATTGTTGGAAGAGAGTCCAAATGAGAATGCGAACAAGTGACAAAAGCAACATGCAATTCAAACCATGTTTGCTTTATTCAATTTGCCCTTGAACGCAAAACAATAGGCGAAGCAGAGCAAAAAATTGATTATAATCTTTTCGGAAAACTAGTTATTTCGACGTAATTTTAGCCGTGCAAAGTTTTGATTGATTTGGGAAGAATGGAGAATAATACCGCTCAGAGTTTAGACGCACGGCACGTATATATTCCTTGATGTAACGCGAAGTTTTTCAGGAAAAGTGAAACTGAATCAATACATTTTTCAACCAGAATAAAGTCTGAACTAAAGCTACGCCTCTTACGTCTGTCCGGCCAGGCAATAACAAGCATTTCAAAGCTACTATCATTTTGTGCCGACGAAATTGGAATTGCATTGTAATTTGCTGTTCGTGGCTTAGTTGGATAGTGCGTCAAGAACCTTCATATTTCACGGCTTCAACGAATGGAACTGTATATTCCCTTCACCCGTGGAGTGCTGTTGTAGGTGCCCAAGTCCACCCAGAACTATAGCGCCATATTATTATTATTTTTAATTCAATCTAGTTCATATGACAATATCCCAAGCGGATGAACAGTGTTTTGGTCTTTTCGAGAGAAAAGTTCTGCGCGCGATCTTTGGTCCTGTTTGCGTTGATGGCATTTGGAGGAGAAGATTCAACCACGAACTGTATGGGCTGTACAGCGACATGAGTCTAGCCAGGCTACATGGCTAGGCCATGTAGAGCTTATGGAAAACTTAGCTCCGCCCCGAAGAGTCTTCGACTCTGAGCTTGTGGGACAACGCAACAGAGGACGTCCACGAACAAGGTGGCGCACACAAGTCGAGGGGGACCTCGACCGGCTTGGTGTGCGAAACTGGAGACAGCTGGCGAAAGATCGTTCTGGGTGGAGAGGCATGTTGAGTGAGGCCCAGGTCCACCTCGGACTTTAGTGCCGTAAGAAGAAGAAGAAGTCCATATGACCCCGCGAGCACGTTCGCAGTGATCAATTGTTTGGAGTGAATATTCCACCACTCTTCCACACATATCGCCTGTTTCGGTTGGCAATTTCACGTTCAATATAGTTTCAGAGCACCTCTAACGTTGTTGACTTGTTGCCATAAATTAAATCAACGGTGAGGAAGCCATTATACCAGACCCTTTCTCTAGGTCACACAATTACCGAACTTCTACAATTACAGTCCCGTCCGGATATTAAGACGGGGCCGCCGACATTAGGTCGTACTAACCGGACGATGTGTAGCATATAGCACCATCATGTTGGAAGCATGACAGAGGTATACGAAGCTTGCGAAACGGTATGAACGTTGTTAATGTTCAAATAGTCGCGTAAAAGATGAGATATCAGCCGGTAGTTTGTCATGATCAAAACTAACTGGTATCTTCCTGATCCTCACACAATGATTTACGAGGACAATTTCCTTAGCTTTTCCGATGTTTTCGTCAGTGATACTAGCGGATGGACGATCGGAACGAGGCAATTCATCAACCACAGTACGACTTGCTTTGAAGTATCACTCGTCCCGCCAACCAGGCTGCGATTAAATCTCTGAATTCGACATTCTACCAATAGACAAGGCACAATGAATTGGCTCTCCAGTCGTGCTTATCGTTCAGCTTTCGTCTCCATATAGCAAGAATGACAAAATCAAGGTTTTGTAGAGCAAGATTTTGGTACTTCGAGTCAGGTGTTTTGACTCAAGTTTTGCCAAGGACGAATCTATGTCGGATCCCCACCAAGACGTTACGTTTGTCCCGTCTAACTCCTGATCTACCTCAAAGTTATAGCTGTCGATTGTGACGTTTTGTCCGATGATGATGACACAGCAGAGCGCTTGCTCTGCCACTGTCCCGCCTTTGCTCGTATTCTGATACGAGCAATTATTCGGTGCTGATGAGGTGAGAGCTGATGATGTACGCTCCTCATCACAGAAGCGTCTGCTGGTCTTCCTTCAGAAGACCATGAAATTTCAGCAAAAGCAGGTTGCTGCCTGGCAGTACAATGAACCAGTTTTTTATTCTGAGTGCTTCAGTGTAGAGCTTTAAAAGACTTTATGCTCCTATATCGAAAGTTCTTCTAGTAAGCCTAGAAGCAGAAAATTGCCCTAAATCCTTTATCTTTCATGCCTTACATTGTATATGTACGTAAGTAAAAAAAAAACAATTATTCTTTTCCAGGCCGCTAAACTGACCAAATATGCAAACTTCCAAAAGGCTTGTGATTGCATATTCGCAATCTTCACAGTAGTGTGGATCATTACTCGACTAGGATTTTACCCCAGAATAATCTACAGGTACTTTTCTTACATTCGTTCAGTTGATCGTTCATTCTAACCCCATTCTCATTTAGCTCATCAATCGAAGCACCAGAGATTCTGCCGATGTTCCCCGCTTACTTCATCTTCAATGGACTGCTGATCCTGCTCCTTGTGTTACACATTTTCTGGACGTATATGATTTTAAAAATTGTCGTCGACTCCATCAACAAGGGACTTGTAAGTTGAAATAATTTCTTTCGATATGAATTCCATAAAGAAATCAATCAAAAATCGCTTCAATTTGTCAAATTGTGTTATTTAGATGTCTGGGGATATTAGGTCTAGCAGCAGTGAAATTTCTGATAGTTCAGAGAGTACAAAGCATCTAACAAACGGTAGCCCCAAAGACAAGACTGCAAATTCAGCGAGTTTACCAAAAACCATCATAGGTGACCACAACAACTGATGAATAACATTGCGTAGAAATGTTCAAAGTAGAAACTAAAAAAGTGTTAATTTAGGTTTTAAATTCTGTTCTTTCTTTTTTCTTGTGTAATACTTTTTTCTTTACAAAAAGTTTTTTTTTTTTCATTTCCTTTTTTTTTTTGATTATTTTTTCCTCTTCTCAGTCACTAATGTGTTTTCTGCTGAAAGTAGTAGTATTGAGAAAAACAAACAAAAACAAAAAAAATTCATTCCGTAACTGTTTTTTAACCGTATTTTTAATGATCTGCTACCAGCACTTTTGTATTCAGAAGAAGAAAAAAAACGTTCTTAACCCAACCAACATTGATAACCACTCATTTGAAGCAACAACCAAAAAAAAAACAACAAAAGATCAACTTAACGTTAGCAACGTTCTCTATGCTTGTAAAATAACACGTAACAAAAAAAAATGAACAAAAACACTAACTTTCACCCCGTGTCTGTACACACGAGGTGGAGCACATGTCGCATATAACCTAGAATACATTGTTACTAAAACAATTCCAGTAATACGTTGTGTCGAACTATTGAAAATAACACAGAGCAGGACTAGTCTCCTAATGTATTTCTTGTGCAGCTTAAACACAAATTATATACTTAAGGACTGAGCTCATTCCAAAAAGAAGACCGGTTCAGTTTCAGCATGCCCTCACCGTTCATTTGACATACTCGTATATCCAAGGCATTGCACAAGCACCGTTTGCATATGAATTTCAATTTCTGTTTAAACCACACTAATCACTCACATCACATGTTGAAACTGAACAGTTCTGTTGGATTGGAGATCACACAACAAAAACCGTCGCAATTGGAGAGTGCGCTTAAGCTGCGCAAGAAGGACCCACTGGAAGGTCGCCTGTATAGATGTATATGTATGAATTTGTTTTGTCATACTATTGTTATTAATATTTGAATGCTTGCGAGAACCCACTTTATTTATTCTTTTTTTGTTTATAATTGTTTTTAAAAGTAACATACAACACTACTGAAGACCATTTCGGTATTCGATGGCAAATTTAATTCAAACAGAAAAATTTCCATTGTTTTTTTTATAGTAACTATTAATTTTAAATATTCTAATAAAATAAGTTGAAATATAATTTGTTTTTTGGATTTACTTTTATATTAACACCCGTCATTGTTCACGCTGATGATTAGGATTGAGTTTGGGAGATCGATGCTTAGACAAAACCAGACCTTGTCTAGTGTCTGGTGACAATTTGACTTGGTTTACGATTTCGAATGGAGACAGGCAGTTTAGACTTAGTTTAGATTATCGAAGGGATTCGAGCTTGGCAACTGCGTCATGCAATAATCATTCATATGCTATGAGATGTGCGGTTAGATTAGGTACAGGTGGCTGACTGCAGGCTAGCAGTCTCCCTTGGGAAGAGCTGTGCGGTTTCTTAATGACATTTTTTTCTTCCAAATGGAGTTATGATGACTATTAAAATAACAGGGGAAAATGTGAGATATTTTAGTAAAGGAACCCCCTTCAACCCCACAACCGTTTATATGTCGTTTATCTTCAGAAGCCTGGGCCAAATGTATTAGGCATCCTTATCTGTTTGTCTTTGCTCCCAAACCACTTATCGGAAGCAATTAGTTTGAATTTTATGGTTTTCGGCGATGCTATCTGAGGTTGGAAACCAATTTTTTTCCCTCTCATGTCTCATTTGCTTTTCGAAGATATAAAGAATCTTGAAGGGTGCCTACTACATTTGGCCAAGGCTGTATATTGTGGCGCTACAGTTCGAAGTGGAGATGAGCCTAGCTTCTCCAGCTTTATGGTTGGTAGGTGATAGGGTGCCCTTGCGCTTGTGTCGCGGCTCACATAGACCAACAGTTTGGCCCATTGTAGCCTGGGTATGGGGACCTACATTTCCACCGCTGATTAGAACTATCCCGATTGTTGTATATATCTCAGGAAGTGCTTCAGCTCTATTTTATTCAGATCCTCCAGCTCGTCGAAGAGGTTATTGCCTAGTGTTAGCAGTCTTCTTCCCCGTTGGCCTGGTTAATCGCAAAGCAGTTGGCGGACGGACTCTATTTCCTCCTCGTCCTTGCAACTTCTACAATAGTCGCTAGGTGGGATACCTAGCTTTCTGGCATAGGTGCCTATCGGACAATATCCGGTGAGAACTCGCACCACCATCCGAATATCCTTGCGACCATCAGATCATTGATAATGATTTCTTCCTGTTCAGCACCGGCCATAGGGCTCTCGTCGTTGACCCAATATCCAGATTCAGCCATCGCCCATTTGCTCTTTCTAAGGCTTCGTCCTCTATTTCATTCGTTAGGAAACTTAACGGCATGTTGACATGTTGGTAGTGCTAGAGACTTATCTAACTCTAAACCCTCCGTTGCCAACACGTCCGCTCTCTCGTTTCCTAGAATTCCTGTGTGTCCCTGTACCTAGCAGAGAGTCACCGTGTTCACGCTGGAGATTTCGTTGACGTTCTGTCTGCATAGCTTGACTAGTTTGGACTTCACAATATCCGACGCTAGTCATGACACCTGCGATTTAAATAACGTAGTCTTATTCTTCTGGCGCTTCAGTCCGCGGTGGACCTGGGCCACTAGCACAATCTTTCGTCAGGCGTCTTCAATTGCGCAAAGCTAGCTCTGGTTGAGATTAATTTTCACTTGTGTACACCACGTACTTCGTGGGCAACCTTTGCAACGTTATCCCACAGCCTCAGAATCGGAGATTTGTCAGACCGAAGCCAAGTCGTCAAAGCGGTCCTCTTGTCCTAATCCTCTTAGGCGTTGAATTCGTTGATGCGTGGCCTGACTAGACACATGTCGCTTTTGAGCCCATACTATTCGTGGTTGAATCTTCCCTTCTTCCCTTCAACACAAACAGAATAAGAGATTGCACGCAGAACTTGTCTCTCAAAATGAACATAGGCTTCTTCATCCACTTTCGATGTTGTCTCTTCCTCTGCTCCTTAGAGCATGACTGGAATGATCTAGTTCTTCTACAAAGTCAGATTGGATTGATGCGAGAAAGCTCTAATAATGATGTACATATTAGAGCTCTCTTACGCCTCTTGTGTGGAAAAAAAACTAACGGTTGACAAGAGATATTCTGCGTTTGATCTCGGTACTGATGTTGTTATTACGGAGCTGAGGTAGATAAAGTCATTGACTACCTTGAAGTTATCGATACGTATTGTGCCGTTCTGCCCATTCGTCGATGTTGTGCGTCCTTTTTCGAAAACAGCGTAGATTTCGTTTTGCCCTCGTTTACCACAAGATCAGACGTTTCAGACACTTTTGTTTCAATACCAGAAACGGCTCACTCATAAGTTGCTTTACTTTATTCTGCATCGGTCAATTTAAACAATGTCTGCCATAACAATGGGTAAGTGCGTCGACTCCTATGTACTAGACTAGGCTAAATTCCAAGCACTGACAATTTTTCAAAATTAAAAAAAAATGTTCACGGCTCTTCCTCTTTGGAGTCGCTAACAATGCTCAAAGACTGTGTTTTCAAGAGCGGAAGAAGGCAGAAATGTCGGAAATATTCCAAACAGTTGAAAAGGGATGTATTCTCGGCGGTCCAACCCATCTCTTTCCAACCTTTTGGAAAATCGTATAATGTCTCTCATTTCTGCCTTCTTCCACTCATGTAATCATCGTGAAAGAGTATAAGTGTTAAGAAAAAGCCGGTCGGAGTCGACATTAAACTATCCCCTCCACTCGTGTGAGAACAATAACACGCAAAACACTATTCAAAGAAATTTTAGCATTTGGTCTTATGTCTCTTTCTCAAAGTGACATAAAGCCAAATTTAAGAATTTGGTCTCATGTCGCTCGACAAAGCGATATAACGCCAAATAATAATATGAATAAACATCAAGTGGGTCATAATTCTACAATTTGTAATAACATGTATATAAAAAGTAAAGTATGGGGGTTTATGCTGCCCCCTGAAACCCCCAGCTTGGCCGCAGATAAGATTTGGGATAGGTGCGAGGTTGGTGGTATCCAATCATTCCTTATTTTCATATTTAGAATGGATTTGAAAAAGTAACATATATCCAATTTTGCACCTAGCCCAAATCCTATCTGTGGCCAAGCAGGGGGGTTGCAGGGGGGCAGCATGCCCCCCCATGCGTAGTTCACTTTTCACCCGTTCCCTTTCAAATGTCTCAGAATGTTTAATGGAAGGTATATTTTAATAAGGTAAGCCTAAATCAGATATACAGCGGAAAGCGACATAAAGCCAATTGGCCTTATGTCGCTTTGTGAAAGTGACATAAGGCCAAAGTAAAAATTTGGTCTTATGTCACTTTGATAAAGCGTCATAAGGCCAAGTTTTAAAATTTGGCCTTATGTCGCTTGGCGTTATGTCATGGCACCTATAATAATAATAATAATAATGGCGGCGCTACAGTCCGAAGGGGACCTGGGCCTAGCTTCTCAGCAACCACTTGTGTTGTGCGTGCTATTGTTCTCTCACGAGTGGAGGTCCCCTACAGTTTAATGCCGACTCCGAACGGCGAGATTGAGAAGCTTTTTTCTAGACAGTTATACTCTTTGAGCATTGTCAGTGACTCGAAAGAGGTGGGGCCGTGAACAATTTTTTTTTGAAAAATTGTTTGTCTGAACTTGGAATCGAACCTAGACTGTGAAAGTCAAATGCGCATGGGTCGACGCACGAACCCACACGGCCACGGGGCCCACATAAGGGCAACATAAGCACTGCCAATAAAAAAAAATTGTTAAAGCAAAACAACCTTGTCTGCTAGACAATCCTGTTCAGTTATAACTTATGTTCTGATTCTTAAAGTTATTTTTAAATTTCCTCTCCGCTGCGTAATTTGAAAATCATCGTTTAGGTTGTGTGTTTATTTGTGACACCTCCTATTACTTCCGTGGTTAAAAGATTGAGCCAGTCCCGCAGATTTGATAACCATGAAAACCTTGTCCTCCCACCGTTCGTTTCTTCCCTATATCTTTCCTTGTAGAATTAACTTATGTTGTCGCCTTATAAATAATTGAGTGGTTTTTGTAGCATATATTCATTTGCCGGTAGGACTTGTCTGTTTTTCTACTACCTACCATTAATGCTGGTGTTCCCCAAGACTCTGTTTTGTCTCTGACTCTCTCATTTTTATAAATGATCTCCTGTCTGCTACTTCTAATCCAATCCATTCCTTCGCTGATGACAGTACTCTCAGCTTTTCATATTCGTTCTAAGACTCACGTCCCTGTCCTTCGGCCGTAGAATTGGAGCGGCAGCGTATGTTAAGCACATTAAATTCCGACCTTGACAGCATTATCAATGCTTCCAAAACTCAATGCTGTCTACTGTCTCTTAAGCGATCCCAAAACAATCAGCCATTATCCCTGAATGGCACTTGCACCGAAGAAACCGAAAAGTATGTGTATCAACTTAACACTTAGTTGGAATGTCCACATATTCGAGGTCGCCAAAAATGCTGCGGAATGTCTAGGTTTTCTTAAACGATGCAAGAAATACTTCAACCCCTCTGATTTGGCTTCAATTTACAAGGCCTACATCCGCCCAAAACTTGAGTATAACGCTCATATGCCATGCTGTGTCTTGATTCCAGACAAGAGTAGTCGTAACCCCTTTTGCACGCGTAAATTAGAAAAAAAAAACTTCACTCACTTCAATTTCCTTACTTAAAATTTAAATTTTTGAAAAAATGGTTATGATCTAGTTATGTATCTATGCTTAAGGTTATGGTATTTCCGTATTAATCCAGAGTACGTTCACTTTTCTTACATTTGAAATCACCTCACCATTGTTTGCTTATCCACATACAAAGCTTCTTTTCCTCCAAATGTTGATATCTGCACCAATTGATGGCATTTTTTAAACACCCGGTGGCGAGTTTTTTTTAATAATCTTCATTTTCATTACAATAGCTTTATTACCTTCTTATCAAAGTGTAAGTTACCTCTATAACCCGAGGAGCGCTTCAGGGCTTATGACATATTTCACTTACTCTTAGAGCTTTAGCACCACCAAGCTTGGTTCGTAAGTGAATCGTTTGGTTCTTTGTTTTTCTTTCGGTTAGTAGTTAGTTCTTCCAACTGCACTCTCTTGTTCTAAATGGTCCGTCCGCCGTTTGTGGGTGACAGCCACCATCGCTTAGTTATTCCACAAAGATCAATTCAAGTAGTTCCAGGGCAAATCACGCTGTAGACATACACCTATTCATATGAATTTAGGTTTTAGTTTCAAAATTTATTTCACCCCTTGGAAGTACAGTTAACATATTTGAATACCTGCCAACAAATTCAATGGTTTCCATTTAAGTTCGCAGTTGATGACAATTGAGATATTTCTTCAGTGATCCCAAGACAGATATTTAAATTTATTAAACCTTGTGTATGGGTTGCTATCCATACTATTATATGAATTTCTTAATAGGTAAGGTATCAGCGACAATTACGAATCACGCACATCTATAATCGAAGTCTAAACCTTTGTACGAAAGACGAACCGGAATTCTGAGGAATAACTCACTGAGTATGTGGATGATTTGATTAGAGAACGATGTATGTTATGTATATTTGTAATAAAGATTTTATATAAATAAAATGTTTGTTTTCGTTTGATTTGTTTGTGGATATTTTCTGGATTTTCAAAAATGAACTTTTAGCGCTGGCAAAAGAAAGTTATTAATTTGAATTAGAATTCAATTACATTCACGTTCAGTCTGAAACCCTCTATAGGGAGTGAAGCAATACCATCTTCAGTCGATGAAGTAGTCCCGTCACCTAGTATTTAGGAAGTCGGTTGGGCTGCAGGCCCATATGGTTTGCCATTGACGATGTACAGGTAGGTAGCACACACTAGATCCCTTGCAGAATCTGGGAAAACGAAAGCAATGAAATGATGACTGGAATATCAGCTCCATATGCTTCAATTACATCGTACAGTTCGTTGTTCCTCCACTCACCCTCTATGCAGACGGGACCGAAAATCACCCGAAGAATTTTCCTCTCAAAGCAACCAAGAGCAACCTCATCCCCTTTTGACAAAGTCCATGCATCTGCGCCATATAGCAGGCTTGGGACGATTAGGGTCTTGTACAGGGTTACTTTGGTTGTTCGAGAGAGGGCTTTGTTTATCAATTGCTTTCTTAGCCCAAAGAAGCAGCAAGAGTTACTCCTCGTTTGATTTCAGTGCTAGTGTCATTGTCTGAGTTAATAGCGGAACCTAGGTAGACAAAGTCCTTGACTACCTCAAAGTTATATCTGTCTGCTGCGAAGTTCTGTCCGAGACGTTGGTGTTGGGTGTCCTTTCTGGTTGACAGCATATACTTGGTCTTGCTCTCATTTACCGTTAAACCCATCTTCGCGGCCTCCGTCGCAATACTCACAAAAGTGCCATTGACATCACGCTGTGTTCTTCCGATTATGTCAATATCGTCGGCATATGCGAGTAGTTGGACGGACTTCTGAAAGATTGTGCCTCTGGTGTTGGCGTGCGAGTTTTGCACAATTCTTTCAAGTATGATGTTGTAGAAATCGCATGACAGCGCGTCGCCGTGTCTGAGTCCTTTTTTTTTCTTTACCGACCTTGGAGCAGCGTGCATTCTCCATCGTCATCCTACACAAACGGACGAGTTTTTGATTGCTCTGTATAGCTCGTCTCTATAGATGCTGTCATACGCGGCCTTAAAATCGATGAAAAGGTGGTGGGGATCGATTTGCTGCTCCTGGGTTTTTTCCAAGATCTGCCGCAGCGTGAATATTTGGTCGATGGTGGATTTTACTGGCCTAAAGCCACACTGGTATGGGCCGACCAGGTTGTTGACGAATGGCTTTAGGCGTTCACACAACACGGCAGATAAGATCTTGAATGCAATGTTCAGTAGACTGATGCGACTATAGTTGGCGCAGTTTAGAGGGTCTCCTTTTTTGTGGATCGGGCAAACAATGCTGGGGTTCCATTCATCGGGCATGCTTTCTTCCGACCATATTTTACAGATGAGTTGGTGCAGCTCCTTACCAAGTCATCGCCTGCTGCTTTGAAAAGATCAGCCGCTAGGCCGTCAGCTAAAGCAGCTTTGTTGGACTTCAGTTTCGATATAACTATCTTCACTTCATCCAGGTCGGGGGGACGGAATTGTTGATCTACATCGTCCCTTTCATTCGGGTTGAATGGTTCAATCTGCCTGACAGCGGAATTCGGTTCTTCGTCGCCGTTATACAGTCTGCAGAAGTGGTTCTTCCATATCCTCAGCATCGGCTGTGATTCTACTACGATGTTCCCTTGATCGTCCTTGCAGGCTTCGGTTCGGGCTTTATAACCTTGACAAGTTGACTTTACCCTTTGGTAAAACTTCCGTGCCTCATTCCTGCAGTAGTAACTCTCTATTCTACCGATTGCGCGCTTCTCATGCTCCTTATTTTCCCTCCTGAGAAGCCGGTGTTTGTCTCTCCTTTTCTGCTCGTAGAGCTCGCGAGCAGCTCTTGTCCTTCTTTGCAGTGCCGCTTTGTAGGTCTCTTGCTTAGCTGCATTCGCCTGCCAACCCAACCCAGCCTTCGTTGTGGTGTCCGAGTGAAACCCAGAACATCAAAGGCGGCATCTCTGATAGCTTTTTGGCAATGTTGCCACTGGTCTTCAATACTTGGTGTTGGCGGCAAAGAGCTTCTTCTGAGATTAAGGGAGACTCGATCGGAAAAGGATTTGGCGATCTCTTGCGATTGTAGCCGTCCGACGTCGAACTTCCTCGTAGTATTTTCTTGTCTTGGCGGTGTTCGGGATATCCGCAACCTTACCTTGGCTACAACAAGGTAGTGGTCCAAGTCGATGTTGGCACATCGAAACGTTCCGACATCCATAATACTGGAGGAGTGCCTTGCGTCGATCGCAATGTGATCAATCTGGTTGACGGTTGATTGATCAGGAAATCTCCATGTTCCTTTATGAATATTGAGATGTGGGAACCGTGTACTGGCTACTACATTTCGCCCCGCAGCAAAGTCGATCAGCCCAAATCCGTTAACTCTCCAATGCGATGGCCAAATTCGGGATCCGGTTGTACTGCGTCATGCTAAACAGAATGGTACTACACCGTTCACGAATTTCTAAACAGTTTGAAACTTGTACCGGATTTCGGCATGGAGATGCGCTGCTTTGGGGCATTTTCAACCTGGTTCTTGGGAATATATTGCGGCGGACAGGGAAGACACTCTCTTCTACAAATCGCTTCAACTGCTGCGTTACGCAGATAACATTGATATTATCGTGCGTTCGCAGCATGACAATGAGCAGAAGAAGTGACTGCAATTGAAGAACATGTGAATCAAGCAGTTCTTAGAGCAAGTGAAGAGAAGACGAAATATATGCTGTCAAGCATCGATCCATCGCCCTTCATATAGGACAAAACATCACAATCGACAATTTTGAGGCAGTTAAGAGTTTGTATACCTTGGGTTAAACGTGAACTCCACAAACGACATATTGATGGGGATCCGACTTAAAATAGCCCTCTGCAACCACTGCTACTTCATCTTGGCAAAACAACTTGAGTCACAACTCTTGGTTTGATGGACCAAAATCTTGCTCAAAAAACCAGTCAGTTTTGCTATATGGAGCCGAAAACTGGAAGAACATCAATGCTCCAATTAAGAGAATCCAAACAGACATCTGCACATGTAAACTGTAACCCAGAACAAGAACTCTGAGTACAACTGTTGGAGGGTCCAAAAGGATGCTACAGTAAGTGCTTCAAATTCAATTCAAGTTCACCTTTGTTGTATTAATAAACATGTTTATTTACAGGACAATAAAAATTAGTTAGAATTATATCTTAATCAGATTTCTCATTTGTTTTGTTTTTAGAGTATGTAGTATATTTCTTTCTTTCGTTGACTTATATCTCATGTTAAAAAAATATTTTTTTATGAAAATTAAGTAGACTAGATGGCTGTGGTGTCTTGTATCCATTCCTGTTCGCTTTCGTAGTACAAAATTGGCATATCGGCGATTTATTTGAATTTTTCACATTTAACAACATGGTCCGTGTGTGTGTGTGGCTTTGTGTGGAGCTACGTTTTGTTGGGATCATCAACCAATTACTAAAAGATTCCTAAAAAATGTGCTGCCAGAGACAACATCCGTTTTATATCCATTCGGCCCTGTGCTATGACCGGCGAGTGCTTAAAAGTGGTGTGCTCTCTGCGACATTTGATGTGATCACTGATTGAGTTTGTCCGCGTCCTTGATGGTCGGTCGGCTGCCAAGTACGTCTGTGTGATCGAGCTCTCATCTGGAAAGGGGAAAACAACGAGGTTTCCACTTTTGTTTGTGAGATGAACTGCAGAGGACTTACTCTTCGGCGATGAATCTCATGCAAGTACAGAGTACTTAAGCACATATCTGCAGTTGTGAGATCGGCCGGACTGCACCCTAAATGTGTGTCCAAGCCGTAGATGCTGAAAACGAGATTGACATGAGTGACCTGTTACAATGGATTGTCTTCATTCCTTTTACCTGTAGAGCAGACTATCCGAAGGACCCTCCAGACGTCCTTCACTCTTGCGGACACCAAACATTCGGATACTCTTGTCCATTTGAATTGTAGACTTAGGCAACGCAGCTGGCGCAGTATCTTCTGCTTCGCTGTCTTCATCAGGTAACGCATCTTCCAGGTTTTGCTGCAGCATCTGTTCAAAGGCAGCATCCGCGGAAGGTCCTGCAGCAGGCACGTTGTGCGTGAAAGGTTTACGCGGTGTACACACCGAACGACCAAGTACACTACCAACAATGTGGTGATTGCTAAATATTGAATTCGCTATCGATGAGTACTGAAATATAGGGATCATCATTTGAGGTTAAGGTCATGCGCTTGTAATTCATTTCATACCTCTTCGCCGATAGTTCCAAACGAAACTAAACTCTCCGCCATGGCGGTTTGGTTTTCGGCCTCGGAAGTTTTCGCCCTCATCAAATCCTGAATGGCGTTTCGGCGTATGCCCTTCATGAAATGTCTAGCATCCGGGGGCATTTTCCACTCAGGATTCGTGAGGGTGAAGTGCACCAGCGACAGCTCAGTTTTGCCATTCTCCACGGCGTAACGTTTAGTTTCCTCTTCCAAATTAACTTTCACCTGGGCTTTCGCGGGCAATTGCCATTCTGGATTACCGTGTTTCCGAACGTCCATTTGTGCAAACGAACATACATTACCAACGCCCTTCACAGTCACCGTGAAACTTCTAAAGAATTTCACGATCTCCAATGCTTTTGGCCGGAAAACGAAGAGCAGAATGAATGGCGTCACCAACGGACTGCATATCTCATTCAACAGGTAAGCCTGGGCGAAGGGTAGCATGTGTTATTGCGTTGAACTACTTTATATTGTCTTGTCTTACCGCCTTGAATTGGAAGAAATGACCGAATTCACGCTGAACTTGCGTTGTGTGTGCGTAACACTTCCACTCACTGGGGAGATAGTGTACATGGGCAAGGACTGCCGTCAGCAATTGTTCCGGACACCATATCCGGTTCTCATCCGGTATAAGAGTTCTGTAGGAAATCAGGGATTCCATATAAAGACACACACAAGCGAAATCGGGGACATACGCACCTGCAAATGACTCCTATTCCGGACAGAACAGCGATTATTGTGAGAACGTGTTCGACCTGGAACACATACTCGTCGTAGATGCCCAGAACTAGGATCAACAACAGGATGCCTCCAGATAGGAAGAGAATATTTCTGAAAGAACAGGCAAGTCATGAGTGCAATGCAGTCAGCAAAATATCGAGAGAAAATTGTACTTCGCAATGATACTCATGATGGGAGACGAAAACGAATTGAGATATCTGTCGGCTGGTTCGTAGGCACGATTCAGACGTGCGTCTAGTTCGTGTTCTAATTCGTTGAAGTGACGTAAATATAAGCGTCCATAGTTCGACCAGGTTCGCATTCCTAAGGCTCCAGGCTCTTTCTTTAAAATCTGTGAATAGGTTCAGTTGTAAATTGTGCGGAAGGTGGGAAGTCTTGAAATGGTAATACTTACATTTACATATTGAAAGGAGAAGTAGATGCATTGCCATAGGAAGATAATGGGGGATAGGACTAAATTCGCTACCGCCACCCACATAATTTGTTTTGAAAGGCGTTGAGCAAGCTCAACTTGATTGCTTCGTAACGTGTAATCATCTCTTAGCTGCCAGTTGTTTTGAAATGGAGATCCCGGACCACCTAAAAAGTGTTTGATACAAAATAATTGAATACAGTGATTTGATGTACGAATACCAGGGATAAAAGCTGAACAATCGAGTGATTAAATTATGCCTACAGCAAAGAACGCGTCTTTATTTGGTGTAGCTCTAAGAAAAAGTCGTTTTAATTCGCCGATTTCCGAAAAATTTCGAGAGGGCCCAGCTTGTTGCATATTAAACCAAACAGATCAAAGGGGTTCTACGATTGGTGTATAAGCCTGAGCCCATTATTCCCTCTCGCTATACTTCAGACAAGCTAGATCTCAGAAGATCTAAAGAAATAATCTCTCTCGATAGATCCCACATAAGTATAACCGTCGGTGTCATTACAGGACACTGCCTCATAGGAGGTCACGCAGGAGACTAGGAACTCTGGCTAATGATTTCTGCAGAAGCTGCCTAGACGAGGAGGAACTGAAGAGTGTTTCACATCTCTTCTGCTCCTGTCCGGCTCTGGCGTCCCTTCGACGTCAACATCTGGAAGACTACTTCTTTGAGAACTTATGCAAACCTAGTGAGGCCTATAAGCAGTCTACTAGGCAACTTCCTAAGCTCCTAATGGTTTTCCGCATATGCTCAATTGGATTGACTTCAGTCAATCTGTGTGACAACACAATGAACATACTCCAGCCATCTCAACCTAACCTTGCCTTACTTCAGACATTTAAAACCAATGTGCTGAGGTACCTCCTCTTCCTTTCTCCCTCTATACCTTCGATCCGCGCTGTGTCTTGATTCCGGACACTTAAGGGTAATTCGTAATCCCTTTTACACGTGCATATTATAAAAAAAGGAATGTAAACCACCCCATCATACGAGTGGATGGATTATAGCTCTCAATCAATTTATTTTTCCTCCTCCTTTTCTCTCCTCATCTTTTCTTCTCGACAACTTGGAAGCCCTACGAGATAACACTGCACACGAGTGATTATCAGCGTTTCCATTTGAGTATTCCACGTGGGAACTCATTCGTTTACTTTTCCCTCCCCAAAACTTCGAATCGAGAGTAGGTCTCCGTAAATCTGCAAAACATTGCTGATAAGATAGAAACGTTTTTTTTATTATTCCGGAAGTTTTTTTGTATGAATATTCACTAAAGCAATCAGACCGAAGAGCGATAAGATTCATTAATTTGTTAACTCATTAAAATTGTCCGCCTGTGAAAGAGGCAAACACTCATGAGATAACGAGTCAATTGGGCCAAATGGTTTATTAAAAGAACACTCGAATCCAATGAGTCAATTTAATAGAATTCGCTGTCAAACAAAGGTGAATGACTAAATGGGTTATGTCAAGGAGTCATCGTAGTCCCAGATTAGGTTGGTTTTATTACAATTTATGATGATAAGTTCCCTTTGCGGGTTTAAGTACTTTGTAGACACGTTTGGATGAAATTTGGTTTGGCTCCATGTAGAGGAAGACATTGTGTGATGTGAGTCATTTTTTTTAAACAAACGCAAAATTCTTCTTGTCAAGCTGTCAAGTGTGTAGACTGCGAATATGGGAATTTATGCTTCAAAGAAAACGTGTGTGTGCACATCGCAGATCGTTCACATTTTTATTGGTGTACGGAATACCTCAGAGAAGGCGTAACTGCAGACAAAGTGATGCTTTAAATATTTAATTTGAAAGGAGTATCTACTTCATTTTACGAAGTAGACCCAGAATTCATTGGAATTAAGCGCTCACATTAGGGTTAGTCATACGCAAGTTGCATACCTCTCGTATAGGAGTCGTTTCATATTCAAGTCTTTATTCCGCCACTCGTATACTTTTCAATCGACTTCTTGAAATAGCTTCGTAACGACGGATTGACTCCACCATAAAAGCAGATAAAAAGGAGAGTGGTACGCACGACTTCTGACAAAAATTGAGTACGAGTGGGTTTCAAAAACTCGACTTTGTAGTCCGACTATAGTCGAATTCGACTGTCAAACACGATTTGGTCACTGTCACCGAAGCAGAATATGGATAAACCTCAACTAGTTGTGCAGCCATGCATTTTTTAGCACTTAATGATATACTAGCTCAGATCACTCAATGTAACTCAAGTACAGGTCGCCATATGTTCCACGAATACTTAGCTTCAATAAGTAAACGCGCAAGATGAAGCTGGTGCGATCTCCCGGAGGAGGATCTGGCCGATGACATCAGCGATAGAGAAAGCTCCGAACTCGAAGATCTGGCCAACGACATCAGCGATAAAGAAAGCTCCGAACTCGAGGACAAGGTCGATAATAGAACGATCGAGTTGTCACACGAGACGCAAAGAAGTATACAAACCTGAGACAGAGACTGTACGAGATAAGTGACACGTCGGAATCCTCGGGTTTCTTCTCGAGTCAAACTAAGTCTACTGCAGTCTATCAAGACTCTAAAGCAGACAACTTCAAGCTAGAATTTGCAAGAAATTGAGAAAGTTGTTTCTTTGCAAAACGCTATGCAAGCAAAAAATTGCAAATCAAGTTTATTCTTGAGCCATTTTTGTTGCAAAGACTAGGCAGGGCCACTGAGAAAGCTTTGGTGCCGATGAGCAGAACGGCGTTACGTTTGCGGTATGCACGTCTTAGCTCGTCGGACGCGGTGGCTCTTGTCCTCCCACTCGTACACCATCTGCCTTAATCTAGCCAATGAAATATTTACAGTTGAAAAGGATAGAGGAGAACAAAGCATAATACCCAAACAGACCACGGATGGAAATATAAAACAGAATGCTGATGCCGTTTTTAGAGTAACGGGAGAAGCGATCGGAATGTAGTCGTAGATTATCGCACGAAAAAACTTAGGTTAATCGAAATGAGATGGAGAGCAAGAACAACATTAAGTTTGCTGCAGTACACTGATGTTAAGGTAACAAAGTTAGGTTAGGTTTGATTAGAGCGGCTGCCATGTTGTGAATCATTCGTGGCTCACTTAGACGAGAAAAGAAATTACAAAAGAAATCCTTGTTAAAGATTATGTGGAGTTTCGTCAAAAACAAAAAGAAAAAGAAGTGTTATTGAAAATATCAGAGAACATCACTCCTCCGAGATCTATGATCCTTAGAACTAAGACCCATTGAAGTGTATACGATGAAATTCAACCAACTTGCTGGTTGAAGGAAAAGATTTGTACACCCAACCTCCATTTAAAATAACTTACAATTAATTACGCATCTAAAGTGTTTACTTACGGAATAAAATGAAATCTATATTATAAGTCAGACCACGACTTAAAGAAACGAATTCACCCAATATGGGAACACGAAAGCGGACAGGCAATAAATTTTTATTCATCAGCGCCACCATATAATTTTTAAATCTAAAAAAGAGAAGCAAACCAAAAGCACAGAGAATTAACGATACGGATGGGGAGATAATCACGATCATGCTTACCTTAAAATCCTATGATATATATCTAGTTCTGTAAGTTGCTCCTTATCTATGCACATGTGTTGTTCCGATTGAACTTCTCTAATTTTCTTTTTGATTTCATGCCATGTTATATTGTCAAGTTCATTCTGAAAAGGAAAGATAAACAAAATTGAATTAAAATTAGTTAACTCTTCGAATTGTGGAGGTGAGCACATCATGTGCTCATGTACATGTGTCGTGTCGTCGTCCAGACGAATTGGAATTCTAGGAATTGGAGCGTGGCTGATGGAATACTGGGCGCTTGTCCATTTAGTTCATGAATTCGAAGAATGGCGATGTGATCATTTAACTTATCTTTTTCTTAGGTCGCTACAGTCCGATGTGGACCTGGGCCTCACCCGTTTCATTTCACGTATAGGACTAAAAAAAAAAGACTTGTTCTAGGACACCCTATGAATGACTAAGAAAACGTATTGAACTCATTTGGAGTAACCACTTCTGTATCAATGAACAAAGAAGGAATTCAGTTATGTGGCACACTTGCAAAAGCTCATACACTTGTGACAATCACCTAAGGAGGTGCGTTAAAGTCGCCAAACAGTCCAGTTAGACCAAAACATGTTCATTGCTACACCACTTAAATGAAACTTAAATCAATATACTTGTCCACTATGTTGACAATGACCTAAATTGTTCGATCTTTTCAATCTCCAGGATTTCCATCAAGTTATAAGTTGACTACGACGTGACGTAGTGGGTAGGTGCGTCGACTCCTACGCTCGATGCTGTCGGTTCGATTCCCGAAAAAAAACACCATACATTTTTCACGGCTCCACCTCTTTCGAGTCACTGACAATGCTCAAAGTGTATTACTGTCTAGAAAAAGCTTCTCAATCTCGCCGTTCGGAGTCGGCATTAAACTGTAGGTCCCCACCACTCGTGAGAGAACAATAGCACGCACAACACGAATGGTTGTTGAGAAGCTAGGCCCAGGTCCACCTCGGACTGCAGCGCCGCCATTATTATTATTATTATAAGTTGTTTACTTCGAACACATTCAATTTGAATGATCTACAAGCTAATCACAAGGGCGATCACCTAAAATCACAAACAAAGTGTGTAAACACTGACACAAGCGGCCGCACACGCATACGTAACCAAATTTATGTAGCCCACACCGGCATAGAAATAACCACTTGCTATCAACACCAAAGGGCACAAGACATTTACATTGTGTCCCCAAGAAAAGAAGAAACAATTCCGCTGAGTCATTCTCCAACACACTCAAGCTGTCCATGTGGGAACATCATTACATTCCCTCATTCCAATATGCCCGGAGATAAATTTGAATCCTTAACAGAAAATGTGAATGACTTACATCTTCAATTTGTAGTGCAGAATTGTAGAATTTCTTAATGTCCGAATATTGCGTTATGTGGTATATCATTTTGATGAGTCTGACCATAAAGAAGAGGGTGGCCAGAAACAGAATGAAGTAAGTTAGGCCTGTGAAGTTTTTAATGCATTCCCCCATCGGCATAATAACATCGCTAATGGAAACCTTAGTCGTGCTGTTGTCCACACGTTGATCCCTAAAATTAAAAATCATATCAATTTCATGTTAAACCCGACTGACGAAACTGATCATACCCAAATAAAATTGGGTAATGTATACAGTGGACTGTAAAAGTCAACAACCATACGACAAAGCCAAATTCACACAGCTGAAACACTTCATCCATAACAATAACAGTGAATCCATGTTTCTGATGATAATTATACATTCGGGTAAAGAATGAATCCAAGTCCTCTATGTGATTCCATCGAGCTGGAAAAACAATGCAAAAAGAAAACAGGAGAGAAAAGAGAAAGTGTCTTAGCATCCCTCGAATAATCTGTTGCAATATGAATGAGGTTTTACATACCCCTACTCGTCTCAGGAACTATGTGAATCATAATACCACTTGTCCTCGGGGTGTCTTCATTTTCATTTGGACTTTCGATGTCCTCACTGTTCTCTCCACTGCGAAAGGGATTACTGCCCTCATTCAGGGACTTGTAATTTACATCAGGATTAGCCATTTGACTGTAGCCTAGATTTGAAAAAGTTTATATATTTAATACTTTTTTGTCCCTGTTCTTTATTTAGGCAAGAAAAGAGGACTGTTATGTCAATGTCACTATACCAAAACAAGTCGATGTCGTATAAAAAAAATCTTTGTTTGGAAACAAAGAAACAACCTGACGCAGTGGCTGCAATCTGCCTATTTACGAACTTATTTCGCGATTAATTACGTATGGCATTTCTTGAACATTTTACTTAGGAACAAAATCCGTAACAATGAGTTTCAGAATATTTATTAAATTTACTTTTCAGAGCGCATTAAACGCAAATATACACACGAATTTACTTCCACTTTCGACGAGAGAAAAAAAGCGATGCTGTCATGAATGGTGTTCACATGGTTGATTATTTTAGCATTGGGTGTGTTCATGAAATAGAGCATCAGTTTTTTTCGGTTCTAAATGGTTGTGTTCAGGCATAAACAATGTGGACGTTGAAGATTGCTTATTTGAAAAGGTGGATTTTAAAATGTATACGTAGTACGAGTTTATTAGCGAGAAATGATTTAATTGCAGATTAAAGACTTCGCTACAGACAGCACATTTTCAAAATATATGTTTTGAATAATTTTTGTCCACACTTTAAACTAGTTGAAATCAATATTGATATAAAAAGTCAGCACAAAATACAAATAGTAAATAAAAATATGACAGCTATATGAGTTACCGTAAAAAGATGTTCAAATAAAGACTATCCCCGGTTTTTCAATATTTCATTTTATGCAAAAATCTTGAGGCTACTAAACATTAACAAGTTGGACATCAACATCAATGGCTTGACCATCTGTATCATGTAATGTTCATTCTTAAATCATATTGTTGGAGAACGAAAAATAAAAAGAGGAGTCCGATGAGCTCACATCTGATGGAGTGAACGCGAAAACACGAACATATTTTTTTTTTAATTTTTTTAACTCGGGCGGACTTGATGGACGCATTTCATTTATCATAATCGTTGCTAAGTGGATGACTATATGAGCGGACGAAGGCAGGATTGAGGGAAATACGATATACGATTTTCGCAAGCGTGAGAGAGATGGGTTGGACGCACCGAAAAACGGCGTTCTTCCACCGAGAATCCGCTTTGCAAGTGGATTTTGAAGTGAAGCAGGTATATTTACATTCCTTTTCGTTTCGTTTTCGACATGTTTTCCTCATTTTCTGGTGATCGGTGGTCGAGTAACACCTCATGCTGCGAGGCATTTTTGGAAAATTTATCACAGGGACGATTTAAATGCAATTTTAATGTTTTTTTCACTGCATACATATAGTACTACATGCAAACGTTGCTGCACCTAAACAAAAATTATTTTTATCCGTAATTCATGAAAAATACGAATTCAAAAGAGAGCATTACTCAATTCTCTGTAGAACATTATAATAATAATAATAATAATGGCGGCGCTACAGTCCGAGGTGGACCTGGGCCTAGCTTCTCAACAACCATTCGTGTTGTGCGTGCTATTGTTCTCTCACGAGTGGTGGGGACCTATAGTTTAACGCCGACTCCGAACGGCGAGATTGAGAAGCTTTTTCTAGACAGTTATACTCTTTGAGCATTGTCAGTGACTTGAAAGAGGAGAAGACGCGAACAATTTTTTATTTTTTTTTAAAATTGTTAGTCTGATCTTGGATTCGAACTTAGACTGTGAAAGTCTAATGAATATATTGCCTGCTCAGTCGGATTTCCCAGTCATTTGTAAACTAAGAGTGGACCCAGCGTTTCTGAAATTCCTTAAAAATGGAAATGTCAACAAGTCCATGTAAACGCAAACGATTTCGATATGTTAAGGGCTATTCACACGAGTGCCGATCTGCGAACTGCGAAATTCGCAAATTCTGACACTTTATTAACAAGGAATTCACCGGTAGCCATATTGTCGGTGTGAAATTTAAAATTTAAAATGTTCGCGCCTAGAGATTTCGCTAATATTTTGTTCATGAATTTGTGGATCGCGGACAGTTTTTGTGGATCGTGAATTCAATTTAATATGTTTTGACTTTTTATTTCATGAAAAAATTTGACAATTCAAACACACACATTTTGGCATGTCAAAAATCTCTACATTTTTGCTGAAATATCATGAAAACATGGTTATTTCGAAAAATACGTGTTCGTAGTTCACACCTTATGTGAAAGGCCCTCTAATCATTCATCCGACCATCCGACTATTCCGATCATATTCTTCTTCTTCGTCTTCTTAGGGCGCTACAGTCCGAGGTGGACCTGGACCTGGTGGGCGCAGTGGCGTAGTGAGTAGGTGCGTCGTCTCCTACGCTCGATGTTGTCGGTTCGATTCCCGAAAAAACAAACATTTTTTCACGGCTCCACCTCTTTCGAGTCACTGACAATGCTCAAAGAGTATAACTGTCTAGAAAAAGCTTCTCAATCTCGCCGTTCGGAGTCAGCATTAAACTGTGAGTCCCCTCCACTCGTGAGAGAACAATAGTACTAACAATACGAGTGGTTGGTGAGAAGCTAGGCCCAGGTCCACCTCGGACTGTAGCGCCGCCATTATTATTATTCCGATCATGTTAACCCCCTTAAATACGCATGTTTTGACATATCATACGAAATAAGGTTAAGTTTTTAAAATTTTGAAAAAAATCCTCACAGTACAAGGGGAATATTACAGTGATGTAAAAACTGCACCGGATTTATAAGAGAATAGAAGAAAAAAAAATGCGACATTTATTACAGCTGTCACATAAAATTGCACCTATTGAGATGCGGATTTGTCACGGAAAAGTGGCTAAGCTCAAAGGTCATTGACTTCAAGTCAACAAAAGGTCACCTGGCACTGATTCGCATCCAATACGGATTCTAGAACATCTTCATATGTGCACACGCTGCTACCGAGGCTGAAGACGCCATCAAAAAGGGCTTCTATGACCTCTTGAACGGTGTCTACGAAGCCTATCCAAAGTGCGATATTATGATCGTACTCGGGATCTTCAATGCCAAAATCGGTAAGGAGAACAACATCGGCGGTGTGATCGGAAAGCATAGCATCCACGATACTGAAGCAGGGAACGATTTCTAACTCACGGACTTTGCGACGGAACTTAATATGGTAATAAGCAGAGAAGCACGAGATTCCATCGCAAAAGAATCCACACAGCAACCTTGGGATCTTGGGATAGTAGAACCGGCAACAATCGACCATGTGTTCATTGACGCAAGACACGCATTAAATATTCTGGATGGACGAAAATTCAAAGGCACAAAGGTCAACTCTGACCCCTTGATAATTATAGCACGATTCAAAAGCTCGGCTATTCAATACTATATAGAAAGCTACACCAGCCAATAAAAAGGATTTTCGATATTGGATGACAAAGTTTAAAAAAGGCAACTTAGCGAGAGACTCTTGTGGTATACGTCAAACACAAACGCCAACAATATGTGGTTGCAACCATCTTTGGCTAACTCCCAACACCTACAAGAAACACGCGGTAAAAAGCTGCAACCGACGAGGCATACCCAAGGGTCAAGGAAAACCAGGGCAGTGCAAAAATGACTGGAGTGGTAAAAGATTGAAGGAGAAAAGCTTTTCCGACAAAAAAAAACGTTTCTCTCAGCCTCCCAGCCCCAGGATATCGAGGAGTCTATCAGCTACTTAATAAGCACGACCAGGAGTGAGTAATAAGAGCGATTCGCAATTAACAATTAATCGGTTCGTTTTGCATGACAAACTCAAATTTGATATCATCAAACGACTACTTGTCAAACATGATTGACAATATTAAAATATTTGTATATCCTTGTTGTTCTAGTAAAATTTGATAGTGTGAGCGCGTTTCGTCGCACTACGAGGTTCTAGAGAATAATTGGAGCTTGCATTTGGTCCGGAAAATTTTAAAAGAATGAGTTTATTTGAGAATATTGAATTCAGTATTTTTCTTTATTTTCATTTGTCAAAAGAATGATATCCGCCTATCAGGATTTGGGTCGTGTTCACAATTCAGTTTTACAATTATTTGGCGATAAATTTATGGATTGTGAACGCTCACGTTTCGTTTCGTCAAATTTCGATCAAACACGATTTGTCAACCAAATCCAGCCCGAATCCCTGTATTGAGAATGAAATAATACCATTTCCAGTCAATGAAGTAGTCCTCCCATGCAGTATTGGGCCAGAGGCTCAGATGGTTTGACATCAGAGCTCTTCAAGGCTGATGACGATGTTCTGGTAGGGAGCATACACTGGATCCTTTATAGAATTTGGGAAAACGAAAGCAAGCCCGATGACTGGAATATCAGCCCCATATGCATCATTTACAAAAACGGTGATCCTACCTTTTTTTTTCGGTGCGATGGCCAAATTCGGGATCCCGGGAGTATTAATCCGGTTGTGTTGCGCCACGCTAATCAGAATGGTTGAACATTTTTTTTTTTCGGAGTTTTTCAAACGCTACTGGAGCACTCAGACTCAAAACTGGTCCATTGTACTGCCAGGTAGCAACCTACTCCAGTGTCGTTAATTTGATCCCAACGGCAAATGGTGACTGGACCAGATTCGATTTCACTGGGATTTGAACCTGGGACCCCTCGAACTTGGGGCAGGCACTTAACCAACTCCGCCATCCAGTCGTATTTAATCAGAATGGTACTACACTGTTCAAAAATTTCCAAACCGTTTGAAACTTGCACCGAAATTCGGCACTCTTTTAATTTCTTCAAAATGGTTCGGAAGGCAGGCGCTATATTCTACAAATCGGTCCAGCTTTTAGGTTACGAAGATGACATCGTTGCGCGTTCCCAGCATAATCGCTGTAGACGCATTCACGGCGTTTCAAGAACATATGATACAATCTAGTCTTAAAGTAAGTAAGGAGAAGACACCGATTTTTAGAGCCTTTGAAAGAAATTGGATATTTGAAGTTGGATATTTTGTCCTTTCTGCGAGAAAGGTGAATGAAGGGGAAGGCACCACCGCGACATAACCTCGAAGTCAAACGTCCGTAGACCTCTGTAAACAGAAGTCAAACATCTGTAGACTGAATACCAATGCTTCAGCTAACAGAGTCTTTGGTTCAAGAACGACAAGAAGACCGAACCTTGGGCATAAAGACCAAGTACACTCAGGTACAAGAAAATTTGGTCATGATTACTAAAACCAGCGTCCCCGGGCCCATCAATGATGACAGGCAGCAGTAGCTTAGATCCGGTCCCTCCATTGGACACTGGCCTGAGAAATAAGTTATTATTGACCGACTTCTGACAAATACATTTTTTGCAACAAAGCTGCACGGACGTAGCATAATTTATTTTAATCCGTTTATGAATATTGTCGCAGGATAATTTGAAAAATATTAAGCCACTCAGTTAAATGACTAGACAATCTTAATTGACGTACGGTCGAAGTTAGCATCATAAACGCTTCTTTCGAGCCATTTTTGTTTTCACCCTTCATAATTCCTATCGAAGCGATCATTGGAACAATGACCTCAGATAAATCACTAGACAATGCCAGGGATGGCTTATTCAATATTTGGTCTTATCTGCAGTGAAAGCAAATAAAAAATAATGCACCACTCCTTTACTCCATTCAATCAGTTGAAAAAAAAAAACAAGTTGACCACAACACTTTGCATTTAACAATTGTTTAACTTGAGAATTAAAATTGATTCTCTTTATCCCAGACGTGAAGCGGTTAAAAGCGGAATTTGACAGCAGGTTTTCTCTGGAATTTTCTCAGACCTGATTATTTTAAGAAGTAAATAAACGAAGATTTTCTAACTGTTCAACTGTTCAAAGAGCTACACACGATTCAAAAAATTAAAGACTTCTATTAGAGTTTATAATAATTTAGTCATTTATTAGCCTTAAATCATGATTTAGGATGACTTGCTAGTCTCTTGAATCTTGTTGCTGACATCCTTCAGAGCGTCAACAGTGGTCTCCAAGATCTTGTTACCGAGCTCCTTAATTTGCTTTCCGCTCTCGGAGTCACCAATCTTGCTGATTCCCTCGATAAGACCTTGAGCAGTCTTGGTCAATTGATCCTAAAAAACAGAACCCTCATTTAAACTTTCTCACTTTAGGCTTCATTTTTTGATTGCCTTACAATGTTGTTGGCGGCATTTGGGTTCTCCTTCTTCAGGTTGGTGATGGCTTCATCAACACTGGAACGAAGTTGCTTCACAGCATCGCTGTTCCCGATTTTGTCAACACTCTCGTCGGCCTTTCAGGGAAACGACATCGAATTAGATGCATAAAGACTTCACCAACATTTCTTTATACTTACAGTTGTCTTGATATCCTTAGCAAAGGTGTCCAACTTGGAGACCAACAATTTGCTTTCGTTGAGTACGTAGTCATTGAATTGGTCCTGGTTCTTCACACCAACAGCCTCGAATACCTTGCCTTGGACATCCTTGAGGGCGTCAGTAGCCTTTGAGAGCAATTCGCTCAATGGAGATTGAGCCTCAGCAGGTGCTTCACGAACAACCCTTGCAACTGCAAGCTGCAATTGAATCAAAACAAATAGCGTGAGTAAAATAATTCGAAAAACAACAACTGCATTCGTCAATTCTAACGCACTTGAACGAACAGAAGGGCACAGACAACGGCGAAGATTTTTCCAGACATTTTAAACGATGATTTAGTCCGACTACGAGCGACTGCAAAACAAGACTGACTTCCAAAGCCGGGATGAAAAGCGTTTTATATTCTAGCACACGCACCTAATTGAATCACTTATCAGCAGAAAAAATAAATATGAAAACAATTATATGCATGATACATGACATCTTGTTATTTGCTGGAAGCATATAAGTCCGGTGCGTCCCACCCGAAGCGAACGGATAGGGTGACACGAAAGTGATTGTAATAAAACAATTTAGTGAGCTCTTTGTGGAGTAGGTCAAGCTGGTGACTTAGCACGTGCTGGTGAATAAGCGTTTTTCTTGGATATGTGCTGACGACTTGAAACAAGAACTGCTTTGACTCTTGTTAGTAGTTAAGGCATTAGTTATGACTTGATGATGAATGGTTGAGGAGTTGTTTGACAAACGGAGGAAGTAAATTTCATATTCCTGTAACAGCAGACAGACAGAGATGAGAAATTATTACTTTTTTTTTTCTTGAGGAAAGCTTAACAATTGCGTCCAACCTTCGCAGTATTTTGCAGTATTTTAGACTGCTTTTGTAATTGACTTCCAAATTAAATTTCTTTTCTCTGTGATCAATTAATAATTTTTTTAGAACAGTATATCAGATAAGATAGACAGATCTTCTCTGACGCCTTTTGTCAACGATCTGAAAGACCCTTATTAGTAAGGTTTCAAACCAATCCACAACAGACCAGATTATCACCCTACAGGTGATCTTGGATTTAAGAAATGCACTAAGACGGAACCTCCACCGTTTCGTAAATTTCAAGGCCGTATATGACTGTTGCTGAGAAGCTAGGCCCAGGTCCACCTCAGACTGTAGCCCCGCCATTGTTATTATTATTATTATACGACAGTCTGCATAGAGACGACGCCATGTCTAGTTTTGACATTTCTATCAAAATTCTTAGGGGATGGAAAACTCTTGCTTTTCCATCAAGGTCGGTACCAAACTCACCCAAGCCTGGAATGTGAAAATAGGTTGATTTTTTTCATCGTCACCGTTGAGTGCAAAACTCACTGACCAACAATAGAGGTACGATCTCTAAAAAATCCGTAAAACTCCTAGCATACGCGGGTGAAATTAGAGTGATTGATCGAACACAGCGAGCCGTCCAAGAGACTGTCACCCTTAAAAATTTCAAATCTAGTCAAACTTTAAAGAACTTACATGAGCATCTAGCCGCGTAACATCCCTGTTTAAATAATTGTTAATTTTTGACAACCAACCATTTATCTTTCTCGTTCTTTCCGTTTATCCTCGACGGCATTGGCTGTGGGAAAATAAAACATATTAAACTTTCGTAAGCTTTTTGGGATAAATACACACAATAGTTCGAAACATAGATATATTTACAATTGGTGTTTTTATAATAATAATAATAATAATAATGGCGGCGCTACAGTCCGGGGTGAACCTGGGCCTAGCTTCTCAGCAACTCTCACGAGTGGAGGGGACCTACAGTTTAATGCCGACTCCGAACGGCGAGATTGAGAAGCTATTTCTAGACAGTTGTACTCTTTAAGCAAAAATTTAAGTGAAAAATGTTTGATGTTTTTTTCGAGATACGAACCGACGACCTCGAGCGTAGGAGTCGACGCACCTACCCACTACGCCACGGCGCCCACTGGTGATTTTACATTAAGCTATTTAATGGGTCTGCTGGTAAACGAGGTCAAACAAAAGCAGGAGAACAGGAGAACAATCCTTTTCCCATAAGATGCGTAATCGCAGAGCGTCGTCACTGCAGTTGAGAATCCTTGAAAAGATATAAGCTTCCGAAATTCAAAATTTCACTTGCGGGATGAGATTCATATATGTGATTGACGACCCTTACTTGACTTTGGTGACGTGGAACAAGTGCGAAATACACCATACAACGGTCATACCGTCTTTCAGATATCGGCCCAACTGTTGTATGCAACACACACATCACACAATTTGTGTGCAATTAACATACAACCGGGCATTTTATTTTATCATTTTCTAGCAATTTATTCGAAATTACCTTATCTTGGTAATTAACCCGTCACTAGAACAACCGAAACACAATTGAAATCGATACAACATTTGTACGTGAGAATACACACCATACAACTTCCATATACAATCTGTTGCATGCGACAGTTGTTGTAAACTCAAGAGCATACGACCATATTTGTAAAACGGTCGATAAAATTGTTGTGTACAACACTAAATCTGTCCAATGGTTGATACAACGGATGTATCGTGTACTTCGAACTATTACAAACGATTGACTGTATTATTTCTCTATACTTCCCAATTTGGTGTTATTTCACTTGAAAATAAAAAGAAATTTCGAAGGATGTTATTTCACGTCTTCAAATTGTGAAGTGAAATACAGCCGAACGAGAAATGTTGGCTTACTTCGATTTTGTAAATCGAAAAATGCCAAACTTTTTGAATTTGTCTTATTTCATTTGGGGCTTTATTTCACGTCATTCTACGTGACTGCTTTCAGAATGATCGGCGCCAGACCCTAACGATACTTTCTTTAAAATGCACTCAAATATTTATTGAATTGCATTTCAATTTCTGATTCACCCTGTGGTATGTACTTATAAAAGGGAATCATCAGCATTTAAGAAAGAAAAAAAAACAAACATTTGTTGATACATACCGAATACGGAAAATTTATTTTTCACTTCAGTATGCACTGTTCCATAATAAGTTGTCCCGTCTAGATTATCGTATCGCTATTGATCTTCCAAAGGTCAAACATCTTAATCAGCACAACAGGGTAGGTTTTGGAGCAACCGACGATCGTCTGTAAATAAATGCATATACCCACGTTTGTATACTCAAATCCAGACTGCATGTGTGCCTATCGTGGAACCGGCAGCTAGGATAAAAATAAATATTTGATAACACATTGATCCTTTACGCATGCACGCACCCCCGGGAAGAGCACATGTGTTGATCGACGAGGGGGATGCATGTTGCTGTGTGTGCATGATATTTTTAAAATCACCTCTTAGCAACGTGCTGGGTGAGCTGCAAACATTCTCTTTCCATTGATAACCCAAAATATGTGCTTATGAAATATGTAAGGGGAATTTTTAAGCAATTGAATGACTTCTAAAATTAAATTTCAAACCGAAGAGGAGCGATATCGACGAGTCATCTTCCACATACATAAACGATTTCCTGTTGATAAGCCGAGTAAACACTCCCGAATCGAGCCTTCGGTTTCGAAATTTAAGAATAACAAATAAATTTGACTCAAGAATTATTTAATAATCAAAAAAAAACGTCATCCGCTTAGCAAACAAGGCTGTGATTGCATAAGACTTGATAATTCCGGGATTGTCATTGCACGAAACGTTGAGTTAGGCAGAGCAGACATCGATTTGTCCGAAAGTAACCATCCACGGTATTCCATTTTTTCAAATCATTTGGTGAGAACTAGCGACTCTCAAAGGGGCCATTACAGTTCTGAGTTTATTCTTGATCTTAAAACAAACACAGACAACTCGTTTCAAACAGTTTTTGACCTAACATGTGTGCATTGCGAACCATTTTAATGAGTCTTATTTTTCACGCCAAATTGAGAGCATAAAGGTGAAGTAGGTCACATCGTCGTGCATATGGTCGCAAATACGTCAAGACTTTGCGTCGGAATCACTGATGAAATCTTCTATCGGATTTGTCCAACTCTGAAGTTCTGAAATATATCTAGTGTCTGGTGACTCAGTTATTAAGGTTGAAGCAACGACTGATACTAAAAGAGAAGGAGTAATTTAAAACGATCCGGGGGGAATCTTAAGTACATCTTTATGTTGCGATGGTGTTCTTTTATTAAGGCAATTAACAGCTGCTGGTGTACAGATACGTGAAAAATGTGCGTACAAGATTATTAAGGTTATGCGATATTTTGGGATTTTTGTGAAGTTCACAATTCACAATCACAATCCGGGTGGACCTGGGTTTCAAGCAATAAACTTCGCAATTGGGCAAGATCCCTCGCTAGGTCACTTCAGTTTAGATGAGGTTCTTCTCCAGGCGCCACATTGATTGTGAACGTCGTCTGTTACGTTACTGTGCAGGTTCCGAGTCGAAGGTTCTTCAGTACGCGCTCAGTTGTCCACGACCAAGAGCGTATGCAGAACTCACGAAAAGGCTTTAGCTTCTTTATCAGCTATAGATACTCTTTATTTCTCTGCGCCGTGGAGCGGACTATGATGTTCAGGGTCTTTTACTTTTTTGGTTTTTCCTGAGAGGGCTTTATGACACAATTGATTTTTAAGCCCAAAGAAGACGATTGTATGGCGCAGTTGGTTAAGAGGTTAAGTTAAGTTAGAGGAGTCCCAGGTTCGAATCCCAGTGAAAGCAAAGTTAACACGCTTTTATCCGGCTTTTCATATCTGGTCCAGTCACCATTTACCGTTGGGATCAAACTAACGGCACTATCACTGAAACGATCGATCAGTGGTAGTAGTCTGACTTATCGTCGGGGATTTCTGTACCCATTTGATAGCTGTTTCCTTGTTTCCATCCATCCATCCATACTCCAGATCGAACGTTTATTCCTGAGAGAAAGGGTACCTTCTCTGGTTGTCTGCTCGCTAAGTTCTGTAGCTTTTGCCTTGCTGTTGCTATTCACGTTCAGAAAATTATATTAACAACAAGGAAAAAATTGCTGTTCTTTCGCATTCTGATCTGTTGCCACCAAGATTGCTTCCCATCGTCAAACACACGTGTATGGTACATTTGCTACTCTCAGTCTTTAAAAGAAACCACATTGCATTCGCCCGAAACACAACTTACAGAGGGAAGTACTAGTATCTCAATTCGTCTGATTGTTTTAGATCCTGATAAGAACTGTTCATATTTACTGAAATACGTTTGAACTTTGTCAGCTGAATTTTATTGACGCATCCAATGAACTGCACGGAAACAACTAGTGCAACCTTGTCATTTTTCTATTTTACTTTATTTTCACCAAAGATTAACGCACTTCGAACTTTCGAACTTTGAGAGATTAGTATTCGTCTTGATTAGTCTTTATCCGTGATTACTGATAAGCTCTGAGTGAGTAAAGCAATAGTACTCTAAAATAAGTAGATGATAAGAAATGCAGCGTGATGTTGTAGTGGCTGATGATAAATATTTTGACTGACGGATGTCATCATTTAAAAGTACACTTATTTTCGTTTGAATAGAACATGCACGTGGACACGAAATATTCAAAGCAACGATGAGGGAGAAATATGAAGGCCGTTTGGATTATACATATTTCTATAACCTTCATAATCGAAGTCAAAGCACCTATTCGAAAAATCTGACAAATAAATTTAAAAAAATTAAAACGAACAGTGGACCTTGAAATTTCAGTTACCATTAGTACATGCTTGCGTCGACGCCTAAGCTCGAGGTCGTCGATTCGAATCTCGAAAAAAACATCAAACATTTTTTCACGGCTCCACCTCTTTCGAGTCACTGACAATGCTCAAAGAGTATAAGTGTCTAGAAAAAGCTTCTCAATCTCGCCGTTCGGAGTCGGCATTAAACTGAAGGTCCCCTCCGCTCGTGACAAAAACAATAGCACACACAACACGAGTGGTTGCTGAGAAGCTAGGCCCAGGTCCACCTCGGACTGTAGCGCCGCCATTATTATTATTATTCTTAGTACATATATACACTTTTTGTAATACTGTCAGACACTACGTTATACTCAATCTGGATGATCGTAGACGAGAGAGAGACTGGACGGCACACTTGGTTAAGTGCGTGCTCCAAGTTAGAGGGGTCCAAGGTTCGAATCCCAGTGAAATCGAACCTGGTTCAGTCACCATTTGCCGTTGATATCAAATTAACGGCACTGGAGTAGGTTGCTACCTGACAGTACAATGGACCAGTTTTGAGTCTGAGTGCTCCAGTGTAGAGTTTTAAAAACATACGAAAAAAAAATGGTAGACCAGAACTCCGACGCCGGTCTAGATTAGTTCAAAATAGCAATATCGTGATTGGAATCAAAGAAATCTGTTGGTGAGGACAGACTTTCTGCTGAAATCTTTAAAGCAGCTGGTGATTTTTGGTTCCATGCACCAGCTCATCTGTAAGATAAGATCAAGGAAAAGCATTTTTGATGAATGGAATCTCAATATCGTTCGCCCAATCAACAAGAAAGGAAACCCCTTTGACTGCGCCAACTATCGAAAGAGAAATCTCCTTAACATCGCGTGTGAAATCTTTTCTGCCCTTCTGTATGAATGCCTGAAATCTTTTGTCACTAATCTGATAGGCCTCAGTGTGGTTTCAAATCAGGGAACTTCATAATAGACCTGATCTTCACTCTATGGCACTATGCCAGGACTCCCAGAAATGCAGATCTACATTCACCACATTTCAACTTCACCTGCATAGTGCCAAAAAAATTAGACTGGCGGTAAACGGATCCAAAACGGAGTATAATGAAATGATGCTGTCACAATAAGCAAACTTTCAGATAATCAGAGATTTTCTCTACATGAGAAGGTTATTGATTGTGGCCCAGTCTGAAACGTCATTCAAAGATAAAGAACTTTGACTATATTTTACGACCATCGATCAATTTCCTTGCTGAAGTGCAACGCTTATAAACTCTCGCCCACCCTTGACCTTTTCAATCCCAACTCCGTGATTTTGTGTAGAACTCAGAAACTTGCCCAAGCTTTATATTACTTATACATTTACATACAGCCTTGGCCAAATGTATTAGGCACCCTTTAAAATTCGTTATATTTTTAAAAAGTTCTTTTAAACTTACTTGAAACTTCAAATACTTAAATTGAACCAAATTGTACATTGTTGTTGATCTACTACATGTGGATTGAATCAAAATTAGAAATAGAGACAACTTACGTCAATGCATGGTCGTAGAGGAAACACATGTATCCACTTACCAAATATACGAGTATAATCATGTTCGATCGATCTGTAATCAGGAAAGCCGAGCTTGGTGTCAAAGCCAAGTTAGCGGTTTTTAACGCAGTATTTGTTCCAACTCTCACCTATGGTCATGAAATATAAGTGTCACTTGAAGTGTACAGACGTGTTTTATTTTTGCTCTCTATAGTGAATTTTTTTTTTTAAATAAACGCAATGTCCGAAACGTGTGCCAAATGCGATAAAATCATAAGCAAAGACTTCATAGTATGTGGCGGTATTTGCGATCAAAAATTTCATAATAAATGTGCAATTCTATCTGAAAGTGCCTTGAACTTCTTAAAGTCAAGCATAAACTTTTCATGGAAGTGTAATGCTTGTGCTAGTGTCCCAGTGTTGGGTTTGGTGTGTAAAATTGCCGAACTTAACAAAACTGTTCAAATTTTACATGAGGAAGTAATGTCCTTAAAAAATAGTGCTAAAACCAGTCCGTCTGAAGTAACTAAACAAACACTTACATCTAATAAAACCAAAAAAATGCATAAGAACAAAAATAACAAACAAATGCAAGTGCATAATGTAGATGCATCGTTATCCAACACTAATGCTGTTCATGAACCCCCTGTGAGTTCTGTAAATGTCACTGACCTCACGTCCAATGCTAAATCCAACGAGTCAACGGAACCAATGCAATGGAATAAAGTGGTTAATAGAAAACGGAATGTAAACAAAAAACAACCGAAAATCATAGGTAAAGACTCTGCCTATAAAGAAGTTGAGGTCATATCGGCAAAGAAATGGCTCCATCTCTCCCGCTTCTCCACAACCACAAAAGCTGAATCAATACTGGCATATGCATCAAAGAAGCTGAATGTTCCAGTAAATCTTCTCTCTTGCTTTCCCCTTTATAGAAGAGATGCTGATTTGTCGTCATTCAAATTTGTTAATTTTCGCCTTGGTGTTCCGGCATGTATTATCAACGATGCACTGAATGCTGACAACTGGCCTTTGAATGTGCATGTGAGAAATTTTCGTTTCATTCCAAAAAACGAAAACGAAATGAATGTCCAAATGTAAACAATGAGAGGAATTCTTCGCATTCCTCTTCAATGTTTTCTTCTTCAACAAATGTCATTACTGCTTATTACCAAAATGCTGGGGGAATGAGAACCAAAATAAATGATGTTTTTCTTGCTGTATCTCTGCATGAATATGACATTATTGTCATCACAGAGACATGGTTGAATGACAAATTTTCAACTGCTGAAATCTTCGATGATTATTACACGGTTCATCGCCTTGATCGATCAACTCAGAGTGGTAATCTGCGAGGTGGGGGAGTACTCATTGCCGTGCGCTCATCTCTCACAACAAATGCTGTCATTCTCCCTCATGATGATTTTAAAAGTGAACAGCATTGTATCTCCGTGGACCTTAACGGCGGAGCTGCTGGACGAAAGGAGATATTCATCGTTGCAAGTTACATACCTCCAAATAGCCCGCAATGTGTGTATGAATGTCATCTTACCAACATCGAGTTCATCGCCGATCAACTGCTTGAACATCAACACCTTATTGTTTTGGGTGATTTTAACTTAGGTGATATTAAATGGTCATATTCAAATGATGATAAATGTTTAATTCCATATAATATGAAAACAGATTGTGAGTTCACATTTATTGATTCTATGTTTGCTTTTAATTTATTTCAAAAAAATTATTGTCATAATTCATTAAATAGAATTCTTGATCTTGTGTTTATAAATAGTAACTTAAATTGTAATGTCAGAGAAGTTGTATGCCCTATAATGAGTAATTCTATTCATCACATTGCTCTCTATGTCTAGATATTCAGTGCAGTACTCCTTCTGCAAAGGAAATACATTTAAATTATGAAATGAGATATAATTTTTCAAAAGCAAATTACAATGCCCTAAACAATTATTTATGCTTGGTCGATTGGTCATGCATTCTTTCTGGTATCCTGCTTAAAGAGATCTATGATAAGTTTTTAAATATATTAGAGTATGGATTTTCTCAGTTTGTGCCTCTCATGATGAAAAGACAATCTTTCAAATTACCGTGGCATAATCAAAGGTTTAATTAACTTGAAAAATGCTAAAAACAAAGCATTTAAATTATTTAAAAGGACAGCTTCAGTATCAGACAAACAACGTTTTTGCCAATTACGCCGCGAATATGAATTTTTAAATAAGTTTTTATATAAACAATATGTTATGAACACTGAGTCTCAAATTTCAAGGAATCCTAAAGGTTTCTGGACATTTTTAAACAGCAAAAGAAATCTGAACGGTACCATACAAAATATGGAATTTGAAGGTGTTGTTTCCTGTAACACTGATTCTACCTGTGAGCTCTTTGCAAAATTTTTTGAATCTGTTTATGTTGATCACTCGAGTATTAGTCTGTCTGATGATAATAATAGGTATGAATGTAATACATGTTTAGCATCACTGTGTCTTTCGATTGAAGATGTTTTGCAAGGCATAGAATCTTTGAATTCTTGCCAAAGTGCTGGCCCTGACTGTATTCCGTTTGATGTTCTTAAACAGTGTAAATTATCATTGTCCTATCCTTTAAAAATAATTTTCAATTTGTCCTTAGTTTCTGGTACATTTTTAGATGAATGGAAAATTTCATTTATAACCCCCATTTTCAAAGTCGGATCTCGACAGAAAGTTGAAAATTATCGTGGAATATCTAAACTGTCAGCTATACCGAAACTATTTGAGTCAATTGTTACAAAAAAACTTTATTTCTCAATCAAAGAACAAATATCATTGCAACAGCATGGATTTGTATCTGGGAGATCGACACTAACCAACCTGATGCTGTTTACAAAATATCTTTTTGATTCTGTAGAGTCGGGATTTCAAGTTGATGTAGTTTTTACCGATTTTAAGAAAGCTTTTGACACAGTGTGTCATAGCATTCTTTTAAGCAAAATAAAAGCATTTGGTATCCATTCACTGCTACTTAAGTGGATTTCGAGCTACCTGGCAAATAGAAAGCAGTATGTTAAAATTGCTAATTCTCAATCTAGGCTCATTGAGGTCACATCAGGTATTCCTCAAGGTAGCCACCTAGGGCCATTGCTCCTTAATATTTTTATTAATGATATTCCGGCATTGCTCAATCATGCTAACTGCTTGATGTATGCTGATGACCTAAAGATCTTTCTGCGCGTAAAAAGTCCATATGATTGCGGAAAACTTCAGAGTGACTTAAACAAAATAGTTAATTGGTGTGTGCGTAACCGACTTACCTTGAACATAGACAAATGCCATTCTTTCTCTGTTTACCATGTATTAATGCCTGTTATTTATGACTATACAATTTCCGGGACCAGCCTATCACGAAAAACTGAAATTAAAGACCTCGGTGTGATTTTTGACACGAAACTTGCATTCTCGTTCCACATGGATTATGTTGTAGCTAAAGCAAATTCAATGCTTGGATTTCTTAAGCGAACATGTGCTGAATTTTCGAATCCATATGCTCTTAAGTCTGTTTACATGTCTTTAGTTCGACCATTTCTTGAACATTGCTCTATAGTCTGGTGTCCAACTTATATGAATTCTATAAATCGAATTGAAAGGGTACAAAAATCATTTACAAGATTCGTTATAAAGCAAATGAAATGGAATCTTGAAGCTATGCCGTCTTATCCAGCGAGATGTGCTTTAATTGGACTTGACACCTTAGAAAAAAGACGAAATGTTCATTGTATACTGTTTATTCATGATGTATTTTCTTATCGTATAATATGTCCTGATATACTTCAGGGATTAAAAATCTATGCACCAGAAAGAATTCTACGAACAAGAAATTTTTTACTAAACCCAAGACATGTCCACAGTTATGGTCGTAATGAACCAATGACTAAATGTATAAATTGTTTTAACTCTTTTTGTACCGAAATAGATTTATGTGATGATAAAGTAAAATTTAAGCTATCAATATTGAATATTATTATGCCATGAAATATAATTATTAAATTTTAATTACTATTAATGTATCTTAAAATATTATATTATAAATCTGAAATCTGTTAGAGTTAAGCTCGGTAGATGAATAAACTAAACTAAAAGAAACTAAACTAAAAGTAAAAATTTGGGTAATGACCGAAAGAATAAGATCGCGAATACAAGCTGCCGAGATGAGATTTCTCCGTGCTGTTGTGGGAATTACTCGCCGGGATAGGGTGAGAAACATGACAGTGCGCGAGGTGCTCAACGTTGAGCAGCTGCTCCTTCGTACGGAAAGGGCTGTACTTCGATGGTTAGGTCATGTGGCACGAATGTCCGCATCATCACGACTTCCGAGGTGTGCCTTGAATGCGATTCCATAAGGTAGACCACCTCTTGGCAGACCCAGGACGAGATGGTTGGAACAATCCCAAACACTCGCCTGGTTGTGCTTGGGCATAGCTCCTGATGAGTTAGAGTCGATGGCGGAGGATCGAGTGGCCTGGAGATCTCTCGTGCATGCATTGCCCCCGCGACCCCTATAGTGGAACATGCGGGTCACTGAAAAAGAGATGAGGTGAGATGAGACCATGTTCTAAAATGTTAATGCACGCATTGTGATGCACGTCTGTCAAGCTTAAAGGTTTAATTCCCTTTCATTCTGTTGGGCTTTTTTAATGACAGCAGGAAGAAAATTGCTTGCAGTCAATTGTGAATTGTTCTTTATTTTAAAATTTTTTTTATCAAATGGTTGTCGATTTGAGATTAAGGAAGATAGGCAGGTTAAAGCGGCAGTCGACCATTAGGGTAGATGTACTATGCTAAGAAGACTTCTGATCGGGACCTCGCTGAGGCGGCAGAAATTGTCGAAGAAGTGGGCTCTCTGAGCTCTCTGAACAGGTGCATAGAAAGTGAAGAACATATTTCACAACACAGCTTCTGCAAAAGTAATTTGAGAAGAAACTAAACCATCTGATGCCACTCTCCTATCTGTTGTCGGTCTCCCGAGATATACATTTTGCAAGTAGCTAAGAGCATTACTCCGTTGTCATATTTTGTTGACGGAGATTGTGTGGCGACATGTCTGGGAAGCTCGTCTGTTAACATTTATCACAAATGGCTACATGGTTTGACACCAGACATCGCCGAATATTGAAATGTGTTATCTTGTTGAAACAGTTTCGAGAGAGGGAGATAGAGGATGAATTTAAGGGAAAAAATATAGCTAATGGTGAAATGGGAAATTGAATTGAAGAACACGGGGTGTGTCATGTATGTAACACTAGTACTGCGACCATAAAGATCTATTGTACCCCCTTCTTTTGATCTAGGATTTTAGTGCTGCCCCTAAGAATTTAACAACTTCTCTAGATGGGATTTCTTGAAAGTCTTTCCCTGTTACATTTGTTTAGTGTGACATTTTAAATCTTTCTCGGGCAAGACTTGGACAGACGGTCAGTATGTATTCCATAGTTTCTTTTGCCTGTCCACATCGCCTACAGATTTCTGTGCTGCTAAGACCCAATTTGTGAAGGTGGTAGTTGCATGCCCCATGTCCTGTTAGTGCTTCACATAGCACTTTAAGGTCAGCTTTATTAAGTTCTAGAGCTTCTTTGGCTCGTTTGGGATTGTGTTTTTTTGTTCCATGAACGTTCTTGAGTGTTTAATACCTTCTTGGTTGTTCCAGAACTGATTCTTTTGTTTTATAACCCATTTGTGTAGGTGTAAGTTTGTGTCCGTGTTATTGAATCCATTAAGGGGTGAAGGCCCCGTAAAAGGTACCTGAGCACCTTTCTCGACTTGTATGTCAGCCTTTTCATTCCCTTCATGGTTTTCATGGCCTGGCACCCAGATGAACCTTAACCTGTTGTTACCTGCCACTTTGTTTAGTATTTCGTGACATTCCCAGACAGCCTTAGAGTTGAATGTGTAGCCCTTTAGCGCTTGACTGTCTGAGAATATGTATATTTTGGTCCCCATGTTTTGCCCATGTTTGCCTACCAGTTGTTTTAAGAACCAGAGAGCTTTAATAGCCTTAGAGTATGTTTTGTTTATGTGTGCATTCCATGTGTGTTTTTGGTCCAGTGTTATGCCCAGAAACTTTACCTTATCCTTTGATGAAATGCAGGTCTCTTTGATTTTTAGGGTTTGAAGTTTGTTTGTCCTTCTCTTTGTGAAGCGAATTATGTTTATTTTCCTGGGATTGAGGGAGAGTCCCTCTTCATCGCACCAGTTCCAAGTTATTTCTAGGGTTCTTTGCATGAGACTTCCTGTAATGTCTTAATGTTTTCCTCTTATAATTATGGTTACTTCACAGCCATCGGATATGCTGACGATCATTATTATTAAGTACATAGAGAAGTTCATCTACTAGGGAAATAGTAAATGGGAAATAGTGTTGACACAAGTTACATGGAGAGGTGGTGTAGTGAGAATGATCGTAATCGAACCTAGACCTTCAGCGTAAAAATCAATGAAATTATATAATACTCCACGACGTCTACTGTTATCAAAACTAGTTTTAAAAATCCTATAAAAAAAAAGTTGCCGAAACGACAAATCAAAAAAAATCGAAAGCTCTGATTTTAGATCTCATTTTGACTGAATTCCACCTAAAATCGATCGATCAATCGTATGTTGTTATTCATTCCACAAAACAATACTTTGCCGAATTCAAATTTATAAGAACTGCTGCTTTGAAACGTTTTTTCCCAAAACTAGTCACTATCGGTTACTTTGCTTACCCTCAGACTTACACAGCACGTCCGTTTACGATAAATTATTTTCCAAGATCTATGCACGGCTAAATATATAACTTTATACTGAAAGTTTGTTGATTTCCGAAAAATTATAAGGAGACATCTTAATCGATAATTAAAATTATACAACTTTTGGTTGACATTTTTTACATTTTTACATGATTTATTATACAAATTTCGTTCCGCCATTATATTTCCAATAATAATTTATTGTATAGCACTGTTATACAAATACCAACAACATAATTTTATACGAATTAATTTACCTACGATGGTTGTTAGGATTCAAGGTTTTAAAATGTATCTGTAACGTTGTAAACTGGAAAAGGGTTTCTACTGCAATAGACAATAATACACAGAAAGTCGTGTCAAAAGTAAGAACAGAATTGCAAAATTTTAAATGTTTCCCTCTTAATTATGTTTTATAATAATAATAATGGCGGCGCTACAGTCCGAGGTGGACCTGGGCCTAGCTTCTCAGCAACCACTCGTGCTGTGCGTGCTATGGTTCTCTCACGAGTGGAGGGGACCTACAGTTTAAGGCCGACTCCGAACGGCGAGATTGAGAAGCTTTTTCTAGACAGTTATACTCTTTGAGCATTGTCAGTGACTCGAAAGAGGTGGAGCCGTGAAAAAATGTTTTGATGATTTTTTCGAGATTCGAACCGACGACCTCGAGCGTAGGAGTCGACGCACCTACCCACTACGCCACGGCGTCCACTTATCGAAGTGAATTGTGATTACTGGCTTTCTTGACCTGTAATTTATCGCAAATCCTTTTGAACTTATTTCATATTTACTCTTTCTTTCAGGGCATCACAACGAGTCTACGAAAACTTAACACTGTTTCTGCCTCAAATAACTTTTGCTATAAAGAAATCAAAAGTTCAAACCAAAGTTTACGGTTTTACCGTTTTTTATTTATTGTTTTTCTTTGAATAGAACCAATACCAGTTTAAATTGGTTTCTGTTTTGTGGACAGTTCATCATGTTCCTCGAAAAATAGATAAGAAAACATGAATTTTGATTGAAAGACGACTATCTTCGTTTGTACAAGCACAGACAACAAGGTTAACAGTGTTAAGGTTGTTCATTGTTGAATGAAATTATAGATACTTTCATAGGAAAAAGTAAATTGTGCTCGATCGCGTGGGATTTGTCGCAAATGTGACTGAGCAGCCTGATGCAATAGTTCGTTGAGATCATTGGGATTGAGAATGACTACAGCGTTGACTAAGAACATTGTTTGTATCAATGCAAACGAGTATGTGAATCAACGAACATATAAGGACCTTGATATAAAAATGTACTGACCTTGATCTAAAAAAGTACAGAAAAGGTAAATATGCTTCAATTCATTTATTATCAGTGGGCTCTTAGATGCAGATTTTATATGAATACGAACAACTGTGCCTTCCGTCACAGATCAGGAAGTGCGTCTTTATATAGGGCTGAATATTTTTGCACAAAGAAAAAGTTATACAAAATATTTTAAAAATGCCTGTATATGTTGGGAACTGTCTATATATTGAAACTTAAACGGAGATTACCCAATTTTTTATCAGCTCACCCATGAAAAACTTGGACCAATGCCAAGTAGCACATTTGGATCAACATAGTACTGTGTATGTACGTGCAGCAAAGTAGTTCCAAGCAGTAGCGGTGCAATAACGAACATGTGTTTCATCATTTCCAACAATGTGATGCGCTATTTTTAGTTTTTCGTTGATTCAAGGGTTGAAGTATTTTAAGTACAGTGGAATCTCAAAAAGTTAAACATATTCATCGTTTCTCATCACGTTCATCTTTTCGAATTGTTCATCTTTCCAAGCATCGAAATTTAGTTAATGAAGAACGTATAGCTATACGAATACATAACAGCATTTCATATCTCAAAATAGCAATTAATTTTATTTTTAAAAAATAAGAAAAACATCAAAAAATAAAAAAAATTTTCATGAGAAGTAAAAAATAAACTTATTTATACGTTTTTCTTAAAATAACTGCTTTATAGTAGACTGTCGCTAGCAAGAAAGATGGGAAAAAATCGTTAAACGGTTAATTTTCTCGAGATTCAACTGTATTACAAATTAAAAAAAGGATTACGAGGCAGAAAAGAAATGAAAATCATTCACGATTGCATAATATAAGATAAGCGTAGCAAATGTTAAATGTCTAAATTCACTCAAAGAACACACAACCTTATAAGTTGGCCATCTGTCTAACTTGATCAGAAATCTTGGCACCATGATTGGCCAAACTTAAAAAGGTTTAACTGTATCATCGATCATTTTGTGCCTGAAACAGAATATTGTTTCTGCGTTACCCTCGAGTGACGTTTAAATTCCAACACAAGCAAAAAAATGACACATTCGGAAATTCGGCGTGCCAACGATCTTAGATTTGTTTAAAAATGGGAGCATTGTAATCATCCGTAAGAAAAAGGAACACTCTTACGGCCAAATCCCAACGGCGCGTTCCTGCGCTCAGCCTTTAACAGTGATTGGTACACTTAGGGTCGAGTTTATTTTTTAAGGCTAAGAGTTTCTTTTTCCCATTTATCTTTTTTGCTAACTGAACGTTTTAACTTCTAATTCTATTCATTGAAACCTTAATAATATATTTATTTATTATTTAACCTTAATAAAAACAATAATAAATAATTTAAAATAAATCAAGCACACAACTGTCAAAAACCTGAGAAGGTAGAGAGAGAGCTCTACTTGGAACATTGTGCTCGGACCTACGATATTACGATATACCGATATGTGCATAAACTAAGGCGCGAGTTTCCGTTCCAACTAAAAAACTAAAAAAAACTGTAAAAGCCCTAGTGCTCGTATTAGAAGTCAAGACATGGGTATTGCGTGCGTTTTGACACCTACCATAGAAATTTAGTTTTTTTTGTATGTTTGAGGAATGAAAACAGTTGTTAAATTTATATTGTCATTTCAAAATATGCCTAAGGGGCTATCAACACCATATACTGGCGGTTTACCGACGGACAAAGGGACATTGAAGTCCTTAAATAAGAATACTCAACTTCTGATCGCGCAAAACTATAGGCTTGCTGCAAAAATGCATTTGGATAACAAGTTTCGGGCTGTAAAATTCCCCAAATAAACAGAATCTTCCGAAATAATAAACATAACCAAATTCCGTTCCCTAAGATTCCTAATGGAATCTAGTAGCTTCTACTAGTATTTTTCAAGTGAAAATGATCGCGTTTAATATTTTCACAAATGATCTAATAAGTTCACTTTGTAATATATATTGCAATTGTAATACAATTGCATACTCAGGTGACTTGGTTGCATACAGATCAGGTTCAGAGATCGATTGTCATCCGCCTACAGCGTGAGTTCGAATATATTCAGAAACTTTGTGTTGACTGGAAGTTGGTTATCAACTAGCAATTGGCGCAAGTTCTTAGGTTTTAGGCCACACGGGCAGCCACTGGTGCCCGTGTGGTTTTTGTATTTTGACAAACATATAAATAGTGCTTTGGCCAGAGCTCGATGAGATTTTGCCGATACCCAAAGACTGTTTTTTAATATCCATCTTGATACGAGTGTGTAGATAATCTGCTACATGATCCCGTATGGCTTAACATGGAAGCACGCTTAATGGAAAAGATTCTGTTGTGAGAGAAGGCTTTATAGAACTCCCGGTACAAATTCTACTCCAATGAAGTCCTATACAACAGGGCGAACTTGATAAGACTGGATAATTTCTTGATAAAGCTGGTTCAAGGGCATACGGAAAGAGCGATGAACTTGATCGACAAACTAATTTCCGAAGCCCTTTACTCAAACCCGCAGTATAACGAGAGTACATATATGGCACTACCGCTTCGTCCCCCCAGAGACGTTCATCTACTTTGATAGAATTTGCTTGATACAGGTTCCGCTAGCGATACCCCTAATATTCCACTTCACCCGCCGAAACCCCGCACAGAGCGCTCAGGAACGTCTCTAAGATACTGGTACTGGCACACTTAGCAGAATCTTGCCACGACTACAGTATCGCACACAAATCTAAGAGGACCTCAATCCATTTTTTTTGAACCAGAAACATTTTCGGAATGCTTAACCTTTTTGAATTACGTAAATATGACTATAACACATGTGGTACTCTGCATGTTTGGCGTCATTCCTAAATGTTTTCAATTCTTCTTTTAGCAGTCGGAAAATTTAACAGTTGAAACCGATTTTTTGTGGCGTAGTGGATATGTTCATCGACACCAACGCACTAAGTTTTCAGTCTAGAGTTCAATTCCCAGACAACAGTTTTCAAATCTCTAGGCTCCACCTCCTTCGTGTCTCTAACAATGTTCAAAGAGTATAACTTACTAGAAACAGCTTCTCAACTTTGCCGTTTGGGGTCGACGTAAAACTGAAAGGTAGTAGGTTGCAGTCCGCCGTGAACTGCAACGCCACCATTATTATTATTATTATATTATCCGCCGTCGTCAACAAATGCAAATGCAAAAAAAAAAAACGAAAAAAAAACATAAACACACTCGAAAAGGACATCTTTGCATATTTATTTTACTTAAATATATTTCTACCGGCACTTAAACTATTCGTGATTCCGAAAGGTGTTACTCGGGAAATTACATTACTTGTTCATGGTGATGAATGTATTATGCAGCGGGTTGCTCATTGACTTGGAGCTTCTTGATTCCAGCATCGGCTTGTTCAATCAATGCCTTTCCTTTGTCAGCAAATGAATCTCCTAATTCCTTAAGAGTAGCTCCGACTTTCTAAAACCGAAACAGAAAAAAAACTCTTTGTAAGTCCTGTCAAATTCATACAGCGAGCCCTTTATTTTACCTCAAAATTTTCCTTGGTGAAAGCCCTCTCCAAGAACTGACTCACTTGTTGCAGAGTGTTATCGATGGTTTTTTGGGCATCGTCAGAGACAACATCCCGGGGGATACGGGCCGCAGTTGAGATCTACACAAAATACTGATTAGTTACATAAAATTCAAATTGAATTCAAACATTTATTTTACTTGGAAGACGCAGAAAGCGAACAAGAAAATCAAAGCGATTTTTGCCATTTTGAAGCGGTACGCACTGTCGGGAGTCAAAAACGAAACTGTTTCCAAGAATCAAACCACACATCAAAAGTTAATTCGTATCGTAGAAGAGTTGGTGGAGCAGAGTTAGGATAACCTTTTGACTCTCAAACGTATGACTGCTTTCCTCAACTGATAAGGCAACAGAATTAGTACACATGTCACATGTGACTTATCAGTGTTTTGTGCCTCTGCCAGTTGCTTCGTGTTCGATGAGCATTCTGTTGGTGAAAATCTCTGGAGAAGAAATCTGCTAAAGACCACCGGAGATGATAAAATACACATGTTATAAACGGAACCGTTAACCATGAACATGAACACATGTGTGTGTGTTTTTTTTGGAACACAGAACGCTGTTGTATAACCGTGTCTGGTAACTGTTACTGATTTCAATTAAGAAGGTCTATTTTGGGATGAATTTATTTAATTTTTAAAGTTAATTTGTGACGTGTTTTTGCGCTGCACGTGCCTGATCTCCGCTGATTTCCTGAATTAAGAATCAATTCGAAGGTTCAACAGAACAATTGTACATGTTTTACAAGTTCAATAACTGGAACTACTAATCGATTAGAAATGTACCGAGCATTCTACACCAAAATAAGCACTTTGTTGTAAGATCTGTAAAGATTCGCACAGGAGTATCAAGTGGCTGAAATTTAGAGGCTGTTTGAAAAGTTTTTCTTAAAGAGAGATTGAGGCAATAGGAGGTCGTTAGCTTGACAAAAAATGTACACTTATTAAAAATAAAAGAATTCCGCTGTCAGGCAGATTGAACCATTCAACTCGAATGAAATGGACAATGTAGATCAACAATTCTATCCACCCGACCTGGATGAAGTGAAGATACAGTGCGACCTCAATAAAAACAACTAATAGAAATTTGAGCAGTTGCTTTTACTGAGTTTGTTCTAATAATCGATTCGAAAAATTGTAGGTGGCCAAATTGAGAAAAGAGGTAAACACCTCAGAATGGTAAAAAAAAACGTGTCTTGCATTGAAAAACATCGCAAAACTAATCATTTAATTCATATAAAAAATAAAAAAATGCAAGTTTTATTTATTTATTTAAAATAGCCTAACTTATAATTAAAAATTATAAATTAAGGGGGAAGCCATGAGTAGCAAGACCTTAGGCTTAAGTTTTAATTGTTTTCAAAAAATATAGAAATTTTGAAAACAACGCAGAATTCTTTTCCAAAGCTGACTTTTGTAAGAGGTAAAATATTACTCAGTGAAGCATAATTTTCTTCGGCCCATTGAAGGCGAATGTTTAGTGCTTGAATTGCAGCCTCTGCTGCAGTGGGGATTCTTCAACTACATTTTCGTCATCACTTTCCATTTCTTCTGCTCCCGGATTACTGCAAGTCGGTTCCAGATCGGTTTCATTTTCGGCAATCCAATCATTTATGTCCACGACTCTTCAATAGGGGATAACTCTTGAAACAAATCATTAGTCGATGACATTATTTTGCGGTCTTTTGGGGTTTAGTCCCTTATGCAACATCATCTTTATTATAATTATTATTTGGGTTCATCAAACGGTTCAAGCACTTTGTATTGCTGCAGACTGAACATTGTCCCATGTATCAGACAAGAGACATACGGCGTGCCTCAATTGAAATGGTTTTATGAGAAATAAGTGTTCATGAAACAATAGTCGCATTTATCGAGTCATGGTAAGATTTAAGGTGTTGCTTTTACCGAGGAGTTGCACATATCGAGGGTTGCTTTTATTGAGGGCGTACTGTTGCTATATCTAAACTGAAGTCCAACAAAGCTGCTGGAGCTGACGGCCTAGCGGCAATCGGTATGTGTATCAACTCAACACTTAGTTGGAATGATCACATATTCGAGGTCGCCAAAAATGCTGCGATATGTCTAGGTGTCCTAAAACGATGCAAAAGATACTTCATTCGCCACAAGCTTGAGTACAACGCTCATAATAATAATAATAATGGCGGCGCTACAGTCCGAGGTGGACCTGGGTCTAGCTGCTCAGCAACCACTCGTGTTGTGCGTGCTATTGTTCTCTCACGATTGGAGGGGACCTACAGTTTAATGCCGACTCCGAACGGCGAAATTGAGAAGCTTTTTCTAGACAGTTATACTCTTTGAGAATGGTCAGTGACTCGAAAGAGGTGGAGCCGTGAAAAAATGTTTGATGTTTTTTTTTTGAGATTCAAGCCGACGACCTCGAGCGTAGGAGTCGATCTACCCTACCGCCACGGTGCCCAGTACAACGCTCATACTCGCTCGAAAATCGTAATGTCTCATCCTTGTCATTGTTTTATCGCTATTTTAACAACGATGCTTAAGTGAGCTAGCTAATTGCATTCCTCCCATCCATGCATTCACCCGCAATACTCGTCTCGCCAGGAATGCTCATCAGTTCACACTTAAGCCTGTTTAGAGAGCCGTTTTTTAGCCGCACCACACGAATATGGAATGCTCTTCCCAGCCCAATATTTCCCACTCACTACAATCCACAGACATTTAGGACGGGGCCCGGACATAACGCCAAGCGACATAAGGCCAAATTTTAGCATTTGGTCTTATGTCTCTTTCTCAAAGTGACATAAAGCCAAATTTAAGAATTTGGTCTTATGTCTCTTTCTCAAAGTGACATAAAGCCAAATTTAAGAATTTGGTCTTATGTCGCTCGACAAAGCGACATAACGCCAAATTTTTTTGAGACAACACCAAATAATAATATCAATAACCATCAAGTGGGTCATAATTCCACAATTTTTAATAACATGTATATGTGTAATTAAAATTAAATTGAACAGTGGAGTTAGTATTAGGGAACGGGTAAAAAGTGTAGTATGAGGGTTCATGCTGCCCCCTGAAACCCCCAGCTTGGCCGCAGATAAGATTTGGGATAGGTGCGAGGTTGGTGGTACCCAATGTTTCCTTATTTTCATATTTAGAATGGATTTGAAAAAGTAACATATATCCAATTTTGCACCTACCCCAAATCCTATCTGTGGCCAAGCAGGGGGGTTGCAGGGGGGCAAGCCAATTGGCCTTCTGTCGCTTTGTGAAAGTGACATAAGGCCAAAGCAAAAATTTGGTCTTATGTCACTTTGATAAAGCGACATAAGGCCAAGTTTTAAAATTTGGCGTTATGTCATGGCACCATTTAGGACCAATGCGCACAGGTACCTCCTCCCCCTATCTCCCTCTATACCTTCGGCCTGTGCTGTCTTGATTCCGAACACTTAAGTGTATTCGTAACCCCATTTGCAAATAATAAAAAAAAAAATAGATGGCTGGAGAAGCTTGTTGGTTGAGGCCCAGGTCCACCCCGAACTGTAGCGTAAGTAAGTGGGAGAGTGTTCGGAATTGTATCAAATGAAGTGTCTAACAGCTGTGCTTGCCACATTGATGCTTTCCTGACCCGCTCTTTGGTGTTGGGTTTTCAGTTTAATTCCGATCATTTATGAAAAAAAAGAAGGAATTTTTCCCACAGCACTGAGCCACGTCCGTCTTTCACAAGTTAAACGTAACAATTAAACATTCGTTTGTGCTGAATACCGGGCCATAGAGACATTCGAGGTAATTGTAAAGTAGACGAAACTGCCTGACATGCCACCACGTTTTTCAACGAAACATAACTATGGGTATATGGGAACGCCTGTAGCTACCTGCAAACTGTAGATTTGGGACATTGTTGAGATGCCTAAACCTGAGAGTCTACTTCTTTGACACGACCTTACCAGTGGTCTACTTCACTACATAAAGTGCTCTAAATGAATTCAATCAATTAGTGGACTGTAGGTGGAGTGAAGTCTGGGGACAAAAGAAAAATACGGGCCTTTCACAAAAAGCACTTTCAGTAGCTGCTTAATGAGTACGACCAAGAGAGAGTGATAGAGAACGAATCTATCGAATATCTCCATCCGATGAAAAAGTCCTACCCAGCATTGAGAAAGTCGATTTGGCTGGAACTGTAGAGTCCACCGTTGATTCCATCTAAGGAAATTCCTCTGCTTTCTCCTGGATCGGAAGCTCTTGTCAGCTGCCAACAGGATCATCCTTAGGGACAGGCCCCCGTCCAATAATCAAGGTATCGACACTTCGTTTTTTTCCGAAGTAGAAGTTGGTAGACAGAGGAAAGAGTGTCTACCCTTGTGTAACTACCATTTGAGGGGTTAATAACACAATCCCCCACATAGCCAGTCTCAAATAACTAAACAACCGAGCAACTGATCTTGTCAAATTTCTAAGAATCAAGAGGGCTGAGTTTCCTCACCGAGGAGAAAACAGCTGTCCAACATCGAGAATTAATGGATCATCATTTATTGCTTGAGGAATTCCATGAACTTATTTATCCTACGCCAGCACACCACTATACGGAAATGGAACCTTGACGACTCAGCGAAAATGTTCCTTGTTGTCATTTGTTGCAATGTCACCAGGTGTTCCACCTGCTTCATGACCGAAAGAAAAACATAACAAAACTACTCACACCGCTTCTGGGGAAGGTGTAAACCGTTCTTTTGCGCAACGATTAATTAGTTCCATAGCCCAATCCGTAGCGACACCATGTTAAAGAAGATCAGCGGATACACAACAAAGTTCCTCTTTTACGTGAGGAATAACTTTCTAAGTTTTCTCTTCAAATCGAGTGTGTTCTTGACGTTACTTGCTCTGATATATCTAGTGGTGAGTTTTGTTGCGAAACGGTGAAAATCTTCGAATCTTACGGTCTATTTCTTTAGTGCGTCCTGAAGCAATCCAACTCCATGCAGAAGAATCAAATTGAAATGCAGCAGGTTGCCAGATCCCAGAAATGTAAGAACTCCTTGAGATGAACCACGATGCGATGACAAATAACTTACCTTCGAATTTCAGTGATCCTGAGAATTCCAAGCAAGACAGAATCGCCACCTTCAACCACAGAGGGGCCAACAACAATGATCAATTTTATACCGAAGGTTGGGATCAATATTGGATCGCATCCGTCCTTTCCGGTACAAGACCAGACGACTACTTCGATGATTCCCGTTGATGCAACGCCACCCCTCCCGATGCAAGATCAAACGGTCAGCTCAGTGGAGCCGACTGGAACTGATCCACCTCAGGACTGCACGACTCCGGGAATGATGTCCATTGAAGAGCCACCAGAGCTGCCGAACCTAGAAGAGACAACTACTTCTATGAAGTCTATCGAAGAACAGCCAATCTTTCGGTTTGATGAAGAGACTACGAGTTCTACCCCAATGACTTCTAGTGGCAAATATTTATCGCTTCCAGCATTAGAGGAAACTACTTCCTCAGTTAGACCAACTGAGAGATCATTCTTTCCAATTCAGGATCAATCCAGTGTTACAGTGACGTCCGATGAATTGGTTTCCTCTACGCCTTCTTCGGAGGAAACAACTCCCCTAACTGACTCCATTAAAACACATCCACTTTTCCCGATTCAAGAGCAGACAACTCCCCAAATTGAGGAGAGTGACACATATCCTCCGGTATCTATTCCGGCGCAGGACCTTCCTAACACGTACACAACGGAATCGATTGCAACAACTCCATCATTACATTCTCAAGAGCAGACGACAGCTCCAACGGCGTTGGAGTTAACTACAGAAGCTTGCGGCGAACAGGAAATATCGACCCAGCCTCCAGCAGATTCAATAACGGAGTCAGTTGCTCCTTTTAAACGTTCACTTACATTAACTGAATTGAGACTCTTTGGGACCAAAATCGATACTGTTCCAGAAACAACTACCACCCTAACTGATGAGCTAGAGAATGAGGAGGATATAGGTGTCACTCCACCAACAACTACCATCCTAACTGACGAGCTAGAAAATGAGGAGGATGCAGGTGTCACTCTACCAACAACTACCACCCTAACTGACGAGCTAGAGAATGAGGAGGATGTAGGTGTCACTCTATCAAACCCAAATTCGTATCAAGAATCAGAAGAAAGCGTCACAGAACTTCCTGAAATCACTGACCTCTTCGGAAATCCTGTTGCCGCCGATGAGGCGGAATCATCTCCTCCAACCGATAACTCATCTGAAACCAAAGATGATACTGGATTTGCAAACAGTTTCTTTCGAGACGACGAAGATGAGCCCAATGCATTAGAAACTCCTACAATTGAGATTGAAACAGGCGATGAGTCTGGAGAGGTTTCTAATGCCAACCCAATTATCACGGATTCGGACAGACTACCTTCGTTCAATGATAATCCCTTCGACTTCCAAAGCAATCTCTTCAATCTCTTCAACTTTGACCATCTTCCGGCAATGTCCAACATTGTGCCCAATCGGTGGTCCCCTCCATCATCTTCAAATCCCGGACAACAATTGAACGCAATTTCCCCACTAACCGCCTCAGCAGACGAGGTCAACGCATCCCCGGGATTTCTTCAGCGATTCAATCGTTACCAGGAACTCGATTCATTGTTGAATATGAGAATAAAAGATTCCGTGTCACTCCTCCAGAGATTGTTCGGCAATTTCCTGACATGAGCTCCAAATTTTGCGAACGTATGCGACATGACTGCAGCCGGGAATGTGTTTGATATTATTTTGAATAAAGAAATGTGCGATCGTTACGAAAATAAATGCAAGCGTCAAGACGTTGTTGAACTGAAACCAATTGTTATTGTTGTTATGTCATTCGAGTTGATAATGAATCAGTGGTTGGATGAGTGTTTTATAAGTTTATCAGCGACAGGATTGTTACCCAATTAAGCATCGTCGTTATCAATTTACCAAATGGTTTCAATTACACCCGTTGATTTGCCGACAACAGACAGAATTGTTTTTTTCTTCGCAGCGTGTGTCACAAACCTTGACACAATGCTTTATAGTACATATCGGATGTTCGTTTTATAATCAATAATCGGCCTCCAAAAAACAGGCATTCGATTCTGATCTCAACAAGTAGTTTGGTGGACCACTAAGCAAATCCATGAAATTCGGTTTAGCAAAAACACAATTAGCCAGTGCATAGAGAAAAAAGCAACATGAGTACTAATAAGAGTTTTTTTTTTGCAATGAAGATGGATGGATGTTATGTCCAAAGAGCAATACTTTAGTAGATACCATTAGTTTGCCAATAAAAATTGTCCCATGCCGTTAGTTTATTTCGCATCATTCCACTTATAATTAGATGAGCCTTAAGCTGCTGCGAAGATCAGAACCATGTTATATACCACTTCCAATTATATCCAGTTTTACGAATGAGAAAAGATTTCAAGCGACAGGAAGTGCTGGAAGACGTGAATTGAAATACATCCTCCTTCTGGGTATATCACTCTCAAAAGAATTCCAATTACTGTTTTTTTTGTTCAAGTAGGTAAAAAGAATCAATTTTATTTTTTCTGGAAACTTTTAAAACAATTGTGTACGATTTTAAGGCACACATTCGTTTATTTGATATTTATATTCGTTTCTCTTTAGTTCTTAGTGATTAAGTGTCATTTCTTTTGTATATTCTTAGATCAAGAAAGAAATACTGTTGTCTCTACATAGACCTTAAGGAAGAAACCGTTTTACACGGCGAAATCGTTGCATTTATGGCGGCAAGAGCTCAACAGCGTATGGACTATTCCAATCCCTGTCGAAAACGCTTGCCAGTTCGGTGACAATGGTGGTTTCATTGTATGCTCGCTCATAGGCAGAGTCTCTTATAACCAGTCCAATGCCAGCTGTATCTGTGAAATAGTCACCAGACCAGTTTGACGTTCCTATGTACGCCGTGTTGTCAGTCACCATGTACTTGTTGTGGTTTACTCTTCCAAACGGAATTTTCTCCTGATCCTCATCAGCGGGTACAATAAAGCGCCGCTGGAATAAGATAAATAAATTGTCTAGTGAGATGTGTGTTGTGTGCGTTTGGTTTGAGTCGACTCACAATCTGTATGTCCACGCCTTTAAAGGATCCTGTTAGGCTCGTTAACGATTGAAGGAAATAGTCTTCAGATGGTCGTGAGTGCTTCCACCATGAAATGAGCATTTTAATAGAAACTTTATTTTCCACTGCAGCTTTTCTTATGGCATCATCAATGTAGGGCCAGTATCTGAAAAAAAAGTAAACAATTTTGATAAAGTTTAAAGAATGCAGAAAGAACTTATTTAACCGACGACAAGATGAAGGTGGTAGTCTTTTCAACTGATTGCTAAGGAAATGCTAAGGAAATACAGACTTCACTTTAAAGTACTTTTTTTTGGGAAGAAAATAGGTAATTTATTTGAAAGAATTATTTACAAAACAAATGGTCCGATCGCATAATATTTGTAAAAGCATAAAGAAATATGGTACTTGATCCGAAGAGGCTGATCAGTAACTTCTCCTTCTTTGTAAGACGCTACAGTCCAGAATGGAGCAACCAATAAGCCGCTCCACCCAGCATGATCTTTTACTTACTGTCTCTACAGGGTGGGCCATAAAGTGGGTTTTTTTTTTAAATTAGAGATTATTTTGACACTGACAGCTGTTTCCTGGTCAAAATCTTGAAAGAAAGTCAGTATCATATCTTCGCGGAACGAAATGTTGTTCGCCTTACGCTTGAACAACGTTGGGAAATAATAAAAACTTACTTCCAAAGTGAGTGCTGTGTAGCCCAAACAGTTGCGTTTTTTGAAAAGATTTATTTTTCATCTTTTCTGACGTGGCGCATTTTTATCTCGGCAGGTACGTTAACAAAAAAAAATTGCCGCATCTGAGGCTCGGAAAACTCGTACGCTATTGTCAAGAAGAGTAACAGTTTGGTGTGGAATGTGTAGTACTGACATCATTGGACCATTTCTATTCGAAAATGAGGCTGGGAACAACGTTTCGGTTAACGGCGGGCGTTACAGAGCCATCTTAACCGACTTCTTTTTTTACTAAAATTGAAGACATGGATTTGCACGACGTTCATGCAGGATGGCGCGTCATGCTACACAGCCCATGCCACGATCGATCTTTTGCGCATCAAATTCCCAAATCCCTTTGGAGTTTATTTTGTGGGGAACCGTGAAGGAGCGATGTTATTCCAATAATCCGGAAACGATTCAAGCACCTAATGCCAATATCATCCAAGCAATCCGTGAGCTACAGCCCCAGACTATCAATAAGGCCTAGCAAAATTGGGATGACAGAATGCGCTACTGCGAAACCAGCAAAGACAGTCACTTGAACGACGTTGTATTTCATAATTAATGGGAATATTTGTTCTTACTAAAATTACATGACACATGGAAATATATTAATTTTGTTAATTTTATTGCATTTTTAAAAAGAAACTTGTACTTGGCCCACCCTGTACTTTCGCACAAAAATTTAGTTGAAGTCATTCTCCACTTCTGTTCGCCATATCAATCGTGAACGTCCCAATGGCTTAGAGTTGAAGATTCTTCGGGACATGCTAAATTTTCCATGCTCTCCACGTGATTCGCCACCTTTGGTGTCCGATCAGTAGACACATGTCATTGAACAACACGTACTCTTCTTCTCCTCCAATGATGTTGCATTGCTTCCCGTGGATATTTTATGGAAGCTGACAGCTACCAAGGCTTAACTCTCCTCTTGCAAAAGAAAGATGTCTGTTATGTTAGTTATGTTAGTATAACTAATTGAGCATGGAAATCTCTCTTGCTCAAAATACAACAGTTTAGGGTAACAGTGAAATGCAGCTCTCCAAGTGAGCTTAGCTTGATTAGTTTCCGAAGTGTAAAAATATAAGAAACGAAGCACAGAAGACACAGATACGACTACATCTGAAGCTCCAATGGCTTCGAATTTAGATATAAAATATTAATCGTAGAGAAAGAAAACTGACTAAGTCAGGAACCCTCCCACTCTGTTGATATGAACAGATGGTTCCAAGACGGATGAGGACACAGCCCTAGGAGTTTTCGCAACATCTCCGGAGTTTTCTACATCCCTTCGCTTGCCTAACCATTGTAGTATGTTCCAAACAGAAGTCAAAGATGTCCAAAATGCAGCTCGTACAATATACGCTAGCTAAAATTAGGCGGACATGCAACCAAAAACCACCATTACTACTGGTTACTTTTTTTCGGAGGTTTTTAAAACACTACACTGGAACACTCAGACTCAAAAACTGGTCCATTGTAAACGTCCTCGTTACTTACAGACGCTATCAAAATCCATCGTAAATCGATCGAAAAAGACATAACCTGACTAATTAGACTTAATCCGAACAGAAAAAAACACAGAAATAAGTAGTGCTGTAAATATAATTCCCCACCACTGCTTCTTAGACAAAGAAAGAAAGAAAGAACAAACGAAATCGAAGACATTTTTAAGTTCCGAAAAAGATAAAATGTGTGTGGAATGCTGTTGAGACAAACCTCTGAGGCATAATTCGGAAATCCTAAAAGTTATGATTCGGCGAATGAGTAACTGGTGTTACAACTATCGGTTAGTGATATCACAATTAACCAAATCAGGGACTAAACGGATCTAAGAGACACACCTGCAAAAGAATATGTACGTAGCATGTACGAAAAAGCTAATGGATTTCTCGAAATTACTGTCTGCGTTTAAATTTAGCAAAGAAATAAAGCAAGAAAGTTATAAATCATAAAAGAAAATTATGCACAGCACGCACTGTTTATAAGTAATGTCAGTGTAGTTGGAAGACACAGTTGCGAAAAATCCCAATTATGATGCATGATCAGAAATTGATAGCAAGTAAATAAAAATAATTATTCAGAAGAGTTTCTTCTAAAAGCCTTCAAAACTTTGTGTCTCAATATATTAGTTGACATTTGAACTGGAAGGATTGAGTACTGAGGTGAAAATCACGTTTTCTTCATCTTGAACTTTCCAACAGCAGCTAGCGAAGGAAACATGCAAGGTTTATCAACCACGAATCAACTACTCAATTCATGCTCACGTTTTACTGATTACGAAGCGTATGAAGCAATAACTCCTAATAACTTATTTAGGAAAAAATAACACAAGTCAGTGGTCTGTTGCGTGACTGCTTTGTTATTCGAAAACGGATTGAGCAAAAACTTAGCAATAAAACTAAAAACAACGCGTTTCTAATAAGAGCCTGCCCTATCCCACAAAATAAAACTAAATAAATAATTCCGATGCGGTGAATTCTAGAGCGATAAATTGCACGATTTTAGCAATTCTTAAAAAAAATAACCAGTTGGTGGGTAGACGGGCATAACCCACTTTTCACTTACGTCCCAAAGGATCCAATGTGACGACCCGCTGGGAAATCTTATCTTTTTTTACGTACCGCAACTGCTCACTCCTCACGAATCATTCAGCAGTCATCCTGTTGATCTAATTGACCAGAAAGTATATGACAGAGTTTAATTGAAATTTCTTAAAGGTCATGAAAGAAGTATTATTCCAGTGGTCAGTTACTCAAATGACACGGACTAGGGCAATGGACGAGGAAGTGGTGAGTATTATTTTAATTCCTCTTCATAGCCACAGCCACCACACATGTTCTTATTAGTGAGCCCCATTTTCATGGCATGAGAAGGCTCCAACTACCATCGGCAACAACCTTTTGTCACATTAAAGGAGTTTATCGGTTTTATAATAAAAATAATAGCGGCGCTACTGTCCGAGGTGGACCTGGGCCTAGCTTCTCAGCAACCACTCGTGTTGTGCGTGCTATTGTTCTCTCACGAATAGGGGAACCTACAGTTTAATGCCGGCTCCGAACGGCGAGAAGCTTTTTTCTAGACAGTTGAGAAGCTTTTTTCTAGACAGTTATACTCTCTGAGCATTGTCAGTGACTCGAAAGAGGTGGTGAACATTTTTTTTTCTTTAAACTTGTTTGGGTTGGGATTCGAACCCAAACTTGAAAGTCTATTGCATATGGGTCGACGAACAAACCCACACGGCCACGGCGCCAACGTTTATCGGTTTTAGTTCAATTATATCCAGGCCATGATTTGCGAGTGGTCTCGCAGGTGATTAAGGATCCTATCATCGGAAAAAGGATGTTGTATCCATTGCAATATGTCAGTCAGTTTCTTGCACAAGCACTCAAATATTTCCTTAGGAAAAATTCTCAAAATAATAAACTCAATCCTCAGTTCCTATGGAATCATTTGAGTGACAACGTGCAGGTTTTATTTCTGCACGTATGGCGCCTTACTCAATACAATTTACATAATTTCTCGTCTCTCTCTCTTCTCTTCATTCTTCACACAAAAGGCCAATCGCGCACAGGACTGTGCAAGAAAATTTCTTGCACAAGCACTCAAATATTTCCTTAGGAAAAATTCTCAAAATAATAAACTCAATCCTCAGTTCCTATGGAATCATTTGAGTGACAACGTGCAGGTTTTATTTCTGCACGTATGGCGCCTTACTCAATACAATTTACATAATTTCTCGTCTCTCTCTCTTCTCTTCATTCTTCACACAAAAGGCCAATCGCGCACAGGACTGTGCAAGAAAATTTCTTGCACAAGCACTCAAATATTTCCTTAGGAAAAATTCTCAAAATAATAAACTCAATCCTCAGTTCCTATGGAATCATTTGAGTGACAACGTGCAGGTTTTATTTCTGCACGTATGGCGCCTTACTCAATACAATTTACATAATTTCTCGTCTCTCTCTCTTCTCTTCATTCTTCACACAAAAGGCCAATCGCGCACAGGACTGTGCAAGAAAATTTCTTGCACAAGCACTCAAATATTTCCTTAGGAAAAATTCTCAAAATAATAAACTCAATCCTCAGTTCCTATGGAATCATTTGAGTGACAACGTGCAGGTTTTATTTCTGCACGTATGGCGCCTTACTCAATACAATTTACATAATTTCTCGTCTCTCTCTCTTCTCTTCATTCTTCACACAAAAGGCCAATCGCGCACAGGACTGTGCAAGAAAATTTCTTGCACAAGCACTCAAATATTTCCTTAGGAAAAATTCTCAAAATAATAAACTCAATCCTCAGTTCCTATGGAATCATTTGAGTGACAACGTGCAGGTTTTATTTCTGCACGTATGGCGCCTTACTCAATACAATTTACATAATTTCTCGTCTCTCTCTCTTCTCTTCATTCTTCACACAAAAGGCCAATCGCGCACAGGACTGTGCAAGATAATTTCTTGCACAAGCACTCAAAAAACTCAAAATAATAAACTCAGTTCCTATGGAGGAGAGAAAATGTGCAGATTTTATTTCTGCACGTAAGAAAGAGATTTCATCATACATATTTGTTTGAAAGGAGAATGAGTACAGTAGGTATATATACACTACCCCAAAAAATTTAGCATACACCCAAAAAAAAAAAATTTTTTTGGTTTTTTCTTCTTAAAAAATGTAATGTAATATATTAGAAAATTCAATTACACCTATTTCATTTCTGGGGGACTTATGTACATATTACCTAGCAAACTCTATTCTCTATAATTTTGTTTGTATTTTATGCAATGAACAAAAATTCCCAAGCCTTGTCAAGCACAGATACAGGATGTTTTTCGAAAAAGTTTTGAGAACGAAAACAACAATAGACTCACCTCGATCTAAACTGAAATAAAATATTAGATAGAGCTAAGCTGTTTTGCAAGCACTAATTAGTTTAGATAAATTTCTTGGTTCTCAAGCATTAGCTTCTCGAGGAACTTCTGAAGTGTTGTTTGGGCTTAATAATGGTAACTTTTTACAGGTTGTTGAGGAAGTAGCCTTATTTGATTTGGTGTTAGGAGAGCGCTTGAGGAGAACGAATCAAGAAACCCAAAATAAATATTTGAACAAAAATATACAAAATTAGATAACACGTATCTTTTCTACAACTGTTACTAATCAAATTGTGTCCATGCTAAAAGAGGCCAAATTCTACGCTTATTGTTGACTATTGTTGTTTTGGGTTTTTAAAAGGAGAAGACAAGACCGGAGAGGAACTTACAAAGTTAATTTTAGACAAACTTTAATTTTAAGGAATTTCAATAAGCAACTGTCGAAGTCAAAGTTACGATAATGGTTCAAATATGAAGGGAAAAGATGCTGGTCTTCAAAACAGAATTCGACCAAGAACATTTTCGTCCCATGCAGCTCGTATTGATTCAATTTAGTAGTCAATAATTCAGCTCGGTGCCTAATGAGCACCTGTTATGTTTTTTGAAACAATTCGATGCTTATTTGAAACATCATCTAAATTCCCAGAAACATCTTCTTTACGATGGTGATGAATGTTACGAAAATAGTTTAGAACCGAAAGAAAGTTTTAAGGTAGAATTTTATTTCAAAACACTAGATCAAAAGAAAGTTTTGAGTAGCTTGAAGCATAAAAACGAATTTTGAGTTTTCAAATAACATTAAAATATTTTTTTGATTATTAGTTTTCAACAAGCTAATGCTTGAAAAATACGTTCCTCATTCCTTAATTTACAAAACTGTATTAGTCCCCCTTGTAAAACCAGAAAGCTCATGTTTAGAAGTATTAAATTTTAGGGTCAAACCGAGATTATCTTGCTCCCAATCTAGTTTTTGCTCCCCAAATTTAAACTTAAGACAACCATGTTTCAAAAAAATAGGGGGGGGGGGTGTGGGCGCTAAATGCAGGTCTTGCACAGGGCGCTCATTTAGCTGGGACCGGGCCTGGCTACATCATTGCCAGCAACTTCCCAACCAGGGACCCAACTGTGAGCCAAAAGCTTTGATTTTGTATAAGACATTGATTATCCCAGCCCTGACTTACGGCGCAGAGGCATGGACAATATCGACGCTCTTGGTCTTTCCAAGAGAAAAATTCTGTGTGTAACTTTTGGTCCTGTGTACGTTGTGTACGTCATACAAAGGAAAAGATGTGAGCCAAGAGCTTTCAGTGTTTCGCGACAGCATGCTTGACTTCATTTGATTTCCATCGCAGATATTGCTGTGATGGCCATCTAACTGATAGTATTGGCCAATTTGATAGCGGCATCTATGTGTGACTGCCAGGTCCCCCGCTTGAAAACCACTACCGTAGTCAGGAAGTCTGAAGGACTCGTCCAAAGGACTTTGTACTACGACCCAATGTAACGCAAAAAAAACTAACTTGCCAACTTGTTTGTACTCCTGTCGAACATCATGAATACTCTTCCCACAATAATACACAAATAATATTGTGCATACACAGTCTGACCTTGTGGAATGAATTCCATATGGACAATTCTCTTGGAAACGAAGAGAACGGTAAACCTTTTTTCTTCGAAATGAAGGTTTCTTGAACAGTTTTTTTATGAACTTAGAAGAAGATTGATATCCGTTCTTTACTCCATAGCGACAGACTGACACATTGAACGTTTGGCTATAATGTCATAACCACTGACAGAACTATGAGAACCCTACGAAATTCGGTGTGAAGCCAGACGAAAGATGTTGTCTACAAACTTTAACAGATAAATCAAAGATGACGTTGCAATTTGCTGTTTGAATTGAATTGAAACCAGTCTCCTCAGAAATGAGACAGGCTGTGTATCTACACCATTTTCATTGATCTTTTCGAATACTCACTTAATCTTTGGTGTGTAGATGAGTAAAGGAAAGTAGTCCATCACAGCAATGTGAACGAACTTCTCCGCATGCAGTATAACATCGACTATGGCATCAATATCATTTGTCCTACCCCTAGCATTTAGCGGCGGTGGAGAGTTCTGAAAAGGAAACAACATCGATCATGCTCACATAACCCAAATGGACAGCAGCTTACCGAGAAATAAGTCTTAAATTGATCGTTTTCGTTGAAATTCACATCAATGGGAGAGTTGATGTTGTACTTGGTCGAGTATTCTTCTGGCCATTTGGAAGGAATATGCGAGTTGTTGAGTCCCAAAAACCAATACGCCTCGAAAATCTTCAGCACATCTCTGGCCAAACACGTGCAATTGGTAACCAAAACTCCGAGCTCCTTTACTTGAGTCAACGATCTCCAGTCCATGTTGGCGCTCCCCAGATAAAAGTGCTGTCCATCGGCAATCCAAACTTTCGTGTGCAGAACACCGCCACCTATTAGTCTCGGGAAATTCACTGAACGGACTTCAGCCGCTTTACGTTTTGTCAGAATTTCTGTGTCTATATTGGGATTATCCCGTGTCGGATTGCTTTGTGCTATTCGAATACGATATTTCTTTTGAATTCCGTTAGTTAAGATTTGCTGGAAGATTTGTTCGCCTTTCGCCGCGGAGGTGTGGTTGTACACATCGGCCCCACGAAGGGTCCAGTAAAATGACCCAATGTCCAAGGACTCTGTAGCTAGGTCCAGTAGCGTCGTCCATGCGTCGAACGTTGAGAGGAACTTAGGAGCGTTTTGGGAGAAATTCAATCCCTCAGGTATCGATTCCACAAGCTGTATTCTGGAAAAGAAAAATAAAAATTTTGCTTTTAAAATCAGCGATTCGACTGCTGCAAGAATAATGATGTTACCTGCACATGTCGGTGCAAACGTATCCTGTTCGATTGCTTTTGACGTGATGTGACTTATCATTTGAATGTTCGACCAGTGGAAGCAACACAACTAAGACTATGAGCGTAAAAATAATTGTAATGGGTATGCATGAGGGTTTACACCATTTTCCATTCCACCTGTTCAAGGAAAATACCGTTAGGAAAGTAATTGAAAGGTTGAAAAATGTATACTCATACGAGTCTCGTTGGGCCTCCGATCGAAGCATTTGATTGTGGTCCCATAACTCGAACTCATCGTCCCCTGAAGTTGGTTTCGTCTCTAAAACCGTCTAGAAAAGTAAACTCCTATGGTTTAATAAAGACTAAAAGTGACTGTTTTATTATGATAGAGTTTCTGAATACTCCTACGGAATGTGTACATAGTGAACATTAATGTATAATCTTGTGGAAGTGGTACAATTTGGATAAATAATTAATAACCATAAAATTCTGTTGAAACAGATTAAAGGATCAAAATTAATAGAAAGTAAAATACTAAATTTTTTGAAATAGTTTCAACGGGGTTGCACTTAACATCAAGTTGTATACCGAAAAATACATATCCTGGTTAGATTGTGTTAGTTTAGGTTCGAGAGAATAATTTCTAAATATCAGGCGACGAATTCAAACTTTAACTGAAATTAATTTTCTTCTAACTTTAATTCAAACCAACTATTCATGACTACATTCATACATACAAACAAACAAACATTCATTCATACGTATATATTCATACAATATCTCCAGAACTATTTAGCCAGAAAGCCCGAAAAGTGCTTATTGAAACCAGGTAGATAGGTAAAAGTGGCAGTGGACATACAGATCCTGTTTTCGCACCCAATTAGCGCCATAAAAGCGCCGTTTTGATACCACATCCTATGCGATACCTAATTTGTGAGATGAGAGTGAAAAGGAGTGTGTATTCACTCAGATTAGCCTAATTTTGAAACCACTTTGTGGAATTTATGAAGGCTAGCAGACTATGAATGTTTGCTTCTGAGAGATTATTAGGGGTGTTGAAGAAGGCTTTGCCCAGAGTGCGTTGTCTGACTCTAGCTAGAGCCGAACATTTGCACAGTAAGTGCACGGGTGTTTCTGGCTCAGTTCCCACCCGGCAGCTACGGCAGTGCGAGTTAAATGGTATGCCTAGTCTTTCAGCATGCCTGCCAACAGCCCAGTGTCCAGTACAGACCGCTGTGATTCTGGATATGTTTCTTCTACTGTTGTTGAGCAGGTCTTTTGTTCTCTTTTGGTTGTATTTGTGCCATAAGCTTCTGAATAGGACACATGTTTCCAGCTTGGTCCATCTTTCGTTGGCGATCTTTCGGAAGTGATTGTAGATGTTATTTTTTACGAAGCCTAGTGGAGCCTGGATTTGTTCCACAACGAGACTATCGAGTTTGGACCCTTGTCTGGCTAGCTCGTATGCTGCTTCGTTTCCTATTACACCCGTGTGCCCGGAAACCCAGATCAAAGAGACCGGGCTCCGTTCACCTATAATGGATAGTTCCTTGCAGCAGCAATCCACCAGTTTTGACGTTGTGGTCATGGATGTTAGAGCCTTGATAGCAGCTTGGCTATCTGAAAAGATTGCTATCCGCTGTGCTGGTTCTGTTCTATTTTTAATTTCAAGACACGCATCATATATTGCTAGCACTTCTGCCTGGAAAATGTTTGCAGAGCTTGGCAGCTTGAGTGACTTTGATATCTTGAGAGCTTCGGAGAAGATTCCAGCGCTCACACCAGAGTCCATCTTCGAAATGTCTGTGAAGATGTCTATGTCATGGGTTTGGATGACTCTATCGCTTTTCCACTCAGTTCTAGTTGAAAAGTATGCCCTTTAGTTTTTCTTGAAATTTAGCTTTGGGATAAGGTAGTCAGTATGACTCAGTATCGCCTGGTGTGGTAGTGAGTTAAGGATGTTACCATGTCCATAAGTTCTGTTATTCCAGCAGTTTGACTCTCTGAGTCTAAGTGCACTGCATGTGGCCATAAGCGTTGCGTGTAGATCTGGAGGTAGAAGGTGCAAAATAACTGTAAGCGGATCTGTGGCAGTCGTTCTTAGGGTGCCAGTGACACCTATACATGCAGTTCTTTGTACCTTGTTTAGTTCTGTGATATTGTACGCTTTGGCTAAAGCTGGCCACCAGACTAAGGAGCCATAGGTAAGAATAGGACGTATTACAGCAGTATACATCCAAAGTGTTATCTTCGGTCGAAGTCCCCAGCTTTTGCCAAGAGTTTTGTTGCAAGCGTATAAGGCTATGCATGCCTTTTTAACTCTTTGCTCTATGTTAGCTTTCCAATTTAGTTTTGGGTCAATAGTGCCTAAGTACCTGGCAGTTGAAGACAGAGTGAGTGTTTGATTGGCTAGTCTAGGAAAGGGAAAGTTTGGTATTTTGGTTTTCGTCGTAAAAAGCATCAAATCGGGTTTGCTTGGGTTCGTGTTTAGGCCGCAACTAGTAGCCCACCTATAAACCTTTTGCAACGCCCCCTCCATGATTTTACTAATCACTAAGAGAAACCGGCCTGATACTAAAATCACAACGTCGTCCGCATACGCAACAACTTTGATTCCTTCCCGGTAGTTTTTTTAACAGGTTGTTAATGACTAGTATCCATAACAATGGGGAGATAACCCCTCCCTGGGGAGTTCTCCTAGTTACATGCTATGCTTGTTAGCTATTTCCTAGCGTAGATTGTATAATTCTAGTTTTGAGCATAGAAACTATCCGATTTACTAGCATATCTTCTACCCTCTGGGCGATAAGAGATTCTTGGATAGCTTCTGTGCGGACGTTGAAACCAAGTTTTTGTGATATTTTTTTAGATTTTTAAACAGTTTTAGCGAAAATTATACTTCAATCCACATCAACACGTATTGCTCATTTATCCATTGTAGCAAAAAATGTCAAGAGTCACCTCATACTTGAGATGTTCCTTTTCCTTTATTGCCTTCATTCTTGCAAGCTTTTGAACATATAATTAAGAAAAAAACATTATATGTTGTATTTTGTTTTGTTGCACTTTTTCAGATAAATACTAATAATTATATTTCCTTTGAAACAGTGTTTTCAAGATTCAAAAGTGTGTGGATTCGTAACATTTCTACAAAAATACAATAGACAAGTTTTCATTAAAGTTAATTATTCAGAATGCGCAGTAGTATAAAACTCTACAAAAATCGGCCACAATTTACTTAATATACGACAGTACTCCAATACTCCAATTGTAAATACATAAACTAAAAACCTAAACAGAACGGAAAAAAACTAATTCCATGGCGTGTTAAATGTTGTAGCAGTTGCTGTAACTAAGAGCCAATATAACAGAATATAGGTCGTTGACTAGATTTGTATAGCAGCAATTTTTTATATGAGTGTGTGAGTGTTCTTTCTTAAGATTTATGTATGATTATGAATTAGAGCCTGCGGTACTTACTCTCATGAGAAATTGAATTGTTTTTCAAAGATATTTATGGTTTTAATAATTTATTCACTGTTATTTTTTTTGTTAATTCATACGAAATTCTGATTTCCTTTTCCAACACAATTTAGCGGATTCCTAAATTAAATTTTCCTCAATACTATATTATTATTTCATATAACGGATATTAACATTTATTCAAAACCGCTGCAATTGAGGGTTCTCAAATACATACAAAATATTCGTTTGCTGTGTTATTTGAACAGAAGTCCAACAAAATGTACAACCGAAACAATAATAATAATAATATTGGCGGTGCTACAGTCCGAGGTGGACTTGAACTTAGCTTCTCAGCAACCACTCGTGTTGTGCTGTGCGTACTATTGCACTGTCACGAATGTTGGGAAAATTATACTCTTTGAGCATTGTCAGTGACTCGAAGGAGGTGGAGCCGTTAAAATATGAAAGGTGTTTTCCTCGAATTTGAGCGTAGAAGTCAAGACACTTACCCACTTCACCACGGAACTGTTAGCAGTGCAGCCCAATAATACAAGTTACAAAAAGAAAACTATTTTTATGCGTATGACAGCTGGAAGAAATATATGCATATTTCAACGAAACTCTTAAGGAATATTTACAAACATTTTGAAATTTTAAAAAACGCTTAAAAATCACAAATTTTTCAAAAGAAGATCCAGACGTTTTGCACGTGGGATTTAGAAACAATGTAATTTTTATAGTGCTTTGCAGTTTTACCAATTTAACGAAAAAAACAATAAAAGTTTCCTTTTTATGTACGTTCCATTTTGGTACTTTTAAAACCAACCTTTAAAAACAGATGGAAACAATTTGGCAAATATAAGTTGATTTTTTTTTCAGTTTTGACCTTTGTGAGATCAAAACTTTTTTCCAGAATGGAAAATTACGTATGTGAAAACGTCATTCTTTTTACCAGACTTATGTTTAATTCCCCATTGGAAAATGGTTAGAAATGTTATTTAAAGACCCAGACAATATTTTGAGGTTCTAACGAACGAGGTAGTTCTCCAGATCGTGAATGAAGAAGTAGATGCCACACTTAAGATCACACTTAATATGTGTAAAAATAGTAAAAACTAGACAAGGATTTTACAATACTATTTAACACCTCTTAAATATTTCCATCCTTATAAAGAATTTATTATTTAGTGAATCATGCATTTTCTTAAACGCAATGAACCTTAGCATGTTGACACTTAAATTGATTGCTTAAATATCTCTAATTTGTCGAACGAAACCTAAGCAACTATTTACTATTAAACCTAATAATACTCCAAATTGAATTTAGCTTTAGTTTTCCTTTAACGCTGATATGAACATTTTGAAATAATGATATTTTAAAAACAGATTTGTTTCGAAAAATAGAGAGTTGTTTCTTTAACGAATCAAACTGCAGAAACCTTGACTAACTTAACGTTACGTCGTTGCTGGTATTGGCAGGAGTCTCAAAACCTTTTACCAGACTGAATATATAGCAAGACCAAATAACGAATTCATTTAGCTTTAAAATGTTGAAATGCAAATATCCACATTGGTTCCTGATATTTATATAGTTCAAATGTAAAACCAGTCTGTGTTAACTGACAATGAAAATTAATTAATTGAACTGATCCAAATCCAATTAAGAGAATTAACTAATGAAGAGTCAACAGTTCGACTAGAATTCGCTCCAAGTAAAAACAAAGGAGTTAATTCGATGCAAGATTAACGCTGTAACTTCTAATAACAAAACGTCAAAATTTGCACAACGCATTTGCCGGGCACCTTATCTAATGAAGAATGTCATAATTTTCTATGTCATTTTTGTTGTTTTTAGACTCTACGAACACTCGAAGGAGAAAACCAGAGGCAATGAACTTTACAGTCGCAGCTACAATAATGCAAACACAGCAAACGTGATCAATTCGATCGCAAATTGATCTACCTGACTCTTGTACCCCAGTTAAAATATTCTTGTTTTTAATTCTCTTTACTCTTCTCTTCTCATTAGAAGCCAACAACTACGCGCGAATCCGAAGGTGAACTAGATGCCGATTGCCGCACCGAAACAACCAACTTACTTTCTCTGATTTTTTGTAAACCGAACTGAATTTAAACTTCATCTTCACGTATTTTTATTCGATAATTTTCACACAATTATCATTATTTATCACACAGTCCAAACGCTAACTGTGCTATGAATCACTTAACTCTACCTTATCTCTCAAATTCTTTCGAGGAACTAAACAACACTATGCGAGGAAATCAGAATTGTCGTCTTGACGTTTTCTCTTGTTGTTGTTCGTACTTAAACAATGCTAAAATGTATTGTTTTGTGACAGTTGTACGAGTATGTACATGACAGCGATGCGATGTGCCGCAGTGCAACTACAGTGACGGTCTAAAAATACTCAACGTACTACATATGTGTGTGGAAACTGACCGACCATATGGGAACATTCTGAAACTAAGGAATATTCAAGTGTGGTTGGAATGTGTTTAATTAATTTCATCAATCTAGTATTTCTCTAGGGGAGAGAAGGCTTTGGCAAGCACACGTCAAGTTCATATCTTCCCTTCAAATAGGGTACATTCTGATAAGTTTTGATTATTATTTCAGTTTCAATATTTAAATTTAAAGTAAAAATGTATCAAACTTTGTTTAGTATGTTTAAAAAAGATATCGTGAGCAACAGTTCAACGATAAATGAATGATTAAATCGTAAATACATGTGTATCTTCCTCTTCCCACATTACATGTCGTGTTTTATCAACAATTTTGAAGTCGACTCAATGAATATTTTCACTAAAACGATCACACTCACATTAGACGTTTCATTCAGAATTCTGTAACCAGTTCAGTAACCACTTTCAATCGGTCATCTCAATGGTTGGCTACTTTCAATGGCAATACATGTCAAAATCATTTTCTTAGCTGTCACCGATCCGAATAAAAACGAATGATTCCACAATTTTATGGACAAACTTAAAAGGACAACGAAGCAACATGAAAAGAAAATGGTGAATTATTGATTTTAGCTTTTCATTTGACTTTTAGAATATTTTCCGAAACGTCAAAGTGGCATCTGTCATAAGATCATAGTAGTCGCCACATATGAATGAATAGTTTTACAAAAACGATTTCAGCGCCGTCTGAAACTCGATTTCTTCAGAACTCAGTCTCCACTTAGGATTACTGACTATTACTATTAAATTATGACTAACAGGGTTACGTAGTACAGTGATAAGCGCATCGGCAGTTCCACATGATATCTGTTCTTTGGAATCATTCAGTAATGCCTCGAACAGATGTACAGCAATGCACCATGCAAGCAAAAACTCATGACGAAATGTACCTGCGGTAAATTTGGACATCTTGCCACATAAGTTTGTTGTCATTGTGAAAAGCGACAATTTATTGGTGGAAACAAATTCTTTTTATGGATGAGGAAAGGTGAAAAAAATATATTTTTTTTGCTTTTGAGCTCTATTAATTTCCATTCCATTTCTGTTTATGCAGTCGATTTCAAATAATCACTTAACATGGAGCGCCCAGTCCTAAAATTTTACCAAATTGTACTATCTTGCCGTTCTACTACAATTGGCTTGCATCAAAACTAGGAATAGATACAACTTGCATCAATGCGTACTCGTGCAGTGAACGGTGCCATGACATAACGCCAAGCGACATAAGGCCAAATTTTAAAACTTGGCCTTATGTCGCTTTATCAAAGTGACATAAGACCACATTTTTGCTTTGGCCTTATGTCACTTTCACAAAGCGACATAAGGCCAATTGGCTTTATGTCGCTTTCCGCTGTATATCTGATTTAGGCGGTGCCATGACATAACGCCAAGCGACATAAGGCCAAATTTTAAAACTTGGCCTTATGTCGCTTTATCAAAGTGACATAAGACCAAATTTTTGCTTTGGCCTTATGTCACTTTCACAAAGCGACATAAGGCCAATTGGCTTTATGTCGCTTTCTGTTGTTTATCTGATTTAGGCTTACCTTATTAAAATGTACCTTCCATTAAACATTCTGAGACATTTAAGAGAAAACGGATAAAAAGTGAAATTGGTTTGGGGGGGCATGCTGCCCCCCTGCAACCCCCCTGCTTGCCCACAGATAGGATTTGGGGTAGGTGCAAAATTGGATATATGTTACTTTTTCAAATCCATTCTAAATATGAAAATAAGGAAACATTGGATACCACCAACCTCGTACCTATCCGAAATCTTATCTGCGGCCAAACTGGGGGTTTCAGGGGGCAGCATGAACCCTCATACTTCACTTTTTACCCGTTCCCTAATATTAACTCCACTGTTCAATTTCATTTTTATTACACATAAACATGTTATTAAAAATTGTGGAATTATGACCCACTTGATGTTTATTGAAATTATTATTTGGTGTTATGTCTCGAAAAAATTTGGCGTTATGTCGCTTTGTCGAGCGACATAAGACCAAATTCTGAAATTTGGCTTTATGTCACTTTTATGCCAAATTCTAGCATTTGGCCTTATGTCGCTTGGCGTTATGTCCGGGCCCCGCAGTGAACACATGTGTCCAATTACACATGTCGTTTTGGAACCACAAGGATAAAACCTCATCATAAATCCAAATTATCTAGTTGGAGCTTGCAATGAATCAATTGACCTAATTGATTATTAGGAGGATTAAAGGAGGATCGCCAGTAAAGAGTTTCGCTTAGATCTTAAGTCAGCGATCCAATTAACGCTTCTCTTCGTGTTCCACAGTGTAGAGCTCTTGGCCCACTGGTCCACTTATAATCGTTCTGACCTTAAATCGTATTGTTAATAATAATAATAATAATAATAATAATGGCGGCGCTACAGTCCGAGGTGGACCTGGGCCTAGCTTCTCAGCAAACACTCGTGTTGTGCGTGCTATTATTTTGACAATGCTCAAAGAGTATAACTGTCCAGAAAAAGCTTCTTAATCTCGCCGTTCGGAGTCGGCATTAAACTGTAGGCCCCCTCCGCTCGTGACAAAAACAATAGCACGCACAACACGAGTGTTTGCTGAGAAGCTAGGCCCAGGTCCACCTCGGACTGTAGCGCCGCCATTATTATTATTATTATTATTATAACCTATGTTTTATGTGCCGATGTCGTATATCCTGAAGCTCTTGGTTATCTCGTTAAGAGACAGTCTTCACTTCAAAACAATATTTGCGACAAGAAATGACTGACTTTAGGATTTTTAATGCACCCGGGCTGTCAATACAGATGATGGCATCGCTGTTAGATACCACATTGTGTTTTAAGACAGACAATGCCTTTAACATTTCCTTTAGACGACTCTACAATAATCTGGCAGACGTCTGGAAATTTGTATGTCTAGGTCAATTGGAACTTACTTAGTTGCTCGGTGACGGGTATATCGCTCCTCACAATAATTAGTTTGAATTTTATGGTTTTCGTTTATTTGTTTCCTCTCATTTCATTATTTCATTCATTTGTTTGCCTTTTGAAAAACGAATTTCAAAGCGTGCCTAATACATTTTGGCCAAGGCTGTATGACAAATAAACTCTCGAATTTGAATGTTGAATGTGTAGGGTACGTTAAGTTTCTTGCATCAAACTATTCTGCATACTGCATTGTTTTTCATTGCCACACCACGCGTGCCAAAGCAACATAAAACCATTTGTTTTTAGATCGTCGAGATAGTGGCGCTATTAGGCCGGCAGATTTTTGTTTAACCATATGCACGTACCACGTTAGCCATGCCAGGCAGGGTGTGTGATGTATGCCAATGGGTCACATGCAGCAAACAATATTTCCTCCTACAATTTCAAGTTCAACACGGCACTTGGTACAACATTCTGGGCATGGGGTTGGTGTTGGAACTTAGTTCAAGGAATTGCAAATTCTATGCATTAATTAAGAAGGAAATAGATAGTTCGAAAAGACGAAATACATGCATGCACATATATATGAACGTATTGTGTTACGTTTGTATTTATTCGTCCTGACCTTATTCTCGTTGACTTCTTAAATGATTTGGCCTTGACTTGAGATTTATTAACGATGGAATATATTAATAACTTCAATTAACTTAATTAGTCCTTCAGAAGGTTGTAAGAACGAATAAAGGGTGATTTTTTTGCTATTTGGTTTTTGAGTGTTCTATTTTGGAAAGCTCACGCATGATTCGTGACACGACAAACATGCTTAGTTAGCATTTTATCATGGAAAGACTTACATTCGAACATCGCTTACACATTATTTAGTTTTATTATCAAAATTCATGCTCTGTGAAAAATATTTTTCGTACACTTTGACCATCTAATGGACATCATAATCGACCTAATGAGCAAGCCATAGTGACCCAATTCCCCACCAATTTTACGCTATTGGATATCAAGCCGAGGGCAAAACAAAGTATATGCTGTCATCGAGAAAGGACACACAACATCGACGACTTGGCCAGAACGTCACCATAGCCAGCTATAACTTTGAGATAGTGGAGGACTTCGTCTACCTTGGCTCCGCGGTAAACAGTACAAACAACATCAGTACCGAGATCAAACGCAGAATAACTCTTGCTGTTTTTTTTGGTCTCAAAAAGCAATTGAGTTGTAGAGCCCTCTCTCGGAAGACCAAGTTGACTTTGTATAAGACCTTGATCATCCCAGTCCTGCTTTACGGCAGAGAGGCATGGACAATATCCCAAGCGGATGAACAGTCTCTTAGTCTTTTCGAGAGAAAAGTTCTGCGAGCGATCTTTGGTCCTGTTTGCGTTGATGGCATTTGGAGGAGAAGGTTCAACCACGAACTGGATTTTTTCTTCCAAAGGCACCAAGATTCAACTCTGCAGTCATAATTATCGTCCAACTTTTGGCCCCATAAAACAAGACCGGCAGTAAAAAGGTTTTGTAAACCATTTATTTCGACAAACCGACGTAGCAGCGATTTTCAAGGCCGATTCTACGTCGGATCTCCATCAAAATGATTATCTCCGCAGGCTTTAAAATCCCAAATTACTCTAGTATTGTTCAAGCAAGAGTTTTTGCTATATAGGATCCTAACCGATCGTGCTCGATCACAAGGCAGAAGAAAAACGACTGTGTTTGCAAGCTGTCATAGAAACTATGGGCTCGGCTATGAAACCTCAAAGTTAGCCAAGGAATGCCACAATGAGCTACCCTCATTTGCAGAACTGTGTAAAGCAACTATTACATGGGTTTACGGGAATAACATTGTACTCACTAATGATAAAGCTTATAAACTAGCCAGGGACCCGCCGCCCTTTAGCATTCGGTTGCTGCATATACCGGAGGTCCAAGAATTGCAACCCATTTTTTAAACGCGGACAGTCTTAGATATTCTCTGTTGACTAATTTTGCAACATCTAAGCTTTTCTAAAGAATACCCGTAAAGATGTCGTAAGAATAACAAGGGCTGTTCGCGCGCTGAGCGGTGGTGGACCACGTAGCTGGATTAGACATTTCCTACAACGCTCATTGCCGAAGAAAGAGATATGTTGAGCCAATTCATTTGTACCTAGGTAAGACAACTAGGTAAGCCCTTTCTCGAATCTTTTGACAAGATCTCCAAGAGATCATCAAGCAACTGGTTTTAAGTTTTGAGAACAAACACTTACAGGCATTTATAAGAGCTAAAATGGGTATCTAAATGACATCTGTTGCTATTTCGATTCGTACAAAACCACCCCCAAACAAAACACACAAATTTCGCCAATACGGATATACGAAGCATAGACTCATTAAAAAAAAATCCATTCAAGTCGGTAGATTCCTAGATCCGGGAAATTTCCCTCAGAAGGTCAAAAAATCTTCTTCATTATTCATTTAGACTTAACTACCGGACCTAGTGACATCACAATGGAGCTCATTCATGTCTAAATGGGACACACACCTTCTCCGTGACAGTCCCACCAACTTAACTTAAAAATATGTCATGAATAAATAACGTTATATGTACGAACACACCTGACTGACATACACATTTTATTTATAACCCAAACCAATGGGTTTGAAAGCCAGATGTCACTAAAATGAATGTTAAAAGTCAAATACAGCTACATAAATAAAATGATGAAAAGTCTCTTCCTCGACTTCACCAAATAAAAAGAAATATAACTTCAATTCAAACAAACAACAATTAACTAGGCTTACAGCTTTTTGGGTGAGGTTACATTAAATTAACGCAACTTCCTGAGTATCCTTCTCAACACTATTCTCTAGCCACTTGAGAGGTACATATGTAACTGTCATTTGCAGGATTTTGCTTTCAATTAACTGGATTATTACTTTACTTCTTTTGTGGTTAACCACCCATGTTCTAACTTTGATTTCATGAATTTCACAATGTTTTCGTTTCCTTTTCAGTCACCCTGACCTATTTTCTTTTTATCAAGAAAGCAATTAAAACCATAAACAGCCGATCTACTAAACGCTTGGCTTTCAATTTTCTACAATCTTCTCTGCGAACCTTTCCCACTCGCTTTGTAATCCCTTTATACTTCGATAATCTAAATAAGTAAGTAGGATCCAACCCCCAATCTGTCCTCCACTCCTAAACCACATCCGCTCGGCACAGATTTTCCAAACTTTCAAAGGGTGCCAAATGGTTTTGTTTATAGAAACGGTCGCATGGCTTGGCGCATGAATGTGTAGACGTTTGCTTATTTGCTTATTCAAACTGATTATTGCCTTAAGACATGTGCGAAACTTGTTCGCATGGTTTATGAAGGAGCAGAATTACCACCACTAAGCAGGTTCTTACGACCAATAATGGGCATATACACGCAGAAACAAATGTATCTTTGTCACCAACATTTTGATGTGATTTTCTTATGGCGATTAATGATATTTCTACATGCGTATAAATATGTTTGTAGTATGCAAATGACTTTCATGAGAAATACGTGAGGTGATTCGAGGACACGTGGATAGTAATGAACTTCAAATCTAGATTTTTCCCTCAAAGTTTGTTTTATCTATGATCAAAAGCATTTAATTTACTAATGGGATAATTGGAATTATGGATGCCAAAGCCTAATGCAAAAGAAATTATACACGTTACAGGACCAAATGAAGAATAAACTTTGAAGTCAGTGGAAATACAGTCAAACCTTCCCAAGTTGGCTACCCGCGGTACAAACATTTCTAATCAAGTTAGGTGGCCGACTTGAAAGGATGTCTGTGTTTTCAATAAACTTACATAGAATTTGTTACGTTTATCTTAATTTAATGGCTGATTACATGAGCGGAAGAAGGTAGGATTGAGGGAGATACAATATACGATTTTCACAAGCAAGAGGGAGATGGGTTGGATGCGCCGAAAATCAACTTTCAAACTGGATTCTCGGGTAAAGAAGGCATGTTTTCATCCCTTTTCGTTCCGTTTTCAACATGTTTTTCTCATTTTCTGGTGAACGCCGGTCGAGTAACACCTCACGCATGCTGCGAGGCATTTTAGGAAAAAAATTTATCACAGGGATGATTTAAATGCAATTTTAATGTTTTTGAAATAGCGATAAAACAGAAACAAGGAAGACACATCGGCATCGGCAACGACATCGGTTATAACGACAAAATTCTTAGGTCCCGCCTGAGATCCATTATATGTAATCCAATAGCATAATAAATCGTTTACAACGACATATCATTTACAACGACCAAATTCGTCAGTCCCTTGAAGGTCGTTATAACCGATTTTGACTAGTAATGTTTCATATCTGCAACATAACGCATCAAAACATGAATTTTGTACCAGAAAATCCACTATCTGAACTGTGAGAAGAAATAGAGTCCCTAATTGTAGGCCACAACATTTTTTTAAAAAAAACCAAGAAGTACATCGATTGGATATATTGGCGGCGAAAAAAATCGTTTCATTTGCGTCTGACAGGTTAGAACCCTACATTAAATGTCCAGCGCCATGACAAAGTGAATAAAGTACACGTGTCAGTTGAACGACCATTTGTGGTAACCGAGTACAATCGCCACATGGGCAAGGTGGACTTGATGGATAGTATTATTAGTTAGCGCAAAATATAACTAAGAAGTGAATATAACTATGTAAGTGTTTCAGAGCAGGGAAGAAGACTAGGGAAGGTCCTGAAAAAAAAAACGCAAGAGATGTTGGGTGACACAACTTACTCGTCCATTTCAATGCAACATATAAGAGCGTACATAAAGACGGACTATACAGTGCCATATCTAGTTTTGAAATTCCTGTCACATTCGTCCATTAAGGTCGGTAACGAGCCCGGAGAGACCTTCAATGTCAAAAAAGGTTTTGAACAAGACGATCCCCTGTCATCATGACTTCTTCAACATGATTCTTAAGAAGATCGTGCAAATCTTACCGGCCAACACTATAGGAAGATCTTCTAAAAGTCCGTACAATAAATAATAATAATAATGGCGGCACTACAGTCCGAGGTGGGCCTGGGCCTAGCTTCTCAGAAACCACTCGTGTTGTGCGTGCTATTGTTCTCTCACGAGTGGAGGGGACCTACAGCCGACTCCGAACGGGGGGATTGAGAAGCTTTTTCTAGACAGTTATACTCTTTGAACATTGTCAGTGACTCGAAAGAGGTGGAGCCGTGAAAAAATGTTTTTGATGTTTTTTCGAGATTCGAACCGACGACGTCGAGCGCAGGAGTCGACGCACCAACCCACTACGCCACGGCGCCCACAAAAGTCCGTACAATTGCTAGCAACGAGTATATATTGCTAGCTACGCAAATGACATTGATGTGTTTATGTGAACACAACTAGGCATTGCTGGCATTAAAACGGAAGCGGCAAAAATGCATCTGGCGGTAAACAGGAACAAAATGAAGAAAAACGCACAACATCGACGACTTGGTCAGAAAGTCACAATTGGCAGCCTTAACTTCAAGGTAGTCATGGACTTCTTCCACCTCGTTTCAGCGGTGAACAGTACAAACAACACCAGTACCGAGATCACATGCAGATCACTCTTGCCAACCGCTGTTTTTTGGGCTCAAAAGGCAATTGAGTAATAGAGCCCTCTCTCAAAAGATCAAGCTGACTTTGTATAAGACATTGATCATCCTAGTCCTGGTTTAGGGCGCAGAGGGATGGACAATATCGAAAGCGGATGAAAGAGCTCTTGGTCTTTTCAAGAGAAAAGTCCTGCGTGCGATCTTTAGTCCTGTTTGCGTTGACAGCGATTGGAGAAAAGGTTTCAATCACGAACAATCACGGGCTGTACATCGACTTGAGTTTAGCCAGGCGATAGTGAAAGATCGCACTACCTTTACAGACATAACTGTTAAGGCCTAGGTCCACCGCGAAATGTAACGTCCACCTCTTCCGTGTCACTGACAATGCTCAAAGAGTATAACTGTCCAGAAAAAGCTTCTCAATCTCGCCGTTCGGAGTCGGCATTAAACTGTAGGTCCCCTCCACTCGTGAGAGAACAATAGCACGCACAACACGAGTGGTTGCTGAGAAGCTAGGCCTAGGTCCACCTCGGACTGTAGCGCCGCCATTATTATTATTATTATTATTATTATTATTATTATTATTATTATTATTATTATTATTATTATTATTATTATTATTATTATTATTATTATTATTATTATTATTATTATTATTATTATACACCCGTTTTTTAACCCTTGTCTATTGAATTAAAAAAGGGTTTCCTAGTAAATTCGACTCCGCTGAATTGAAAAATCGGTATACGGTTGAACTAGTTTTAGTTACCCGTAGTTCAGTTAACTGAAAACTGCATAACTGAAACAAATTTCCTGCAATTTTGGTGCGGAGACGACCATACCGTAGCAACTACAAATGGGAAGCAAATAAAGTGATTAAGGGTTGTCCCCGCAGCAGCGACAGTGTTTTCCACAAATTGACTACGTAAATTTTGAATAGCTAGATGCTCGTATGGAATTTCATAAGAACTCATTTGTGTCATATTAGAATCAATAGAATTAAACTCATATTTTGTTCTCGCGCCAACTATTGTAGAATGTGAATAAGAAAGGCTTGTAGAAAAAACTCCAAGCTACGGACACGAGAGTCAATTAACCTTAAAATATCGAGAATACGAACCACAAGATCTGAATAAGTGGAATAGGCCCATCACAACTGGATGGGAATATTAGATCAAGCTTAGACTCGCCCTCATTAATTAGTGTAAGAGAGAAAATGGGACAGATCCCTCTTGTTATGCATAATTTGAACAAAGGTGATTTTATCCCCCAGATAGGCTAGTTACAAGTCTCACAACCAGACTAAATATTCTACATATGATTACTGCACACATTTTGTATGAGGCACCAATCAGTTGCGTACTGTATTCCAGCGTGCTGATAATTGCACCACCGTTGCGCAATTTATTTGATTAAATCACAATAAGACTCCCCCGGCAAGGATACACGTGTGTGTCCGTCCACACACATTCAATCCACTTTGAAGATATGAAAACTGGTTTGATTTAGGTCGCCCCTTCTGTAAATGTTCACAAAAATTAATCATTAAATAGACATGCCGCATGAATAATTTAGCGAACCTTCAAATTCACAAACACTCATAAAATGATTAGGGTCTGGCTCGACTACACTACAGTAAATTTGAATGCCCCAGGACAACGGAAACCGACGTAATTCGAGAAGCTTTTATCCACCGGCAAAGGAAACGTACTTCCGCCATCGCATACACACTTCGAAAGTTATAAGCGTACAGCGTATGTGGGCTGTAAAACTAATGCCGAGGTATACAGTCGTCAGTGCTGGCAGGGATTTTCCCAGTCGGCACATTAAATACCTTGTGCTTACGCCATTTCGCGAATATTTTCAACAATCCTTGAATGCCACCGCATTAGCACTCCCATTAGACAAAGAGGCCTGCGTCATAAGTCAAGCAAAATCCTTCAGCTGTCCAGTTCATTGTTCCCAATCGATTAACAAACAACAGACTTACTCGTACAAAATGCAAGATGTTTTCGCTTACCGATAGACGATGTTTGTAGTTTGTGAAGAGCCTTCTGGCGCTCCCGCCCCGACTTAAACGGCGTGACGATGGTCCTGCACGATATTTGCTCCCACTGGGTGGTGCACCCTTGGGAGGAATCAACACCGAATGCGGTTCATCGCCACTCACTTCGGGCGGGTTCAGATTGTTAACGTTCACATTTGTTATATCCCGACCGATGTTAATGTTGTTCGTGTTGTTGACTTGCACCAGAATGCTGCACGTCTGCGAGGCAATTTGAAATAGTCCCTCTTGTAAATTGTGCTGCGCATTTTGTTTGCCACTAACAAAATCCCAAAATGATGTCATATCACTTGTTGCACTGCCTCTTCAAAAATAAAAACCACTTGGCATTGCACTAGAACTTGGTTTTTCTGCTGTACGCGGATGCCGAACCGATTGGACTTCGTTCCATTTTGCGTGTTATCGCTGGAAAAGCTAAAAATCACTGAAGGTCCCTTTTCCGATGATTTCTTGGTATCAGGCATAAAAGCTGAATATTTATTATGTGGAATAAGCTTTTAAGTTTCCCCGAAAAAAAAGTTCTGAGCACAGGTGTTGTAAATCCGAATTCAACAGGAAAAAGGCAACGACCAGTCGTGCCAATAATGGTATCGTATTCAATAGCAGCCAAAGCTATTGATGAACTTGTGGGTGGTGTCGGTTCTCCGAACTTATTCAAAGGGGTGGGTTGACCTCTTTATTTTTTTTTTCTAGAGAAAAAGTTCAAAATTGGTTACTCTTCAGTTTCGAGAGAAATCCGATTGCCAAACACTGAAAGGTACAACAAGTGTCATCAGGTTGCTTTCCCATGATTTGTTTGTATTTATAATTATGACAGTTCGTCATCGTCTTATGCGAACTTGGAGAAAGCTTGGGATTACTCTTGATGTTCACTATACATTTTATCTGTATAATTTAGGAAACAAATTAAGCATTTTTATAGTTAATTCTTTTTATTTTCTTTCTAAGGCGATGCTACAATTTTTGGTGAATATTTTTGTGAATAAAAGGAAACGCTACTTAGTAAACCGTTATTTCAGAAGTCAGCATATCGAATACATAATCATATAATATCGTTGTGTTAAGTGTTCATTGTTTGGAAATAATCTTGAATGAACGTAGCAGTTTCAATTAATGTACTTCATCATTAGTTTTAGAACTACACCAAAGTAAGGACAACTCTTCTTCTTAGGGCGCTACAGTCCGAGGTGGACCTGGGCCTCACTCAATATGCCTCTCCAGCACAGATGTAAAAGACTGCAATCTTTTGATTTGAGAAATCAATTGACTTCATGCTTCTGTTTTTTGAATTCTTGATTTCGCTTTGAAATTTAGACTTCAGCATTGAAATCTCTCACTCTTTTTGAAGTCTTGATTGGATAAGTCTTTACGATCACTCTTATGATTGAAGTCAATTGAATGCAAGTCTTTAGAATTACTCCAAATGCCATCAACGCAAACAGGACCAAAGATTGCACCCAGAACTTTTCTCTCCAAAGACCAAGAGACTCTTCATCATCCGCTACGGATATTGTTCATGCCTCTGCGCAGTAAAGTAGGACTGGGATGATCAAGGTCTAATACAAAGTCAATTTGGTCCTCGGAGAGAAGGCTCTATTTCTCAATTGCCTTTTGAGCCCAAAAGAACAGCGGTTGGCAAGAGTTATTCTATTCTAAGTAAGAACAATTACTTACATGAAATCTCGAATCCACTGCAACGGAAATAAACTTATATGTTGCTATAAGGTGACCAATAAGCCTCTTCAAGCAAAACGTTCCTTCTCTAGTTGTTTTCAATCATTTCAATATGACTAGGAAGGAGAAGGGTGGCGGTGTGCTTATTGCAGTTCGAACGGCCTTGCGATGTAGGCAAGTCGAATTGCAATCTAGTTCGTCGGTCTTCAACCTAGATGTTGATCAGGTTATAGTTAACTTAAGGTTCAATGTAAAAACTGAAATATTTGTAATGGTTAGCTACATTCCTCCAAAGAGTTCTCTTGAATTATATAACTTACATCTAAATAATTTTGGTTATGTTTTAGATAATTTAAACAGCAATCAACATGTATTATGTGCTGGTGATTTTAATTTAGCATACATAAAATTGATCTTTGATGAGGATGAAAAACATTTAATACCTTATGATGTAAATAGCGATATTGAAATATCAGTAATCGATTTTTTTAGTCAATATGATTTAATACAAGTAAATAGTTTTCCTAACGATTTTAATCATATTCTTGATTTAATTTTTGTTGACAAAGAATTTAACATTTCAGTTGAAAAGTCAGAATTTCCTATTGTGAGAAACTCTATTTTCCATTTTGCCTTGGATATTAATATAAATTTTTTTGATTATTCAAAAAGGAAGACTGTAGGTAAAACTTATGTTTTTAGTTATAAAAATGCAAACTTTGATGCAATGAACCAGTTTTTGTCTTCACAAGCGTGGGATGATATTTTATTACCTAATAATTTGCATAACGCATTTGGGTCATTTATTTCAATTTTAAATTATAGCGTAAGTCAGTTCGTACCTAAAAAGAGGCTAAAACGCAGCTGTAATCCAATTTGGTTTAATAAAAGGCTTATTAAGCTTAAGAATCAGAAAAATAAGGCATATAAATTATACAAGTGTAATAGAGAGGATCCAATGATTCGAGCTAGTTATTTCACTAAACAGCGTGAATTTGATTCCCTTAGCAGAGCCTTGTATCGTGAATATGTTCTATCTGCAGAATCCACACTTAGAACAAATAGTAAAAAGTTTTGGAATTACATAAATACAAAGCGCAAAACTAATGGTCTTCCTTACTGTATGAGTTATCTTGGTACAATGACTTGTGACATACAGACCATTTGCAATCTTTTTGCGGATTACTTTGAATCCGTTTATTCATCTGAATCTTCTTCTGATCAAAGGCTAACAAATGTATGCCAATTTGTTGACATTGGATTTCTACACTTAGCTATATCAGAAGTAGAGGAGGCCTTACTGAAAATAGATCCAACAAAGAAAGAGGGGCCGGATGGTATCCATCCTATGCTGATTAGGAATTGTGCGCTAACGCTAGCTAAACCACTTACCTATCTATTCAATCTATCACTTGCTAGTGGTAACTTCCTGGATCAATGGAAAGTTTCGTTTCTTTCCCCAATTTTTAAATCTGGATCCAAACAAGATATTACAAATTATAGACCTATTTGCAAGATCTCTGTAATACCTAAGCTGTTTGAAAAAATTGTTTGTAATAAAATATTTTTTCTTATTAAAGAACATATATCTGTTTTCCAACACGGTTTTATGCCCGGTAAATCGACTACAACCAATTTATCCATCTTAGTAAACCATATAATCAAAAACTTTGAAAATAAGTTACAGACAGACATCATATTTACGGATTTTGCCAAAGCGTTTGATAGGGTAAACCATAGGATATTGCTACATAAACTTTCTTGTGTAGGTTTTCATTCTAGCTTTCTGAGTTGGATCGAATCTTATTTGACTCGTCGAATTCAAATCGTAAAAATAGATAATAACTTATCAAAACACATTAATGTACCATCGGGTGTACCTCAGGGTAGTCATTTGGGTCCATTACTTTTTCTTTTGTTTGTCAATGACATCCCATTAATCTTTAGGAATTCTCACTGCTTGCTTTATGCGGATGACCTTAAATTGTATCGCAAAATTTCTTCTAGAAGCGATTGCGTTCTTCTGCAAGATGATCTGATAAAGCTGATTCAATGGTGTGAGGTTAATTCTCTACATTTGAATATTTCCAAATGTCAGATTTTTTCGTGTTCTAGAAATTGCTCAACAATAAACTTTAATTATAATGTTGAAGATATTGACTTAGAAAGGGTAACTTGTAAAAAAGATCTTGGTGTTATTCTAGATACTAAACTTACCTTTCTGCCTCATATTGATTATATTGTCAACAAAGCTAATTCGATGCTTGGGTTTATTAAGCGGAATACCAAAGAGTTCACAGATCCTTATGCATTAAAGTCAATTTTTATTTCATTAGTGAGATCTGGTCTAGAATACTGTAGTACAGTTTGGAATCCATATTACTCTGTGTCATCTAATAGGATTGAAAGGGTTCAAAGAAAATTTACTAGATATGTTATCTTTAAGCTGAATTGGGACTTTGAGATGCCCTCTTATAAAAGTAGATGTTTACTAATTGGATTACAATCTCTTGAGGAACGACGGAAGTACTTTTCCATTATGTTCATTAGAGATATTTTAACGTATCGTATTAAATGTCCTATTCTTCTCGCTATGTTGAATTTGCATTCTCCCACAAGAAATCTACGCGAATTCTATATTTTTCATGAAAAATTTCATCGCAATAACTATGGTCGAAATGAACCGATATCACGTTGCATTAGAGAAGCTAACTCAGTTTGCTGTAATATAGATTTTTTTATTAATTGTTCTAGAGATATATTTAAATCCAATGTCTTATCTTTAATATCTATAATACCTTAATACATGTAATATTATAAAAAATATAGTATTGATTGTTATCGTAGTCTGTAAGAAATTATCTGATAGATGAAATAAATAAATAAATAACAATCTGGTACACCAAATTCGTTGAGGTCCTTTACCGTGAACGTGCTGCATCCCACAGAATCGAACACACTTCAGATTGAAGCTAAATTTTAAATGCGCTCTACATGGTTCAGTCAACTTAGGTATTCGATTCGTAGACGCCTGGTAGATGCATACCGTTATACAGCTCGTACAATTCATTGCTAAATCATCTCCTCCAATCGCCACCAACGCAAACAGGATCGAAGAATAATTAAATTCAATTTATTCGGTGTTCAAGTAAAACACAGGTCTTTGATAGTACAGGGTGGCAATAATTTTTTCAAATACGTAAGTTAGTTATTGCGTCCTGATCATTTTGTACATGAATTTTTTCTTGAATATTGTACATTCAAGAAGTCATTTAGTGTGCTCCAAGAACAAAACGATGAAATTGGGATTTACGGGCATATCTGCGGAGCAAATAACATATCTAACCATGTCATTAAATTCTAAGAGAAGCTTGTGCTTCAACTGAGGGACAAGCTCACAGTTGTTGTCAGTGACTGGTAAAAGGAAAGTCTTGATAAGTCTGAGCTCAATAATACTCCGAGTAAATTCTCCAAGCAACCAGAGCCCTCCGAGCACTGCATAAATAATCCGACAATATAGTTGACACGGTCAGTGGCCGAGAGAAGGCGTTTCTGAATCACAGACTTTTAACATTGTCTCCAAATGGAACAGCAATACCCCCTAAAGAAATAAGTACCATATTCTTTAGATATCACTATACATGGGCGTCGTGGCGTAGTGGGTAGGTGCGTCGACTCCTACACTCGAGGTCGTCGGTTCGAATCTCGAAAAAAAAACATCAAACATTTTTTCACGGCTCCACCTCTTTCGAGTCACTGACAATGCTCAAAGAGTATAACTGTTTAGAAAAAAGCTTCTCAATCTCGCCGTTTGGAGTCGGCATTAAACTGTAGGTCCCCTCCACTCGTGACAGAACAATAGCACGCACAACGCCATAATGGCGGCGCTACAGTCCGATGTGGACCTGGGCCTAGCTTCTCAGCAAACACTCGTGTTGTGCGTGCTATTGTTCTATCACGAGTGGAGGGGACCTACAATTTAATGCCGACTCCGAACGGCGATTTTGAGAAGCTTTTTCTAGACAGATGTACTCTTTGAGCATTGTCAGTGACTCGAAAGAGGTGGAGCCGTGAAGAAATGTTTGGTGTTTTTTCTTTAATCGAACCGATAACATCGAGCGTAGGAGTCGGCGCACCTACCCACCATGTGACGGCGTCCACATTATGTATATGCATATGCATATGTGACAACCGAATAAAATAGGACCCGAAATAGATCCTTGGGGTACCACCACGCCTACATCCATAAATTCGAAGAAATTTTCTTCAAAGCTACAGTTACTCAAATAATCAACAGATGAACGGATGTTAATGTTCTTATTGACATCGGATACTTCCGGACCTCTTCGTCCAGAGTCTGGCCTCTCACTAAAGGACTGTGCGCGATGTTAAATTATCAGTACGTTAAAAAGTACAAATTCAGAAAAGACTTACAGGCGAATTTTTTTAATAATTCTAGAAATTAAAGAAAAATATACAACTTACTGTACAAAACATTTATTTGCTTTACCAAGAATATGATAATCCATTCAGAACAATCAAAAATTATAAATTAAATTTAAATTTCTAACAAAGAGTAATACGTCCACACTGACATTCACATTAGCTAGCCTTGTATAGAATTCAATACGGCAATCAGATCTTCTAGACATCATTCCTGCGATGAGGAAACTAACGTGATCTGGTTCATATTCCTTAAATCGGGCTTGATCAGCGTTGGGATTCGAATCTTCAATTGCATTCAAATAACTTATGAAAAATGTCATAAGGCTATTGGCAAACAACTTATTCTGAAGGCACTTTAGGTACACACTGAGGCCTTCCTCGTCAATTGCACTTATTTCAAACATAGACGTTATGAACTTTTTGCTGACTTGTCCATTCTCCATGCGGGAACATAACTCTTTCAGCACTATGAGACACTTTAAATGGAAATATGTTAGAGACTCTTGTTGATTTATTATCCAAGCAAGTACATCAAATCCCACATTGTCGACAATTCGTTCAATAGCCAGTTCAATATCCCTTGATGATGACAACTCGAAAGTCGTAGTTATTAAGAACTTTGCCTCTCTAGAGACTCGGCTCTCGTCACTTTTTGAATCTCGTAAACCTCTTACTTTAGTTAATATATTTGTGAATTGCGTCTCATCGAGGAAGTCACAACAGAAATTTTGGATCTCTAGTATATGATTAGGACCCGTCACGGTCATAAGCAATTGCTCACAAACATTGGATAGAAATGTGCCATCATGGTACCTAGAGAGCAAAGAGTGCAGCTCGTTTTTTGGAATTAATTCACAGTCTTTTAATTTATTTTCCAACGTTGGTCCATGTACTTCTAAGTTTCCGTGGAGAAAAAGAGCTCCTCTTAACAGAAAACTTATCCTGTCTGCGTTGGGTTCTGAATACGGACAGATGTTCATCCATGACAACACTCGCGCAAACTGAGCTGGTAGCTCATCGATATTTGTATCCAAGCTGACATCAAGCTGGCACAGGAACTCATCCATACTTTATGTAGCCTGCAAGGAGGAAGAGGAATGGAAATAAATTCCATTGTTGAGTTGTTGAGATGAAAGGCGGCAAATCTCTTGAATAATTATTTAGTTTCGTGGAAGTTTCGAAAACAAGATCTACATAAAAGTAAGTTAAGTTTCACGTTAAGAACAGTTTAGAGTTTTTGCGAGTACCTTAATCTACATTAGTTCCAGGAACTGGCAGCACGATACCAATTAGGGGTTAGATGAATTACTGTTCTGATTTCCTCCCAACAAAGTGAGTAATTAACCACAGTCTAAAGACAGGAAACAAATTCAATTAATATACATTTTCAAAGAACACACAAACCGAACATTTTTGTTTACATTTTAAAGAAGAAACCCTCAAACTCATGCAAAAAAGCCGATTTTGATTGCTGTCAAATACTTCCGATGTGATATAAGAGAACACAGAATTAGTATCTCAATTAGAAAACATTTAGATTTGCCAAAAACCTTGCATGTCTTTCAGAAAAGAAAGAACAATCATGGGCTACGTCAAGGATGATTTCACCAAGGAATGTTCTTATTAATCAAATGTATAACCCTAAGACTTACCCTTACTCTTTTGGATGAACGAAAACATTCAAAATGTTCACAGAAATATCTCAGGTAAGGTCAAATTTTTATTAGAATTTAGTGTCGGTGCACAAGAGCATAATGTGGGTTCGATCACTTCCCATGCACTTTGGTCAACGTCACCAAACACCGGACCTATATGAACTGACTCTCTGGCTTTCCTGTTATCTGTACAGGTAGCGAAGCAACACAAATGTTCCACCAACAAGTTTGTTTATTGATTTGGCAATGTGTAACTCGGGTGTTCACCTCTCAATATCAAACTCTAGACGGCAAAAAAAATCATACAACTCGGCGTTGCCACTGGAATTTGTGGCAAAAATAGGTCGCATTGTAACGCTGCGGAACCGCAAATGTGCACTGTTCAATACAGTTCCAATTAATCTAGCGCTTGTGGACACCAGCACTTAATTATATACGCAAATTGTGAGTTAGTACTGTAATACACGATTTTACCCACAATCTCATTCAGCAACAAAATTCTAAAAACTATGATAAATCCTAAAGAGAACATTAAAAGTTGTTTATGTTTTCATTACACACAGTTTTTTACCACTTTCAAATAATTCCAAGACGACAGTTAAGATAATGTAATTGCACAGAAATTCGTCCCATGCAAAGTCCCTCTGATGAAAATGAAGTCAACTCGTTTTGTGTGAGAATTTAAAAACAGATTCTCTTATATTAAAGAGAACAAGACCTGTCGCTCATCATTTTTAAGAGAATTATGTAAACTGAAGAGTCAAAGCCACTTTCAAAAAATGTTTGCTGATCGCAGATCACAATTAGGGACTGTTTGATTTGGAATACACTTGCGAGAAAATTAAAGTTGGTTCGAACAAGCAACGGGAATAAATCTTCTGAGATCCGAAAAAGGAGCTATCGAACATTTAAGCTTGTATCAAAATCAAACGAAAAGTAACCAGAAGCATGGTCAAATTTCAAAATTTGCTTGATAGAAAATTAAAAAAAATTTTGCTGTAAACTGACATTTGCATACGTAGAGAGCGACTTATTTCAATCCCACGTAAGTAGGCAAAAGTGAACGAACTTGCAGAAACTGAACAAATCTACGGTCACTATAGTTGGCACTTGAAACACAATACTACATCGGTGCTACCGTCAAGTGACATTTAACTTCGAACATAAGCAAACCAATGGCACAGCCCGAAATATTGCTTTGTGCTAGCGATCTTGCAATTTATGGCACCATGAAATAGATTGAGCGTGAGTAGAATCTTTCGGTCCTTCAGCCACCAACCCGACAGAGATTGGTGCGAAATGACTGTAACGGACAGTATTGAAGAAGAACCACGGCTTATTGTGCGGATGGATTTTGTACTACATCTGCATAAAATTGTGTTGATGCAAGAATTGAAGCCGGACGACCATAGACAACCCCGTGGGTTCGTTACTTGGGCACTGGAAATGCTGGCCAGAGATCCGAATTTTCGACAAAAAATCACGTTCTTGGACGAGGACGAGAATCAATTTTATGTTTTTACGTTTTTATCTGCTCACCCTGTACTTATGAATCCAAAACTTACTTACTTACTTACTTAGTAGGCCTACGACCCATGTAGGGTCTGAGCCTGATAAATCGCTGCCTTCCATCGTTGACGGTCCTGGGCACGCTGCTTCCAGTCATCAAGACCAAGCTCTCTTACGTCCGCGATGACTTGGTCTTTGTACCGGAGGTTCGGTCTTCCTCTCCTTCTCGAACCAGGAGGCAGGGATTCGAAGACTCTCTTAGCTGAAGCGTTGTTGTCCATGCGCTCGATGTGGCCGAGCCAGTGCAGTCGATGACAGTCCAAAACTTAAACCCTTTGTATTTCTGAGAAAACTTTTATTTAGAGTGTCAGGACCAATTTTTCAATCGGGATTACCCTTAGCCCAGGAAGACTAATTTACCACAGATTACTTCAAAGCTTCTTGGGGGAGAAGTTTTCTTTTCTTTTCGAGTCCCTAGTTACTACAGTCATTCCTATTCAAATTGAAAGTTTTCTTTGTGTTTTGACATTTCATTGTAAAATTCAAGAAAACACCTGAAAAATTGCGTATTGCCATTTCAAAGTATGCCCGAAGGAATACCTACATAACGGAAAACACCACCGCAGTATTGTGTTCCAGACATGACAGTCAAAGAAAATGAATAAACGAACTGATCATATAACAATTGCACAAGTCGAACAGGTCTCTGTTCAGCATTCTTGTTGTTTGTTTTGATCTCACCCTCTTATTTTTTATTTAAGAGAACGCACCAATCGTTTCAGTTTTCAATTCTTGCGATCGCGGTCCTGTCACTGACCTACTACCGATGGCCGCGTGAGGGAACTAGTGTCAGTGGTTTCAGATAAAAGGGAGTTATTTTTTTTAGATCGACTTTCGTCGTTGATATAAAGTTAAATTTAAACAATAAAATACAATTGAAAAACTGCCAATATACCCGTTAAATAATCGCAACCAACTCGAACTACAATCAAACATTCCTTTAAGTGTCATAATTCATAGGAAAACCAATTATACATCCTCAGAAAAAAGAAACATACCAACACTGCTTTTGTTCAAGCCCAAACTGTGTTCCGTCTTATTTTCGTAGTGCCAAAACAAGTTTTAATTTACACCTTTTAGTATGTGTGTGGCTGGCTAAGCCTGTTAGCAGTGCCCAAATAAAACACGAGTCAAGTGAACGAACGAACGAACCGAATTCAATAGAAATCTAAATATAAATATTTATTTGCTTTTGATCTTCATTCCCGGCCCTTGAATGGATAAATCCTATTAAGAGTTTTATTTGAAAGCAGTCGACATGGACACTGAACTACCTGTTCTTGCTGGATTCCTTAATGTTCCAACTCAATCGGGATTCTCACTCAACCGGATATCGAAAAAGGTTTGTGTTAAATGTCGCGCCTTATGTGATCCTTTTGTTTCATCAAGACAAGGAGAAAGAAAAAAAGAACAAGAAACTGTATAAAAGCACGGTGTTACATGGAAAATGTTAAGAAAAATATGTAAGAAAAAAAATTAGATCATCTCCGTCTCAGTCAGTTACGTGCCTCGGCAGAGGGCAACACAAATAGGCTGGTCTCTTTTTCTAAGCCACAGTCGTCCTATTAGCTAACTTAGCATATGTTTATTGTTATTAGCTTTCTTGCGAAAATTATGCACGAGGGAGTTGGCTGAAGTTAATGTGTTGATCTCGATCACGATTGCCATTAAATTTATTCAATATTCAGTTGGGGATTCCTGTAAGCGCTATCGCATGTATGTTGTTTTTTTCTCCATTTCTATGTGTTTATCAATAAAAACACTTGAATTTCTTGTTTATTATACAAATATTTGAATTTGTTTATTGTATTGAATCTGCCAACAAAAAGTACGTCACGTTGATGAATGAGATGTGATTTTGAAGCTGTGACATTGGTTGTGCAGCACTTATGGATGAAAATGTGAACTGAAGACAAGAGATTATTTTCCGAGCTTATTGACCTTATATGGTCTTTAATGGAATGAAGCAGTCGTCGTATTAAAGTATTTCGAAATTTTTGCTTACGATCGTACAGCATTGTTGTGAGACTCTTTCGTCGATGTTTCGGATTTCCAAGTCAAACTAGTTGTTTCGGTAGACATGGTACGAGATGCTGCTTTCAGTTTTTAGAGCGAACGACGTTTTGTTTGTTCAAAGATAACAACCCTTATTTGAAAAGTCAACTCCAAGCAAATATGTTGATGACTTAACAAATTGTTGCGAGGAGAGTGAGAAATGACGTCTTTATCTGTTTTGTGAAAGGTCAAAGAAGGAGATTTAACTCCCTTAATAGTTAATGGGAACTATGGATCTGTTGTCATAAGGAAACAACATTTCGTGAAAGATACAAAGTTTTGTATGTGAGAGGATAGGGAGCAGTCGTTAAGAAAATTTAGCTTGAGCTAGAAACTTCAGTTTGTTACTTGTTCGCATATGCACGATCAGGGTAGATGACTTCACGGTCATTTGGCTAGATGACGTGAATATATTCGCCAAGGTCAGGACAGATTTAATCAAATATATAATTCAAATCGTTTACTCTGTCAAATGGTAAGCCTTTTAAAACCGCGAATCATTTGACATTAATTTACGATGCTTGTTTGTTTAATTTGCAACGTCAAAGTAGTTGTCAGACTGACTTGCGGAATTTTTCCTTTTGGGACTGTTCGGTGACTTGAACTAATTCTCTTCTGAATAAGAAGAAAACCCCTCGTTTATAAATTATTTCAAAACAATTCAAACTGATTTTTTTTTCATTTCAGAAAAGTTGCCAACGCTACTGCCTACTCTTCAAGTCCAGCCGACATGGCATCGAACGCCTTGAAATATGCGAATCAAAGGACGACAAGAATCCGAAAATCATAACACTCGAGAATTGTGTTAAAATAACACAAGAACCACCTCCGGCCAATCTTATACAAATTGTCAAAATGACTGGTACACTTACACTGAATACCTTAACAGATGAAGACCTGAAAGAATGGTTGAATGCTCTGCAATCAGTGGCCTTTCGCGACAAAGGTGGAACACTGAGTCGAAGCACAGTGATCGAGGAGGACAATGATCTCTATTGCAGCTCCTACGGTGATGGATTGTTCATAGTTAAACTGATACCCTCCGAAACGTCGATCCGATGTAATCTAGAGCCGAAGTCTTATATGTTGCACTTAACCGCTACGGAACTTCAGTTGAAGTCGGCAGAAGATCTAAGCAATATCATTGCTAAGTGGCCATATAGGTTCATTCGAAAGTATGGTTACCGTGATGGGAAGTTCACTTTCGAAGCCGGAAGAAAGTGCAGCACTGGTGAAGGCGTTTTTACATTAGATCACACAAATCCACAAGAAGTTTTTCGCTGTATGTCATCCAAGATGAAGTCCATGAAAAAGCTGATCAGTGGGGAGAGTTTAAATAGTATTGACTGCGGGGATAATCAATTGAGCGCGGCTCTTTCAATGGAACCAGGTTCAAGGAGTCCTCTACCACCGTCGCCTCAAAATCAAAATGGCGGTGAATTCGAGCTTAACTCCACACACAGCGGAATATCGTTGCGCAGTTTTCTGCCATCGTCGGATTCGTTGAACAACATATCATTCAATTCAAGCTCATCGTCAACACAGAACGTGATATCTCCCCCAACCCTCAAAAGCATTCCAAACAAGCCTCCCAGAAAGCTGCTTACACTGAACACAGACAAACCACAAACATCACAACTTTCATCCGCACCAACAACGCCGCTATCCTCACTAGCGCTGTCATCCAATGAACTGAAGCAGCAAAATTGTGATAAATTCAAAGTATTCCAAAACTACGAACCAGTTTCAATCACCACATCCGTCGACCCCAGCCGAACTGGGGGATCCACTGTTATTCTGAAGCCATCGTCACCGGACTTGGTCAAGAGCATCGCAAGTGTAAACTGCTCTCCACCCGATCTGCCTGTGCGCAACGAAAGCGCGCAGAGCATCAAAACAACCGAGCGTGATTATGAAAGTATTGAGACCATAACTGATGCTTGGAAGACTCTCGGACTGGGTGAGGTAAAGCACACCGAACGGAATCACACACCTGAAGACGACTTAATTGAATTCGCGTGGCAGAGAACCCAATCACAGCGCCACAAAGCCATATCCAAAGATCCCTGTACGAAAATTATCGATAGTGATGACAACGAAACAGAAGCCACATACGACCGCTTGGACTTTTTGTCTCCGAACAATAACACCTCAAGTGGATACAAGACCATCGTGACCGTTTCATCGGCATCGAATCATCGCAAACCAGCCAACATTCCAGTGCCTAATGAATATGAACTTATCGCTAGTCCAGAGATTCAGCCATTTCGAGCAGCCGACGATAGTTACCTGGGCTACGGAGTACTCCGCAAACCCAGCACTCCTGGTCCGCAAGTTGCCAATTCGTCTCAAACAAAAACAAGCAACGTCTCCACCACCATGCTGAATGACTCCGAAATGAGTCTGGACCACAGAAACTACAATGGACTCAGTTACACAATTGTCAGCAAACCAAAACGCGTTTAGCCACACCATACATACCGTTAAAGCGTTCTGCAAACGATAAATTGACTTCTTTTTTTCAAAAAGTAAACACCTACTCTCGTGTTTGTTTCTTAAATTTAGACCAAAGAACGTTTAAACTCTTCCGACGAATACCATTTGGACGACTTTTGGTTCAGAATTGAGTCTCTGTTAGTTCTTGTTTGCCATACTTACAATATTTTGTACTCAATCCTTAATTGAATAAGTTTCTGTCGTAAGTTTCAAAAAGATAAAATTATTTTTACAGAAAAGAATATATGTACTCTCGTATTTACATATATGTACTCAGTCAAAATAAAATTTACATTGCGAGTGATTTGGGTTTTATTTGTGAACTTATCAAACGACAGCTGACAGCAGCACCATCTGATGCTCTCAGAATTATCGATGGAATTTATTACGATTTCAGCTTGCCAAAGGAAACCGGTTCTCACCGAAAGCAAGAAGAGGAGAGGTGGCTTCTTCGCGAAAACAGCTTTATAGATTTTGGCAAACCCAATCAAGCCTTTGTTTCATTCTGTGAGAGCACTGAGGGTTTTTGATTATTAGTGTTGAAGAGGCAGTCAAGAACACACGTCATTGACGACAAAAAGACTCTGTCTACCTTGTCTACGAAGCAAACAATACGAATTTCATCAGTGCCGACATTAAAAGCAGATTAACTCTTACCAACCGATGTTTCTTTGGGCTCAAGAGGCAATTGAGTAGTAGAGCCCTCCTTCGAAGAAGCAAGCTGATTCTATATAACATCTTGATTGTCCCTGCACTGCTCTATGGCGAGGAGACATTGACAATCTCAAGAACAGGTGAAGAAGCCCTTGGTCTTTTCGAAAGAAAAAGTTCTGCGTTCAATCTTTGGTCCTGTTTGCGTTGATAGCATTTGGAGAAGGAGATTCAATCACGATCTGTATGAGTCCAGCCAGGCGTCTACGGATTCAACGTTTAAACTGGCTAGGCCGCGTAGGGCGCCTGGACAACTCTGCTTCCGTATGGAGCCAAAAGAGTCTTCGACTCCACGCCGGTGGGACAACGCAATAGAAGATGTCCATGTTGGCGCACCGAAAGAAAGAAGGACCTCAGCCAACTTGGCATGCATCATTGAAGCCAGCTGGGGAGACTTGTTGGTTGAGGCCCATGTCCACCTCGGACTATAGCACCACCAAAAGAAGAATTAGCAGTCAAAGGTTAAAGTGTCCAAACTTTTTTTAGATTTTTTTAGAAGCTTTTTCTAGACAATTATACTCTTTGAGCACTGTCAGTGACTCGAAAGAGGTGGAGCCGTGAAAGAATGTTAGGTGTTTTTTCGAAATTCGAACCTTAGACCTCGAGCGTAGGAGTCGATGCACCTATCCTTCACGCCACGGCGCCCAAAGCCGTGCGGATAGGCAAATCGACTTTCAACCAAATCTTTTCACTCCAGATCGTGGAAAAGACCAACGAGTTTCAAATCGATACGCACCACGTCTTCATCGATTTCAAAGCTACATACGACAGCATTCATCGCAGTGAACTGTACGCTGCAATGGCCGAATTCGGGATCCCAGGAAAATTAATTCGGTTGAGTCGAGCACGCGACTTGCATGCGAACCGAGCCGTTGGAGACCTTCGCCGGATTTCCGCAGGGAGATGTGCTGTCGTCTGATTTTTTCAATCTACAATAGTGCTGGAGAAGATAGTCCAGGAGGCTGGTGTAAACACGGAAGGCATCATCTGCAAATCGGTTTACGCAGCATTCCCAGCAATGAATTATAGAAGCATTCACCGAGATAGAAGAAAAGTCGAATCAAGCTGATCTTAAGGTTAATGAGGAGAAGGCGGAGTTTATAGTGTCGAGCAAAAATCGATTCGTCCCCCGTCATCTAGAACAAAATTTCACAATCGACAGCTTCAATTTGGAGGTAGTTCAGGAGAAAAGACATCTTGATGGAGATCCGAAGTTGAATCGCACTTGGCAACCGTTGCTACATCGATTTCTTGCAACAACTTGGGTTCTCACTCTAATCCTGCCAATCTTGCTGTATGTAGCCAAAAGCTGGAAGATAAACAGAACTGCAGAGCTGTGGGACTGTGCCTTTGTCCTACATCGGATATTTGGTCCTGTATGGGATGAAGGCGAACGGAGAAGAAACAACCGCGAACTCTACAAGCTTTACAAGGAGGCAGACTGCGGAAGGCAAAAATTAGTAGACTTAGCGCCGTGGGGTAGTGAGTAGGTGCGTCGACTCCTACAATCGAGGTCGTCGGTTCGAATCTCGAAAAAACATCTAACATTCTTTCACGGCTCCACTTCTTTCGAGTCACTGACAATGCTCAAAGAGTATAACTGTCCGTCTGCCTCTCAATCCCGCCGTTCGGAGTCGCCATTAAACTGTAGGTCCCCTCCACTCGTGAGAGAACAATAGCACGCACAGCACGAGTGGTTACTGAGAAGTTAGGCCCACATCGAGCAAATGAAAACCAATGCTCCAGCTAAGGGAGTCCTCGACTCCGAGCCTCCTGGTACGTGAAGAAGAGGAAGATCGAACTTCTATAAAGACTAAATGATCGCGGAAGATCTTTAAACTTTTGGGACAACGCAAAAGAGGACGTCCACGTCCAAGGCGGCTCAACCAAGTAGAGAGGGACCTCAACCAATTTGAAGTGCGCAATAGGCGACAGCTAGCAAAAGATCGTGCCAACTGGAAAGGCTTGTTGGTTAAGGCCCAAGTCTACACCAGATAATAGCGCCACAAGAAGAAAATCGGGCACGCTAGACAACTTGCTATTGATGACTGGAGCAGAGCGTGTTGGTGCGGAAATGTCAGCGTTGGAAGGTGGCAATTGCTCAGGCTCAGCCCCTCCAGCGGTCTTTGGCCTGGTAAGTAAGTAAGTAAGTAAGTACGATGACTTTGGTGATCCATTTTCTCAAAAATAATGAACGTTATGTTGAAGCAAAGTACAAGTGAAACATCAAAAGACACGAAGAAGAAGTTTGAAGCGAAATAGTACAGCTGAATCGAATCAGGTAAATTATTAATGCACACTAATAATGGTAACTGAACATCACAATTCATTTCTCATTCATGGTGAATTCCAGACAAACTTTATCAGATTCTTTTTCGTGCCAAAACACTCCTGAGTCATTTAACAACACCACACTCAACTACCAATTTGGACGTCATCCATGTTGTGCATAAATGAGTGTAGGTCCGATAATTAGCAACTATCACGCACCGGGGAAATGGTAAGAAGAGGTTAATCAATGATTACTTCAGAATCAGTAACAAAAGATTGTAATTCAATGGAACACGTAACCTGCATCGCCTAGAATGTGGTAGGTAATGATTCACTACAAAGTAGACGAAACCTTTATGTGATAAGTCCGGAGAAGATAATGGTTTATTTATACGTTAGATGATAATCGCGGATAAAGATGATTCACGGATCACATTGCCAACAGTGCATGTTGCCTGTATAATGTGATCAGTTTCCCGTGCATTTACAGAAAAGGGCCTGTGTTCTTATAAAATGATGACTTCATTGAATGAATTTATTAATATTTTTAGAATTTGTCTCATGGAATTGACGGCGTGCAATTGAAATCTTGACTCTTATTGACCCTCGGCTACACCTTGATTTAACCGGCTTTCAATTGGAAAATTATAACATTCCAATTCATTGTTTATAAATTAGCTACAAGTAGATAGACGTGACGAACAGCAGATTTTCTTTTTTTTTTATTGACGGCCAACATTTTTTTTCTTCTGAAGTTGCCGCCACAGTCCGAAGTGGACATAGGCCTCAGTCAAGTTGCTTTCAGCTTTACATGTTCAGCGGAATAAGGTTCCGTTCCAGCTGTATTTACCACCGGAGGCGTGGTCTTTACATGTTCAGCGGAATGAGGTCCCTTTCCAGCTGTATACACCGCCGGAGGCGTGGTCTTCCTTTACCGAGTTTACCCTCGGGTTTGGAGTTGAAGACTTTCCAGCCTAGAGCGTTGACCCAGCCGTCTGACAGCTATGACAGACTCGACTTTGTTTAACGAGATCGGTATCGCTGCACAACCCATAAAGTTCGTCGTTTAGTCCCGTCAGTGCGTACGGGATCAAAGATAATCCGAAGGACTTTTCTTTCGAAGCGACCAAGAATCTTTTCGTCAGCTTCGGTTAGCGTCCATACTTCTGCGTCATAAACCAGGACTGGGTCCATCAAGATCTTATACAGGGTACTTCGAATGAGGGATTTATTCACATCCTTCGTTTTATCTCTGCGATGATGTCATTGGTTGAGTTTACTTCGGAGCCTATCTAGACAGTCTTTCACGACTTCGGCGTAATAGCTGTCTATAGTGACACCGTCCAAGACATCAGCGTTGGACATCAACACCATTGCTTCTTTGAGGTCGGGAATGGCGCAGTTGGTTAAGTGCCTGCCCTAAGTTAGACGGGACCCAGGTTCGAATCCCAGCGAAAGCAATGTTGATACGCTTTTATCCGGTTTTTCAAATCTGGTCCAGTTGCCATTTGCCGTTGGGATCAAACTAACGCACTATCACTGGAACGGTCGATGAATGATAGTAGTCTGAATGTGGGTATCACAATGGATCAACATGGTCTAAGTATACTGGTGAATTCACTAGCAACCTCCCAATCGAACCTAACTGGAGGGCCTTGTATAATTGCAGGTTCATGATACCATGCTGTTAGTTCGCCAATCAGAAAAAAAGAGTGTTTTCCTGATAAATTCTGTTACAAGTTTGGATTTTCAATTTGCATTATTTGATGTCACTCATCCGGTGGCCGCAATGTCAGCTAAGACTACAATGATGTGGGAATGGTTCAGTCATCTAGGAGCTAGCAAATAATTTCCTTAAGTTGCTGTTAGGAAAATTTTGAAAACTTGTCTCTGATTTTTAGTTGAAATATAATTTAATTCTCTGCATTGGTCTTCAATGCCTCAAAGGATTGTACGATTCCCAGAGACTCTTAATTACAGCAATTTTAAGGTACCAAGGAGTTTTAAAGTTTTGGAATCGAGTAAGTAATACACCGCCCATTTCCAATAAGAATACAAATTCATCTTTCGGTTGAAATTTTGCATGTATTTCAAAAAATCAATTCAAATTTCAACACTTGTTCAAACAGGTACTTAGAAGAACTACTTTAAAATTTCTCGATAACAAGAAATGGCACAATTGACATTGATTAATTGTAGTAGAAACCACAAAGCACTGAGTATTTGCAATGACCAACCCGACTGGGTTTTATCCTTTGACAGCTGAATTCCCTTCTCCAACGAAGAGACGATTCTGATTTCCTCCGGTGAATTACTATTTTCTTTTCGTGATGATGATGAGGATGACGTTCAATTTAAAACAATGCTCTAGAATAGAAATATGATTTTTATTCGAACTTATACATTGATTCTCTTTGGCTGAACTCCAATTCATACTGCAACTACATTTACATACCTACAACCCTTATGATTGCTTTAAAACGAACTCCCCATTACCACTTGATGAAATCTTTGTCACAGATTCTCCCTTCTCTGCTAAAATATCTTCAATATTCTTCTTTCCATTTAGATCAGTAAACCAATTTAAATTGTCCGCAATAAGATGATTGTTTGCACATCCTTTGCATGTTACTATGACGACGCCTTTCTGATAAGCAACTTTTGAGATCATTTCAATGCTCCGCGTATTGCACACTTTACATGTGTACACTAATTGCAGTTTGGTATCGAGTTTTGCTAGAGGAACCGAACATGATGCAACAGATTCATCGCTATTGGAGCTATAAGCTCTTCGGGCAATATCAACATGTGAACACGAGAATTTCGGTTTTAGCAAGAAATTTGCATTATTTGTCTGACGTAAGACGGAAACTGAGTTGACCACATGAGGAATACACAACCGTATTGCTGTTCGGGTTTTTAACAATTTTCCAAAAGTGCTCATAGTTTTCTTTTTATTTAAAATTGTTTGAAAGACTTGAAAAGAATCGAATATTTTTTCTGAAGAAGTTCACATGAAATTTAAAAAAGAATGACAGTTCACATGAGCATGTTCAAGGACTGGCAGTTCTTATGACTGGCAGCATTCAGAAAAGAAGATGTTTTTCCCTTAAAATGTTGAAATGTTTTGATTAAATTATATTTTTTATTAAAATAATCAAATACACAAATATTTTAAACCTTAATCGTTACGTTTAAGCCTTACATATGTCGTAAACGTAGTGCATTGATATAATGTGTTCCCTTGGTTTAAGTTTTGAGTAAAACATTAAAACCTTTTGATTAGGCCATGTGTGAGCTCCTTTAAAATGTTATCTTCTGGCTAATTTTTGACGTTTCCAAAAAGTGAATTACATAGAATTTTACTACTTAAATATGTAGACTATGACAAATCAAATTTAAAATAAATCGAATTGTAAACAATTTAGGTATAGGTAGGTACATCTGTTACAATTTAACCCAGAGGATACATTTTTTGCAGCTCCAGAGCAGGTTACTTTTCAACCTTCATTTTCACTTTAGTAGAAAAGGATCTCAGCCAACTTGGCGTGCATAATTGAAGGCAGTTGGCTAAAGTTTGTGCCAGCTGGGGAGGCTTGTTGGTTAAGGCCAATGCCCATCCCGGATTGCACCGCCATCAGAAAAAGAAGTGCCAAAAATTAGCCAGAGAATACAATATCATTTCCAAATTCATATAATATGATTGTTAACATTGGCACAATTAACTTATTTCTAAGCCTAAGGTCTTGCTACTCATGGCTTCCCACCTTAATTTATAATTATTAATTATAAGTTAGGCTTTTTTAAATAAATAAATAAATAAATAACTTATTTCTGAACGCACTCCAGGAGAGGAACGCCATGAACATGTGTAATTCCATACTTCAATGAATAAAGTGTATTGCATACCTTTTCGGGGCTAACAATTGTCAAATCAAAGTCACAACAATAGTGACACATCGGTGGTTAACAAAACTTTTTACTTTTGACAAAAATCGCTTACAAAACAAACTACTTGCAAATAATACACATAAATTACGAAAATAAAAATGCAAGTTACTTCCGCAAAAGAGTCCTTATCACAGGCGTTACAGAGTAGAATCATACCAAATCAGGAATACCTTCTACAAGGCTCCATCCTAGATTCAGCAGTCGATCACTTGCTCCACAGGTATCAAATAACACCCTCTTTTGTTGCCACAGCATTTATGTCTTCCCCTTGAATAGATTGAAAGGTCTCTGTGACAATGTCGATGCTGGACCGGAACAATTTCACGACCTGGAAGTTTGTCTGAGCTTGAGGCCACCCAACACAATGCAGCCACTTCTCTTACGAGTTCGCCGCGCTCTTGATATGGACAAAAATGCTCCTTTCCAGATGCGATACATTGGCCAACCTGAACTCGATCGTCTTCGACCAACTTTAGTGCGCTCTAGTATCGATGTCGCTTGCACATCCACTGTTGTGGAATTCCTCACCGAATTGGGTTGTCGTATTGATTTTGAATATGTCAGCCGAGGTAAAACAAAAACAATATCTTCAAAAAGAATATTCACGACTCATGGCTCTTTATATAGGATACATGTTCCGAAGGGGAAGGATGAAGATCACGGTCTCTAAGATCATAAAAATCACACCCAGCAAACAGGAAATGAACGAACCAATCTCACAGAGTTACTTAGTGGAGTTGTCTGTGCTAGCGCCTAACGGACAGGACGCTATTGGTGATGAGATGCGAGCTTTCGCAGAACAGCTTAAGCCTTTGGTGCAACTAGAGAAGATAGACTACAAGCGTTTGGGAACGATGCCGTAAAGATTGAAATATAGACTTTAAATTTGTCAGTTTTATGTAGGAGAGGTTGAAAGTAAAGGAACTATTTAAAATACAAATACAAACTACAGTGAATGAGACATTTTTTGTTTTCTTCCTTTTTCTGTTTGAATTCTCTTCAAGCAGAGAGGAGCTTCATATGATATAGCAAGTGCCTTACTTGCTTTTCATTTCAAAAAGGTGCACACTTAAATCCGTTTCTGAATGATTTAATGTTAATATGAATTACTTTTTGCTATTTATTGAATAAGAAACCAGTAAGTTCTCAGTACACCGTTAAAGATACAGAGGCTGATTGGAGAATAGAGCCCTTGTGCATAACTTCTGCCTTCTGACACCGAAAACTGGGGATCTAAGAACATTGGTTTATCTAGTTCAAAGGTGAAAATTTACCACACAACACCATCGCCATTGAAGGGGCTCACCCCTGTAAACATCGAAAGAAGGACTTTAAACCAACTTCGAATCACTGAAGAAGGAAATCAGCGAGAATTGATGGATAAATGTACATTACCCAGAGCTATTGAAAACAGCAATAATACAACCGATTCCCAACAGGGGAAGGGACACCTCTAATCAGGCAAATCTCCGGTCGATAAGTCTCCTTTCGAATATCAGCAAGGTATTCGAAGATGACGACAGAGGTCATGAGAGGACTGAAAAATATGGAACAACTTAAAATGATGATTTCCACCCTCTAGAACGGAGAGGAACCGCAAAAAGAAGAAGATTCGAAGATATGTCAATAGAGCCTCAAGTGAGTTGAGGGTAATCATATAGTTCTGGATAATCAATTCGATTTCAAGGAGGGTACATGTCTCGTCGAAACTGGTGTCTGATATCAAATGGGACAAAAATAAAAAAACAGTGCGCGGATACCTTGCTGGTTGATTTGGAAAAAGGGCTTTGACACCGTTTGGTAAGAGAGACTCTTTTACAAGTTAAGACGGGGGATCGGTAAACCACTCCTGAATATGCTGCTCACTATGCTCACCGGCAGAAAATTTGTTGAGCAAAGTTTCAACATGAGTTCTGCTGGCTTTTATGATAAAAAAAAACTGCTCTATAATAAGGTGCGGTCAACTCTATCGGCGAATTCAATAATTACACGGGTAATCTGATGAAGTCCCCTCAGCATACCGCATGCATATCGTACATGGACGATGTTGATTGTGTACAGATCAGGGCCCCCAATTGTTACGCTCTTACAGGGTGACTACGATACGATTCAGCGTCATTGGAAGTTGAACATCAACTTACGGAAATCGGAAACCATTCTTTTCAGAACAACGTTAAGTAGGGTGAAGACCTACTTCTTCTGTGGAAAAAATACATCGAATCGAAAGCTACGAAGGCGCTGTCAGTCTTCTGGCAATGTAAAGGAATTTTCAGCAAGTCCTGGGATGTGTCACCAAAAAGATCAGTTCGGATCTACACGGCTATGATTAAGCCTCTTCTCTCTTATGGTCGTTTGGGGGAATAAGATTTCGCGCAAATACGTCAGCACCAAGCTTCAAAGAACGGCCAGTCTCGGCTGTATAGCTGCCTTTACTAGTACCCCTGGCTCTGCTCTTGATGCACCACTGAATCACCCTATCCGATTCTAATGGCCACGAACTATATTGTGAAGAACAGGTGGAAGGGGTGAAGTATCTCTGTCTGTAGCGACACCCAAGCTATGCTTAAGTCCTTACTCAACCCTTTAACCACTTCCAGGATAGTTCAGGAAGCGGCCTAAGCGATGAAACTCTCTGCGACGACTGTGGAAAAGACGATGATACCGTAGAGCGCTTCCTCTACCTCTGTCCCGCCTTTGCTCGTTTCAGGTGACAGTTATTCGGTGCTGATGAGGTGAGAGCGGATAATGTGGAGATAATGTGTCACAGAAGCTGGTCTTCCTTCGGAACACCATGAAATTTCAGCAGAAGTAGGTTGCTGCTTGGCAGTCTGACTACTTCAGTGTAGAGTCTTGAAAATCTCCGAAAAGAAGGGTGACGCCCTACAGAAAGTCAAAAGAATTGTAAGAGCTCTGAGGTTGGACAACACGGACAGACACATGGCGAATTGAAGTGCAGTCAGATGCCTGGCGATCTGGCTAGATTAGTATTTATATCTTAACAAACATGTAGCTACCTCTCTAGCCAGATGCAGCTGCTGCCCTTCTTAAGTCCTTGCTAATTGAACATGCATTTGGTTGCACTTCAAGGCCTCCCGGGAACTGACAAATACTCTCTGTATGAATTGCGCACAACAGAGGTAAAGGTTATCTGCTACGTGGCCTTTATATGACCAATGCTTGCCTGTGGGTGGCCGTTTGGTTCAACTGGGGAAAAAGCATTAAAGATGCATGTGTCCGAAAGGTAAAATATCTTGGAGTAATCCTGGACAGACGACTTAACTGGAATTCACATATTAAGTCCGCCATAGAGCGAGCTACCAAAGCACTGTGGGCCAGTAGACGTCTTTAGGGTAGGACTTGGTGTCTCTCTTCCAAAATTATACATTGGTTGTACACAATGATGGCGAGACCCATTATCACATATGCGGCCAACGTATGGGGGCCAAAAACCCTTCAACAGTCATCGGCAAACAAACTACAAAAACTGCAAAGGGTTGCCTGTCTTGGTATAACAGGTGCCATGCGCACCTGCCCCACAACAGCTCTCGAAGCTATTATCGGGCTGACACCTTTACCCATCTTCGTTAGGAAGATAGCTGCCACTTATGCCATTAAACTGCAGCTAGAATATCAATTCAAACCAGGTGACCTAGTGGGTCACCTTAGGATACTCAACTCAATCCCTAATAGAGACATGTTTTGTACAATGCCGAACACTATGGTCAGGCAGAACTGTTTCGGCAGGTTATTTGATGTTGAACTATTGGACCGGGAAGACTGGTCCAATGGTGTTCCAACACTAGACCCCAGTAGTCTAGTTTGGTACACAGATGGATCAAAAATGGATTCTGGAGTCGAAGCTGGTGTCTGTGGACCCAACACTGGGATCTCTGTACCTATGAAGTCTAGTCCCACTATGTTTCAAGCCGAAATCCATGCCATTGAGATCTGCGCTAGACATAATCTTGGTAAAGGTATCAAGGGCGCAATTATACAAATCTTTTCAGATAGCCAGGCAGCACTTAAGGCCTTATCTTCCAGTCAAATAGACTCCAAAGCCGTCAAATGTTGCCACGATGCTCTGCAATCCCTAGCCAAACACAACAAAGTGAAACTTGGCTGGGTCTCTGGACACACAGGGATTGCAGGTAACGAATCCGCAGACGAACTCGCTAGAGCGGGTTCAAGTACTGCGTTCATAGGTGCTGAACCGTACTGCAGTGTCAATTGGACGACGGCTGCAGCGCTGATTAACGAATGGGGAAACAAACTTCGCCTAGATCATTGGACTAATAGGTCAGGTCTTAGGCAATCCAAGCGATTAATCAGACCCTATTCCTATAAGGAAATCCTTAGCTTAGATAAGGAGAGCGTAAGAAAGCTAACGAGCTTTCTTACTGGCCACTGCGGCTTGTATACCTTAACAAAATGAACTTGTGTCAAAACAAGGAATGTAGGTTTTGTCTTGAAGAAGACGAAACATCCCAGCACATTCTATGTGAATGTCCGGCACTACATTGGTTAAGGAAACGTATTCTCCATAGGGAAATACTGACTTCAGTGGAATTGAAAAACTCCACTACAAAAGATATACTATCTTTCATAAGGAAAGTGGTAAATCTTTTGGATTAACTCCAACCAGTCGATACAATAGACCTTTTTAGGTCGCAGTGTCGCTGCCTTTACGGCCGGGTTGTACAAGAGGAAAAAAAATGTGTCCGAAAGGGCTTGTCTTAGGACTTACCTTCACGTGTATCGAAAGCCACAGTCCAAGTACAAAAAAATCTACTCCAATGGAATTATAGTCTCTCTCACTTCTTAGATCGTAGATTTCATAAACGAGACATGCATAAGGTCTTATAAGAATCACTTCTTAAAATTCCAAGCAGAATACAGAAAGTAGTCGACGTGCTTCTACCCTCCTTACTGCGCCCTGCTTGAAAATTTGAAAGCGTTTATTTATGTCGATAGAATCATAACTGCGGTTTGATGTCCTTTTTGCTATCTTGTCTAAACTCTACAGAATGCAAAGTGTTTAGTCAAGATGTGAAGGTGTTTCTGTATTTTCCTCATCCATGCACCTTTCTCAATAGTCGGTATATGATAATACCAATTGGTTTCTAATTACACGTTGTCCTATAAGCACTTCGAATACCGATGTTCTCCTCACTTACCTCAAAAAAATGATACCTTATTAAAGTATAGGCCACCTCCCATTTGCCTGCATCAGTGATAGTTCAGAGACTTTCACTTTTAATGCTTCCAGTGCCGGCCACGGTGGCCTCGTAGGTAGGTGCGTTGACTTCGGTTCCAACGATCCTGGGTTCGAATCCGATAGTCGTGGGTTCGGATCCGGGTCAGCATACTAACTTTCACTGTCAGAATTGTAGTGCTCTTCTTCTTCTTCTTCTTAGGGCGCTACAGGCCGAGGTGGACCTGGGCCTCACTCAACATGCCTCTCCAGCCAGCACGATTTTTCGCCAGCTGTCTCCAGTTTCGCACACCAAGCCGGCCGAGGCCCCCTCGACTTGTGTGCGCCACCTTGTACGTGGACGACCTCTGTTGCGTTGTCCCACAGGCTCAGAGTCGAAGACTCTTCGGGCCGGAGCTAAGTTGTCAATACGCTCTACATGGCCTAGCCATCTTAGGCGTTGGATCCGTAGACGCCTGGCTAGACTCATGTCGCTGTACAGCCCATTCAGTTCGTGGTTGAACCTTCTCCTCCAAATGCCATCAACGCAAACGGGACCAAAGACCGCGCGCAGAACTTTTCTCTCGAAAAGACTAAGAGACTGTTCATCCGCTTGGGATATTGTCCATGCCTCTGCGCCGTACAGCAGCATTGGGATAATCAAGGTCTTGTATAAAGTCAGCTTGGTCTTCCGAGAGGCGGTTGGCAAGAGTTATTCTGCGTTTGATCCGCCTGACCCATTTTAGCCGCTTCCGTTTCAATGCCAGCAAACGCATCATTGACGACACGCTGTGTTCGCCCAATCACGTCAATGTCATCTGCGTAAGCTAGCAGTTGAACGGACTTTTGGAAGATCGTGCCTCTTGTGTTGGCCAGTGTGTTTTGCACGATCTTCTCAAGAACAATGTCTTTGTCTAAAACCTTTTTTGACAAGATCTCGGTGAGTTAGTTACCGACCTTGATGGAGCAGCGAGAGTTCTCCATCGTCATCCTGCTCAATCTGATGAGTTTAGCAGGAATTTCAAAACTAGACATGGCGCTGTATAGCTCGTCTCTATACACGCTGTCATATGCAGCCTTGAAATCGACAAATAGATGGTGTGTGTCGATCTGCATTTCTTGGGTCTTCTCCAGGATCTGTGGCAGTGTGAAGATTTGATCGATGGTGGACTTCCCGGGCCTGAAACCACACTGATAAGGACCTATCAGTTTGTTCACAAATGGTTTCAGGCGTTCACACAAAACGGCAGAGAAGATCTTATAGGCGATGTTAAGGAGACTTATCCCTCGATAGTTGGCGCAGTCAAAGGGGTCTCCTTTCTTGTGGATCGTAGTGCTCAGAGTAGTAAAAACTGTTTAGAAGAGGGAAAAGGGACTAAATAAGGTGGTCGACGAGTAGTTTGCCATCCATCGAATACAATTTATTACGAGTATAATGCTTCTAACGGCACGTAGCTTTATCCTGTAACAGTAAAGTGGTCCATTTCAGTGCCATATTTTTTGTAATAGATTGCCTATTTCTCTAGCTGTGGCATTCACCCAATGCGGGTGCACGCGCTCATTCCACTGTCATTCCTATCAATTACTGACGCAAGATAATCTTTAAAGAAAGCGTCTATCTCCTACAGACAATTAAATCTTGGAAGTCTTAGGTCCAGCTATTTTTGTCTTGAAAGTAGTTTGGATATGATTTTACATTAATGGTTTGGATACTCGGATACCCGAAACTAAACGACACCAACCAACACTGCCCCAACTAGCTAACTCCCAACTATGTCGAATCCAACTACACATTCGAATAAGCAAATATCCAGAATATCCAATCAAACGTCGCAGCATTGAATCGAACCCTGTTGGAAAATTCACTGATGTGATATTTTTTCTTTAGAACTTATGTAATGCCTTAGAGGCCAACTATAAAAGCCGTTCGAAAAATTAAGCTTTTGTCAAAAGTAATCGAAAGTGACCAGAAGCATTGTCAAATTTCAAAATGTCTATAACTGCTCATAATAATTTAAGGGGACGGCAACAGACGGTGCCCGGACATAACGCCAAGTGACATAAGGCCAAATTCTACCATTTGGTCAAATGGCTTTATGTCGCTTGGCATTATGTCATGGCATCTCAACAGACATATCGTAGGTGGCGATTCATTTCGCTCCCACGTAAGTAAGTAAAAATGACCGAACTTAACGAAACTGAGCGAAGTTATTATTGTGGTCACAATGTATTGTTTTTGTGTATTCGCTCGGTTGCTTCAGTTCTCTGTACGGCCATTATAGTTGGAAAACAATGTTTACTTTTCTTAAATTTTTTACCACACAGGCAATGGTCGGACTATAATTGTTAAACAACTGGTCACTTTTGTTTTTTAAAGATTTCCTAGGTTAGTCCCGACATCAACCAATTCTGCATGAACAGCCTATGTTGTCATCTAAAGACCATCACACAACTTGATGTCTAACTTCTGACATAAACTAGTTCACCGACCAAGTGACTTAATACCTCCGCCACCCAGTGTACGGCCATAGATAATGTTCTTCAAAGAAAATTGTTAATTCAAGATGAGTCAAGCAATTAAACACATTAAATTCATATTTAAATTTCAAGAAAAGGCGAATAGCAGAATTATTAATGAAATTCGAATGGTGTATGTAGCGACAACCCATTTGTGCCATAAAATATACATCAGGTGTCAGCGATGATATGTCGCCATTTTTGGGTTCACTATTGTGTTACCCTTTTGCCACTTCCCCACCAAATTCACGCTCCGTGTTGGCGCGTTTCGTGCTCTGCGGCTCTCCACGTTTGCGCCTCACATAAAAATTCAACGCCTTAATTATGTATTTAACAGCTAATGTCGTTCGTGGTTCTGTCGTTTTTTTTCATTTTTTTTTTTGTTTCATTTTACGCCGTATCTTTATTCAAAGTATGCAGGTGCACAGGAATATTGGCCACCACCACGTCCACGTATGGACAACCGAATTAAAGTATCTACCAGTCGTCCGACGCCCGTATTCTGTCGGGTAATAAATCTTGAATCAGTGATTTTTTGATTCGTCAGAATCTAGCTGAATGTTGGAAGGCCTTTGAATCTTTGTGCAAATTTGAATTTGTGTATTTTAATGCACAGGTAGCGGTACAGGTGACCTACAATTTAGTAGTTCACACCAAAGAGTTCTCGCAGCACACGGCTCTCTAAATGTTCGGGAATTTCCAAGTGCACCATATGGGAAATTCCGGAACACATGGCTGTTTATGAGATGGGAAAACCCAGGATTTCCGAAACGAAATTGTGTAGTAATCCTATGCCAATGGAGGGCAGTAATCTGTTTTTAACAGGTCCTCAATACGAAAATTAAACAGATCTTATTTTCTGGGAAAGGTGTACCATGGGAAGGTGCATAATAACTCACCATAGATTCAGTGTGTTTTGGGATCATAATTCAACCGTAGCCCAACAAATATTACCCAGGAAAGAAACTAGGCCTTAATTGAACCCATAGACTTCGTAAACAGAGATCATGTACTTAGGGGCGATTGTGTTGGTAAAATCTTTGGTGAATCTTTGAAACGAAATGATCCAAGTTTGATTAAGAGTTTGCCTAAAACACCGTTAAATTTGCGAACAGACGATGTATTTTGACATGATTCAAAGTACGCCCCACCCAGATTCTGGGTTAGTTTTAGGCAATCAGCCCCAACAGGTGCACAAACAACTTATATATTGTATTTAATGATTTAGGAAATAGGCACGGTTTAAGCTGATGAAAGGTGAGCCAACAAGGCTATTTTTTGCTATGTGCCTCCAGTGGCTCCCGTCAAGTTGGTTCAGATTCCCTTGATGTTGTGTAGAATGTCATTTCTGCTGAAATTCCAGTCGAAATTTTTTCGGGATAGAACAGTCTTTATAATATGTCGTTAAATCTCTCCACCAATCGCCTTTAAGACAAATAAATAAAGCAAGACGTTCCTCATTCGATTTTGACAGCATCTATGCATCAGAATTTGGTCTTATAAGACACGAAACTTACGTTTGATATCAAAAACTAATGATTGCCAAGAGCAATTTTTCGTTTAATGCCTGTGCTAATGTTGCGCTTGTTTACTTCATTCCGGGTAAGTCTTACTTACTTATCAAGTCACTAACCACTGGCGCGTTTGAATCTGAGCAATGGTCGCTTTGAGTCGCTGATGGTACCGAACACCCTTCTTCAATTCAACAAGACCAAGTTTTCATGCGTCTGCGATCTTTATACCGGAGATTTGGGCTTCCTCTCCTTCGCTGATGGTCGCGAGCACGCTGCTTTCAGTCATCAAGACCAAATTGTCTTGCGTCTGCGATCTTTATCCTAGAGATTCGGTCTCCCGCTTCCGTCGGTGATGGACCCGAACACGCTGCTTCCAGTCTTCAAGACCAAGTTGTCTTGCGTCTGCGATCTTTATACCGGAGATTCGGTCTTCATCTCCTTCTCGAACCAGGAGCCTCAAATCCGAAGACACTTTTATCTGGAGCATTAGTATTAATTTATTCGATGTGGCCGCGCCAGCTTAGTCTACGGATTTTTGCTTTAAGGAAAAAAATGCTTACCTTCCAGCCTGGCACAGCAAAACAGACAGGATTAGAGATTTGTTGAGAAAGATTTTTGTTGAGTCAGAAGCTTTGGATCAAACCGAAGTAGTAGCTGTTGCCAAGGGCGATTCTACGTTGGATCTCCACCAAGATGTCGTTTGTCGAGTTTACGTTTTGCCAAGAGGGAGATAGACTTTGTAACTACCTCAACATTTTAGCTGTCAATCGTGACGCTTTGTCCTAGGTCAGGTTTGTCCTAGATGAAAACTACGACTTGCTCATAGGCTTTGTCAGTTATCAGACTCATACTCGTATGGTGTCAGCGTCTGGTGACTCGCTGCTGCAATTTCCTTAATCGCCCTCAAACCCCAGCGTGCATCTGCATAAGTGGAGTATTGAGAACTACTCTGTCTGTTGCCTTGGGTCACATAACTTGTGAACTAACCTTCCGATCTGTTTTTTAACTATTCTATAGTCAATAAGCTTTCCTAAACTTCACTTCGACAACAATTTTTGAAAATCAATTCACTAAAATTCTGAAGGGTCAACTTTTCTAAAAATTACGAATCACGAAATGTATCGAAAATGGAGTCGGAAGCGATATCACCATGCACGTTTCCAGATGTCTGTTTGATTACTGAAGAGTCTTCCAAGCGAGAATTATGTTGATAACGGAGACACCGTCCTGGCTTGAACACAATGTGGTATCCAACAAGAATATCATCATTTATACTGATCGCTAGTCTGCAAACAAATCCCTCGGCTTTGTCACTTTTTGCTCAAAGACTTCCCTAATATAAGGCCTGCATAGCAACAAGATAGCAAAATACTTCAGAAATCATATCATCTAAGTACCGGGCACGATATGGCATTCCTTGAAATTTTAAAACCGGCCAACTGGTCATGTGCATAACTCTCCACTCCATCCCAAAAGAGAGAAATCTCGACAATCACTTCAGAAAAATCAAAGCTCCCCTGGTCATGTGGGTTTGTGCGTTGACCTATATGCACTAGACTTGCAAGTGTAGGTTCAAATCCCAGTTCTTCTTCTTCTTCTTCTTCTTCTTAGGGCGCTACAGTCCGAGGTGGATCTGGGCCTCACTCAACATGCCTCAACAGCCAGCACGATCTTTTGCCAGCTGTCTCCAGTTTCGCACACCAAGCCAGCCGAGGTCCCCTTCGACTTGAGTGCGCCACCTAGTTCGTGGACGTCCTCTGTTGCGTTGTCCCACAGGCTCAGAGTCGAAGACTCTTCGGGCCGGAGCTAAGTTGTCAATACGCTCTACATGGCCTAGCCATCTTAGGCGTTGGATCCGTAGACGCCTGGCTAGACTCATGTCGCTGTACAAAGATCGCGGGCAGAACTTTTCTCTCGAAAAGACCAAGACACTGTTCATCCACTTGGGATATTGTCCATGCCTCTGCGCTGTACAGCAGGACTGGGATGATCAAGGTCTTATACAAAGTCAACTTGGTTTTCCGAGAGAGGGCTCTACTACTCAATTGCCTTTTGAGCCCATAAAAATAGCGGTTGGCAAGAGTTATTCTGCGATTGATCTCGGTACTGATGCTGTTTGTACTGTTTACCGCTGATCCAAGGTAGACAAGGTCCTTAACTACCTCAAAGTTATAGCTGTATATGGTGACGTTCTGGTCAAGTCGTCGATGTTGTGCGTCCTTTCTCAATGACAGCATATACTTTGTTTTGCCCTCGTTTACCGCCAGACCCATTTTAGCCGCTTCCGTTTCAATGCCAGCAAACGCATCATTGACGGCTCGCTGTGTTCGCCCAATCACGTCAATGTCATCTGCGTAAGCTAGCAGTTGAACGGACTTTTGGAAGATCGTGCCTCTTGTGTTGGCCAGTGAGTTTTGCACGATCTTCTCAAGAGCGATATTAAAGAAATCACATGACAGCGCATCGCCTTGTCTAAAACCTTTTTTGACATTGAAGGTCTCGGTGAGTTCGTTACCGAAATTGATGGAGCAGCGAGAGTTCTCCATCGTCATCCTGGTCAGTCTGACGAGTTTAGCAGGATTGTAAAAACTAGACATGGCGCTGTATAGCTCGTCTCTATACACGCTGTAATATGCGGCTTTGAAATCGACAAATAGATGGTGTGTGTCGATCTGCATTTCTTGGGTCTTCTCCAGGATCTGCCGCAGTGTGAAGATTTGATCGATGGTGGACTTCCCGGGCCTGAAACCACACTGATAAGGACCTATCAGTTTGTTCACAAATGGTTTCAGGCGTTCACACAAAACGGCAGAGAAGATCTTATAGGCGATGTTAAGGAGACTTATCCCTCGATAGTTGGCGCAGTCAAACGGGTCTCCTTTCTTGTGGATCGGGCAAACGATACTGAGATTCCACTCATCGGGCATGCTTTCCTCCGACCATATCTTGCAGATGAGCTGGTACATGCGCCCTACCAGATCACCTCCAGCTGCCTTAAACATTTCGGCGGTCAGACTATCTGCACCAGCAGTTTTATTAGACATTGAAATCCCAGTTCAGACAAACAAAAAATGGATAAAGGCTCCACCTCTTTCGAGTCACTGACGATGCTCAAAGAGTACAACTGAATAGAAAAAGCTTCTCAATCTCGCTTTCGGAGTCGGCATTAAACCGTAGGCCCCTCCACTTGCGAAGGAACTATAGCACGCACAACACAAGTGGTTGCTAAGAAGCTAGGCTCAGCTCCACCTCGGCCTGTAGCGCCGCCAATATTATTATTAAAGTTCCACACTATAAATTCCGCCAACCGCAAATGGCCAAAAGCTACTACGTACCAAGAAAATCTGTACAAAGCAAATCTAGTCCTCTCCTAACCAGAAATGCTTACTCTGCTTGAACAGAATTAGTAGATCAGCCATAAGGGTCTTGACAGGTGTCGTCATGGAAAACAGCACCACTGACAGACGCGCCAACAAATTGCGTCTTCATGCCAACGATTCCCGTCGTAACTGTTGAGATACAAAAAAGGAAGAAACAATTTTCCACCTTTTCCGCTCATACAGGGCCTATCTCTCCGCAGAAATATCTATCTGAGACATTAATCTGATGGGTGTTTATGTTATTTAACAAGTTATTTAATAAATTAATTGCTTCATTACTAGCTTCGAGGAGTTTAATCAGTACTTGGGGAAAGCTTGACCTGCGTGGTATCACACTGAGCCTAACATAGCCTAAGTGCAGGTGTATTCATTCACAGCCTGCCAATAGAACCTATCCTAATCTTGATATCGCTCAAGACCTTGATATTGTCTCAAGTGCTAAGTAATTTATAAGTATATTAAAACATACATATGTATCTGAAAGCGTGGGCGCCTTGGCGTAGTGGATATGTGCGTCGACTCAACTGGAGGAAACGATAGGAAATCTTAAAGCAACTAGGGGAAACTGCTAGAGTTATCTTCCATCGTCTCCATAATTTCTGGAAAAAGAGTATGATTATGTGTACGAACGACATCAATGTTAATCTTTTCCTCGAATAGTCTGAACCGTTTGCGGAAAGAATGAATAAAAGCGGAGAGATAACGGTGAATTGGTGTGTAGACGTTGCGTAAATCATCAGAAGAGGGCAAAGCTGATGAAACTTTCAATCATTCGATTCGAGAAACCAAATCCTTGAGGAAGAGTCCAAGCAACCGTGGACATCAACGAGCTTGGTCTGCATGTTTTTGTATTCCCAACAAGAATTACTCCCAAGACGAAAATCGTGACTCGAGAAAAAGGAAGTAAATTATATCATTGCTGCTTATCTAAGAAATAAGCGCCTTCAAAACATCACGAGCTAAAGCAACTTAAAGGAATGAAAGTTCAACAGTCGCTCGTGAGTGGAGAATGGAATTCAAAAATTCCACTGAAAGATTGAGTTGATAATCAATAAATTATTAGTAGAATTTTCCTATCTATTTGCCGTTCTACCCAAAGACATTTTGTGCGAGAAACGAAAATAACTGCATGTATCGCATACTCGTTTCTAAGAAATTACAATCATTAAACTGGGCGAAATAGTGTCTAAAAATAAAGACTACGACAACTTAAGGGAATCCCTCCGTACAACTGTTTACAATTAATAAAAAAAAGAACGCAATGGAAAAATCTTTAAAAAATACGGTCTAATCAGAGGTGTGAATTGAATGCAAAATGTTTAGCTTAATTTGTGAGCATTTGGTATTATTTTAAATTTAATTGGAATCCCCATGACTTTTGCAATATTTTTTTTATTTCTCTGAAGCGACATCGGAGAATCTTCGACCCTGAAACTGTGCGACAAGGCGACAGATCAAAACTTGAGGTAGTGTACACAAGTGGAAAGTGACCTCAACTTCAACTGACTTGGTTGGCCACAGCTAGCAAAGGATCGTGCTGGTTGGATGAGGCTTCTTGGTTGAGGCCCAGGTCCAATGCGGATTATAGCGCGACGAGACGAAGCTGCATACGAGTACGACTGGATGGCGCTAAGTTAGAGGGGTCCCAGGTTCGAATCCCAGTGAAAGCAAAGTTCATACGTTTTTATTCGGTTTTTCAAACCTGGTCCAATCACCATTTGCCGTTAGAATCAAATTAACGGCACTATCACTGGAGCGGTCGATCAGTGGCAGTAGTATGACTGTGGGTATCACTGGTGTGCTACGGGCTACGGGTGGCGACTAAGCCTTTTATAGACAACTCTTGTTTTATAGTGTTGCAACAACACATGGTAAACCTCTCTAGAGGTGCTCTAGAGGCAGGTGTGGTTTTATTACAGCAGCATAGGGGCCATGTAATGGCAAAGGAAATGTTTCAAAGTTTCGCTGACAGCTGACTCCAGTTCAGTTCCTGTACATATCAGTGGAGAATGGTAGTCCACTATACAGTGCCCCGGGATGATACCAACCAGCGTGCTGAACTCTTGAATGTTACATTTAGGCGAGAAGATCTTGGTTATAAGGTCGAAATGATTCCAGTTTCATAAAAATTTGCAGAATTGAAGCTGCCATGTACAGGGCAGGCCATCTAGTGTTTTTTTTTAAATCATAGGTTATTTTTACATTGACAGCTGTTTCCCGCTCGAAATCTTGACAAAAAGTTAGTATCATACCTCCGCGGAACGAAATGAGCCGCTTTACACTTGAACAACGTTGGGATATATTAAAAACTTATTGGGCTTTAGAGCAGCTTGAATTGAACAATGATTTTGGGCGAAAAATCATTTTTTCGGACGAGGCACATTTCCATCTCGGCGGCTACGTTAACAAACAAAATTGCCGCATTCCGGGTGGAGCTCGGAAAACCCTCACGTTATTGTTGAGAAGTCAATGCATCCACAGAGAGTGACAGTTTGATGCGGATTGTTGAGTGGTGGCATCATTGGCCCATTTTCTTCGAAGATGTGGCCGGTAACAACGTTTCGGTCAACGGTGGGCGTTACAGAGGCATGTAAACCAACTTTTTTTTACTGAAATTTAAGATATGGATTTGGACGACCTCTTGTTCGCTATGCCACACATTTACTTTTTGCAGATGACTTAGTCATCACATCCTCCCAGATGGAACTTCAGCGGGCGCTAGATAGTTTTATGACCGTATGTGCCGATGCTGGGATGAAGGTTAACGTGGACAAACCCGAGGTTATGGTTATTTCCAGAACGCCTGTTCAATGCACTCTACATGTGAGTGGAATCCCATTGAAACAGGTGGAGAAGTTTAAGTATCTCGGAGTCTTCTTCACGAGTGCTGGGACGAATAATGCTGAGCATACCTGTAAGATTGGTCAAGCTGGGTCAATTTTGAAATGGCTTGATCGATCTGTAATTAAGAAGGCCGAGCTTGGTGTCAAAGCCAAGTTAGCAGTATCTGTTCCAACTCTCACCTATGGTCATAGAATTTGGGTATATATAGAATAAGATCGCGAATACAAGCGAGAGAGGAGATTTCTTCGTGCTGTTGTGGAAATTACCCGCCGGGATAGGGTGAGAAACACAGAAGTGCGCGAAGAACTCAACGATGCTTCTTCGAACGGAAAGGGCTGTACTTCAATGGTTTGGTCCCGTGGCATGAATGTCTCCATCATCAGGACTTCTGATGCGTGCATTGAGTGCGATTCCATCAGGTAGGCGACCGCTTGGCAGACCCAGGACGAAATGGTTGGACCAAGTCCAAACACTCTCCTGGTTGCGCTTGGGCATAGCTCCTGATGAGTTAGAGTCGATGGCAAAGGATCTAGTGGCGTGGAGATCTTTCGTGCATGCACTGCCCCCGCTACCCCATTTAGTGGGTCACTGAAGATGAGATGAGATCCTAGAAACGTAATGCTTCGCTTTTTTGCACCGTTGCGCGACACAATCGGATCCCGAAAGAATCCAAACCAATGAATCTAAACCGTGCAGTTTAACCATATGAACTGTTGGACCAAATTGCGAAGGGTTGGTCTTATGATAGACCTTCAGTCCTTTGATTAGATATTTAGTACAGACAAAATCGCATACAACGGCATATCGCTCATATTTGCCGATTTTTCCCAGTTTTTTAAATAAAATATGTTAGACTTCGCTGGCCCAAACCTGCAATGATATTGACCAATCGGACTGTCCATGTAGGGCTTCAGGTGCTTACATGAGACGGCAGCAAAGATTTGATATGAGACATTCAGGAGACTAATCCCTCTGTTGTTGGCACAGTTTAGGGAATCGCCGTTCTTTATCTGCTACCTTCGAGCTATCGGTTAAAGCTACCTATTGCTTATAACGACCAAATTCTTCAGTCCCTTGAAGGTCATTATAACCGATTTTGACTGTACGTCCATCTTATTTTCTTTTCAATTTGTTTCATAAAATATTTCTGTATACCTTCAGGTAAACCTCTCTAGAGGTGCTCTAGAGGCAGGTGTGGTTTTATTACAGCAGCATAGGGGCCATGTAATGGCAAAGGAAATGTTTCAAAGTTTCGCTGACAGCTGACTCCAGTTCAGTTCCTGTACATATCAGTGGAGAATGGTAGTCCACTATACAGTGCCCCGGGATGATACCAACCAGCGTGCTGAACTCTTGAATGTTACATTTAGGCGAGAAGATCTTGGTTATAAGGTCGAAATGATTCCAGTTTCATAAAAATTTGCAGAATTGAAGCTGCCATGTACAGGGCAGGCCATCTAGTGTTTTTTTTTAAATCATAGGTTATTTTTACATTGACAGCTGTTTCCCGCTCGAAATCTTGACAAAAAGTTAGTATCATACCTCCGCGGAACGAAATGAGCCGCTTTACACTTGAACAACGTTGGGATATATTAAAAACTTATTGGGCTTTAGAGCAGCTTGAATTGAACAATGATTTTGGGCGAAAAATCATTTTTTCGGACGAGGCACATTTCCATCTCGGCGGCTACGTTAACAAACAAAATTGCCGCATTCCGGGTGGAGCTCGGAAAACCCTCACGTTATTGTTGAGAAGTCAATGCATCCACAGAGAGTGACAGTTTGGTGCGGATTGTTGAGTGGTGGCATCATTGGCCCATTTTCTTCGAAGATGTGGCCGGTAACAACGTTTCGGTCAACGGTGGGCGTTACAGAGGCATGTAAACCAACTTTTTTTTACTGAAATTTAAGATATGGATTTGGACGACCTCTTGTTCGCTATGCCACACATTTACTTTTTGCAGATGACTTAGTCATCACATCCTCCCAGATGGAACTTCAGCGGGCGCTAGATAGTTTTATGACCGTATGTGCCGATGCTGGGATGAAGGTTAACGTGGACAAACCCGAGGTTATGGTTATTTCCAGAACGCCTGTTCAATGCACTCTACATGTGAGTGGAATCCCATTGAAACAGGTGGAGAAGTTTAAGTATCTCGGAGTCTTCTTCACGAGTGATGGGACGAATAATGCTGAGCATACCTGTAAGATTGGTCAAGCTGGGTCAATTTTGAAATGGCTTGATCGATCTGTAATTAAGAAGGCCGAGCTTGGTGTCAAAGCCAAGTTAGCAGTATCTGTTCCAACTCTCACCTATGGTCATAGAATTTGGGTATATATAGAATAAGATCGCGAATACAAGCGAGAGAGGAGATTTCTTCGTGCTGTTGTGGAAATTACCCGCCGGGATAGGGTGAGAAACACAGAAGTGCGCGAAGAACTCAACGATGCTTCTTCGAACGGAAAGGGCTGTACTTCAATGGTTTGGTCCCGTGGCATGAATGTCTCCATCATCAGGACTTCTGATGCGTGCATTGAGTGCGATTCCATCAGGTAGGCGACCGCTTGGCAGACCCAGGACGAAATGGTTGGACCAAGTCCAAACACTCTCCTGGTTGCGCTTGGGCATAGCTCCTGATGAGTTAGAGTCGATGGCAAAGGATCTAGTGGCGTGGAGATCTTTCGTGCATGCACTGCCCCCGCTACCCCATTTAGTGGGTCACTGAAGATGAGATGAGATCCTAGAAACGTAATGCTTCGCTTTTTTGCACCGTTGCGCGACACAATCGGATCCCGAAAGAATCCAAACCAATGAATCTAAACCGTGCAGTTTAACCATATGAACTGTTGGACCAAATTGCGAAGGGTTGGTCTTATGATAGACCTTCAGTCCTTTGATTAGATATTTAGTACAGACAAAATCGCATACAACGGCATATCGCTCATATTTGCCGATTTTTCCCAGTTTTTTAAATAAAATATGTTAGACTTCGCTGGCCCAAACCTGCAATGATATTGACCAATCGGACTGTCCATGTAGGGCTTCAGGTGCTTACATGAGACGGCAGCAAAGATTTGATATGAGACATTCAGGAGACTAATCCCTCTGTTGTTGGCACAGTTTAGGGAATCGCCGTTCTTTATCTGCTACCTTCGAGCTATCGGTTAAAGCTACCTATTGCTTATAACGACCAAATTCTTCAGTCCCTTGAAGGTCATTATAACCGATTTTGACTGTACGTCCATCTTATTTTCTTTTCAATTTGTTTCATAAAATATTTCTGTATACCTTCATAAAGGTCTTCTTGGCAAACTTTGGGGATTTCAATTCGTTGAAGCACCGTACCAAGAGTTATTCTGAGAGAGAGCGAGAGAGAGAGAGCCAAGAGAATAACTCTTGCCAACAGCTGTTTCTATGGGCTCAAAAGGCAATTGAGTAGTAGGGCTCTCTCTCGGAAGACCAAGTTGACTTTATACAAGACCTTGATCATCCCAGTCCTGCTGAACGGCGCAGAGGCATGGACAATATCCCAAGCGGATGAACAGTCTTTTGGTCTTTTCGAGAGAAAAGTTCTGCCCGCGATCTTTGGTCATGTTTGCGTTGATGGCATTTGGAGGAGAAGGTTCAACCACGAACTGAATGGGCTGTACAGCGACATGAGTCTAGCCAGGCGTCTACGGATCCAACGCCTAAGATGGCTAGGCCATGTAGAGTATGTGGACAACTTAGCTCCGGCCCGAAGAGTCTTCGACTCTGAGCCTGTGGGACAACGCAACAGAGGACGTCCACGAACAAGGTGGCGCACACAAGTCGAGGGGAACCTCGGCCGGATTGGTGTGCGAAACTGGACACAGGTGGCGAAAGATCGTGCTGATTGGAGAGGCATGTTGAGTGAGGCCCAGGTCCACCTCGGACTGTAGCGCCCTAAGAAGAAGAAACGCCGCACCGTCTTGGACTGTGGACCAATAGTCACATTGTTTTCCCTAACAGAGAGAGAGAGCAATGCACGCTCATATTTCAGCGTCGATTCTCAAAACGATTGTATTTAGGCACAAAATGCATTCAATCTCTGCAAATGACAACGCTCTGGACCAAGATTCGTTCAGGATCAAAGGCCCAATTCCAGGAAAACATCAAACGAAGAAACCAACATCCCAAAAGAGAAATGAGAACGCGATCAAAATTTTAATTCATATGCTGTATATTGTTTAGATTTCTTTCTTTTTTTTATACAAAAATACTGTTCTACATTTATTTTGTTAATATATAATATATATATGTATATAAAATAGTCATCCTATACATTAAAAAAGTTCCTCATAATTGACAGATACATATTTACTCATTAATTTCCTCTTTTGATTGATTTAGTATCACAAAATTCTGAATTTTCTTTAGATCTGATAGTTTCATAATAAATTTTCTTAGTTAACAATAACAATCTTCAATATAAAGCTATTTACTATAATTATGTGTGTGGTGTGTGTTTTTAGTTTCTTTCTTTGAAAGTCCAATTCTCCGCACTCGAGTCTCATGTTCATATGTATGCTTAAAGGAAGAAGTGTGTAAGACAAACGATTTTTCTTTTTTAACTTTAAAACTACGTTAGAAATAATTTATGGCAATTTATTTTTATACGTGTATTTTTGTTGTTTTTGTTTGAATAAAGCCTCAATGATACATGTATTCAATAATTTGTTATCGATTCGATATACATACGTTCTGGTGTGTAGAGTTAATTGTAATTATTTGATCCGCAAAAACAATTGTGATATGGTATGGTTAATATTAAACTTAACATTACATTACATTACATTACATTACGTGTACATAATTATTTGTCATAACAGTTAAAGTATTGCTATCCGTACTTATATACAAACGAAACAAAAAGAAACCTAATAAGGCCGATGGTTGCAATCGATTTCCAATCGATGTACAAAGATAATGATATGATTAGACGTAGAGAGCGATGCTCTGACGGATGCCGGACTCTTGGTCCAGCCATCTTTGCACGTGGTTGATGGTGGCAGGCGGAAGGGGGATGCATCCGTCACCGATGAATGGGCGATTTGTTGCTGTGGATATCAGGTGCTTGGCGGGGAGGTCACCGTGGATGTTGTGCACTTTGAGGTCAAAGCTGTAGGTGGTTGGGGGTGCATTGGTATAATGGTGGTCTCCGCCGGTTGATGAAGCTGAATCGGAGTAGATTGACGATGATGACTCATAGCCAGATACGGGTGATCCCTTGGGGCAGCGGAAACTAGCTGCTGTGACTGTTGCACTGTTTGGTTGAAAATTAGGACTCCCGGCTGGAAATGGATATGCGGCGTCGGCGGGGGGTGATTGAAAATTACTGCCCCTACTGCTGCACTGACGACTGTCATGGCTTATCGGTGGCGATAGGCAAGCGGTGTGATGGCTCCAGATGATGGGTTCTTTTTGTTTGCAAATCTTGCTAGCAGAGTCATTATCACCGTCCGTAGATTTGTTATCGTCGTCGAGCAGATATGGTTTGAAGAGTTTGAAAGTTTTGGCTGGTTCTTGAGGTTTTTCTGTCTCCTTCTCGTCAACTTCATCGGATGAGAGTTTAGTTTGTTTCTCTGCGGACACGGTTTCTGGTTCAGTTGCAGTGGGCATGATGACTTTTCGTTTTCTTAAAGTCAAATCGACCACGGATGAGGATTCTGAGAAATCTGAGTCGACAACATTTAAATGAGATTCTTCATTATCGTCATCTTGTTCGGTTTCCTTTGGTGATGATGATTCGCGCTTGGGAGTCGCCACTTCATATGTGCTGTTATTGGCGCTTCGGTCCCTCTTGAATTCATTATTATTCTCACTGAATGAGAGCGCGTATCCAATCCGCTTCGTTCCCAATGACAAATCGATTGGCGCTATCATCGCCGCCGCGGCCGCCGCCGGATGCATATGCAGAGGCATGTAGTAGGGGAAGCCTTCGAATGCACTGTGCAGTTGTGTCCTGCTATGAACGTACTCATTTTCATTCATATAACGATTTTCTTCCAGCAATGCTGTCGCCGTCTGATAGTCACGTAACTCGCCGATTCGATTTTCTTCCGCTTGAGCTAGAGAGAGCGCAACACCGGGGGTTGTTGCCGAAGTGTCTGTGCATGAGAGAGCAACAGCTGGCATTGGTGCCGGGGGTGAGGAGGCTGTCGACGACGACGACGACGACGAAGACGACGATGAAGAAGTAGGTAAAACAGGCAGACTTGCTGACGGCATGAACGGACGTCGCTCACTTGATTGCTGAGACTGTGCTTGTGGTGGTGGCGGTGGCGGCTGTGCCATTTGATTGTATGGGTGATGGTGATGATGATGATGATGGTGGTGGTGTTGCTGTTGCTGCTGCTGCTGCGACTCCATGTGGAGGTGGTGGTAATGGCTTTTCAAATTGGCTGCGTGCAAGTGTGTATGCGGATGTGGTGTAATTATTGATACTGGCACTGGCACACTTGTCAACAGAGCAGGTGGTGTGTGAATACCCACACTGTCATGTAAATGATATGGTGTGTGTAGCATTGATTGTGGTGGTGGTATTGATGACCCCCCAATCACCACTGGTCCTCCCTTGGTACATTGCAACGCCGATGGAGACACCGTCGACTTAGTTAGAATTTGAGGATGGAGGATTGGCGATGTAGGTGCGTGTAGGCTTTTCACTGTGGTCGACAAATATGATGTAGACGCGGGCGACGACGATGATAATGGTACCACTGCACCTACATCTCCTACATTTGCTCCGGCTGCCGTCAACACCCCTTGGGTTGCTTTTGATGTTGGAATCGTCGGTATGGAAGTCAGAGCGACGCTATGTCTGGTTGTGTCCAAGGACAGCCGATTATTAATGGCTTTATATTGTTGATGATTATGGTGGGCATGATGATTATTATTTGTGTGTATTGACGAAGACGCCGATGATGGCAGCGTTGACGTTGTTACAATTGGCATTTGATGCGAGATATTATGAAACTGATGTTTCACATTATTTGCACTGATATTGGCCACTGACGAGCGTAAATTCGATTCACATTGCAGCCACTTTTGTATTTGACGACGATGAATATTATATTTCCTGGCTGTTGCCCTTTGATTACCTTTACAATCGCTATCGTTGCGATATGACTCGAGTACTTGCAATTTAAATTGCGGTGTGAAAATTCGTCTCGAACCCATTTTTGCACTCACTGAGTTTGATGCTACTTGTCCTCCTGCTCCTACGGCTGGCACTTGAGAATTACTACTAATTGATTTCGTAACCATTGATGATGTTAATGTCGATGATGATGATGATGATGAGGATAATGACGTTTGTGACTGTCTCACTGATTGTTCACAAAAATCTGATTCACGTTTGATCTTCGCAAATGGCGCTAATGTTATCGATGGCAGCAAATCACTTGTCGTTGTCGCTGTTTGTTCTCCTAACGATGATACTACTGTTGTCACTGATACTGTCACTGACTTGTTGCTACTGCTATTGCAATTGTTGTATATGTTGTTATTGTTCACGTTACTGCCACTACTGCTGCTGCTACTACTTGTGGTGTTAACTAATTTGCTTTCATTATCACTTTTCATTGTCATTGAACTGGATTCGTTTGTCATACTTCCACTTTGAATATATAAGTATTTAACGTTTACAAATTACAAAATTGTATGTGTTTTGTACATTAAGAATATGTATTGTAGATTATTGCAATTTGAATTCTTTGATGCTTTTATTATATCGTTTATTGGCTATTTTTAGGCACTTGAGTTTCCACCAAACGTAAAAAAAACACACACATCACACTGGGGATCAAACCCGTCGCACATTTGTTGTTGCTGCCGTTAAAGAAAGACTGTCTGTGGCACACACGGTTAGTTATTGGATATAATTAACGCAATTTTTTTTTATTTCAAACTATGTATATTTTCTTCTTCTTCAATGGAAATAAAATGTATCTTTTTCTCACTCAAATAAAATATCCGTTTTAAAGAATATCCAACACAGAAAAAAAGAGAAATAATTATAGTATAATTCAAACACAGAAAAAAAATAGAAGACAGTTCGCACTGAACACTGTGAACGGAGCAAATCAATAAATCGAACTGAAATCAAAAAAGTCTACTGGTGGTTCTAACGCTCGTTCTAATTTGGGAGAGCTGTTCTTCTTGCCGTTGTGACACCTTTCCAACTAACTTAGAATTAATAACAACGAATAATAATATAATGGGTTTGATGGTGCTTCGATTGCTACGAAAAACACGCTTTGCCTCTCCCTTTCATCGCTGACTACTAAATACTGAACAGTTGAGCGGATTGTATCTCAACGAACACCGAATGAAACCCCAGAGACTGAGTGTCGTCGTCGTCGTCGTCGGCTGCTCAACGGCTGTGCGTGTAGTGGTGGTGAACACATGCAGCACAAACTTTGATATAGATTGGCTGTGTAGCTCATGAATACACCCGCAAACACACACCCTCAGTTTTTGATGTGGATGAGAATGATAATTCGGTTTGGTATAGAGGCGGCAGTCGACTTCGCCGTCAGACACACACACACACAGATACCTAACGTGGATCCTTTTTGTTCTTCTCTTCACAGATACTTTCTGTTACTTTTGCCTCCTCCGTCGATGGCTGCCACAGAACAGTAACTTGTTCTGTTGGCATTCTTACAGCAAGTAGTGGTGTGAGAGATCACATTACGCACACTAAAGCAATCAAAAATCACACAGATACTCAATACACTTGTGCGAGCAGCGAGAGAGCGAGAGAGAATTTTGACGAGAATTCTTTGAGTTGTTTTTTTTGTGTAGTTGTTGCTTTTTGTATTTTTACTTCTGTTCTTGTTCCGTATCGGAATGTCAACGGGGTGCAAGGAGTGTGTAGGGTGGATTGCCTGGTGTCGGGATTTTTTCTTTCCACTGCACATGCAGTGCACTGCATATATATGTACGTTTGAGTCACACAACCACTTTACCAATACGAATAAGCTGGTGTGTGCCTTTGAAAGTCACAAAAAAATATACAAAAACCTGACGCATACACACCGAACCGATGGCATTTTTCTACTCAGTCACGCCTACGGTATTGATATTCGTTCGGTTGCCTTTTGACTGAGAAAGAAAACCCAAGATAAGTATAAAAACAAAAAAAAACAAAAAACGAATAAAACAAGTTTAGATTTATTTCACCGCGTTGTCACATTTCAGGCATTCCGGATTTATTGAGATCCACAGATAGTCTATCTGGAAATCAGCTTCTGTGGCGATAAGACTTCACAATTAGCTCTCAACTCTCAACCCATATCTAGAGTGTGATATCAACAATGAACTTACACTCGATGTGGCCCACAAAGACCCCAATCAATGCTCTCCAATTTCAGTTTGATGTTGTTCACTTTTTCTTTTCCTCCTCCGTCTGGTCGTGAAGTGCGGCAACCTCGCACCGATCAGGGCAGACAGAATGTCGCCAGTTTGTGCGCTTGTACCAGACACCACGTCGCAATTATGTATGTGCCTTCATATCTAAAATTTCAAAGAAAGCAGAAAACGAACATATAAATGCATTTGTAGACTACAGAAAAACGAGTAGAGAGAAGGAAAAAAAAAACGCCAACAACAACAAAAACACAACGAATTTCAAAAGAAATTAAAAAATACAAAAAGGAAGACCCAACGGAGAAGGAAGCAACAAAAAAATATATAGTATATGTATAAAACAACGTGCGTGTGGAGACGAGAGTATTGTAATTGAATGGAAAACACTTCATTTTGGATTTTTCTTCAATTTAATCGAGACATGTACACGAGGTGGAATAGGAAAAGGTTTACACTTGGTTCGTCGTGATTCTAGGTTCAATCTCTGCTTTGTCTTGACGGTTTTGTTACGTAATGGTACACGGCCCTGCTGAGGTGCGATGATGTTCACTCGTATGTCTCGTTGACCGTGGATGACATTGAAATGATGTAAAATTAAAGGTTTTTCTTATTTGATACAGCAGATACCGGGATTGGCTAATAAGGGTTTGGAGGAATTGCATTTTGCCGAATCTCTGCCGCATTCTACTTTGGGTTGTTCTCAGACTGATCAGATAGTTTGCCGAAAAGTCGAAATCTTTCTTAAGGCTTGGAAAATCATACAATTACTTAAAATCAACGTCAGTGGACGTAGCTTTATTTTAGCGGTTTTTGTTGAAGTTGAGAATCAACAGTCAATTTGACGCCGACATTTGAAAGGTTATGTGCCACAGAAACTATAAATAACATAAAAAAATTTACCGTATAATCTCGACCACAGAAGCATTCCCCTGATAGTGGTCACTTGAATTTTTCTCAAGATTAATCCTTATGTTTAGTGATGAATCAATATTTGCATGCATTCGTCTTTATGTACATCCGCACATATGAAACAGAATCCATTCATATTCTACTGTTATAACTATTGAACATTCTCTCTAAATGACTTCAAGGCCTTTTCATGCAAATTATCAGCACGTCAAGGTTGCCGCTAGATGATTGTGCGAGAAATACATATATGGGCATTAGTCAGAAGTTTTAGAAGTTTTTTAATTTCACGGCTCGTGGACTCAATTCAGAATTCGGGTGGAGAGTAGTTTTGAATTTTGTAAGTGTGACCGAGTGGTTTATATGAGTCTGGAATTTTTAGAGACGTCACAGAAGTCTTTTTGAGTGACCATACGGAGGTTAATAATTTCCCCACAGATCCTCCAATATTCAGACATGCAAAGGCCTTCGGATATTTTATTCTGTTTAAAACTTTTAGGATAGGCTCCGTTACAACCTAAAATGTTGCATATAAAGTGGACCCCGTCAAGTTAGACACTTGTGAAGTTGGGCTAAATATTTCTGCGCGAAGTCTGTCTATTTATCGTGGAAGTTTAACGAAAAATTTCCTATTTTTATCATTTCATGTATGGGAAAAACTGCGAAAGTTGGCCACAACCAATGCTAACCGGTACATTTCGACGCATTACAGTCGAATCCGCTTAAATGCAACACCAAAATTGTTTTAGTTAAGCAGAGTTTTCAGCTAACAGAACTTCAGATAACTGTAACTAGTTTAATAATAATAATAATAATAATGGCGGCGCTACACTCCGAGGTGGACCTGGGCCTAGCTTCTCAGCAACCACTCGTGTTGTGCGTGCTATTGTTCTTTCACGAGTGGAGGGGACCCATAGTTTAATGCCGACTCCGAACGGCGAGATTGAGAAGCTTTTTATAGACAGTTATACTCTTTGAGCATTGTCAGTGACTCGAAAGAGGTGGAGCCGTGAAAAAATGTTTGATGTTTTTTTCGAGATTCGAACCGACGACCTCGAGCGTAGGAGTCGACGCACCTACCCACTACGCCACGGCGCCCACTGTAACTAGTTTAGCCGTATACAATTTCTTGTTTCAGTTAACCGATTTTTTTCAACGAAGTGCTGTTCAACAGAGTTGGCTTCATATAGAGTAGAATCTCTGAAAAATGAACATACAGGGTGGGTCAAATATAAGTTTCTTTTTAAAAATGCAATAAAATTAAGAGAATTAAATTTTTTTCATGTATTATGGCTTTATTAGTAAGAAAAAAAATTTCCCATTAATTACGAAATACAACGTCGTTCATGTGGCTGCCTCAACTGGCCTCGGCTGCCCCAATTTTCCAAGACCTTGTTGATTGTTTCGGGCTGTAGCTCACGGATTGCTTGGATGATATTAGCCTTAACTGCTTGAATCGTATCCGGATTGTTGGCCTAACATCGGTCCTTTGCGGTTCCCCACAAAAAAAGTCCAACGGGGTCAAATCCCAGCTCCGAGGCGGCCAATTGACATCGCCAAGACGGCTGATAACATGATTTGGGAATTTGGTGAGCAAAAGATCGATTGTGGCATGGGCTGTGTAGCATAGCGCGCATGAACCAGATGTCGTCCAAACCCATGTCGTCAATTTCATAAAAAAAAGTCGGTCTACATGGCTCTGTAACGCCCACCGTTGATCGAAATGTTGTTCCCAGCCTCATTTTCGAAGAAAAATTGTCCCATGATGCCACCACTCCACAATCCGCACCAAACTGTCACTCTCTTTGGATGCATAGGCTTCTCGAGAATAACGTGCGGGTTCTGAGCCGAGCCCCAGATGCGAAAATTTTGTTTTTAACGTAGCCGACGAGATGGAAATGCGCCTCGTCAGAAAAGATGATTTTTCGCCAAAAATCGTTGTCCAATTCAAGCTGCTCTAAGGCGCAAACAGTGAAACGATAACGAAATGGATGGTCGCGCGCCTTTAATTGCTAAGTCAATTGGACCTTGTAAGCGAATAATTCGAGATCTTTCTGCAAAATTCTCCTCAGAATAGCGCGTGAAATGTTGAGCTGTTAAGATCGATTTCGATGGCGAGTTGATGTTCGTGAATTGAGTCTCACACTCTCGGCCACAGCAGCCACTTTCTCATCTGTGCGCACCGTACGACGATGGGGACCCTGAGCGTTGTCCTCTAGCATACCAGTCTCACAAACTTTTTGCACAAACTTGCGTACTACAGTTGCGATGGGTGCAAAAGCAAAAGAGGGAGAATAAGTGTTTAGTAGAGTATAGTTCTTTGGGTCAGAAGTCTTGATTCAAATCTTTTGAGCAAATAAAAAGTAGCAGCAATCGCCAAGGACTATTCTACATTCCTGCTCTTCCCTCGCCGCTATACAAAGTTGACTTTTGCACTAATGGAAATAAGCTGTTTAACTATGAGTACCTCAAAAGTATAGCTGTCATTTGTGATGTTTTATCCCGAATGGTGAGCAAATGATCGATTTTTGTGTCACAGATTCGACTCTGTCTTCTCCTCATTTATTTTAAGATTTGCTCGTCTCGCTTGTTCTTACATTTTCGTGAAACCTCCTGTAACGACAAGGGGAATGCACTGGTGTCAATAATCTCAACTTAGTGCCTTCCATGATAAGAACTGAGGGCACACAATTTATTCCACCACTAAATTCAAGAAATTGAATGACAGCACAATTTTTCACCATATTCTGTTAATAATAAGGTAGATCTTCGACTCTGAACCAGTGGGATAACGCAACAAAGGTCGTCCACGTCTAAGGTGGAGCGCCCAAGTGGAGAGGGACGTCAACCAATTTGACGTGCCCAATTTGCGACAGCTACCAAAATATCGTGGTAGCTAGAGAGACTTTTTGGTTGATGGTCAGGTTCACACCGAATTTTAGCGTCATAAGAAGATGTACGGTTAAATTTAAAGTTTCATCCCTAGTGTCCATTCGTTTATTTTTAACGGAGACCCAAAACTGATAAATCGCAAGAAAAAACTGTTAAGAGTTCCTTTTTCTTGTTGTAGGGTAATGTAGTTAAGAACATAACCAATACTTGTGTTTGAGAGTATAATGTTGCAAATGTCAAATCGGAGGTTACATGCAGGCCCGGCAATTGCGTAAAATGTTGTTCCACCACCCAGCTCCAGAGCTATCTAAATCATCCAATCCAAAAACCAGTAAAACCTTACTTACGCTTCGGCGGCTTCAGCGGCACGAAATCGCTCAACAAGTGTCTCAACAAGGGCCCTATTCAAAGTCTGAGAGTGTAAGAGGCCGACAGTAATCCATTCCGTATCCGTAAGAAAAATTATAAACCCATTAAATCCCCTTAGTTTTAAAACATCGATTCATCATGTACTTACTATTTACTTAGAGGTCTATAACTATAATGGCCCTTCATAAACTTAAGAAAACTGAAGAAACCGAGCGAACCGTGTGAACCGAACGCATTCACAAAAATTATATACTGTGACCATAGTAACCGATTCGTCTAGTTTCGTTAAGTTCGTTTACTTTTGCCTATTTATGCGAGAATCCTCCTTAAGCCTCTATAAGCAACTATGGTTACTTTGAAATTTGACGATGATTCTGATTACTTTTCGTTCGATTTTGACCTAAGCCTAAGTTTTTGTGCGGCTATTATAGTTCTGGAAGAAGTTTGTCAAATGATAGCTTGTCAAAAATGTGTAAATTCTTAGTTCAATTTCTGAATCACTTGCTGCTGATAAAATACCATTCGCGCAGATCCAAATTCTTGTGTTTGGCACAAAATTAAGAACGCGGCTCTCATTGAGATGTCATGGCATGATTAAGTACCAAGAATTGGAAGTCTGACCCCCTCAAAGTGCCTATCAATTAATCAATAACACCAAACGCTTCATTCAAAGAATTCGGGTGTGGAGATATCTCAATCTATCGAGTGCTAAAAGTCATTAATCCACGTACATATATATTCAAATGCATAAGGCTATTCGCTCAACCGCAAAAGTAGAAGAATCAGCGTCTACCCCTTTGAATCAATTCTACACACAAGTAAATATTTAATTGTATGGGAAAAAAGGTGAAAAGGAATTAATTGCGACCAAACAGTGTGTACAAACGGTAGTAAATCAATAAAGTTTTATTCTCTCAATTTGCGGTTCATAAACTCAGTGAAAATGTCTTTAGTCGGACGCGACGGCGTGTCTACCTGTTTTCGCGAAAATCCCATTTCAATATTTTGAGCACCCTAATCCCTCAGAGGTCATATAACAGAAGGTGTCCTGGGAAAACCCATAAACAAATTTACGTTTTATTGCTCGGAAGTTATTGAACTGTTTAGTGTACCTGTGAATACCTGTTGCCAGTCGAATGTGTTATTTCTGCTGATTCATAAACTACTCGTAGGTACTGCTTCCCGCCCAGACAGCATGTCGACACCGTCGACACTGGCCCGAGTAAATGAGTGTGTATGCGGGTACATATGGACACATCTAGTCGCCTGATGTTTGCATAATGAAGAGTAGCTAGGACCGATACAAAAACAAATTGATTAGTGCCTAGTTTTGCGATTTGGGTGTTAATATTTTCGCAGTTAAATAAAAAATAAATAGCCGGAGAAAGGTTGCTTGTAATATAGTTCGCCTTTAGCCGCGTTTTGTGGCTTATGTACATTTCGATTGGCGGATTGTACTGGTTTTTGGTAGGTTTCTGCTGGCCAAGCGATTGTGGTATGCTAAGTGGGTTTGGTTTTTCTTTGTTCTACTCGCAAATGAATTCAGATTTGGGGATAAGAGTGCGTTCACATTGATGAATCGATGTTCTAAAACTAAGGGGATTTAATTGGTTTATAATTTGTCTTAGGGATGACGGAATGGATTACTGTCGGCCTCTTACACTCTCAAACTTTGAATAGGGCCTTTGTTGAGACACTTGGTGGGCGATTTCGTGCCGCTGAAGCGTAAGGTTCTACTGGTTTTTGGATTGGATGATTTAGATAGCTCTGGGGCTGGGTGATTTAACAACATTTTACGTAATTGCCGGGCCTGCATGTAACATCCGATTTTACATGAAGCCTTTTTGTATTCTTGCCTATTTGGAAGTTCCCGGTGATATAAGCTGACATGATTTGATGCTGCCCATTTCACCCGTTTTTTTAGATTTAACTTACACTTTCTTCAGGCATTGAAATACTTCTCTTTTAAGACGATGTTTTTCTGTTTGCTTGTGCTACTTTAACACCAGTGATTAATGGATTTGATTTGTAATGTCGATTTTGCAACTTGAACGTAAGTTTGACCAAAATGACGATCACTAAAACGTAAAATCAGCTGGGAATGGACAAAAGAAAACTACTGGATAATTCGGTTATAACAACCGCTGAAATTAGACCAATTTTTCGTCGTTACAAGCGAATATCGCTATGTACGAATGAGTTTATGAGTTAATTTTTTGGCAAAAGTTGTATATAATGATAATCACTGACTCGATAGAGGTGGTGCCGTGAAAATATGTTTGATGTTTTTTTTTTCGAGATTGAACCGACGACCTCGAGCGTAGGAGTCGACCCACCTACACACTACGCCACAGCGCCCACAGTCGCTATTACCGAGGTTGATATTCGCGAATTCTATTGTACTTCGAAAGATAGCGAGCCCCGCGCCTCTTCTTGGCGTAGTAAGTAAGTCCGTCTGCGCCCGCTAAAGGAGTCTAAAAATAGGTCCTTAAACTTCCCCGTTTGGAGTCGGCATAAAATTGAAGGTCCTCCACTCGTGAGAGTTCAATAGCAAGCACAACACGAGTAGTGGCTGTCGAAGCAACAAATCCACATCCGAATAAACTCCGCCTTTGCTCATTGTAATAATCGCCGGGCAGACTTCGCAGTTTGCAGTGTCTACGGTTCTCAGACGATGAATTTTGGAAAGCTTTTCATGACAGATATGATTTCGAAGAATTAATAGTCAAGAGAGGTGGTGCTGTGAAATGAAAACCGAACCTAGTAAGTTGTGCATAGGAGTCGGGCAAATTACACTAAATCTTCCCTAGGACGAACAGCAACGTTGACAACATTTTTGTTCGTCTTAGGCTTGAGAGACGTCGAAATAAAAATTCGCATGCATCGAATATTTGGTCCGGCCTGCAAGGGAGGCGAATGGAGGAAGACATAACGGATGAACTGTACAAGGATATGAATATGATCCAAAAGGCTATCCCCAGTCGACTAAACTGGCTCGGCCGTACAGAGCAATACTACAACTGAGGATTCTACACCTAATAATAATAATAATGGTGGCGCTACAGTCCGAGGTGGACCTGGGCTAGCTATTGTTCTGTCACGAGTGGAGTGGGATTCTGCACCTAGTACTGACAAGATTCAAGAAAGTTTGCACGTCCGGAACTGGATTAGAATTTTATAATTGACTGATTAGTCGATTCTTCAACAGTTGCATGCCAGTGCTTTGTATGACTGAACTAGGAAGTCCACAAACCACTCTGACTTCCAGTATGATTCCACATACACTTCTAATTATTGTCTTGACTGATTATATGAACAAGCCCTTCGCAGATAGAAGCATTTAATCATCATCAGCAAATCGAGGTGCTTCACATGACGTCCGAGCTCTGATTAAAAATTGCGTTATCGCCTTGCTGTTGCTTCATGACAGTATGCGAGTAACAGCGGAATCATCGCCACTGTCTTTCGAATCAGGTCATCAATACGAAGTCTAAAAATACCTTCAAGATTAATAAAACAAAAGCAAAAGAAACCCCAAGTTTCTACCGCTAATCATTCCTACTAATAGTTCGATTGATTTCCCTTACAAATCCATATCTAATCAATTCGTACGCTGAGCGGCTGGTTTGCGACGTCTTCAGCTCAATTCCATCGATACACATCACACACATTCATATGACACACAATGTCGAGTGTTGTCTTTTGAAAATTGATTCCATCGAATAATTTAGTTTCGATTGGTTTGATTAAAATCGATTGCGTTGTTCGTTTGATTTGAAACTATCGATGGGAGTGGTACCGTGAAATTTGACAATGGAATTGCTAAAAATCGAATTAGAATAATTTTCTACCTTTTGACAGTGCCGGTTAACTTTTGTTTAACCAGGTCGTTTGGGCAAAATGGTAGACGGAGTTACTTGGCGAGTAGATAAATTCGATCATGATATTCGCAGATGTATAGTAATACTACCGACTTCAGCAAAGCATTTGATAAAATATCACACGATATTATTTTGTTCAAATTAAACGCTCTAGGTTTCCCACCAAGTCTCGTCAAATGGGTAAATTCTTATTTGGAAGAAGGAAAATATGAAGTTTTATTTAGATCTGTTGTCTCCAAGTCTTTTAACGCTACATCAGGTGTTCTGCAGGGTAGCCACCTGGGTCCTTTAATTTTCGTCCTTACTACGAATGATGTTGTCTACATCATCAAGAACTCTCAACTTTCTGTTTACGCCGATGATATGAAAATCTTTAATTACATCTCTTCTCCCTCCGACTCTAAACCCCTTCAACGTGATCTCAATAGATTCTCTGTTTGGTGTAAGAAAAACTTTCTCCAGTTAAATGTCAGCAAATGTCAATCTATTACATTCTCCCGAAAACGACTGCAACCGGCTAGAAATTACTTCCTATGCAATGAATTAATTCCTTCCGTCTGTTCTCTGCGTGACCTCGGTGTAATTTGCGATCGGGAGCTTAACTTCCATTCCCATATCGATAACATAATTAATAGAGCCAACTCTGCACTAGGCTTTGTTAAACTTTGGTTAAAAGAATTTTCAAACCCCTATGTCACTAAATCTCTGTATGTCACCTTCGTTAGACCTATCCTTGAATATGCCAGTCCGGTCTGGTCCCCCTACTATCTTGTTCACATCCAACGTATAGAAGCCGTCCAACGCAGATTCTTACGTTTTGCCCTTCGCGATCTCAACTGGGCTGACAGAATTAACTTGCCCCCTTATTCGGAACGCCTTAAACTTATACGTCTCGAATCTCTTGATAAGCGTCGCGAAATTGCAGACTTACTCTTCCTCCACCAACTACTTACTGGTCACACAGATTGCCCCCAGCTACTTGAACTCGTCTCCTTTAGCACCAATTCCCACTACCTAAGATCTAGTTTTCTATTCCGCGTTAGATCGCACCGTACTAATTATGGCTTAAACTCCCCTATCTCCAGAATGTTACGTTTTGCTAACATCGCTAATCGCTCATTCGACTTCCACCTCTCAAAATCATCTCTCCGAAATGGTCTTAAGACTCGCTATTCTTCCCCCTAAGTTATGTTTTAGTTGTTAAGTTTAGTTTATTAAGTTAGATTAAGTTCGCTTGTATTAAGCACAAATAAATAAATACGCTCGAAATAGTGCAATTAGTAGTAGTTCATCATGTATCAAATGTATGCACCACTTTCTTCGAAGTTTCACAGGGTGTCATAAGTCCCCAATGGTACAGAAAGTAAACTGGTTCACTGAACAGTCTTCAGTCTTCAGATTTTTTAAAACTGATCGTCATTTAGCCTGTCAAAAAACTAAATACTGAACACTTACTCGTAGTTCTCTAATTTGTTAAACAAACCTGTTATCGTTACAGTTGTTGGAGTAAAAGTACCATGAAATCGTAAAAAGCTAGGCGTCTATAAGGTCCTCAGCCCACTTCATGTATAAACAAAGGTACCATGACACAAGGCCAAATTTTAAAACTTGGCCATATTTCGCTTTATCAAAGTGTCATAAGACCAAACAAAGCAAAGTCACTTTCACAAAACTAGGGCCAATTGGTCAATTGGCTTCATGTCGCTTTCCGCTGTATATCTGATTTTGAGACATTTAAAAAGAGAAAGGGTGAACAGTGAAGGCCAAATGCTAAAATTTGGCTTTATTTCCAGGCACCGTAAAAAAACACCATGTAAAGCTGACTCCCATCAAAGTACGTCAGGGCACCCTTCATGATATAGGATTCCAGGCATTTTTTTTAGAACCACGGCCATTCGAATATTTCGAAAGACATTTTCAGGTCTCGTAATGGAATCTTGGAATCACTCTAAAAATTCACTCAGTATTTTAAATGTTTTTGGAATAACTGAAATCTAGATATATAACGTTATTTGCCAAGTTCCTTTTTTAAGAAATCATCCCTGCAGTGTACAGGACGAGACATCTAGTGTTTTTTCTTAAATCATATGTTATTTTCATACTGACAGATGTTACTCGCTCGAAACCTTGACAGAAAGTCAGTATCATACCTCTACGGAACGAAATGATTCGCTTTACGCTTAAACAACGTTGGGAAATATTGAAAATTTATTTCCAAAGTGAGTGCTGTGTAGCCCAAAAAGTGCGTTTTTTGAAAAGAAGTTTTAGCCGAAATGAAGCATCCACCGCGACTGTTGTACGCTAGTTTGTGCAAGAGATTCGTGATACTGGTATGCTACCTTGATCATCCCAGTCCTGCTGTACGGCGCAGAGGCATGGACAATATCCCAAGCGGATGAACAGTCTCATGGTCTTTTCGAGAGAAACGTTCTGCGCGCGATCTTTGGTCCTGTTTGCGTTGATGGCATTTGAAAAAGAAGATTCAACCACGAACTGTATGGGCTGTACAGCGACATGAGTCTAGCCAGGCGTCTACGGCCTAAGATGGCTAGGCCATGTAGAGCGTATGGACAACTTAGCTCCGGCCAGAAGAGTCTTCGACTCTGAGCCTGTGGGACAACGCAACAGAGGTCGTCCACGAACAAGGTGGCGCACACAAGTCGAGGGGGACCTCCAGCTTGCGAAAGATCGTGCTGGCTGGAGAGGCATGTTGAGTGAGGCCCTGGTCCACCTTGGACTGTAGCTCCCTAAGAAGAAGAAGAAGAAGAAGAAGGTATGCTAGTGGACAACACTCATGGTCCCCGTCGTCGTACGGTGCGCACAGGTCAGAATGTGGCTGCTGTGGCCGAGAGTGTGAGACTCAATTCACGAACATCAACTCGCCTCGCCATCGATCTTAACAGTTCAACATTTCACACACTGCATGAGGAGAATTCTGCACAAAGATCTCGAATTATTTGCTTTCAAAGTCCAATTGACTCAGCAATTGAAGGAGCGCGACCATCCGCTTAGTTATCGTTTCGCAGTTTGGACGTTAGAGCAGCTTGAATTGGACAACGATTTTTGGCGAAAAACCATCTTTTCTGATGAGGCACATTTTCATCTCGGCGGCTACGTTAACAAACAATATTGCCGCATCTGAGGCTCCGAAAACCCGCATGTTATTATCGCGAAGCCAATGCTTCCACAGAGACAGAGAGTGACAGTTTGGTACGGATTGAGGAGTGGTGGCATCATTGAACCATCTTTCTTTGAAAATGAAGCTGGGAACAACATTTCGATCAATGGTGGGCGTTACAGAGCCGTGTTGACCGACTTTTTTTTAAAGGAAATTGAAGACATGGATTTGGAAGACCTCTGGTTCATGCAGGATGACGGGCCATGCAACACAGCCCATGCCACAATCGATCTTTTGCGCACCAAATTCCCAAATCGTGTTATCAGCCGTCTTGGCGATGTCAATTGGCCGTCTCGGAGCTCGGATTTGACCCCGTTGGACTGTTTTTGTATGGGGAACCATGAAGGATCGATGTCATGCAAACAATCCGGAAACGATTCAAGCACTTAAGGCCAATATCATCCAAGCAATCCGTGAGCTGCAGCCCGAAACCATCAACAATGTCTTAGAAATTTGGGGTGACAGAATGCGTTACTGCGAAGCGAAGCCAGCCGTGGCAGCCACTTGAACGTTGTATTTCATAATTAATGGAATGTTCGTTCCTACTAATAAAGTAATAATACAACAAATTATTCGTACTTGGCCCACCCTGTATTCGCCGATTACAGCCCAGTTTATTATTTGCCGTCCGATTTTTACGTCGAAGCAGTGCAAAACACCTCACACTTATGTACGTTACCCAGATTGTATTACAAATAAAACATGCTGTCAAAGGTGTTCATGGGCAAAGAGGCTAAAAGTTGAATATCTCCATATAACTGACTTGTGGGAAAGACCACATACTTCATTGGCCAATGCTGCCAAGTTATAAGAAAACCTCTAAAAGAAACACCCTATACTTCATTGACGTACATCTTGTGAAATTGGAATCTAAACACTTCCTCGATTTATAACGGCTTAAGATAGAAATATCAGTCTTAGATTATAATCTACACGCAAAGGAATGCGATATCGTTTACAGTTATTAGAGATAGTAATCAAACATGGAACAAGGTGCATTGCGAATAATGGCGCACGTAAATGGCGTTGATTGCATGTTATCGGAACAAACGCACATACACATGAGCACTCATTAATGTTTTCTTCAGTGAGTCCATTGATAAGTCATTTACGATTTCGAAAAGAATCGAATCGCAGTAACGAGGCCATACGTGAATTTACGACATTGAACCAAAGTACAAAGGAACAACCGACGCACGGCGCTTTAACGTCACGTTGCGCTGAAATGTGGTCGCTGTCTCATAATAAAGATTAGTCACAAAGAACCTGATGAAATTGATGTTGACGGGAAGATCAAAGTTCATTCGATGTTCCATAAATAATTTAATTTAGTAATTTTGTCTACAAATAACTTGTGCGGTGCGTGAACAGTCCCCCCACGAGTGGAGGGATCCACTGATTTACCCAAATGATCTAGAACAGAAGAAAATGTACATTTATGCAGCAAGTCTCTATCAATTCAAGCATTTCCTGAAATTCCTCCTGAAACCTCACCCAAAGGAAGTCAAAGAGACTAGACGTCTAGAGGATAAATTTCTGTAAGCCCCAATCCCATAATTAACTTCTCTACGCTCGCGCCAAAACTATGTCCAATAGCAACTGCCAATAATCGTCATTTTGACAGCAGTCTCAAGGTTCATCCACTTAGACGGAGCACACCAGCTGGGCATTGGAACGTGCTATGCAAGCTGATACCACGTGTAAACCCAACACACGGAGAGCCATGTCTTTCGGAATAGCCATCGTACATACTAATAGTCTTGTGTAATGCATGTCCAAGTTGCACTACTCACTTGGCAAAGAATGGCAGACGCGCGAATATGTACATGACCGGAACCTGACTGCCGACTATCGACTACCGACTGTTGACTGTCGATTGCTGGACGCATTTAACCCCACGTTCTGTATGGATTTCTGTGGTGGTTCTTCGAGCCGTATTGAACCTTAAAATGATGACAACAACAATTGAATGAATGACCACCGACATTCTCAGGAACCAAGCCCCACTTCTAATGAATTAACTAAGTTGCATTGTTATCGGCTCATCCATCTTAGTGGTCCTGCTACAGTGGCACAACCTCTGTGGACTATGGACACCTACATACATACGTGCATGCATACAGACACACATGGTAGATTGAAGACCGAACAATGCCTTCCTCACCCTATGCTCTGTTTCTCTCCATCCTCCATCCTCCATCCGCCTATACTCGTCGGGGACGACGGGATTCATTAAAAGAAGCCTAAACGTTGTGTGCGCCGCCACCGCCGTCTCTCTGTCTGGGTTGATTTTTTGAACAACACTCTGGCACTCTGGCACGCTGGCACTCTGTAGCACTGGCATCCTCCTCTCTAATCGCATGTGGTCATCGATACTCATCTCCTCTCTGAATGTTCACTTGCACTGTCAGGTAGTTATCCGAGTCAGCACAGTGCCTCATCTCATTCCACTCTATGCACCGTGCTTCAATGTCCGCCACGCCGCAGCACAGCACAGCACAGCACAGTTCTCTAAACAGCCATGACTGCAATTCTTGATTCTAGAGCTAGGAACGACCGTCGGGCGACGATATGTGTGGATGTGTAGATGTGTGTGTTGGTCGTGAGTGTGCATACGTTATGGACATCGGCTTCGCTGAACTCATTCCGACGATGATGGTGGTGGACATGAACGGGCAGCCTCCTTCCTCCATCCACCCATACGCCATCTATCCATCTCCACCGCGCCGATAATTCCAATGTTAGCTCATTCATTTGGTTTCCTTTCTAAGCACTCCGCTGCGCCCGGCTATGGTGCGACGCAGGGCGGCGGCAATGGCAGCGGCAGCAGCAGCAGCAGCCTCAACGTCGTCGTCGTCGTTGCCGCCGTCGTCGACAGCAACAGCAACAACAACGACGACGATGGTCGGCTCTGGCACTCACCCAACGTATTATGTGCGGATCAATGCAGCCGTACTCGAGTTCGGAGTATTTATAGAAACTGTAAGGCGATAACTTGTTGAATTTTCTGAGAATCCATAGGCGTCGGGGGATTATGATTGGTGGCGAACGTGTACTTCTTGCGTTCGTCGTTGCTGCTGCCTGCCGTTGCCGTAGCTCTGGCTCTGGCTCTGGCTGTGGCTGTGTCTGTGGCTGTGGTCGTTCCTCTTGGTCCTCGACGCCCGAACGACGAACGCCGAACGCCGAACGCGCGAACCGACAACGATGGCGATGTTCGGTGCGGTGCTTCGGTTTGGTTTGGTTTGGTTTGCCGTGAATTTCGTTGGCCTTTATTTATTTATTTTCATTCTCTCCTTTGTGGGCTCTTGCTTCGTTCGTTTCGGATTGGGATTCGTATTCGTTCGTTCGTTTGTTGGTGGCGACATACTGTCTGCCGATACCCCGATACTATTGCGTTGTTTTCAACGTTTTACGTTTCGTTTCAAATGGTAATCGCCTTCTCAGTTGATGCGGTTTCAGGTGGGCTCTCGTGCAGGGTAGGGCAGGGCCAGGCCGGCCGGTAAGGTCATACCTGGGGACTGTGACTGAGACTGAGACCGAGACTGCGACTGCGACTGGTCTGGGTTGCTGCTATTGTATTATGAGACGCTAGTTTGATAATTAATTGAGAATGCATTTGATGGAGGAGCCTGAATGGAATTTGAATGCATTCCGAGAGATTGTTGGATACTTGCACTTGGATGGGTGTGCGCGCGGCCGGTGGCGGCGATACCGATTGCGATGGCGATGGCGATGTCGATGTATACCTGACGGCAATTCATAAGAAGCCAGACTGGAGGGCTGAAGTGACTACCTGATATCGCCCGGGAAAGAGCGGATGCACGGTTGTTTTTTTTTTCTTTTTTGAATTCTAGATCTCCATGGGCTTGTGGGAGACTTGATGGCGGCGCTTAGGCTTATTGGTCTGATGTTCTGAATGTCATTACTGAGACGAGTTTTTGGAGTCCATCTGTATGTAGATACGAATTTCTACGAGTAGTTTTGAGGAAATTCATGTCGTCCGGCTTTGGATTAAATATCTTACTTGAGTTAGGTCAATGGACAGCCTCCCACGCTGGTGTGTATTCTGGAAGCTCTAAAAAAAAAATACGATGTATTTCATGCAGATGAACTGTCAATTTGTATCAAGTGTCAAGAAGGGAACACACAGGGTTCCCCACCGTCCTTCTTTTGGGCGGACAGTCTTCCTTTTCAGCTATTTGTAAGTTCGACCTTTTTTGATTTCTAAAGTTATATATAAAAAATGTCTTCATCCAAATACAGTCTCGAAAACATGAACGATTTTATAAGATGGACAGTTCGGTAAGATTAACGATTGTTTTACCATCTTTCTTCCGGGCGACACTCTACTTTAGAGCAGTTTTTATTACAAAAACGTCTTAATAATTATTTTTTTTACTTCTTATGAACAATTTATTTTTTAAAAACTGAAATGGATTGTTATTGTATTTGCAAAATTTTTATGTACGGCCGTGCGTTCTTCTTTTACAAACTTCGATGCTCAGGAAGATAAACAACTCGAAAGATGAAGGGGATCTGTTTTATGCCTATTCCTCTTTTCGAGATTCTATTGTTTTTGTGTTTTATGCTATTTGCTTTGCTACTCTTCACGTATTCTGCTGTGTCATCTACCATAGCGTTTGTTAAGACCAAAGCTTTCCAAAGGATAAGCTGTTTAGTTTTTTAAGAGAAAAATACGCCAAATACATGTTAAAATACCGGGTTTTCTAAAAAGGGCTTGACAACTTATCAACTACACTAAACTAAACTAAACATTTATGTATGGAAATCGACGTCGTTCATATGTCCACCACGGGCTCGTTTGCAGCGGTCGATTCGTTGAATCCAATTTTCGATGACGCGGCCACACATTTCACGGAAACGGCCGTAGTATCTCTCGTTTAATATTGGTTCTGAGCTCTTCTAACAACACCGTTTTTTTGGCATAGGCTAATAATTTAACGAAGCCCAAATCACATAATCTAGGCGGCCCACCCACAAGACCATATCTCTACATAATACCTCCAATAAGTCGATTGTTACACCCGCTATGGACGACTCGATGGCGCAGTTTGTTAAGTGCCTGCCCTAAGTTAGAGGGGTCCCAGGTTCGAATCCCAGTGAAAGCAAGGTTAATACGCTTTTATCTGGTTTTTCAGTCACTATTTGCCGTTGGGATCAAATTAACGGCACTATCACTGGAGTGGTCGATCTGTGGTAGAAGTCTGACTGCGGGTATGACAATGGACCAACATGGTCTGAATTCACTAGCAGCTCCGGAACCTAACCTAACCTAACCTACACATGCTGTGTGTCTTGTGGCATAAACCACTAGTCCAAAGAAATAACTTTGCAACATCTCTCAACTCTAGAGCGATTTCCATTAACTGTAATGTGACGGTAATTTTCATAAACGAGAAAAAAAACGACTCAAAGACACCAACGGCACGAAAATCACACCATACAGTTATTTTTTGTGGGTGAAGTGGTCTTTCTTGAAGCTCCTAAGGGTTTTCACCTGAACCAATAACGCATATTCTGTTTGTTATCGGAGGCGTTTAGCTAAAAATGAGCTGTATCGCTGAAGATGATTTTGCGATGAAATTGGTCATCTTCTTCCAACATTTCTAGAGCCCAATCCGAGACCGTACGTTGCTTCATATGATCGAGTGGCTTTAGTTCTGGAGTTGACTTCATCTTGCAAGGGTGCAAGCTAAGATCCTTTTCCAAAACTCGACATAGCCTGGTCCCCTTTTCTTGAGAACGCCGTGGAATCAACTTTTTTTGTTCGCTTGCGATGGTCGCTTGAACGGCAGCAACATTCTCGGCACTTCGATCAACCCGTTGTCTTAGTTGCACGGAATGATCCAGCAACGAAAATTTAGATTCAGACTGCTTGTCTACCGGAATGAGAATCAGGACAAAATATTGGCGTTAACGCTGCCGTCACCGACTCGGAATTTCGGTAATAAATTGTATTTATTTGTAAACGTTCTTCATTCGCGAACTTTTGTTTTACTGAATGTTTTGACACTGACAGTGACTCGGATTTTTTTTTCTGAAAATGAACGAATTTGTTTCTGTAAAGGGATCTGATGATCCCATAGATTTGTGAAACGATTTTCTGAAGAATTTAAACGAATTGAAGGACGCGGAATATCAGAATGGACAGGAAATTTACTGGAGAAGCGTAATGAAGTGAGATTTTGTAACGGGAGTGAATTGGTTTGCTATTTGGAGGCGGTATTTGTGAGGTTCTACGTTCAATCTTTGGTCGTGTCTGCTTTGATGGAATTTGGGCAGAAAGGTTCAACAACGAACTGTATAGGCTGTACAGTGACAAAAGCCTAGCCAGGCGTCTATGGATTCTACGCTTAAGATGGCTAGGCTCTGCAGATCGCATTGACGACACTGCTTCATTCCGAAGAGTCTTCCACTTCCACCTATAGAGGAAGACAACGTATTACGTGAAGTACACAAGAGGATAGGGATCTCAACAAACTTGTCGTGCGTAATTGGAGGCAGCTGGCCTGCGTAATTGGGAGCTGGAGAGGTTTTTTTGACTAAAGCCCAAGTGCATCCCGGACTATAGCGCTATCAAAAGAAGAAGAAAAAATCTTGATCTTGATCTTGATCTTTCAAGAACGGGTGCGCAAGTAGATCAGGCTTTAACTGGGTCTCACTTAGGTCCTTAGGGACCCATTGTGATGCCCGATTGGGGAATAGTGTCTCCTTTTAACCATTGTCGCACTCATGGTCCTTCGTTGTGCCGGAGCCATCCCGATTTCCTTATGAACCTGCAAAGAGATCTAAGAGGTCTATTTGAAATTTCTAGTAAGTCTTGGAAGAAAAATTATCCCAGTGTTCTAGGACGCAACTGACAAAGACTAGGGCAGTGACAGAGGTAGTGAGGAGTGTCCTCTCGTTCCTCCTCGTTACCACAGCCTCTACAAATGTTGTCGTTGGAGAGTCCCATTTTCATGGCATGGTTTCTAAGATGATTATGGCCAGTGAGAGCTCCAACCACCATCGTTAGCAACTCTTTGTCGTACTGAAGGATCTTGTCGGTTTTTGCTCGATCGTATCTGGGCCATAATGCTTTAATAGTCACACATGTAGACAGTCCGCGCCATCTACTGTTTGCCATTTCAATGAGCTTTGTATCCACCTCAGCTCTGAGAGTGGCGGTTTAATACCATGAATTGCTTGTGACGTCGGTCACTTACCCTGTTCTGGCAAGTTCATCAGCTATCTCATTGCTACCTTCGTTTGCTTAACAACTTGGGTTTAAACTTCAAACGTCTTGTGTAAAATGTTGCTCCACAAACAATGAATAATGCACCATACGGGCAAAATACTGAATAGGATTGTTCACAAGATCTCGATCCTCTTCGAAGGAAGTTTGGTTCTGCCGGAGCTCAGCAGACGCCTTTGAAGGAAGTTTAGTTCAAAATGAAACCAGTAGACGTAGTCTAAAAGGTAAATCTTGATGACCGCATTATTTCGCTACCTAAGAGTGTATTCTAGCCAAACTTGCTTACTTAATAGCCCTACGACCCATTGAGGGCCCGAGCTTAAGATATCGCTGCCTTCCATCGTTGACGATCCTGGACACGCTGCTTCCAGTTATCAAGACCAATCTGTCTTGCGTCCGCGAATTCTAGCCAAAAGGTTTATCAATTCCCCATCACATGGTTCAGGGCGAGGATCGGTAGCGGTCGTTTGATTAATCAGTTGCGACCACTCGATCAGTTAGTAGTTGCTCAAGAAGTAACTATAGATTAGCTTAACCTGGGCTATTACAAAAACTACCTATTTACAAATCGCAAATCTATTTGCGATACACTTCACTCCACTCATAACGTCGGAAGGCCTTTCTAGCTACGTGACCAATGAGATTCGAACGTTGCTCCAATTCGTGAATAAAAAACTAAATAGATACACCCAAAACAACGCCAACTGACAGAGTGAATGTGTGACTAAAAGACAGATGACGTCATCTGTTCAAGGGGTTTCGCTGATAACTCTCAGCAAAGTCTTATCAAAGCGCTTTCTTTTGGCCGCCCCGCTTATCTCGCCGCTCTCCTACTAGAAAAGTTCAAACGTACACCACAACTCGACTTATTGTTTGCATTCGAGCATTTTTAAAATTAGATTTTCTTTTCAATCCAAGTCGAATGCGCAAATCAAAAGAACACTGAGGAAACAAAAAAAAAAAGAAGAAAAACAAAAGAAATAAAAATGCAAAAAAAGAAAAGAAAAAAAAAATGAGAATATGTATCGCTATCTAATCTGAAGCTAGCTAGTAGATGATGATGAAATCGCGCCGCTGTATAGACATGTTGCGACGCGAAAATAGGCGGCACCGACACACCACAAACAAGATCGCGCTACGATATCCGAGGGATGAATCAAGAAGATGAGTGCTTTGGCTCCCCACGCCATCTATGCGTTCTGTAAACATCCTGGATGCACGTGCCTGACGTGCTCGCCGCCACATAACCGATGCTTGATGATTCAGCGAATTCTGTTTTTGATTTTAGTTCTGTGCTTCGCCCGATTTCCTTTTCCATTTCGCTTTAATTTTTTTTTTTTGCTTTTTAGTTTTATTTTCCGCTTTTTTTATATTTTACGCCGACACAGAGTGAGCGAGGAAAATTATGCAAAAGATTGCGACTTGAGAGATGTCGTTGTTCGCAGTTTTTTTTGTTCTGTTCTGTTATGCCGGTCTCTTGATATTCGGTTTGACACATCAGAAAATGTTGATGCTGGAAATCTTTAAAGGGCAGTACGACAATCAGGGCTAGGGTTATGTGTAAAAGCGCACAGAGGAGACATTTCAAGACAAGTTTTGGAAACATTACCATTAACATTAACGTCAGTGCCTCTGACGCAATATGACGCTCGGATTGGCGGATGGTGCCCAAAGATATCTGTCAAACAGTTTGTTTTCTTACAGTGATCGAAATAACTTTGGATTGTGAGATATGGTGAAAATGCCGAGCGCCCTAGGATGTCGTCACAGCAGAAGAAATGTTCAACAAAATCCACGATATGGACGAAGACCGAGTCAGGTTTCCGGAGATAGTTAAGATTGCAGCAGTTTTAAATGATAGCAGAATTGGAATCCTGCAAGACCTTTTGGGCATGATGGGTGCAGCGTTTCGTGACGATGGATCAAAAACGGCTTCGGTTGAAGATTTCAAAACAATCGAATTTTTGGAACTCTTCAAACACAATTCAAATGAATTTTTGCCGCGTTGCGTAGTATTTGATGAATCCAGGATACTCCACAACACGCTGGAAATAGAGGAACAATCCAAACAGATGACCTCTGCAGGGAAACGTGCTTAAAAAATTTAATTTTACAGAGTTTGAGAAATCATATTTTTGATAGAGTTAAAAGAGTTGATGTAGCTGAAAGGAGACTACGCTTGAAAAATAAATTCAATTTAAAAAAAATGAATGAGTATTTAATTTCAAAGTCACTGACTTATCGAACAGCTCTCGTAATTTTTTTTTAGAAGATGTTTAACTGTGGCGAAATGTTCCACTCAACACAACGGACGATGATAGAAGAGAATACCGTCCCCCCGACCTAGACGAAGTCAAGATAGCGATATCGAGACTGAAGTCTAATAAAGCTGCTGGTGCAGATAGTCTGCCCGCTGAAATGTTTAAAGCAGCTGGAGGTGATCTGGTTTTGCGCATGCACCAGCTCATCTGCAAGATGTGGTCGGAGGAAAGCATGCCCGGTAAGTGGAATCTCAGTATCGTTTGCCCGAACCACAAGAAAGGAGACCCGTTTGACTGCGCCAACTATCGAGGGATAAGTTTCCTTAACATCGCCTATAAGATCTTCTCTGCCGTTTTGTGTGAACGCCTGAAACCTTTCGTCACCAAACTGATAGGACCCTATCAGTGTGGTTTCAGGCCCGGGAAGTCCACCATCGATCAAATCTTCACACTGCCGCAGATCCTGGAGAAGACCCAAGAAATGCAAATCGACACACACCATCTATTTGTCGATTTCAAAGCCGCATATGACAGCGTGTATAGAGACGGGCTATACAGCGCCATGTTTAGTTTTGACATTCCTGCCAAACTCGTCAGACTGAGCAGGATGACGATGGAGAACTCTCGCTGCTCCATCAAGGTCGGTAACGAACTCACCGAGACCTTCAATGTCAAAAAAGGTTTTAGACAAGGCGACGCGCTGTCATGTGATTTCTTTAACATCGTCCTTGAAAAGATCGTGCAAAACACACTGGTCAACACAGGAGGCACGATCTTCCAAAAGTCCGTTCAACTGCTAGCTTACGCGGATGACATTGACGTGATTGGGGGAACACAGCGAGCCGTCAATGACGCGTTTGCTGGCATAACAACGAGGGCAAAACAAAGTGTATGCTGTAACCGAGAAAGGACGCACAACATCGACGACTTGGCCAGAACGTCACCATAGGCAGCTATAACTTTGAGGTAGTTAAGGACTTCGTCTGCCTCGGCTCCGCGGTAAACAGTACAAACAACATCAGTACCGAGATCAAGCGCGGAATAACTCTTGCCAACCACTGATTTTTTGGGCTCAAAAGGCAATTGAGTAGTAGATCCCTCTCTCGGAAGACCAAGCTGACTTTATACAAGACCTTGATTATCCCAGTCCTGCTGTACGGCGCAGAGGTATGGACAATATTCCAAGCGGATGAGCAGTCTCATGGTCTTTTCGAGAGAAAAGTTCTGCGCGCGATCTTTGGTCCTGTTTGCGTTGATGGCATTTGGAGGAGAAGATTCAACCACGAACTGTATGGGCTGTACAGCGACATGAGTCTAGCCAGGCGTCTACGGATCGAACGCCTAAGATGGCTAGGCCATGTTGAGCGTATGGACAACTTAGCTCCGGCCCGAAGAGTCTTCGACTCTGAGCCTGTGGGACAACGCAACAGAGGACGTCCACGAACAAGGTGGCGCACACAAGACGAGGGGGACCTCTGCCGGCTTGGTGTGCGAACCTGGAGACAGCTGGCGAAAGATCGTGCTGGCTTTAGAGGCATGTTGAGTGAGGCCCAGGTCAACCTCGGACTGTAGCGCCCTAAGAAGAAGAAGAAGAAGAAGAAGAACTGTGGCGAACGGCATGGGCGGTGGTTCTCCACTCCGTTAAAGTAATGACACCGACTGGTGAGTTTATTGGTATCGCAAATTCTCTGGGACATCACTGTGTCCCGGTACCCATCTCTAGATGACGGTTCAGGGAGGTCTTTGAATAAAAAATTTCCGAAAAATGTTTACTCCTACTCTTTCCTTCGTTTTGGATTCAGATCTGGAGGTTGAGAAGTTGTTGTTTTCCAAATGGAAAGATGGGTTATAGAAGGTTAAGAAATTCGAATTTGTCGAGAATGGTAGTGTGTCCGGTGTTGTATTTATGCCACAAATGGAGTGTATACTTTGTTTTGCTCTAATTAAACGCAGGAGCCGTCTTAGTCTGTTCCTCCTCAATATTCACAGTTGACTCACTGACAGCTCGTTATTATCTTCCGATGATGTAAACCAGTGAAAAAATGCCATTGTATGCGACCATTTGCATAGATTTGTGAAAGTCCACGTTGTTGGTGTTGATGCCTGAGTCATCCACAATTTCTCGAAAATCATGTTTAAGCATTTACAAGACAGTCCGTCGTCTTGTTTTAATGTTTTTTTGACATCATCAGCCTTGATTAACTTACGGTCATCTTCCCTCGTCCTTCTGTAATGACAATTTGGGATAGAGAATGAGGAGTGACTGTATAGTCACAAAGCACTGCGACCAAAATAGATCTATTGTGCCCCCTTTTGTTTCTCTAGGACTTCAGAGATACCTTGAGAAATTTTATGATATCTTTGGATGGAATGTCCTGGTAGTCTGTTCCTGTTAGTTTGAATCTGCTGGTTATTTTACATCTGCTTGGTGTCAGATTTGGACACTGGTCTAATAGGTGTCCATGGTCTCCTTTGATTCTCCACAGTGTCTACAGTTTTCTGTGCTGCTGTGCCCCATTTTGTGTAGGTGATAGGTGATAGGAAGTTGCCAGTAATTGCACCACAAAGTATTCTGAGGTCAGGTTTGTGAAGATTTAGAGCCTCTTTGGTTCTTCTGGGATCTCATGCATTTTTTGGAGTGCGTAAGTCCCTCCTGCTTGTTCTGGAGTTGGATACGGCATTTGTGTGTCCAGTTGTTTAGATGTTGTTGTATGTCGGCGTATCCGAATCCATACAGAGGGAAGGCCCAATATACGGAGTTTCGGCTCCTTTCTTTGCTAGGATGTCGGCCTTTTCATTGCCCTCGTGGTTTTCATGTCCTGGCACCCATATCAGTTTTATTCTGTTTTTATCTGTCAGTGTGTTGAGTATTTTATGACATTCCCAGACAGCCTTTGAGTTAAATGTGAAGCTGTTTAGGGCTTTGAGTACTGTCTGGCTATCTGAGAGTATCGATATTTTCGAATTTGTTGCATTTCTGTTGCCCATACAGTGTGCGGCTTCATTTATAGCAAAGAGTTCAGCCTGGAATGTTGTAGACTCTTTGGGGAGAGGCATGTGTAGGTTACATCTGGGTCCTACGATGCCAGCTCCTACTCCATTTTTCGACTTCGACCCCTCTGTGTACCATCTTTGGACGTCATCAGTCATCCAGGGAGGGCTATTAGCCCATTCTTCTCTCATAGGTATAACGATTTTGTATAGTTTGTTGAAATCTAAGTGGCTGTTTATAAACGAATTGCAAATCCGACTGGGCAGTCAAAATTTTTTGCGTGTGGAACACGCGTATCTGTTCAATTCCATCTTGTTTTCACCCAGTAATGTTCTACCGAGAATTGAGTAATGCTCTCTTTTAAATTCGTATTTTTCATAAATTACGGATAAAAAGAATTTTTGTTTAGGTGCAGCAGCAACGTTTGCATGTAGTTCTGTATGTATGCAGTGAAAAAAACATTAAAATTGCATTTAAGTCGTCCATGTAATCAATTTTTCCAAAATGCCACGTAGCATGCGTGAGGTGTTACTCGATCAGCGATCACCAGAAAATGAGGAAAACATGTCGGAAACGGAACGAAAAGCGTTGAAAATAAACCTGCTTCACCCGAGAATACGCTTTGAAAGTGGATTTTCGGTGGAAGAAGGCCGATTTTCGGTGCATCCAACCCATCTCCCTCTGGCTTGTGAAAGTCGTATATTGTATCCCTCTCAATCCTGCCTTCTTCCGCTCATGTAATCAGGCACTAAGATTGGTGTCATAAGATCATAAGTTGGTTCATTAACGCGATCGACCTTTCTTCAGGGCTACAGCTTGTCTCGCAGCTTCAGCCTGTTTAGTAACATTTCCAAACTTACCGTTGGAGTGGTTCTCATTGCACCTGTCGTGCAAATGCACGCTAGACATTGTATTTTGTTTAGTTTGTTAATGGTCTGTCTCTGTTCACTCTATAATGACAAAGTAAAGGATGCCAAAACTATCGTATCTACTTCTACTACGTCTTCAAACCTTTTTGACGGAGGATTTCAGGCGCTTGAATAACACGGCAAAAAAGAATTTACAGGCAATATTTACGAGAGCGATAATTCCATAGTCGGACTAATTTATAGAGCCCTCATACTTTTGGATCGGACAGACGATGATTAGGCTTCAAATATGACCATTAAGATGTGATTGGTTTGAAGGAATCCATCCCCAGAAGTCCGGAGAGGACCTACCTCCTACACCAACCGCTCGTGTTGTATCATGAATGGAGTGGTTTAACGTCGACTCCGAACGGAGAAGTTTGAGAAGCTTTTTTTAGACAGTTGTACGTAGAATGATCAACGACTCGAAAAAGTTGGGGACCTGAAAATATAAAAGGTGTTTTTCAAGAATTGAACATAGCCTTTGAGAGTAGGAGACGACACACTTACGCAGTACTCCACTGGACCGACTTTCAAATTAAATCTGTTGGAAAAAATGGGCTATCGTTAAACTTTTTAAAACATTTGTTGCCTTATTACAGTTCTCAGTATTCCAAGAATTTCAAAATAGTATTTCTTGTCTCGAACAAAGAAATTACGGTTTTTTACTACACGCTTAAAAAATTTCAAAACTTTATGCGAATTATATCAAGTAAGGATCTGGCGTTCGAGCGAAATCATTCGAAATCAATCGGTAAGCTCTAAAGCCTTTCACAGGCGTTTCTGAATACAGTAGTGATTTTGGTTAACCACTTACTGAGTGATGATGTATTGCGAATTGAATTTGCTGATCGATCCATTTGAAAAACAAGATCACCCGAGTGTGGTTAGATTCGGGTTATTTATACTAAGTTCTCTAGTTAGCAACTGTAGACCATGAAACAGCAATTTAACAGTAAGCTTTAGTTTGTTCTCAGAATCGTGTGGTATTCAAAGTTCAAACAAAGAACCGACGGTTTGGAGATAGTAATCGGGGACGATATTAACGACCCTGTTCGACAGGGTACTGCATTGATGCACAAGCAATTTGATTCAACATTCACTTGGATGACTATTTTTATTTATTCAACCTTCCGTAGATCCGGGTTCATGGATGTTGCCAGACGAACAGCCACATTCCTTTGAATTCAACTCAGCCAACTTGTCTCCAGTCTGACTTGCTAGACGTTTTGTTTTCTGTGATGGCACTGACATCATGGTTTTTTTTTAACGGGATATAGTGAAATGACCACGTGCATATAATTTAAGCAAATTAATGAAATCATTGGTGGATTCTCTATTTGTCATTGAGTGCTCTTAGATGGATCTGGGTTTAAGTCTAGCTTCTACAGCAACCACTCGCGTTGAGCTATTGCTCACCCACGAGTGGAGGCCGAATCCGAAGGGCGAAGTTTAAGAAGTTTTTCATGGCAATTAAATGCTCTGAGCATGGTCAATGACTCGAGAGAGCTGGCGCCTTGAAAATGAAAGTTATTGTGTCCGATATCGAACCATGGATCTTCAGCGTGGAAGTCAACGCATTTACCCACCATGCCACAGCAGCGAGGGCAGAACTATTGAGTCACTTTTAAATGGAAATCTTCTATTCCGACACCTTGTTGTAGATTTGACGTACAATCGACCTCGGCAACCGAGGCTGATGCTGGACGATAAGCAGGAATGCAGAGCTGATTCTTTGTGTCATCGAAAGAAAAATTCTACGTCGAAAATTTGGTCTCGTCTGAGAGTAAGTCGAATGGAGGAGAAGACACACAAGATTTCTTCCCAGTTTTCTCCATTTGCGGATTTTCTCCAACGGATTGGGTAGGTGCGTCGACTCCTACGCTCGAGGTCTTCGGTTCGAATCTCGGAAAAAACATCAAACATTTTTTCACGGCTCCACCTCTTTCGAGTCACTGACAATGCTCAAAGAGTATAACTGTCCAGAAAAAACTTCTCAATCTCGCCGTTCGGAGTCGGCATTAAACTGTAGGTCCCCTCCACTCGTGAGAGAACAATAGCACGCACAACACGAGTGGTTGCTGAGAAGCTAGGCCCAGGTCCACCTCGGACTGTAGCGCCGCCATTATTATTATTATATTATTATTGTGATCGTCCAATAAGAAAGGTTCTTCAGTGTTTTCCATGTTTTTCAAGCTAGAGGTGTCCCGGGTTCGAATCCTTTTTTATCAAATAGATTTTATCAAGACTATTAAAATAGTCACCATTTGCCATTGGGTTCAAATTAACGGCACTATCACTGGAGCGGTCGATTCAGTGGTAGTAGTCTGACTGTGGGTATCCCTGTGGGTGCTGAATTCACTAACAGCCTTCCATGGTGTTAATACCTAGGCAACAGCTAGCAGCCCAGTTATGAATCTTTCCATGATGTCACTGGTCACGGGTGGAAATCTGCCTGTTAAATCTCTCTCTTTTTTTGTCAATTCAATTCAAAATTTTAAATACTGGGAATTGTAAACCGCGGACTATTTTATAGTTAGACGTCAACCAGCACCAAGAACCAAGTTCGAACTCCATTGGAAATAATCGCCCAGTTAAACTCACATTCGACAACTTGACTTATTCTAAGAAATCGTGCAAATCGCCACGGTTATGGTTAATCTTCACAAAATTTAAACATCATCAATTTTCTTATGACTCAAGCATCTTTAAGAAAAAATAGAAAAAACGTAGCTCTTGTTGGAACACCTGTTGTAGGCAGAAAAGTCCCCCCAAGCCAACAATCAATTCGCTAAATTGATGCTCAAAATTACGACTTCCAAGAGACTAACTCTTAATTTACTTGTTTTAGTATCTCATAAAGTTACTGAATCCGAGATGAACGATGATGTTATTCTCCAAACCAATCATCATCAATCTCCTCTCCACCGTGTAGGAGAGGACGCTTGAGTAAGACGTCTAAATAAAGACCACTGATCAGTTCAATGCAAAGAGTGTCTAATGAATTTCGTAAATGTTAAATCCAATGCAACCAAAGAAGAAGTGATAGTTTCCGAGGCTGTAGTGTCACACTAATTTGTTAGACCTGTCACCGCTATCCACCGCCTTGTACAACAACAGCATGAGGCATAGTACGAGTGTTTATCTACTACTGAAACCAATCCAAACCAGTTTTCAAAAGAATAAATCTCAAACGTGTGCCCATTCTAGCCGATAGAATGTTTGATTAAGTTTTTAACAAATTTTCAACCACATTTCAGAATGGATTATGCAATACTTATGTACGAGTCTGTATATAATGTGTACGGTGTCGCGGCGAGCAAAGAGTGAGAGAAAGATTTATTCATCTGTCGGTCAGAGCTTATGTTTCCTTTCCGGTCGGCCACGCGTTTGGTTTACGTAAGAGGCGTCTAGTTTTATTTGTTATTCAGATCCGATATTTCATTTGAATTGAATTTTATTTTGCCGAACACCTGCGGTGAAGTACGAAGTTTTATTTTTTTTTTGTTTGCTTTTTTTCTCTTATGGCTTAGCAAAATAAACGCTTTGGAAGTATTCGATAGGAACGATTCTTAGTAAGGCACGGTTTGAAAGGGTTTTCAGTGTACGCACCTCATGTGTGTTGTTCTTAAACAGTCATCAAAGAATTTGGTTAAGTCAGGGACGTTTTGTTGAGAGAGGTTCATTGGCATCATGTGCTTTGACCTGAGTTCATTGAACAATTTTTCAAACTTTGGGTCCTTTTTTTAAAATTTGATTGGCAAGAGTATTTTTGAGAATATTCAAACTTCCATTCCACTTAATACTTCAACCATTTTCGATCCATGACATGTAACAGAATTTTGCTGTCGTCTTTTTTTTTTGTTTTTGTCGTAGGTTTTTGTCACTACACTGGAGCACTCAGACTCAAAACTGGTCCATTGTACTACCAGCAACCTACTTTTACTAAAATTTCCAGCAGGCACTTCTGTGATGAGGAGCCTATATCATCAGCTCTCACCTCATCAGCGTCGAATAACTGCCACCTGATCCGAGTAAAGGCGGGACAATGGCAGAGGAAGTGCTCTGCAGTGTCATCGTCTTCTCCACAGGCGTCGCAGAGAGTTTCGTCACTTAGGCCAAGCACACTTAGGTGTTTGGCGAAGGTGTAGTGCCCCGTTAGTACGCCAATAAGTTGTCTGCAATCTTTTCTGTTAAGAGATAACAAGAAAGCCGCGGATTTCTTACAGACGTAGGGGAGCATGCGCTTGGTCTGTCTACATCCTGGAGTTTCATGCCACCTGCGGTTGTGCTCTCGAAAAGTGTAACCATCGATGGAAGCCCTAACCAAGGACGCGGGCAGTCCCAGCGTAGGTTCAGGTCCTGAGAATGCCTCATCTGATCCTCGCCTAGCAAGTTCATCAGCGATCTCATTTCCCGTGATCCGTGGTGCCCCGGAACCCAGACAAGTCTTAGCGAATTCAAGCTGTCGATCAAATTCAGAGAAGACTTGCATTCCTGAACTATCCTGGAAGTGGTTAAAGGGTTGAGCAAGGCCTTAAGCACAGCTTGGCTGTCGCTACAGACACAAATACTTCGCCCCTTCCACCTATTCTTCACAATATAGCTCGTAGCCATTAGGATCGCATGGGTTTCCGCTTCGAAAACCGACGCAAATTTACCTAACGAGGTGTGCAGTCTCAAGATGTCGCTCTCCACGAAGGCACCAGCACCAGATCCTTCATTGGTCTTGGAGCCGTCCGTGAATTTACGCGAAAGCTTATTCCACCAAACGATCTTTTTGGTGATAGACCCCATGATTTGCCGAAAATTCCCTTACACTACCAGAAAACTGACAGTGCCTTCGCAATTTTCGTTTCGATGTGTTTTTTCCACAGAAGCTTCCTATTTAGAATGACACCCAGATATTTAGCTTCATCGGAAAAGCGGATAGTGACACCTTTGCTGTCGAGTCTACTTTCAATCTAAAAAATACAGTCTTCACTTCCCTCATGTAGAACGCGAATATTGCCGGAAATTACGTTTTATGGAATTCGTTAGCTTATAGTGACTGTATTCAGGAAAATGGCCGATCAAAAGGATACAATCCGCTTTGGTCACAGTCGTGTTGCGGGTAAATTCGTCGACTCCTACGCAGAAGGTCCTCACAACACAACAATAACTTCCATTTCACGCCGTCGCATCTTTCGAGTCACTGCATAGAGGTTATAAAAATGTTAGGTAAAGCTTCTTAAACTCCGGCGTTTGAACTCGGCATAAGACCACGGTACGGTTTTCGCAGCAACAGGTTCACTCGTGATTTGAATGTATATCTCAACAAATAGTGGAACCAATCTTTGCACAATTTAGGTTAAAGCAAGATCTTTGCGCTCGATATTTCTAAGGCGTTTGATAGAGTCTGGCATAGATGTCTTTTGTTGAAAATGCCTATGGATGGATTAGAAATTACCTCTCGGAACGTCTAATTCAAGTTGCTTTGGATGGGTTGAAGTCTAATATTCACTAAATAAATTCTGGTGTTCCTCAAGGCTCTGTTTTGTCACCGACACTTTTTCTCATTTTTATAAATCATCTTCTGTCTGCTACTTTTGCTGAGAAGCTAGGCCCAGGTCCACCCCGGACTGTAGCACCGCCATTATTATTATTATTGTCTGCTACTTTTAATCCTCCTTCGCTGATCACAGTTCCCTCAGCTTTTCAGATCGGTTTCAAGACTCAGGACTTTGTACTTAAACCGTAGAATTAGAACGGCAGCGTATGTTAACCACATTGAATTCTCACCTTGATAGCATAATCAATTGGGACAAAAATAATAGAGTCGAATTCAATGCTTCCAAAACTCAATACTGACTACCGTCTACCCTTAATAATCAGCCGTTATCCATGAATGGCGCTTCTGTCGGTGATTCCGGAAAACTTTCCGTCCTTGGTTCTGCATCAATGCAACACTAAGTTGGAATGATGACATATTCGAGGCCGCGAAATGTCAAGGTTTCCGTAAACGATGCAAAAATACTGCACCCCATCTGAATGAGGCTACATCAGCTTCAAGCTTGAGTATAAAGTTCTGGCCTGGTGCAATTGCTAGAAAAAATTCAACAGCGAGTGATAAAACTTAAAGGAGGCAATAATATCGCGAATCTAATAGCCTCGCTTAAACACCGAAGGAATGTCTGTTCCTTGTCACTCTTTTATCGGTATATAAACAACCGATGCTTAAGTGAGGTAGTCAATTTCATTCCTCCCCTTCATGAATTCACCCACAATACTCGTCTCGCCAGGAAAGCTCCTCACTTCAGTCTTAAGCCTGCTTTAGGAGCTGCTAAAGTTTCGAACAAATCATCTCTTGAGTTAAGACTCACTTGCATCTTAATGACTTTATTATGAAACCACGAGTTATTCTTAAAAAAAACAAAAACATCCGCAACGTCTCACTGTTTGTTGCAGATTTTGGGCTGAAGTTAGAATTGGAACATTCTTCTTTAGATATGCTGCTGATTCGGAAATATGTAATGGCTAATGGTGATCTGTATCGCGATTTGATAATCTATTTTGTTGTACCTTGATGGGTCACATGCTATTGCTATTCTACATTCAATTACTGTATGAATCATTCTTCGTCGTGAAATTTCCTGTTTTGGTGAATTGGACGCCCAGATTACGCGATTAAACGCCGTATGACACTTTCTTCGGGCTTTTTTAAGAACTATCCCAAAAAAGGCCGCAACCAGAGCGTGTTTGTATTTTAAGGGGTGTTCTAAAACTAACCTAATTTTTAATTTTTGGGACAACGAAAAAAACGGACTGACAGCTAACAGTTAAAGGGTGTTAAACAATTAAGAACAACTTGCTTTCGTTCATTAGCAGTTCATTGAACGGAATATTGAACAACAACAAGCACAGGGTGGGCCATATAGTTATTTTTTAAATCATAGGTTATTTTGACACTGACTGCTGTTTTCCGCTCGAAATCTTGACATACCTCCGCGGAACGAAATTGATTTGAATTGATTACCCCACCCTCTAAGGGTCTCCCATAATTGCACAATTCAGGGATGCGCGAGATGTTAAACGCCTGAGTCGCTTTACGCTTTAACAACGTTCGGAAATACTGAAAACTTATTTCCAAAGTGAGTGCTGTGTAGCCCAAGCAGGCGACAAATCATCTTCTCTGACGAGGCGCATTTTCATCTCGGCGTCTACTTTAACAAACAAAATTGACGCGTCTGGGGCTCGAAATTCGGATCGAATCCGCACCTTATTGTCGAGAAGTTTGATGGGGATTGTGGAATGGTGACATCATTGGACCAACTTTTGTTTAAATAGATTATCCGGAAGGTTTGATGGGGATTGTGGAATGGTGACATCATTGGACCAACTTTTGTTTAAATAGATTATCCGGAAGGTATGCGTGATACACATCTGCTAAAAATTAACTAAGATGAGAATAAAATTAAGCTTAGAAGTATAAATCCGCAAATAAACCGTATTCGTCTTTCAATGAAGGTCAAGGTTGGACGGTTGGTTCGTTTTATCTAAAATTTAAGTTTTTATCCATTTTTTTTTCTATATCAGCTCAGTCCTTACTCATTCCAATGTGAACAATTGGCTGACGCATCCCAGGCTTATCGCAGCAGTCACCTGCATTTTCGCACGTAACGTTTAAAATATGTCAACCATAAATTGACTGAAAACTTTTTAGTTACTAAGTGTGCAAAAGTAGAATTGTTGTCTACGTTGACATATGCTCATGTATGAATTTATGTGTGTGTGTGAATTGAACTATATACTCGTACATATATTGACTCAACCGCCATACGAATTCTTTGCTTTACGTTTTCCTAAAACAAATCAGAATGCTTTTATTGCAGAACAGACTTTTTATGATTGTTTTCTCCAGTCTTAGAAAAATGGAGTGAACGACGACGGTAGTTGAGTCGCAGTTGTTGCCGAAAATTTGGAAGAATCTTTTCTGCAGATTGACGAGGATAAAAATACCGTTGTTCTACTTAATATGTGCGATAATAATAATGGCGGCGCTACAGTCCGAGGTGGACCTGGGCCTAGCTTCTCAGCAACCACTCGTGTTTTGCGTGCTATTGTTCTGCCACGAGTGGAGGGGACATACAGTTTAATGCCGACTCCGAACGGCGAAATTGAGAAGCTTTTTCTAGACAGTTATACTCTTTGAGCATTGCCAGTGACTCGAAAGAGGTGGAGCCGTGAAAAAATGTTTGATGTTTTTTTTTTGAGATTCGAACCGACGACCTCGAGCGTAGGAGTCGACGCACCTACCCACTACGCCACAGCTCCACAGCGATATGTATGATGATATGCGGAAACTCCGTACCTCGATCTAGTTGAGGTCAAGATCGTACTATTGAGACTGGAGTCAAACAAAGTTGCTGGTGCGGATAGACCGTCTCGTGAAATTTTTAAGGCAGCTGGAGATGATCTGGTGGTCGGAGGGAAGAATGCCCGATGAATGCAATCTCATTATCTAGATCAGCATTAGTATCGAGACCAAACGCAGAAGAACTCTAAGCACTTGTTGCTTCTTTGGGCTCAAGAGAAAATTGAATAGTTGAACCTGACTTTATAAAAGGCATTGAACAAGTACTGTTCTGTACAATTTCAAAAGCGGCTAAAGAAGCTCTAAGACTTTGTGAGAGAAAAATCCTGTGTGCGATCATTGGTCCTGTTTGTGTTGATGACGATTGGGGAAGATTTAATCACGATATGAGCTGTACAGCGACATGTGTCTAGCCAGGCCTCTACAAATCCAATACCTGTCCATGTACTTATTCGCTTACTAACCATGCCACCCCTGAGGTTTGAGGTCTGAGCCACAGCAATTGCCGCCTTCCGGTCCAGGTCACGCTGCTTCCAGTCATCAAGACCAATTTGTATTGCGTCCGTGATCACTTGATCTTTATACCGGATGTTCGATCTTCCTCTTCTTCTCGAACAAGGAGGCTCGGATTCAAAGATTCTCTTAGTTAGAGCGAGATTCTCGGTGTGGCCGAGCGAGTTTAGTCAACGGATTTTTCGAACTATGTCCACATTCTCGTACAGCGCGTAGAGTTTCCACATGTGTCTTCTCCTATATTCGCCTTCCCCGCAGACAAGACCAAATATTCGACGAAGAATGTTTTTTTCAGAGGCACCAAGAGTCATCCCTTCGTCTCTGCTTTTCGTCCAGCTTTCGGCCATGTTCAGCGCATGGAAAACGAAAGAATCTTCGATTCTGAATCCGTGGGACAAGGGAGCTGAAGACGCTCATGATTCAGGTCGAGGACACAAGTGGAAAAGGATCTCAATTAAATGGCTGTGAGAGAATGGAGACAGCTAGTAAAAGATCGTGCTAGCTGGAGAGGATTGTTGGTTGAGGTCCAGATTCATCGCGCCACAAGAAGAAGAAGAACTGACTTGGAACTGATTTGTTGCAGATACGTTGAATATTCAAAGACTAATGTTCTTTTCAAGCTGCAGTTTGCTAGACTTTGAATCTCTAAATGTAAAGAGAAAGATTTGAAGCTGATATGACGGCGGTAAACGTGTCTACTACGAGTTATATCGTCCCTCCAAAAGAAAAAGTTTATATAAAGAAGTAAAATATAAGGACTTATATAAAGAAGCCTTCGACTCTGAGCCTGGGACAACGCAACAGAGGACGTCCACGTGAAAGATCGTGATGTTCGAAACTGGAGACAAGCGGCGAGAGATTGTGCTGGCTGGAGAGGCATGTTGGGTGAGGCCCAGATTCACCTCGGACTGTAACACCCTAAGAAGAAGAAGAAGAAATGGGCTCTTTAGACCGGAATCGTAAAAAATCGCGTGGTACTCAACATTTTAAAACACAAAAATTATGACTCCCAATCGTGAAACGCAGGTCCTGCGTGTGATAGCCACAAAATCTTCATTTTACAGCCCGGATGTCGGGTGCAAACATTACCAATTCGATGAATCAAGAGTTACAATACACAATTTTGAGTGTCATGAGCTTGATCAGAGTGCCACCCATCAAACCAGCAACAACCAAACTTCCATCAACTTAACATCATTGAATTTCTGATCTTGTCATCCAAAGCAAGACGTTTCCTTTGCAGTATTTGACACCCCAGCAACACAACTCTTGAGTGCCTATTGAACACGATCTAATTGGCAGCTAGGAGTGTTACTAATTCACTTGAAACCCCAAAACAAAGGCGCCCGATGTTCATGACCGATGAACAAAGTCAAAGTCAAATATGTACCGTCACATTGTTGCGTCATGCGTTAAAGGAATCTTTGGGTTTTCAAATTTTCAATCTGAACAATCACAGTCACTCCAACGGTACAATAGACGTTTCCTAGACATTCCCGACATTCCATTTCAACTATTTTACGGAAATTTGATGATTCAATAAAAGTCGTCACCCCAATCAATCCATGAAACTCCCTCATTAGTCTTCATCTCGAAAGGCGTAAAGGCGTGGTATACCTGCTTACCAATGTGCTCCCCAACTCTCCAGTCTATCCACGGCCGCGCCACACACCCGTAATTTGTTTTATTAGAACAATTTTATAGACCACATGCTTTCATGTGCGATATGTACGTATGTATAAGTGTACATATATGTTCTGTTTTTTTTTTTGTTTATGAATCATTCGTCGAAACGAAATCCACTAAACAACAAACAAAACGAACAGAATTCGTATATCGAAAAGACTCGTCCAGTTCACCGACGAATATTCCAGGCAGACAGGTTGGAGTCAATGTAGAATGCTCCGGAATTATGGACAAAGGCGGGTGAGCGCGCGTAGGCAACACATGCACACGGACATACAGAACATCCATACATACATATGTACAATCATACAGACCGAGGCTAGATGGATGGATGGATAGATGTATCGAGCTGGTGGAGAGCTGGTGAGCTGGTGAGCTGGTGAGCGGCTACGGATTTCTTAAAAGGGTACAGTTTCAAGTTCTTTCATTCTCGAACCGTTGCTCTGCGCCTTGTTCAGTTTTTTGTGTTGTGTCGTCTTCTTGGTTCCTGTTGTGTCTTCCTTCTTTGGCTTATAAAGAATGAAAATGTTTACAAAAAAAGAGACTGAGCAGAAGGAGAGTCAGAGGCAAGAGAGAGGCAGAATTCTTCTAAACTCCAGTTTCGTCCGGAACCGAAGCAAGTTCTTCTTCGTCTTCTCTCTCGACTGAAGATGTGATTCCTCCTCTTATGGCAACCACAAGAGCCCCTTGGGGTCTATTGGAACATTTCTTATATTTTGTTGTTTTTTTTTTTTTCTTTTCAATGTTCTTGGCGGCGTTGCTGTTGTTGTTGTTGCTCCTCAAATGCGTGCACGAGACCAAGTGGGGAGGGATGAGCGCGGACCGGAGCATGTACCCTATATACAGTGTGTTGGTATAATTTGTTTTGGAACCACAATGGCTCATACGTTTTTTACTTTGTTTTGCTTTCTTCGTTTTCCCGCTTTCGGCGGCGGCAGAGTGCTGGCTGCTTGTTGGCTCGCTGGCTCTCTGGCTGGCTTCATCTTCGTCTTCGTCTTCGTCCTCAACCACGTCGTCGTCGTCGTCATCGTCATCGTCGTCGCGATGTTGCCGTCGAGATCACTTGAGAATTCTTTTTAGGATCTGGTTCTGGTTATTTTCCGTAGATCCATGATCGTGTTGTTTATCTGTCGAATGCCTTACCCATGGCAGCGGCAGCAGCTCCATATAAAGTCAAACATAGAACGTGTACATATGCATACATGTATTCACATCCATGCACACATATATATGCCCGTGCACACGTGTGTGTACGGTATGGGCTGCTGTCCGCGCCAGAAAACGCACACCATCAGACCGGACTGGCGACGCTATGTCTCGAATGACGACGATCTCAAATGCCGTTCTCGCTGGGTTTGGGAGTGCAAGTGGATGCTTCCTTTCCTTTATTTTTTTCTTCTTTTATTGTTTTTCTTTTCAGAGTGTGTTTTGTTGTTGTTTTTTTTCTGAAATAAGAGAGCACATGAAAAGGAATAAAGACGCACGGATTTTGAGACTTTGAGAGTCAAAGGAGCACAGTGAAGGCAAAAAAACGAAGAAGAAATGAGTTATCGGGTGCTAAAACTGAACGTTTTCCCAAAGCATTGGCGGCGATGGAAGGATCTGCATTTTGGGATTCAGGTTTCGCATCTTGAGATGGCCAATGGTTTTGATATTTGAACTGACTGCATGCGGTTTTGAGAGTTTGCTGCCTTCAATCGCAACAGATGGATCGTATTGAGAGTGCTGATGAATGGGATGCGGAGAGTATATGACCACGTGGTGTCATCGAAAATATGAAATCGAAACTGGCACTTGAAGTCAATCTCAAGGATGCAATTTTATTCATCTCAGGGAGTCCCATTTAATTGGTTTGAGAGTGAGTGGATTGAGCACAAACTTTTGTTATAGAATACCTTTGCGGACACTTTGCTTCCTGCTTGTCGTTGGCAGTGCTTCAAGGTGTCGGTCCAAATTTTGATGACTTGCTCCAATACGTGCAGCGTTGTTCCGGCAACAGCGTTTCGAATGTTGGCCTCGAGCTCGTCCAAAGTGTTTGGCTTGTTAGCGTAGACTAAGGACTTGACAGAGCGTCAGAGAAAATAAGTGGATAGTGAAAAATTGCAAGATCGCGATGGCCAATTGGCGAACACTCGCAGTGAGATGACCATGTCGCCAAATTTCTCCTTCAGAACTTCAAGCTTTGCGTCGCTTGTATGTCGTGTAGCGCCATCTTGTTAGAACCACAGCTCGGATATATCGATGTTGTCTCTGGCCATAGAAAGTCTGTTAACATCGCTCTTTACCTGAGACCGTTGACGGTAACCGTGTCTCCTTCCTCATACCGAAAGAAATACGGTCGTATGATACCGCCACGTCATAAACCGCACCAAATAGTCAGTCTTTTGGATGCGTTGATTCTTGGTCGAACACTCGTGAATTATGTTTCCTCCAACAATGCCAATTTCTCATAATGACATTGCTGCTGAGCCAAATATGGGCCTCGTTCGAGAATGTGATTTTGTTTGCCAAAATCCGGATCTCTGTATTCAGCGAACTCACGGCGTTGCCTGTGTGTTGTTGTGTCAATACAATCTTTTACGGGTGTAGGTCCAAATCCAATGGCAAAATAAGCCGAGTTGACGAGTTCTCTGGCGATGCTAAATTCAGCTGGACGGCGCGGAGCTGAATCGACATTTCTAGGCTTTCTTCTTCTATACTGGTCGCTACGATAGCTATGTTTTCTTCATTTGTCATAAATCTCTTCCTGGATGGTGGCTTAAGGTCGAAAAGAGTCTATTCCAGCTAAAACTTTTCCACGGTGCGACCAATTGCCTCTACACTGAAGCCATGACGACGACCGACCTCACGACGAAATTCACGTTGCGTATTTACAACTAAGTTGGAATTTCGAAAATAGATTTTAACAATTTTTGCACGTTCGGTATGCGTGAAACTGAGAATGGATAAATGCCAAATCTTACTGAATATTTTGACAGATAGATCTCATTGGTAGCCTTGACAGCTAGTCAAACATATTATTTAGGAAAAAAAACGATTATTGCTATTTGGTCGCCCTTTATTAGTCTTCTAAACATCACAATTGAGATCTTCTCTGACGACTTCTGTAAGCGCCTGAAACCCTTTGTCAACAATCTAAGTGGTCAATATCAGTGAGGGTCCAGCGAGATCAGCTAGATAGTCACACTACTGCATATCTTGAAAAGGCAATTTTAAATGGACACTAATGCTCCGGTATGTCCAAAGTCCTCCAATCACGAGGGACATCGCGGTAAAAGAAGACTACGCCTCTGGTGACGTATACAGCTGGAAAGGGACTTCAGTCAGTTGAATGGGCGTAACTGGAGGCACCTAGCAAACTGTGATGTATGGAAATGCATGTTGACTGAGTCCCGCTCCACTCCGGACTGTACCGACAGCCGCTGAAGAAGAAGAAAAGGACGCATGGACAAAGTAGTTCGGGCCCAAAGACTCTTCCGCTCTGACTCTGTGGAACAACGCAACAGAAAACGTCAATTATTGATGGCGCTCAAAAATGGAGACTCACCTCAATTCAGTTGTTGTGCGAAACTGGAGACAGTTAGCAAAGGATCGTGTTTGCTGGAAAGGCATGCTTGATTGGACAGGCTGATTCGATAGACTGGCTTGTTTGAAGCCCAAATCCCCCTGGACTGTAGTGCCCTACGAACTAATAAAAAGTGATTTCCAGCGAAACTGAAAGCTGTTCTCTTCATAAAAACAGTAAATGGGAATTCCGATTTGCTTTCGAATGAAATCTGATTTTGCGAAACTTCCGATGCTCGGGCGCCCTCTTCCATCAAATAACTACAAGCTGAAAGCTTAAATTCCACACAAGACGTGGGTAATTTCTAACCTAGTCATGCCGATGATTTTTGGAGAAATATGACAATTCCGTTATAACGAAAAATCTGACGTCTGTCTGTGGTTTCTGACACATCGTTGACTGTGTGCTGTTCAGACAAACGGGCGGCTACTTCTTATATTTGTCATCAGACGTTGCTCATATGTAGTCATGCGCCAAAAATGACGAGTGGTTTCGTTGACTCATTTATTCCCAACAAAGTGTTGAGAGGAACTGTAGTAAAGCCGAGGATGAGGTCTATATATGGACATTTTATATTTGTAGTAACGACTAACTTCTCGACACGACCAACAAACTGCAGTCTAGGGTGATTTAGGATTTCAAGCAACAATTGTTTTCAAGTTCAATGAAGTGTAAAAACACACAATACGTGTGTAAGCATGTTGGAACACTTGCGTGACAGAGTGTGTTGCTACAGAAAATCAAGTTGGTCTCATTTTTTGACAAACGTAAGACCGCTAGCACAACGCACTATTTTGGTCTGTCCCATTGTATTACTTGTGTTAAAAGTTAAACGTCACTCGACAGTAGCACCAAGGCAGTATTCTGTTTCAAGCACTGTCGCAGTCGTCTTCTGTTGGCGTCGAAGATCCATCCAAGTCTTTCATAGCTGTGTACATGATGCTTTCACACAACAAACGTAAATTATTCTGTGGGCTTAAAATTAAAAAGGGAAGTACTAAAATGATGTTCTAAATAGATTTAGAACTTAGTTCTAAACGATTAGATGATCACAAGTAGAAGTACTAAAATGAAGTTTTAAATAGATTTAGAACTTAGTTCTAAATGATTAGATGATCATAAGTAGAAGTATTAAAAAGAAGTTCTAAATAGATATAGAACTTAATTCTAAATGATTGGATGATCACAAGTAGAAGTATTAAAATGAAGTTCTAAATAGATTTAGAACTTAATTCTAAATGATTGGATGATCACAAGTAGAAGTACTAAAATTAAGTTCTAAATAGATTTAGATGATCGCAAGTAGGAGTTGGAAGTAGTTGATTCTTCTAAGTTGTACTAAAAAAGGAAGTACTAAAATTAGGTTCTAAATAGATTTAGACGATCGCAAGTAGAAGTTGCTATTACAACTGCTACTACAACTTCTACTTGCGATCATCTAAATCTATTTAGAACTTAATTTGAGTACTTCCTTTTTTAGTACAATTTTAGAAGAACGAACAGTTTTGTGCTTTTGTTGAATAGATCTCAATCAGAGACTATCCTCTTAGAATGTGTTCAGCTACATAATCAAAATTCTGCTGACGTACCATTCTATTTTTTTTAAATCTTACAATTTTGAACCATCTTCTACGCAAAACAGTCTTCTAGGCATCCACTTTGGCTTAAACTCGACTCTTCTACTGAATGGCACCCGGGATCACATTTCCCATTCACAGATCACTGTAAAGCTGTAAAATTGAATAGTTAACGAATATTCTTTTGAGAAATCCTAGAAACGACTTTATGGATCGAATCACATCGATCGTTCAATCAAAAAGTTATAGCTGCACAGAAGTCACACGATTCTGTCTTGATTCCACACATGGTCCATTAGAATCCGAGTTCACTTCCCTGACGGACTTCATATCTATTCTACGATGTCACAACGGAAGCTTATTGGTCTTATCTCCCTATTCGTGGACATTTGAGATCGCCTAATCCAATTAGGTAATGACACTACGACTAGATGTACGCACATGTAAGGTCAACCTACATCAGATTCAATGTCCTCGCTGTTGACTGCAGTCAAACCAAAGCGTATCAACTGAAACTCTATCTTCAGAGTCAACAAATGAGACTCTAATTACTGAAGGGTTCAAGACCCCAATTGAAATCGGGATCAATGATCTCATTCTGGTAATCCCTTAAATACATAGCGACCTCCCTCATGTTCTTCTTCATGCACTGTATTTAGGAGATTTCGCAAGCAATTTTCAGACAGAGCAAGGCCGGACTTAAGAAAATTAAAACCTGAGTCCGTTTGAGTGTGAAAACCGAGCCAAAGTCTAAATCAAGCAAACAATTTGTGGTTGTGTTTGAGTAGAGATCACAAACAAACCCTTATCACTTTAAGTAGAGTACGAGTAGCATACGGCAAGAAGGCAATTGACAATCTACTCGATTCGAGAAACAAAACCATCCATACACGACGAGACCCATCCCCTCCCCGCGCACTGTCGCTCGTCGCCGCTGTCAGATAAGACGACATTGACAGCTTTTACGCTGAGGCGAACATGGGCGCCGAAACGTCTGCCACTTCCAGAAAATTCAATAAAACTCAAACAAAGCAAACACATTCGAGCGCAGGAGTTATTTATTAGGCGTCCGGGGGTAAATTGGGAACCTACTCCCGTCCGTGTCGCTGCACTCGGCTCTATTTGCTCAGCACAAAATGCATCGATGAATCAGTTTTATCTACGGAAAAAAAGCAGGCCAGCCGCTACGACTTCGAAGCGCTTATCGCACTCTCCCCGGAGCTGATTGTGATGAGTTCAGCATTTGTTCGGTCGGCTGGCTGGTCGGTCGGTCGGTCGGTCGGTTGCTCTGGAAAATAAATCAATAACATTGTAAGCTTTGTATTTGCTTTATAAATACATTCATACACACGCGTGTATGTATGTACACAGCTAGAGTAGTGAACTCCCCTAGAATTCTTATGATATTCCGGCATAGAAACCACATTTCTACTCACCAGTTGCCGAGCAGAGTACGAATCTATCGTGCGATGCATTGCGGATCCCCATGTAATGGTTCTCTATCGGGAGTGGGCATCATCTACATGATGTGCAACAGCTCTTTGCCAGCCAGAGTCTGCTGCCGTGCATGTTTTATTTGTTTATGCGCGCCGCGATAAATTTAGAAATGAAGCCAGCGAGCTTCGCGTTTTGTTGGTTTTATTCAGCGCGCTGATGGTCTTATTTTCAGCGACCGCACACTACGCGTACGGCTCTTCTTCGTCGCTGGTGGGTGCATAAACAAGAAACCATTTCGGTTTAAATTCAAAAAACAAAAAAAAAAAAAACGAATTATAATTGAGATTCTCTAGTAACGTAAACTTCCTGAGATCTTCCGAAATGAACAAGACATCATCTTCATCATTGGCCGTGTCACACTTGAACCGCAAGAGAATATTGAAGCAAACGCAAGCCCGTAGCTGTTAGCTGGCTCCCTTGTTTGCCGCCAACAATGAGCTGCTAGTGGGAGTGGCTATGATTGTGGCCGTTACCAAATCCGTGTGCAGCCAGATGCATTTAGATAAATTCTTGGCATAAAATTTACATTTTATTTGTTTACACACAGACGTATTCTACGCGAGAGTACGTGTGCGACATTTGCGATTCGGTGAACTGTTGACGGAGCCTTTTGGCCGTAAGCGACTAAAATAAGAATTGCACTAAAGTCTAGCGAAAAGAATATAATTTCATACGGTCTTCCCGATAATTCAACCACCCCTTTTTTGCCTGAAAACACACATTCCATCCGTTTGTCTTGAGATGAGACATTTCTGTTGTTTGCATTGCGGTGAGCAAGCGGTGTTGGTAAGTATTCTATTCCCTTGCCTTTCCTGATGGATCTATCGGGCCACTTAGCTATGGAACCCGTTCAAGTGACTACCACGCCGTGGGTGGGAATCGAACCTTCGATCGCTGCGTGGCATACAAAATAAGTACTCCATCCGCAAGACCACCGGCGGCTACGTTGACACACACTTTGTTTCACATTTCTGAAGTCTTGTTGAGAACGTGAAACTGGTAACCTACACGTTGAGTTCATTATTGTGTGCTCTTAAGCCCAATTTGAGTGGACGGAACTTTAAATCAAATTCATATCCACCACTCCTGGTTCCCAACCGTGGTCGCTTTGGTACAAAAGGGATTTGAGTGGAGTCAGATTCCGGCCTTTGGCCAGGAAGTGTGAGGCGGTCATACATTCCAGGTTAATTATTGTAATCTGAAGTATTTGTTTATACGTTAGAATGTGGAGATATTTCATTTCAAGATATACATTTTTTTTTCATTTTTGTTGATATGTTTGGAGTAGACCGATAAAGTACTTTTTTCTTCGTCGTTTTTGCACGTTTTTTAGTCATTTTTGTTTACGATTGTACTTGAAACGTAAAAAATTGTAAAAATTATCAAAATACGAAAACTTTAAGAATTCATTTTGAAACGCAAGCCGAATTCTCTCTGTCAATCCAAGGAGTTGTAGAATATGTTTTGTTTGGCGACGGCCGATTTGTTCCTCAATTTACCAAAATAATCTGGTTTATGGCAAATCCTGTCCTGTACTGTGTACTGTACTGTGCTGCACAAAGGATGTACAGTCAAAATCGGCTATAACGACAAAATTCTTAGGTCCTGCCTGAGCTCCATTATATGTAGCCCAATAGCATACTAAATCTTTTACAACGCAATATCGCTTACAACGACTAAATTCGTCAGTCCTTTGAAGGTCGTTATAACCAATTTTGACTGTATTGTAGCTTCTACTCGTAATTTACCAGATGACTTCGGTTTCCTACTTAACGAGGCAGTATCGCTTTGATCTTAACAAACTATGACGAACTGCAAAAAGATTCAATACTTTATAAATTAAGGATAAGTTAGCTGTGCCAGATAAGTAAGAAAGGCAAGTATTGATCGCATGAGATCCAGTCAATTTCAATTCCTATAACTCCACACTTCGGGTGTAGCCGACGGCAAAATCGTACCCAATGTTTTGCATCAGGCATTGAACTTGCCGTCGGCATTTTGATTATTTAAAATATTTTCAACAGATCGTGTACTTCTTTTGATTTATACATATGTACTCATTCACTTCTCAATGCATGGGGGATCTAAGGTAATGTTGCATTCTATCCCTGAAAATCCTGCGCACGTTGTTTCCAGTTATAAAGACTGTGCAGATCTGCGATCACTTTATCTTTATACTAGAGATACCACGAGTAGTGATTTAACTGAATTCCGATTACTCAATATTGGGCCACGCTCCCGGCCGAAGCGTCGAATATCCTGCGGCCGAATGTGCGGCAATAAATGCGTACGTGACAAGTTACAACCTGTCTTATTCCTGTGTATGTGCACTGACAGTTCGGAAACATTTTTGTCATTTGTGAGTAGATCATGTTGCAACGAGCAACCAATAAATGCTGAAAAGTTGATTCTATTTATTACAATTTAGCAGCAGAGGATTTTATGTATTAAAGTACAGTACAAACTCGATTTACGCAACTAATAGAAATTAAGGCAGTTGCAATAACCGAGGTTGTTGCACTTACTGGGTTATATTTGTTAAATCATAGTTCAGACTGTTTATTTCTTTAGAGATAACAACAATGTTATAAAAAAACATCATTGAAACCAAAAGAAATCGTTATTGTTGAACACATCTTTGTTTAATAAGAAAACAAAAGGTTAGAAACATATACAAAAATTAATAAATGTGATACATAGAGTAAATATATTATGCTTTTTTTTAAAGAAGTTAGATATTTTAAACTGTTTTTTTAGGTTCAATATTATTCAAAACTGCTCTCTCGCTTTTGTTTTTTGTAAAGTTAAAATGTCTTCTACTAGAATGTTGTTCTCTTCGGCCCATTGTAAACATAAGTATGTTGAAGGATTGAACTGCAACTTCTGTTTTAACTTTCGATAATGAGAGGACCGCGGCAGCTTCACCTTCACTACTCACAATTTGTAGAAAACTCAACGTTTCCGTGAAGCCAGTCATTGATTTCAGAAGATACACACAGAAACAGATGAATAAATACAAGAAGTTGCACTAATCGAGGTAACATTTTAAAAAAGTTGCACTTATAGAGTCAAGACGTGCTACGACTTACGAGTAATTGTTGCGAAAATCGAGGAGTTGCGCGAATCGAGGGTTGCGTTAACCGAGTTCGTACTGTAATAGTTTATGAAGCATTTGTTATTCCAAATATTAATCAGGCCAAGCCGACGAAAATTTTCCCTCCGGACTATATCCGCATCCTTGTGGAGCTCGCTGACCCACTCACTTTTCTTGCAGACAGAACAAAATATTCGATGACAATTTCTTATTTCGAAGGGGCCGAGGAGCACCTCTGCTGTGGGGGTGAACGACGACGGATCGATTTTTGCTCGATAGCATACAGTGTCGGACAAAACAATAGCACCAAATAGTCCGTAGAGACATTTTGCTTAATATCTTTCTTTGTACTTGAGATATTTTAATAATTTTTTTTTTCACTCGATCAGGAATAGTTTCACTTATTTATAACCAACAACTCAATTCCACTAGGTTCCTACAAACTAAAAATATTAAAAAAGAGTGAACATGCGTTGAAAAAAAAAACTAAAGCACATAAATAAAAGTCAAAATTTTTAAAATGCGGGTGTTAATATTTGAGTGAGTATTGTTCCTGATAACCGCTGCTCATCTTCAATGCATAGAATCAATAAAAGTGCTGACAAAAGCCACAGGAATCCTTTTTCCCGACGTTTTAGGTTTAACAAAGGTGCTTCCAAAAGGAGCTCCTTATTTGGGTGTCTATGAGATTTGAGACCAGACGATTAAGAAATACCACTTAAAAGGCAGACTTTAGTGAGAGAGAGACACTTTTTGCCAATGTAAGAGGTGTGTTTTGGATGGTTGTTGTGTTAAAAGATCCATTTGAATTGCTTTTCCTCTTCTGCGCGGGGAAATGGCCCTGAAAATTGAATCCACAATGGCCAACTAACAGCTTTTTCTTTGACCAAATCGCATCATTTCAGCTTATAAAATTATAAAGACTCTTAAAAACTCTAATTCTGCAATGAAGGATGATTGGCCTAATAATTTTATAAAATCAATTTCCTTATTTATTGTCGACGCTTTAGCATACGTTTTTAATAAAAGTATAACAATCGGCGTTTTCCCTGAGACCTTAAAAACAGCACAAGTCATCCCGATACTAAAGAAAGGTGACAGGACTATTCTCAATAACTATAGACCAAGCTCTCTGCTCTCTGTCTTTTCAAAAAAATTTTGAGAAGGCGGTAAAAAATAGAATTATGGCTTTTTTCAAAAAATCGTCTTTTTTTAGTTGCTGTCAATTTGGGCTTAGAGCTGGTAAGTCTACTGAAGATGCACTCCTTGAATTTTGTAGCTAAAACTACATTTTGTTCAAATAATCATACTTACCACAACGTTGACGAAGAAAGTTAACTGCAATGTACGTATTCCTACAAAATACTCATCAGTTCACCATTAGGGTCAAAACGCGACTTCGCGTTCACATAAGGTTAAGTTTACGAGAATTTTATGTCAAAACGCGGCAGCCACGATTTTTTAAATCGAAATGAGCAACTCTTGCGCTAAAGCCCAAATCGCAACAGCGCCGCTCGGACTTTGACAGGGATTGGTACGCGTTTTATCGAATTTACGAGAATCTTATGTCAAAGCACGAGCACTCAGTTTTCCAAATCGAAATAGAACTCGCGCGTTTGACAAGTAAAATATTATATAAATATCCACTTTCTAAAATACATTTTATAAGAAAAAAGTGCAATTTGTATAGATAAAATCCTTACACAAAATTATTTGCTTACACAAATAATTGCTTTTGCCTGCCAAAAGTGAAAACACAAATGAATAAAAAAAGTTGTTTTTTTTTTCTGTCAAAAAGCCCGAGTGAGTAGAGAGTAGCTCTACTCCAAACTTTCTGCTCGGACGATATTACGGTCTGTGAAATGTCAACGCCCGACCGCGCTCTTCCGACTTGACTAATGATTTATGTGTATTCTACAGAAAATGTCAAAGCCCGACCGCGCGAATGCGCTGTTGCGATTTGGGTATAATACTTCCGAAAGTTTAAATTCTCAGTTTTTTTTAAACTAAACATTTTAAGGTGTAATTCTATTCATTGAACCTGGATTCCTTTGACTATGAGCCGATAATAATCATTTATATTACATTAATTCAGTTATAGTAAAGAGTGGCTTTTTTTTGGATGCATCCAAGGATGTAGCAATCTTCTAAACATACTAATATAATAATCCATGTGACGATCTAGCTTTCTTGGAATTTTTCCACCTAGTTTGCCACAGTGCTGTTGATGTACCTCTTTCTTCTCCTTTCATATTAATAATTTGTTGGCGATTCAGTGTTCGTGGTTCTGTGAAACACTCTTTTCAAATCGTCTGCCATGATGTCAATGGGCAGCATTTCGGCTAGGACGCACGCAGATTCCTCCGAGATTATCCTAAAGCTGCCTATTACTCTTATTGCACAGAGCCTATGCACTGACGTTAGCATCCTTTAGTTTTCCCGATTTTCAAAGCTTCTGCCCAAATCGAAGCAGCGTATAAAAGAACTGAACTGACTACCTGTGAAAGTAGTATTCTGTGCAGTAGTATTCTATTCTGGACCTATAATCAAGTCCACCGATGTTCGGAAGCAGCGCTCCTTGCGCCAGTGATGCCTTCTTGCTTGCGTACTTGATATGTGTTTTGAAAGATAGCCTATTGTCTAACATAACACCGATATACTTCACTGATTCCTTTGATTTGATTAGCTGGTTGCTTACCCAGAAAGTTGCATATTCCAACTTCTTGTGACTGGTTACAGAGTAGCTCTACTCAGAACTTTGTGCTTGGACTTACGATATTACGATATGTGGATAAGACAACGCGCGAATTTCCATTTCGACATCATTTATGCAGACACATGTTTTCTACGATGACTGTCAAAGTTCAAACGCACGAACGCGCTGTAGGTATAGTCTGAGAAACAAAATACAGCTTTGGTGCTACGGTTACCTAGGCAGTCCTTTAGCCCTTTAGGCACTGTTACGAAAGGTTACGCAGCGTCCTTTGGTCACATTTTTTAACAAACGTAAGATTGAATTAAACGCCACACCATAAGTGTATAAATTTGACAGTGGGTGTATTCCTTAACGTCAAACAAATGCGCGTCACAAGAAAATGATGCGAACATTAACCGTCGCCTTAGATGCGTGTGTTGCTTTTACTTGCGCATCACATGAGCTACATATTTTGAAACGCTTGCAGTACGTACGTAACCCATTTTGAGGGGGTTTTGATTGATTCGTATACACGATTCCTTTAAAAAAAAGTTTTTCACATACAATACGTGTTTGTGTATTGAACTCTATGGTGTTCTTATGAATTTTCAAAATAACGTACTCCAACGAACGTGTAAACTCGATTTAGAGCCCTTTTTGGAGCCTCCTTTGATGCAGCCTTCCATCTAAGGGAAATGGATATCAATTAGGCAATTAATTAGCTCTCCCTTGAAATGGGACCGAAAATTTCACCGGATGTAAGTGTTGATGGTGTCAACCTTTTAACTATTTAATGATTCCGCACACGATCTCTTAAGCTGTCACACCTATCCCTTTGCTGCTACCGGTCGGTAAGCAGTTCAGAAGGGCGCCTGTGAGAGGGTTCTTGTTATTCATTATGTCATGTGCATGTGCAGCTGCATCACGGGCCACTTGTTTCCTGTCATAGGTTAGGTTTGCCTCTGGCCGATGACTAAACGAAGCTGCATGAATGTTGTAAGACCAGATGTCAATCTGACGTTAGAGAAAAACACTGATTCCAATGACACCAATCAGTGAAAAATGAATTGTTGAAGGAGTTGGTTTTGGTTTTATGATCTAAGGTCAGTCAAAAAAAGTGCAAAGTTCCATTTGAAGCAAAGCCAATGTTTAGCCCGATTGATGGGTTTTCTTCGAGAGGGCTTCAAGATAGAGTCAAATTGAATACAAAAATCCTTGGTTTGTGAGCTGCCAATACTCAAACAAACTCAGCTGCGTTCGAATGCTCTTGGGGCAAGCTTAATGGCTCGGTAGGAACTTCATAGATCAATTTAAACTTTATTTAATTACTTACTTTATGAGGAGGGAAATTGAATCCTCTGGTGGACAGGTGCACCAGAAATCTATAGCAATTTTAACCCATGCCACCCTGTTGAAGAACTAGTTTCCGACGTCACGAAGACCATCTTTATGATGCAATCTTACTGTTACCCGGCGGATATTCCCACAAGGCACCACCGCAGATCTATCTCAGCTCGTAAGCAGCCTGTCGTCTAATATCGTTCACGCATGAATTCCACGCATTGCCATAAGCCGACAAGACCGTTGGCGCTTTTGTGTCTCCAAGTGCAAATAGTCGTAATCGTCTAGCAGACTTTTATGCTGAGGCCTCTGTAATGATTTCATAAATATCTCATGACGCAAATCCAAAGCGCACACGTTGCCAACGGTCTGCGGTGCTTGCAATTAAAAAAATCCAACACAGCGGTGCGGCGGCAAGGAGCTACTCATTAATGCACATAAATTCAATCGTTATTTCACTTGGCTTCATTTATTGCCTTAACTACTTCGCACCCGATCACGTTTTCAGCTCTCTCACCACATCTTGGAATCGAGTCACAAAACTATGCAGTCGCAAGCATTCACCAAAGATCCGACGGCTAATTAAGGCCCCCACCCCCCTGCGACCCAGCGAGAGCTAATGACTCGCGATCGGCGGCGGTGGCCAGCGTGGCGATTAAATCCAACAAACCCCATCAAAGCCCAATCTGAAAGCAGCACAATAAGCGGTCGCTCTCTAGGCTTTCCTTTCACCCACTTTTGACAGGCATCTGGTCTGGCCGCCCGCCGCACCGCCCATTTCAGCAGCTGAATCTGAAAAATGAAATTTAAAAACGCCTAACCCAACAGGAAAAACCGTAAATTTCGAGTCAAAGAACATCTTTCTGGGCGTTTATTTATATAATTTTTTGGCATAAGTTATGACAATGGATTGTTGTTTCTTTATTTTTCTTTTTCCTTTTGATTTTTTTTATACAACAATGTGCTGACAAGCTGAATATATTAATAAATTGATTGCGCGAGAGGAAACACAAATGAGTTAGCATCCCCCACTGGATTGCGGTTGAATGATAAGCGCGAGTCGCGCTGACAGCGGGCTCTTCAGTTTAGACATTTTCGTAGTTTATGAACAGATGGAGGAAGTTGTCCGGATAGCTCAGGTGTTCGGACATCCACTGTAAGGGTGTGTCGGTGTGAATATCGATGCCGTGCGTGCGAATACCGACTGAAAAGAGAAACCAAAAGAAAAAAAAAATCATAAATCTTATGAAGAGAAATTAATATTCTGGAAAAGTTTTGATTTATCTAGATGTTCGAGACGTTGAGGCATTTTTTTGTGATTGACTTGGACTGCGGGTGCGAGCAAATTGTTTGGTGTCTTCGTCGTCTGCTGACAGGGACACGTACGGGTGCTAAGTGTTTTCGAATAACGTGTTCATTACTGCTTATGGTAGAGGGTGGGTGTTCATTACGTCAAGGATTCGAATAAGTTATCTCGCCTATGACACTTTTTCATATTCCATGACAGTTTTTTGAAATCAATTTGAAAATGAAAAAAAAAAAATGGAGACACTTGAAGGGTGTTAAATCGAAGGGGAGATAAAAATATGTACGTAGGACGCCATATTTAAGATGACCGTAGAAGGTACATTTTCTGTCGTTTGATTTATTATTCAGGGTATTTTCCCCACTTTAAAGGAAAGTTAGTTCATTATTCAATGAAACAAAGATTTTTCTGTTAATGTATTTATTCCTTTAATCGATTTGTACGTCTTAACACGGAATAAGATTTAAACGAAACTATGCCACCCTGTTACTATGCGACGACTCGTTTCTTCAGTTTTTTGCAAATTTCAGGATTTAAGTGTCTAGGTACTCGACACCAGGACATGTCGTCAGTTTGTTTATTGCTAATTTTATCAAAAAAATAGACACACTAAACCGGCTTTTAGAAGAGTATCAACAACATGTTAAATATGGCAACTCTAACATGCAATTTTAAACCAAATATCGTTTGTCATCACAATTTTTCGAGCGTGGACTGGATTGATCAAAATAAGCGATACACGTCGGATTGTGGTTTGTTTCAAATTAAATCTTTAATTTTCTTTTTCAAAGTCTTTGGGTAACAATTAAGAGGACATAAACTAGGATCCACAAGAAAGGAGACCCCTTTGACTGCGCCAACTGTCGAGGGTTAAGTCTCCTTAACATCGCCTACAAGATCTTCTCTGCCGTTTTGTGTGAACGCGTGAAACCATTCGTGAACAAACTGATAGGTCCTTATCAGTGTGGTTTCAGGCCCGGGAGGTCCACCATCCATCAAATCTTCACACTGCGGCAGATCCTGGAGAAGACCCAAGAAATGCAGATCGACACACACCATCTATTTGTCGATTTCAAGGCCGCATTTGACAGCGTGTATAGAAACGTCCTATACAGCGCCATGTCTAGTTTTGACATTCCTGCTAAACTCGTCAGACTGAGCAGGATGACGACGGAGAACTCTCGCTGCTCCATCAAGGTCGGTAATGAGCTCACCGAGACCTTCAATGTCAAAAAAGGTTTTAGACAAGGCGACGCGCTGTCATGTGATTTCTTTAACATCGTTCTTGAGAAGATCGTACAAAACACACTGTCCAACACAAGAGGCACGATCTTCCAATAGTCCCTTTAACTGCTAGCCTACGCGGATGACATTGACGTGATTGGGCGAACACAGCGAGCCGTCAATGATGCGTTTGCTGGCATTGAAACGGAAGCGGCTAAAATGGAACTAATGCTGTCATCGAGAAAGGACGCACAACATCGACGACTTGGTCAGAACGTCAGCATAATCAGCTATAACTTTGAGGTAGTTAAGGACTTCGTCTACCTCGGCTCTGCGGTAAACAATACAAACAACACCAGTACCGATATCAAACGCAGAACAACTCTTGCCAACCGCTATTTTTATGGGCTCAAAAGGCAATTGAGTAGTAGAGACCTCTCTCGGAAGACCAAGTTGACCTTGATCATCCCAGTCCTGCTTTACGGCGCAGAGGCATAGACAATATCCCAAGCGGATGAACAGTCTCTTGGTCTTTTCGAGAGAAAAGTTCTGCGCGCGATCTTTGCTCCTGTTTGCGTTGATGACATTTGGAGGAGAAGACTCAACCACGAACTGTATGGGCTGTACAGCGACATGAGTCTAGCCAGGCGTCTACGGATCCAACGCCTAAGATGGCTAGGCCATGTAAAGCGTATGGACAACTTAGCTCCGGCCCGAAGAGTCTTCGACTCTGAGCCTGTGGTACAACGCAACAGAGGACGTCCACGTACAAGGTGGCGCACACAAGTCGAGGGGAACCTCGGCCGGCTTTGTGTGCGAACCTGGAGACAGCTGGCGAAAGATCGTACTGGCTGGAGAGGCATGTTGAGTGAGGCCCAGGTCCACCTCGGACTGTAGTGCCCTAAGAAGAAGAAGAAACTAGGATTAGGGTTACGATGGGCCAAAATAGTCTCAGTACTCATAAGAAGAGAGTTTTGATTAAGTCCCACAGATAACAAGGAGAATCTCTGCGTGAAAGAGCGAAATATGTGGGACAGTCACTTCATTTTGACAAAATGTTTTTAGAGTTGCACCCAAGAAGGAGATTCGCGCGTAGACCGTGAAAAATTACCCCAGCGAATGATTGCTGGACAACAGTATGAACGATCAAAAAGGGACCCTGTCAAGAGTCCCCAAAGCAAGGAATTCCATAACCGCTACACAAACAACAACGACAACGACAGTGTAAACAGATTGTTTATTTTGCTTGCCTTGCGCAGGAGAAGAATCTCAGATAAGTTTATAGCTATTATCAAAGCGACTTATGAAGCGTCTTGTACTGCACAGAGGAAAATTGTCGGAAGAATTTGAATTCCAAAGTGGAGTCAGGCAAGGTTGCATCCTATCCCCAATATTGTTTTTATCGGTGATTAGTGATGTGGTTAATTAACTCTGCTCTGTCATTGAGTACACAAGGAATTCGATCGACACACGACTACGCTGACAACGTCTGGCTACTTTCTCATAGGATTATGGATCTCCACCCTGTAGGAGGGCCAACAAAACAAAAAAAAACAGCTCTTCACTCTGCGTATAATACTGCTTTATTGAGTGCCGCAATATGTGTTACACGATCTTAAATAGACTGAGATAAGCGGGAGAATCGAGCGATCAGGGTTCTTATACCTTAGGCTCGAATTAACGGTGGCTTATTTATTGAGAGAAATATCATACACAGGGTGTGCATGTGTAAATTATGTAAATTAAGACCAGGCAAGTAGCAAGTAGCACTTTTTTTTTAAATCAGACACGGTGAGGCTGAAGATCAACTCGTCAAAAACAAAGTTACTCAGTCGCGCAGATAACTCTCTCGATCAAATAGTCATTGCAGGACAACCGGTTAGAGTTGTCGGAGAGTAGAGAGTTTCCAATAAAATAAGTACACAAACAAGACAATGAAACATGGAGGCGGCAGTATAATGGTCTGGAGATGATTTTTTTTGAAATGTGTTTGTGCAGTATTCCAGACCACAAAGCTCAATTAATTCATAATTATAGAAAAGCTTCTCAAACTTAGCTGTTCAAAGTCGGCATAAAACTATAAGTCCATCCACTTGAGTGAGAACAATAACACGTACAAAACGAGTGGTTACTGTCGAAATTAAGTCAAAGTTTAATGCCGACTCCGAACGGTGAGATTTAGAAACTTTTCCTAGACGGTGTCTAGACCACCAGAGAGGATTTTCATATTGTTATCAACTGCTAAGCTGTCGAAGCACAACACTACTCAAAATGTTCCATGTTCTACCTCCTCGACATTTTGACCAACTTATTGTAGAAGATTACATCTTGTACTTTGCTTTTCCCTGATTTAAGAGCAGTTCAAAGTTTCGTTTGGGATGCTAATGACGACAGTCCATTTTGATGACAAATCATGCTTACGATCCTTTTAAATACAACAATTCGAGACGTTCACTGCAGACAGATATTGTATATGTATGATCCTATCCAGCGTAGAGTGTGAACGTCTAAAGCCCTTTTCCATCGCACTAATCGGCACGTTCCAATGCCAATTTAAGCCCGGCAAATCGACTTAAAATAAAATTTTCCGACTCCATTAAATCCTGAGAAAGACTAACGAATTTTAATTCAATACGACAGCATTCATCAAAAGGAACTGTTTGACACGATCCCGGGAAAATTTATCCGGTTGTGACGCGTGATGTGATGCAGCATGCAGTATGGTTCTAAAATTTCCCAACATCACCGGATTTTGACAGTCGTATGCATTTTTCAATCGGTTTCTGGAGAAGATAGTCCGGTAGGCAGGTGTAAACATGGAAGGCACTATCTCCAAAAAATTAGTTCAGCTGCTGGGATACGTATGTGACATCGAATTTATCGAGCGTTCCCAGCCTGCTGTTGTAGATGCATTCACACGATTGAGGAACCAACGAAGCAAACTGATCTTAGGGTAAATGAGGAGAAAGCGAAATACTCGTATATGTCGATTCTTCGCTCATCATCTAGTACAAAACATCGCAATTGACAGCTACGAGTACTATTTTGAATTAGTACGGGGACAAACGTGAACTCCACAACATCTTGATGGAGATTCGATGTAGAATCACCCCCTGGTAACAGCTGCTACTTCGGTTTCTCGGAGCAACTTAGGTCAAAACTCCTTACTCGAAGGATCAAAATCATGCTCCACAAAACCTTAATTTTGCCGGTATTGTAATATGGAACCAATAAGGACTGCAGAGCTGATTCTTGGTTTAGTCAAAATCGCTTACAACGACATCGAATAGCATAAAAAATCGTTTACAACGACATATCGTTTACAACGACCAAATTCGTTAGTCTCTTAAAAGTCGTTATAACCAATTTTGACTATACCTTCGAAAGAAAAATTCTGCTTCGGATATATGGTCCTGTCTGCGAGGAAGGCGAATGGAAAAGAAGACACAACAGCGAACTCTACGAGTTTTACATGGATGTCCACATATGCGGGAAGACAAAAATCCTTAGACTAAACTGGTTGTGCTACATCGATCGAACGAACCCAAATCTAAGAGAGTTTCCGAATCCGAGCCTCCTGGTTCAAAAAGAAGAGGAATACGAAGAGGATCCGGTATAAAAACCAAGTGATCGCGGACGCAAGACAACTTTGTCTCGATGACTGGAAGCAGTATGCCCGGGAACATCAACAATCGAAGACTGCAATTGTTCAGCTAGAACTTCGTCCACCTCACGAGACCGTAATAAGCTAAGCCCTATGAATAATGCTGAAGTTCAGCAAAGGGATCAGACGCAATCTTACCAATCAATTCTTTCTTTGAACTCAAGATGCAAATTACTAATGAATCCCTCTTCCAAAAGCCCAAGCTGGTTTAATACAAGACCGTTATCATGTCAGTCCTACTAACGTAAAGTAGGCACAATATTGAAAGTAGTTTTGTGTGCCGCGATTTTTGATCCAGTTTAGGTGATACCATAAGGGGGGGCGAGAAATCAACTACCGACGTAATCCTAGTCAAATTAATCTTAGATTGTGTAGTGAGCAAAAGTCCGGCCTATAGAATCATTAACTTCGAGCAGCGATCACTATTGTGAGAGACAGATAGCAAAAGATCGTGCCAGCCACGAGAGGCTTGGTGATCGAGACCTTGACTGTAGCGCCATCCAAGAAGGAGAATTTTTTTCAGGCGGTGAATCTTACATAATTATTTTGAAAAGTGTACTGCGCGTTTCTAGTTCCTCCGGATTTCAGTTTTCCTGTTAAAGCCAACCGTTAGCTGGGGGTTTATATGACAACTTCCTGTTGGCTTTCCAAATAGGGAACCGACGATGTCTTTGATGGTGGCGCCATAAGAAAAAAAAAACGCTTTGACGTATTCCGACATGACGCAGGCGATGGAAGTTTGGAGATATTTAAGTTCGATAGCTTTTATTAGTTGTCCCTGCTGCTTACTCGTAGATGACATTCGGACTTCTCGATGAATATCTTTTGTTGAATAACGACAGCAACGTGTCGCTATGAAGTGGTCAAATTAAACACTCATTTCAAGTGAATTTAACATTTGAAGACTGTTGCAAACTGTTTTCATGACGTTAATACGCTTGGGGCATTGCCAGTGACGTGCCGCGAAATGAAAGTCGTCAAAGAACTGGGATTAGCAACCGACGCGCTTACTGACACTACCTTACCGACCATAAACGTGTAAAAATCACTGAAATTGTTGGCCAATGGCGCATGTAAGCGCGATAATGATCATATTTAAGCACGAGGCACATTTGATCAAATAAAGATAAAGCATTCAAATGAAATTCTGTACTTCTCAAGAAGACAATTGATCAGGCTGACGACAGTCAGCAGTGAAGAATTTTAAAGACACTTGCATAATTGCGTCATTTATTGACAAGATGATCAGAAGATGAGATAGATGCCTTGGCTTGACAACCAAATTAAATTGACTGCAAACAGTTTCAAGGCCGTGTGATTGATTAGACTCTAGTAATGTCTTTGGAAGTGATTAAAACTGCGACAGCTTAACTACGTCCCGCCAAGCTCGTTCCCAAAAAGAAGCTGCTTTTAGATTCACGTCCACAAGTGGAACTCATCCGTTCCTAGTCGCGGATGAATAAAAAAAAATACTTGTTTTGAAATGGCAAATTGATCATTTGTCAGCTAACGGGCTTTGATGCTTTTCATCTGTGTCTTTGAGATTCACACACATTTTGGCTTTAAAAACTTAATGCTCGAATAAAATTTTAATTGATGTTTCTACAAGTCAACATATGAGCGTTCATTACTCATCCTCTCTCAAGGACTTTTGTGCCCAGAAACGCGACAATCTTGAAAAAGCGTTTTTCTGTCAAGCAAAATCCCCAATTAGCATTCAATCTCAATCCTTATTTTGATTTAAGAGAGAGAGAAAAAAGAAGATAGAAACTCTGTCAGTTCGTTGACACAGTGTGATATTTTAACGACTTCACGAACTGCCCCTCATCGGAAATTGTTCGCTAGCGGCCCAATGCGAAAGCCTCCTTATCAAGAGTTCGTAATCAGAGCGAAAATATGTATTAACAACTTTATTTTTATTTGGTGGTGGGCTTATATATTCAGCTGATGTCATGTTCTTAAAAATATTAAGAACTCACTGTTATTAATAATGATGACGCTATAAAGATATCGACAGCGCGCTGACAAGATTAGCTTGCATAGCGCCACAAAGCCCCCAATAAAATAAAAAAAAATGGTTGCCTTTCACCGTACATATGTCACATTGTCACACACAAGTGGTAAATAACTCAAAAATATTTTCAGCCCTATCGCTGGTGGATAATCTCATTCGTTGACTGAAAACTGTGACTTTTAAGTGTTTTATTAAACGCGAAACACATTCACCATCAGATATCGATACGTAGCTGATAAGTTCAATTGATTGCTTCGATTCAAATCGCGATGTACGGGCATACGCCATCGGAGCATGCAATCATGTGCACCCTGCTGCCAGCGATGACTGTGTTCAAAGACGCACAACATTGGATGATTTTCTAAAATAAATTTTCATTTTTATCCAAGCAGAAGGTGGTCATAATTTAATTCTCATAATTCTGTCTAAGACCGTGTCTAAGTTAAACGGATTTACGTCATTAGACCAACAAGATATGTCCAACGAAAACATACTCGTACATATTTGTATTTTATTTGCTGTTTTCATTTTATATTTTTAACTGAAAATTCTCCATCGTTTGGGCAATATACCTTCCTACACACACACACACATATATTCACGCTCAGCCTCATTGATATTCATTTATTTATTTTTTTGTTTTATTTTCCATTAGTTGGCGCCGCCAACTTTCAGAGTGACTCGTCGTCGGTTGGGTTTTCGTGTAAAAATAGATTATGGCGACAAAACGTCTCGAGAAAATTCGAATGACATTTAGCATTAAAGAGGTGTTAGTGTCTCCATCTATTTATACACATTTTTTTACGGCTCGGTATCGGTGATAAATGTGGATGACTATCCACCTACGGTGCATATTAAAGGCGCCTTCACATTTCCGTTTAACATATGAGGGGGATTTGTGGTGACCTTGTCGTTAAGAAGCTTTTAAGAAGCGCACACAATTTGTTTGAGGCGTTCATTTTGAATCAGTTTTGTGAGAGAGGGAGAAGGAGTGCCGAATTTTGCAGTTATAAGTAGCTTTAGGCCTCCAGATGGTCGGAACATCAGATGTCTTGTATATCAAAATGTGGGGGAATGGATCGTGTACGTCTTTGATGTGCCCAGTTTTGAGGAATGTTTTTTCGACTAGATTTGTGTCAAGTTTTCAATAAGAACTTGTACATACATGACACCACAAGAGGAAAGAACTAAATATTGCATGCTTAAACATGCACGAAATATTCTATAGAGAGCTACAAGGTTCTGGAGTGCGACCACAAGGGTGTACTACAAACAAGCAAAAACCGCATTTGTGGTCTTGAGGACAGAATCATGAAAATCGTAACGGGATAACTGGGGAACTAACATCGATTGTCGATCAGAATAGACTGAGGATAAGGTAGGCAACTTACAGGGTGGGCCATATGTTAGTTTCTATATAAGGCTATAAAAAACTCTCTTCAAAATGTTTCAACGATTGTTCTTCTTTTTCTTGTGGCGCTACACTCCGAGTTTGCTCAGGGCTTCAACCAACAAGCCTCTTCAACTAGTACGATATTTTGCTAGCTGTCGCTGATTCTGCACGGCTGGTAAAATCCCTCTCCACTCGGGTGCGCCACCTTACGTGGACGCCCGCTTTTGCGTTGTCCCACTTGTTCAGAGTTGAAGATTCTTCGGGGCAGAGCCAAGATGCCCATGCGCTTTACATGGCCTAGACATCTTAGACGTCTGATTCTTACACGCTTTTTCGTCCTGAGAAGCCGGTTCGGTACCCTTCGTTGCTTTTCGCAGAGCTTACGAACAGGTCTCGTAGTTCGATGCAGCGTTGCCAAGCTTCTTGCTTTGGTGCATATGCCTGCCTGCGCTTGTTGTCAAAGCGTAGTAGCTTTCAGTTTTTTGACACTGACAGCTGTTTTTCGCTCGAAATCTTGACAGAAAGTCTGTATCATACCTCCGCGGAACGAAATGATTCGCTTTACGCTTGAACAACTTTGGAAGATATTGAAAACTGATTTCCAAAGTGAGTGCTGTGCTGTGCCCAAGCAGTGCGTTTTTTGAAAAGAAGTTTTAGCCGAAATAAAGCATCCACCGCGACTGCTGTACGCAAGTTTGTGGAAAAAGTTCGTGAGACTGGTATGCTAGTGAACACTCATGGTCCCCATCGTCGTACTGTGCGCACAGATGATAATGTGGCTGCTGTGGCCGAGAGTGTGAGACTCAATTCACGAACATCAACTCGCCATCGATCTCAACAGCTCCACATTTCACGCACTAGCCTGAGGAGTATTCTCCACAATGATCTCGGATTATTCGCTTACAAGGTCCAATTGACTCAGCAATTGAAAGCGCGCGAAAATCCGCTTCGTTATCGCTTTGCAGTTTGGGCCTCAGGGCAGCTTGAAATGGACAATGATGTTGGGCGAAAAATCATCTTTTCTGACGAGACTCATTTTCATCTCGGCGGCTACGTTAGCAAACAATATTGCCACATCTGGCTCGGAAAACATGCACGTTATTGTCGAGAAGTCAATGCATCCACAGAGACAGAGAATGACAGTTTGGTGCGGATTGAGAAGTGGTGGCATCATTGTACTTTTTTTCTTTGATGATGAGGCTGAGAACAACGTTTCGGTCAACGATGGGCGTTACAGAGGCATGCTAACACCCCTTTTTTTTTTTTACTGAAATTGAAGATATGGATTTGAACGATCTGTGGTTCATGCAGAAGACGCGCCATGCAACACAGCCCATACCACAATCGATCTTTTGCTCACCAAATTCCCAAACTGTGTTATCAGCCGTCTTGGCCATGAAAATTATGCGCCTCGGAACTGCGATTTGACCCCTTTGGACATTTTTTTTGGGGGAACCGTTAAGGACCGATGTTATGCCAACAATCCGGAAAAGATTTAAGCACTTAAGGCCAATATCATCCAAGCAAACCGCGAGCAGTCTTGGAAAATTGGGGTGACAGAATATGCTATTGCAAAGCCAGCCGAGGCAGCCACTTGAAAAACGTTTTATTTCATAATTGATGGGAATTTTGGTTCTTACTAACAAAGCCATAGTACATTGACAAAATTTAACTTTGTTCATTTTATTGCATTTTTAGAGAGAAACTTGTAATTGGCCCACCCCTTACAGCTACTGGATACCCCACTAAGATCGAAAGTGTTGTCAAAGAATAAGACTCCCGAATTTGTGCGTTTAAGATCCCATCTGCAAAAAAAAAATATTTCAACACGACAATGCACCGTGTCACAAGTCTTTGGCCACAATGGCAAAATTGGATGAATTACACTACGAATTGTTTACGCACCCACCCACCCTATTCTCCAGATTTGACCGCCAGCTACTTTAACCTGTTCGCAGACCCAAACAAATGCTCGCTGGAAAGAGATTTGTCTCGAATGAGGAGTTGATCGTCGAAGCAAATGCCTATTTTTAAGGGCAAAGATAAATCGTTTTTCCAGAAAGGTATCGATATTTTAGAGAGAACGGTGCGGTCGCATGGTTATCAGAGAAAGACAACATTTATTCTCCATGAGCATAACGAAGCCGTAAGATCGATATTTTAGAGAGGCATTGGAATGATTGAATCGGTTTTGAAGGAGACTATGTTGCGCCTTAGCAGAAATAAATTGGGCAACCTAGTGGGAGTCCTCATAGGACATTGTCCAATTGGAAGACATGCCGCAAGAATAGCTCTGCCATACAACGACTACTGCAGCAGATGTGTAGGTGAAGAAGAGGAGGAAACACCCTCGCACTTTCTCTGCGACTGTCCTGCGATCGTTTCACCAAGGAAACAAACCCTAGGAGCTTTTACATAAATGAATTGACGGGCATATCAGAAATAAATGTCAAGAAAATCTGGATGTTCATTAAGAGTAGCGGTTGGTAGCGGCTCAGTGTCATTATTTGCGTGGACGGATTCAACAATTAGCCTAGCCTGGATTAAACGAGCGGTTGGTAGCGGCTCAGTGTCATTATTTGCGTGGACGGATTCAACAATTAGCCTAGCCTGGATTAAACGATGTCCCTCTACCTTAAAAACATTTGTGGCTAACAGAGTATCACAAATACAGGAGAAAATTACACCAAACAATTGGAGACATATTACTCCTTCCGACAATCCCGCTGACTGTGCATCTAGAGGCATTGCACCAATTCTACTTAAAGATCATCCATTATGGTGGACTGGCCCAGAATGGCTAAAGCATCCCCCATCTCATTGACCGGCAGAAGTACCTATTGAGATCATCGTCCCTGAGATAAAAGTCACTCTAACAACGACGGTGTTAGAGACCGAGAGCATATTTAAGATTTTCATATAACAAATTGATAAGAGTTATTGCATACTGTAATCGCTTCGCATCAAATTGTCAAAAGAGAGACGTCCAGCTAGGCGCATAAAGAACAAACGAACTAGAAGCCAGTCGCAAGACCGTTATACGCGCAGTTCAACGAAAAGAGTTTCCTGGAGAATGGGCCTGTCCACAAGGTGGACAAGAGGAGCAAGCTCTTATCATTAAATCCCCTGTTGAATAATGACATGGTCATAGTCGTCGGAGGTCGACTAGAGAATGCGAATCTGTCAGAATCTCAGAAACATCCAACTATATTACCACACCATAACACCTTTACAAAGCTATTGGTGGAACACACGCACAAAAAAACGTTATATGGGGATATACAGCTGATTATGGCAACCTTAAGGCAGTCTTATTGGATTTTGCAAGCCAAACGACTAGTTCGGCAAGTAATTAATGAATGCGTCAGATGTCATCGCTTTAAGGCAAAAACTAGAGAGCAAATAATGGGAGTACTACCAACACCAAGAGAGACGCCCTCAAGACCTTTTACTCACTGTGGTGTGGACTACGCCGGCCCAATCAAAATACTTGTATTCAAAGGGAGAGGAAATCGTACTACAAAAGGATACATAGCTGTATTCGTGTGTTTGGCTACTAAGGCTATCCATATAGAATTAGTGACCGACCTTACCTCTGAAGTATTCTTGGCTGCCGTCCGAAACAATCGATCCTCTGGGTCTAAGTCAATCCTTCACCTGTGAGGGAGGCCGCCTTACCTACCTAATAATAGTAATAATAATGGCGGCGCCACAGTCCGAAGTGGACCTGGGCCTAGCTTCTCAGCAACCACTCGTGTTGTGCGTGCTATTGTTCTTTCACGAGTGGAGGGGACCTACCTAAATGTCACTAGATAGATCCCAAAGACTTTTTGCATGCTCACCTAGTATACAGTGACACATGGTGACACCTGTTATAATGCCAATTTTTGATCTGTCAAAATGGATCAAATTTGGAGACTGTTTGGTATCTAGCTTATGGTAGATCATTCTAGAGGCGTGCCTTTCACTCAAAATTTGGACTTAGACTTGAATTAATTATGTATTCCATGGTCATTATCCGAAGTAACATTTTTTAAAATGACAGTTTGTGAATACACTCGCTATTCGAAGCAACATTTTTTTAAAATGAGACTTTGTGAATACACTCTTTTTCCTTGCAATCAACGAACACATTTCGAAAAATTTTACGATTTGAAAACTACCTAAAGTCTCTATTATTGGGAAAAAATTGATTTGATTCAAAATTCTCCCGATACCGTTTCTGGCTGAGGCCAAGGTCCATCCCAGACTGTCAGAAGAAGAAGAGTTCCTTTAAATATTTTCAACCCTCAATTTGGCAACAATACTTCGTCAATATCCCTTGACCGTCAATTTTTGAGTGAATTATATAATATCTACGCGTATATGTACATACCGCTATTTACACAAACATACAGTCATTTTGAGAAAAACAAAATAAATCATTTTCATAATTGTTATCTCACGAGATGAGAGGGAGACTCATTTGCTTATTTAATCACTTAATTACGTTGGCGCTTAAATGTAACCTCTGCCTTATGCGCCACATCATATATCAGTGGAGCATTTATAGAAACGCACATTGGGTTATTCGTTTGAAATAAATCATCATCACCATCATCATCATCAGCATCATCACTGCGCTGTAGATTAGAGGCGTCTCCTTAGAGCTCACACTCTTTGTTTTCGGGCAAGAAGCTCCGACTTTGTTTGTTCTTAAAAATACAACCTGCACTACACACCACAGGTATGGGGGGACTATTTTTGGCGACAAATTCGCTACGTGAAAACATTCGGATATCACCAGAAGTTATACACTCAGAAGATATTTTCTATTTATTTCTGAACTAAACTTCTTGGTTGGCGGCCAGACAAGCCCCTATTCCTTAAATAGTTTTCCCTAATATTCTCTGCCTTCTGACAGTGTTGACGTCAATCGGATGCAAATATAATCAATTGCTAATTGTCTCAATCTCGAGGAATTGCTACTCTCAGTCGGGATGGGTGGGAAGTTGACGACGCGCTTGACATCGTTGCTTACTAAATGTATTTTGCACGTGCTTGCAAAGTCACGTTCTAGATACAAATTTGTTTTATAACACATTTATATAAGTTTAACAACATTAAATGTCAACGATTTGGCAATAGTTTGAGGTGGTAGATCGATGCGGAGGGAGGAAACGAGTGCTATGACATTATATCATGGGAAAAGTCAGCGTCAAGAATGTTGTCGAAAGAAGTCCTTTCACGTGTTGCGATGACCTTCGAATAAATGTCACCCCGAGTTTGAGTTTTACATCACGATTGAAATACTCAGGGAACGCATCCACATTTATGAATCTGTGCGAGCTGTTGACGGGTTATGGGTGAGTTTCATAAGACGCTTGAAAGGTCAAACTTGTTGGGGGTGTGTTCGGTTGTTCACTTCGTTGACAAAAATATATTGTTGGATTGTGCAAAACGAGGCGAAGCTTGGCAGACGAATCAGCTCATTCAGGAGATGAAACCTTTCGATTTAATTCTAACCGACTTTAGTTAGAGAACACGCCTGCATAGCTCAGGGAACTTAACTTCGGTCTGTAATATTAATAATAATAATAATGGCGGCGCTACAGTCCGAGGTGGACCTGGGCCTAGCTTCTCAGCAACCACTCGTGTTGTGCATGCTATTGTTCTCTCACGAGTGGAGAACAACCTAAAATTTAATGCCGACTCCGAACGGCGAGATTGAGAAGCTTTCTCTAGACAGTTATACTCTTTGAGCATTGTCAGTGACTCGAAAGAGCTGGTGCCGTGAACAAATTTTAGATGTTTTTTTCGAGATTCGAACCTTAGACCTCGAGCGTAGGAGTCGATGTACCTACCCACCACCCCACGGCGCCCACTTCGGTCTATGAGTGCATTTAAATCAGTCTTGGAAGGGGTTAGAACAACTTGATGTGCTGCTGAATACGTTTGTTGCCAAAATATTTAGCAAATGTAGACCAATATATGAATACAGAAGGGAATTTCTTCATGACCATGAATGAATGCACCAACTGTTCAGACCCAGACCTAAGCTGCGTCCTCAAGTTTGTGTTTGACAGCCTCGTTTTTTTTTTTTTCAAAAATGGAAGAAAATTATTTTGACTGCTTGATGTACTCATCAAATCTTAACCCAAAACAAGGAAAAACTTGATAAGGACCCTGCAGTGTTTATTTCAATGGTCTGTCGAACAGAGCGAGCCGTCACTAAGTCGTTTGCTAGCACTGAAATTGAAGCGGCTGCAATTGTGTCGGTAAATGAGGGTAAAATGGATTATACGCTGTCGAGAAAGGACGCACATTATCGACGACTTGCCCAGAACGTCACAATAGACAGTTCTAACTTCGAGGTAGTCAAGTACTTTGTTTACCTTGGCTCCACTGTAAACAGTACAAGCAAAGTCATTACCGAGATTAAATGCAGAATAACTCTTGCCAACCGCTGTTTTTTGAGCTCAAAAGGCAATTGAGTAAAAAAGCAAGCTGACTTTGTACAGGGTGCGCCATCTTTTATGTTGGTATGCGACTGTTTGCCGTTGTGCCGTGATATAACGCCAAGCGACTTAAAGCCAAGTTTCAGCATTTTATCTTTTTGGAATACGCACCTGTGCCCGACGATATCCCACTGTCCAGTGCTCAACAGATTCGACAACGAAGAGTAGTTATCGGAAGGTGCTTGTTGGCCGTGGTATTTTCGACGACAATTGAACGAGTTTGGTGCGTTGTTTCAGTGTGAAGCGATTCATAATTAAAATTGTAATGAACTGACGTTTTAAAAACATGTCTACTCAAGTTGATACTTGTTATTCAATATTTACATTCAAAAATATTTTTTTTTGGGACACCCTGTATAAAACATAATCATGCGACCAATGAAGAAGACCGACTATTTAATAGAAAACTTCTTCGGACAATCTTTGCCCTGTTGGCAGTCGGAAAAGAAGATTCAACCACGAACTGTGTCTAACCAGGTGTCTACGGATCCAGCTTTTTAGATGGCTGGCCCGAAGATTCCTCGACTCTAAACCTGTGAGATAACGCAATAGAGGACATCCACGTCTTTGATAGAGCACCCATTTGAATGAAGAACTCGGGGTGTGTCATGTTTGTAACATTAGTACTGCGACCATAAAGATATATTGTACCCCCTACTTTTGGACTAGGATTTATGTGCTGCCTTCAAAAATTTGACAAGTTCTTTAGGTGGGATTCTTAGAAAGTCTTTCCCTGTTACATTTGTTTGGCTTAATATTCTAAATCGTTCTCGGGCAAAACTTGGGCAGACGGTCAGTACATGTTCCATAGTTTCTTTGGCCTGACCACATCGCCTACAGATTTCTGTGCTGTTGAGACCCAGTTTGTGAAGGTGGTAGTTGCATTCTACATGTCCTGTTAGTACTTCACATAGCACTCATATGTCTGCTTTATAAAGTACTAGAGCTTCTTTGGGTCGTTTGGATTGTAGTTTTGTTCCATGAACATTCCTGAGTGTCAAAAAACTGATTTCTTTTTTTGATGATCCATTTGTGGAGATGTAAGTTTGTGTCTATGTAATTGAATCCATAAAGGGGGAAGACTCCGTACCTGAGCACCTTTCTTGGCTTGTATGTCAGCCTTTTCAACGTTAAATCACTCACTCGTGTCAACTTCCAAATATTGTCTACTCTTTTGAGAATCTCTAGATGTCCCACAAGATGTAGCTAGCTTCCATTCCTGCAGTCGGAGTCGTTCTCATTGCACGGGTAGTGCAGATACACGCTACCCTCTGTACTTTGTTAAGTTTGTTCATAGCACTTCTTGTTCACATTTTTTCCACCATACAGCAGCACCATAAAGTATGGTTGGTTTAATCTTTTGATTGTAGATCCACAGACTCATTTTTGGGCTTAGTCCCAATGTTTTGCTTACGAGTTGTTTTAAGGACCAGAGAGCTTTGATGGCCTTAGAGTATATTTTCTTTATCTGAGCATTCCAAGCGAGTTTTTGATCCTGTGTTATAACCAGAAATTTTACCTCGTCCTTTAATGAAATGCAGGTTTCTTTGATTTTTAGGGTTTGAAGTTTGTTTATACTTCGCTTTGTGAAGTGAATTATGTTTGTTTTGCTGGGATTGATGGAGAGTTCCTCCTCATCGCATCAGTTCCAAGTTATTGCTAGGACTCTTTGCATGAGACTTCCTACAATGGCTGTGAAGCCATTATTATTAAGTACATAGAGAGTTCACTTACTAGAATTGACCATAAAAGTGGGGATAGGACACCCCTCTGAGGACGACCTCTAATAGTTTTGATAACTACCTTTGATGTGCCTAATTTGGCTGTTATTTGCACCCAAGCGGCGATGAACCTCAATCAACTTGGAGTATGCAATTTGAGACAGCCAGTAAAAGATCATGCTAGTTGGACTGTAGCGCCACAAAAAGAAGAAGAAAAGTGGTTTACTGAATTTCGTTGTGATAGCGCAAGCACTAGTGACGTCGAACGTTCTGGACGACCAATTGAGGTCACAACATCCGAAAGTGTATAAAAAATTCTCGATATGGTACCGGCCGTTGGAAGAGTGAAAGTGCGTGTTTATGATCGAGATTCCCATTTACATAAATAGGTATGTATATCACCGCATAATTTCATTGCCGTCACACAAATGCAATAATTCCACCATCATCGACAGTTGCATTTGCAACTTTGACATGTTCTAAACAAGTCTGCTGATGAGGCAGTTAAAGAATCAATCTCTCATAATCATAAATCACTCGACACGATCCGAAGCACACTTTTCTCTCCTCCTAACCTAAAAATAATGAAAAACCATGCGACACAGTCGCATCTTTCATTGATCCGTCCCTCAACGTCTGTGAAAAGCACTTTCCTGTAAACACATTTCGCCGATATTCGATAATTTATTCGTCGAGTATTTCACAAATTTCTCTCAACATCCATCGATTCTCTTCATTCGCACCCCCGCACCAGTGTGGGTTTTGTAATTTAACGGAGGTGAGCATCATCACAAATAAGTTGGCAAGCAAACACACAATGATTTGACGAAGCGTTCCCATCGCATTCGTGTCTGCGGTACCAAAATGGAAATCGCCCAAAAAACTACTTGATTTCGAGATACAGAAACACACGGTTTCCGATTGAGTGCGATTTGATTTTATTCATAACGAGTTGGATAGTCTGTAGTGCATTCGACAAGATTGTAGCGAAGGAATGCGCGGTAGCTGCGAGTAAATCGGATGACAGAACAGTGCAGAAACAAAGAAAATTGTGAATCTTCTCCCGTTTAATATAAAAACCAGACGCGGAGATAGGGGAATGCAATTTTTAATGGGGCAGGCAATAGACGGCAGTCAACAAGACTCCTGAGACATGGGGCTCTAAGACAACCGCTCGGTTTTTGCGATTTACTGCATGTGTGCACTTTGGTGTGGTGTAATATTTGAATGGGTTGTTTCTCATCACGTCATCTGATGGGATCTTCATTTTTAGCACAAGACACAAGGACAGTCAGCGAAGGTCTCAGCGATTTCCCACTTGCTTAAGTTATCAAATGAATATTTTGTTTCAAATGATCAAACTTGTCACTTTTGACAGCACCACAATGAACCTTTCTTGGCGTAAGTGAGACTCTTTACGGAGGAGACCATCACTTATCTACCTTCTTCTTCTTTGTTATAGACCAGGGTGAACCTGGGCTAGAAGTATCGTCAAATTTCAAAGTGTCCATAATTGCTTTTCATTCAATTCAACACATTTTCAGCACCAGCTAATATTTGCGTACGTAGAGAGCGTTTCATTTCCCTCCCGAGTAAGTAGGCAAAAGTGAACGAACTTACGAAACAGAGCGAAGTGGTTATTATAGTCACAGTGTATGATTTTGTGTGTTCGCTGGGTTGCTTCAGTTTTCTTAAGCCCCGTACGGCCATTATGGTTGGCCCTCTAGGCGTTGGACCCGCACACACTTGGCTAGACTCATGTCGCATGGATCGTAGTTAAATCTTTTCCTCCAATCACAACGCAAACAGGGCTAAGGGCTTCTTCAACCGTTTTGGACATTGTCCATTTCTCCGCACCGTAAAGCAGAACTGGGATGATCAAGTTTTTATCCAAAGTTGGTTTGGTACTTTGCTCTTGAGCCAAGAAACAAAGATTGGCATAAACTATTCTGCGTTGGTCGTATTTGAATCGTTTCCGGATTGTTGGCATAACATCGGTCCTTCACGGTTTCCTAAAAAAAAATAGTCCAAAGGGGTCAAATGGCAGCTCCGAGACGGCCAATTGACAACGCCAAGATGGCTGATAACACGATTTGGGAATTTGGTGCGCAAAAGATCGATTGTGGCATGGGCTGTGTTGCATGGCACATCATTCTGCAAGAACCAGAGGTCATTCAAATCCATGTCTTCAATTTCAGTAAAAAAATAAGTCGGTCAACATGGCTCTGTTACGCCTACCATTAACCGAAACATTGTTCCCAGCCTCATTTTCGAAGAAAAATGGTCCAATGACTTGATAAGGACCTTGCAGCGTTTATTTCAATGGTCTGTCGAACAGAGCGAGCCGTCACTAAGTCGTTTGCTAGCACTGAAATTAAAGCGGCTGCAATGGTGTCGGTAAACGAGGGTAAAATGGAGTATACGCTGTCGAGAAAGGACGCATATTATCGACGACTTGCCCACAACGTCACAATGGGCAGAAAAATGGTCCAATGACGCCACCATTCCACAATCAACTCCAAACTTCCACTCTCTGTGGATGCGTTGGCTTCTCGACAATAACGTGCGAATTTTCCGAGGTTCCATCCAGATACAGCAATTTTGTTTGCTAACGTAGTTGCCGAGATAAAAATGCGCCTCGTCAGAAAAGAAAAGAAAGATTTTTCGTCCAAAATCGTTGTCCAATTCAAGCTGCCTTCGGCCTTAGACAAAACTGCGAAGCGATAACGAAGCGGATTTTCGTGCGCGTTTAATTGCTGAGTCAATTGGACTTTGTAAGCGAATAATCCGAGATCTCTTTGCAGAATTGTCCACAGGAGTGAAATGCGTGAAAGAGCTATTGAGATCGATGGCGAGTTGAAGTTCGTGAATTGAGTCTTACACTCTCGGCCACAGCAGCCACATTGTCATCTGTGCGCACCGTACGACAACGGGGACCATGAGTGTTGTCAGTTCACTAGCATACCAGTCCCACGAACTTTTTGCACAAACTTGCGTACAGCAGTAGCGGTGGGTACTTCATTTCGGCCAAAACTTATTTTCAGAAAACGCACTGCTTGGGCACAGCACAGCACTCACTTTGGAAATCAGTTTTCAATATCTTCCAAAGTTGTTCCAGCGTAAAGCGACTCATTTCGTTTCGCGGAGGTATGACACTGACTTTCTGTCAAGATTTCAAGCGGGAATGAGCTGTCAATGTCAAAATAACCAATGATTAAAGAAAAAAACACTAGATAATAATAGATAGATAATAATTCTGACTGCATGTTTTTGCTTAATTGCTAAAGGTTTGATGTGCCTGTGATATGAACCACCCAAGTAAGATAACTCATACTGCAACTTAGATTTTAAAAGACCATTATAAACTAGTTTTAGATAGCTGAATTATAGTACAGACTAAGATGATGATCGTTACCGGTGAGTTCGTTATAAATATCGATGGAGCACCGAGAGTTCTTCATTGTCTTCTTCCTGTACAACCTTCAGAATTTGAGAAAAGAGTCGAGAATAGGCGTGGCGCTGTATAGGTACAGCTGGGGTGTTAAACTAGGCCGCCTTTATGGAATACCTTTTTCTGCATCTTTCATACAGTCATACTACTCTGAACACTACAATTCTTCTCTAGCATTATATCTGCTTTGAAATTGTAGGTTGATAAGCCGTCCCGTATTGGAACCAAAGACTGTGAGATCCGGAGTCAGCGCACTTTCCCACAAGGCCACGGCGGCCATTAGGTACAGACATAGGTGCGGATCTGTATTTGTTGGGTTGCTTTCACAACTAAAAATCTCGTCTGTTCTGAACATCCCTAAAGAATCTGAATGGAATTTTAATATTTCCCACTCCATTCACTCAATGCTGCTAGAAACAGTCGATCGCTAAATTCCTCCCAAAACTCTGTAAATATAACGCAAAAAGTTCTATGAATCCAATGAATGCTAATTGCTTGATATTTGTTTATTTGAGTAGCCCGAAGTAACGCTGACAAGGTAGCTTCTAAATCAACTTTGACATATACAGGCTTGCAGAGATTAGATGTGTCAGATTTTATACTCTTCCTTCATGATGACGGTGTTAACAAAGAGGATAGCATCAATTTTTAAAACAATTTAAACGATACCAAATAATATTTAAAGAGTTAGGCATTCCATTTTTCCCTATTCTCTCAGCAGACGTTAAGTTATATACGAGGACTGATCCATAAATCAGTGATTTTGATGCATAATGGCGCTTGGATTACATAAAGCATTGTGTTTGACAAGTTTGTTTCTTTCTGGGCATGGACAAAAAATCAAATAGATCTAACAAATACTTGGCTTTTTACAATGAACGATTTAAGATTCGTGAAATAGCTAAGATTGTAGCAATTTCATATGATACCGTCATTTGAATCCTGCATGTCCATTTGGGCATTGAAAAAATCATCGCGTTTGCTGACGGCGGGCCAAAAACAGATTCGGATGAAGATTTTGAAACAGAATTGGGAACTCTTTAATGCAATTCAAGGGAATTTTTACGACGTTGCGTATCAGTTGATAAACCCCGGGTACACAACTACACACCAGAAATGAAGGAACAGTAAACTTCTGCAGTTGAAAGTGCTTCAAAAAACGTCAAAAAAAAGCCTATTTCGCAGAGTTTGAGAAACCATATTTTTTTGTTTAAAAAGTGGGAATATTGTAAAAATTCTATCGTGCAGAAAGAAAACTGCGTTGGAAAAGTAACTCCAATTTGTAAAAAAAAGTCACTGACGTATCGAACAGCCCTCGTATGTACATATGTATATACAGTGGTGTGCAAAATAATAGATGCGTTATTAAATGTCATCCAAATCCGAAAAAAGGGAAAAAAAAAGGGAAAAAAAACTCGGAGTCGAACGAACTGCCTGCCACTCTCTGACTCAAATATTGTAAATTGAACTTTGACTTATTAGATCATTAGACATTTCACCATTTTGCAGCTAGCCAAATCAAGTCATCCTTGGCAAAGGTTTTCGTCAATGACGGTGCAGAAAAGTTCGGAGTTTTTCGGATTCTTCCAGCAGGAAATTATGTATATTGTTCATTTTGTTGATGTGTCCATATTCAGGTTCATCTTTGGATCGATGTAGCAAATAGGTTCTTTTTGCAAGCCCCAAAATTTGGCGATCGACGTTAGATGTCGTTTTACGTGGCCCGCCTCGCGTTTTTTTAATTTTGCATCCAGCATCCAGCATTCAGCTGTCTCGGCAATAAGTTTGTTCGTTTTTCCGTCTTCAAGGATTTTCTTAATGATTTTTCGTACCTCTTTTATACAAGCGTTTGTGATCCATTTTAGTGTCTCTGGTGTTTATATTAGATGATTGAGCTTAAAATTATAGTCTTAGTAAAAAACTAAACTCTTTTCAGCACGATTGAACACAATTTAATATCTATTTCATACAAGGTGTTTATTTTTTGGCATAGTTAAATATCGAATGAGGTCTCTATGACGGCACCGGAGAATTACAAGTTTCTTACTCCAAAGTCTCAAACATGACATTTAGGCAACACGCGTCATTTTTTGGGATGAAGTTTTGTAGTTCTGAAAAGTCATCAGGCCCGATTTGTAATTTTATTTACGTATGAAAGTCTTCAAGTAAAACGAAAGTGAGTAGGTACTACTGAACAGCACTCAGTTTCACAGCTTCCATGTAGTGGATAAAACGAATATGCACTGAATCGGTCGGTGTTTTAAATTAAGCCAAGCTTCTGTACAGCAGCAAGCGCATCAACTGCCAACACTTGACATCAGAGAACAGCACAACCCGCAGGCAACCGCATGTTGCCCTCAAACAACGAACGCCATTATTGAGTAAATTTCCATTAGCATAAATCAAAGACACAAGAAGCTCGGATCACAGAACGTACACACACCCCTTCAGTCCTGCTAAACAGGAGGCATTCCGTATGCTTCGCTGATACACACCAGCTTCCCTCCATCTTTTTTTTTTTCCGCAACACATAGGGGAACACCTCTGGCATTCACGATTTGTAAGCCATCGATTGCAAACAGACTTCAACATAGCGTAATTGGACAAGTAACGTTCCTCCCATTCTGCTCCAGAGCTCAAAAGAAGCCCTAAGCCTAATTGTCCGTGGATAATTGATCGTGCAGAAGGACAGCATTCTCTCAGAACTATTCAATCCGTCAACTGATCAAATCTTGCTAATCAACCGTCAATCTGAATGCAGTCGAAGACAAAGAGGAGAATAACCTTGTACTAGATATGACCGCATGCACGACTTGCGATTGCCTGCTAAATCAATTATACGCCACTCAGCGAAGTCAAGGTTTAGAAAATCTAATAAGATCTGGTCAGGTTGCTGCTTTCTAGACTTTCATTCCAAACTAGAAGCTTACGCAATCGTCGCACCGAAACCCACGCGCTCTCTGAATGAAATTTGGTTTTCCCCTTACGACGCCAGCACCATTTGGTCACAGCTTAAATCTGGCGCCGGAAAAAGTTAGGCGTTTGCTAACTTGCTCGACCCGTTTCACCTCTGAATAGATTTGCATATATTTTTTATTTAAATTCAGAAACTAGCACAAATGACTTCATACGCTCCCAACTGGTTACACGAATATAAGGCCAATTGGCGGGCGTGCTGCATCAACCTGCACTACCTTACCTACCGCGGAGATTGCCTGCCTGCCTGCTGCTGCCTGTCGTCAATTGACTTATACCCCAGCACCTCATTCATGACGCCGCCACCGCTGATCACTTAAACACATCCCTCTCTAACCCCAGATGGAAGGGAAAAAAAACCCAAAAACTACACAGAAACAGCGACAAGGCAGAAAAAAAATACAATTCTATCTCGTGGATACATAAAAACCAATTCAATTGACGGATAACGTGATATGAGAAACCAGTAATGAAATGCTAGCGCAAATCCGCCGCTTCATATCAAACAAAAACCAGTTTATATCAATTTAATTGTGTTTGGCTTGGCGTGTCTGTGTGTCTGTGCGCTGGTGTGGGCACCCATTTACACACAAATTCTGAATTAAGAAAAAAAAATTAAGGAGAACAGAAAAATATTTCCAATATCAATGAAGAATCAGAAAGATTTCGAAGAAAAGGTAGAAGAAGACGACGGTAAAGCAAAAAAAAAAAAAACGAACGCCTGGCTTTTGTTGATTATCAAACGCCATGCCTTCTCTACCACCAGAGCGCACCAGCACCACCAACAAGAAAACGCCAACGACGACGACGATCAAGACAGCAGCAGCGGCGGCGGCGACACCGACGAAAGGAGGCGGAGGACGGACGGACGGACGGACAACCAAACAACGACCAAACGCCGAGCTCTCCTCTAACCCAATATCGGATCGCACCGAATCGAGTCGCACAAACCATGCCAGACATGACGGCACCAGTTTGGAAATTTATTGCTTCGGTTTCATTGCTTCTCTCCCGCTTATTCAGCACACAAACGGATCACGTGTTAAAATTCTGTCAGGTAAACGCGCTAACGCGCCGCGCTCTCTAGCCAGATCGATGTGGGGATCACAGATCGTTGGAAGTTTCTGTGTTGGTGTCATATCATCCCGCTGCGTTTCGCTCCGCGCAAGTCAGGTATCCGGTCGGTATGTTTGTGTTGGCATGCCAGAGTTCTAACACACAAATACACACACACATACTCTGAAAAGTGATCACAAACTACGGGCACAAAGTATGTAGTTTGCCGCCGCTGTATCGTGTCGTCGTAATGACTGGTGGGAGTAAATTGGAAGCCCAAGTGGGAAAATTTAGATAGTCAGATGTATTAGCCATAAATTAGTTGGCAATTATTATGGTTTGGATTTCGCTGAACTCACTCCGCGTTGCTCCCTCTCTCTCTACCCCTCACCGACCGCCCACCAGACCCAAAAAGTGGTGATATATTTTAATGTAGCTTGTTGTTCGGGCAACAGAAACAGCACTCAACACGCTCTAAACATGGAGTGAGGGAAGGAGTCGGGAGAAAAATTATATTACAGTAAATCAGCAAAACAAGGGTCTTGTCAAAAACACCAAAAAAATGCCAAAAATGCACATTTAAACGCAAATTGCAAGATTTTGACCGAATTGCAGATGGGAGTGTGTGCCAACAGTCAGTGTCGCATGGAAAGTTGTTTTTTTGGTCTCCCCCTTTTAGACTTTGAATAGTTGAAATGCAATCACGCCCCAACACACCACTCACACACGGGACTGGACTCAGTTGCTTTGAGTCGCAATCAACTGTAAACGCTATGAATGTCTTAAATTGCGAAGAGCTGGTGTACTGGTCTCCAATAGATCATAAATTTTTAAGTTAATTAGCATTTGTTCGTTAGGCATTTAGCTACGCCACATAAACTTGTCCGTGGGAAATGCCGCTAAATGTGACTAAGTGATCGTCATAGGAAAATCAAATCCGAACTCACTTGGGATGGATGTCGCACGAGAGATGCCGCAGCTGTTGACGTACTCTCCGACGGCAGGTTTGTGTGGGTTTAATGAGCTTTTTGGGAGGGTTGTGATAAGGTCTTTTGCTTAACCGCAAAATCTTTTCTCCCAATCAAACTGTCACGGTGGTGATGTGTGCCTTCGAAGCGGTTGAACTGGATTTATGGGAAGTTACGGTTGCCTACGTAGATGGAAACTTGCGCGTGACTTGCCGTTAGTCATTTGAAAAAAAAAATCGAATTTTTGGGTCCACCTGGTTTTCCCAAAACCAATGCTTACCGAATAGTGTTTGGGTCTGAATTGGACAAATAAATCAGTACTGAACATTTTGCATGTTTATTGTCGGACGGACAAACCACGGAAAGACCAATAAGTAAGCCGAATTCAGATTTGAAAGTAAAACGGTGTCATCATCTTGATTGACTTTCGGACGCTAAGCTAGTAACTCAAGGTTTTTGATGTTATAGATCAAACTTACGTTACTGGTTTCTAAATGTTGTTTACCCTCATTACTCTCGAGACAGAAAGCGGCAAACAACCATTTACAGTATAACCGTGGACTGAGAGAAGACTTTCAAATCTTTCAGGTGCGTAATGAAACCACAGACAAGGGTAAAACGAACAAAGCCCAATAATTAATGTTTTTTTTAAGAAAATGTTTGATAATTATTCCTAAATGTTTCAAACCAACAAAAATTGAGATTAGCTCAGCTGAATAACCAAGCATTGCATCATAAAGTGTTTTCCAATTGCGACTTGACAACTTTGAACTTTCTCTGCGAACGCACCCTTAAACCAATCCCCAAACTGTCAATGTCAAAACATTCAGTAAAAAACACAACATCTTGGTGAAGTTGACGTCTACAAATAATTAAAACTTATTATCAAAACTGTGGTCGCAAGGCATAACCGCCTAAGTCGGTTTTTATACTTTTTCAGGAGAGGCGGTCAAAGTTTCAAATCAGCACTACTACTTGTGCTTAGGCTATTAGGTTTCTTTGGAATAACTTCTGTTTAAAAATTGTTGTGAAAGTAGATTTAAACATGCTGAACATAATGGTACTTAATTTTTGTCTTAACTCGAGTTAAGCGGTTATGCGTTGTGGCCACAGCAAATTCCGAGTCGGTGACAGGAACTTTAAGAGCGTTGACGCCATTTTTTCGTCACAATTTTCGTGCCAGTAGACGTGCAATTCATAGCCTAGTGAACAAATTTGAGTCTAAATTCTCGCACCTATATAATAATAATAATACTAATGGCGGCGCTACAGTCCAAGCTGGACCTGGGCCTAGCTTCTCAGCAACCTATATGCCGAATATTGCTAACAATCAAGCGTCCGTCGCAAGCTAGCCAATCAATGGATTCAACGGCGTCCTCAAGAATTGGGCATACATAGTCAAGACCACGCTATGACGAGTTTTGCGAAAGGATCTTGGCCTGCACCTTTACAGGGTGGGTCATCTAGTGGTTTTTTAAATCGTATGTCATTTTGACACTGACAGCTGTTTCCCGTACGAAATCTTGACAGAAAGTCAGTATCATATCTCCTCGGAACGAAACATAGCATTGCGCTTGGACAACGTTGGAAAATATTGAAAACTTATTTCCAAAGTGAGTGCTGTGTGGCCCAAATAGTATGTTTTTTTTAAAAGAAGAATTGGGCGAAATGAATCACCCACCGCGACTGCTGTACGGAAGTTTGTGCATAATGTTCGTGAGACTGTTACGCTTGTGGAAAACACTTATAGCCCCCGTTTTCGTACGGTGCGCACAGATGAATATGTGGCTACTGCGGCCGAGAATTTGAGCCTCAATTCACGAACATCAATTCGCCATCGATCTCAACAGCTCAACATTTCACGCACCATCCTGAGGAGTATTCTGCACAAAGATCTCGGATTATTCGCTTACAAGGTCCAATTGAATCAGCAAATTGAAGGTGCGTGACCATCCGCTTCGCAGTTTGGGCCTTAGAGCAGCTTGAATTGGACAACGATTTTGGGCGAAAAATCATATTTTCTGAAGAGGTGCTTTTTCATCCCGCCGGCTACGTTAATAAACAAAATTACCGCATCTGGATGGAACCTCGGAAAACTCGCACGTTATTATCGAGAAGTCAATGCATCCACGGAGAGTGACAGTTTGGTGCGGATTGTTTAGTGGTGGTATCATTAAACCATCTTTCTTCGAAAATGAGGCTGGGAACAACGTTTCGGTCAACGGTGGGCGTTACAGAGCCATGTTAACCCACTTTTTTTCCTGAAATTGACGACATGGATTTGGACGACCTTTGGTTCATGCAGGATGGCGCACCATGGCACACAGCCCAGGTTACAATCGAACTTTCGCGCCAAACTTCCAAATCGTGTTATCAGCAGTATTGGCAATATCAATTGGCCGACTCGGAGCTGTGATTTGACCCCTTTGGACTATTTTTTTGTGGGCAACAGTGAAGGACCGATGTTATGCCAATAATCCGATACGGTTCAAGCACTTAAGGCCAATATCATCCAAGCAATCCGTGAGCTACAGCCCGAACCATCAACAAGGTCATGCCAACAATCCGATAAGATTCAAGCAATTAAGGCCAATATCATCCAAGGAATCCGTGAGCTTCAGCCCGAAACCATCGATAAGGTCTTGGAAAATTGGGGTGACCGAATGCACTACTGCGAAGCCAGTCGGGGCCGCCACCTGAACGACGTTGTATTTCATAGTTAATGGGAATATTTGTTCTTACTAATAAAGCCATAATACACATGGAAACAATTTAATTTTGTTCATTTTATTGCATTTTTGAAAATAAACTTGTATTTGGCCCACTCTGTATGATCTGTTTCATTAATATTTGACTCCCAGGATTTGTTCAATCACTCAATGTCTTATTTACTGAATAGAATTTGCATTTGAACCCTAGGTCATTTCCATCCACTTCGCTCAATTTTGAGAAAAATAGTCTTTGCCGTACTTAAGGGAGGTGACATAACGAAGTCAGACAAATATATGGACGTTCATATTTGCACGTACACATTCATGCGTATATGACACTGCAAAAGCCTTGAAATTGCTTGACATTAAACTTTATTTGCTCGTTAAGATAAGATAAGATGTGATGAGTAAGTTATAGTTCATCGCTAAAATCAACTTGGTCAAACTGGATGAGTTCAACGAATAACTGATGATTACATAATGTTAACGATAAATAACATTTTATCTTTAAATAAAGTATGTCCTAGTTTTCTCTGCACATCAACAAAAAATCAGACAACAATCATTCTGATTGTTTCCTCATGTGCACTTAAAAATTTCTCAGAAGTTGTAGAAGTGGCGCTGGCGATGGCTGCATTTCGGGGTAGACTTGTGTTTACAGATTTGTGTTTACAGACAGCGATCACTCGAATACTTCTTGGTCTTGTTCGCTCACGAATGGAGGGGTCCTACAGTTTCAGGGCTATTCTGAACGGCTAAGTCTGATAAGCTTTACATGACAGTTATACTCTCCGAGCATTATCAACGACTCGAGAGAGGTGCTGCTGTGAAATGAAAGTTAGTGTGGTGATCAGGATATGATCCACGGACCTTTGATGTAGAAGTAAACTAACTACGTCAGGACCACGAATTAGCACTAGATGTAGTTTTTATCACCATAGCTCTGATATGTGGATGCAAAGGTTTGTTTGAGACTACTAAAGCCATGAGGTATGGTTCTAATTTAATAATGATCCTCTAGCAGATCTCTTCAAGAGATTTCCTGTCGTTGTCAGGCTCTAGCAAGTGCTGGACAGGCACAAAGGAAGTGGACCAATACTTCTTTTTCTACTGAATCTATACAGCTGTAACCCAAAATAACAACAAACTTTTGCTTATCTTTAAACAAAATGTTTGAAAAGTTTAGCATTCGCTGTGTTGGGCACCAGGTCATGGAGACACTCCAGGCAACCACCTCTAGAATGATCTTGATCCATGAATTTAATCTCTGCTGATAGAGATCATTGTCGGTATCAGCATTGAATACAGCCTCATAGGTGAACATGATAAAAGGCTTGCCGTTCTGGCAAACGGATTCAGCAGGAGTTGCTTAGAAGAGGAACATTCCACATCTGTGCCTGTCCGGCCCTGGCGACACATTTAATAATAATAATAATAATGGCGGCGCTACAGTCCGAGGTGGACCTGGGCCTAGCTTCTCAGCAACCACTCGTGTTGTGCGTGCTATTGTTCTGTCACGAGCGGAGGGGACCTACAGTTTAATGCCGACTCCGAACGGCGAGATTGAGAAGCTTTTTCTAGACAATTATACTCTTTGAGCATTGTCAGTGACTCGAAAGAGATGGAGCCGTGAAAAAATGTTTGATGTTTTTTCGAGATTCGAACCGACGACCTCGAGCGTAGGAGTCGACGCACCTACCCACTACGCCCACGATTAAATGTATATTATCCGGGTAAAATCAAGAGGCACCCCTATCAGAACCGAGCGATTAAAAGGGTATCCCTCTCTGGCCAGTTCGTCAGGTTTTTCATTACCGAGTAAATACACGATTATATGACTTGGAACACATTCTTGGATTATCTTAGACAGTTCCACTAATAAGGCTCAATGCGGCGTTTTTGAGTAACTTTGCGCCTATAGAGGCCGAAGCAATAGTTTTAATGGCAGCTTGGCTCTACAAGAACAGCTACGCAGAGCGGCCTTCTGATCGGGTGTGATTTAATTCGACAGCAAGCTCCTCGTATACAAAGAATTTCCCATTGGAAAACACTAACGTAGTCTCGTAGTCTAGAGACTGCGGGAATAATCAGGTCTTCTGAATGTACACCAGAACGTTTTCCTTACGTTAAAAATTTCAACTTCATTGGCTGTTTGAAAAAAAGTTCGAAACACCAAATTGAACACACATACTTGGTAAATTAACAGTTTTTATTCGAAAATGAAATTCCAGAACTTTTCAAGTTCTGCATATTACTACTACTTTTTCCGATAAGATCAACCAGTTGAATTATTTCCTGAAGTTTGCACAGCTCCGAGATTGATCCCTGCTTTGCTAGAGATTCCGCCATACACACTCTAAGGCCAATGATGAAGTGATGCCTGTTGATTTATGCGTTGGATCATCGCCTGATTGTTTAAAATATTTTTTCCGCTTCAAATTCTTTCGCTTGGGTGATCCAATCTAACCGCAAAATATCTAAAAAACTGTATACAAAGTATGATCTGTCCTAAAGAACGCAATACCTTTATAAGGTCACTTCACAATCGCCACCATCATCGGCTGAGGTGGTAAATTATATCAAAAATACCCCACAAGGATAAAGTCCACTATATCTCATGGTCTTTCAAAAATTCTACACCTCGTCCGGGGATCTAAAGACACAGCCCGGATCTGTTGTGTAACTTGTCGAACGTCCCTCGGACAATCTCCTCAACTGCGGATGAAAATAAATCCCTCGTTGAAATTGACGACTCATGCCTAGCACCAGCGAGGAAGAAGCAAAATAATTAATGGCATATAGGATTGCAAAATCCGCCCTACAATAAGGATGACTCGTGCATTATTATTGAGTTTCCTTCATGCCATACGCCTCACGCGCTAAGTGGAACGACAGATATTATTTTTGTCGGCCCAAAAGCCATCTAATTTCATATTCTGAGGATTAGTCATTCGCAAAGACCGAATTCTTAATCACCTCCACCGCAACCGACCCGGGGAGGGGGTGAGCTGGTACGCCTATAATTAGAAGTACTACATGATAAATAAACAAAAACAAAAAGTTACATACGACTTTATAGGACACGTTGGGCGAGTCTACCTTTCACTTGATTGATTCTAGGAATTGTGTAGTATGTACCCCGATAAAAATAGACATTACGTTTCGAGATTCGCTGAAATCAATCAAAGTTTCAATGCAAAATGCGGTTGATTTGGGAAGTGACCTTACGTTTGTAGAATTTTTTTTATTTTTCTTCGGTTATGGAAGCCACTTTTTAGGGAATCCCGTTTGATATTTACTCCTACTGGGAAAGTTGTTGTAGACAAATTCATTTTTGATGTAAAGTTCTAAACGGGGTATTGGAATAATTTTCGAGTTGATTCTTGTCAAAACCAAACAGTGACAGGGAAAAATTGAAGAATTGTCTGCTTTTAGGTTGATTTCTATAGAAGTTGTGCCAAAGATGAGAGAGAGTTCTAAACACAGTAGAATCTCGAAAACATGAACGGCTCTATAACATGAACAATTTGAAAAGATGAAAGATTTTTATTTTCCCATTTTTCTTCTGGGCGACTTAGACAGTCTAAAGTTTTTTTAAGTAAAACGTCTGGAGGGCGCCGTGGCCGTGTGGGTTTGTGCGTCGACCCATACGCACTAGACTTTCAGAGTCTAGGTTCAATTTCAAGTTCAGACAAACAATTTAAAAAAAAAATTGTTCACGGCTCCACCTCTTTCGAGTCACTGACAATGATCAAAGAGTATAACTGTCTAGAAAAAGCTTCTCAAACCCGCCGTTCGGAGTCGGCATTAAACTGTAGGTCCTCTCCACGTGAGAGAACACTAGCACGCACAACACGAGTGGTTGCTGAGAAGCTAGGCCCAGGTCCACCTCGAACTGTAGCGCCGCCGTGATTATTATTATAAGTAAAACGTCTAAATAAGTGTGATTTTTTACCTCTTAGGATGTTTTTCTATTTTTTGATATGTCTCGTTTTATAAAGAATAAATTAATTGTTATTTTGGTATATGTATGTATGTTTTTATGTAGTCTGTTCTTTAATCAAATTTAATTGCTTGGAAAGATGAACAATTTGAAAAGATGTATGGGGCCTGATTCATATCTGGTCACCTTTTCAAGATTCCAGGTAGGAAGGGTAAAAGTGGCGGTGGACATACAGATCCTGTTTTCGCACCCACATCCTGTTTTGATACCACATTCTATGGGATACCTAATTTGTGAGATGAGGGTGAAAAAGAGTTTGTATTCACTCAGATTAGCCTAATTTTGAAATCACTTCGTGGAATTTATGAAGGCTAGCAGACTATGAATGTTTGCTTCTGAGAGATTATTAGGGGTGTTGAAGAAGGCTTTGCCCAGAGTGCGTTGTCTGACTCTAGCTAGAGCGGGACATTTGCACAGAAAGTGCTCGGGGGTTTCTGACTCAGTTTCCAGCCGGAAGCTGCGGCAGTGCGAGTTAAATGGTATGCCTAGTCTTTCAGCATGCCTGCCAACAGCCCAGTGTCCAGTACAGACCGCTGTGATTCTGGATATGTTTCTTCTACTGTTGTTGAGCAGGTCTTTTGTTCTCTTTTGGTTGTATTTGTGCCATAAGCTTCTGGATAGGACACATGTTTCCAGCTTGGTCCATCTCTCGTTGGCGATCTTGAGGAAGTGATTGTAGATGTTATTTTTTACGAAGCCTAGTGGAGCCTGTTCACAACGAGTTCCACAACGAGACTATCGAGTTTGGATCCTTGTCTGGCTATTTCGTCTGCTGCTTCATTTCCTATTATACCCGTGTGCCCGGGAACTCAGATCAAAGAGACCGGGCTCCGTTCACCTATAGTGGATAGTTCCTTGCAGCAGCAATCAACTAGTTTTGACGATGTGGTTAAGGATGTTAGAGCCTTGATAGCAGCCTGATTATCTGAAAAGATTGCTGGTTCTGTTCTGTTTTTAATTTCAAGACACGCATCATATATTGCTAGCAGTTCTGCCTGGAAAATGCTTGCAAAGAGAGATTCTACTGTACTTCGTTTTGATCTCGTCTGCCGCCGGACCCATATTAGCCGCTTCAATTTGAGTGTTTGCAAACCCCTCATTGATGGCTCTCTTTGTTCAACCAATCACGTCTATGTCATCCATTGAACTGATTGTTTATGAAAAAATTAACCAAAGTAAAAATAACGTCTTCAGATTCTACAATCATTCTCTTAATACAGGATGGCAGGGTGATTCTAGCTTTATTTTGAAGATGCATTCATGCTATTATGGCCGCCTTAGCTTCGCTTGCAGCGTTTTAATAATAATAATAAAAATAATAATAATGGTTGCGCTACAGTCCGAGGTGGACCTGGGCCTAGCTTCTCAGCAAACACTTGTGTTGTGCGTGCTACTGTTCTCTCACGAGTGGAGGGGACCTACAGTTTACTGCCGACTCCGAACGGCGAGCTTGAGAAGCTTTTCTACAGTTATACTCTTTAAGCATTGTCAGTGATTCGAAGGAGGTGGAGCAGTGAAAAAATGTTAGATTTTTTTCGAGATTCGAACTTTAAACTTCGAGTGTAGGAGTCGATGCACCTACTCACTACGCCACGTGCTTCAAGTGGTTGGTTCACTTTTTGACGATTCGGTTGAATATGAGAGGCGTTATTCAGACGTCTCGAATGCTGGCCTCCAACTCGTCCAATGTGGTTGGCTTGTTAGCGTAGACTAAGGACTTGACTTGAATGGTGTCAAGTCCCATGATTGCGGCGGGCAATTGACGAACGCCCACCGTGAGACGAGCCATTCGCCAAATTTCTCCTTCACAAGTTCGAACGTTGTGTCACTTGACATTGTATGGCATGTAGAGCCCCGTCATGCTGTTGAGCTCTGGCCCCAGAAAGTCGGTTAATATTGCTCTATACCTGAAAACGCTGATGGTTCTCCTTCCTCATTTGGAAAGAATTCAGGTCCAATGATGCCGCCTTGCCGTAAACCGTACCAAACGGCGAATCTTTGTGGGTGCTGATGTTTAGTGGAACACTTGTGTATTGCGTTTACTCCAATTACGGTAATTTTGCTTATTGACAAATATGCTCCTTCTGACAAGTTGAATTTTTGGCCAAAATCTGGATCTTCGGCACCCAATTAGCGAAATCACTGCATTGTCTATGGTCGTTCAGCTTCAATTCTTGCGTCAGCACAATTTTATTCGAATTTTGGGCCAAATCCAACCGCAAAATAGGTTGACTCTCTGGCGATGCCCCATTCAGTTGATCGGTGTCGAATCGACATTTCTGGGTCTTCTTCGATACTTCGTACTTTTGAAGGATCATGCTCCTAGTGCTGGCCAGTATCTTCCTAAGAATGATGTTGAAAAAGTCACATGACAGCGTGTTGCTTTGTCCTTAACCTTTTTATGACATCAAAGGTGAATTCGTTACCAGTCTTGATGGAGCAGCGACAGCTTTCCGTTGCAATCCTGCACAACTTTATGAGTACGGAAAGAATGTCAAAACTGGACATGTCATCGTATAGCTCATCCCAATCGACGAGTAGGTGCTGGGTATCGATCTCCATTCTTGGGTCGTTCCAGGATCTGCTAAAGCGCCGAGATCTAGTCTATTGTGGACTTCCCTGGCCTGAAACAACACTCATGAGGACCTATCATGTTATTGACAAATGGAGGCATTCGCACAAAATGGCAGAGAAAATTTGAGAGGCGATGTTTAGTCAAAAGGCCCAGTCAGAGGGGTATCCTTTTCGTGGATAACCTAAAATAATCCATGGAATTCATCATAAAATGGTTAGTTTTACCGGCATCGATTAATCGGGCTGCCTAAATAATCCATAATAATCTTGAATCCATTGCAATAGATTTTCACGATTTACGTAGATTCCGAGCACAAAATTCAAAAACACCTCAAAGCGTATTCCTTTCCATTTTGAAATTCCAAAGCCTTAAAAAATGTCGCAAACATACACCTTCCAGGTCAGATGAAAACATTTTTTTTTGTTCATTTCTTTCAAACAAACCAAATCCCCTTCGGTCAAGAAGTCTTTGTATGTTCACTGATTCCAAATGAATTAAACATTTTGCAGTCAAAATGTTGCTGGAATCTCGCACCGGCAACATCAGAGGCAATCACTATCTCCCATCAAAATGCCTCATGTTCATCAAGGACCAGAACTCTCAACTCCCAGCGACCCTAAATTCGCCTCCTCCTTTCGGGAAGCCATCAACATCACCAATCCGACGAAAAAACACACGGAAAGTGTCAAGGGTAAGCAAAAAGGTGTGAAACGAAATAAAAAGGAAAACCAAAGAAATAATAAAAAAAAAAAACGAAACACCTAACGATAAGAAAACAATGGCTCTGGCACTGCGCCGCGCAAAGGTGTGATTCGCTGCATCACGGACCAAGACGAAAGTGTGAAAAAGGAAGTTCTGAGCACACATAGCACCCAAGCATTATATCACAACTTGTGAGCAAGCAAGAGCACTGTTTGCTATCCGCAGCTGTGGCACGTTATCCGCGTGAACTCACTACAAAACCACCTGATTGATAAGCGTCAAGATAAACACGGAATGAACGCTTATTGTTTCTAACGCTTGGACGTAATGTGTTTCTTTTTATTTTTTGGCCCTGTATGGACCGTTTGGTGCTGTTGTTGATTAGCAAGCGACTAGAAACAGATATAATTTGAGACGTTCCAGTAGGTCTGTTGCAGGTGTAGCGGAGCATCCGCATACCACGCGATTAATAGTCCTCGTCGAAGGCTTTGACCAGAGTCTACGCATATGATACATACCCGTACAGAGACGTGAATTTCCAAGAACCCTCTGCTTCATTTCAGCGGAGGAATGTGGGTGAATGATTCATGGAAATTGGTGTTTGCGTGCGGAACACATCTACTTACGACTGTAATAAGAAACTGAGATGTAGACATTCCAATACGGTGAATGTAAAAGTGAACGTTGCTATCTTTAAAAAATCGTTCAGCAGATGGGGTTTGCAGATATACTTTTGTGGTTTTGGCCAACATGAAAACGCTTGAGACTCTTGAAGGAGGGTCGGTGAACAAAGTTGGTTCTTGATCGATGATACAGAATATGTGTCGTAAAAAAGGAGCAAATTCAAATTCAGTTCAGCGTATGACGCTCGTGTGATATTCTGGAAGAGAACGTTGCCATTTTGTTTGTCAGATCGTGTCAGTCTTGCTTCAATTTAGTATTTGCTGAATGGAAAAGAACAGGAATTGCACGACTATAAGAAGAATAAGTTTGACCTGTGAACTTTACAAGGATGCGGTAGTATTTCTTAAAGTGAGCCCACAAGGTTACTTAGACTCAGTCACATACAGGGTGGGCCATCTAGCTGTTGGCTAGATGTGTATAAATAAATAAATAACTCTGTTAATAAATAAATAAATAAGTATATAAATAAATAAATAAATATGTGTAAATAAAATAATCTCTACTTAACCTAGCACAATCCAGCAACGGCATGCTAGAGTGCGTCATTCTTCAGTCTTATCTCTCCTACGCATGAAGGTCCTTGGCGTGATATGTCCCCACTTTTTCCCCTCGCAAATTGCCGACCTCGTAGAGGCAATTGCCTTTCCTTTTAAGGATTACTCCTTTGAGGAATTTGGGACCCAATTTAGCGTTGTAATTGTCAGTAACGTTGCTCTGTTTAAAGTTGCGTCTGTAAACTATTTGCCCTACTTTATACGTCACGTCTCTACTCCTAGTGTTGTAGATTTTCGTCGCTTTCTGGTGAGCCAGCCTAAGGTTGTCATACACTTTTCTCCTAACTAGGTCCATTTTGTCTGCCCTAGTCACGTTTGCTAAATCGGTATCTTTAATCATTCCCAGCCGTCGGATAAATTTTTTAAATGATAGTTTATTTTGACACTGACAGACAGTCAGTATCACACCTCCGTGGAACGAAATGAGTCACTTTACGGTTGAACAACGTTGGGAAATATTGAAAACTTAGTTCCAAAGTGAGTGCTGTATAGCACAAACAGTGCGTTTTTGAAAAAAAGTTTTAACCGAAATGAAGCACCTACCGCAACTGCTGTACGCAAGTTTGTTCAAAAAAGTTCGTGGGACTGGTATGCTAGTGGACAACACTCATGGGCCCTTTGTCGTACGGTACGCACAGATGAGAATGTGGCCGAGAGTGTGAGACTCAATTCACGAACATCAAATCGCCTTCGATCGCACAAAGATCTCGGATTATTCGCTTACATGGTCCAATTGACTCAGCAATTAAAGGCGCGCGACCATCCGCTTCCTTATCGCTTCGCAGTTTGGACGTTAGATCAGCTTAAATGGGACAATGATTTTGGGTGAAAAATCGTCTTTTCTGACAAGACGCATTTTCATCGTGAACAGGCAAAATTGCCGCATCTGGGGCTCGGAAAACCCGCACGTTATTGTCGAGAAACCAATGCATCCACAGAGAGTGACAGTTTGGAGCGGATTGTGGAATGGTAGCATCATGGAACCACTTTTCTTCGAAAATGAGGCTGGGAACAACGTTTCGGTCAACGGTGGACGTTACAGAGCCATGTCAGCCGAATTTTTTTGAACCGACTGAAATTGAAGACATGGATTTGGACGACCTCTGGTTCATGTAGGTTGGCACGCAATGCCACACAGCCTATGCTACAATCGATCTTTTGTGCACCAAATTTCCAAAGTCGTGTTATCAGCCTTCTCGGAATTGCGATTTGACCACCTTGGACTATTCTTTTTTGTGGGGAACAGTGAAGGACCGATGTTATGCCAACAATCCGATACGATTCAAGCACTTAAGGGCAATATCATCCAAGCAATCCGTCAACTACAGCCCGAAACCATCAACAAGGTCTTGGAAAATTGGGGTGACAGAATGCGCTACTGCGAAGTCAGCCGAGGCAGCCACTTGAACGATATTGTATTTCATAATTAATGAAAACACTTGTTCTTACTAATAAAGCAATAATACATGGAAAAAATTTAATTTTGTGAATTTTATTGCATTTTTAAAAAGAAACTTGTATTTGGCCCACCCTGTATAAAGAGCCTAGCTGCGGGTACTATTAGCCTAAAATTTAAGTTAATATTTTATTGATTCGGAAATTTAATTAAAAAACTGAATTTATTTTTGCTCTTTGTAAATGGTTTCACTTTTGTTTTCTTCAGTCGGTTATAAGAACCGTCTGTTAGAACGAACACGTTTGATGGGTCTGTTCCCCGTCGGTATAAGCGACTTACACTGTATTTCATTTAAAACATTTACATCTATATTTCCTTTACACTGATGCAACTTAACCAACTTTTTTTACACACATACAGTCTGTTTGATAACATCGTGCACGACAAAAATTAAAGAAGAACTTATAATAATAAAAAAAAAATCAATTGTACTGGTTTATTTTGTTTATTTACTTAAATGCTTTTCAATTATTATTTCATAATTCAATGGGATTTGCATTCGGCGACTGTGATGGCCAATCTAAAACATCGACGTCATTTTCTTGTTTCCACGCACTGCACGGGTCATTATCTTCTTGCAGTAACCAATTCTCATTCCTTCTTTTAAATCACCTTTGGGCAGATGGTAATAAAGCCTTCTTATCAATTTTTACCATGTTGGCTGCGTTTAAGTTATTTGTAAACATGAATAAATTGCCAAATCCTTGTTTTGAGAAGCATCCCCAATCGTGCACCTCTGCCGGGTGTTTGACGGTCCGCTGGACTAATTTATTGGATTGTGTACACCAGCTATGAGTGATAGGAGACCATGCCCAAAAAGAAGCTTCATCCGAAAAAATAACGTTGTTCCAATCTCTGTCCAAATTCTCCTTGGCCCAACTGAGTCGTTTTTCTACGTGTTTTTTGACAGTAGTGGTTTCTTTATTGTGCTTCGAGATTTTACATTATTGGCTAGTAAACGTCTTCTTATCGTATCACAACACACATTTAGATCCCTTTTACGTAAAATCCCTTGTCCACCACGTAACGATAGAAGAGGATTTTTTTCAAACACGCGTAGAATCATTTTGTCCTGCTTTTTTGTTGTTTTTGGCGTAGACCCACGATCCGGCACATCATCCACATTCTTAACTTGGGAATAACGGTGCACCCACTTGCTAACAAATGCTTTTGACTTTTTCATGTATTTAGCAGCTGCTCCGTATGCCATTTTCGGTCCTTTTGGATGCGTGCACAAGAATACTGCTTCATAACGTGATGCAAACGCGACACTCATTTTAAAATACTTCCGTCTCTGACAAAAATTGAACACTCTTTTTTTATTCAAAGCATCTTAGCTGAAGTATTTTTTTATCTGTTAATGCAAATGCCACTTCCAAACCGTTTTTCATAAACGATTTTTGCCGTATACGATCTTATCAAAGGGACTGTATCTAGGTGTTAGAGCTGAATTTGAAAAGAGATTATTTTATTAATTAGTCTTAATTATTAATTAAGGGCCTTCTCCTTAAAATTTGAAGTGGTCTCACAAAATGGCTGACAGCGCTGTGGCCGTGTGAGTTTATGCGTCGCACTAGACTTTCAAATCTAGGTTCAATTCCCAGTTCAGTCCGAGGACCTGGAACTAGCTTCTCAGCAACCACTCGTGTTGTGCGTGCTATTGTTCTTTCACGAGTGGAGGGGACCTACAGATTAATGCCGACTCCGAACAGCGAGATTGAGAAGCTTTTTCTAGACAGTTTTACTCTTTGACGATTGTCATTAACACGAAAGAGGTGGAGCCGGGAACAAATTTTAGGTGTTTTTCGAGATTCGGACCTTAGACCTCGAGCGTAGGAGTCGCCACGCCTACCCACTACGCCACGGTGCCCACTACTTCCCCTACTCTTTATAATTTAAGGGAGATTAAAAGAAACTGCCGATTCAAACAAACCGAAAACGTGGAACAATATTCAGAGGCGACAAAAATTGCAAATTCTGACTTTAGCCTACGAGTAACTATGGGGTATTAACATTTAAGGATTATGCTCATATTGATGATGACATCAGTGCCCACGGTGCCCTTACCAACGCTGAACTGATGGAATTGGCGCCTCTGGATGAGGACGAGGAAGAAAACAACGAGGAACAACCGCCAATTCCAGTCACATTGAGCGAGGCAAGGAGATCTCTTACTACCAAACGCTTCTACGCAAAATTCTATAGAAAATTACGGACCTCTGTTCAAAATGAATATTCCTTAATAATTGTACAAATGGTTGAAATCATAAATCACGAACATTAATCAAACTCTTGTTTATTTGATTATTTAAACTCTTGCCACTTTGAAGCCTTGGTAATTTGAAATTTTTCTCTGGTGCCTTGCGTTTCAAATTACCGACTGTATCAGGTTCTCGTCTAGTATTTAGGCTAAGACTGAGAGCTCAACGGTTTGAAAGCGAATGCAGGAGACAATACCAGTACAAGGATATGAACATTTTTTTTTTTTTGCCGTAGGTTTTTGTCGCACTACACTTGAGCACTCAGACTTAAAACTGGTCCATTGTACTACCTACCAGGCAGCAACCTACTTTTACTGAAATTTCCTGGTCTTCCGAAGGAAGGATATGAACATACTCGTAGTCTGGAAAGCAAATATTCTTCCAAGTCTTCGATTGTAAGTCTCTTTGTTCGAAAAGGACAGAAAGACTGAACCTAAGTATTAAGTGATATCGGATGTACTTTTGTGATTTAATTTTAGTTAATAAAAAATGTTTAGTGACCCATAGAGTATGTACATACTTCACTATAAACCTTGGCGACCGTTGCATTGATATGCGTATCCCAAGAAAGAGTGCGGTTAAATATCACGCCAAGATTCTTAGCAGAATCAACCAATGCTACAGGCTATTGATTTAATAGAATAGAACGGAGACTTGTGAGGTCGAAGGCTGTACGGTTTATAACAAGCACCTTTGACTTAGTGGGATTTAGACGCAGATCATGTTTTATTGGCCAAATATACACACCTGATCAAAAAAATAGTACACCTTACATTTTTCGTCTTTAGTGTTGCACAGTGAAAGAAATGGTTAAAGTTCGCAAATTCTATTCTACATACTTATTAAAAACTTAAAACATAAAAATATTTTCAATATTTACGTAAATAACTTTTTTATGAAGATTACATTGTGTTAGTTCATAGAAATGTGTGATCAAAAAAAAAGATTAATGTAATTTTTTCCAAAATTTTTAAATTAAGAGCTAAAATGCTTACTTATTTCATTTGCAAAACCATTTACCACTAGGAAGTTACCCTTTTGCATTATATTTTTTGCCATCCTTTTCGGCATACTGCTAATGAATGCTTGACATGTCTTTACTGGTATTTCATACCAAGTTTTTTGAACAAATTGTCACTGTTAGTCTATATGGGTAAATATTTGCTCAAATAATTTCTTCTATAGATGCGCCCACACGTTTTCAATTGAGTTTAGGCCTGGAGATTGACTTTTCCAAGCTAGCAGGTCGATTTGGTTGTGAACAAAGCATTTTTTTACTAGTGTGGAAGTATGCTTTGGGTCGTTATCCTGCTGAAAGACCCAACGCAGAGATATGTTTTTCTTGGCGTATGATAGCATTACGATTTGCAAAATGTCTGTGCACTCGGCTGCTGTCATATTGTTTGTAGTCTGGAATATGGGACGAACATCATTCTAAGAAAAACATCCCCAGGCCATTATGTTGCCGCTTCCTTGTTCCACTGTATTTTTTGTGCAACGGTTATGGAATTCTTTGGCTCGAGAATCTCTTCATTCCTTTCACAGTCATTTCCAAAGACATTAATCTTTGCTTCGTCGCTCAACAAAATATTTTGCCATTTATTTTCACCGATATCGCTCGTCCTACTTGCATGTCAAACTGTAGCCTCTTTCTTAAATTTTTTTTTCATTAGGGGAACTTTCCTAGCTTTTCGTTTGAAAAGTTTGGCTTTTTGTAAGCCACCACGAACTCTTGGAGCCCTAATGATGTTGTTTATTTCTGCGGAAATAGCTTTCGATGACTTAAAAGGGTCACTTTTTGATAACAATATTATACGGCGATCATCCGCGGGGTTCGTTTTTTTTCGATCTGCCATGAAATTCTTTTTGGGATACAGCTTTTAAAACATATTGCGCTAAATAAAATGACCGTTACAGTCATTTCGCGATTTCACGCATAGATTTTCCTTGTTTTTGTGTGCGAAAGAAGCAAAACTTACTCTTCTGTAGTGCATTGACTATTTCGAGCCGTGGTAAACCTAAAATGATTATTTCCTTTTTCTTATTTGATACCAAGCAATTACAATAAAATATTTTAAGTCTTTTTAACAAAAAACTCGCAAAGAAAATTGTGATATAATAGAAATTTAATCACAATCTGAAGTGTATCTATTTTTTTGATCACATAATTTGTATGTGCTAATACAATATACAATAAAAATATTGTTAAGTTGTAAGTTTTTAAAAAGTGTATAGAATTCAAATATATTAGCCTTTTTTGCGAACTTTAACCATTTCTTTCATTGTGCTCCGCTAAAAACGAAAAATGTAAGGTATTTGGAGGTGTATCTATTATTTTGATCAGGTGTGTACATCCTAGAAAGTCCTTCATTCAGCAAGTCTATTGCATTATTAATCTTGGACATCGTCAGCATACATATGAATTTTGCAGTCTTGAATAACACTAAGTAAGCCATGGAAAACAATGTAGGACCAAGAATGGATCCTTGCGGTGCTCCGCTTTGTACGCTAAGAAAGCCTGATGATCTTTCACCAGTATTCACATACTGTTGCCTTCCACTGAGGTACGATAACATGAATTTTGTCGATGGAGATGAAAATATGAAGTCACATTGGAGTTTGTTGCACAAAATTGAATGATTGACTGTGTCAAACGCTTTTGAGAAGTCTATATATGTTAACAATGTTGGTTGGCTTTCACCTAGGGTCACTCAGACCTCATCAACCACAAATAATAGAGCTGTACTACAACTTCTTTTAGGACGAAAGCCAGATTGGTTGTTGCTAAGAAAGAAGTTTGTTCAATGATAGGTGACTGCCCATTTGGACCAATATCAACTTCTGAAAGACCTTTGAAAAAACTACAACTTTAGAAATACAATCATAAATTTCGGTATGCAATAGTTAATCTAAGAAGTCACTAATTTCAACTGAAGTGCAAGAAAGATGCTGACATTTCTTTTGAGTTTTGACAGTGGTCATTGACTACTATTCTACCAGACTTACTGATTCGAAACTTACCGCTAGGCGATGCAATAATTAATGCGCCATAGCGATTTAAAAGAGTTAATTCCTAATAATCGGAAAAATATTTGTCTTTTCCTTGCACACTTGACTGAACCACAATCATAAGAAATTTGAATTCCCACAAAACCTCTGAAAATCCGTGGCGTTGTTAGATGGATTCATACTATATCTCCACTTAATGTCTTCTTCCACCATCTCGAACTTCAATTCATATCTCCCTCAAATGACTGGTGGGACAAGAACATCACATACGAGCAGCGCCATTAATTCACTGTCCAAATACGGGATACATAACCTCCACCACCACCAGCCATGCCCACTCATTTGAATTACAGGGATCCGCCCACTGGATTGGCCCCACAACTACACGACGGCCATGTAGATCTCCTCCTTGATCTCTAAATCAACAACTCATACATAGTCACACCTCCAGCATTCCCAAATAAAGTAAAAAAAAAAAAAGACCGCACCGCTAAAGATAAACATTTATAAGCATCCCAGGCACTGATAAGCACTGATTCCACCTGAAGAAGCACATAGGTCTCTCGTGCGACCTTTTCAAATAATGCGAGTGTTATATATCACACGTTGTTGTTGGTTACCATGTTTTATTATCATTCTCTCACCTCCCAATCTTACAGCTCTCGACTCGGCCGACTTGGCACGGAAAACCCCGTCATATTTGAATTATCCATAAACAGTCAGAGTTTCACACCTTTCCACAAAAACATCTGGGGGAAACCCGACGCAGCGCAGTGTCTTGCCTTTTCACAGAAACAAAATCTCAATGCAAATACCTTATTATTCGCATGGCCATTGTCGGGAGTTAAGGACGCGCCGGGCGAGGACTTGCTCTCTCTCACTCTGCCTACCTGTCTCCGCTGTCCATCGGGAAAATGAAAATGCGTTTTCGGAGGTTGCCTTTGAATTAAAGGGCGCCGCAGGTCAAACAATGCACAGCCAGTAGAGTTCCAAGGAGACGCATAAAGAACCTTCCTAAGGGCATTCGTTATTCCCTATGTCCTTTGACAATGAGTGGCGTTGATGAATGTACCGAGAGCTATGCATACCTTCGGGCGGTACCTGTATCTGTACTCCATAGTAACCTGTGAAAATCGTTTCGTCCATTGAATAATATCTTATTGTTGTGTGACCATATCAATGGAAGAAAAATCGTTCCAGACCGCCTGGCACATACTTTTTTTTAGATTGACACTGAGTCTGTGTGTCACGCCGAGCTCCTAATGCCAATGGGACCAGTGTACGTTGCACACTTTGCAATTGTGTACGGTCGGCTGGCACTTTTCTCAGATAAAATAGGGATTTGGGAATTTTCAAATCACGTTAATTGTATGCGGTGTGGCATTCTCCTCTCGGATGTACCTATTCGTATTCATACTTACCGGCGTGTCGAACAGGTGTTGAAAATTCTGTTAGGAGATCCTGAACGGTTTGTTTCTGTCCGGCCTCGTTCAATGGGGCTATTAATTTCTGTATGTACGTCCCGTCCTAGAAGAAGAACGAAAGAATTAATCGTGAGCTTATGTTTATGTTTGAGAGTAGTGTTTGTATGGTGGTCAACAATACAGGACTTGGCTTAGCTAAGAGGACCGAGTGGAATATTCATTAATGAATAGTTGCTTTCCTATTGCAATGATTTTGCTGCACATCTGTATACTGAAGTACGGGTTGGGTTTCTTTCAGAAATGAATTACATTCAAATATCAACTCGAATAGACTTAAGGAGGATAGTGGTTTTATTCTGAGAGTGGTCTTGTCTCGAGGGCCAACTATAATAGTTTGAGTCAGTTATGTCAAAAGGAAACGAAAAGCAACCAGAAACATATTCAAATTTTAGTGTGTCCATAATTGCTTGTACAAGCTTAATGAGATTTCAGCTGTCAACTGACACTTGCGTACGTAGATAGCATTTCATTTCGTTCCCGAGCATAAAGGCTGGGCCATCTAGTTTTTTTTTTAAATCGTAGGTTGTTTTGACACTGACAGCTGTTTCTCGCTCGAAATCTTGTCAGAAAGTCAGTATCATACCTCCGTGGAACGAAATGAGTCGTTTTACGCTTGAACAACGTTGGGAAATATTGAAAACTTATTTCCAAGGTGAGTGCTGTTTAGGCTACAAACAGTGGGTTTTTGCCGAAATGAAGCACCCACCGCAACTGCTGTACGCAAGTTTGTGCAAAAAATTCGTGAGACGGGTATGCTAGTGCACAACACTCATTGTCCCCGTCGTCGTACGGTGCGCACAGATGAGAATGTGGCTGCTGTGGCCGAGAGTTTGTCACTCAATTCACGAACATCAACTCGCCTCGCCATCGATCTCAACAGCTCAACATTTCACGCACTGCACTAGCCTGAGGAGAATTCTGCACAAAGATCTCATATTATTCGATTACAAGGTCCAATTGACTCAGCTTTGTTACCGCTTTGCAGTTTGGGCCTTAGAGCAGCTTGAATTGGACAACGATTTTGGGCGAAAATTATATTTTCTGACGAGACGCTTTTTCATCTCGGCGGCTACGTTAACAAACAAAATTGCCGGATCTGGATGGAACTGGATGGAAAACTCGCACATTATTGTCGAGAAGCCAATGCATCCACAGAGAGTGACAGTTTGGTGTGGATTGTGGAGTGGCGGAGTGGCATTATTGGATAATTTTTCTTCGAGAATGAGGATGGGAACAACGTTTCGGTCAACGGTGGGCGTTATAGAGCCATGTTAACCGACTTTTTTTTTTACTGCAATTGAAGACATGGATTTGAACGACCTCTGGTTCATGCAGAATGGCGCGTTACGCCATACAGCCCATGCTACAATCGATCTTTTGCGCACCAAATTCTCAAATTGTGTTATCAGTCGTTTTTGCGATGTCAATTGGCCGCCTCGGAGCTGTGATTTGACCCTCCTGGAGTTTTTTTTGTGGGGAAACGTGAAGGACCGATGGTAAGCCAACAATCCGGAAACGATTCAAGCACATAAGGCCAATGTCATCAAAGAAATCCGTGAGCGACAACCCGAAACCCGAAAAATCAAGAAGGTCTTGGAAAATTGGTATGACAAAAAGCGCTACTGCGAAGCCAGTTGTTGTTTGGATCCGTGTCCCGTCGGAATATACATGCCGTCATTCACAATAACGATTGAGTTACACAAAATCAAAAATGAAATCAATCGATGCAACCAGCGATAATCGATTCGATTGCTAATCCAGAATCGCCATAGGGACATAGTCTAAAATATTCCGGCACGTATACTCGCTGGGCAACATTTATCGCATGAACACCAATGCGCCGGCTAAAAGAAATCGCTATATTGAATGACCGGAATCAACGTGCCAGCGACCGTAAAGTTTGGAAGGCAGCATTTGCTCAAGATTTCTTCAGGGTGAAACGACGTTGTTCATGCGTTCTACATGACATTGCGACGTGAGGCTTGATTGATTCATCTACTCCCACATGACCAAAGATCGCACGCTAACGTTTTTTTTCGAATAGACCAAGACTTTCTTCGGATATTGCCTATGCCTTCCCTCAGCGACGTAGAGCAAAACTAATTGATAATCAATCAATTATAATCTATGTAATTATTCTTAAACAAACTATGCACTTTTAGTTCCGTTGTTGAATTTAGTCTACGAGAACTCTGCTTGCTAGTGCAAAGTTAGAACAGACAAACAAGTTCTCTTAAGCTGCAATAAAATAAATTGCTGTCCACCTCTCAAACGATAGATTAATTTTCCAACTTGTCTTCTTAATTTTTATCTGCAGTTTTTACCATCATACGAACACAAAAACAAGATTAATGATTTAAAAACCATGACTGACATCACATTGAATCGTCAGTGTTAGGTGCTTGGGGATCCTTTTATTCTTCTAAACCGAAGAAGAAATGGTTTCTTGCAGTCATGCTGTAAACCTATTCAACTCGTCCTGTCGTTTCATACCTTTCAAGCATTTCACGTGTGGACGTGATATATCATCGATTGAAAGGTGAAAGGTAAAGCAACCAACACAGAATCCCGGCGGACAGACAAACATTTATTTTTAATTTGTTTTGAAATAATTGTAAGGAGCTTCACTTTTTTTAATTTTAAAAGTGTGCGTAATAAAACAAACAAACAATTTTGAAGAAGAACGCAGTGACTAGACTTGAATACAGTAGTTTGTCTCGACCTCAATTAATCAATTAATCAGCAATCATTGTTTACTTGTCCATCAGTCTACATTTTCATAGATATGATTAAAGAATGTATTATAGAATGCACTCTTTTTTAAGATCCAAAAGGAAATTTGCATAAAGGAACAGTGTCGTCACATTTATACAAAAAATGCATGCGTGGTACACCCAAACGACATTTCTTCATTTGGAAATCGAAATGATGAAGCATTTTGTGTTCCCACAACCGATTAACTGCATACAACCTGTTGTACGTTCCTTTTCGTCTTGCGGTTTTTCAATCAATTTTAATATGAATTGGGGATTTGATGGTATGCCGAGATTTTTGAATCCGCAATGAATCCGGATTTGAAATGTCAACTTCGTATGAAGATATCCGATCCGTTCGGATACAAGAATACAGTCAATCCCGATTCACATTACCGACACGGGGACGATTCACTTTGAACGGATTCCGAAATGAAGAAAGGTTTCTGTGGACGGTTCCCACCGGCGGATTTAAGAACAGGGATGAATAGGTTCTTTATGCGGATCATTTTGATAGCAAATAATGTAATACGTTGGGGAACTTATCAAGCTCTCGACGTTTTTGAAAATCGAATCTTCACCAACTCTCCCAAGTATCTATTTAAATTCTTCACTTTAATACGTACTTTAAGACAAATTACATTGTAAAAGAGCTCAATAGAGTTTACTTTAAACTTTTCTACAACTTTTCTTAAGTTTTCCAGAAAGGATCGAAAATATATATTAGACATGAAGTCTGTGGCCACAAAGCATAACCACTTAACTTGAGTTATGGCAAAAATGAGTTATAAGTACCATTATGTTCAACATGTTTAAACCTAGTAGCCTAAGTACTAGTAGTAGTGCTGATTTGAAACTTTGACCGCCTCTCCTGAAAAAGTATAAAAACCGACTTAGGCGGTTATGCCTTGTGACCACAGAAATGTCAGATTTTTCACTTAGTCCTCAATTAGAAGCTGTACTAAAAAGTGAATCTTTTTTTATAAGATAAATTGGTATGTATTTTTGATGTGTGCGACTTTTAGGGTCTGTTGCAAGTAGAGCTTATTTTTTGTAGGTCTTTGGCAGCCAAAAACATAAATGACGCGTTTGAGAATATAGCGGTGAACAAACGCACCGTTTGGCGTTGGTTTGGTAAGATCCGTTCGGGACGACGCCATTTTACGAGAAACGGTGGATGCAGACACAACAGAAACTGTGCGAGACATGGGAGTATCCCCCATGACAATAACTTGACACCAAACAGGAAAAGTGAAAAAACTCGACAAGTGGGTACGCCATGGACGAGGCCCAAAAACTAGAGTATTATGTCACTAAGTTTTTTAAAAAACAATTTTTTCTTAGTTTTAATTTTTCCTTATATTACCAACAACTACAATAAGTCGAAAGACATAGGTAACGTTTAAGTTTACCTTAGAGTGCCCGCCGAGGGCCAGTAAGATAGTTCTAACAAGTTAGGTAATCTAGTTTTAGTCATTTTTGTCTAGTACGTAAGGTTAAATGAAGTCTTAATAAAAATTAATTAAAAAAATTAAAAAGCCCAAAAACTACGCCGTTTAGAAACCGCTGAGTCTAAGGTACCGAAATGCACCGTTTTTGCACCATATAATCGCATGTGATGAAAAGTAGATTTTGTATGACAATCGTAAAAATTCTGGACAGTGGTTGGATGCAGACGAAAACCCAAAGCACACCCACAAACATGGCCTTCACCCAGAAAAGGTTATGGTGACAATCGGCTGTACATCGAAAGGACCAATCCACTTTTCATTTCTTCAACCAGGGGAAACGATAAATGCAGTAAAATATTGTGAGGAAATCGACATAATGCACACGAAATTGGCTGAAAAGCAGCCAGCGTTAACAAATAAGCATGGTCCGATCCTGTTGCATGACAATGCTAGACCCCATACTTCACACGTAAAAAAAAAGCTGCTACAGTTGGGATTCGAAATTCTTCCGCATCCACCGTTAGGTTAAGGGGCTGCTAGTGAATTCACCAGCACACCTGGACCGTGTTGGTCCATTGTGATACCCACAGTCAGACTACTACCACTGATCGACCGCTCCATTGATAGTTAATTTGATCCTAACGGCAAATGGATTAGATTTGAAAACCGAAAAAAAGCGTATTAACTTTGCTTTCACTGGGATTCGAACCTGAGACCCCTCTAACTTAGGGCAGGCACTTAACCAACTACGCCATCTAGTCATTCTTAATACTTCCGCATCCACCGTACTCTACTGATATTTCTCCAACGGATTATCACCTTTTTCGCAGTCTAGCGTCATTTTTTCGCCAAAAGGTGTTCCGAAACCAGACAGAGGTCATAGAAGCCCTTGAAAACTTTTTAGCGTCAAAAAATGTCAATGGTTCATATTTTTTCTAAATAAAATTTTATAAAAAAAAATATTGACTTTTATTTTTTCACCAACAAATCGGACATTTCATGTGGTAGAACCTAATACTGTCTCGCTTACTTACTTACTTAAGGTGGCGAGGTGGACCTGGGCCTCAACCAACAAGCGTCTCCAGCCAGCTCGATCTTTAGCTAGGTGCCTCCAGTTTCGCACGCACAGTTGCTTGAGGTCCCTTTCCACTTGCATGCGCCACCTAAGTCGCGGTCTTTTTCTACCGCGCCGTCCCACGGGGGTGGATTCGAAGACTTTCCGGGCCGGAGCATTGGTTTCCATTTGCTCTATATGACCTAGCCATCTCAATCGATCTTCACCCTTCTGGCTAAGTCAATGCCGCTGAACAGCTCGTACAGTTCGTTGTTATATCTTCTCCTCTACTCACCCTCTATGCAGACGGGACCGAAAATCACCCGAAGAATTTTCCTCTCAAAGCAGCCAAGATCAACCTCATCCGCATTTGATAAAGTCCATGCTTCTGCGCCATATAGCAGGACTGGCACTGGTTGTTCGAGAGGGGGCTTTGTTTATCAATTCTTAGCCTAAAGAAGCAGCGATTAGCAAGAGTTATTCTTCGTTTGATTTCAGCGCTGGTGTCATTGTCTGAATTAATAGCGGTGCTTAGGTAGGCAAGGTCCTTGACTACCTCAAACTTATAACTGCCTGCTGTGACGTTCTGTCCGAGACGTCGGTGTTGGGTGTCCTTTCTGGTTGACAGCATATACTTGGTCTTGCCCTCATTTACCTATAAACCCATCTTCGCGGCCTCCGTCGCAATACTCACAAAAGTGCCATTGATATCACGCTGTGTTCTTCCGATTATGTCAATATCGTCGGCATATGCGAGTAGTTGGACGGACTTCTGAAAGATGAAAGAGGCATTTTAGAGGGTCTCCTTTTTTGTGGATCGGGTCTCCCTTAGACGGACAAAAATGTTGTCACCGTCACTATCCGTCTAAGGGATATATCCCTGTATTCCCACGATCTCGAGAATCTTGGCAAGGTCATGCGTAATACTAACGTCGACATCAGAAGCACGATCTTCCACAAATCCGTGCAACTGCTCGCAGATACCAATGACATTGACATCATCGGAAGGACACAGCGAGCTGTCAGTGGGGCTTTTGTGAACATCGAGACGGAAGGTGTCAAGGTGGTTCTTGCGGTGAATGATGGCAAGAGGAAGTAAACGCGTTCCATCAACACCGAAGTATGGGACAAGGCGTCACTATAAGTATCTTGAAGTTTGGGGTAGTGAAGGACTTTGTGCACCGCAGAGTTAAAACGAAGGATTTCTCTTGCCAATCCTTGTGCTTTTGGATTTAGCAGGGAGGTAGGTAGGTAGGTAAAAGTGGCGGTGGACATACAGATCCTGTTTTCGCACCCAATTAGCGCCATGAAAGCGCCGTTTTGATACCACATCCTATGTGATACCTAATTTGTGAGAAGGGGGTGAAAAGGAGTGTGTATTCACTTAGATTAGCCTAATTTTAAAACCACTTTGTGGAATTTATGAAGGCTAGCAGACTATGAATGTTTGCTTCTGAGAGATTATTAGGGGTGTTGAAGAAGGCTTTGAAGAAGCTTAGCAGGGAACTGAGGAATAAAGCGCTCTATCAAAGAACGAAGACATCTCCAATCTTTCCCTTTCCCAAATCCTCGGAGAGAATGCAATGGACAACATTTTTAAAAATGCAAGCCATTTCCTCAATAAGTCTCGCAGACACACCACGGAATGGTGTAGGAGCATGGACGCTAACTAAAGCGGGCGAGGAGATTCTTAATCACTATGAGAGTGAAGTCAGTCCTTCGGATTAACTTTGGTCTCGTACGCACTGATGGTGTTTGGAGAAGGAAACTGAACGACGAAGAAGTTTATGGGCTTTACAGTGACATCCACTCAAATGAATTCGAGACTATCGTCTCAGATGGCTAGGTCATGTAGAGCGAATAGAAACCAACGCTCCTGTCCGGAAAATCTTCAACCCCAACCCGGCGGTAAAGGAAGACCACGCCTCAGGCGGCATACACCGATGGAAAGGGACCTCAATCAACTGAAGGTGGTGAACTGGATGCAACTAGCATAAGATCGTGCTGAATGGAGAGGAATGTTGACTGAGGACCAGGTATACCCCGGACTGTAGCGTCAGCTGAAGAAGAAGAACAAGGCAGGCCGTCAGAGAGATCACAAAATGTCCATTCAAGGCATCACAAAATGCATACTGAAACGCAAACGCAAAGAAAAATGTTTGAGGGATCTGTACTCCGAAGGAAGTCATCAGAGGTTCCATAAAAAAATGAAAAAAAAAAACCTAAAATATAGTCAGTACAAATGACGACTTGAATTTGTAAGGTCGTGACGACATTCTTGAGTACATCTGATTACAAAAAGGAGATATCTTCTAACAAACCACTCGTATCTACAAATTAAAAGTCTTCCAAAAGATAATTTCAAAACCACCCCTTTAGCAAACATACGCGTGCACTGTACGTATGTATGCACTTGGTTTCTGTTCGTTTTTGCAAAGTAATGCTATTTTTAATTGGGAATATATTCACATACTTGCAGCATTGTTGGTTGCACGGATCGGTAGAACCTCAATGGCATCACAGACACTAATAACCATATGTGTGGTTCTATTTTCTATCGGCGAAGAGCAAGCGCTCGTTGTCGCGCTCGCGCTCCCTTAGCATTCAAGTAGTGTGACAAATGCTTGAGATATATATAGATGGTCGACTTTATTTTTAAATTATCATGTGATAATTTTGCTATTCACATGATAATAGTCCTCGCTCCTCGGTAGAGGTGATTGATTTCAAAAGAATTTCGCAAGCGACAAATCAAATTCGACTGCAAATAAATACAACGAACGATGTTTGCACTTCTGGTGCTTGGGAGATGATTTTTAATTACAGTGCAAAGGTGTGCAAAAAAAGAGAGGCGTGGCAGGTGACGTTTTTCGAAATGAATAAACAAGTTATTTGTTATTGGCTTCGATTCGACAAGGAACAGGCCGAAGTCATGTGCCGGTGATCCATAAACATGAAGTGGACGGGTTTAGTAGCACGTCGCTGATTAGCTCTGACGTTGCCAGTTAGGGTAAGATTTAGCATATCAAGATAGCAGAGCGAAGAGACGAAGAGGCACATGGATGACGGTGTTTTGGACAGGCTCTTAACCCGCCTCTTTCATTCAGTTCGATCTCGACTCATGGAGATGTGAACTCGCTTGCCCTTTGAGTTTCTAAATCATTTAACTGGGTCATTGATCTCGTTTATTTAATGTAAACATCACCACCAATTAAAACAAGGCTGAAGCTAAAGAGAGCAGGATTGCCTTTACCGATTAGTTGGTTTCGGTTGGTTTCATTAACTTCAACTTGTGCCGGGCGTGTCCGCGAATTTTAGAAAAATGGATTTGGTCATTCGATTCTTGTTTTTGAAAGGGAAATTACACAGCGAAATCAAGAAGCGCATGGATGCGATGTACGGTGACTCTTCCACCATATTCTCCATATTTGGTCCCGTGCGACTTCTTTGTTTCCAAACTTGAAAAAGTCACTCGCCGGGCTGAAATTTGTGTCGAATGAGGGGGTTATCTTCGCCTTGGAGGCCTACTTCGCAGACCTTCAGAAAATGTATTTTCCAGAGGGATTAAAGAAGTTGGAGCATCGTTGGGTCAAGTGTATCGAGCTAAAAGGAGACTATGTTGAGAAATAAATCGCCACTTTTTCATAATTTTCGTTTTTCTTTTGTAAGCTATGTACATATGGGACCACCGTCGTAATCTGAGCATTGTCAGTGACACCAAAGATGTGCCGGAATTGAACTAAGGTCTTCAACAGGCATTTAACCATTGCGCCACGTCGGCACAAAATGACGGTGAAATTTTGTGATTAGCATTTGGCTGCATTTGGGCGCCGTGGCGAAGTGGGTAAGTGCGTCGACTCCTACGCTCGATGTTGTCGGTTGGATTCCCGAAAAAACACCAAACATTTTTTCACAGCCCCATCTCTTTCGAGTCACTGACAATGCTCAAAGAATATAACTGTCTAGAAAAAGCTTCCCAATCTCGCCGTTCGGAGACGGCATTAAACTGTAGGTCCCCACCACTCGTGAAGGAACAATGGCACGGCACAACACGAGTGGTTGCTGAGAAGTTTGGCCCAGGTCCACCTTGGACTGTAGCGCGCCATTATTATTATTATTATTATTTGGCTGCACGTTTTTCAGAGACCGCTACAAAATGCAGATCGTCGTAAAGACTCTTACCGCCAAAACAATTACCCTCAAGGTAGACTTACCTGATCTGATAAGACGACTTGCTGGCGCAATTGGTTAAGCGCCTGCCCTAAGTTAGAGGGTTCCCAGTGAAAACAAAGTTAATACGCTTTTATCCGGTTTTTCAAATCTGGTCCAGTCGCTATTACTGGAGCGGTCGATCTGTGGAAGTAGTCTGACTGAAGGTATCACTATGGTCTAAGTGTGCTGGTGAATTCACTAGCTGCCTCCTAACCTAATCTAGACCCATCTGATACTATTGTGAACGTCAAAGTCAAGATCCAGGATAATTAAGGAATCCCTCCAGATCAACAACGTTCAATCTTCGCTGGTAAGCAATTCCATTTTCCAATGGACGCAGTCTGTCTAATTACAATATCCAAAAGGAATCGACCCTTTACTTGGTGACTTGTCATTGAGCCATCTCTTCGCATTATCCCACAAAAGTATAACTGCGACAAGATGATCTGCCGCAAGTGCTACATCAGGTTGCCTCCCAGAGCCACCAATTGTCGCAAGAAGAATGTTGGACACATCAACAATCTCCGCCCAAAGAAGAAGCTGCAGTAGACGATTGGAACCAATTAATTTTTTGCGTTTTGCTACAATTTTTTTACAATCCTAGGAGATTTCCAAGCTGCCGTGTGCAAGTTTTACATGGAAATATTTTTTTCGAATCTCTTGGAAAATGTTTACTGTAGCTAAGAACGTTAAATCAAAGAGCTTTTATCACTTATCAGCACAACGGCTTCAGGCCAACGCAGACGCCGATTGCTACTAACGTGAGTGATACAAGTGGAATGAAATCTCAGAGAATTTGACGCGCTTCACTGAAGATCGTATTGATGATGATGGTAGATCAGCTGGTATTGGAACTGGTATGAAACTAGACATGGTAAACGAGGTCAACATTTTACTGCCGAATGTGTGACCATCTAAGAAAGATGAGATTGCAAAAGAATGACAATGGGTGGATATAAATTAAAAGGTAGTCTTGTAACTAACTAGTTAATGGTTCCTTTCAATGCTATAGCTCTCTTTGCCAGGATAGACAGGCAGGGCAGTAGGCAAGAACCTAACAGATCATCTGTAGAATTTTGAAAGGCGAAAGCATGCCCAATTTTCGGAATATCAGCTCCTGGTGCAACCATTATAGGAGTAACTTTAAAGCCCCTTTGCACCGCAATAAGTGGCACATACAAGTGCGGTTTCTAGCCCGACAAAACGATTATTCACCAAATCTTCACACCCCAAGTCCTGGAAAAGATCAGAAAAGACCAGACCAGCGAGTTCTTGGATTTCAAAGCCGCATACGATAACATTCATCGCAAGGAAATATTCAATGCGGTGGTCGAATTTGGGATCCGGCGAAAATTGATTCGCTTGTGTCGCGCCACGCTAAAAAATAAGCGATGCATCGTGCAGCACGAATTTATAATTTTCGAAACGTTTGAAAACTGTCGAATCCAGGATGGGGGATGAACAGTGCGGTTTTCATCCCTGCAGAAGTACAACCGACCAGCTTTTCACTCTAAGAATGGTACTTGAGAAGGCTTGGGAGTACGCCAAACCGATCTACAGTTGTTTTGTAGATTTGGAAAAGGCATACGACCGAGTTCCTCGAGGTAAACTCTGGAGTGTTCTGCAGGAGTATGGGATTGATGGTTCTTTGTTGAGGGCCATTCAGTCTCTATACACAAACTGTAGTAGCTGTGTTCGGGTTAACGGTAGTAAATCAACACCTTTCACCGTGGGCGTTGGACTTCGCCAAGGGTGCGTTTTGTCACCTCTCCTTTTCATTATATATATGGACTGGATGTTACAGCGCAGTCGAGGCGAGGAATGTTTCACATTGGGAGATGACTTAGTCATCCTCACATCCTCCCAGATGGAACTCCAGCGCGCGCTAGATAGGTTTGTGGCCGTATGTGCTGATGCTGGGATGCGGCTTAACGTGGACAAATCCGAGGTTATGGTTATTTCCAGAACCCCTGTTCAATGCACTCTACATGTTAGTGGAGTCCCATTGAAACAGGTGGAGAAGTTCAAGTATCTCGGGGTCTTCTTCACGAATGATGGGAGGAATAATGCTGAGCTTTCCTGTAGGATTGGTCAAGCTGGGTCAATTTTGAAACAGCGCGTTCGCAGCGGCCCATTGTTGAAGCCTCCACCGTGATTGAAGAATAGGCGAAACAAGCTGGTCTTATAGTAAATGAGGTGAAGACGAATTATATGTTGTAGAGCAAAAATCTATCCATCACCAATTTTGAGGTTGTTAAAGAGTTTGTCTGCTTCTAAGCAACAGTGAAATGACATCTTGGTGTAGAATTGCTTTTGGCAACCGTTGCTACTTCGGTTTGTCGAAACAATTTGAGTTAAAACATTAAATTTAAGTAACAAACTCGTGCTCTACAAAACCCCCAGTCTTACTGTAATGAGCCGAAAGCTGAACGATAAACGGGACTGCAGAGCTGGTTCTTGGTGCTTTAGAAAGATGTTGCATATTTGTCCCCGTCGGCGTGGAGGGTGAATGGAGAAGAAGACACAGCCATGAACTCTACTAGCTGTATAAAGATGTGGACATAGTTCGGAAGGCAAAAATCCTTAGACTAAATTGGTTGTCCCACATCGATCGAATGAACCCAAACCTATGAGTCTTCGAATCCGAGCCTCTTGGTTCGAGAAGAAGAGGAATATTATACAAATACTTTCCAGTCTAGGTTCAAATCTCAGTTTATAATAATAATAATAATAATGGCGGCGCTACAGTCCGAGGTGGACCTGGGCCTAGCTTCTCAGCAACCACTCACGAGTAGAGGGGACCTACAGTTTACTCGCCGACTCCGAAGGGCGAGATTGAGAAGCTTTTTCTAGACAGTTATACTCTTTGAGCATTGTCAGTGACTCGAAAGAGATGGAGCTGTGAAAAAATGTTTGGTGTTTTTTCGAGAAAAGCAACTACCCACCACGCCACGGCGCCCACACGACTGTTGCTACTAGCAGACGCTACACAAAAAACAAACGACAGATGGGCGAGAGGCAGTATGTGCCACACCTCCAGAATGATCTGGCCCAAGCTAGACCTCAAAAGATTTAAAGAATTAATATCCCTCTATAGATCCATTATCAGTAAAATCGTTGGTGTTTTTACAGGACACTGTCTCATAGGAGATCACGCCGGAAAACTAGGGCGTGATCCTGCCTAGATGACGAGGAAGTGGTGAGCATTCCACGTCTCCTCTGCTCCTGTCTGACCCTGGCGTCCCTTCGACGCCAACATCTGGGAGCCTACTTGGGTTGACCTCAGTCAACTCGTGTGGCAGCACAATGGATCAATAGTGGCCTAAGTGCACACTTTAGCCGCTTCTTACCTAACCTAAGTCTGCTTTCGGACGCACATCAACGTGAGGCTTTTAGTGCCACTCAAACATAACGAGCTCAATTACCTAATCGAGAACTGGAATGGATTTAATTAAATCAGTATTGTAAAGCACTTTAGGACAGATCGGACAAATCGACCAGAATTCAGATTCTTGATTCTAGACTTGATCTGATGAGCGTTTGGAAACAAGTTTCCCGACAACTTAAGGTATCGGACAGCGATCACTCGTAATGGCGAAAGTGTAGTCACCAATTTCGACTTAATGATATGGCTTATCATTGTCGACCATGATTTTAACGTTGGAATATTGTCGGACTTTGAATAGAAACTCGCACGGCGCCGTTCTTTGCCCGCATAGAAGCATACAGTAAATTATCCCAGACTGGGTAAGACCTAGCAGTAATCTTACCTCATTATAAAATCTCACAGGAATGTGTTTAAAGGATTCATGATCTCCAGTGGCCTCCATCAGTCGTCTATTGACCGCCCAGAACTGATCAAACTTATCTGCAAACAAATTCCATATCAGAATAAATTCTAATTTTAATTTTATTTCAGTCGGTACCATTTACGAGACCGAGCCACAACTGATTGTGATCCTTTTTTTGCATGGCGGATATTACTTGGCCTCGGTGTTTCAGGACATCCGCTTCCTTCAAGCACGACATGAAGTGCGACTCAAGAACATCTCTGCGTGGGAAAAAATTTAGTTAATAATTGCTTTTCACATTCAGAGAAAATATAACTACTTTGTTGCAAATTTGACCAGTACGTCTTCTGGAAACTTTGAGAAGTGGATAGTCAGATTCCATGGTAGTTCATCATCTTCGGAATGATGTAAATCATACAACACACCTGGAGAAGTCAATCAGGTTAGAAAGTGGTCTTTATTGGAGCAAGTTTTCTGTTTAGATTGAGTCCAACTAACCCATTCTAATAAGAAAGACATGGGCAAAACTTAAATTACCTATTGGATAATGCAACTTGAGGGGAATTCCGTTGTAGTCAAACCACACGTTCCCATCTTGCTGATCGTTTGCAATGTAACGATTGAAATACTTTTTTACCTAAAACAGAAGAAGAACATTCAGTTAAACAAAGCGCCTTAGAAAGTGTGTAATTGTATGAAACATACTTTGTCTGTGACTAGGGGGAGGTAGCTCAGACGTGAGACCATCAAATAGAATTGATTTGGCTGTTGTAGGCCAGCTATTTCATCAGAATCCGCTTGAAAACAAACTGGAATCTGTCCTTCCCAGACGATTCTTAAAACCTCACGATCATTTGCCATTTAAATGCGATTTTGTTCAAGAATGTATTAAATCAACTTGTTTTGTTTATTTTTCTTAAATGTTTTTTGTGTTTTTTTTTGCTGGGTGAATGTGACAAATATCACCAAGAGATTTGACTTAACATATGTTTTGACATCTGACAGATTAGGTTTAGGGTGGAAACGAATTATGTCAGTGGTCGGTAAGGTGGTTTGGGTGTATTTATTTAGTGACACTTCATGCATGATTAAAATGAAAATACTTTGTTGAAATAATTATTAAAAGACCAAGAAAAAAATGAATGCATTCGAATGCATGCATATCATGAGTAAAATTATGTCACAAAGCCGTTATAAATTCTAAGCATGAACTCTTGACATTTTAAAAATGTATTTCAATCCACGACGGCTGGCAAGAATGTAGAATGCACAATTGACAGATGATATAAGAGGCGGCTCCTACTGAATTCTCCCTTTAATTTGTTCTTCTCTTAAATTTGTGTTATCAACAGTAGAAATGCAAATCCTTGGTAAATCATTCTGGTGCATCTCTCGGTTTCGAGGAATAGGATTTGCAACACAATTTGAAAAAAACAGAAATACACAAAAAAGATTGTTATCCACACCTGCACCAGTAAAACTAGCCTTCAATGTGTATAACCAAAGCGGGACCAATGAAGATGCTACACCAGTTATCATCATGCATGGCCTTTTCGGGTCAAAGCAGAACTGGAGAACAACGGCTAAAGGGCTAAATAGCAAAACCAAACGAAAGGCAAGTCAATATTCAAAATGTAGTGGGATTAATTGATAGCAATTGTACAGATTTATGTTGCAGATATCAGAAATCACGGCGAAAGTCCGTATGATGATAACCACAGTTCAGCCCATTTATGTGAAGACCTGCGCCTCCTCATGCAAAGTGAAAACCTTCATCGTGCTTCCATTATCGGCCACAGCATGGGAGGAAAGGCATTGATGCACTTCTCCTTGAAATACGTAAGCAATTCAAAGGACTTATAGATTCTTAACTATTTGAGTTTGTCTTTCTGCAGCCTGAATTAGTGGAGAAAGGTGTTGTAGTCGATATATCACCGGTTTCTATCCCCGAAGACTTTGCCCAAACAAAGCAAATACTGCAAGCAATGCTCAAGGTTGACATACCATCAACTGTTTCATTGGATGAAGGTCGGGTCATTGCCGAGAAGTTCATAACGAATGTAGTCGATGACAAGAAAACTGTTGACTTTATCATGTATAATCTAAGAAAATCACCCTCAGGCGAGTATGATCGAGCTGTGAACACATTGAATGCGTTACAAACTTAGAAGATTCTTCCCAAGGTTCTTGTGGCGTTTGAACGTGGAATCACTTTTGAGAAATTTCGAGAATATAGGCGATACGCGAAAGTTGGAATTTCCACCATTCACAGGATCAGTTTTATTTGTTGGTGGAAAGCAGTCATCCTTTATAGAGTAACAGAATTATTATGCACTCGAAAATGTGCTTTTCATTTGATTCCATTTGCAGTCCAGACGATTGGCCGAAAATTAAGGACATTTTTCCTAACGCTGAACTGCAGTGGTTGAATACTAGCCATTTGGTCCACATCGAACAGCCTGCGCAATTTCTGGAACTGGTAGCCAATTTTTTGAATCAGTAGGCAACAATGGAGTGGAGAGTTCTGGAATCTTCCTTGTTTTGTCCTCATTATTCGCTGTTTTAAATTAAATAAAGCTGAATAACTTTTGTGAAAATAGTAATAAATTGGGAAATCCAAAAGCTGAACTGTTTTATTTGTAAAACAAGATTTGTTACACCTACACTGCCTAATCTAACCAGACATGTAACTCGGCAATTGCGTGCACCCTGGAACAAGCGCCCGACCCATCCCAAGGCAAGAGACCGATTTTCCTTATTTGGAAACATTACTATCCCTTGGCCAAAACCACAGGGTTTGACGGTTGTTTTTCTCCCCAGGCACCAGAAGCGTTGGTGCTGTTTTTAAGCACTTTTATCAGCGCGAATTGAAGCCGCCCTGCTAAATCGGAGATGTTCCTCAAAGCTCTGTATGACGTTTAGATCGCAGTTAAGCCGCCCACTTACAGTTGACAGGGCGAAGTGGAATATCTGTCTTCAAACAAATCTGGCTAAAACTTTATTCTTAACGTTCAGTCTATGTAATAAGAATGAACAGGTCATATCTTGGGACTCTCATCGGTGCCATCATCGGACACTGTGCCATTTGCAGTAAGGTATTTGGATTAGGACTTGCTCACAACGACTTCTGGACGAGGAGGTAACACTTTGCACCCTCTCTATCAGTTGGAAAACCCAACTGAGAACTTGATTCTTCGAAGATCTGAGTGAGCTGAATGGCAAAAGTATCAGTCAGTTTAGGGGCTTCATAACAAGCACGGAATGGTTTTATGGACAGAACACAGATCCGATCTGTGTGGTACAGCACTGAGCACATGCTCGTCTAAGTGTTCATTCAGATCAGCCACTTGAACCTACCCCAACCATATCTTCAGTAACTGAATTTGAATTCAATCAATAATACAAGGCACACGAAAAGTAATGTTTTAATTTCCGAAAAAATTCGGTATGGCAATGCCCTCCATATTATTTTTGACAGCTGATACCAGTGTCAGCTGTTAGCTTAATTTATACGTGAAGTTCGATGAAAGTCTAGTGATTATAAAATGCACATTCTCGGTGGAAGTTTTAGAGTTATTTCTAAACTCCCATCGTTTGTCCATCAAAACTGTGGTGCCTTGACAATAGGGGCAAGATGTCACACACAGATTCCTTCAGCGAAAATGAAATTCGATGTCTTTACACCGACAACACTTGATCCGAATTTATCGCCTTTGATTATAATGCACGGTCTCTTCGGGTCTAGAAACAACTGGAGATCCCTATCGAAGTTGCTGACACACGAAATCAAACGAAAAGTAAGACAATGATGAAATAATTATAAGGGTTTCATATAAAAAGCGCACAGATCTATGCTGTAGATGCCAGAAATCACGGTGATAGCCCGCATACCGAGGATCATGGTTCGATTCACTTGGCAGTCGATGTGGCCAACTTAATGAAGGATGAGAAACTTGACAAAGTTTGTGTACTGGGACATAGTATGGGTGGAAAAGGAATGATGGTTTTCGCTTTACAATTCGTAAGTTCATGTCAATTTAATTTGTCTGGTTTTTCCTCATCTCATCTTCTAGCCACATCTAGTCGAAAAGGCGATTATAGTTGATATATCGCCAGTAAACATGCCGCAAAATTCAGAGCCCATGATGGGAATCTTAAGGGCACTGCAGAGCGCACATGCCCCAAAGGAACAATCATTGTCACAGGGCCGTAAAACAGTAAAAGAACACCTCATGTCGACAGCGGATATCGATGAGGCCACCGTTAACTTCATTTTACTAAATTACATCAAAACCCCATCTGGAGAGTATGATCTGCAATTTTGAAATTTTCAGTTACTTGACTGTCTCGGTTTTAGGTTTCAATGGAAAGTGAATGTTCCCACGCTGCTCAATACATTTCCCAAATTTAGGGAGGAACGGTATGATCAATGGCCACCATTTACAGGCCCAGTGCTGTTCGCTTGTGGGAAGCGGTCACCATACATGAAGTGAGTAGCATTGAAATTATTTCAATGGTTTGGTTTTTAACTTTTTGACTATTTTTAGGGCTGAAGATTGGCCGAAAGTCAGGGCAATATTCCCCAATGCGGACATAAAGTGGTTCGATGCTGGACACTTGGTGCACTTGGAACAACCAACGCAACTAATACAGGAAATTCGAAACTTTCTACAAAAATAAATCTCATCTGTGTTCATTAGAGGCTTGAAAGCCATTTTTAAGTTTCCACTATGAAAATAAAGACGAAAAGTGATCGTAGGTATGGTATTTTATTGCTTGTTCCGACTCGAACTTGTGAGATTGCAGAGAGTAATCGTGGATACTAAATTCGTGATGGTGAAACATATAAAGGGCTTTAAGCTTAGTTGGGGTTTTGTCTTCTGAGAAAAATTGTTAAGCTGTAGTTTGATTCCAGCTCTGCAAAATGTTTACTATACAAGCCCTGTTGTCACTATCCTGTTGGTATGGTTTTTTGAGGGCTGATTGCTTTGAAGGGACGTATCGTATCATCATATATAATCATCGTATAATCACCACAGCTCAACACAATGGGAACACACGTAACACATTTGGTTATGTGTTAGGATCCCCAAGTGAAGAGCTTGAAAGAGGGAGAAAAAATCCTGGGACCAGGGGCCTTATTTTGTATTGCTATAGTATCGGATTTGATTTCCGAATCCGAAAGTGATACAAAATAAGGCCCCAGGATGCCGGGCGTAGAAGAGAAATGGGCAAGCCTTACGAATACTCATAAATACTTAGCTTACTTCATCTTAGGCAGTGGTCGTAGGTTAGGTTAGGTTTGGATGGCTGACTGCAGATAGCAGTCACACTTAGGCCCATTGTGATACCACGCGGATCGGATGTCACCTATCCAGAAAACCATTTGGTGCTTTCCACGAAGCTTTTCATTTGATAAATGCCGACGTTGTGCAGTTCGCTCAAGCCGTTTTAAGAAGTAGGCTCCAAGGTGTTTCTTCCTGCGGGAGGATAGAGCGCTACAGGTGCAGAGGAGATGCGTTATGCTTTCCTCTTCTTCGTCGTCTCTGCAGCTTCTCCAGAAGTCGTTATGAGGGAGTCCCATTCTTAAAGCGTGTGTGCCAATGGCACAGTGTCCTTTGATAACGCCGATGATCCTGTGATCCTTAGCGATGACCTGTTCATTCTAATGAGATAGAGTGAACGTTTTAAATCAAGTTAAGACCAAATTTGTCCTGTGATGAGGCACGTAGTGCCATCTGGCCATCTTAGATTAATAATAATAATAATGGCGGCGCTACAGTCCGAGGTGGACCTGGGCCTAGCTTCTCAGCAACCACTCGTGTTGTGCGTGCTATTGTTCTCTCACGAGTGGAGGGGACCTACAGTTTAATGCCGACTCCGAACGGCGATTTTGAGAAGCTTTTTCTAGACAGTTATACTCTTTGAGCATTGTCAGTGACTCGAAAGAGGTGGAACCGCAAACAATTTTTTTTTTTTTTTGAAAAATTGCTTGTCTGAACTTGGATTCGAACCTAGACTGTGAAAGTCCCACATCTTAGATTGGTGTTTTTAAAAGTATGATTCTTTAAAAGATGTTTAGCTGTAGCGAATGGCATGGGCGGAAGATCTCCACTAGGAAGGTTTCTGGAAACTGTTCCACGCCTGTCCCGGCATCCACATAAGGTGAATACTAAAATGCTCAGCAATTTCGTTAAGACATAGACGGCAAGTCAGGGAGGGCTTACAGAAAAAAGTGAACGAGTACCGGGATTTGTTTTCTGCTTGGCTGTCCGAACAGATGGATATCACGATGTTCTTGAGCCAAGACAGAGCTTCTTTTATTGCCTCAGTCTGGAATACGCTACAATGTTCTGGAAGGTGGAGGGAAATACTAAAACGGAGATCCTTGGAGAAGATACCTATTCCTACTCCCGCGTCCGTCTTGGATCCATCTGTAAAAATACGCAGAGAACAGTCCAGAGTCTGAGTATCAGACTTCCAGTCAGAACTGGAGGGTATGCTGGTAGAGAAGTTTTTCTCAAAGATGAGATGAGGTAGTAGGAGGTCAGTGTCGTGGGGTAGAAACTCGAGGTTGTCTAGAATGGTGTAATGACCTATATGGTGGTTATTCCACAAGTGAAGTTTTCTGAGTCTAATCGCTGTGCAAATTGCTACTTGTCTGGCAAATTCGAATGGAGGGTGATGAAGGACAACTTTCAGTACTTTGGGTGGTGTCGTCCTTAGCACCCCACTGAACGTAAGTGCATTGTATATCAGGCAATGCTGCAATTTTATCAATCACTGGCACGCGAAAAGTTAAAGAGCTCAGAGGAATGAAAAATGGCCTCCTCTTCAATCTGGCGTTGGAGAAAGCTATGCAATATTCTAGCACGTCAAAAAGAGAGAATATAATCAATTAGTCCAGCCAGATACTGGCTTACGCAAACAACATAGACATCATCTTCTTCTTCTTAGGGCGCTACAGTCCGAGGTGGACCTGGGCCTCACTCAACATGAGGCATGTTCCATGTCCAACCAGCACGATCTTTCGCCAGCTGTCTCCAGTTTCGCAAACCAAGTCGGCCGACTTGTGTGCGCCACCTTGTTCGTGGACGTCTTCTGTTGCGTTGTCCCACAGGCTCAGAGTCGAAGACTCTTCGGACCGGAGCTAAGTTGTCCATACGCTCTATATGGCCTAGCCATCTTAGGCGTTGGATCCGTAGACGCCTGGCTAGACTCATGTCGCTGTACAGCCCATACAGTTCGTGGTTGAATCTTCTCCTCCAAATGCGATCAACGCAAACAGGACCCAAGATCGCGCGCATAACTTTTCTCTCGAAAAGACCAAGAGACTGTTCATCCGCTTGGGACATTGTCCATGTCTCTCCGCCGTAAAGCAGGACTGGGATGATCAAGGTAGACATAGACATCATAGGAAGATCAAAAATACCAATCAAGTAGTTTGCTAGGTTAGGTCGGGACCGTAGAGTTGGATGACCCCTTTTTTAGAGTTAACTGCGGCCCTCACAACCTGACACCGGATCTCTCGGACCATTTTGCCCAGGGTCTAAAGAAATGGACCTGTCTCTGTCTTCCAAGTTGGGAGTTGTGCGTTGGGTTAATTTCCCCACCACGCAAAAAACCTTTAGGCTAATAGCCTCATATACGGACGGGTCTATTGTTGGCGACCCCAGCAAACGGAAAAAGGGCAACGACTTTCAGTTCTACTCGCGAGGTCTCTTAACAGACCACATGTAGGTCGTCCCCTGATCATTCAATCGTCAACCAGATTGACCACATTGCGATCAACGTCACTCCTCCAGTATTCTTGATGTCCAAACGTTCCGAAGAGCCAACATTGACTCGGATCATTCCCTTGTTGTAACCAAGGGAAGGACACAGATATCAAGAGAACCAGAGAGTGGGGGAAGAACACCACGGCTTGACGTTGGAAAGCTACAATCGCAACAGACTGCTAGGAACTTTGCCGATTGAGGTTCCCTCAAATTATCTCGACGCCATCTGCAAAAACAATGGAATGGGAAGGTTTTATGTCGTTTAAATTTTGTTGTATGTCCACAACTCTGTGAAATGAAACAATTACGTTGAATTCTCACATCGTGCTTTTATTACAGATACATTTCAATTCCGAATATAATTTGTTTTGCTTTTTGATTACAAGATAACAGTAGACATTCCGAATATTTAACTATTACAATTGGGAACAGAATAGAAAATATAGTTAAAAAAGTAAACTGCGACGCATGGGCGGCAGAGTGTACATAAATTATTATATTTTTTACTTTTTTTATTCATTTGCTAACATTTATTGTAATTCTTTTTGCTTTTTTTTTATTGTTTAATAAAAAGTATTCTCTTACCGAGTTATTTGCGTATCAATCATTACGTAATCGAAAATATGTATAATATTCGTGATGTGTGTGTTTTTGTGGACAGAATCCTTTTGTTTTCATTTGATGTGTTCATGTGTGTTTTGTTTTTTGCAATAAACTAAACTAATTCGAAAGACCGTATAACCTCGTGCTTAATAATGTGAACCGAGCAAAAGCTCCTCATTAAACATATTTTGATTCTTCATTTACTCCTCGTTAAAATGATAAATTGGATATACATACGTATGCAGATTAAAATCTTTTATTTTACAAAATATATGCACTGCGTATTTTAAATATATTTTTGTTTTACCTCTTGATCATATGCATTTGTTACGAATGATTGCACATATATATATAGTAGTCTCTACAAAGTATTCTTCAACATCGAACAGAAGCTTAGTTAATTGAATTTCATCTAGTATTTGCTTTTTGTTTCTTTTTGTAAGCTCAACCTTTTTTGTTAATTTTACTTTAATTTTATTACCACCGGTGGCTGGAATGAACTGTTTTTGCTTTTGAATAAACTGCAGCATTGTAAACGATTGTGAGTCGAAAGTGAGATCTTGTTGCACTTAATTCTATCATATACGGCATATACAATGGTAAGTGATGTGAATCGAGTGATTCTGTTTGAAACGAACGCACGACCAGAGAACACAAGAAATCGTGTGACGAATGTTATTTATTTCTGTATTTGTGGGATGTAAGCTTGAACACATTTTAGTAAAATATAATAATGAACGAATGGATTGTTGAAAATGCAAAAGTTGGAACAATGTGACGAGTCAGTAGCCTTCAAAGGTAACTCCTCCACAAAGGGCTCAGAGGAAGGAGTTGCTTTGCTACGTTTGTGGCTGTTTTACAGAAGCCGGATAATCGGATGGGGAGTGTATTATTGATCATACCCTCTTCGATACTGTTGTAAACAGCGGCTTAGGCCGAACCCTCATCTAAATCGACAAAAAGTTTCTTGATGTACGCACAAAAAGCACTTTTTAACACACAATTCGACACAACAATACGTTATGTCCTATTGTTTGGTGTGTATAGGCAGAATAGTATAGTATAGGCACTGAATTTGTGAATTGTTTTTAGTTTCAATTTAATGAATTGATTGTGATGTTTAAGACCCAATGCACACGGAGTAACTGAAACTGAAAAGCGATGCGAATTTGAATTTGAAATTTGAGTCATACCCTGTGTAATGTTTTCAACTGGCACGCCGCACACGACGCTACTGGTTGAAAACTCGTTTGCGATTCACAAAAACCAGTTTGTAAACAGTCGGCTCTTAGTTTGCATGTCAGGTTGCCTATTGATTGCAGTTTCTAGTTTTGTCGAAGATGAGCGAACAAAAAACCAACCTGTTGCTGGTGTGGGGAGGTTGAAAAACATCCTATTTTGTCCAATTATTACCTTTCCGGCTATTCGAAGAAAAATGAAACAGAAAAGGCGTGGATAGAAGTCGGAAATGTCGTTTTCAAGGTATGGGTGTACCCAAAACCTTCTTACTATTCTTTTCCTCCTCCTGAGAAAGGAGACAAGAATACATCGTGATGGTTTCATCATCGTTCGAGACTTCCGAAGACATTTCACGCCCGGTATCCATGCTGACACTGAACGAACTAGAGATTTTGATTGGTGATGAGTTTTCTCGTGTGTGGAGTCAGGTCACCGCTGAGTCCGTAACTGGTCTGTAACTCGAGTTGCCACCCGGTTTCCCGTGTACATTGGGCCTAAGTATGCACAAAAATATGCGTATTGTATAAAATTGTCCTTAAATTGTGATAGATCGCACTAGAAAATGTACCTTACCGTTGTGACAAATGCACTGCTCTTCGTCGGAAGTCTCTGCAGCCTTATATTACACCTCTGAAGCCTCAGACACTATCAAAATCTGCATGGACAAAATCCCATACAGAACAGCAGCAAGCACTCGCTTCGGAATCAACATCGTCTAAACAGTGAGCTAAAAGCGCACCGCAAATTTGCTCTACACAACGGACCGATGATGATGAGCAACATGCAGCACCCAACCCTTTTACCACACACCGCCTGCCACACTCTGCGAGTTGAATAACCCTACAACTGCTATACGCTGAGATTTTGTCTCTGAAGAAAATTAACTGTGACGTTCTTACCACACGCGAACAACTGAGAGATGAAAACACCAAGCTGAGAAAGAGGGTCACGCCTTTGGAGAACAAACTCAATTGGAAAGAGCAGAAAGAAATGGAGAATGACAGTGAAATCGTTGGCATACCTGAGATCAACAACAACAATGCACAAACTGACAAAAATCAGAATTGTGAACTTTATTATTTTAGGTCATCTAAACATTGACATCTTTGCATCTGCCTCAGTCTCAGAGTCACTACTGAGCCTTATAGCTGCACAGACTTACTTCAAATACCTGTCTGGACCATGTATTTGGCCATTTTCGAAACATATCTCCCAATCAGTGCGCCGGTGTTAATCTGGATCTCCACATCACCGATTACGATTCTCCCGCCCGATGTTAAACACTTCCATGAATTCTCAGCAATCAGGACGAGGACAGGACTCAACAAAAAGTCTTATCCGGCCCTGTCTTGTTTGGTGTGGATTGGCTCATAACAATCAATGTAACTTTGTCTAATTGGACATCAAAAAACGTTTTGTCGAAACCGGTGGGGATTTGGCCTAAGCAGCTGTTTACAAAGAAAGAGTATCGAGGTTATAGAGGGTATGATTTTTCAAAAATTTGGAAAGAGATAGGTTTTCGGCGCATGCACCTTGTATCTTTTCAACTTTAAGGAATCATACATTCCCTATCCGATGCTCCCGCCTCTGTTTTGAGGTGCTCAGCCTTATTCAATACACAACGAACAATGTAAGTTTTCTTGTAAAGAAAAATATTCTAATATCAAAATAAAGGACCTAATGTAAGTCACTTCATCTAACTCAAATTTGGTTTGAAAATTGTCAAAACACAGATGAGTGTACAGATTATTAGAGGACGAATAGATGACTGCGATTTTCTATGGCTTTGATTTTTTTTGGCAGGATATTCGTTTCGAACCTTTGCTTGTTTAACTCTAGTTGTTTGTTGAAATTGTTTGAAGTGGCATCGATTTGAAAAAATGTCAGTTTTGTGGAGGCAATTTGCTCTACAGTTCCAAGTAAAATAAAATCTTTTGGTTACAAAAAAATAGACCTGTACACAAGTTTAGTTTTAGTTTAAGTATAAGTTATAAATAAATAAATAAATAAATAAATAAATATCAATAAATAAAAACATTTGACTGCACTCACATCAAGTTTGTTTAAAGACTTATTTCATACAAAGTCCCAGTCTTCTATGTCTTCCGAATTTCTATCATTTCGTGAGTGCTTAACTTGTAAAGCGAAAATTTCTTTCTTCCAATTGATACACTCAACTTCTAGCATCTATTCAGGAATAACAAAGTCTTGCCGATTATCATGTGGTATTCCTTTCTGTTAAAAAGTTTAGATCAAACAAAACGCAAAAAATTCAACGTTGTGTTGCTCTAGCTTTGCTTTATATTTTTGATCAAAAAAATGGCAGAATGGAGCATAAGCAGAATAGTTTCCTTTTTTAAAGTCAAGTTGGAAACACCGTAGTGCATACCATATGTCCATACCAAATACAACAGGCATTGCTGGCATATTCATCCATCATTTTAATACATTTTTATAAACCAAAGTATCCTCAAAATATATGTCATTCACAACTGTCTTAGGTATAGTGACTACCAGGATTAGGACATAGGCAAAACCGGCTTTTTGAACACGATTTGGAGTCCATCAATCAGAAGCTTTGGTTATGGCAAATTGTGTGAAAAAACACGACGGCATTAGATAGCCCAACATCAGGCCACTGCGGCCTGAATTACCACCTTAACAAAAAGAGGTTATGCCTTGAAGAGGACGAAACATCTGAACACATTTTATGTGAATGTCCGGTTGGATAAGAAAACGTATTTTCCTTAGGCATATACTCACTTCAGTGGAATTAAAAAACTCCACTACAAAAAATATGCTATCTTTCATAAGGGAAGCAGTACGTCTTTGGGTTTAACTCCAATCCGTCGATACAATAGATCTCTATGTGTTGCAGTATCGCTGCCTTTACGGCAGGGTTGTACAAGAGAAAAAAAAGATTGAATATGAAACCTGCGGTCCCACAACGAGACATGCATGAAATGTAAACTTGAAATGTGATACTCCAGTACCACGTCGAGGACAAAAATAATTGTTTTCAGTTCATTGACTTTTATTTTTGAATTCTAGAGTATTTATTTCTCTTCAAGTCAAATGTGGATTAAATTGAATAAAAATGTTTGCTCATCTCGACATATCAGAGATTCACAAAATGTGAAAAATCGAAGTTTGTGTATTGAAACTTAAGCGTAATAAATGCGGCAGTAGTGACAACACAACAGTTTGCGGTTTATGTTTTCTGTAACGCCAACAAACGCCCATGTTCTGCATTTCGAATGAAATTATTTTGAAATCGAATTTCCATTTCATCCGAAGTTAATTTCCATGTTCTGCATTTCGATTGATTTCGAATTTTTCGAATTCACTTTTGGAAAAAAACAAACGTTGTTGCATCGGCTTTGGCAAGCAAATGGTTTTTGGTTTGGCTTAGTTTTCGTTGTTTCGACAGGCAATTGGTTGTTGTTTTGAATGCTTTTTCGTGTTTCGAAGTAAAATGGAAAGAAGAGTCCTCAGGGAATATTCCTATAGATCATTTGAATCATCTTTTTCATTTCTAAACAAGGATTTGGCATACAAAATTAACCTCCTTGTACATCTTGAGAGAAATAGAACCACCAGCTTGCAGTTTTTATATTTTTCCAGGAAAACAATTTTATTCAATAGTTTCATATAAGAATGGCAGAATGAAGAGCTCCTTACAAATCGGGATTTGCCTCCATAAATTTCATAGAAATACCACCCCCCTTGAATTTTTGTGTTTTCCCCTAAAATAAAAAATAAAATCAGTAAAAAGAAAATGAAAAATCTGAATAATTCACGTATTTAATCCAATTTCACTGCAAATTCATAGCGGAGCTTACCAGTGAATTCAATTCGAGTAAAAACACGAGTAAATCGAATTGAAGAACACCGATTTTCATTTTCGAAATTCAAATTCACCACCACCATTTCGATCGGATTGCAGAACCCTTTAACAGCTCGAATTCATAAAAAGTGGAATGCAGAACATGGGCGCATAATTGTGGGGCTACAGTCTGGATGGCCTTGGGTCAAAGCTTCTACAAAAACCACGTGTGTTGTGCGTGCTATTGTACTCCCACGAGTTAAGGGGGACCTGCTGTTTGATGTCGACTCCGAACGGCGAATTTGAGATCCTTTTCCAATACAGTGTATATATACCCTTTGAGCATTGTCAATGACTCGAAAGATGAAAGGTTTTTTCGGGAATCGAACCTAGACTTCGAACGTAGGAGACGACGCACTTACCCCACTACTCAACGGCGACCGCAAATATTAAAAAAATCAAATACATTACGGTTGGGAGAAACCTACGAAAGACAAGGAAAATTGCAAATATAAATTCTAATTAAGCATAAACATACAATTTGAAGGGCTTCCTTTTGATAAGTAAGACTCCTGAAACCATCATTGGTCGAAGGAAATAATGAACAACGATGTGTCTTTCTTTGTCGCGACAAAACTGAGTGCATTTCTTTTTATTGCAGACACATAAGCTTGTACTTTAAGGAGGTGGAATAATCCGTCTAAGAATATATCTAACCGTTCACTACAAACGTGCGATGGTCGTTGGGAAATACCTTAACTTTTCTTGCATAAAAATCAAAGTGCCGTGCGAAACATTTACTATCAAACAAATAACATCAATGACATGAGGACACATGCTTGTTCTTCATCTTCAACACAAATTTTAACATTTAACCGACGTTACCCTAAATGACTACTCGTTCCTATCTTACACACTACACAATACAAAAGCACACAAAATTGGAATGCAGACGAAAAAGAAAAGTATGTTCTCGTTTGTATAAACATCTATGTATGTAAGTGCTAAGCAGATTTATAAAACGTTTTCTTTGGTATGGAAACTCATGAGCGAGACCGAAATAAATATCATGGAACACAGCATCAATATTAATCTAAGGCAAGGGTGATTTAAGTAGGTCATTGAAATACATTAACAATACGCTCAACGATGAAACTAGCCAAAAAGAGATCATCAATCATCGTTTAACCTGTAATATTGGAAAAGTACGTTGCTCGTGTTTGTTTGATTTCCGTCTTCCCGTCTATGCGTTTTCATTTTTCTAATTTTTCAAACAAACGGATGCATTTACTGGGAATGGTAATAAATTCTTAATTAAACAACTAAACCACCATCGTATGCGTAGTCTGCTTTGTTGTGCATGATTAGTCGATCCTCGACAAAGTAAAACGAATCGGAGCGAGTGTCAAAGGGACTGGCTATCATTTCAGCGACTTTAAAAGAGAAAAGACAAAACAAAACAAAACCGGTTAATCGATCAAATTGCAAATGCAAACGAATACACACTTACTTAGGTCGGGCGGCAAGTTAGGGAACTCGTAGATGTGCTCGCAAGTGTTCTTTGAGAACGGTATACAATAACCGAATTCAAAGTCAAAAGTCTTCAGTACTCGATCCCGAAAGAAGTGACGTTCAATCATTCGAAATCTATTCACCGGTTTACTGCCAACCGTAAATTCCACCCTGAAATTGAAAGAGAAAAGGAAAATAAATAATGATTAAATGACAATGAACAAACGCGAGGTGGCATGACGTGACAGAGGCCATAAAATATTCACCAATTGGGTGTAGTCAGTATTCACTTTTCCACCCTCTTAAGGGAAGGACGATTTAATTAGTCGAAGGACTATTCATGTTTCCATGTTTGTGAAGCGCTATTATTTGAAAAATACATGAGTGCGTATTCTTGACCATGCGAAGTCATCCTTTGGAAATAAATGTGGGTTTTCGTTCAGTTATGTGTTGATTTTGAATCAAATTCTTGAGCTGTGCCTTACAAATGTCATGGGAGGTCAAACGTTTTTTGTTTTTATGCAAAATTTTAGAAATGTCATCTTCATTCTAACCTAACTTTAGTCAAAAATGTTGGATCACATGCTGGAATCGTCTTTGCGAATGTTCCTGCGTAAATGTTTGACTTGTGGACGACATCGAAACAAGAAATCATGTCGAAGATAAACTCATCCGCCAAGTCCCCGTATTGCAAATGGAATAGGCTTGGAACCAGTGGATCAGGACCCTTACGTGGTGGTCAACTAAAAAAGTTATAAACTTAGAAAATCCGAAGATCGGCTCGTACATCCGCGCCCAAATTGAAGGGAAATTTAATCAAATTTGAGTGCAAGCCTACAGCCAGTTATTGAAAGATAACCCTAGCTGAAGGAGCAAGCTGCTTAGGCACACCTTAGACCTCAATCAACCAATACTAAAGACGAAGAGCAGAAAATGGTTTAGTTTTTACACCCGTACATCATCGAAAGTTGACACGATGAGAACCCACATCGTCACGAAAGGAAATTATCTATCGCTGGCTGAAAGCTTGTCTTGAAATGTCCGAGATCGAGCCATGATCTTTTCTTTGGGCGCTACAGTCGAGGTGGACCTGGGACTCACCCAACATGCCTCTCCAGCCAGCACGATCTCTCGCCAGCTGTCTCCATTTTCACACACAAAGCCGGCCGATATCCCCCTCGACTTGTGTGCTCCACCGTATACGTGGACGTCCTCTGTTGCGTTATCCCACAGGCTCAGAGTCGAAGACTTGCGTCTTTTAGCGACGCATTTATGCACTACGCCACGGCGACCACCATCTAGGGTTTGAGTGCCATTATGACACTACCAGACGAACACGAACAGTTTAAATTAACCTTTGCTCATGTCGTGACGAAACAAATAGCAACTAGTCTGTCTCTCAAATCTAATTGACTAATATCTATCAGCCATTATCCGCCGCTTGTAATTTGAAGGTGGCTAGGCAGGTCAATATGATTCGCGTCATGTACTTGTAAGTGACGCAGTTTAAGAATTTATTGATCTCTTGCACAGGATCCACTAACAAAAACCAAATTAACTAAGAGCCCGCTTTAAAAAAATAAATATTTCTTTTCACAGTCAAGAGAAAATTATGTTTAATGGTCACCAGATGGGTGAAACAATCATCACCATGCAAAAACAGCTAGACCTTTACTTGATGTCGTAAATTCGCCAGACTTTTATGGCCAAGTTTATAGCCATACACACTTCTCAGCACATAAACTCAAAACAAAACATGCAAACAATTTCATTTGTTACTCACGTAGCTCCAACAGTTTTAAGATTCAAAAATGCGGGAGTAAATTGATATCGAACGTAGCGACCAGCATTCGGATCCACAGGATCATCTAACGATAGTTCTTCTGTAGCAAGCGTAGCCTCTTCGACTGATCCTTCGGGAAATTGTTCACTAGGTGGTTTTGCTATCTCGAAAAGGACAGCTCCGCTTTCTAGGTCGCGTATTTTGAAACGAGTAAAATCTATTTCATAAATATTCGCATCCGGTGTACATAGGTAATCTTCGGTGATCTTATTTAACCGTAGTACATCCTCAGGACTGATTATTCGTTCGGGTGAATGACTACTGGACTCTAGAGATGACCCAGCAGCACCCGATTGAATTGGGTTAACTTGTTGTGGTTTGCCAATCACACTCATTGCCAAAACGAATTTCCGAACTTCTGAGATATTCCAAATTGAATCTTACAAGGCATACAATCTTATCTGTTCATGAATAAGTGATTTTGTCTCACAAAATGAAACTTTCTTGTAAAATAAACTAAGATTTTGCTTTTGTCCTCTGCTGTTTGGTGCAGTGAAAAAGTTTTTTTTTTTTCTCTTCTTCACTTCACTTCTTGATCTGTTCAACTGTGGAACTGTCAAAAGTTTTTATTTTCCTCTAATGACTCGTTGGTTTTCTTTGTTTGGGCTCGTTTTCGTTGATAGGGCATTTGGTTCTGTTTCATTTTGTGAAATGAGTGAGTTTCGAGTAATTCGATAACAACGATAACATTTAAACACATTTGAATCGAAGTGGTGTTTTGGTTTTGAGAATGGAATTGTTTTGTTATTTTTCATTGAAAGGAAATAAACTGACTCTATGCGGAATCTTTTTGTTTTTTGAGGTTAGATATAAACATAAATAAAAATGTTTCTTCCAACAGACCAACAGACGACAAATGCAGTGTTCATATCAGAGAAGAATGTGATCTTATTTGTGATCTTATTTCTGTCACATTAAACGTAACGATTTGTGTCGCGACCATTCTTTACCATGCTTTTTGGTGGTTTCCTCATGCTTTTATAAATAGCAATTCTCAACAGATAATTTTCCTGTTTCTTTCTCATTCACTCACATGCTTAGAAGAGAGGAAATGCCTAAAAATTTAAGGCAATTAGGACTTCCTCCCGCACTCTTCGTGACGGTTAATTATACATTGCGAGTTGCCGCTTTAGAATTTTTAAAGAATGTCTTCAAGTCAAACTCGCCAAACAGCTGATGTCGAGGTATGCATGTTCAACTACTTCGAAAGGATAACATAAATTGTCAATAACTGCTGAATATCGAACAATTTATTGGGTGAAAATAATTAAAAACATTGACTCGATACCAAATGTTTTTTTCTATTGATGAAAATATAAAATGATATAAATTCGAATTATAGCAAAACAAATATTTAGTACTGAACGCTACCATTCTATATTATTTGACAGCTTGACATGTCAATCAAGCACATTCCAGGTAGTATAGGAATGGAAAGTGCCGCCATATTGCCTGCCATCTTCAGCGGCATTCATTCGATTTTCGTGGGGAAGGCAAAAGAAAAGAGGAGAAAAGAAAAGAAATCTCGTTAGGACGTTTGGCAAATTTCACAAAATATATCGCAACAATTCCCGCACACAATTGAATTAACAAAACAGAAAACTAACGAAAATCGGACTTCAACTTCAAGGGCTATATTGGAAAAAGTGGATTCACGTTAATTGACCAGATACACATCAATTATCCGACGCGCCTCGCTTTTTCGTACGCATCAGGTAAGATGTAAAAAGCAAATTCTTCGGAAAGACCCCCCATATACATAGAATTACAATTAAAACAAAAAATGGGGGGCATTGATATTCACAATTCAATCTTTCTAATATGTTTATTTACAAAAAAAAAAAATCAAACAAAAAACAAAATTCTGTTCTACCCTGCGTGCTCAGAGTTCTAGTAAATTAAAGAGTGTAGACCCAAAAGTATGTATTTTCGGTGCAAATTAAAATGTTCAGTAAATAAATTGACATTTTCCCTAAGTTTTTGTGTGAACGAGTACAGACGTACGAAAAGCAAAATCTGCTCGTTGTTCGCTTAAAATGAAAAATGGTGAAAGAATAGTTAAAACAGTCGACTCGTTTCGCGTATCCACATTTCGCGGTCGTAATGCTTCTATGGCCAAAACAGTTCTCTATCTTGTTCACTTAAATAGTTTTGTTTTTCGAAAGTAAAGTTTCGAGTAATGTATTCAAGAATGTGTTCCAGGGATTTTCAAAAATGAAAATAAATATCCAAAATGAAATGAAGGTAAGAAAACGGATGTAAATTTTTTTTGTTCTAGAGAAATTTAAAATCACGAAAAAAAAGGAAACAACAACACTCAGAGAGTTGTTTGTATGATTTTTTGAAACGAATTCAACGACACGATGGAAGGATGATGTGGAGGAGTGTGTGTGGTGTTATTTGCTCCCGTTTGTTTTTTTTTTGTTGTTTGTTGTGTTGGTGCGAGGGGGCGAGTGCGTTTCGGGGTTAGCATATGTGCGAGGTTCTGATGGGATTGTTTTTGTGAAAGTGGTCGCATATTGTTCCTGCGGGGGTATTTTCCGCGATTGTCTGTAATCAGGGAATGTGTCGTTACTTGTTCGAGGATATGTCGTTTAATATTGAAATTATTGAACTGCGTCCAAAAAAATTAGCCTTGACCTCGTTCTTATTGCGTATGAGTGTACATATAAGGCTTCTTAAGAGAATTCAAATCGTTTGCATGGCCTTTGTGCGCACGGCGTATGTGAATATTTTCCAATGCAGCTCATTGAATTGAAAATTAAGGTCATCGTCGGTGAGGAATGTCACAGTTCATAGTGGCACTAACTCCTCGATTTTTTCTTGACAATAGTTAAGTACAGGCAAACTAAAAAAAAATCAATTGCATCAAGTAATTTGCCGATGGTTTGGTTCTAAAGATTGCGGCAGTCAGTCCACTCTGCTCACCTTTTCAGATAAAATTGGTAGGAGGTTCTGGAAACGGAAAAGGGGACGGGTCCGTTGTTCTCCATGGGAAATCCTACAGGTGTCTCGTGGAATTTGGAGTTGCTTTTTAGAGTTGAGGGAATTTCATCAGAGATATGGACTCATACTTAATCAAATTGCTTTTGTGATATACATACATATAATTCAAGTTTTCCCCAAATTGGCATATTTAGTAAACCAGACAATTGATTCTCGAGCAGGCAGAGACATTCCAGCTAACAATATGAAAAATTAATAACCACCTGTCAACTGTTGAAATGTCGACATGTAACGATTGCCAGTGAAGCCACTTTTTATGTTTTGTTTAATTTAAATTATCGTTTGTATGTTTATGTACTGTCGTCATTTCAGCCATTTAAATATATAAATGGACGTTATGTTAATCGACAACTGTCTAAAATGGAAAGAAAATGCAAAAACTTGGTTTTACTTGGTAAATTGAAAAGTTGCTAACCAATGCTCTGCTTAAAAACAAGAAAACGTCGAGTGGTCTACTGAAATCTTTGTCATTAAACAATTATCAATTTTCGTTCATCCTTCTGTGTTCAAGTTATTTTCCATAAAATCATCAGTTGTTCTTTCTGCTCTCTGTTAAGACAAATTAATTAGGCTGTCGATGACAAAAAACACGAAATAATTGACTAAACTGCATTACCGACTGTATTTAGCCGTACAAAAAAAATAACCTCTAAAAAATGTTTATTAAAAATTGAGTATTTTTTTCTTTCCAGACACGAAGAAATGTTATCCGTAAAAAAGTACCCGCCACAGGTTGTGTTTTTCCTCTACATTTCTTGCACTAATTGTGCTACCTGTTCAAGTGGGACAAATTTACTTGTTTACTTTTGAGGCCAACGACCCATGGAGAGTCTGAGTCTGAATAATTGTCGCTTTCCATTGCTGAAGTTTCCGAGCACGCTGCTTCCAGCCATCAATACCAATTTGTCTTACATCCTCCATCAGTTAGTCTTTATATCAGAGGTTCGGTCTTCCTTTTCTTTTCGAACCAGGGTGCTCATGTTCGAAGACTCTTAGCTGGAGAATTGGCGTCGAATTCCCAAAGAGTTTCAGGGAAACTCGATCGGCAAAGTTTCTGGCGATCTGCTTTTCGATGTCAAATCGTGTTTTTCTTCCTCGACTCTGTTGTTCCCTCTATATCTGTGTCCTTACCTTGGCTACAACAATGAAATGTCCGAGTCGATGTTGGTTCCGTTTGGACATTAAGAATTCTGTGTTTGACGTCTATCGCAACGTGAACAATCTGGTTGGCGGTTGAATCATCAGCGGACTGGCAGGTCTCTTTATTGATGTTGCGGTGTGTGAAGCTAGCGTGCTAGCGTGCTAGCTATAGAGAGGTTTCCAAGACCAAGTTCAACAGCTTGAGTCCGTTTTCGGACACGTATCGGCTGTGCTTACAAATGACTCCTTACCCAGCTTAGCGTTAAATCTCCTAGAACAATCTTGATGTCGTAGCTGGGACATTGATCGAATGTTCTTTCTAGATCGTAGAAGTCGTCCTTGCTGTTGTCGTCGTTGTCCACTGCAGTGGCTTGTGCGCAAATCAGCCTGGCTTTTGCGCTTTGGGCTTTATGCGGATTGTTATAAGGCTCTCGCTTACGTACTTGACATTTAAGACTTTTTTGCCTAAATTTGCCTCGAACAACAAATTCACATCCGAATGAGCTCTGCCTGCGCGCGCTCTCTAGCAATCGCTGACGTAGATGTCGAAGTAATTCATTCTCTTTTTGCCCGGCCCACCCCAACGCACTTTCTGGATTGTGGTAATAGGGCTCCCGCAAATTCATCGGTTGCACGTTCCACGTGCAGAACCGAAATTCGTTGTCCTTTTTCTGTTTGCTGATGTCGTCGACAGTATATGCGTCCGTATCCGATGCTGCTAGTCGTCTCTGAGACTGTTTTACGTGCTCACGATGTAAACCACACCCACAACCCCCAACTGCACTTCCTCCTTTTTTTAGCTCTGGACAAACGGGTTCAGAAGCAAGTGGTGTCGTCAGTCAGTCAGTTGGTCAGCTCTTCCGCCGAGATGAGCTCTGGTACAGACTCACATCCCTCCTCTTCCGTTTGCCACCGTCAACGAGCTGCCTTTGGGTTTGGTTACCCCATCTTCTGTCGACTGTGTTTGGGGTTTCACCACGGGGAGGTAAAAGTAGCAGTTCGAAGACAGGCTAAGTGCACACGCTTGTCTCATCAAGGCTCCTATGTCAGCACTTTGAAATCCCTGCGCTAGCCTCAGTTAAGAGAATTTTACCACAGATTATTCAAGTGATCAAGGTTTGTCTAATTAAGAACACATTTGCATGATTATACCCTTACACCTCTTTGGTGGCAGGTGCTTATAATGAAATAAAGACCATAGCTGATGAGCTGCCCAAGAATCAGGTAAATGAAGTCAGTCGTTGTTAGGCAGTATTTTTTTCTAACCATTTCATATCTGGAAAGCTTAGGGCCTCCTGTTGTTCCGCCTGCTCGGTTGGACTGTTTCAAAATGTCGTTATCTTCTCGTCGTAGGTCGTGTGTAACCGGTTCATACCCATTATCTGCTTGGTATGGTAATATCTACAGCATGCGTCATCCTCTAAGAAATATGTTGGTTTGAGATATGGTCAGTACTTTCGCACTTAGGCGATAGCATTCTGCTGCTTTACTTGTGATCTCTCTGCTAAACTGTTTCTGGAAAATTAGCTTTCTCCTCAAACGGACGTGCTCTGTTACGGATTTTGCTATTGACATCCAGAGCAGCGCCACCATTTTTAGCCGGGGCCACTTTGTTGGTTTTTAAATTAACTTTCTGTTAGGCTAGCTCTTAAAGGATATTTTGCTTCAGTCTTAAACACGTCATGACTATTTCAATGATTATAGGCCGGTTTTCCGAGAAAAAAATAAATTACTTATCCATGCTCGTGTCCATAACCTCAATCTCCCTTAGCCCTTCCACAACATTAAACAGCGGGACTAGATTTGAAAGAAACGAAGAAAAGGAAATCTGGAGATTTGCGAAGAACACTACACTCATGACCTAACTCGTAATACTACTTCCACCGACAAGAAAAACCATTACGCCCATCAGGCGTCAGAAGTGCGCCACCCCACACTATTCTGTGATAATCCGGCCTCAGTAGTCAACTAAATCAGAGGAGACAATCAGAAGAATCTGTGAAAGACAAAGAAACAAATCGACGAATCAGAAATGAAAGCCAATACAGTTTTGAGCATAATTTCTCTCAGTTCTAATTGCTTAGACACTTATTCAGTTCATCCTCTTGGACAATGTTTTAGTTTCCTTCTTGTATATTATTTTTCAATTCGATTCAATTTGCTTTACAGACCCTACTGCCCACAATGTCTAATAGTTCTTTTTGTATAATTGACTGCAGATTGCCTGGCCTGTGAAGCTTCAGCGGGTGCTTCTCACACGCAGTTGGGGGAGGAGTCACAAAGATGGACTCAGAGGATGAGTCACGTCCTGGGTCGTCGGCGTCAAATTCATCGGATTCATCGGATGATAACAATTCAGAGAACGCTTCGCGGCCGTCAAGTCCAGAGGCACCCAAACCGCGTTCCAAATCCGGATCGGCCAGCCCACAGTCGGTTGGTGAAAGGGCTGTATCTCGTGTGAGTTCACGTTCATCACGAGCAGGTCGATCGTCTTCCAAGTCGAATTCAGGTTCGACATCATCATCGTCGTCATCGTCCTCATCGAGTGATGAAGAAGATGCTGGTAGCGCCAAAGGCAACAACAAGTCGCCAGGAAAGCCGCCATCATCGCGATCGAGCAGCGAAGAGAGTGGTACTGGTCAGAGGCAAGGAGCTGTTTCCCGGAATCAATCCATTTCGCCAGTTAGGCGAAAGTCGCGCAGCTCGCGAAACTCTAGCGCGTCCAGTGCCGCCGGAAGCTTGGATGAGAATCGTGAAGATGGGGCCATCAACATGAGCCATGAAGACTTGAGCGACGTAAGCGAAATGGACTGTGAAAAAAGGCAGGAAAAACCTGTTAAGGAAAACAGCAAGTTGTCGATTGAAGACGACGGTACCAACGGTTCCATATCCAATGCTAGGGAGCTCGAAATCGAGCGCAGCAGTGCTGGTGATCGCGACAATACTCATGACGATGAGAACGCGCGTTCCCATGAGCCCAGTCGCGAGGAGGAAGATGAAGATGATGACGACGACAATGACGGTGAAATCGACGAAAGCAAACAAAAACCTGACGAAAAAGTCAACGGTAAAGAAGACGACGAGCCGATAATAACGGACCTGCGTCAGAAGCTTGATCTCAAAAAGGCCGGGCAGTTGAAAGCGACCACCAAGACCGATGAGGATGACTCCCATGGCAGTGCAAAGAATAACGGCACTGTAGCCACAGACATTGACGAACTAGTTAAGAAGCACGATGAAGATGCTTTGGATTTCGAGGCAGAAGAGGGTGAATGCCCAGAAGTCAGCAAGGAGGAGCAAGAGAAAGTCGAAAAGGAAGCGAAGAAGGCCACTTCCGAGGGTGAAGCTGAGGAAGGTGAGGAGCTTGAAGAGGGGGAAGTGTCAGACGAAGACGAGAAGCGGCCAGAAGAAACCGAGCCAAAGCCAGTGTGCAGATTCTACACTCGCGGCCAATGCACATGGGGAATGAGTTGCCGTTTCCTTCACCCCGGTGTTACCGACAAAGGTAACTACACAATGTTCGACATGGTTCGCCCGGTCCCGGTCCCTGCAGGGGGAGGCAGGCCAATTGGTGTTGCCTTTCCACACGACAACTATCATGACTATCGCACCGATCGACCACCGCTTCATCATCGTGCGCCTCCAATACATCATCATCCGGCCATACCATTCCCGGCACATCATGATCTAAGAGTCATTCCACCAGTCGCTGCACAGGAACCCCCAGTTGTTGTTGAAAGTGCATGGGAGCGGGGCCTACGCACGGCAAGGGAAATGATGCGGAAAGCCAACAAGCGCAAAGAACAAGATATGGACTTCGAGGACAAAAAGATGAACCTAACCATATCTCCAGATGACGTTGAGAAGGACAACTACTACATCAAGGAGAGATCAACTCCACCAGAGGTAAGGAAACTATTGCTTTTGACAAGCTGAAATGGTTCTTATGCTGAATTTTCTTTCAGGTTGGCCCTCCTTATCCAAGACATCAGAATTATCAAGAGCCACCTGGACTGTATACTCCTCCAGAGCGATTCTCGCGGGCTCCACCACCAATTTATGATGATGTTGACCCTTACGGCCGTAGTGCACGTTACAGAGAACTACCGCCACATCGAATGCCTCACTACGAGGACGAGAGACGAGTTCGTCCAGCACGAGAAGTAATCGTACAAAGAGTTGAACCCCAAGTCAGGGGCGATGAATGGAATGACCCATGGATGCGTTCAAAGTCACCGGGTGGTGGCAGAGCTCTTTCAGATCGCGAGCGCAGCGACAAACGCCGCCGCGATCGTCGTAGCTACAGTAGCAACTCATCGTATTCCAGCTCAAGCAGTTCGCCATCCGACTCCAGCTCAGAATCTAGCCGAAGTCCAAGTCCAGACAACAGACGCCGCTACAATAGTGGTTCACACAAAACTCCGCCACCTAGACGGCATTTCCGAAACACTGGACTTCGTTCTCCTAGTCCCAGACGTGCAAGGCGATCCCCAAGTGAGTTGTTACCCCATTCTATTCACTTTTTGAAGTGCAACAAATGTCCTTGATGATCTAATTTGCTGCGTGTTTCTTTCAAGGCACTCATCGTTCCCCAGCTCCTAAGCGACGTGGACATTCTTCACCATCTCCACTTCCAGACAAGAGAGTGGCATACAGTCCGACAAGGAAGAGGAGACTTTCCCCATCGCTAAAGAAAGCCGTCATCGAAAAAGGCAAGAAAAAGCGTCGTGGTTCAAGCAGTTCAGGTTCAGGTAAGTTGACAGTGCCAGTAGAGGGTTGGTCTAATTTACAAAGCAAATGCTTATTAGAATCATCAGATTCTAGTGGTTCTGGGTCGGACTCATCATCATCATCTTCTGAGACCTCTTCTCAATCCAGGGGAAAGACTCCTGTCAAGCGCCTTCGCACAACAGATAAGATTGCAAACGAACGCAAGGCAGTAAAGAAAGGTAAGTCCTCCCATTAAAATCAGCCTAACAACCGAGTCACTTTTATCTATCCCCCGAAACAGTTGATGCGGTCAAAAAACGTTCACCCATATCAATTGAAATCAAGAAACCAGCAACAGTTGGTGCATCAGCTTTAACGTCGCCAAGCAATTCAAATTCATCGGAGAAACCCGAAGCAAAGGACATGAAGAAGACTAGACGCGAAGAACTACTTAAACAGCTGAGAGCTGTTGAGGACGCCATTGCCAAGAAGAAATCTAAATTAGCCTGATAGACTAAGTGTGAATACTATTCAGTAAAAACTAAAAGAAAACTCATCGCATATTCAATATTCCAAAATTTGCACTTCATTGCAAAGCACACAAACAAATCAACAAGAACTTTCAATTCATCCATGAATGCAGTCTCCTTCGTGAATATATTTTTTAAGTTAATTTTTCGATATAAAAATGTATCCTTTAAGTTAACAGTTTCAATAATCAACTTTCCCTGTGTGCATAGAGATAATACAGTACACGTTACATATTGTAAGATGTAATGATTTGTATTTGTCCTGCCCCAGCTCGTGGGGTGTGAAATGGGAATCCAAGTCCGCGTATGGGGGACACTCCATGCCACGCACTTGGTTTTTACTTTAAATTATATAAATTATAGAATTCCCATTTTTATTGCGGAAATTAAAATAAAATAAAGCAGAGCAAGCAGAACACAGTTCATATTTTTGTACAATTCACAAACGGCAAGGATGACATGGAACTAATTTTCGTTTCTTTTTTCGTGAAGAGATAATATGAAGCAAATCCAATCAGCTCACGTGATTTTAGTTATAATTGGACTTTGACTACAAATGAAATGTACTTGTTCTATTTGCAACTGAAAGCACTTGATTTTAGTTGTAATATGTAAGTGTTCCAAGTAAATAAACGAACTTGAGAAAATTTAATTGAGATCTTTGAATTTACAAGAGTGATTTGTTGTTCGTGGTCTTCAATTTGGATATAAGTTGAGGGGCAATTGTTGCAGGGCCAACGACGGCGTTTACAACCTGAAGGAACTTACTCACACCGGATACTACCGGACCCCTATGTCCATCATCGGTTGTACATCGGGTTAACTTCCTTACCACATAAAACACGTTTAATTCAGAGACGACTAACTGGCTCGGATACGAACGAGTTGTCGATTTTAGCAAGTAAAAAAAAAAGACAACGACTTTCGGTGTGGTACGTAAGGCGTTAGGTTCCTCATCTCAACAGAACATGTGCAGACGATGAACTTGCGGGGGCTCTAGACATCTATAAAGCAGACGTAACCGCAATCCAGCAAGTGCGGTGGGATGGGCAGGGGAGAAAGAGTGTGAAAAACTGCCATATCTTCTTTGGCGATTGCTACAGATAAGGGGAAGCGAAAGCAGCGCATATTCGGATGTGGATTTGTTGTTCGTGGCAGATTAACGCAAAAAGTCTTAGGCTTCATGTACCTAAGCGAATGCCTCATAACTACCCGCGTCAAGACTAAATTTGGCAGCATCAGCCTGATTTAATTATACACACCTCCAAAGAGGACAAGGATGAAAACAGCAAGAATAACTTCTAGAAAAGAACTAGAAAAAGCATATGATCTATTCCCCAGCCATCGTTCTAGGAGATTTTTACGTTAAGCTCGGTAAAGAGAACACCTTTCATTGTCATCGGTAAATAAAGCTTGCACGAAACTTCGTCCAAAAACCGACTCAGACTTTTGGACTTTGTCTCGGGGCGAAACCTCTCTGTAGCTATGTAGGATGTGGTTCCCACATCTCAAAATCCATAAAGAATCCTTCCGGTCCCCTTATCAAACAATGGTCAACCAGATGGATCACATCAGTATGGGTATGTGGGTCGACACTCTACGCACTAGACTTTCATGTCTAGGTTCAAATCCAAGAAGAAACAACAATTTAAAAAGTTACTGGTAAAAAGCTTCCCAATTTTGCCGTTCAGAGTCAGGATTAAACTGCAGGTACCCTCCACTCGTGAGAGAACAATAGCACGCACAACACGAGTGGTTGCTGAGAAGCTAGGCTCAGGTAATCTGCCGCTACTATTGACCCAAGATAGCTGAAGGATAGGTGTCATTCTCGCAGATGACGGCATCATATAATCCGTCTTTTTTTCATTTATGTGGAGCCCTAGGTTTTGCGCTGCTTCCGGATCTTCCGAAGATGTCTATGTTATCTGTGTAAGCCAGCATCTGGCTGGACCATCCAGTCCATTTCCGAGGCTTGTTTTAGTTTTCGTAATACAATTTTTTACGGAAGAAGTCCCTCGTCAACCTTGCTTAGACAGGACAAGCCTGACCATATAAGTCAAACCTTTAGAAGGCATCGTTTCTAGCGACCAACTCGAGGAGGCTATGCTCACAATTCCGTGCGATGGAATTTCACTTGGCGTTATTTCACGGCACCTGCATTTTTTCATGTCACCATGTCATTATCATCATCAGGCCACTCGATCCTCCGCCAACGACTCTAACTCATCAGGAGCTATGCCCAAGCGCACAGGAGTCATGAGAACTTGCACAACTGCGGCCATGGAGGTGCTACTGGAGCTGACTCCTTTGCATCTAGTGGTGGCAGAGTGTGCAAACAAAACAATCATGAGAATGGCAAAAGAAGGGATAGGTAAAGACAGGTGCATTACATCGAGGCAATTCGACGCACTAGTCAAAAAGCTACCACTCCTGGCCATTCCGAAGGATGACGTGATTATGAAATTCAATTTCCAAAAGAAATTTACCAGCAAGCTCAGCACCAAAAGGGACTGGAGCAATGAATCCATGGTCCATAGACTGAGCAGCAACACGGTAAAATGGTATACAGACGGATCAAGAACTGATGAAGGAACTGGAGCAGAAGTTTTTGGACACAGGACAAAATACTTCGAATCCATGGGCAAATGTACCAGCATCTTTCAAGCGGAAATTTATGCCATAGACAGATGCGTTCAGATCAATCTTGAAAGGAATTGTACCAACTGCGACATAGCAATAATGTCGGACAGTCGAGCCGCTATTATGGCACTGGACTCCTACACCATCAAATCCAAACTTGTATGAGAATGCTTGCAAAAGCTCAAAGAGTTGAGTAGGAGAACCGAGTAAAACTCTGCTGGATACCTGGCCATACGGGGATAGAAGGCAACGAAATGGCCGACTCACTGGCAAGGAAAGGAGCATCAGAACCCTTCATAGGCCCTGAACCATTCTGCGCTGTAGGAGACCATCTCCTCAGAGAAGAATTCAGGGAACTGGAAAGAAGGAATCGGAAAGAAACCTGGAATAACGCTCGTGGAATGAACCAGGCCAAGAAACTCCTAGGGCAATATAACCGGAAGAGATTCGAGGCATGCATCAAAATGAGCAAGAATAACCTCCGTATCATTACAGGCTTCCTAACGGGGCACCGTAGACTCAGGGAGCATATAAGGAAACTAGGGGTATCAGAAGAAGGTCTCTGCAGATTTTGTGGAGAATTCAATGAAACTCCAGAACATATACTGGGATTTTGTGAGGCACTGGCCCACAAAAGAAAAAGAAGTCTGGGCAAGTACCTACTATCAGAAATCAGTAGAAACATCTCTCATTCTCAGATTCCTGAAGGAAACTGGCTTAGAGAGAATACCCTAGAACAGATTTCTTCACCTATGCGCAATAGGAGTCCATTACCCTCAATACAACTCTGAAAAGAACTGTATTTGAGGGGATCTCGTAATTGTGCAAAGGTATTGAAAGGGGGCACAATAGATCTTAAAGGTCGCGGTGCAATATACACTCAACCATAATAATAATAATAATGCCCAAGCGTAACCAGGAGAGTTTTTGGACTTGGTCCAACCATCTCGTCCTGGGTCTGCCAAGCGGTCGCCTATCTGATGGAATCGCATTCAAGGCACGCCTCGGAGGTCGTGATGATAGGGACATTTGTGCCACGTGACTAAACCATCGAAGTACAGCCCTTTCCGTTTGAAAAAGAAGGTGCCCAACGTTGAATTCCTTGCGCACTGCCTTGCCACCCTATCCCGACGAGTAATTCCCACAACAGCACGAAGAAATCTCATCTCGGGAGCTTGTATTCGCGATCTTATTCATTCGGTCATTACCCAAATTTCATGACCATAGGTGAGAGTTGGAACAAATACTGCGTTAAAAACCGCTAAGTTGGCTTTGACACCAAGTTTCCTGATTACAGATCGATCAAGCTGTTTCAAAATTGGCCCAGCTTGAGCAATCCTACAGGAAAGCTCAGCACTATTCCTCACATCATTCATAAAGAGACCCCGAGATACTTAAACTTCTCCACCTGCCTCAATGGAACTCCACTAACATGTAGAGTGCACTGGACAGACGTGCTGGAAATAACCATTACCTCGGATTTGTCAACGTTAACCTTCATCCCAGCATCAACACATTCGGCCACAAACCTATCTTGCGCGCGCTGGAGTTCCATCGGGAGAATGGGAGGATGACTAAATCAGCTGCAAAAAAAAGAGGGCTTTCCCCCAACTCTTCCAATGTGAAACATTCCTCGCCTCGACTACGATGTAACATTCAGTCTATACATATAATGAAAAGGAGAGGTGACAAGACGCACCCTTGGTGAAGTCCAACGCCCACGGTGAAAGGTGTTGATTTAAACCGTTAGCCCAAACACAGCTGCTTCAGTTTGAGTGTAGAGACTGAAAGGCCCTCAACAAAGACCCATCAATACCACTCCTGCAGAACACTCTAGAGTTTCCCTCGAGGAATTCGGTCGTATGCCTTTTCCAAATCGCCATTTCATTACATCACAAATGAAAAATACTGTTGTCCGTTGCCTTTAACAGTAAATTGATTCACCTGATCGAACGATTATTTGTTTCTTTGCTGTTCCCTCTAGTTGTCTTGGTTTATTTGTTTTTAAATAAGTTACACTTTAATGAATATCATTTCTTGTTGCAGTCAACTTTGCAGCAACCATAAATTGAATCCATAGTCCCACCAGCAAATGGTGACATCTTAGACGGACACTGTGATGAACAATAGATCAAAAGAACAAACACACGTCCGTATGAGTTGCTATGTCTCACAGAGAGAAGCAACAAAATAAAAGAGAAAGAAGAAAAGAAATTTGAAAGGGATATCCTTTTGCGAAATTTTATTGGAAAAGCATCCTTTACACGGCGTCACACATCCGCACACGGCGACTCTAAGGTGTTTGCCCCTGAGCCGTAAGCATCAACCCACTCCACCACGTATTGTAGCCATCGAAGGCGTTAATACACATACGAGTGCACACACCCCTCCGTCTCAGGATATACGAGTAAGACTGCAATAAAAGGGTTATTTTGTCCTTTCACGTATCTTTTTCTATAATTCTTCCCACCGCAGCAGTGCTTCTTTTATTTCACCGTTTTGCATACATTTTCGAGATTACCGAACGTGAGCTCTGCTCCTGGACGTGATTCCTCCGCACGATGGCAGCAACTCACAAGGAACCGAGGTGCTACAGAACATATCAGCAGACCAATAAACAAGACGTGGATTGGATTTAAATATCATATTGTGTCACATACTCGCAGTTCATCCCAACCCGCCCCCGCCAACAGAAGGCTGCCATCGAAGCCGTGTCTTTTGTTCGACTGTTTGCATGAAGTTTGGTTAATAATTCTTCTGAAAGCCTGCTGTTGGGGAAGCAGAAGTGACTTAACAAGTTAATCGCGCACTAAATTAATCGTCTCTCGTTTTTGGTGAAGACTTTTTAGATTGAAGGCTTGATGGCTTGTTAAAACACAAAATAACAGAAGTATAAAAACACATCCGACTTGGAATGCGTAAGCTTGTGATTAATCGAGCTAGGTGTCGTATGTTGCGGTAAGGCTTGATTAATTCTTCATAATTAAGCAGATTTTGTCTTGAATTATGTTTTGTTGCCGGAGGTACAATTTGTCATGAAGCATGAAAGTGAGAGTATCGAGTAGGGATGGGTTGTTCTTCTGACATACCGATTCATTGATGTGCTAATGTCGGAAATATGTTTACCCGAACTTCGGGGGATTCTTGGCATTTTTGAAGAAGGTTAAACTGAGATTGATGTCTTAATTGGGAAGCAATCTAGTCAACACTTATGCAGGAAGTTTCGAATGACTGCATAATAAGATAAGGTCAAGTTAAACATGTGATATCAGCTGAGAGGAATAGATAACATCCCCACCAAGATGTTTTTAAACAAATGAGGGGATACGATATCTGTGGCACAAAAAATGAAGTCCTTGCCCTAATCCTTTGCCAAACAAACTATTGTTTTCAAAACATAGACTTTGGTGGTTAGTTGCTAAAAAAAGACAAAATTGGAAAAGTGTATACATTTTTTTGAATTGATAAATCAATGCTTGCTTTTTACTTTTTAAAGGTTATGGCTGAGTTCGTAAACGTCAACAAAATGCGCATCACGTAAGCATCACTGCCTATGTGATGCGACTCAACGATTTTTTGATGTTGCGACGCATCACGATGCTTTAATTTCGTTGGCGTTTCGGACGGCTTATTGTGTTGTGCTTCAATTGTTTCTTTTTTTTTTTTGTAAAAATGTCAAAGGATTTGGCGACAATTTTTCTAAATAATTTGGTTAAAAATGTTGGCAATTACAATGCCAGCATAATAATAATAATAATAATAATAATAATGGCGGCGCTACAGTCCGAGGTGGACCTGGGCCTAGCTTCTTAGCAACCACTCGTGTTGTGCGTGCTATTGTTCTCTCACGAGTGGAGGGGACCTACAGTCGACGGCGCAGTAATGCGCATGGGTCGACGCACGAACCCACACGGCCACGGCGCCCACAATGCCAGCATACTTCAATATATTTTAGACAAAAAAAAGAGATTGAGTCGGAAAATGAAAAAAAATTCATCGCATCACAATAATCTATATGATGCGCTGGTTGCTTTTGTTAGCGCATCGTTGCATTTTAGAACGTGATGCAAAGAATCATTGCAAAATGTTTGCAATTAAGAACGCTTGACGTTGCAGTACTGCGCTAATGTTGCGATTACGAACTCACCCTATTTCGCGTAAATGGCTGCTATCTCGGTAATAACACGTGTAAAGTTGTCTTCCAATGAACCAACTATAATAGCAGTTCGGAAAAATTAAGCTCATGTCAAAAGTAAACGAAATGTAACCAGAAACATCGTCAAATTCCCAAGCGCTAATTGCCTATACAATATGGTGCAAATATGAGACTTAGGAAAGAGTATGAGTTCTTGAATAGATATTTATAAAAGCAATATGTCTTGTCCGTTGAATCCTCGGTAAAGAGCAATGGCTCCTCTTTTTGGAGATACGTTAATTCTAAAAGAAATTCCTTAGGCTTGCCTAAGGCAATGGAATTAGGAAACGTAACTTCAACTAACTTTAATGGAACTTGTGACCTATTTGCTGACATTTTTGAATCGGTCTATAATGGATCTCAAGTCCAGACAATGATGAAGCATTACTCAAATATACCCGAGGTTCTAGACATAGGCATATTGGAACTTACAGAAATGATATAATTAATGCTTAAAAATCCTTAAACCTAACAATAGCACAGGCCACGATGGGGTCCCGGCTGTAATATTAAGAAAGTGTTCGATTTCTGTATATCGACCACTTAAAATTATTTTTAACCCGTCGATAAAAAAATGGTGAATTTTTAAATGAATGGAAGTATTCTTTTTTAACACCAATTTATAAAAGCGGCTTAAGACAAAAAGTAGAAAACTATCGGCCTATATCAAAGCTTTCATCGATTCCAAAATTGTTTGAAAGCATTGTAAAAGAAAAATTATATTTTTTAGTAAAAGAAATTATTTCTAATAACCAGCACGGCCTTATGCGTGGTAGGTCATGTTCTACGAACTTATCATTATTATCAAATTACATATATGACAAATTAGAAAATTGTTTACGAGTTGATGTACTTTACACAGATTTCTCGAACGCCTTCGATAAAGTACATCATATATTGCTTTTAAACAAGCTTAGGTCGCTGGGAATTCACTCAGCAATGTTAGAGTGGTTATCCAATTACTTAACAGGGAGAAAGCAATTAGTAAAGATCGATAATTTTGAATCTCGGGTAATAACATTAAAATCGGGGGTGCCGCAAGGTAGCCATTTGGGTTCATGAAATATTTAATTACTGCGAAATCCTAACTTTCGCGGACGACTTTAAGTGATATTTATCGATAAATAGTATAGCGGACTGCATTAAGTTTCAATCGAATATACAAAACCTAGTGGGATGGTGCAAACATAATGCCTTAGATCTAAATATCTCAAAATGTAAAATTTTTACGGCATATAGAATAACATCTCCCATTGTTTATGATTATCTCATCGACAATCATAGACTAAACCGCCAAGGAGAAATTAAAGATCTCGGTGTAATTTTTGACCCTAAGTTGAATTTTTTGTTGCATTATGATTACACGATTGCTAAGTCTAACGCTATGTTAGGATTTTTAAAAAGAAATAGTAAGGACTTTCGGGATATATCTAGTCTTAAGTCTATATATAAGTCCATATTCTAGTATATATTTTTTTTTAGTAAGACCATATTTGGAATACTCATCCATTTGTGATTCACCATATAATACACAAGAACTCAGACTCGAAAGAGTTCAAAAGAATTTCACGAGATATGCTTTCCGAAAATTATATTCCTTTGAAGAACTTCCTAATTATGAAGAAAGATGCAAAACAATTGGCTTGCAAACCTTAAGTTTCAGGCGTAAGGCAATTTCAGCTATGTTTATTCGCGATATTATTAATTATCATATAAATTACTTTTTCTCATGAATATATATTCTCCCCAAAGATCTCTTCGGGTGAGATGTTTACACTCTGTTATAAGGCATAGAATCAACTATGGTTGCAATAAACCCATTACAAGGTGCATAAACACATTCAATGATCTTTGCAACGAAATTGATTTTTGCTTAAAAAAATTGTTTTTAATAATTTAAATTTCTTAAAAAAATTGTTTATACATTGTTCTTTAATGAATATTGTTTATTTGTCGTAATCTATGAGATAATATCGGTAGACGATCCTTAGTCGCGCAGCAAACATCTGCTGTGTAAAGCGATACTGAGAGTTAACACTTAGAGAGTGTGTGCTCTGTGATGGATAAAAAAAAATGTAATCATTAAATTTTGTTTTTGAACTATTTTTTTTACTAAATAAAAAAAAATTAGTGGTGGAAATCTTTATTTGGATTTTTACAATTTTTTCTGCTAAGTGGAAAAGATAACACTGGTTGCTGCCAGTGTTGATGCACATTCGTACACGATTTATTGGATTTTCCATGACTTTCCACAGGATTTCCGGTGATAACTGTTCGCTTTCCTGTCGAATAATTTCTCCTTCAGGGCTGCGATTGCCTGAGGCTTGTTGGCAAAAACCCGCGACTTCAAGTAGCTTCGAAGAAAGATGTCTGAGATGGTTAAATCAGGCGATCTTGTTGACCATGTCAAATTGCGTGGCCGTCGTCTGGTTGATGTTTCTTCGTTCTCAGCGACATCGGCAGCAACAGCCGCGATATTCTCGGCCAAACGACCAGTCCGATAGCGGCTACCCTCTGCATGGTCTCCTATGGTTCCAGTCTGTTCGAGTCGAGTAGTTAAGCCCAGTTGGCGCGACACGATTAGGAAATCGACGTTGAAGTTCACGTTGCGCTAAAACCATCGACCGATTATTGTTCAAAAAAATCTATACAATTATTCCACGCTCTTGCTTGTTTGTCTGTTTGAATACTGCAGCTGTCTAGTTTACGAATGTCAAATATTATTGACGTATGACGTCATTTGCAAAAAATTTAACATCTTCCGATAGGATGATTGTTTCCACCTTGTAGAAACTAAAGGAAGAATTCTGCTTTCAATTGCCGTTTGCATTTCACTTTCGCGTAAGTAGCCAAATGGTGGCGAATGTATCGAGACAAAGAAACGGTTACTATTGCGGCAGTGTATTGTTTTTGAGTACTCGCTCGATTGCTAAAAATCTCTAAGTTTCAGTACGGTCATTATACAGGGTGGGCCATCTAGTGTTTTTTTCGTTAAATCATAGGTTATTTTGATACTGAAAGCTGTTTCCCGTTCAAAACCTTGACAGATAGTCAGTATCGTACCTCCGCGGAACGAAATTTCCGCTTGTACGACAAATTGGTTACTTCGTTCACAGATGGACGTCAGAATTTGCCTGAATTTTTGGCATGTTCTTTGTAGTTGTACAAGTTCTCACACAAATGAAACTTCTTGCATCCTGGTCAAGACTGCCAACTGCACGTGCTTTTCTGGGCCATAAAGACCTCCGACGATGAATGAAAAAAATGAAAGAAAAAACAAGAGGTTGATACTAGGCTCCGTTTGAAGACATGTACTACTCTGTTAGAAAACCTAACACGGTGGCAACTCAACAACAGCAAACATTTTTGGAAGAGTTTTAAACAGATATTTTCTTTACTTTTACAACTGACGCTTACGCCTGGAAGATGTTGTATACTGCAGGGTAAGCTATCTAGTGTTTTTTTTTGAAACCATAGATTGATTTAATGCTGATAGCTGTTTCCCGATCGAAATCTTGACAGAAAGTCAGTATCATACCTCCGCGGAACGAAATCAGTCGCTTTACGCTTGAACAACGTTGAGACGCAAGTTTTTGCAAAATGTTCGTGAGACTGGTATGCTAGTGGACAACCCTCATGGTCCCCGTCGTCGTACGGTGCGCACAGATGAGAATGTGGTTGCTGTGCTGTGGCCGAGAGAGTGAGACTCAATTCACAAACATCAACTCGCCTCGCCGTCGATCTCAACAGCTCAACATTTCACGCACTCCACTAGCCTGAGGAGAATTCTGCACAAAGATCTCGGATTATTCGCTTACAAGGTTCAATTGACTCAGCAATTGAAGGCGCGCGACCATCCGCTTCATTATCGCCTCTCAGTTTGCGTCTTAGAGCAGCTTGAATTGGACAACGATTTTGGGCGAAAAATCATCTTTCATATCGGCGGCTACGTTTACAGACAAAGTTGCCGCATCTGGGGCTCGGAAAACTCGCACTTTATTGTCGAGAAGCTAATACATCCACAGAGAGTGACAGTTTGGTGCGGATTGTAGAGTGGTTGCATCAATGGACCATTTTTCTTTGAAAATGAGGCTGGGAACAACGTTTCGGTAAATGGGGGCGTTACAGAGCCATGTTAACCGACTTTTTTTTGACTGAAATTGAAGACTTGGATTTGGAAGGCGTGCCATGCCACACAGCTCATGCCATAATCAATCTTTTGCCCACCAAATTCCCAAATCGTGTTATCAACCGGCTTGGCGATGTCAATTGGCCGCCTCGGAGCTGCGATTTGACTTCTTTGAACTTTTTTTGTAGAGAACCGTGAAGGGACGATGTTATGTAAACAATCTGGAAACGATTCAAGCACTTAAGGGCAATATTATTCAAGCAATCCGTGAGCTACAGCCCGAGACCATCAACAAGGTCTTGGAAAATTGGAGTGACAGAATGCGCTACTGCGAAGCCAGCCGAGGCAGCTACTTGAACGACGTTGTATTTCATAATTAATGGGAATGTTTGTTCTTACTAATAAAACCATAGTACATGAAAAAAATTAAATTTTGTTCATTTGATTGCATTTTTAAAAAGAAACTTGTATTTGGATATAGAAGAGGAGATAGAATAACACTATGTGGGTTATCTCTAGTAGCCATTCTGCGGACTCTAGTATCACCAAGTTTTGAGTTTATCACTCGGATAGTGACTAGCTAATCTAGTGAATAAAAGCCACAAGAGAATATGAAATCATAAGAGAGAGAAGTATACCAAGATCAGATATTTAAGATAAAGAACCAACTTTGTCCCTACCAGTAGAAATGCCCCTTGTTTTTCTGACTTGATGATGAATTGGAATGTTTGGTATATCTGAATGTCGGGGAATGGTAAAGACCCAATAAATATTCAATATTTATTCGTAAGACATGACAATCGAACAGTTTAACGACTACATGGCAAGCAGTGCTTCTTTACGTTACCCCGTTTGCTGTACCTTCTTTGTGCTTCTCATCTTAACTTGGTGTCTGTTACTTGATTGGTGGAAATAAAGCATTTTAGTCAACACTCTTCACAAGGTTAAAAATACCAACAAATCTATTTTAAAGATTGGAATCGTTTCAAAGATCGTTTCAAAAGTCTGACTCTGCTCATTTGCATAAATACTCTCCAGATTCATTGTCCATTCCGGATATTTCGAACTCCCACGCTTATTTCAAGTTTGATTTACAGTCGCAAAAAATCAGACCATGAGCATGGAATTATGTTCGAATGCAAGGTCGACTGAGTAACCCATCTTCGCCGCAATGCTGGTTAGGGTCAGATAAATGGATACAAGTTGTTTTTCTTTCACGCGGTTATCTCTGTCTCGATCTTAATTGGCGTCGGTTGGTCGTTTATAAAGCCGGCTTGGGATTCGGTTCAAGATCACAATTTGCAATAAGAATGACAAATTGGATAATTTCGATCGATGCCCCTTCTGACATCTGCGTGAATCTTGGTCGGCAAGAAGATTCATCACTTGGATTTTTGGTAGATCACAACGGCAGCAAGGATTTCGATCCTTTATGGCTGATAAGGTGTGGTCAAACAAGAAATTCTGTTTTGCTAGGTGAAGCATATACAATTCAAAAGAGATATTTATTGTAGATTGTAGTTCATCTTCATTTTGAGGGTTGAAATAGCGGTTTGTATTGAGGGGAGATGCGATCGCTTTGACCTAGCCACACCTATAAGACAGCTTACGGATTTTGCAAAGATTGAAAGATACAAGAACAGAGTGAGACCAATAAATTACTATTTTAATTTGCTGATAGCCGGCTTTAATTTGTATGGGAATGCATCCGATAACAGTTCGGCAGCGCTTGACTACCACTCGTGATTTATGTGCTACTGTTTTTACGGACTTGTGTTTCTACGATAATTAAATAGAATAGAGAAGTGTCTAGGTAGTGTCAGTCAATAAGGAAAACGGACGAGGAAGTGGTATCATGAAATAAAACTGATTGGAGTTGTTCTTTCTTTTTGTGAGGATCGAATACAACACTGACACGACCAAGAAACCAAGGCGACACTTTGCACAAGGTCTTCGGATTTTTCTATAAAACGAATATTTTCCTAGAATTAATTGAAATGAGTATTAAAATAAAATAAAACTAAATTCCTCGCTGACAACATCCGGGTCTGGGATGGGTGAGGTTCTGGCTGTGAATGAATTCACCCGTACATACGAGTGGCCTCAGGTCCGACTGGAAGTCTGATACTCACGACGCACGACGGTCCTCTGCGTATTTTCACAGATGGATCCAAGACGGACGAGGGAGTAGGATTAGGTGTCTACTCCAAGGATCTCAATTTCCGCATATCCCTCCACCTTCCAGAACATTGTAGCCTATTCCAGGCTAAGACTTCTTCTTAAGATGGCGCTACAGTCCGGGGTGGACCTGGGCCTCGACCAACAAGCGTCTCCAGCCAGCTCGATCTTTAGCTAGCTGCCTCCAGTTTCACACGCACAGTTGGTTGAGGTCGTTTTCTACTTGCGTGCGCCACCTGAGTCGCGGTCTTCCTCTACTGCGTCGTCCCTTGGCGGTGGATTTGAAGACTTTCCGAGCCGGAGCATTGGTTTCCGTTCGCTCTACATGACCTAGCCATCTCAATCGTTGGATCTTCACCCTTCTGGCTAAGTCAATGTCGCTGAACAGCTCGTACAGTTCGTTGTTATATCTTCTCCTCCACTCATCCTCTATGCAGACGGGACCGAAAATCACCCGAAGAATTTTTCTCTCGAAGCAGCCAAGAGCAACCTGATCCGCTTTTGACAAAGTCCATGCTTCCATGCTCCAGGCTCCAGGCTGGGACGATGGCAATAAAAGAAGCTCTGTCTTGGCTCAAAAACAATGTGATATCCAAGAAGGACATCACCATCTGTGCAGACAGTCAGGCAGCATTCAAATCCTTGAGCTCTGTCTCTCTCTACTCTGTCGAAGCAGCGCCATCGGACGAAGGTTTTCTTTAAGACATTCCTGAACTGCCGCCTATCAAGATGGCTGAGCATTTTAATTAATTTAATTCACCTTATGTGGGTGATGGGACACGGTGATATTCCAGGGAATTTTGAAGCCGATGATCTCACCAGGCGTGGAACCTTCTTAGTGAAGAGCCTCCGCCCATGCCATTCGCTACAGCTAAACTTCTTTTAAAGAACCATAGTTTTACAAACACCAATCGAAGATGGTCAGATGGCACCACGTGCCTCATGACAAAACAAATTTTGTTTTTTGGTAAACTAGATTTAAAACGTGCACTCTATCTCATTAAAATGAACAGGTCATCTCTAAGGACTCTCATCGGCGTTATTACAGGACACTGTGCCATTGACACTCACGCTTTAAAAATGGAACTCCCTCATAACGACTTCTGCAAAAGCTGAATAGACGAGGAAGAAGAGGAAAACATAACGCATCTCCTCTGCACCTGTAGCGCTCTATCCTCCCGCGGGAAAAAAACAGCTTGGAGCCTGCTTCTTTAATGACTTGAGCGAACTGCATAACGTTAGCATCCATCAGATAAGAAGCTTCGTGGCAAGCCCAAAAACCCATCGTGGTTTTCTGGATAGGTGACATCCGATCCGCGTGGTACCACAAAAGTGTTCAAATCCATTTCAAGTGCGTGAGAGTCAGCTGGGGTAGACACCTCCCTAAAAAACTTTTATATCGTCCGCATAAATTGATAGACGAGATTATTTTATAAAGTTGTCAACGTCATTAATTGACAGGATGAAAATCAGTGAACCAAGATGGCTACCCTGGGGGACTCCAGATGTGGCTGTAAGAGGATTAGATACAGAAGATCAAAAAATGGCTTTATAATGACGCTCCTCAAGATACAATTTGATCCACGGGTCAAACCCATATTGGAAACCAAGGGCTTCGAGTTCCAACAATACAATCGCGTGCGAGATTTTATCGAAAGCTTTGCTAAATTCGGTAGCAACAACATCCACATCTTTGCCGTCTCCCAATGCACACAAAGTTCTGGATACGAATTCTGTCAAGTTTGTCGAGGTTGATCTTCTCTTAAGGAAGAAGTTCCGTGTTGGTGTATAAAAAAGATAGATTTACAGTGAAAAAAAACATTGAGTCATACACAATGTTTTCATAGCTTAAATGAACAAGAGAGTTTTGTTATAGGCCGGTAGATTGGAATCTGTTTTTTTAAACTTTTTTGTGTAAGTGGATTATAAAGCAACTTTTCCAAGCCTTAGGAAAGATGCTTTGTGAAAGTGAGAGGCAGGAAAGCGCCGCAAGAGGCTGAGACCACTGATCGTCAGCTCCAGTGATAGGTCGTTAATTTGATCCCAACGGCAAATGGTGACTGGAATAGATTTGAAAAACCGGATAAAAGCGTACTAACTTTGCTTTCACTGGGATTCCAACCTGGGAGCCCTATAACTTAGGGAAAGCACTTAACCAACTGCGCCATCCAGTCGTCTTAAACAAAGACTTAAACTAATGTCAAAAGCAAACGGAAAGTAATCAGAAGCAGCGTGGGCATTGAGCAACCCTCAAGGAGACTGAGTATCCAACTCCAATCGGAGATGGTTCATGTTTCGGCATGTATTGGCTGGATGATCAACAGCCCAACTAGCGCACCAAGGGCTTGCGGCTGAAAGCGGCTGTCGGTCTTGGAGCAAGCGACTCGCTATATAAACCTGCATGAAGGTCCCGCCCAGGCACCCTAATCCCGAAACGTAGGATCCTCCAACGTCACTTTCGGTTTTTCATTAGCTCAATAAGCCACAAAGTAAAAATCCAGTCACTAACGAAACGGAAGACAGAGAAGGTTTTTGGGTTGAAACTGGTAAGACTACAGTACAGTACGTCGCAATTATATCCAAAATTTGTGTGATGGAGAAGATAAATAAAACATCGGAAAACCATCGATGTATCGTTGTTAATACCGATGTTTTTTAACATCGATTTTTGTCGTGGAACCATGTATAGTTTCTAAGAACGATGTTGCATCCCTAGTTGCAGACCTGCCATATTAGGATTCCTGTGTGTTTGTGTGTCATCTGTCAAATTTGCATATGTGCGGTGCGGTTCAGAGCGTGCGCTCCAAAACATTCATGCTTGACGAAACATTTGTTTGCTCGTTGAATTCGCATATGCTTAACGAAATGTTTCGAATTGTGCGAGAGCTCCATTATAGTCGCTCTTATAGGGATGCGTGTATTCGCTCACTTACTCATGCGCGCTCATGTCTATTATAGTTGGGCCTTTACTGTGGTTCCTGTGTATTGTTTTTTTTGTATATTCGTTCGGTTCCTTTATTTCTTTTAAGATTCCGTACGGTCATTATAGAAGGCCTTTAACATCAAGTGCGTCTAAAATCACAGCATCTTAACGGATATCTATCATTTGCAAGTCAAACTTACAGTTGAATTTCTGGTAATGTATTGACAATTATGACGCAAGATTAATCGACGATTACATCCACCAGTGATCAGAACAGAGATGACATTTTGAGTTAATTCATCCCATTTTCAAGAACCGACCTCAACACACTTATGACATCAATCATCAGTCACCGATAAATGCCGCCTTATGGTCGTCACAGCAGCACTGACCATAACTATTTGCTTAAGGCAATGTTCCAAGAAGACGCCACGTGAAAACTCTTCTGAAAGGAACTTCTAAACTGAGGAGAAGAAAAAAAAACACGCCAAACCACATCGTTTCATAAGACCCATCCAAGCCCCACCTGCACATGCACTTGCGTTAAATGATTACCCTTCCAATGGTAGTACTCGCGAAAGGTCACTCCGATGAGCGGCGTCTATTTTTAAAGATTCACCTCTCAAGCTGAAAATGTCAGCCAGCACTAAAATCAAAGAACACTTTCTACCAAAGGAGCTGTCAAGGTAGCGTCACTCGAATGGGATTAAGTCATGAGCACACTCCGCTTAGCCTTAGTATCATATCTTAATGAAAGTGTCATTATAACCGATAAACAAGTTGTCGGCCCGAGTTAGACTCACCTCGGCGCATCGCCGGCGGACGTTGTCTTTATTGAATAAGGCATCTGTGGGGCCACACATGTGATGTAACCTAATCTGGTCATACCTGTACGTGAATATCTAACATAAATACTCAAAGCAATTAGAAGAATCCAATCGCCAGAGGCAGCGTACACCTCCCCGCTCCATCAACTGGTCGGACGTCACCCGTCAATTGAAGGAACTTCGGTTGGCCCAGCCAGCGCGAGCGGTAACAAATATTTTATGGGCCACCAAGCCCCACCACAGTGCGAGTGGTGGTAGTTGTAGGACATGGTCAATCACCGCAATCGGTCACCAATGATGGTAAAAGGTCAAAAGCACTTGTCCATTAACGACGCGACTGGGCTTGCAGCTACTGGCCGCTACCAGCTTAGCATCTTCGCTTGTGAATTCATTTCTTCTCCTTTTGGCTTGTGGTTTTTGGAATGTTAATCCCACTTTTGGAGACCCGATAATTATCGATAACTTCTTCGGTTTTTTTTTTCTTTTTTTTGTGCTTCCACTCTTTGTCGACGCTCTTCACTTGTGAAGAAGACCATCCAAAGGTTAAGCAAGGTATGCCTTACAAGTGTCCGTGTGCATGGTTGGTGATAATTCAACGAAAAAATCTCTTTCACCAATAATTAACAACGAAAACACATGCATGTTTAGGTACCTCAGAGTTGCACAACCGTTTATCGATTACTGCACTCTGACACGGTGCACGGAGCTCGTGGCGGGGTGAATTCCTTTATTGGGTGCGTTTAGCGGGCGCATTACCGAAAATTTATTTGATGTTGCGTCTGGATGCGGTCATCTGACCGTTGTCGCTTTCGTGCGAGTAACGACGACGATGGCCGGCGTTATTAATTTTCGTATGCAAATGATGCTGGCAATGTGACACGAATAGAATTGATGTGTGTGGTTATGTTGTAAGATTACGACGGAATATTTAACCGAAATCCGTCGTCGTCATGAAATGAAGACGCCGCCACTGCCGCCGCCTAGATAATGATCTGAGCAATAAAATACCGAGTCTCGGCTGCCTTGAGTGAAGTACGTGAAGTACTTGTGGACCGATGATGGTATTTTGGCCGTTCGAGTTGCCAGACACTGGATGCTGGAGGGAGTGAACCTTCGGGGCAGTACTGAAAGGCAGTTCCGCAATTGAACTCTTGAGGTAACACAGTCAGAGACGTGGCTGGGAGAGATCTATTAAAATTGGCCCAGAGGTGTTTGTAAGCGAGGAAGCGAGAGTGAAAAGTGGAATGTTACACAAGATCAAAGATATTGGTGGATTTTGTGGGACAGAGGGGACAGTCATTTGTTGGGATTGGAAAGAGAACCTAATGAGATGCAATACCGTTTGAAATTTGTTTTAGCGTGTGGTTTTTGAAATGTTAAGGGATTAAATAGCCTTACGAAAACTTAACCTTATTTCAAAACCAAACAAAATACAACCAGAAGCACCGTAAAATTTCAAAGTGTCCATTATTGCTTATAGAAACTAAAGTAGAATTCTTTCACTTCTGAATCTTCCTCTCGATATCCATATCATGAGGTGCACTCTCAACGCCATCTTCCGCTTAAAAAGAAGTGGTCTTTGGTACAATTTGAACTGGAGTTTCGATGACCTTGCGCACCGAATTTCATTTGACCCCAGTCTTAAGGATATGCCCTCTACGCATGGACACCAGTACTCCAGCTGCGACGAACATACAAAGTTGACTTTCCCTGCACTAAGTACAGGCTCTGGGAAGAATCTGAGCCAGGAAAGGAATGTAGTCGAATCTTCACGGACGGCTCCAAGACCAATGAAGGATTTGTCGCTTGCGCCTTTTTGGAGGGAGACACCATTAGACCGCACACTTCGTTAGGTGAATTTGCGTCGGTTTTCCAAGCGGAAACCTATGCGATCCTAATGGCCACGAACTATATTGTGAAGAACAGGTGGAGGGGGTGAAGTATCTGTGTCTGTAGCGACAGCTAAGCTGTGCTTAAAGCCTTGCTCAACCCGTTAACCACTTCCAGGGTAGTTCAGGAATGCAAGTTTTCTCTGAATGTGATCGGTAGTCTAAATTCTGGCTAAGTTCCGGTCCACCACGGGATCGAAGGAAATGAAATCGCCGATGAACTTGCCAGGCTAGGACTGCTAGGACTGCCTGCGTCCTTGATTAGGGCTTCCATCGACGGTTGGAGCTCTCGAGAGCATAAGCGGATGTGGTATGGCTCTTCAGGATGTAGACATACCAAGCGTATGCTCACTAAGGTCTATAAGTAATCCGCGGCATGCTTGTTACCTTTTGACAGAAAAGACTACAGACAACTTATCGGCGTACTAACGTGCCACTACACCTTCGCCAAACACCTAAATGTGCTTGGCCTAAGCGGTGAAACGCTCTGCCATGCCTGTGGAGAAGACGGCGATACTGAAGAGTACTTCTTCTGCTACCTTCTTTGCTCGGTGGCAGTTATTCGATGCTGATGAGGTGAGAGCTGATGATGTAGGCTCCTCATCGCAGAAGACCCTACCGGTCTTCCTCCGAAAGACCAAAAAATTCCACTTCCAACGAAAAAAAGTAGAATTAGTTTAGTTTTAAACTAAACTTAAAAAAACTTAACGAACGAAATTTTGTTAATTATTCTTCTGATCGGCTAAATCTTAGTACTATAAAAGATATTTATCTATAATAAATTGAATTGAATTGAATTGAATTGAAAACTGAGCGAAGCGGTTGTTATAGTTGCAGTGAATCATTTTTGTGAATTGCCTCGGTTGCTTCAGTTGTTTTAAGTTTTTGTACACTAGGTAGACTTCCATCCGAACTTTATACCTTTTCGATAATGGTTCGACCCTCTGGTAAAAGTTTTGGCTATTATTCCTGCCATAGCAGGTTCGATGCAGGCTTCTGCCTTCTGCTGCATGTGCCTGCCTGCACTCGTCGTCAAATCAGGGGTTGTTCTTGATTGTGTCGTAAAATCCAGCACATCAGTAGCGTCTTTCTGATGACCTTTTGACAACTTTTGTCTTTGTCTTTTGTCTTTTATTGCTTGTGAAGGCGGCGTCGAATTCTCAAAGAGTTGCATTGAAACTCGATCGACAAAGTTTCTGGCGATCTGCTTTTCGAAGACAAACCGTGGTTTTCTTCCTCGACTGAAATTTTCTCTCGATATCCGAGTCCTTACCTTGGTTGCAACAAGGAAATGGTTCGAGTTGATGTTGACTCTTCGGAACGTCCGGACATGAGGAGTACTGGCGGAGTGTCTAGTGTCGATCGCAACGTGATCAATCAGGTTGACAGTTGATTGATCAGGGTACCGAAAAGTTTATGGATCTCGAGGTATGGGAATCACGTGCTAGCTACAGGGAGTTTCGCTCTGTAACGAAGTCCACTAGCCTAAGTCCGTTGTAGGTTTGTGTTTATCGAAGACAAGTATGTCTCCTTTACCCAGCTTAGCGTTTTCTTTTTTTGTTCGGAGGATTTTTTGAAACACTACTGGAGCACTCAGACTCAAAATTGGTCCATTGTACTGCCAGGTAGCAACCTACTCCAGTGCCGTTAATTTGACCCCAACGGCAAATGGTGACTGGACCAGAATCGATTTCACTGGGATTCGAACCTGGGCTCCCTCGAACTTGGGCCATCCAGTCGTCTCAGCTTAGCGTTGAAATCTTCTAGCATAATCTTGGTGTCGTGGCTGGTGCATAGATCGAACGTTCTTTCTAGGAAATCATAGAAGCCATCCTTGCTGTTGTCGTCCTAGTCCTCTGCGGTAGTTTGTGGTTTGCAAATCAGGCTTATGTTTTCAAATTTAGCCTTGATACAGATTGTTATGTTTTCAAACCAGGGATTTTTTTAAGTGGTGCATTTATTCAAGTAGCACTACGACCTAATACAATGCATTGAACTAAACTGAAGTCGGAACTGTGAAGAATTCAATAAGTGTGCCATTATGACCAATTTTCAGATCATTTTAAGGATCACCTTCAACAGTATATTGGCACCAGTGGACACTTGCCACCTAACATCAGTTTCAAAGACATATCTCCCAGTTCAAGCAGTAGCCCAAACACCACAAGTTCCTGCATCGACCCGAATAAAGTAGCTAGCGGCATTGTAAATGTCTCCCGTGCCCCCGTGGACAAGGCACATACAGTCATCACCAAACGCGCACTGAGGAACCTAAAGAACAACACCCCGCAAACATCACAGTTCTCGAGCACTTTCACAACAGAAGAGGTCAGCACTGCTCTCACCGCAGTAAAAACAGGGAAAGCATCGGGGTTTGATGGACTGATACTCAAGCTGCTGAAAGTAGTTCTCTGTCTAAGGACATCACGCCTCATAAACAACCTACTCTCAAACCACCTCCTTCAAGTCTTCATTAATGATGAGAAAAGCAGGGTAAGAAAACTAAATAATGGGCTCCCTCAGGGCTCCGTTCTTGCCCCTCTACTTTTCTACCTATATATCAACGATATCCCTGCGACCATATCGAGGAAATTTGGGTACGCGGATGACCTGGCAATAGCTACGCAGGATAAGGACATAACAAACGCAGAGAGGACTTTGACTCTAGATCCTGAGCGACTCAGCATATACTTTCGACAATTGAGACTGTGCCCCAGTATGGCTAAAACGGAAGTCTGCTGTTTTCATCTAACAAACCAAATTGCAAACTTCAGACTTAAAGTCCGGTTTAATAACACCGCACTTAACCATAGCCAAAACCCAAAATATCTAGGCGTAACACTGGACAGATCCCTCACCTACAAGCAACACTTGACGAACGTGGCTGGCGAACTCAAAACGCGCAATAACATCCTATAAAAATTAACTGGATCCACCTGAGGTTAATGTGCATCAACGCTTCGTACTGCAGCACTTGCTCTTGTATACTCCACAGCGGAATACTGCGCTTGAGTGTGGCTGAAAAGTGCCCATGTTCAGAAGGTGGATGTGCAACTGAAGAACACCAAGCGACTCATATCCGGCACTATAAGGTCAACACCAACACGATGGCTTCCTGTGCTGACTGTGCAACATTGCTCCACCGCACTTGCGTCGCCTAAACACCCTTTTAAGGGAGCGCAACAAAATACTGATTAACTCCGAACTCCCCATCCACGAGGACATTACTAGTCTCCGGTCACACCAGCAAAGACTAAAATCTCGCCACCCAACCGTAAAGCTCGCTGATGAACTGACAAATGATGCATTCAACACAAACTCTGCCTGGATATCGGAATGGGCATCGTCTATGCAAGCTGACACCATCTCCATCTCGAACCCATCATGCCAACTCTTTGGGTTTGATCTGCCTCGCAATAACGAAACAATCGCCCAGTTCTTTATTGCACAACCTTGACATGATCTCATGATGACATATGACATTTTTCCCTCCTTCCTTCCCCATTAATCGCTCCTAGTCAAAACACTTCTTTTCAAGCAGGCGAATGATGACGTGCCAATAACACGTCACTTTTGTTATCCAACACACTCATTGCACAAAGCAAATGTCATCAGTCACATGTAACACATCCATCGACTGCTGAATTAACCGGACGTGGATATGGACAAAAGTCAAGGCCTCCGTCTCTAAAAGCGAGTCACTAAGCCATTCGATGGGTATTAGCTGCCTCTCGTTCCAGGCCCCATATTGTGTGTACACCTCGAGTGGCAATTGCATAGTTTACATGATTACAACAGTCAGACAATGTGGCCCATGAAATGATGGCCATCATGCCTCTTCGGCGTGTGTGTGGTATTACCTTTGAGCTTCTTTCTCATCATCGGAGCTTAGCACACAAGAAAAAGGTTCAAAACGATCGTTGGCGCTGCAAGACAAACTTAATTCGGTAAGCAAATCAATTCACAATCAACTGATCACTTTGATCTCTTGCCACAAGATTGACCAGCATGGATCTTCATGGTTAGCAAAGAGATTCATATCGCTTCACTGCCATAGGGGAGAAGGGCTCCATGGGATCCATTAGAGCAAGACGACACACGAATTATGATTTCTTTCGAAGCATGATGGGAATTTAAACGCATTTTATCTGAGAAGTATGTGTTTGAATGAAGTCTAATGGAGTAGTGATGCATTTGGAGTAAAAATCCGATGTGGAGAAAAGAGAGGTTTAATTTGATTTGAGTGAAGGCTGGCTTTTGTTTAGCTTTTGTTAACAGCTTGAAGGTCATTCCATCACTTTTTGAGAATGTAATAGGAAATTGCTATCTTCCGCAGGGCTTTTGCATTTTTTTATTACTTAGGTATACTGACGAGTTCAGGGTTTCGAAGCGTTAATACGCGAACCATGCAGACACAAGCAACTCCTACTCTCACCTCCCCGTGGTGAAATCCGGGAGCCGAGTACCCTCGACGGGAAGATGGGGTAACCAACCCCCGTGGGACGTCTGGGCGGCTACAAACGAGAGGGGGGGGGGGGAGTGTGAGTCTACCAGGGCTCATCACTCTTTTTAGGATGGCGGCAGAGGAGCTGGTCAGCTGATTGGCCAACGGTGGCATCCACACATCCAGTCAGCAGGAGCTACCTGGTTTCCATGGTAAGGTCGGGACCCTGGAATAGAGATGGCGGCGGATGAGCCCTTCTTTTAGGGCCAACGGCGGCGCTCACAGCCTGCAAGAGAGTACCGACACCGCATCCTTCCGAACCCCTTTGTCCGGGGGCTAAACAAATGGACCTGTCCTCCCAGTTGGAGGTTGTGCGTGGGGTTAACTTTCTCACCACGTAAAAAAAATACGAGTTCAGAAACAACAACCTGCCTCAGATATGGACGGATTTACTGTTGACGACCCCTTACTTACTTAAGGCGCTACAGTCCGAAGTTGAACTGGGCCTCAACAAACAAGCGTCTTCAGCCAGCTCGATCTTTAGCTAGCTGTCTCCAGTTTCGCATGCACCTGAGTCGCGATCTTCCTCTACTGCGCCAATCCTCGGGGGTGGACTTTCCAGCCCGAAGCATTGGTTTCCATTCGCTGTACATGACCTAGCCATCTTAATCGTTGGATCTTCACCCTTCTGGCTAAGTCGAAGTCGCTCGTACAGTTGTTGACAACCGCAGCAAACGGAAAAAGCACAATGATTTTTGGTTTTGCACGTGGAATGTGAGGTTCCTGAATAGACCACGTGTAGCCGATGAACTCGCGGAGGCTCTACACTGCTATGAATACAGCAGATGTTATCGCAATCCAGGAAGTGCGGTTGGATGGGCCGGGCAAAAAGTGGATGAAAAACTGCTATATCTATTAAGGCGATTGTTACAGAGAGCGAAGGCAGCGATTATTTGGATGTGGATTTGTTGTTCGAGGCAGACTTAGCCAAGAAGTCTTAAGCTTTAAGTACATAAGCGAGCGCCTCATAACAATCCGCAGTAAGGCTAAATTCGGCGCCCACGCCCCAACGGAGGACAAAGATGACGATAGCAAGAATGACTTCTATGATCTCCAAGAAAGAACATACGATCAATGCCCCAGCTACGACACCAAGATCGTTCTAGATTTTTATACTAAGAGATTTTAACGCTAAGATTCGTAAAAAGGACATCTTTGCTAGATTAATCGGTAAACACAGCCTGCACGGAAAACGGACTCAGGCTGGTGGACTTTGTTACGGGACGAAACCTCTCTGTAGCTAGCACGCGGTTCCCACACCTCAACATCCATAAAGGGACTTGGCGATCCCTTGATCATTCACCGTCAACCTGATTGATCACGTTGCGATCGACGTCAGACACTCCTCCAGTATTCTTGATGTCCGAAAGTTCCGAGGCGACAACATAGAATCGGACCATTTCCTTGTTGTAGCCAAGGTAAGGACACGGATATCAAGAGAACAACGGAGTCGAGGAAGACAACCACGGTTTAACGTCGAAATGCTGCAATAGCAACAGACTTCCAGGAACTTTGCCGATCGAGTGTCCCTGAAACTCTCTGAAAGTTCGACGTCGCCTGCACTAACAAAAGACGAAGAATGGAAAAGTTGTCAAAAGCCATTAGAGAAGCCGCTACTGATGTGCTGGGCTTTAAAACACCACCTAAGAAAAACCCCTGGTTTGACGACTAGTGCAGGCAGGCATATGCAGAAAAGTAAGAAGCCTACCAGGCAACGCTGCTACGAGAGCTGTTCGTGAGATCTGCGAACAGAGAAGAGAAGGGAAGAAAACCGGCTTCTTAGTTTTACCAAAGACGCACAACATCAACGACTTGGCCAGAACGTCACCATAGGCAGCTTTAACTTTGAGGTAGTTAAGGACTTCGTCTACATCGGCTTCGCGGTAAACAGTACAAACATCATCAGTATCGAGATCAAACGCAGAATAACTCTTGCCAACCGCTGTTTTTTGGGCTCAAAAGGCAATTGAGTAATAGAGCCCTCCCTCGGAAGACCAAGTTGACTCTGTATAAGACCTTGATTATCCCAGTCCTGCTGTACGGCGCAGAGGCATGGACAATATCCCAAGCGTATGAACAGTCTCTTGGTCTTTTCGAGAGAAAAGTTCTGCGCGCGATCTTTGGTCCTGTTTGCGTTGATGGCATTTGGAGGAGAAGGTTCAACCACGAACTGTATGGGCTGTTTAGCGACATGAGTCTAGCAAGGCGTCTACGGATCCAACGCCTAAGTTGGCTAGACCATGTAGAGCGTATGAACAACTCAGCTCCGGCCCGAAGAGTCTTCGACTCTGAGCCTGTGGGACAACGTAACAGAGGACGTCCACGTAAAAGGTGGCGCACACAAGTCGAGGGGGACCTCGGCCGGCTTGGTGTGCGAAACTGGAGACAGCTGGCGAAAGATCGTGCTGGCTGGAGAGGCATGTTGAGTGAGGCCCAGGTCAACCTCGGAATATAGCGCCCTAAGAAGGAGAAGAAGTTGGACCCGTTCGTTTGTTATAAAATTGGATTGGAGGCTTGATCCTTTTGATGTCCAACGCCATCACAAGAGGATTGAAGCCCCATTTTTTGTCAAAAGATTTCGTCATCCAGGTTCCTTCTCGTGGATGTGAGAGTGAACGAAGTCTTTATGTCTGGATGGTTCGCACATCGACGCTAAGAGACTCTAAGAATGAATCTGCATCAGTGTCCCATGAAATGAGTGTTTTCTGAGTGACTGATACATAGACCTTAAACTTCTTACAAGCAAGGCACTCTCTAGTGTCATCGATAATAAATAAGAACTTTATCTCCCCGACTTAAACCTTCGGGTGAACATGAATCAGCCTCATGCAACATGGTGCCCTGTCAACACGTGTCACTTTGTGAACATCACCATTCACACACATCAACTTTACGAGCTACTTCATCGGTTAAGCAATACGACCGACGTTTGGATCACACTTTGAGGAGGACGCAGATTAGCCCAAAATGCCTTCAGTTACTTCACAGACTACACAGCAGCGTCCCATTTCGTCAGTGGCTTAAAGACGTGTTTACCAAGCACTTTGGAAGATTAAATTATATTTAACCGAGGGAACAGTGAACACGCTCATCGGGATTAGGCTGCCCAACGTGACGACCTTTTGCATAAACTCTCTTGAAAGCATAAATATCCATAAAAGCAGTAGGAGTCAATTCTCACGGTTGTCCGTCCAAACGCCGGCGACAAGCCGCTGCGGAGAACCACAAGTGTGTTGCTTGTTGATGCATTGCCTAATTAAGCGGCGCACCATGTGCTTACAGCTAATTGTGTGAAATTGTATTTTTTGTGTTTTCTGTTTTTTATTCATCTGTCGAAAACGTCCGCAGCGCTAGGGCTGTTAATTTGAATCAAAATGGATTCAATTGGCTGTTCGGTAAGTTCGGTGAGCGTTCAACTCGAGTGTCGACAGAGACTGATTCCCCCTCGTGGATGTAACTGTCCGTGGGCCTGGATAAATAAATTATTAATCACATCAACGACACCAAACAAACATAAATCAGCTGTCGCTGCCATCAATCGACTCGAACCGCGTCTACCACACGCGAGAGATTTGAACATTTTCATTAGGCGTGTCCGATGTGGTTTGAAAAAATTTCAATCCGTGACGGAGGATGGCAGCCAACGTGCGGGGATGAGAGGACAGCAGCGATTAGCTTATGAATGGCTTGTGCTTCGCATGTGGAGGCTTCAGTTTGTAATGGCTGGGAATTTGGGACAAGTGATGAGTCCAAAAGACGTTGCATCCAGTCACCTTCGGAAAAGAAACGGCTTGTAACCTTTGGACGGAGAGGTGATTTATTAAAACTTCGAGCTTGAATGTCGTATGATGGGGGCAAATTCTTTGAATTAAGTCACTGTGTGAATTCACTGAGTCACTGTGGCCATGACGATGGCACACCCAGGAACCGACCAAGGTGAAGAAAGGTCTTCGACTCCCATCCAGTAGAACAAGATGACAGAGGACATTTACGTTTAAAGTGGTGGACACAAGGGGAGAAGAACTTCAACCAACTTGGTGGGCGCAGTTTACTGGTTGAGGCCAAGGTCTATCTCGGACTATAGCGCTACACGAAGAAGAAGAACAGCCGAATTTCGTCAAATAGCAAAACAAGAAACAGGAGATTCAAATCGCATATACGAGTAGTTAGTGAACCATGCAGACGAAAGCGTCTGGACTTTGCCTCTGTTTGCGAACTCCTCCCCGTGGTGAAATTCGAAAGCCTAGTACCTCTGCCAGAAGATGTGGTAATCAACCCAGTGGGACGTCGTTGAGTGTGGAGAGAGTGCGTTTGTATCGGCGGGATCCATACTTCCACTCAGCAAGAGCTACCTGGTTCATAATCCTTTAAGACCTACTCCAACATACACGGCGCCTGGGTCTAAAAGTATTCTTCAAACGTTAGGCCGAGAGCCGGGACCAACATGGTCTAAGTGTGCTGGTGAATTCACTAGCAGCCCCCTAACCTAACCTAACCTACGGCGAGCTACACAGCGCCATGTCTAGTTTTGACATTCCTGCCAAACTCGTCAGACTGAGCAGGATGACGATGGCGAACTCGCTTCATCAAGGTCAGTAACGAACTCACCGAGACCCTTAATGTCAGAAAAGGTTTTAGACAAGGCGACGCGCTGTCATGTGATTTCTTTAACATCGTTCTTGAGAAGATCATGCAAAACTCACTGGCCAACACAAGAGGCACGATCTTCCAAAAGTCCGTTCAACTGCTATCTTACGCGGATGACATTGACGTGATTGGGCGAACACAGCGAGCCGTCAATGATGCGTTTGCTGGCATTGAAACGAAAGCGGCTAAAATGGGTCTGGCGATAAACGAGGGCAAAACCAAGTATATGCTGTTATCGAGAAAGGACGCACAACATCGACGACTTGGCCAGAACGTCACCATAGGCAGCTATGACTTTGAGGTAGTTAAGGACTTCTTCTACCTAGGCTCCGCGGTAAGCAGTACGAACAACATCAATACCGAGATCAAGCGCGGATAACTCTTGTCAACCGCTGTTTTTTTGGGCTCAAAAGGCAATTGAGTAGTAGAGCCCTCTCTCGGAAGACCAAGTGGACTTTGTATAAGACCTTGATCATCCCAGTCCTGCTTTACGGCGCAGAGGCATGGACAATATCCCAAGCGGATGAACAGTCTCTTGGTCTTTTCGAGAGAAAAGTTCTGCGCGCGATCTTTGGTCCTGTTTGCGTTGATGGCTTTTGGAGGAGAAGATTCAACCAGGAACTGTATGGGCTGTACAGCGACATAAGTCTAGCCAGTCGTTGACGATTACAGCGCCTAAGTTGGCTAGGCCATGTAGAGCGCATGGACAACTTAGCTCCGGCCCGAGGAATCTTCGACTCTGAACCAGTAGAACAACGCAACGGAGGACGTTCACGTCTAAGCTGAAACACACAATTGTAGAGGCACCTCAACAAACTTAACGTGCGCAATTGGCAACAGCCAGCAAAAGATCGTGGTAGCTGCAGATGTTTTTTGGTTGAGGTCCAACAAGTATGTATAAAGGTCAGTAGTTCCAAAGACCATTTGAAGTCTCTTTCAAAAAAAACCCAACTACAACCCACAACCCCATGCGCAGAGGGCGAACCTTTCCAAAGACCTCTTATGAAACGAGGAAAATGGTCTCGATGATACGTTAAATGAGCCACGACATACTATTAAACATCACATCAACCCTCTCCCCCATGCAATCCTCACTCCAAACCACTACACATCCCCACAGAGGTCCGCATCAGCCAAATGCCGCGTTTATAGCCCGCATGCACGATCTCCTATTCGTCGGAAAACAGTCAGCGCTCCCGCCTGAATGTCATAAACTGAATAAGGAAATGTTTTCGCTTGTGATATTTCACTTTTCATGTGAGATACTGGTACGAAATGATGAATCGGAGATGCTTCCATATGCCAAGTGTGGGTCGACTCCGCTGCCGTTTCGCTCTCGTACTCAAGTGATCACATTTTTCCGTGTGCGGAGCACTGACTCTGGCAACTCATAACCCAAGTGGACTTCTAAGATGAGCACGTTACATAAGATGTATCTCAAAAGGTTAAGCAGGTCTGTTCAAAAATTAACAAAACACATCGCTGAACATGAAGCAGAACGTAAACAATTTGCGGTACTCGGCCGACTTGAGTCGCACTAATAAAGTTGTTACGAGTGCAACACCAACGATTGCCTCTTTCCATATGCGTTCCACTTCCTCCCGATTGAAGTCCAATACAGCGCAGACACTTCAATTCAATTTTCACTCACGATCGTTCAGCGAAATCAGTTAGGCTGCCGCTGTAGTGCGGCCGTCTTAAGCTTGTGATCAGACGAAATGAGTGCAAACACTTGCGAAGCGCGTCGTGGATAAACATTTCAAGTTCAGGTTAAGGTCGCAAGCCCACTCACACTCTCACACACACAAGATCAAATGAACTGCGCCGATCGGGAGAAGGTGACCATCGCAACGAAGTGGCGGCTAATCCATGATTCGGCTTGGATTCACGTTCACACAGTAGGCGTGCCGAGGGGTTTAGATTCGAGCTTACAGATACGATTGTTGGGTTAGGCATCTCTCCGACAGCATGTGGAGCAATCGCTGTAAACGACGAACAACGTGGTTTCCTCACGAGTTAAGTGGTGTCTCTAAGCCGGCATCTTTGTGGAAAATGAATGAGCCTAAGGCTGGTGTGGCGCTTCTTAAGATTACGAACGAGGAGCAGGCGGGAGAGGGGGGCAAACAAGGCGATTAAGAGTTTGGCTTGAATCGTGTCTTTCGTTGCAAAACGTCTTCATCTAACGGTTCTTGGGTAACAGTGATTATTCCCCTCGGAGTGTTGACTGTGGGGAAGTGTACGACCTTGTGTTTACACACACTCATGCAACCACGTTCCACAATCACCGAATAGTTCCATAATATCCTCAATGGGAATGAGTGTGAAATATTTCTAGATGGTTTGGAACCGCTTTCAAATGATATTTGAAGAAAAGAGGACAGTTTTCCAGAAAAAAAACTTGTTTACTTTCCTCCAGAAAGAAACAGGGTGTTGCTTTCAAGATGGTGTCGGCCTAGATGTAAACGCCAGACTGAAAGAATAACCGAATATTGGCGCAGCCTGGAAGCTCTGTACACACACTGGAAGATTTTGAAGTGGTAAGCGAGAATGAAGTTTAAAAATGTACCACAAGCATTAAATCTGATGCTATAGGAGAGGATGGTCTATCAATACGGTTTATTAAGCTCATTTTACCTCAAATTGTAGCACATCTCACTCATATAATTAATTTCTACATTACCACATAAACTTTTCATCAGTCATGGAAAATTGCAAGGGTTCTTCCAATAGCAAAAAAACAAACGCCAATTCCCCTTCTGATTTTAGACAAATAAGTATACTTCCCTGTATATCAAAAATATTTGAAAAAGTCCTAGAAAAGCAAATACAAGATCATATAGCTTCTAGCAACCTGCTCTACTCGAAACAATAAGGATTTAGAGCATATCACAGCTGCTCTACAGCTATGATAAACCTACTTGATGAAATAAGGCAAGATAACGATAAGAGTTATGTTAGCCTACTTTGTTAACTCGATTTTTCAAAGGCTTTCGATAGAGTCAATCACAAAATTCTACTGTGGAAGCTTAAAAGCTTGTTTGGTTTTAGTGATAGGGCTGTCAAACTTATTGGCAGCTATTTATCAGGAAGGTTTCAGAGAGTCACTACTGGCAGCAAATCCTCTTCACTAAAAGCTTTAGTTCAAGGAGTTCCACAAGGCTCAATACTTGGTCCAATATTGTTCTGCTTGTTTATTAATGATCTTCCATTAGTCTGCACCCAAACTTCTGTCCATCTTTATGCTGATGACGTCCAACTCCATGTGGGAAAACCCTTTAACAAGCTTGGTGAGCTGGCTAACCTCGTTAATGAGGACCTTACCCGAATTTCTGCTTGGTTTGTCGCTAATGGATTGCTTCTCAACCCAATAAAATCTCTAGTAGTACCAATATCCAAAAGAAATTTGGACCTGAATATCCTGCCAGACATATGCCTAAACAACAATAAAATTATTGCTGTTGGGCATTGCACTAGCCTCGGTTTTTTTATTGACCGTAATCTCTCTGGCTATAGTCATATTCAAACGGTTATTGGTCGGATTTACGGATGTTTGCGTAAGTTATGGCTATCGTCTTATTTTACCCCAGTGGAAACTAGGCGCAAATTGGTATTTGCATTAATACTCCCTCTTATTACGTATGCTGATGTTGACTACAGCGCCCTTGACTCACTGTCCCAGCACAAACTACAAGTAGCATTCAACGATGCAGTCCGATATGTGTACGGCCTCCGAAGATATAATCATATCTCTGAGCATTCAAAAAGGCAACTAGGGTGCACACTGCAGCAATTCATCAATACAAGAAATTGCATATTCTTGCATAAAATAATTAACAATAAATGTCCCTCCTATCTATTTAACAAGCTCGTCTTTAATTGTTCTGTAAGAAATTTATGTATCGTTCCTTTTCGTCACCAATATTTGAGTTCATCCCGTTTATTTTTCATTCATGCTGTCAAACTATGGAATTCATTACCTCCGCGAATCAAATTCATTTCTAACCCAGAAAACTTTAAAACTGCGGTCCTCTCTCACTTCTCTTCCGCAATAGCCCAATCTTAAGTCCCATTCTTTATCCTTGCAAGTTTCTCTACATGAGGTTTAGATTTATTGATTGGATGCAGAGGCTATGTGGCGATGCTTTGCATGCTTTTCATATCAATGCTTGGAAACACAAAGTTTAACAACGTGAAAATTGGCTGGGTCCCTGGACACAAGGTGACTGCAGGAAACGAAACTGGAGATTAGCTCGCTAGGGATGGTGCGGAAACTGCGTTCATGGGTCCTGAACCTTACTGTAGGACAACAGCTACAACGCTGATTAACGAATGGAAAAATAAACTTCGCCTAGATCATTGGACTAATGGGTCGGATCTTAGGCAAGGGATGGTGAGGTCGTGTAAATCTCTTAGCCTGTTCCATCGACGGTCTTGAAACCACGTGTGTAATTTTCTGCAACGGTTTTATTTCTCACTTTATTAGCCTTCCTGTCTTCTTTGTCTGGGACCGATAGTCAAGCAACAATTGAAGCACTCGAATCACCAATTTTGGGATCTAGATTGGTAAGAATCTGCCGCATGAGACAATTCAGGCTTATGGTGTGCCCCGTTCCTGGACACAGAGATATTCCAGGAAACTGTGAAGCAGACGAACTACACAGAAAAGGTACAATAATTATTAACCCCAACATAGTCAATGTTTCTCTGCCTTGAAAACCAAGCTCTCAGAGCTAGCAATCATCAGAGCTTGTGAGAGATGGAGAAACCGTAGCATCTGCCTACATGCGAAACAAACGTGGCCAAAAATGGATCTTCGGAAAAGCAGAGACATCTACAGCCTTAGCAGGAATAAATTGGACAATGAGAAGACACGCCGCGAGACTAGGCCTGCCATTAAACGACATCTGCAGCAGATGTATGGATAAAGAAGAGGAGGAAAAACCCTCCCACTTTCTCTGCAACTGTTCTGCAATCGCCTTCACAAGGAAGAAACCCAAGGAGCTTTTTATATAAATGAATTAACGGACATATCAGAAATAAATGTCAAGATAATCTGGACGTTTATCCAGAAAACAAGATGATTTCAAGAGTAGCAGTTGGAAGCTGGCTCAGTGGCATCACAATGGTTCCTCTGGGTCTAAGTGATTCCATCACCTTAGAGAGAATCCGCCTTGGCTACCTACCTTGCCTGGGATCACTATACGGAAGTTTATTTCCAAGTCCTCGAACGATGCTTAATAATCTGTTTGTTTGGGTATCTTCTAGCACTTTCCGATCCTTCCTGTTCTTTCTCTTGAATTTATTAGAAATTTCTCCTGTGCTACTTCCTTTTCAATTTAATATCTCTTAACTATGTGTCTATCAAACGATATCTTTTCCTACCACAATTGCCTGAAAATGCGCCACAGCTGCAACGCTTACGGGGTCATTTCATCCTTCGTTTCTAATTGGATGTGGTTTATTTCAGCACAATGGATACATACTACTCTATGTGGGCCATGGACCTTCGCCACTAACCTCACCTACATGTCACCTGGTCTTATTCATTTCCTTCTCTGGGCTTGAACCCGAGCTCTCGCAAACAACAGCTGCCGTGCAACACCATTGCACCAAGGCTATCAACATCAACCCCATATCTTGCAACTCCATTTATGGTCTATAACAATTTGATACAAACTTTCATCATCAGTCATCATCAGTGTTGAAATGTCAGCGAAGTTCTTCTGCGCCATCAAGGATGTTCACAATCTAAACAGATATCGTCACCCAACACAACGTGGGATACCGTCAATGATCAGTCAACAGCATCGAAATCAGCATACTTTGTTCGATTCGATTAAGGTGCGCACTTCATAACCTTCCATTCCGGAATGCACTTCAAAATCATCAAGAAAATTGAACTCGTTCCTCATCCGACTGCGCACACACTACATGCAGCAATGAGAGAGGAGGAATCAAATCGACCTCACGGTGATTACGATTTCGGTGTATTTTCATCACGTCATTATTATTGTTTAAGATTGGCACTCTCTCGCCGACTTAACGTCTTATCGAAGCATACTCGATCATCCTGAAGAAGTTGGCAAGTGACGGCGAGCGAAGAGGATGCACATAGATGGTAGTAGTCGGAGAGGAATGGAGGTCGGTCGAGTGCTGATGACTATCTGCTTTGACATTAGGAAAAAGTGTTGAAATTATTTTTCGTGTCTTTCAGATGCTTTCCTCTTGCATCAGCTGAAGATATCTTTGAACTGATTAGCCATGGTCTGGGCAAAACAAATGATTGCCATGACGAATTGCATGGAAGATGTATCTGCTGCGAGGAGGGATGGGAGAAAGGGGCTTAGACAAGAGTACTGCCATTTAGATTGACCTAAGAAGACCCGCATTGCATGCTCCTACCAAATCACAGAGCCAAAGTGAGCCAAGTTCAGTGCATTCAAATTGATTCATGAAAATTGGTCGTTGGTTCGTCTTTTCATTGAGCTTCCATATTTTTTCAAGAAAATGTTCTCAAAGAGAGAAGAGAATTTTCATGTTTTCAGAATTTAAGATCTCAAAGATCTCGGATTATGTGAGTGCTGTTCTAAGAGTCATCCTTCCCCGAGTTCATTGTTAAAGGCTTGGCTATCTCTAGCCCTATTCAGCTTAGAGAACCAGGGTAAATTTCTGGCTATCAAATGAATTGATTGGATTTCCGACCATCTAAACCGTTTCAAACCAAAACATCATAGAGTATTTCTCTGTTAAATTTCCAACAAGAAAAGGATAGAGAAGCAGTGAGGTAAGCAGAAGAATGTCACAATAACCAGTTGTAACCTTGAGGTAGCTGGGGGACTTCGTCTACGAAGTAAATGACTTGTTTTGCGAAACTGAAAAAAAACTGGATGAGCTTGCCGATTGAAGCCCAAGTCCACCCCGGACAGCGCCATACGAAGAAAAAGAATGTGAATAGAAAATATGACACGACTATTTATGCAGACAGTTCGAAATTGGACTGCGAAGGTGGCGCCAGCATCTTCTCCAAAGAGTTTTGCCTGGTCAAAAAATTAAGCGAGTCAATGGAGCATAAATATCGCATGTTAAATATTCACCATACGGATGCCTCATCCACTGTAAATGCTTTATGTTGTGGCCTCATGACGACATTCTAATGTTTTGGTTGAATTTTTTTCCAAAATCAAAGATACTCGTAACTCCCACGCCTAATCAACGACGAATCATCATTAAAAAGTAATTAAATCCACGAAATTCACGATGGGTATGAATACGGAATTTGTGATTTCTATCAGAGGATTTGATTGTTTTTATTTATATTTCATTTCCACAGTGATTACCGTTACCTAAGATGCCCCAAAGACGTGCTATTTTTACTATAAAGGAATGTCACCAACTTTTTAAATTAATTTTGAAATTTCTTTAAAGATTAATTTATTTATATTCAATTGAGAGAATACATTCTCCAATTAGTTTTTAAAAGCAACTTCGTCCATATATCCTCCACGGCTGACATGTCTCACGGACATTCATAACGAATAATGTTGCCTTTCAATGTGTCGATTGTTGTTGGTTTGTCAGTGGAGACTTGCGGCTTTTCGTATCCTTTGGAAGCAGGAGCTGGATTATTTTCGTTGCAAATGCAACAATTTTACTTATTAAAATGCTTCAAGAAACGAAAGTGGCTAAAATGGGTCTGGCGGTAAACGTGGGCTAAGAAGTATATGTGGTTGAAATTACCAGAACATCACAATATGCATTTATAACTTCGAGTTAGTTAAAGATTTCGTCAGCCTCGGCTCCGCTGTAAACTGTACCAACAACATCAATACCAAGGACAAAGGCAGGATAACTCTTGTCAATTTAGACTGTTTCTTTGGGCTCAAGAGGCTATTGAGTAATAGAGTCCTCTCTCGAATAACCCAGTTCATCTTTATGGCGGAGAGGCATGTACAATATCGAAAGCGGATGAAAACGCACTTTGTCTTTGCGAAACGAAAGCTCTGCGTGCGATCTCTGGTTCTGTTCGCGTTGATGCTATGTTATGGGGCTGGGATTAGAACTTGGAACATCTCTAACTTAGGGCAGGCACTTAACTAACTGCGCCATCCAGTCGTCCGCTGAGGTCAATTGGAGAAGAAGATTTAGCTACAAACAAAGTTTAATCAAGTCAATCTTCTTTATAACGAACTTCCTTATAGAGTAATTTTCTCTATACTGAATTTGATCTTGTTCCCCTTCCCCTTCAAAAATATTCCATATGAATTAGGTTCTTTATAACGAAATTCTCTGTAGCGAAATTCTCTTTATAAGGAACTTTTTTCGCCTCAAATCAAAAAAAGGTTTCTTTATAACGAAACGACAAATTTGAAAACAAAGCTTGCTACGATTTTTTGTTCCTAATTTTAAAGGGGAATACCCACTTTTGGAAAGAATTTTCTTAAAGTGAATGTACGAGCACAAATCAATCACATATAGATATCCAACTCCTACTTCTCTTGCCCCTAAATTTCATCTGACAGCGTTTTTTATAACATTTTCACCGACACGATTCACTGAGAATACGTGTGAGCTATGCCGAACAGCTGATAGACTTCCTCTCCGAGCTGATGTAGTGAAATGGACATGGACAGTGTTTACATGGACGGAAGAAGGCAGGAGCATCGAAAATAAAGTGTTTGATTTTCCACAAATTGGAATGAAATAGTGTAGATTCGGCGAAAATCTTACTTCAAATTTAATTTTCTGGTGAACCCGTTACGTTGTCGTGGGCAACCATTCATGAATGAGCCGCCATTTTCGAGGGGTAATGCAGAATCTAAATTAGTGTGAGTGAAAATGAGGAAATATTTGTGCATTCATCATCAGCCGTCAAATTTATTGGAAGATTCGTGAACAACTGTCAAATTCTTGAATGGGCTAGGGGTTTTCCATCTGGAAAGTTACGCATCTTTATATGACTGATTTGTAATAACGATACGACAAATTTGAAAACAAAGCTTGCTACGATTTTTTGTTCTTAATTTTTAAGGGGAATTCCCACTTCTGGCAATAATCTTCTTAAAGTGAATGTATGTATGAAAAAGTGTGCCTGTGCAGGAGAAATTTTACGCATATCATATCGTTTGAGTTTCCATTTCAAGTTCGTTTCACGAACACAAAAATTTACACAAAAATGTCGAAGCGCAATTACACTTTCAGAGAAATTGTCAGTTATTGAAAAAGTTAAAAGGAGAGAAAAGAAAAAAGATGTTGCCAAGAAATTTGGTGTTTTATTTAGTACATTGTCTACAATTTTAAAGAATGAGGTACACATTTTAAAGTTTTCCGAAGCAAGTTCAAAAAACCAACAAAAAACTTAGAAAAACAAAATACGGTGATGTGGATAAAGCAATGTTCTTTTTTATACCAATTTTCTTAAAGGAACACTGACAGTGTTAAGAAAAATAAAATTTTCTACATAACGAATTTTGTGTAAAACTTCTTTATAAGGAAGTAATTTTTTGTTCCCTTGAATGTTTGTTATAAAGAAATTTTACTGTATATAGAAACTATTGTCTGAAATCATAAACTTCAAAGTCAAAGCTATTTTCTCGTAACAGCCGTCACTATTTTGACATTTGGTCATATTTAAATAACTCAAACTATCTGTTTGAATGCCAACATATCAATACCTCAAAGGCATAATTTCCTATTTCCATTGGATGTGAAACAGCTGGGGAAAAACTCTGGAAGATCCGTTTTATATTTATTATTTCCTAAAAAAGATGGCCTTCAATTGCAGGTTTTATTTTTGAAATTACTCTCACAGCACACCACACTGGAGTTCCCCAAAACAAAGTTTTTGATTTTTTATTCCTCGTCTAAGTCTCTATCAATCAGCTGATTCACTAGGTAAACAGAACTCAATGAACACATTAGCTCCATGTTCTGACGAAAACAAATAAACGCCAAAGATCTTGTGGGAGCATATCGCCTAATACTTCCTCATTAGGCAACGCTAACTTCGCAAGTCCACTTACCGACTATTTACCCGCTTCGACGTCATATTTCATGGAACTAAAAATAGTTGGCTGCGTTCTGTGTAAATAATCACACGGTAAATGAGAAAAAGATGAGCTTGCCTGGCGCTGGGCACTTAACGCTGCGTAATGAGACTTAGTTATGCACGTGAGCGTAAGTCTCAAAACAAATTAATATTTCATCAATAAATTATGATTTATTCCTTTGTTTAGCTTTTGTTTGTTTTCACTGATTTTTCTCATCGGTCTTGGCTCAGACTTGCGATTTGTAAGCTTTGTCTGGTGGTAGGCCTAGGTGTGAAGGTTACCAGATCGATCGACATAAAATATTCATTTGTGTTCAAGGATGTAGCAAGGTATTTCAGAAGGATCATAGCATGTCCTCATAGAGCAATCCCTCTGTAGAGGTCTCCATTTGGGCCCACCAAGTTGGTACAGGTCGCACTATAATTGTCTATGGGACAAAGCTGCAGAGAACCCCCACGATTAAAACTGTACACAGCATTGTCCCATAGACTCGGCGTTAAGGATTCTGGCTGGAGCTTCTTTTGTTTCCTTTTGTAAAACACTGCCGTAGAGGCTGCGACACTGCGACCTATAGAGTTCTATTGTATCGACGGGTTGGAGTTAATCCAAAAGACTAACTGTTTCTCTTATGAAAGATAGTATATCTTTTGTAGAGGAGTTTTTTTTTATTCCACTGAAGTGAGTATTTCCAGTGTAATGCCCGACATTCACATAAAATGTGTTCTGATGTTTCGTCCACTTCGAGGCATAACCTACATTCCTTGTTCTGGCACAAATTCATTTTGTTAAGGTGGTAATTCAGGCCGCCGTGGCCAGTAAGAAAGCTCGTTAGCTTCTTTAACCTTATCTAAGGATATCCTCGTAAGGTCTGATTAATCATTTGGATTACCTAGGGCTCGACTCATTTGTCCAATGATCTGGACGAAGTTTATTTTCACATTCGTTAATCAGCGTTGTAGCTGTTGCTCAATTGACGCTATACGAGTAGTACGGTTCAGGACCTGTGAATGCAGTTTTCGAACTTGCCCTAGCGAGTTCATCTGCCGGTTCGATTCCTGCAATCACTTTGTGTCCGGGAAAACAGCCAAGTTTCACTTTGTTGTGTTTGGCGAGGGATTCCTGTGCATCTTGGCAACATTTGACGGTTTTGAGTCCATTTTACAGGACGATAAAGCCTTAAGTGCTGCCTGGGTATCTGATAAGATTTGTGTTTTAGCGCCCATGATACTCTTGAGAAGATTGTGCCTAGCGCAGATCAATGTAGTAGGACTCGACTTCATAGGTAAAGACATCCTAGTGTTGGGTCCAAAGACTCCAGCTCCAACTTCAGAATCCATTTTCGATCCGTCTGTGTATCATACTAGATTTCTGGGATCTAGTGTTGGAACACCATGGACCAGTCTTCACAGTCCAATAACTCAACATCAAGTAACCTGCCGAAACAATGCTGCCTGACCACAATGTCCGGCATTGTACAAAACATGTCTCTATTAGGGACTGAGTTGGGGGCGCCGTGGAGTTGCGGGTAGGTGCGTTGACTCCTACGCTCGAGGTCGTCGGTTCGAATCTCGAAAAAAAAACATCAAACATTTTTTCACGGCTCCACCTCTTTCGAGTCACTGACAATGCTCAAAGTATATAACTGTCTAGAAAAAGCTTCTCCAAATCGCCGTTCGGAGTCGGCATTGAACTGTAGATCCCCTCCACTCGTGAGAGAACAATAGCACGCACAACACGAATGGTTGCTTAGAAGCTAGGCCCAGGTCCACCTCGGACATTATTATTATTATTAGGGACTGAGTTGAGTAACCTAAGGTGACCCACTTTGTCGCCCATAATTTGCAACTGTCTTACTCACGAAGATGAGTAAGATAAGGTAAAGTTAACCCGACGATGGCTTCCAGAGCTGTTGTTATTATCGCTTCCAGGTTGACTCATATCCTCTTTGAGAAAGGCACTAGAACGGTCTTACAGGGATTAAACGATAATCCTTTTGCGTTGCACCATTCTACGACTTGCAGTAGTGCACTTTATCCACTTTGTGCACCAGCTGGAGCTAAGTCGTCAAATAACACAAGTAACAAACACGATAGTCAATAATTTCAAAATTACCCCTATCGTTGAATATAATGGCTGAAACACTACAGTGCATCAGCGTCAGCGTTGTCTTTCAACGCACACAATTCGATGGACATGCACGAAATACTGCGATGACCTACGCAAGTGAAAAATGAGAGAGATGAGATGATCGTAATAAAACGTAAAACGTAATCCCAACGCACGTCATTATTCAACATGTTGGATATTTTTTTGACAGAGGGATGCGCTGTGAGAGCGAAATTGAGAAATGCTTCCCAAATTGAGAGTTTTTTCCCATATTGAGAACATTTTGTGATAACTGACATTTGAGACATGAAAACAGCTGACTAAAATTATTTTAACGACAAAACTGATTTGAGATCCATGTATGCATGAATACGCCAAATTAGCAACAAGAATCACTTTTTTAATTTTTTAAACTTTCTTAGCATTAATTTTCCGCAATTAATTTCTTAAAAGTTCAATTGCTTGACCAGAATATTTTTTGATTTGAATACGGAATACTTTTTATTTGGAGAGAGAGAGAGGGAACAACTTATTAACGCAGTGCGTCAACGCACACCTTCCGTAAAATGAAGTCGGCTAGCGCAACGCACTGTTGTGTTTCAGTCAGAAAGGTTCGTCGCATCTGTCACTTTCCGTTTCCTTTTCAAGCACTACGGAGGGTAAATTGTAAATCCACAATGACGGTGTTTGCTAACGTCAAATATCAATTACAATCATTTGAAACATGTTTGAATTCAATTGATTTCAATTTCACTTCAAATAAATACAACAATTACTTTAATTGGCCAAGATTTGTTTATATCCCTGCAACTTTCTAGAAGCTGTTGTTTTTATTTAAATTAACATTAAAGTAGTTCTTATATAACAACCCTTTTTGACACATGCATTCATAGGTTAGCAAGTCACTCACTATCTTGTAAGTTCTTAACCCGATCTACAAGTATAATGAACTCATAACCGATGTACTCGTGTCTAAATGAGTTAAGCAGCCAAGTTTTATTCACCGTCCAGTGTCATTTATTTCTTTTCACTGCCAGGCAGGTTTGAGTCGTTAATTAATTAATTAATTTGAATACAAATCCAATGAAGTAGATATTTCATAAAATAATACTTTTTTTCTTACTCAACCAAATGATGAGGGTGTTTGAATGTCAAGGTCATTTTGTTGGAGAACTATTGTCGAGCTTCAAGAAGATTTATTTTTCATCTGTTAGGTCCGAAGGTTTATCACTTAGAGCGGATTTGTTTGTATGGAAAGGCAATGACAACTCTTTCAGAAGACTTAACAGTCACAAAAAAATGAGATTTGAAAACAAATACAGTCGAGTTCGGATATTGCCCGGTCAAGGGACTGGCGACATTAGGTCGTACTAACCGGGCGACGCATAAAATGAACTGAAATGCGTTCATAGCAATGTATGCAAACCTAACTTGTTGTTGTGTCCACGTCGCAATAAGCGGTTGCATACATTTTTTAAAATGTTCGCGAATGGCGACTGATGTTAAGCACAGATTGTGTGTTGTCTGCCATTAGTCAAGGTAGGCCACATGGTGTACGAAAAACAAAGTGTTCGACAGCTTTGTGACGTCATCCTGGGAAGGTAAACGTCAAATGAAGTATGTACAGGGTGGGCCAAAAGTCTCACTTAGGCATATTGCGTGACACGATTCGTCGGATTTTGAAGAATGATCTGCACCTATAATAATAATAATAATATAATTATGACAGCGCTACAGTCCGAGGTGGACCTGGGCCTAGCTTCTCAGCAACCACTCGTGTTGTGCGTGCTATTGTTTTCTCACGAGTGGAGGGGACCTACAGTTTAATGCCGACTCCGAACGGCGAGATTGAGAGCTTTTTTCTAAACGGTTATATTCTTGTGAACAATAAATAACTCTTTTATTTATAGATATTTTTGAGTAATTGTTTTTTTGTTGCAGACGTAAGACTTGGGGAATTGAGATGGAGCACTACACGATAGCACAGCGAACACAAATCGTCGTATTAATTTTCGAAAATCGGTTAATAATTTACACTCAACGTGCCTACCGGCAATTTTATGGAGTCCGAAATACTCCAGCAGCTCCCACTATTTGTGCAATAATGGCCAAACTTGAGCAATGTGGGAACGTTGTCGATGTAAGGCGTATTGGTAAACCTCGTTATGGACGATCGACCGAAAACATTCAGGTCGTTAGTGAAAGTTATGCAGCCGATCCTGAAACATCGACACGACAACGTTTAGCACAGTTAGGCATATCGCGTGGCACGATTCGTCGGATTTTGAGGAAAGATCTACACCTATATCCTTACAAAATCTAGTTGGTCCAACAACTCAATCAATGGTGACCCAAAAAAACGTTTGGGGTACTGCAGAACTGTCTGTCCGAAAATGACCAAGAATTTTTAGGAAATTTTATAATGAGCGAAGAGAGACATTTTCATCTCAGTGGATTTGTAAACAAACAAATTTGCAGATTCTGGGGTACACATAATCCCAAAAATATCCATCAACGTCTCTTACACTCACTTCGTGTTACTGTTTGGTGTAGAATAACCTCGGGTAAAAACGTTGATATTGAATGGTCACCACGATCGCTTGACCTGTCGGCTCTCGACTTTTTTTTTAGCAAACCACACACTACAGAGGAGCTGAAACTCAAGATCCGAGAAGAAATCGAGCAAATTACGCCGGCAACGCTTCAAAAAGTCCCATGACTTTTTTGAAGTGCTATCAAAGTAGCCCATGAGTGCCTGCATTCTAATGGCGGCCACTTAACCGATGTAATTTTCAATACATAATAAAAAAAATGTTCGTGATATAGACTTTATTTTGTAATTTAGTTCTTTCGTTTTTATCTTTTCATTCACACCCCTATCATAGGATCCGTCGGAGAAAACCTCCGAACTCATTTCTCCGATCCGAATACGAATGAAAAGGCATCAAAGGATCCGTCGTAAGATCTTCAATTTGTGTTTGGTTGGTAACATTATGTTCGAATTCGAACTTAGACTCCTGTCACTTTTCAATTGCTAAATTGAAATGTCATTATGCATTCGTAGTTTTTTTAAACTATGATTAATTAAAAGAAATATTACAATGGATACGATAGCGCCAGCAGTGTTAGGTCTTGAAGAAGAATACGAAGTGCTCCTAAAGGTCACAAGAAACAAATTGCGAGACCACTCAAACCCGTTGGAAATGGAGGATAAAGTGTAAGTTTTGGTGAAATGCTATGTTGGTATGTTTACTCGTATATTCTACTCTTAAAGTATTTACATACAAGATATTTTATAAAAATGTTTTTTTTTTAGATTTGTGACAATAACATGCGATCCGAGCAGTTGATTCTCGATATCTAGGTTATATTGTTTGTATATTTTGTTCGTCCAGTTGCGGTGCTGTTTTTTTATTTCTTGTTCTTCTAATATAAAACGAAAATACTAACTTTTCTTGTAGTTTGCATACAATTTAATATTAAACTATTTTTGCTGTACTTTACCCGTGTTTTAATAGTATTTTTGCAACAAATTTTTATCAATAGTTCCGACAACAATTTTCCTTCGGAGGATAATTTAACTTTATCTGTCAGATTTCCGATTAATTCGGATCCTATGATAGCTTTGTTACGAATTTCGAAATTTTCGTGCGTGAATGTTACGAACCTTCGTTCCGATGGAATTCTATGATACCGATATCCGAATTCCCAACGCGATCGAGGTTACGACGGATCTTATGATAGGGGTGTCAAAAGTTGTTCCAGATTTATATTTATAAGCAATAGTTTAAAAAAAAAAAGCATTATTTCTTTTGTTTTTTACTTACCGATATTTTCCTATGCGCAATGTAGCCCGGAAGGCTTGGCCTGGATGCGTTGGGGCCATCGAGCACTGGAACACCAATGCTCCGGCTAAGAGAGTGATCAAGAAGTGATCGCGGGTGCAGGACAACTTAGTCTTGATTACTGTGGTGAGTAACGCATCCGCGGCCTTTGATGGAAGGCAGCAGAATCGAATCTCCGTTGCAGACTTGTTTCTTTAAATAATTCTAGGAGCTCTTAAAAATGTTGGTAATAAGGTAAATATAACAACTAGAAAGATGCACATTCTGCTTCCATTCTGAAGCGGCAAACATTTGCGAAATATTTCTACCCCTGGCATGGAGAAGTAAGGTGGGAGTTTTAAAGTCGGTCAGTCAGTGTCTGGATTGGGTCCTAAATTCCCAACATTTGCCTTTATTCCAGTCATTCGTCTGACTCATTCTTCTTGCAATGGCTTGCACAGACTATGATACATTCCAACCTTGTGAAGATGGTAATTTCCAAACAAAAAAAGATCACTTCCAGTCTTTCCCATCACAATTGCACAACACAATCTTATCACATTCATCTTGATGGACTGCCATCAGCCAGACAGATTGGCAAATTCAACATCAAAACTAAACCAATGTCACACAGCACTCATCTGTTCAAGGAAATGACAACATCAATTCATTCCACCATTCCCGTCGCATTCCCAACCGATTGACATTGCCCTAATGACTTAATTATTTCTCGCTTAAACTCACTCAACTGTCGAATCGACGCAAGTGAGGTTTTCGATTGCAAGACGAAACCATGCAAGCATTCTCTTACCAATCTCTTAACAGTCGCCCGCAATGATTCGATTTAAATGAAACTCAGAGTCAAGTCTGCGAACTTGCAGCCCACATCACAAGCGTTATCATCACGTAAACAACAATCGACGAAGACAATGGCTCTTGATAATGACCTCCACGCAGCCTAATGGTATCTAATAAACCGAGACCTGTTAAATCATCGTCTATTCTTTCAGTATCTTTGCGCTTGATGCTTCAGACTTGGAACGCGCTTTTCCCACCCATGCCGAGCACAACAGCATTTCGCTGCGGAAAAATGTGGATCTCTCAATGTCGCCGCTTCAACTGCCGAGGTGCTGAGCTGATGAGCTGCTGGGCTACCGAGTAATCGCACTAATTATGGTAAATTATAATGCTTTTTTTATAGAATTTTGTTTTTCACATGTTTTGAACGTCGTTAGAACATGAGAATCATTTAGGTTGAATGATGGATGAGGGAAGGGGCTTGGAAAACATGTCTTAATTTCTTGCGCTATGAGGCAGCATAGAGATTGTGGGTGGGCGACTGCAATTGGTGATTGTTTAACGCCAAGGTTATCCTAAGGAAGGCTCTTAGACATGAAATATTATAGTTTTCTTGAATTTTCTGACTTTTTTCTTGTGGCCCTACAGTCGGGGGTGGACTTGGGACTCAACCATGCAGCCTCTTTAGGTAGCTCGATATTTTGCCATCCGTCTCCAATTGCGCTCACCCAGTTGGTTGAGGTACCTCACCATTTGTCTGCGTCACCTTAGACGTGGACGTCGTCTGTTGCGTGATTGCACATCTCAGTTATACATTCGTGATGGTGAGTTGTACTCACTCTTGTAATCACAATTGTTCTAAGGTGCGAGTCAAATACAAGTTTCTTTTTAAAAATGCAATAAAATAAGCAAATTTTAATTTTTTCCATGTATTATGGCTCTATTAGTAAGAACAAACATTCGCATTAATTATGAAATACAACATCGTTCAAGTGGCTGACTCGGCTGGCTTCGCAGTAGCGCATTCTGTTACCCCAATTTTCCAAGACCTGGTTGATGATTTCTGGCTGTAGCTTACGGATTGCTTGTATGATATTGCCCTTAAGTGCTTGAGTCGTTTCGGGATTATTGGTATAACATCGTTCCATCACGTTTCCCCACAAAAAAAGTCCTAAGGGGTCAAATCGCAGCTCCGAAGCGGCCAATTGACATAATCAAGACGGCTAATAACACAATTTGGAAATTTGGTGCGCAAAAGATCGACTGTGACATGGACTGTGTGGCATGGAGTGTCATCCTGCATAAACCAGAAGTCGTCCAAATCCATGACTTCAATTTCAGTAAAAAAAAAAGTCGGTTAACATGGCTCTGTAACGCCTACCGTCGACCGAAACGTTGTTCCCAGCCTCATTTTCGAAGAAAAATGGTCCACTGATACCACCACTCAATCCACACACCACACAATCCGCCCCAAACTGTAACTCTCTGGCTTCTCGGCAATAAAGTGAGCATTTTCCGAGCCCTAGATGCACTAATTTTGTTTGTTAACGTACGCGCCGAGATGAAAATGCCCCTCGTCAGAACAGATGATTTTTTCGCCCAAAATCATTGACCAAGTCAAGCTGCTCAAAGGCCCAAACAGCGAAGAGAGAACGAAGCTGATAGTCGCGCGGCTTCAGTTGTTTTGTCAATTGGACCATGTAAGCAAATTCGAGAATCCGAGATCTTTGTGCAGAATTCTCCTCAGGCTAGTTCGTGAAATGTTGCTGTTGAGATCGATGGCGAGGCGAGTTGATGTTCGTGATTTGAGTCTCACTCTCTCGGCCACAGCAGCCACATTCTCATCTGTGCGCACCGCACAATACGACGACGGGGACCATGAGTGTTGTCCACTAGCATACCAGTCTCACGAACTTTTCGCACAAAACTTGTGTATAGCAGTCGCGGTGGGTGCTTCATTTCGGCCAGAACTTTTTTTCAAAAAACGCACTGTTTGGGCTACACAGCAAGTTTTCAACATTTGCCAACGTTGTTCAAGCGTGAAGCGACTCATTTCGTTCCGCGGGGGTATGATACTAACAGTCTGTCAAGATTTCGAGCGAGAAATAGCCGTCAAAATAACTTATGATTTAAAAAACAAACACTAGATGGGCTACCGTGTATATATACAAAGTCGCAGCGTATAACGCAGATAGACTCAAAGAATCTTGGATGTGGAATGTTAAACCACGCACTCCACCCTACTCTACCATAGAAAAAAGGGGTCCGAGATGTAGACATGTACACTGACGGCTCATAAATGGACTGTGGAGTCGGGGCGGGTGTTTACTCTGAAGCACTTAACATATCCACTTCCATCAGACTTCTCGACAATGCTTGTGCTTTCCAGGCAGAAATTTCACTATTCGGTATCCCTGTCGTACAACAATTGAAAATCACACCAGAACACTAGACCTCAACTTAGTATAGTTATGTAACTTGACAGTCAAGCTGCTATGAAGGCTATCGAGTCGTCCTGTATAACATCAAAGATAGTCAGGGAATGGCACTTTGAACTGCCCTTTTTGAAGGAACAGTGCAACGTCGCCTTAGTTTGGGTTGAAGGACAAAGTGATTGGCTTGTTAGCGTAGACAAGAACTTGGCATAGCCTTAGAGAAAATTATCGAGTGGTGTCAAGCTGCAAGATCGTGGTGGCCAATTGATCAACGCTCGCCATGAGATTAATTTACCAGCTGGATGTCATTGGTAACACTGACAGCTGCTTAAACATAGAAATTGAACAATTTCATTGCTCTCTGCTCACCCTTTAGTTTGACTAGAAAACAACTGAACAACTTTATAGAACTCGGACTGCTGTCGCAAGGATAGAAGGGACTACCACGGATCATTGACTAAAGGGAGAACACGCAGCCAAATTGGCCATCCCCTATAATAACCACTGCCATAACTGTAAGGTCGCATCAGAAGAGAGACTGTTTTTCTGGATAGTTGCACTCTCTGAGTATTTTCAGTGACAGAAGAGAGGTACTGTGGATACTGTGTCGAAAATGGAAGCTTTACCTTAAGAGTCGACTCACTCACCTTCTACGCCGCAGTGATCAGAATCATCTAGCAATATTTTCCATAATAAAAAATCAGCACTAAAAGTAAAAAGAAACTATCTAAGCAAACAGCTAAACACGATTGGATGGCGCAGTTGGTTAAGTGCCTGCCCTAAGTTAGAGGGGTCCCAGGTTTGAATCCCAGTGAATCCCAGTTTATCCGGTTTTTCAAATCTGGTCTAGTTACCATTTGCCGTTTGGGATCAAATTAACGGCACTATTAACTGGAGCGGACGATCAGTGGTTGTTGGAGACTATTACGTCACCAACCAAAAAATTCAGCGAACGCATCCACCGCCTTCACTGTCAAATTAGTAGTAGTCAAACTGTGGATATCACAATGTACCAACATGGTCTAAGAGTGCTGATGAATTCACTAGCAGCCCTCTAACCTAACCTAACCTAGACAGCTAGGTGACTGTTTTACGAAAACTGAATTTCTTCGTGAATGCCAACTCCACAGTTGGACATGGTTCCATTTAATAAACGATATAAGCCACACAAGTATCAGAGGTCTCTTAACAATCAAAAACCGAGTATCTGCAAAATCAAAAGAACGCTGAAACCGTCTGCTGTTGCATACGAACCACGATAAGATTTCGCATTTTAGAAACTCACCCAAAAATACGTCTCAATCTGACAATCACACAGAATGTCAGGCATCTCCCAATCTCTCGCAAAAAAAAAGGAATCTGAAGAAACTATGTCAACCTTTTGGCAATATCCCCCCGAAATCGACAACAGCATTCCAATGGTCTCTTCATCTTTTTATTGAAATTCAGTTACACCAATCGTTTAAAGTTTATCTGTCCCACATAAGGCGCATCTTTTCGTTGAAAGAAAACAAATCTCGGAAATCCATCTTACCCATGATCTCCCATTGCTCTGTGGCAGCACATTGTCTCTCTCGCTGTCTAAATTGAAATTCGCGAATACATTTCCATTTGCGCAACACAACACCCGATCGGAGAGGGAAAATCCCCAAACGAAATAATTTTTTTTTATTTTTTTCAAATGCAACAGATACGGATACAGATACTTGTGACAAAAACAACGCTCTCCTCCTCCCTCTCCTCTCTCACTCTCGGTGGATTGTAAATGAGGGTTACCAGCGCACAAACAAACACCAGATACTTCACTGCGATTTATGAAGATCACTCCACGAGTGACCGAAAAAAAACAAGAAATATATGTATGCACAAAATCTATGTGTCGTCGTGATTTTCATCACAAGAACTACGGCCACATACATGCTTAAAGGTCACCACCATCCACGGGTAGAGCCCAACAACCCAGCAGATTTGGGATGAACCGCACCACCACGGTGGATCTCCTCGAAGCGACACACGAGAGTTATTCAAAATAAATATGCTTCCCAAGAGATTTACTGGTTTTCTCCGTCATCTTTAGTTATTGTACTCGTATCTATCGGATTGCAATGCTATACAACTCTTGCCAATTGCTATTAATTTTAAATGAAGAAGAGTGCCTGTAAGAATTCAAAAAGATGAACCAAGTCGTCCAAACGACGACAACAACGGCGACGATGATGATGACGACCTTCTACCTTCTGCCAGCAGCCACCGACAGACACTTGGAATCGCTTCTGTGACTGCGGTTGGTACTTGCATCTTGGACATGATCAATTCATTTATTCAGCCCCGTTGCCGTGATGATCTTTTGGGAAGTATTTTTTGTGTGCTGCTGTAGAGTGTTCATTTGCATGCATACACTCTCCTCACACTCATTGTGTCACCTTGTGTCAAACGATCATCGAGGATCGTCGTGGTCGAAAATAACTGTCATTACACTCGGACTCTGACACATGTTGTTCACGCTTTTCCGAAACATTTCCACAGCAGACCCTGGGGGTTTTGTTTTCCTCGACTTCACTGCGACGTCAACACTGACAGGTTCAGTCTACCACTGCTGTGCAAGGGTGTATTCAGCATCCGACCGAGTTACGCTGGGCGTTTCATTACGAATTGACAAGCCGAAGTTACATTGTATCGCCGCGCCGGTCAGAGGTAACAACTCTCGTCTAACTTTACCCTCACACCTCTGAGCTCGCTCTGACTGCACCGCGCTTCAGCAGTGCGCGAACTGATCAATGAGAAACTCTTGGTATTATATCGATTGTGTAAGATGTCGAGTGAACAATTTTCAGAGAGCCTCTGTCTCTGCTTCAGCTTCAGTCTCAGCTTCAGATGATGACGATGATAATGATTATCGTAGTCGTTGTTGTTGCTGACAAACAACACAACAGCGAAACAACACCAACGGAGGCAACAACTACCAAGAAGATGCTTTCTGCTGCTGCTGCTGTTGCTGTTGCTTTTGCTGCTTACCTCCTCTGCTGTTGTTGCCGATGCCGATGCCGATGATGATTCGCATGATGATGATGTTGATGACGATGATGACCATCTCCCTGAGTTATTTTCATTTCCCTACCATTTAAGTTTAAACAGATTTTTTGGATATAAAAGACGAGTGTCGCAGTTCAGAATTCATCAGTGGCGACTTGGTTTTGGTTCAGTTAACCAGTGTTTAGTAGCAACAGCTTCACAGAGAATCTCACAGATTTTATTTTTCAAATCTTCAAAAAACAAATCAATTTCTAAAACTTCAAAAATGATGAAACTTATCGTTGCTATTTGCCTGTTCGTTGTTTTGGTTAACAGTGCTCCTGCTCCTCAGCAGGATGTCCAGATTGTGGAGTTCGAAAACGATAACGACGGCACTGGCAACTACAAATTCAGGTGAGAACAGACACGCCGTTTTTGACAAGGATATCCCACAAAATGGAATCAGTGGTCAACTCTTGTGAATTGTGATATTTGACTATTATGTCATTGTTTGCGGTGAATTTTTGAATTTGTATTGCTAAGTGATTACCGTTAACAGTTGCATGTGTGCCTGTGTGTGTTTAATTGCGTTGTTTATGAGCAAACAGTTTTTAGCTGTCAGTCGCATGTCATAAGGTTGTTGAGTGCTTGTCAATTGTAGGAATATAAAATTCGAATTGTCATAAAATTTCAAAAAGAACTAGAATTGGAATCGTTAAATTTATAAATTAGTCATTTATTACCAGTTTTGTTTTTCAATATGAATCTGTCATTAGTTTGCGGTGGTCGTTTATAGTTTGTTAATGAAACTTGCTTTTCGAAAGAATCGTTATTTTTTTCTACAAAGATCATAGATATCACAGCTTTACAGTCGTTTTTTGCGAAAATTTAAGTGTTTCGGGTTCTCTAAAAATATACATATGACTATTTGTTGAATTAAAAAAAGAACTCCACGGTTTGGGATTGACGTCAATTGAGAACTGTTTACGTCAAATGGACACCGTTGCTATTAACACATTACAACAATGTGAGACGCTGTAGTCTAGAATGTTCGAAGTGAATCTGTCAAAAGTGACTTCTCAAAAATGATTAAATAGACACCGTTGCTATGGACGCATCGACAAAAAGTGTATTCTCCAGAATGATGGAGGTTCACATGGTTCGACCAGTCGGACAGTCTTGGTCGGATGGACTCAAATCTGATGGTATAAACGTAAAATCCACAGTCTATCCGTTTTGTCGGATGATTTTCAAATATTTTTGATATTTTCAAAGTCGGTCAGATTTGATGGTACAACCTCGAGTCTGGGGTCGTGGCATAGTGGGTAGGTGCGTCGACTCATTCGTTTGAGTTCTAAGGTTCGAGTCTCGAATAAACTCCTAACATTTTTTCACGGCTCCACCTCTTTCGAGTCACTGACAATGCTGTAAGATTATAACTGTCCAGAAAAGGCTTCTCAAAATCGCCATTCGAAATCAGCATTAAAAACTGTAGGTCCCCTCCACTCGTGAGAGAACAATAGCTCGCACAACACGAGTGGTTGCTGAGAAGCTAGGCCCATGTCCACCTCTGACTGTAGCGCCGTCATTATTATTATTAACGAGTCGAGTCTGTCCGACATAGATAACATTTTATTTCTGAAAACTAATTCAAAATGTGTGGTTGTTCACGAAAAACTCGAAAATGTTTGAAATATTTGCAAAATCGTGGCTAAGAAGAAAATAAAATGAACAGTAAGATGCTTTGTGGCTTAATTTATTTATGGAAGTCTTGTCACAGCTGGAAGGCCTTCTAAGACCTACAATTGAAATTACTGAAAAGACAGGAATGATAATAGTCCTGAACCATGTACCAGACGCAGAATTACTCTTGCCAATCGCCTTTTCTTTGGGCTCAAGAGGCAATTGAGTAGTACAGCCCTCCACGAAGGACAATGTTATAAGTATATCTACATTTTCTGAAGACTGTCTCAAAATGAAATCAGACGACAAGTCTGGCCAAACAAGTCTCAAGAGTTCATCCGATCAAATCTGTCTGATTTGTCGCATCATGGAAACCCCTCTTTTAAAACATTGTAAGACACTGTTGGTGGGCGCCGTTGCGTAGTGGGTAGGTGCGTCGACTCCTACGCTCGATGCTGTCGGTTCGATTCCCGATAAATCATCTAAAATTTTTTCACGGCTCCACCTGTCTAGAAAAAGCTCTCAATCTCTCCGTTCGGAGTCGCCATTAAACTGTAGGTCCCCTCCACTCGTGAGAGAACAATAGCACGCACAACACGAGTGGTTGCTGAGAAGCTAGGCCCAGGTCCACCTCGGACTGTAGCGCCGCCATTATTATTATATTATTTACGGTCAGAAAGCTGCGTTATTGCGACAATAGCGTTTTTAATGTTAGCATGGGGCTTGTTCAAAGATTTGTTAGCGAAAATTAAGGACTTGACATCATGTATTCCGTACTGCAGCGCAGTTATTGATTACAGAGATTGATTACAGAGATTACAAAATTTTAATGGTGAAAGGTCAAGAGTTCTGCAGTGGTTTTAGATACCTTTTGAGAAAGAGATTGACTCCAGCTTTGCTCGAGATTTTTATCAAATTTATTGCAGCAGTTTTTACCAACTTCTAAGGTATTCCAAATATGTTCCAAAAAAGAGTTAGTCCTCTTCAGACTTCATTTAGAAACACTCTTTGTTTAGTCTTGATGTTCGGTGGTTATTAATTTCCTAGTCAGAAACTTCTGCTCATACTCTCAGAATCTTGCAGTTTCAAAAACGCCTAAAAGGGGGGTTTTGATTATCAATAAATCTGAAACGATAAGCGATTCATCTTCGACGCTGCAGTTTGAAAGTTACTCATGTTAAACTCATGTTAATCAGTGGAACAATTTCTGGAATAAAAAGTAAACCATGGCCTTCTTCTGATGGGATGGAGCTAACTATCAACAAACCCGTCCGCCTGAAGAGCCCAAACCGTGAAAGGATTCAGATGGGGAGTAAAAGATCGCGATAGGATGAAAATTAGACGACTGAATGGCGTAGTTGTTTAAGTGCCTGCATCAACTTAGAGGGGTCCCAGGTTCGAATCCCAGTGAAAGCAAAGTTAATACGCTTTTTTTCGGTTTTCAAATCTGATCCATTTGCCGTTGGGATCAAATTAACTATCATTGGAGCGGTTGATCAGTGGTAGTAGTCTGATTGTGGGTATTACAATGGACCAGCATGGTCTAAGTGTGCTGGTGAATTCACTAGCAACCACCGAACCTAACCTAACGACTCGCTCTTTCGTTTTATGGCACCACCTTTCCTGAGATCCTAGCAATCCTCAGGGAGAATAACTGCGAAGAAAGAGATCTCAAAGTTTAGAGTCACCACAAAGTTGTAGATCCCCCTCCACTCGTGAGAGAACAATAGTACGCCAAACACTAGTAGTTGTTTTAGAAGCTACCTCATGAACAATTGTGATCATTCTTCTGAAAAGCATCTTTATCCCAAAACATTTCATCAAACTTACTCGTATTTCCGGATATCCCATCAAAGATCATCACTCTTGCTGGATCATTAGAAAAGTCTTGAGAAAATGCTTGTAGAAAAAATTGAAACAAACAACATCATTTTTCAAAACAAATTCCACCGACCGAGGGTCAAATTAGAATAAATTAATTCAATTAAAATCTCTTCAATTAAAGTTAATTAAAACAAAATCACGAATACGCCTTGGATGAGATGCAATTATACGCTATAGCTAGCTTTGCACCCATTCTGTAGAGCTCTAAGTGCTGCTCTCCGTGTAGGAGAGTGATTAATGAAGAGGCGATCTCTTGGAGGAGATTTTGATCAGTTTCCCTCAAGACAATGGGCTCTTTGAAAAATGATCAGTTGGTGGATATGGATCTAGGTGAACTGATTTGAAATTAATTTCTCCATTTAGACTTCAGAATTTCAAAGGTCTCTCCTCTTTTGATGGTCAGCTTATGAAAAACTCATGTAACGTCCTCATGTAACGGCTTTTAAGAAACGATGGACTTGTACATTTCTCTGGACTGAAGATTTATCTTTGAGGCTTCAATTTCGATGGACAATTGTGGCTGATCACCTTCCCTTAAGTAACCAGCACAACAAGTACATCTCATGTCAGCATTTGAATATTCCCGACTAGCCTCACCATCTCACGGTGATTTCACCTTAAGACCGACTTGTGCTGTTGGCCACTGACACTCTTCCCCATTTCCGATGTCCCATAACTGCCATTGCATGTCTTAAAGTTTCGTCATCACTTTCGCTATCGCCCTTCTCACGACTTTGCACGTAGCAGTTACGCGGCATCAACTTCCACTGCCCCCTTCAGGCAAACAACGCTTTTTGACAGTTCGCCAAACTATGCGCATCGCTCCACAGCACATTCCGTCTTGTATGACATGAAAAACGTGACAGTGGAACATTAGATGATCTGCCTTTGCCCATATCCGTGGCAGAAAAAATTAGCACACAAGCCCCTCTTTTGTTTACACGCTAATTGAGTTCCCTCTCCTCGCCAGTGGCGTCGAATGCACGCTACCTGTGACAGTGTGACTGAATGACAACCCTTTCATAATAAATTATTCGCTTTGAGCGCCCTTTAGCCATGCACTCGCACATAATACTCGTAACGTCAAAGTCATAGCTCATCGCTAAACCGCAATCCACTCGGCAGCACTGACTCATCCCTCGCAACCAAATGTTATTCAATCGGTGGCGGCGATAACAGGTCCAGCAATTCTTCAATCAATCGTCAGCCGTGAAGCCATAACCCGAAAAGAAGATGCACCGGGTGACCGTTGACATTCTTGAGTTGAGTCCCATTCCGTGCCCATTAATGGCAATTCCAGTTGATTGCTATCAATTAGTATTCTGAACTGTAGGACATTTAAATTCATCTGCCAAGCTGCTGCCAGGTGAAGGTTTTTATTTTGTTTTGTTTATCATTTAAATGGAAAAGTTGATGCAATTTTACTGCGCTTTAGAAATACACGTCGTCTGCTACGGGCCAACCGTGGCAATACAAGCGGTTCATGTTTTGATTGAAACTATGATTAATTATCTTCACAAGTCAAGCTATGGTGTTACATGGAAGCGCACTGCTGATGGGTGATATTGCGCAAGAGGTTTTGGTGCAATGGGCTGGCGCGGCACTTTTGGGTCGTTAATGGCTATAGAATGATCTTACTGACATGGAAAGATGCCTCAGAAGTGATGGGGACGTACGGATTTACAGACCTAAAGAAAATTGAAAGTTTTTAAGATACACATTAAAAAAAAGTCTGTTTACCGGGAGTTGCTTGAGTCACTGTTTTGAGACCGCTATGCAATCATTACCTCATCGTTTATGCGAAAATGGTGTGCAATTGTAAGGTGAACTAGGTTCCCATTGAGAGATGAGCATGAATGTTGAGGACAAGTTAGTGAACTTAATCTAAGATCAACCACATTTTGCTCTTAAAATAAAGTATGGTTACTAAAAACTGTTTGTGTTTTAGCAGAACCTGTACCATTGTGTCATATCTCAAGTCCTACATTAAAAAAAACATCTCAAACTATGCCTGGGTGTCTAAATCTTTTAATAAAAATAATGGCGGCTCTACAGTCCGAAGTGGACCTGGGCCTAGCTTCTCAGCAACCACTCGTGTTATGCGTGCTATTGTTCTCTCACGATGTGAGGGGACCTACAGTTTAATGGCGACTCCGAACGGCGAGATTGAGAAGCTTTTTCTAGACAGTTGTACTCTTTGAGCATTGTCCATGAATCGAAAGAGGTGGAGCAGTTAAAAAAATGTTTGATGTTTTTTTCTAAATCTTTTAAAAGAATTTATTTTCCTATTTGAGTAAAATCAGATCCCTCGTCAATATGCCTCAAGTCCTATATTAAAAAAAAAACTGTTGCAAAGTATACCTGACTGTCTGTCTTAGTCTCTTATGAAAATTTATTTGCAAAATAGGAAAGTAAAGTGGCACCCCTGATCACCGATAATCAGCAAATATATCAAAACTCCAAGCTATCTATCATTAAACTCACAAATCCTTGTTTTTTCAGATTCGCATTGAGTGACGGAACCAAACGTGAAGAAACTGGTGAACTTAAACAAGTCACTGGCGAAGATGGTCCAGTGGAAGCTGTTGTTAAGACCGGATCCTATGAATTCACCGATGCCGAAGGCGGTGTTCATCGTGTGACATACACAGCCGATGAGAATGGATTCCATCCAGTTGTCGAGAGCTAAATTCTATCTTAATTGACGATAGTTACATTATTGCTGTTTTGCTTGCATTGTGATTGTTTTTGTATGTAATTAATTAAAATATGAAAAAAAAAATATTTGATGGATGTCATTCCGTAGAACAGAAATTCAAAAAATTTACCTATAATTTGAAAACCCTAATACTCAATAAAATGTATTTATAATACAAATTATGATTTTTTTCTTTTCACTAAAATTTTATGAGTTGATGGAAAAAGTGGCAGCGCGGGTTATTGCGAAAAATCTTTGTTTTAGTTAGATAAGACTTATGGTGCTTAGATCGGGTTTAGAAGCTCTCGGCTTGAATGGAGATACCTAATTTGTGAGAAGCGGGTGAAAAGGAGTGTGTATTCACTCAGATTAGCCTTATTTTGAAACCACTTTGTGGAATTTATGAAGGCTGGCAGACTATGAATGTTTGCTTCTGAGAGATTATTAGGGGTGTTGAAGAAGGCTTTGCCCAGAGTGCGTTGTCTGACTCTAGCTAGAGCCGGACATTTGCACAGAAAGTGCTCGGGGGTTGCTGGCTCAGTTTCCACCCGGCAGCTGCGGCAGTGCGAGTTAAATGGTACGCCTAGTCTTTTAGCATGCCTGCCAACAGCCCAGTGTCCAGTACAGACCGCTGTGATTCTGGATATGTTTCTTCTACTGTTGTTGAGCAGGTCTTTTGTTCTCTTTTGGTTGTAGTTGGGCCATAAGCTTCTGGATAGGACACATGTTTCCAGTTTGGTCCATCTTTCGTTGGCGATCTTGAGGAAGTGATTGTAGATGTTATTTTTTACGAAGCCTAGTGGAGCCTGGATTTGTTCCACAACGAGACTATCGAGTTTGGATCCTTGTCTGGCTAGCTCGTCTGCTGCTTCGTTTCCTATTATACCCGTGTGCCCGGGAAACCAGATCAAAGAGACCGGGCTCCGTTCACCTGTAATGGATAGTTGCTTGCAGCAGCAATCCACTAGTTTTGACGTTGTGATTGTGGATGTTAGAGCCTTGATAGCAGCTTGACTATCTGAAAAGATAGTTCTGGTTCTGTCCTGTTTTTAACTTTAATACACGCATCATATATTGCTAGCACTTCTGCCTGGAAAATGTTTACAAAGCTTGGAAGCTTGAGTGACTTTGATATCTTGAGGGCTTCGGAGAAGATTCCAGCCTCCATCTTCGAACCGTCTGTGAAGATGGCTATGTCATGGGTTTGGATGACTCTATCGCTTTTCCACTCAGTTCTAGTTGGAAAGTATGCCCTATAGTTTTTATTGAAATTTAGCTTTGTGATAAGGCAGTCAGTACGACTCAGTATCGCCTGTTGTGGTAGTGAGTTATGGATGTTACCATGTCCATAAGTTCTGCTATTCCAGCAGTTTGACTCTCTGAGTCTAAGTGCACTGCATGTGGCCATGAACGTTGCGTGCAGATCTGGAGGTAGAAGGTGCAAAATAACTTTAAGCGCATCAGTGGCAGTCGTTCTTAGGGCGCCAGTGACACCTATACGAATGGGATTCAAAATAAACAGAGCTAAGTTTTCGGTAGATGGCAGCACTTCTCCGAGCTTAATATGTGACACTTGCTGCAATACTCGCTCTCTTCTTTTGCAACCGTGGCCGTGGTAACATCTATACTTATCGATCATATTCATCATATCATATATCATATACGTTTTTTTTCATTCTTTAATCTGTTTTCATTTTCATTAATTTCTTGAATTATAAGATAAGCAATCCGAATTACCCATTTAATTTTGTTAATTTGTTTTCATAAAGTTTGTCTAGAACTTTTGTTAATCTTATATACATGCAGTTCTTTGTACCTTGTTTAGTTTTGTGATGTTGCACGCTTTGGCTAAAGCTGGCCACCAGACTAAGAAGCCGTAGGTGAGAATAGGACGTATTACAGCAGTATACATCGAAAGTTATATCTTCGGTCGAAGTCTCCAGCTTTTGCCAAGAGTTTTGTTGCAAGCGTATAAGGCTATGCATGCCTTTTTAACTCTTTGCTCTATGTTAGCTTTCCAATTTAGTTTTGGGTCAAGAATAGTGCCTAAGTACCTGGCAGTTGAAGACAGAGTGAGGGTTTGATTGGCTAGTCTAGGAAGGGGAAAGTTTGGTATTTTGGTTTTCGTCGTAAAAAGCATCAATTCGGTTTTGCTTGGGTTCGTGTTTAGGCCGCAACTAGTAGCCCACCTATTAACCTTTAATCTAAGAATTTAATCTAGAACTGCTGATTGATTTATATTTTAGATCCAAGCTTTTGAGTAGGCAACATACTTATTACTTCGACTTAAGCTTGTCATACAATTTGTGTGCAGTATATTCTACTAAGTGGCATTGTTTTTCAGCAGCAAACAATAAAGCCAGTTTGTGCTTCTTAAGCGACAGCCTTCACACATAATTGACTCTTTCTTAACTGACTTTAAAAATACTCTTAAAAGGGTTTATTGCATTTTCTTGCACAACAAAGGCCGTTGATTAATTGCAGCAATAAATGTCGTTAGGTTTTGGTTTTATTTGCCAAAAGAGTTACACAGATGATTGTTCTCAAGTCTACATTGACCATTGACCATAAAATTCACTTTTGGGTCAGTTGAATTAATGGTTGTCTGTGACCGTTCCGAAGAGTCATTTAATTTAACGCTAAATCATGTTGCAAAAGAATCTGTTCACCTTGGTGTAGGTACAGAAATTAAGTGCATCAGCATAAAATTAGAATACAGTCTTCTTTGCAATCATCTCAATGAATTAATCTGTCCTGATGTCTGATAGCCCTACTCAGAAAGTGCTTGCGAAAGTCTGGGCAGCAGAATACGTGTCATCATTCATTTCCTTAAGGCAATCACTTTGCCTGTAAATAAGTTACAGTGAGACCTCCTTTACGGCAGCTCACTTAGGTGGACAAAAGTTTAGTCATCGTCACTTTTCGCCTAAGGGAGATTTCAAAGTGGTTTTAATTCTTGAAGAAGTTTAGATTTGAGTATTTCATTGGTCACAATTATGTACGACTATACAGGTCACGTCATTGCACTAAGAGTTGCTCCATATTCAACATAGTTCCAAGCCATTTCTTATGATTTTTTGACTTAGACCGATATTAGAATGTAACCCTTTAAAGAACCATCAATGCTTACGACTTTCGAGACGAGATCAAGCATTTGCTGCAGAATGTCAACTATAGACCCTCCAGTGAATGCGGTCCAGGTGAAACTCCATGATGTTTATATCCAATTCATTAATTTGCTGCGGCAAGAAATAATTGATTCAGCATGGTCCACCAGAAATGGAGAAGTGTTACGGCAGAAATGATGTCCGAAAGTCCTACTAAAGGATAAAACAATCAAGCTAGGGGAATAATCTTCGGACAGATGCTATTGGGACGAGGAGAGACAACATTCACTAGAGTTGCAGTTGATCTTGAGAATCTGGGAAGATCACTTTTGCGTACTGTGAAATGGTGACGAAGACACAAATACCGCTGTTTGGCAGAATGTTCCACTCAACACAACGGACGATTATAGAAGAGAATTCTGTCCCACTGACATAGACGAAGTCAAGGTATCGATATCTAGACTAAGGTCTATGACTGGATGTCGCAGTTGGTTAAGTGCCTGCCCCAGGTTCCAGGGGTCCCAGGTTTCGGTTCCCAGTTAAATCGAATCTGGTCCAGTCATAATTTGCCGTTGGGATCATATTAATGGTACTGGAGTAGGTTGCTACCTGGCAGTACAATGGACCAGTTTTGAGTCTGAGTGCTCCACTAGTGTTTCAAAAATCCTTCAAACAAAAGAAAAGGAGTCTAACTGGTGGTGGAGACATTGTACGCAATGGCAAAGCGGACGAACTTGCCAAAGTTGCACCCACATTGCTACTACCAGGTGATGCTAGCAATCTGGGTTTGCTATTCTCTACGTGCAAACTATTGTAACGAAAAGTCACAACTCACTTGATTGGTAAAAAGTAATAGTCATACATACATCCGTGCCGTGACGTAGTGGGTAGGTGCGTCGACTGCTGCGCTCGAGGTCGTCAATTCGAATCTCGGAAAAAACATCAAACATTTTTTCACAGCTCCACCTCTTTCGAGTCACTGACAACGCTCAAAGAGTATAACTGTCTAGAAAAAGCTTCTCAATCTCGCCGTTCGGAGTCGGCATTAAACTGTAGGCCCCCTCCGCTCGTGAGAGAACAATAGCACGCACAACACGAGTGGTTGCTGAGAAGCTAGGCCCAGGTCCACCTCGGACTGTAGCGCCGCCATTATTATTATTATTCATACATACATCCAGACGGATCTGTTCTAGGCTAGAACCCAAACGATCTAGTAATCTGATCTCTCTTAATTTTTTTTGGAGGATTTTAGAAACACTCCTGGAGCATTCAGACTCAAAACTGGTCCATTATACTGCCAGGTAGCAACCTACTCCAGTACCGTTAATTTGACCCCAACGGCAAATGGTGACTGGACCGACTCGAACTTGGGGCGGGCACTTAACCAACTGCACCATCCAGTCGTGTAGTCTCTCTTGATAGTTCAAAAATTGACATTATGGTGAGTGTCAACACGACACTGCCTTCTAGGGGAACATGCCAGACGACCCGGAGTTTTTCAAAAGACTTTTGTAGAAGCTCTGTATACTAGAAGGATGTAGGTAATGTTCTACATCTCCTCTGCACATATCGCGCCTTAGCATCACTCAGCAAGTAACGGCGTGCCTCTTCTTTGACTAAATCTGAGATCTTAGTGAGGTTTACTACAAGTGAAGATCAACTTCAACAAATCCCTTTAGTTGCTGGGCTACGCAGACGACATTGAGTGAGTGTGAGTCGTTAAAGAAGCTTTCATGGCCTTTGTAGAAGAGGCGAAATGATTTGGTATTGAAAGAAGAAGAATTTCGTTGAATTTTCGGTCCCCTATGCTAGGAGGGCGGGAGAAGATACAACCGCGAACTCTACGAGCAGTACCAAAATGTGGATATAGTCCAAAAGGCAAAAAAAAACTACGACTGCACTGGCTCGTCCACATCGAGCGAATGGACAATAACGCTCCAGTAAAGAGGATCTTCGAATCACAGCCCACACGTTCGAGAAGAAAAGGAAGACTCAACCTACGTTTCAAGGGCTTGTTCCTTGCCGATACCAGAGCGCCCATATCTGGATAACTGGAAGCAGCGTGCTCGGGACTGCAGGGCATGAAAGGCTTCACTAGTCGGGAGCCCGCTAAGTAAGTAAAAGAACTCATGGATAATCCACGTGGCACCACAACCTGCTCCGGCCTAAGTGCACTTTTAAGCCATTTCAACCTAAGCTACTTAAGTATTCAGGGCGGGCCAAATACAAGTTTCTTTTTAAAAATGCAATAAAATAAATAAAATTAAGTTTTTTTCATGTATTATGGCTTTATTAGTAAGAACAAACTTTCCCATAGATTACGAAATACAACGTCGTTCCAGTCGCTGCCTCGGCTGGCTTTGCAGTAGCGCATTCTGTCACCCCAATTTTCCAAGACCTTGTTGATGGTTCCGGGCTGTAGCTCATGGATTGCTTGGATATATTGGCCTTAAGTGCTTGAATCGTTTCTGGGTTGTTGGCATAACATCGCTCCTTCACGGTTCCCCACAAAAAAAAAGTCCAAAATCGCGGCTCTGAGGCGGCCACTGACTTCGCCAAGACGGCTGATAACACGATTTGGGAATTTGGTTCGCAAAAGATCGATTGTGGCATGGGCTGTGTGGCATGGCGCGTCATCCTGCATGAACCAGAGGCCATCCAAGTCCATGTCTTCAATTTCAGTAAAAAAAAAAGTCGGTCTGTAACGCCCACCGTTGACCGAAACGTTGTTTCCAAACCACTAAATGGCTGACCCTGTACACACTCATTCCACTTAGTCCCTACACTTTCTTTTTTAAAACTCCTCCTTCTTACTACAAAGTTTTAGTTGCCCAATCCGTGTCTAGTCGAAATCCATTGGATTTGTATTTTCCATTAAAAATGCACACTGGTGACTGGAAATGAGTGAATTCAATCGCCTTAGCTACATCCGCCGCATTTGCAAATTATCGTACATTATTGAATTATCCTTGCGCTGCCACCGAGCGGAGCGCACATCCCCCCACATGTGCCCCGGCACGTCACAGGCTGTGCACAATAAGAGTGCTCCCCGGTATATTTGAGTACGGGACGTAGGTCATGTTAATTTAATTGAGGCATCTGCCCGACCTAACCATACGCTCCGCAGTGGCGCAGCACTCATTGTCGGGATTTCGTGCAGGACGCTGCTTCTGAGTACATTGTCAGTGTGTTCAGACAGTCAATTGGAGCGAAACCCTAAGATATAGTTGGCCATGTCGTCGTCCACGGTGGCGGCTGAACTCCCCTGGGTGCCCACACTCCGATGTGTTGCTGGATATTGAATTTAGTGCCCATGTGGAAATTTTCCAATTAGATAACTATGATCTACATGGTCAATGCGGTTAAAGGTAATTGGATTACACGAGTATTTGCCAGAAGTTTCTCCATCCGATGTGGGCGGTTAGGGATGATTTCTGGATGTCGGACATTTTGCCTGCGGCCGGCCGCCAAAAGTTTTGCAGGAGCGGTCTGAAGTGGGCCGACGACGCAGACACGTGTCTTGCAGGTTTGAAGGGGGTTCTGCGATGATTTGATTGGAATACATAGAGGTGGAGTGAGTTTCCTAGAACCGAGGGTCACATACGCTGCAGTATCTGTTTACAGAAATCAACCTGTCGATGAGCAACAAAATTGACGTTCAAAAAAGAACAATGCAGCAAAAAACTGTCAACACCAAGCAAGCCACAACCATCTTTGTACACATAATTAAATCTCGAAGGCACCCCTTAAGTGACTTAAATGTCACCGCCAGTCATGAGTGTGTGAAGAGGTGCGTTCAGCACAAGCGGGTAGAAGACACTAAGGTCGACCTAGAAAAAGCTGATACCAAATTGAATGCATGAACAATGTACACCTGGTGTCATCGAGCACTCAGTCGAAATGTCACTAGTGTAAGTCATGACAAGAGTACAAGAGATTTTGTGCAATGACACAGCAGGTGCTAGCCTCCTTTTGGTTTTTCATCTCCAGCCAAGCTGGGGCCGGGAATACGGGTGATTCTCCGTATTTGGATTGCAAATTAACACGGCGATTGGTGAGAACTACTAGTCAAGTTTGCTGAGATGGAATCGGAGATTAATTGTTTAATTGGGCTGACAGAGGTTCTGGCTGATGGAGATATCATTGCGAGAGCATTGGTTGGCTGTGGGCTAGGCGCAGTTCTAATTAGTACACTTCCGAAGCTTGTCCAGAAAATGTATGTCTTACAAGAAACCTTGGGTGATCGTGCTTGAATTGATGGTGAGTGCACGAGTGTGTTCCGCAAGACCCATCTTCAGACCAGAGACCAGAGAATCCCATTAGGCAACGAATTGAGGCAGCAGTTAGTTTAGTTGTAACGATCTAAACCGCGATAAGAAGGCTAGTGATTAATGGGACTACTGAAACTCGAAAACAAGGTCAAGTTGCATCAATTATTGAGGAGCTTGAAAGAAGTTTTATCAGATGGTTGTTAAAGCAATGATGGCCATTTGTCTACAACCGTGAGAATCTACATTTTTACAGCCACAACAAAGGGAAGAGCGGAGCATGTGAAGAATTGCACTTCGGTCTTGAGATGCTCGTTTTGTGAATGGATCACTTCAGTTCTAAAGTCATTTCCAATGGTTAACTCATGATCTGTTTTGGTGTCTGTGAGTGTCCATTATTTTTCACCAGTGAATGTCAGTGAAGAAGTTGTTGGCCTAATATCCAAGGAACCTTTCTCTGGAAAATTGAAAAAATGAAGTAATTTTCAGTTTCGTCAGTCTTTATTTTATTGGGTCTCCGCGGTTTTTTGGTACAGTTTTGGAAAAAAGTAATCAATTTCAATCAAGTACAAATTGGCCATTATTGTCTATACCCTTTTGCCATTTTCCGGGTAGCTTCATAATTCCATCGGTGTAGAACTTCTGCGGTTTATTAGCGAAAAACTTGGCCAAGTGATTTTCAGCGGCTCTTTGGTCGGCCAATTTTTTACTATCAAGAGAGTTTTGCAGAGACCGAAACAAATGGTAATCAGAGGGTGCAAGGTCCGAGCGGTTGATGCATCAAAACTTCCTAACCAAGATCCGTCAAATTGTTCCGGGTCATCAAAGATGTGTGTGGCCTAGCATTGTCATGATGGCAGACAATTCCCTTTCTGTTGGCCAATTCATGTCGCTCTTTCTTAATTGCTTCATTCAAACGGTCGAGTTGTGCACAGTAGAGCGTTCTAGCAGCTCATAATAGATAGTTCCCTTCCAATCTCACCAAACACTCAACATAACCTTGTTTGCCGTCAATCCGGGCTTTGAAGTCATTTGGTGTCGGTCACCGGCCTTTAACCATGTTCGGTTGCGCTGGATATTCTCATATTTAATCCATTTTTCATCGCCCTTAATGAATCGCTTCAAAAGTGGTTCCATTTCGTTACGTTTCAGCAGCGTTTCACTGATGGTTATTCGCTCAATTACATTTTTTTTTGCGTTAATTCATGTGACACCCAAACATCGAACTTCTTTGAGTAGCCTGCCCGTTTTTGAGGATTCCAAACTGTCATACGGTTGATGTTTAGTGCCACAACTATCTCCTGACAGATTCTGTGCCCATCTTGCTCCATCAGTTGCAAAATTTCATCGACTTTTTCAGTGACAGGCCGACCAGTGCGAGGTGCATCTTTTACATCGAAATTTCCGGAACGGAATCGAACAAACCATTCCTGGGTCCGGCATTCACTCACAGCATTCTCCCCGTAAACTGCATACATTTTCGGCATGATTTTGCAGCGTTTTTAAGGTTCCGTCTACAAAAACGGAAGCTTTATAATTTCGGTGTGTCCGTCCGTCCGTCCGTCCTGTCTGTCACACTTTTTTATCTCCGAAGTTTGTAAATATATCGGCGTGAAATTTTGGAATTAGGTACTTCAGGCCTAGATGTCATTGCCTATGCACCCAAATTAAAAAAGTGGGGCATTTGGGGGTGGCTCCAGTACAGGTGAAGTTGACATTAATTTTAAAACATTGTCGCACCCCATCGGGTTATATCAATCGACAGATCTTTTGAAATGAGGTAGAGGTTTGTTTCAAAACTCTTTTATCCAAAGTACCTTTCGAAAAATATGGAGTTCCAAAGTTTTTTTTAATGCTTCCTCCCATGCCATTTCTAAATGAAAGTGTTTAAAAATCTGAAAAAATCACAAAAACTTTGCTTCATTGAGTACTTTCATTTAAATCCATTTCGAGCATTCTGGCCTTAATAGTTTTGGAGATATTGGCCAAAAACGGTCAATTATCGACATGCGAATTTTGAAGATCTGAAAACGCAGTTTTGAAGACATCAATGTAAGCATTAAGAAATGATAAATTTCGAAATATCGATGTATGTTGAAATTTTGAGATATCTAAGATTTAAAATGATGAATATTTTCATTTTCACACATAAATTTCATGCTGTGTTCGACCACTCTATGCGTTGATGAATGTTATTTTTTCGATCTCTAAATGCCCAACAGAAATTAACACACACACCGCAGGCATGAGCAGTGATTGGGTATGTGTATGATGGAAGGAATTTTTTGTGTTGGATAAACTTGGATAGAGATATTTGTTTGTTTGGATGTATGAATGTATGAATGAATAGTTGATTTGGGTTGAAGTTAGAAGAAAATTCAACTGAAATAGTTTGGAAACGTCGTTTGATATTCAGAAATCATCCATCAATATTATGCGACGGAACCTTCCCCGTGCGAGTTCAACTCGCACTTGCCCAGTTTTTATTTACAGTCAAAATCGGTTACAACGACATCGCTCACAACGAGATATCGCTTACAAAGGCCGATTTTTAGATTTTTTTTAGATAAAATATTGGTTTTAACGACTAAAATCGACGCAACTGTTGGTGCGACCGCATTTGTTTCTAAAGCGGTAAACTGTTTGTCTGTAGATGCGATGTATCTGCGTACATACAATTTTGAATATGTTACAGCTTACCGTTAATTGACATGCTATTCTTTTTGGTTTGCGTATATTAAAAAAATCGCCTTATAGTGCGTCGCCTTGTCTAAGCCTTTTTTTTCCCTTTTTTGACATCAAAGGTCTCGGCGAAGACTTAACCGACCTTGATGAGTCATCGTCATCCTACAAAGACGAACGAGTTTTGCAGGGATGCTAAGATTAGACAATGCGCTGTATAACTTGTTTCCCTAAGTACTGTCACACGCGGCCTTAAAATCAAATGATGAGTATCGACTTGAAGCTCCTGTGTCTTTTCCAAGATCTTTCATAATGTGAATATCTGGTCGATGATAGACTTCGCTGGCCCGAACTTGCACTGATATTGACCAATCTTAGGGTTCACGTAGGGCTTCAGGCTTACATAAGACTGCAGAGAATGTCTGATATGCGAAATTTAGGAGGCAGAACCCTCTGTTGCTGGCACAGTTTAAAGGGTCTCCGTTCTTTATCTATCTTCGAGTTATCGGCTACAGCGATCTATCACGACAAAATTCTTCAGTCCCTGGAAGGTAACCGATTTTGACTGTATATTTTGTAAATTTTTGCATCAACATATTTTCCCATACGAGTCGGCAGTTTCGATCTTGACTGTTTTCCACTTTCACTTTCTTAAATCAAACGAATGGTGAGTTTCGTACAAAGAAAGCCCAACTTTAAGTTGGAGATGGAATTTCTTTTATCTTAAAACAATCCAGTAAAACAGCAAGGCCATTTGCTGTCCGCCCGTCATACTCCTCTAGTGTCATTGTGAAGGCTATGATACAAAGGCGGGAATTTTTATTAGTCCCTGTCCCTGTCAACACAATGACCCCTGAGAAAATCGCACATCGCAAGCACACGTCGTACGTACAAGCGTACTCTGCAAACGAAGTGAGCTTAACAGTTTATCCCCGGGATAGAGGTTCACAGAAGAATACGTTAACGTAAAAATAATATCCTGGGCCAATGGAATAACTTTCCTTAACGTCAGGATACCGTTTCAGAGATCAAACACCATCCACCGGTGCCAGCACCTCCACATGTCCCAGCTGTCGTCGCCGGCGAGGAATCTATTTATTTAAATAAAATCGGACTCTACTCGAGTTCCAGGAGAGCTCCTCCCTTTGCTTCACTCAAATCAACACACCCGCATCGAGGACCTTGGGGTGGCGTGTCTGTCGTGAAAAATGATGTACGCTCGTTAAAATTCCAACACAATCGCCAGCGAAATGGTTGCATAATTATCGTGTTGCTCCGTATGTCGTGTGTAATTGTCTGGCTCCGTCTTCGACGTAAGGACTATGTCTACCCCGGGACACGGATACACGGATGGCGTGGTGGCGGCGGGCGTATGTGTGTGCGGTGGATGGTGGTTCTTCCAATTTATTACAACCATGCATTGGGAGAGAAGCCCGGGGTTGCAACCGACAACTGCTCCACAAAAAGGGTATTAATTTTCCTAAGCTAAATTTGCTTTGGGGATAATCCCTGCTAAGCTGAGCAGGTGGTGGATGGTGGCCTCTGTGTAACGTGGAAGACTCATTGAAATATTGATTTGTAAGATACTTTTCAATGGAACGGTGGGTGGGCTGACTGGGCGTTGAAAAGGGTTAAGAATGTTGAGGTTTATTTATTAAAACGACAAAGGGTTCGAGGTGCGGCAAGAAAGGTTCTCCTGCGACTTAGTCGCTCCCTTAGGTTGGTCAACCTTTTTGTGGGATTTCCAAGTCGCACATTTGTTGTTAATGAGAAAGCTGTGTGGAACGTGTGAAGTGATTGGTGGACATCTGTCTTCGTGTGACAATGACGAGGTCGGCAGTAGTTTGAGAGCACATTCTGCCGGAAAATTTTGTCAAAAGTTTGAGAGAATTTGTCTTCCTTGTTGACGATTGGAAACAGTTTTGAAATCCTTACAAGAATAAAATCAATTCCACAAAAAAAAAGTATAATGAAACAAAAAAATAGAACAAAAAACGTCCCTTGGTTGCCTCCTGTGAGGATTGAACTCACGACCCCTGGTTTACAAGACCAGTGCTCTGCCACTGAGCTAAAGAGGCGGATGTAAACCCCGAACCCAAACTCAGTTTCGATGGGCTCTCCAACACACTTAATCAATTACCCAATTGGAGAGTTGTGTTCTGATCAGATTTCAAAGAGATTTCTGGTTAGAGATAACTTCCCATTTGGAACACTTCCGATAAGTAAAGTGACAAAATACAAGAAACTCTGCTACAGCACGACATGCACGATGGAGCAACGACAACGAAAGAGGATATCTCTGCGAAACTCTTATCTAAAAAAGTTAATTACTTTTCTAGAGTAAATACCCATGCGTGGGCTTAAATAAATGACCGCAAACGAATTCTTATTCTTAGGGTGGCTAAGTGCATACCTGAGATGGACCCACTAGCACGATGCATCCACAGCAGCAACAGTTCTTGTGTGGAGATTTCACACGGCGCAACGAATTTGAGAGTTTGGAAGCGCCTTAGTGGCTGAGGAGGAAAGAGAAATGAATGACTACAGTGAGTCATAGCTGACTAGCAAGTCTAGCTCAGATGTTGGCTAGTCATTTATAGAAGAGGCGTCCGAAATACTTGGTCTATTTGAGGCGCTACAGTTCGGGGTGGGCCTCTTCCTCAACCAACAACCCTCTCCACCTAACACAATACATTGCTGAAATGATATTGGCCTTAACTGCTTGAATCGCTTCTGGATTGTTGGCATAGCATCGTTCCTTCACAACAAAAGGGGTCAAATCGCTGCTCCGAGGCGACCAATTGACATCGTCAAAATAGCTAATGAAACGACACGATTTGGGAATTTGATGCGCAAAAGATCGATTGTGGCATGGCCTGTGTGGCATGGCGTGCCATCCTGCATGAACCAAAGGTCCAATCCATGTCTTTAGTTTCAGTCGGTTCGAAAAAAGTCGGTTAACATGGCTCTGTAACGACCACCGATAACCGAAACATTGTTCTCAGCCTCATTTTCGAAGAAAAATGGTCCAATGATGACACCAATCCACAATCCGCACCAAACTGTCACTCTCTGTCGGTGAATTGGCTTCTCGACATAAACGTGCAGGTTTTCCGAGCCAGTGCCAGATGCGGCAAATTTTGTTTGTTGACGTAGACGGCAAGATAAAAATTCGCCTCGTCAGAAAAGATGATTTTTCACTGAAAATCGTTGTCCAATTCAATGTGCTCTAAGGCCCAAACTGCGAAGCGTTGCGAACGAAGCGGATGATCGCGCGCCTTCAATTGCTAAATCAATTGGACCTTGTAAGTGAAGAATCTGAAATCTTTGTGCAGAACTCTCTTCAGGCTAGTGCGTGAAATGTTAAGCTGTTGAAATCGATGGCGAGGCGAGTTGATGTTCGTGGATTGAGTCTCACACTCTCGGCCACAGCGGCCACATTCTCATTTGTGCGAATTTACGACGACGGGGATCATGAGTGTTGTCCCCTAGCATACAAGTCTCAGGAACTTATTGCACAAACTTACGTACAGCAGTCGCGGTGAGTGCTTCATTTCGGCCAAAACTTCTTTTCAGAAAACGCACTGTTTGGGCTACACAGCACTCACTTTGGAAATAAGTTTTCAATGTTTCTCAACGTTGTTCAAGCGTAAAGCGACTCATTTCGTTCCGCAGAGGTATGATACTGACTTCCTGTCAAGATTTCGAGCGAGAAACAGCTGTCAGTCTCAAAATAACCTTTGATTAAAAAAAAAATCAGTAGATGGCCCACCCTGTATAATTTTAATAATTAGATTCCAGCACAAAAAAAATGTATTGAAAAAGCTTCTCAATCTCGCCGTTTGGAGTCAGCATAAAAGTGTAGATCCCTTCCATAATAGTACGCCAATACGATTGGTTTCTGTAGAAGCTATTATTATTTTTCGAATTTTTTTTTGCTTAACTTACTTCCACAGATGCATTTTATGGTGCAGTGGTTATCCGCTTCAGATCGCCTCACGTTATGCACCACTTCCCATTCCCTATCAGCAATTGACAGATCAGGGTTGTTAAATGTCTCTAAATGTCGCGTAAATCCCTTCTTCTTTCTTTGAATTGATGAACTGTTGTCAAATGATTCGCATTCTCCGGCTACAGTCATTTCCAAGTTCTGTTTGCTTTTTTCCCTTAAAGAAAATGGCCACAGTTTACATCCCCTCCGCTTGGACCGTGGGTTTAGATTACGTTGCACGAATGCCATCCACTTCATAGGGTAAATCGTGTAGAAATTGATGACGGCGCAGCCGGGCTATTAGGTCCCATCCCATCACCACATCACCCATATCTGGACGTTGGTGGTCTGATGAATTTATCCCCTTCAGCCCACACCGTGCAGTTTGATCCTTTCTGTCAAGGAAGGATGAATCGGAAAAAAAAGCAGAAAGGACCAAGCGCCCTCGCCGAGAATACGGATAATAACATATTTAAATGTAAATAGGATAAGTATATTTTATAGCCCATTGGGTTGAAATATGAATGGTTATTGAGTATTCTTCTTCGCTTTCGATTCCTTAATATTGTATGTTTTCTCTTGGCTAATATGTGTACCAAGGATACTCTGCGTCGGGTATACGTATAGAGACTCTCCGTGCGAGTATAATGCCACTGGAACCAAGGGATACTTCTTTCGTTTTTTTTTCTCTGCTTACTTCCTTGCCTTATATCCCTTCTCATCCACTCCCCCCCACCCCCGCACACGTTTGGTTTGTGATATCCCTTTTTCGATTTCATTTAAACCTTTCAATAGAGTTTTCTCTTCGGCTGGCTTATATCTTTCTGGAGTAGCCATTGGAGAAAGGCCAATTCCGAGAAAGTGATCCCTTCTTTGGCCCTCGATTCGCCTCGGCTCGGCTACGGCGATGGGCCGTGCCACGGCCACGCCACATGTATTCGCCACTCCGTTATAGGCATACTTCGATCCGAGGACGAGTATATTCCTTGTGATATTCGACCGTAAGCTATATATGTGTGTTGTGTACGGCCGTCATGGGATAATAGGGTAATTCCATCAAAGGAAACGAAAAGAAAAAAAAATCACCCCGAGAAGGACGGCAAAGGTGGGAGGGAGGTGTGTGTTGATGTGTGTGTGTTTGGGGGGGGTGGGTGGAGGGATGTTCGGTTCGATAACAAATCGAAATTACCCCTATTAAATATTTACAGTTGAGTTGGTGTTTGGCTTTCGAATTGGATTAGGATGCAAATATATTGGGTTAGAGATGTCACCACTAGAGCTCGGGCGCCGAGGGAGAGAATCTTATTAGAGCTCTTCGTTGGTCTTATGGAGAGCAGTGGTCTTATTGAGACGGCTAAATGGACACGATGAATGGATATGGTGTCTCCAAACTGAATTCATACGGAAATGAATTTTTGTGTTTTGTTGTTGCCTTGGAGAGTGAACGACTGAAGGGATGCTCGATGTGAAGGGGATGATTGGTGAGGATGTGATGTAATGAATTTTGAAACTCATTCAGTGTGTGCAGGACATTCATAGGGGTGTGAGGATGTTGTGGAATTTTGTAGCAGTTCTTAACGTTGAGTTGCAACTTTGTGAGATCTGAAATTTACTTCAGAGGATATTTGGGAGCAAATTTCTCGCTTTTCTAAGTCCGAGCCGGATGAAAACTTCGGTATATGAGTGTAGCTGTGTAACGAATAGATTCAGAGGAGTGATGTAAAGTAGTCCAGGCGCTGAAAAGGGACATGGACAACATTTGTTCGCCGCTAGAATAATGTCGGTAAAGGTTGGTCACGAGGGGGGAAAGTGGACTAAAGGCTCAATACGACTGGATGGTGCAGTTGGTTGAGTGACTGCCCCAAGTTTGAGGGGTCTCAGGTTCGAATCCCAGTGAAATCGAATCTGCCCCAGTCACCATTTGCCGTTGGGATCAAATTAACGGCACTGGAGTAGGTTGCTTCCTTTTTTAGAGTCTGAATGCTCCAGTAGTGTTTCAAAAATCCTCCGAGGAAAAACAAAAAAAAGGTTCCATTTCCTGGAGGTGGCTGTTAGATGGATGCCGAGAAACCCCAGGTTAAGACCCATATCCGCTCCGGACTACACCGCCATCAGCAAAAGAAGAAGCTGTTCTAGGAAAACAAATCTCCCATCAAAAAGTTGCAGAAACATGAGCGTCGTTCCGCGTTACACAACATGACTACAAAAGGCATCAGAACACTTTTAAGACTCACTCAGTCACACGAATTTGTTCGGACATCGAGTCTATTTCGGCAAGACAGACTAGGAGTCACAAGTAATTTACAAAATGAAGACATTATCGGGTCCATTTTGACTTCAGTTTGTTGACCGACATTTTTACACAACATCTGTCGACTGAAGATGTAATACGGTCTTCTGCAATCTTGATAATGAATGTGATGAGCTATCCAAACGGAGATGACACACGCTTGTGGATAGCGGTGGGTATTTTCGAGCAGTGCAAACAAGTAATTCATGCCGTGTCCGCTGACGTAAAAGACCTTGGAGACGCAAGGCATACAGATGACGTAATCTGATTACGTGGCTCTGTGAAGCTGGCACGTTAATTCATTGCGTGCATCTTTTTAACTGGTTTATCGATTTGGGTTAAGAATGAAAGTAAGTTGCGTTGCATTTCTCAGAGCCAGCGGGTCGATTTGTACCTAATTAGAAGTGCATCAGTTTCAGTGCACAAGGGAAGATTAATCAACGGGTAGGCGAGGACTGAATCATCTGGATATTTAAGAAGTTAATTAGAAAGGTGATGACAGTACAGAAAAATGTGTGGAACACAATTCTGTTTTCGTGGTACTGTTTTAGCGTTACGTAGACAGTCCTTCAGGCATACTTTGAATTGATAATACAAATTTGTCAACTGTTTTCTTTCTAAAAATTTTTAAAAAAACTCAAAAACTCTCCATTTTTATATGAAGTCTCAAAACGGACGTAAATGTTTCAACATGTTGACAGATTCGGTATTAAGCATGGGTATTAACAACGATACATTTCCAATGGTTTATATATCTTCTCCATCATACAAATTGTTTGCTATATTTACGGCGTACTGTTTCTAAACAACAAAGTATACTAGTCTTACCAGTCTCATCTCAGAAACCTTCTCTGTCTTCCGTTTCGTTGATGAATGGGTTTATGTTTTGTAGCTTATCGGGCTAACGAAAAACGCAAAGTGACGTTGGAGGATGTTTATGCAAAACATCGATGTATCGTTTGCATCCCTACTTATGGGCCCTGGAGAAAATTCCGCTTCAATCATGTGTGATAGCATCCTCATGCTTAGTACAACTTGAAAGGCTAACAGAAAATTATGGTATGACATGTTACAACAAAATTATTATATACTCTGTATTACAGCAAGCGCGATCTTTCTTGCGGTCAACAGTCTGCTATAGAACGTAAGTGGTTCAATTTTATTCAATTATTCAGACACAATGAGTATATCGAAATGTCTTTCATGTTCGAAATGCCCCCAGTGCTCCAGCAATTTACCGATTGGTCCAGGGTTTTCAGCAACAAGGGGCTGTCTGCAGCTTTGCCGATGTGTAATTGAGGGTAAAAATTATGTCAAAAACCGCCATAAAATATATAAAAAAGGATACTTTTCAAAAGAGGCAATGCTCTTCCAACAGAATGGTCGTCACTAACAAGAAAATAAATGTTTTTATTTATGCCTGAGAACGGACTTTTCAAATCTTCTGTTTCTGATGAAGTGCAGATGAAATGATAAAGCTAGACACAGCCAAACTATTTCTAGCAAATATACAGTGGTGTTCACATAAATAGCACATCCTTAAATTCACTTACATTATGTTGCGACAAAAGTTTGAAATGAGAAACTGAATTTTTCTTTTTTTATAACAGATAATCGTTTGTACACTTTATAAAAAAGCACAAAATTAATTCAAATTACGTAAAAATTATAATTCAAAATAAGGAAAAACGTAAAAAGTTGTTGTTCATATAAATAGCAAAGTCAACGAAATGTTTATAAAAACTAAAAATAACTCGAAAAACTAAAATGTTTGGTAATATTTGGAAGGAAACCCTTGTTTCTTATGACCTGCTGACAAAGTTTGGGCAAATTTTCCACTAAGAGCTTACATCTTTGGAGAGGGATAGTTTTCCAAGCGAACTTTATGGTTTACCAAAGTTCTTCCAAAATTTTTAGATTGGAGTCCTTAACAATCGAGTCAACATCATTCCAGAAGTTCTCGATAGGATTCAGATCAGGACTTTGAACCGTCTAATCAAGCATGGAAATTTGTCGCTCCGAAAGTCAATTCTTCACTATACTATACCTGGGATTGTATTCTTGGTTCGCTGGTCTCCTCACATACTTTTTTCCATCTGATCCCAACCTATTGAACTTATTTTCATTGCTCCACAAGATATTTTTCCAAAAGGTCAAAGATTTGTTCTTGTGGGCGTTTGCAAAGATAAATCTTTTCTTCCGGTTTCTTTAGGAGACAAGAGGCTTTTTCTTGGCGATCCTTCCATTGAATTGGAATTCAATGCGGCGGCGACGTTACGTCTGATATTTGGACATTTTGCAATGATCACCAATTCGCACGATCGCAAAATAAAGAAATACAAACGGGATCTTCTTTGCCGTACGTTTTTATATTCATAAAGCTACTACCTTACGATGTTATGGCTTTACTCCTATGCACCTGTTAAGAACAATGTGTATTGCAAACAAATAAACATTTGAATGAAGGTGTGCTATTTATGTGAACACCACTGTATACGAATCATTTTTTTGTACAAAGAACGTTAAAAAAAAGTCCGATATAGTCCTAACACGAAAGTAATTTTATTCTTAAGTTTCAATCTTCCACTTTAATTGAGGGTAAAAATTATATGCCAAGAACCGCCATAAAATATATTAAGAAGGAAACTTTTCAAAGGAGGCAATGCTCTTCCAACAGAAAGGTAGTCTAACAACAAAATAAATATTTTTATTTATGCCCGAGAACGGACTTTTCAAATCTTCTGTTTCTGATGAAGTGCGGATGAAATGATAAAGTTTGTTTATTTAAAGATTTTCATATTGGACATAAGTAAATATGATATTAGTCGATTCTCCGAAACAAGAAGGGGTAAACACGAATGATGGAAACACTGCCCGTACGTCTTTCAAGGACCTAGCAAAAACAGCCGGTACAATAGGAATTGATTATGAGCTCGTGCAGCGTTTTGCCATAGTAGGTACTGATTACTTTTTCATTTGGATTGAAAATTGACGCAAACAAATTCCGAAAGTATTGCTAGACACAGCCAAACTATTTGTCAGCAAATATAATTGGTACAAAATTCCTGTGACCGTCATTAAGAATTTCGCTATTCCTATTTTCCTATTTCGCTATTCTTCGGAAGACGTTTTAGAAGCCCTTCAAAAAGTTTACAAGCTGTACCGTGAACGATTTTCAAGAAAGTTGTCACGGCTCGAAAGCAACGAAGATCTTCTTCATAATTATAATTAATAATAAGACATCTTCCAACTTCCGAGGCGTGCCTTGAATTCGATTCCATCAGGTAGGCGACCGCTTGGCAGACCTAGGATGAGATGGTTGGACCAAGTCCAAACACTCGCCTGGTTGCGCTTGGGCATAGCTCTTGATGAGTTAGAGTCGATGGCGGAGGATCGAGTGGCCTGGAGATCTGTCGTGCATGCATTGCCCCCGCGACCCCTTTAGTGGAACATGAGGGTCACTGAAGTTGAGTTGAGAGATCAGATGAGACATCTTCCAAAAAAGAATAGTAAATCTTTGCCTCCTGAAGCATTAGATATGTTGATAGAATTATAAATAAATAAAGTCTGCATTACAAAAATTAAAAAAAAACTGGTACTTAATATTAAAGTCCAGCTAACGACCATAAATTGACCAGTGTGCGGGTGTAGCAACTGAAAAATAAAAGACCCTATCGCAGAATGTGCCCAAATCGGTAAAATTGTTAGTCTAATTGAGGCTGCTGGCTAGTTTAACCAAATATCTACCAACCGAGAGAATTATGAAATAAAGAACGCGGAAATGTTGCTGCTTAACATGTCGCTCATAAAATGACAAGAATTTATAAAGGAGTAACGCTGAACGAAGAGAATTTTGTATCGCTGACCTGTCCAGCAAAAGTTAAAATCTCCATTTTGTGCTTGGACTTATCCTTCTAATGACTACTCCGAAAATCATCACAATTTCTCCTCCTCGAAATCAAACCATTCACTACCCTAAACATCTTTGGAAATCAAAGCCATGCACGCAACCCCTTCGGATTTCTAAAGACCACTCGCTCACAGCCCCCTCACGCATTGACGCGTCTCATAAGCACACAGACTATCCATTCCTCACTCTCGTTAAGGGCGCATGAATTGTTTGAATTATATGTCAATTAAATAAAATGAATGACAACAACAATAACAAACAGAAATTGACAGTTATCCCGTCTATCCCCCAGCACACCACATATGCCGCCTCTTCCACCCCCGTCAGCCATAAAATGACGCAAAAATTATATTTCCTTGTTGATTCAATGCGTTTTGCAAAGTAAACAAAAATTTCCAAAAATATTGTATCCAAACGCAAAAAGGATACGCAACAACAACAGAAACAACAAAATTGCTACAATAATGGCGAAAAATCACCCCTTGTTATCGGTTTTTGTGTGCCATTCACTCTATCTCTGTCCCTGTCTGACTGTCTGTTTGCGGGCGGTGGAGGGGGGGAGGATAGTCACACAATAGTAGGAAAACAGAGTGGGTGGGGTCATAGTGCCACCAACAATGTACGTACGAACGTGAGGGTCGATCGGACGGTCGTCGTCGTCATCGTCATCGCTTAGAGTCCATTCAACGAGGGGGATGAAGCCAGGAGCGGCAGCAGCAGCAGGACCAACTCAAGCGATTCAAGCAGAAAAAAACCGAAAGCACACAGCACATCGGATGAAATATGTTCCCATTACAGTCAGCAGAGGCGACAGCAGAGGAGGGACGACGCTGCAAAAAAATGGTCACTTCATCCCTTCGATGGATTTTGTTTAACCTTCACATTTACACAAACTACCATTAGGACACGTTTGTGGTGAGCAAAAGGACACGACCATGTGTCCCCACCCACAATTTACTCACACACATCCTTGTGTGTCCTGAATCCCATGGTGGACATGGACGTGGACGTGGACGCAAAAGAGATACACATTCAAATGGTCTCTCTCTTCTCTCGCTCTGTGTGCGGTGGTCGTCCTTTTTGGCAGACCAAATGGCTATCAGGGGTTAGAATCAAACTCACGATTATATGTATGTATGCAGAATCGTCCTGGCTACAGTCACGCACATATCATCCGCAAAACGGAGAAAAGATACAAAAAAAAAAACAGGAACGCCACCACCTTGTCGGACGGGCGAATGTGAATGTGTTGTATCACCAGTAAATGTGAACCTCCTGCCGTCACCGCAAACGTGTTATCCTTTTGGAATATGATAACAGACGGACTCGCTCTCCGTGTGAGGGACGACAACGAACGCCACAACCACGACGTCGACGAGGACGACTCAAAAAATGGAGGACCACCGAGAGGAAGAAAAAAATGGGTTCTGTCAAAATAAATATTTTTGAATAATAGCCCACATTTCGGTTAAGCACACGAATATGCCACCCCGTCATCTGGGACGTAAAAAGGACGAAATTCTCCTTAGGGTTAAGGCATTCGGTGAATGTGAAAAATCTGTGCATGATTGCATTTTCTGCTTCTCTGTATGTTGCCGTCTGATGGGTGGGGTGGGGTGGGCTGGGGTGGTGGTCGGGTGCCGTCCAATGGGGGCGGTGAGTGACTGTACAAAACATTTACAAAATCCAAACCGAATTCTCGGTAACTTGATATGGTTTCCACTTTTTTTTTTTCCACCACCCACCTCCTCCAGCAGCGAGCATATTCACACACAAACACGTGGAGACATTCCTTTATGCTCTTCCGTTCACTTCTCTGATTTGAAAACGCAATAAAAAACGGTGATGATGTGGAAATTCCTTTTCTCCTATATTACATTACCTATGGGCTATGGCAATGACAAGACTGGGAATATGACAAAGGACCGCGGATATGTGGAACAAAGAGCTTCACATTTTTCTACAGCCAACCCTACCGCACGTGGGGAGAGGACGAGAGGGCGACACAAGATGAAATGGCAGCCTGAATTTGAATACCTGGTCTATGTGAGAGAGGTCAACAACTGCGTGTCAGGGGAGGTTAAACGGAATCTCTGCAGTCGTCGAGAGGGATGCTGTGCTGATCTGGTGACTGGACTGACCGGTATGGCGCTGGTGGGTTAAGATGAAAACCAGATCAGTTTTGTCTGTCGTGAGTTCCCTCCTTGACCGGCGTGCAGGGATTAGGTGTGTAAGTCATCGTCAATTAGGGTGATTGAGGAGGGTAGTGTGGATTCTGGACCAGATTTTGGGTGAAAAATGAATGAATTTGAGTGGATTTGTCTGCGGGCATTTGAGGTGACCCTGTGGCCCTTGAACTCTGATCCACACTAGATGATACAATTATTTTGATGGACCCTTGCGGTGGTCTTATGTTGACGACAACAGTTAATTAATGTTGTCAAGATGATTGATTATACAATACGTACTCGAATGAGGGCGCTTTGAGTTCCTCACAAAAGACTCAAGGGGCTTTAGTGGGCTTAAGGTGCACGAACCGTGACACGCTCACATCATTTGCATCCTTTGGATGAAATAGCTTTCAGTTGTGTCTTTTGAGCTGACGGTAGTCCACAATATAATTATGAAGACATTGATGGTTGCTATAAAGTGAGGCTTTAATTGGTGATTAGATTAGAAATCGACGGGCGTGGAACTATCCGAAGACTTTCACCTAGTAGACAATTACCGCTACATCTTCCTCATTTTCAACATCTACAGCATCTTCTAAGACTTGAAACAATTAAAACCATTAATCATAGAAGTTCTGAAAGATGTGACTTATTGCTAAACAAATCTGGCCTAAACTCCACTCGAAGCGCTCATTCTGTTTAATCAGGATGAACAGTCCAGCACTTCTATTGGTCTCATTACAGAACACTATGCTACCAGCACACATACCTCTAGGTTGGGTGTATTCAGACGACTGTTAAAAAAACACCAAAAGATGGCGTTGTGTTCGCAGCAGAAAGATGCATAAAATTTCTAAATTAGTGAAAAAAAAAGTTTTGTTGTTGTTTAGTTATATACCGGACATTTTTGTATGAGACAAAAAGAGGACATGTCCGTCTGGTCAGCCTATGCATGCACCAAATTATCAAGTATGGATGGATGAAGCCATGCCCGATGACTGGGCTGGCCCTATATGCCCCATCATCAAGAAAGAGGATCCTATGTCTACCGAGGCATAGCACTGCTGAATGTTGAATACAAGATTCCATTTTTTTTTAATGTATTTTTGGTTTATTTTGAAAAATTAATTATTTAATGCTAGATACAAAAATACTTAAAGCTAGCTTAACTTAACTTAACGTATGTTTACTATTCTAACTTACTGACCCTATGCGGGTGCTCTAAGATAACCTAAACTTATTATAAATTGCTTTTCGGCGCAAGAATACAAGATTCTATCCAACGTATTGTGTGAACGTCTGAAACCTTTCTGCAACACACTAATCGGCGCGTACCAGTGTGGGTTCCGGCCCGGCAGATTGACAATCGATCAAATTTTCACACCGAGACAAATCCTGGAATAGACCAACGTGTTTCAAGTCGAGACTCGTCACCTATTTATCGACCTTAAGGCCGCATACGACACCATCCATCGTCTTGAGGTGTACAAGGCGATGGCCGAATCCAGGGAAAACTGATCGAACTGTGCCGTATCACTCTGGAAAACACGAGGTGCAATGTGCAATTTGGGAACAGTTCCTTCGAACTATTCAAAACATGCGCCGGATTTCGGCAAGGATATGCGCTGTCGTGAGAATTCTTCAACCTTGTTCTGGAACAGATAGTGCGCAAGGTAGGCGTCAATACAGAAAGCACTATCTTCAACAAACCTGTTCAGTTGCTGGGCTACGCAAAGGACATTGACATCATAAGTCGCTCCCAGCGAGCCGTTATAGAAGCTTTCACGGACAAAGCCAAGTATTTGCTGCCAACAAACACAGAATTATCGATCCACCGAATAGGACAGAACGTCACTATTGGCAACAAAAATTTCGAGGTGGTGAAGGAGTTTACATACCTCGTAGTGAATATGAATCCACGAATGACACCCTAGTGGAGATTCGACGAATACTTGTCCTAGGAAACCGCTGGCTACTTCGGTTTGGGGAAACAAATGGGTTTAAAACTCCTAACTCGAAAGACAAACTGCATGCTCCACAAAACCCTAATTCTGCCAGCACCTCCGTTTCAAGGACCAAGCTATCGGAGATGCCAGAGCTCTTGGTCTGGTCTGGATAACTGAAAGCAGCGTGCTCGGGACCGCAGGGCATGGAAGGCTGTCGTGTCTCAGGCAGAGACCCTTCAGGGGTCGGGAGCCTGCTAAGTAAGTTAGTAAGAATCATATAGGATTTTCATAAATTTACAAATAAAAATGCATTAAAAATTATTGAAATAAAAATGGCGTATGGCATAAGGTACTATTCTTCTGTAACCATGAGGTCAGTCAAGTCACGTTTAATATTTCACATTTCACATCGTGCTGGAGATTTCATCTACACACTTGAGTACATTACGCATGAACGTCACGTCACGTCACAAAAACCTTTAAGAACCACTTGATAAATAACTTCAAATACACTTCATCCTTATCACAAATCTTTACCGGCACCTCGACCACTTCTTCCACACAATTGAACTCCAGACCTTATCAGCGTCCACTCGACAAACACAATCTTCCAAAATCTGTAACAAATCAATTTAGTTCTCCAAAGTCCACGCGCCAACCGCAAAAATTTCAATCCACCATCAACCATTTACATACGCTCCCTGTGCCTGTGTGCGCGGCGGCGTCTAAGCCCCGTCCCTGGGCAGATGTGCACTCGAATCCCATGTATACATAAGCAGTTAGCCATTGTCATGTAAAACTCGCCCGTATCCTTTCTCAAAATTAAAAAAAAAAGAAATCCGATTGCAAATTTCAGTTTCACTTCCTCGTTCGTGTGTACACACACCGTACGCTCGACTGAGAAAGGGCAGATGTCCTTCCAAAGGTGTTTTCCAAAAAGCAGCGAAATAAAAAAACCGATTTGGGAAGAGTTTAATTTGGAAAACGAGGACGACACACGTATCCGCACCGCATGCAAAAAAGGGGTCGTATCGCATTGCCGCCTATGAAGAGCGATGCATGCGTGTACGGTGTGTTTGTATTTAAATTTTAAATTCAAATTCGTTAAGGGGTCCCGTTTGAGGTATCAAAAAGGATAATTTAAATAATAGGCCATCCAAACCATCAACCATCAGCCAGCAGGACCCATCACCTAGTTCCTGAGAGTGCTGTGCGATGCGACGCGACTACCTGGAGTTGAGTGTTGCAAACGTACGCAAACGTGTCGTCCCGCAGGCACTGTAGCGTGGATTAGACGGCAAGGCAAGGCAAGGCCCTGTGGAAGTTATGAAATGCGTTCTATTTGCGAAATTCTAGTCCGCGGTTAGGGGTGAGAGGGTTAAGGGTTGCATACGGCACAACCGAAGTGATTGCATGTGCATTTCCATTCCAACCCCAGATCCTAGACAATGGATGCATTAAAATTTAATTTTTAATGTATTGCTCCTGTCTAACCCTTTTTTGCACTCCCAATTCCTTTCTCGAACATCTGACAGAATTTGAAAAAAATGAATCACTAAAGTGTATCTTCTCTAGGGGATGAGGGAACCCGAAACGCTCTTGATTTGCGCGGCATATGATCCGCGCCAATCCAATCCAATTCAATCCAACGTGATCCTATCCGATTCATATTCTTTCTGTTCCGCTGGGCTCTCGAGGGGATGGGAAATTTCACACGGTGGCACTTACACTCATGACACAACAATTTTGGGTAATTAATCGTGCGCCGTGGCATACCTGAAGGATGCGATGCAACAGTTCCCAACAGATCTCCGTATCCGCATTCACACAAAGTCATCGTCATCCGCCTTGCCTGCCACAATAGAGAGTGCCAACCTTTGGCATCCTTTGCCCTTTTCTCTTCTCTTCGCCCATCACGGATGCTGTGCGAGTCCCAGTCCCAGTCCCATCAACCCCTGCTGTACGCATTTTTCGGATAAAAAACCGTATTTCTGACACTAAACGGTAAACAAAAAGATATAATACGTATAATTGACAGAGCGGACTGAAGTCAAGGACCCTTAAAATTATTTTGGCGAGAAAAATCCCTTTTTTGTGCTCAAATTGTTGCCGCTTTAGTGTTTATCCTTTGTGCCTGCCACTGGGTTAGTCGTCCTTTGTATCTTGAAACGTTTATGAGTGTATCTATGTCGTCGAGGGGAGGGAGTGCTCTGTTATTGGTTTGTTTTGGGTATTGTCTGTCAAATATTAGTCGGATTGAAATTGATTTTTTTCTTTCACAATAAAACGGTTATTAGATGAAGATATCATGTTGTGCAAGTTGATTGACGAAAGGTGCAGATTTTGCTTTGCCTTATAACTGGTGATTGGGAAGCTGGTGATTTGCGAGTGATGTGATTATTTGGGGGAGATTGTTAGTAGTTTAGTGTTGCTTTTTGACAGAAGGTCGTTAAGTGGTGCCGGAGTTAAGGCTCAACTATGTATAATAACGTTTCAAAAACTGTTGGTTGTGTCAAAAACCAAAAAAGTTCCTTTTTATCCCGCGTATGTAGACAAAAGTCAAGGTGATCTGGTAGGGCGCATGCACCAGCTCATCTATAAGATATGGTCGGAGGAAAGCATGCCCGATGAGTTCAATATCAGTATCGTTTGCCCGATCCACAAGAAAGGAGACCCCTTTGACTGCGCCAACTATCGAGGGATAAGTCTCCCTAACATCGCCTATAGGATTTTTTCAGCCATTCTGTGTGAGCGCCTGAAAGCTTCGTCCCTATCAGTGTGGTTTCCGGCTCGGGAAGTCCACCATCGATCAAATCTTCACACTGTGGCAGATCCTGGAGAAGACCCAAGAAATGCAAATCGACACACACCACCTGTTTGTCGATTTCAAGGCCGCATATGACAGCGTGCATAGAGACGAGCTATACAGCGCCATGTCAAAACTAGACATTCCTGCCAAACTCGTCAGACTGAGCAGGATGACGATGGAGAACTCTCGCTGCTCCATCAAGGTCGGTAACAAACTCACCGAGACCTTCAATGTCAAAAAAGGTTTTAGACAAGGTGACGCGCTGTCATGTGATTTCTTTAGCATCGTTCTTGAGAAGATTGTGCAAATCTCATTGGCCAACACAAGAGGCACGATCTTCCAAAAGTCTGCTCAACTGCTAGCTTGCGTGGATGAATACATTGACGTGATTGGGCGAACACAGCGAGCCGTCAATGATGCGTTTGCTGGCATTGAAACGGAAGCGGTTAAAATGGGTCTGGCGGTAAACGAGGGCAAAACAAAGTATATGCTGTCATCGAGAAAGGACGCACAACATCGACAACTTGGCCAGAACGTCACCATAGGCAGCTATAACTTTGAGTTAGCGAAGGACTTCGTCTACCTAGGCTCCGCAGTAAACAGTACCGAGATCAAACGCAGAATAACTCTTGCCAACCGCTGTTTTTATGGGCTCAATAGGCAATTGAGTAGTAGAGCCCTCTCTCGGAAGACCAAGCTGACTCTATACAAGACCTTGATCATCCCAGTCCTGTTGTACTGCGCAGAGGCATGGACAATATCCCAAGCGGATGAAGAGCCTCTTGGTCTTTCGAAAGAAAAGTTATGCGCGCGATCTTTGGTCCTGTTTGCGTTGATGGCATTTGGAGAAGGTTCAACCACGAACTGTATGGGCTGTACAGCGACATGAGTCTAGCCAGGCGTCTACGGATCCAACGCCTAAGATGGCTAGGCCATGTAGAGCGTATGGACAACTGAGCTCCGGCCGGAAGAGTCTTCGACTATGAGCCTGTGGGACAACGCAACAGAGGACGTCCACGGAGAAGGTGGCGTACACAAGTCGAGGGGGACCTCGGCCGGCTTAGTGTGCGAAACTGGAGACAGCTGGAGAAAGATCTTGCTGGCTGGAGAGGCATGTTGAGTGAGGCCCAGGTCCACCTTGGACTGTAGCGCCCTAAGAAGAAGAAGAAGAAGTTAACTTGCGATTAGAGGGAGGAAGAAGATTTATTAACCTGACCAGTGCCATCCTATTGGTTGAACTAAGCTTAGTAGTCAGCGATGTGCAACTCAGACCAAGTTAAAGTGCCTTAAAAACTCATGCTTCATTTGAAATAACATCGTTAAACACCCGCACCGCCCATAAGCCAAATGAAGCAAGCACATGTCAACCATTCTTAAACGTTCCATCGCATCATCTTCCCTGAGGCAAGCATCATTTTGACTTACGTCCACATTGTCATTTCTACGACATCTATTTAAATCTCGGCGTATCTCATCGCAACCGAGATTCATATAAGTCCCCTCCGAACTGGACGACACACCACCACCACCACCCGTTTAAATCTCAACAAATGGCCTCGTCGTCGAACGTGGAAAATTTATAAGATCCACCTCATCACTAGGACTACAGACAAAAAGGCACGAGTATTTTGTTACATTTCCAAAAAGCCTCAACTAAAGTAGAACGCAACACAGCACCAGCCACCAGGAGAACCAAGCGCACCCGGAAAAAGGTAGCGACAGAAGCACCACTAGCAACAGCCCTGTCACACTGGACGGGTAACTTCCTTTTGCTGTCAGTCGCATCCACGCTTCAGCACGACGGCACACAGGGCGGGTATCCATATGCCAGGGTATTGCATATTTTTGGACAACAACAAAAAAAAAGGTCCTTAACTCCCCACGGGCAACCTGCGTTACCACAGGCGTATTTCCTTGGCAACATTGGCCTTGGTTATCGGTTTTCTGTAGTATCACCAGGTACACTCCACCGTATGTTATAAAATTATTTCGCTCTCCCGGTCCCCCCGCTGCCGCAGAGTCCTCCGAGGTCCCGTATCCCGTATTCTATATGTAAAATATCTAACAAGGAGCTCTTTGAGCATAAAAAGAAACAACCTGTAAGGAAATGAAATCAAAATGGATTTCATGGTCCAGTGGAGTGGATATAATATTTTTTTTTTCTTCCTTCGTCCTTTTTTCTGGTATTCACTCGGTGCTTTCTCCCTTTTGCATTCCTGGGGCAAATCGAAGAAATTATTAGAAAAGGATATTCGAAGGATATTCGTAGCTTCGGGTACTTGAGTGAGTTTTAGGAGAAAGGATGAACCGGCGAACATATCGGGTGAGTCGTTTCGTCGTGTTTTTCCTGCTTATATTTTTTTTCTGTGCTATCTTTTGCTTGTTCATTCATTTCGTCGGTCCTCTATGACGACGAAGACGACGACCGCCCACCAACGTCCTAAGCCCTTTCAAGAGGTCTGTGTGCAGCAGCGGGTGTGGGTGTTTGTCTGCTAGTGGTGAATGTATCCTTCATTTTAGTCTCATCATTAGTTTCGATACTACTCGTACTCGGTACTCGTACTTTGGACGCAATTTGGAGTGCTGCGAGGTGGAAGGGAGTGTGTGATATTGTTTGTTGTTGTCATGCAAACACAAAGGGCTTCCTGGAATCGAAGCATCACAGTGAGGCGAACGTCACATGTGAAGGCATCATCAAGAAAATTCTTGGAACGTTTGATTCATCAAAAAGTAGCAATCGTATTTCAGTCGGTCGCTGTCAAGGTGGAGTGGAAGTATGGCAAGTGTTTTGGGAAAAAAATCTTCCGGACAGAGATTTTTCCTTTAAATCTCACCATTTTCCATCTTCATTAGATTGAAGTATTTGGGGATTGATTCTGGGTACAGATTTTATGAGCCATGAGCATAAGTCTGGGGATTGAGCAACCGATCAGCATTTGGAAATCTGTTTGAGGGCAAATGTCGACGGGATCCTATCATTTCTCAGAAACATCTGACACATTTGGGATCAGGCTGGTTAAGCTCATCTATGATTGCTACAAGCATGAGCACTATTGAGATAAAACAGAAGTGGTTACGTTATATCACAAATGCTGGTATAACAAATGATCAAATTACAATCACAAATGCTCCTCTTGATATTCTTGTGATGTACCTTTAAATTATTCCTTCCAAAAGGCTAAGCGAACCGCAATTCGATTGATTGTAGTTAGAGGACATGATTGAAATGACTTTTATGATTTGAAAGACTGGATGAGATATATCCAAAGTCAGAAACACAATATTGCGTTGGTGCTACCGTCGACTGAAGTTTAATATCCAACACAAGGAATACAATGGTACAGCACAAAATACTGCGCCTTGCTAGCGATCTTGCGGTTGTTCAAAAATGAGAGTGTAGTGAGAACATTGTTAAAGTTCAAGCGTTGCCTTAGGAAGTGTAAGACCTTCCAGATGGAAGCAGGCACAGGCGCGGGCATTTTCTCCAACGAGCTAAACTTGCACTGCTCAATCAGACTCCCTGGTTATGGCAGTGTGTTTCAAGCGGAGGTCCTAGCGGTCAAAGAAGCGTCCAAAACGATATCAATGATGGCGATACCACCAGCTGATATTACCATTTTCATTGACAGTCAGGCGGCCATGAAAGCTATATCCGCAAGTCAAGCCCAAGCTAGTCACAAGCTGTCGCGAAAATCTAAAGGCTCTTGGCTCACAGCACTTGATCAATCTATGCTGGGTCCCAGGACATAGGGACATAGCCGGAAATGAGAAAGCTGATGAACTTCCCAGAACAGGGTCAGTCACCGACGCGTCACAAGCAATTCATGGTATTAAACCGCCACTCTCAGAGCTGAGGAATTAGGTGGATACACAGATCATTGAAATGGCAAACAGTAGATGGCGCGGTCTGTCTACATGTGTGACTACTAAAGCATTATGGCCCAGATACGATCGAGCAAAAACCGACAAGATCCTTCAGTGCGACAAAGAGTTGCTAACGATGGTGGTTGGAGCTCTCACTGGCCATAATCATCTTAGAAACCATGCCAAGAAAATGGGACTCTCCAACGACTACATTTGTAGAGGCTGCGGTGACGAGGAGGAACGAGAGGACACTCCTCACTACATCTGTCACTGCCCTAGTCTTTATCAGTTGCATCACAGAACACTGGGAGAAATTTTCCTCCAAGACTTACAAGAAATTTCAAATATACCTCTTAGATCTCTTTGCAGGTTCATAAGGAAATCGGGATGGCTCCGGCACAACGAATGACCATGAGTGCGACAAGGGTTAAAAGGGAACACTATTCCCCAATTGGGCATCACAATGGGTCCCTAAGGACCTAAGTGAGACGTGGCTTGTCTAATATCCTGGACCTTCAATATCTAATCGTATTCAGTGCGTTTTTTGAAAATAAATTTTGGCCGAAATAAAGCACCCACCGCGACTGCTGTACGCAAGTTTGTGCAACAAGTTCATGAGACAAGTTCATGCTAGTGGACACAGATGAGAAAATGGCTGCTGTGGAACATCAACTCGCCATCGACCTCAACAGCTCAACTTTTCACGCACTTGCTTGAGGAGAATTCTTCACAAAGATCTCGGATTATTCCCTTACAAGGTCCAATTGACTCAGCAATTGAAGGCGCGCGACCATCCGCTTCGTTATCGCTTCGCAGTTTGGGCCTTAGAGTTTAGAGCTTGAATTAGCTGAATTGGTCGCCTCGGAGCTGCGATCTGACCCCTTTCTTCTTCTTCTTCTTCTTAGGGCGCTACAGTCCGAGGTGAACCTGGGCCTCACTCAACATGCCTCTCCAGCCAGCAAGATCTTTCTCCAGCTGTCTCCAGTTTCGCACACTAAGCCGGCCGAGGTCCCCCTCGACTTGTGTACGCCACCTTCTCCGTGGACGTCCTCTGTTGCGTTGTCCCACAGGCTCATAGTCGAAGACTCTTCCGGCCGGAGCTCAGTTGTCCATACGCTCTACATGGCCTAGCCATCTTAGGCGTTGGATCCGTAGGCGCCTGGCTAGACCCATGCCGCTGTACAGCCCATACAGTTCGTAGTTGAATCTTCTCCTCCAAATGCCATCAACGCAAACAGGACCAAAGATCGGGCGCAGAACCTTTCTCTCGAAAAGACCAAGAGACTGTTCATACGCTTGGGATATTGTCCATGCCTCTGCGCCGTACAGCAGGACTGGGATGATCAAGGTCTTGTATAGAGTCAGCTTGGTCTTCCGAGAGAGGGCTCTACTACTCAATTGCCTATTGAGCCCAAAAAAAACAGCGGTTGGCAAGAGTTATTCTGCGTTTGATCTCGGTACTGTTTACTGTGGAGCCTAGGTAGACGAAGTCCTTAACTACCTCATAGTCATAAATGCCTATGTTGACGTTCTGGCGAAGTCGTCGATGTGCGTCCTTCCTCAACGACAGCATATACTTGGTTTTGCCCTCGTTTCCCGCCAGACCCATTTTAGCCGCTTCCGTTTAAATGCCAGCAAACGCATCATTGACGGCTCGTTGTGTTCGCCCAATTACGTCAATGTCATCCGCGTAAGCTAGCGGTTGAGCAGACTTTTGGAAGATCGTGCCTCTTGTGTTGGCCAATGAGATTTGCACAATCTTCTCAAGAACGATGCTAAAGAAATCACATGACAGCGCGTCACCTTGTCTAAAACCTTTTTTGACATTGAAGGTCTCGGTGAGTTCGTTACCGACCTTGATGGAGCAGCGAGAGTTCTCCATCGTCATCCTGCTCAGTCTGACGAGTTTGGCAGGAATGTCAAAACTAGACATGGCGCTGTATAGCTCGTCTCTATGCACGCTGTCATATGCGGCCTTGAAATCGACAAATAGGTGGTGTGTGTCGATTTGCATTTCTTGGGTCTTCTCCAGGATCTGCCACAGTGTGAAGATTTGATCGATGGTGGACTTCCCGGGCCGGAAACCACACTGATAGGGACGAAGCTTTCAGGCGCTCACACAGAATGGCTGAAAAAATCCTATAGGCGATGTTAGGGAGACTTATCCCTCGATAGTTGGCGCAGTCAAAGGGGTCTCCTTTCTTGTGGATCGGGCGAACGATACTGAGATTGAACTCATCGGGCATGCTTTCCTCCGACCATATCTTACAGATGTGCTGGTGCATACGCCCTACCCGGACATCTCCAGCTGCTATGAACATTTCAGCGGGCAGACTATCTGCACCAGCAGCTTTGTTAGACTTCAGTCTCGATAACGCTATCTTGACTTCGTCAAGATCGGGGAGACGGTATTGTTTTCTATCATCGTCTGTACTGCCCCATCGGAACAATGCTCCGGAAATGGAATGCGGAGTCCAGCGATATCTTCAGGAGCTGCGGTGACGAGGAAGAGACCGAGACGATCCAGCTCTCCAGAATCGGCGCCTGGCTTCGCTGGGCCAAAGATTCTTCATAGAGACTGCGGACTTAGCGAATGCAGACATATCGGATCTGCTAAAATTCATAAAGAGCACGGGGTGGTTTCAGCCATCGCGTGACAGGATAGGTCATTAGATTGCATACTCCGCAATTGAAGGGATTCACAATGGGCCCCATGGCCTCCGAGTGGAAATGATGCCTTAACCATCCCACCCCCTTCCAAAACCTAACCTAACCATCATCGTCCGTTGTGTTAAGTGGAACATTCTGCCTGACAGCGGTATTTGTGTTCTCATCGCCGTATAAAAGTCTGCAGAAATGATTTTTCCAAGTTCTCAGTATCGACTGCGACTTTACTACTATTTGTCCATTCTCGTCCCGGCAGGCTTCTGTCCGAACTTTATAACCATTCAATGAAATGTTCACCCTTTGGTAAAACTTTCGGACATCATTCTTGCCATACCACCTCTCCATCTCCTCGATCGCGCGCTTCTCGTGCTCTTTCTTTTTCTTTATATGAAGCCGATTCCTTCGTTTCTGTTCGTAGAGCTCACGAACAGCTCTCGTGGCTCGATGCAGCGTTGCCCGGTAGGCTTCTTGCTTTTCTGCATGTGCCTGCCTGCACTCGTTGTCAAACCAGGGGTTTTTCCTAGGTGGTGTTTTAAAACCCAGCACATCAATGGCGGCTTCTCTGATGGCTCTTTGTTCATTTTGTTGCATTTTAAAAAAAAAACTTGTATTTTGGTCCACCCTGCATATGGACATGCTATAGGGAGAACAGGCGATAAGAAGTGGTTACACTGAATTATGGAATTATTGAACGATGCCATTACAGCATTGGGTACGTCTTGATTTCTGACTTGAAGCGAACTTATTTTTTTTTTTATAATTTGCGCGCGCACAACGGGTTACGAATACCCCATGGACGGGAGAGATGCAATTGGCTAGCTCATTTGAGCATCAACCTGATAGCCTTTTTGCAGCTCGAGTCATACCACGCATTTGCTTTGGGTTTAATACTCTTCCCTCTGTGAGGAATGAAGGGTCTCATACCCAGCAGAATGATCGAATCAGTAGCGGCAACCACGTCACTATCGAGGAAACACAATGACCAGTTAAAATTCCTAAAGAAGTTTTTAAGGCCGCTCCAATTGGCTTTCTCGTATAGCCATACTGTTCTCTTGGGAATTTGTTCTCTAACTGTGTGGAGTGAATACGAGAAATTAGCTGATACGATACAGTCAGTCAGACGAGACTAGAGGCGACAATATGTCAATGGAATATTTATCAGGATGAGAGGTGAGAAACTGGTCCAGGGTGTTGGCGGAATGATCTGCAATGTCAGGTATTCGTGTAGGCTCATTCACAAGCTGGGTCAGATTATTTACCTCAGAGAAGAGCTCAACATACCGTCCTTCGGGTGTTGTCTGGCCTGAATGTCGAAGCCAAGCAGAATTGTGTACATTGAAATCACCCGCAATGGCAATTTCAGTGTGAGGATACAGGGATACAATTGTTGCAAATGAATGAAAATGAACGTTTTAAAAGCGTTGTTAATAATGCAATTTCAAGAACGAAGTATATGGCAGTCTACAACTTCACTGGATTGATAGCTAACAACTTAATATCATCCTTATATTTAACTGTGCAGCACCGCACATCAGTGTTCTTGACTACCCTTGCCACCAAAGATATTACATCCATTCCAAGCTAGATGCATTAGAAAAACAGAACACCAATGCGCTCACATCAGCCAAGACATATTTTCAATGGCTTAACGTCTTAAATCCAAAACCAATGTCTCGTTTGAAAGTTATGAATCGATTTCTCTGCACTCACCCTTTTCTGCTCAAAAGATATCCCGATTCCTTAGCTCAGTTGCCACAATAGTTCCGATTTAGGATTACCTGACCTCAATACTTTCTCCTTTTCGCGGTGCAGTGAATGGAACATCTTGCCTTGTGTAAAATTAAGAACGTAAGAGAATTCGTGAAAAAACCAAAAGGGGTGCGATGGTTCCCATGGGATCAACAATGTTTCCTTATTTCCGATACTCACAGCTGATGATCATTTCTGTGTATCGAAGATGTCAATTTTTGTAATTAATTATTACGAAAGGGAAGAGGTGCCAAGTGAATGCATGAGATATTGTGTGTTTGACAGTTAGAAGGGAGAGATTAGACAATAAACTCGATCGTATGCCAGGTGAAAGGGGTTTTTGTGAGAAATGTATTTTCGCATTATGAAGTGATGTCGATTTTGAAGATGCGGTTAAAAAATAGATTAGTATGGGCTTAACGATTCTAAGTTTTGAAAAAATGTTGTGAGCGATGGGTCTGGAGGTCTTAGAATAGAGAGCTTACATGTCGAAAGGATATTGTTTGTCTCCAATTTGATTTCTTTTTTTGAAGAGGTTCGAAAAGCAGTTTAGAGTTAAGTGCTTCATCATGGCGAACATTTTTTACTATCTTGCCGCATCAACTCCTACACACAGTGTAAGTGGTTCGATTCGTGATGTGGGCTTTACCCAACTTTTATTTTAAGACACCACATCTTAGGCGTCATTGACAGTACTGGTTTGGTTTTTAGTTATTACAAAGAAAAATTGTAATTGTATTCTATTTTTTATGAATTGTATTTACTTCAAAACATCCGCATTTTGATGAAATTTGCTCCAAGCACCCTACGCTCGTTACAATGAACAATCTAGCTCCAGTGAACAGACCCGGTTTTTATTAGTTCACTATATCGAGCGTCTACTGTATACAAAATTGTTCAATTTGTTTTTACTTCGACTTTATTAATCTTTACATGCTAAATACAAATGACTAAACAAGCTTAACTAACTGAACCTATTCCCGATCAAACGGGACCCTCGAAGACCTTCCACTTTCAACTACCAGAACTTCTGATATTGTTTGCCCACATCTTCAACATCTCGGATGGCTACCGATCTATTAAAGCCGAGAGTCTTCTCCGTTCCCTGTGCGACTTCTCGGCTGTAGTTACGTCACCCATCCGGAGTTGTTCGGGCAATGTGGAAGATGAATGACGCCTCTAATTTGTCCTGTTGGACGGGTTAGAGGTATGCTTCTGAGGGGACGAAGCCATTAAGCCGATCTCTCTCATGGTAGCTATATTTGGGGTAGTAAGCAACTGAAATCAGGCTATTCATCTAGATCAAGCTTTACGAGTAATATTGATAAGAAAGTTTTTCACTCTTTTCAGGTTCGCCCTGTTGTATAAAACTTCATAAGAGTAAATTTGTTTGTTCTGAGACTCTTATTTACTTACTTAGTTCAAAGGCATATGATCCATAGAGGGTTCGAGCCGGAGAGATATCGCTGCCTTCCATCGTTGACGGCACGCTGTTTCCAGTCATCAAGACCAATCTGTCTTGTGTCCGCGATGACTTGGTCTTTATACCCGAGGTTCGGACTTCCTCTCCTTCTTGAACCAGGAGGATCGGATTCGAAGACCCTCTTAGCTAGAGCGTTGTTGTCCATGTGACCGCCGAGCCAGTGCAGTCGACGGATTTTTGCCTTACGGACTTACGGACATTCACATCCTGGTACAGCTGATAGATTTCGCGGTTTTGTCTTCTCGCGTTCCTCGCAGTCGGAACCATATATCAGACGTAGAGTGTTTATTTCGAAGACACCAAGAATCAACTCTGCAGCTTTGCTTAGTGTCCAGCTTTCGGCTTCATATAGGAGGACTGAGACTCTGGTGTTCTATAATGATGCAGGTGACGACTGGATGGCGCAGTTGGTTAGGTGCGTGCCCCAAGTTCGAGGTGTCGCAGGTTCGAATCACAGTGAAATCGAATCTGGTCCAGTCACCATTTGCCGTTGAGATCAAATTAACGGCACTGGAGTACGTTGCTACCTGGCAGTACAATGGACCAATTTTGAGTTTGAGTGCTCCAGAAGTGTTAAAAAAAACCAGCGAAAAAAAATAAAGGTAAAGGTTAAGTGCTAAAATAAGCCCTTTCAAATGTCCGTTCGAATCTTTTCCATCAAACATGCTCCCACGCTGAACCGCTATATCCATAAGTAAGCGGTCGAATAATGGCCAACAAAAAATCGTTGGCCAAAGCTCTGTTCTGAGGGCGATTATTGATGATATTTTGGCTTTCTTGGTTCCAAGTCACGATTTAAGTTCGTACACGAATTGTAAGCATGTTCCTACACTGAAGGTCTGTGGTTCGATCCCTGAAACATGAACATTCACTTTCGCGATACATTCTCTGAAGTGACAGACAATGCTCAGGGCATATAACTGTAAAAAACAGTTTTTCAGAACTTCGTTGCTCGGAATCTGTGTTCGGAGTCGGTCCCCGTTCACACGAATGAGATTAAAGACATGCACTGCTATGGAATAAATCCCAAGAATATCTTGGACCACTTATTGTAAGGCGCAGACTTGTGCTAAATTATTTTTTCCCAAATACCACCGGATTTGCTAAGATTATACCATCTTATCCATTGTATACTATGGAACATCAAAGAAAATTCTTCTCTTCTTTGAAGACCATTTTTTGAAGTGTCTAGCTTAAGCCACTTCAATATCAAAAAAATTGGTTCAGTATCAATTAGAACCAATTTTAGTACACAAGTACTAAACGAACGGGCAACCACGGTTCGAAACTGCATTCAGACACTTACAACGATTCTTAAATGCTTGGTTGGTTAATCTAAAGGGCCAACTACGAGAATGGCATAATGGTCCGTATAATGGTCCTACGGAAACTGAAAAGAACTGGGTCAACCGAGCGAAAACATAAAAACGATGCGCTGTAACTATAACAACCGGTTCGTAAAATTTCGTTCACTTTTGCTTACTTTCACGGGAGCGAAATGAGTGATTCTCTGCGTATGCACATGTGGGCTGACAGCTGAAGTCTCTTTAAGTTTCTATAAGCAATTATGGACGCTTTGACATTTGGCGATGCTTCTGTTTACTTTTTGTTTGCTTTTGACAGAAGCTTAAGTTTCCGTACGGCTATTATAGTTGTCCCTTAACCGCTTGCGTTTAGCTCGCTCTCTTGGGGTGGTGTCCTTCAACTTTTGCCATAATGTCATGTAAGTCCCATTTTTAGGAACCAAACTGCAATTTCAGAGATAGACATTCTGTCCTGTCCTCCAATGGCTCTATTCTGATCTTCTTCTGTCGTGGAAACCTTATTAAATTCATGACCAGCCTGATGGCACAAAGATAGTCACCCAATCTACCCGCTGGTGCTGGTACTTCCCACGCCACAATCCAAATGCCAGTTCGGGAGACTTCGCTTTGTATCTCATTTCCGCAAGACACTTCCTTATCCCCTTCAGGACACACATGTATGATTGCCCAATACTTCATATGGCCTCGCAATGCTCGTACTCGCACAAGAGAGCACTGTAAGCTTCTCAGCATTATCTGGCCACACAGAAATTGTTCGCATCTCCTCAAAGATTTATGACCAACCCATTTCCATTCTTTCCTCCCCCACGACGCATCACGACCACCGTCATACACAGTCATTGAGCGACGGAAAAAATGGTATAAAAACGGCAAAATGTCAAAAAGGATAAATTCGCCGAAATAAGGAAAATAAATAGGAAGTCGCGATGAGCACTCATTCCAGCAGTGTCACCATGCCAAGCCATACATGTGGCCGCGATGGATTCTAATTTAGGGAAAAAGCCAATAAAACCTAATGACATGAGAGAATGGAATTTCCCTACGCACGCACAACGGTGCAGGCCGATTTTACGGTTCGCAGGGCACCATACTGCAAAAATAAGAAAGAACACAAAAAAAATCAAAAAGAAGCAACATCCTGTAGCCGGGGAACTATAGCGACAGTCACTGACTTGAACTTCTCCTCCTCCTCCTCCTCCTCCACTCGCATGTCCGTTTCGTCCTGTTCGAGGAGGGTGTGTGCAACATACTTACTTTGCAGTTTTCCAACGCCCACCCTCCGTCCATTTTGTGGATGGCGGCGGCGTGTATTTGTGAAGGTAGTGAGTGCTATTTGGTCGCATGTTTGTTTGTATACGACCGCACCGCACATGTACATGTATGGGGAGTGAGGCGAGAGGGAGAATGATGAAAAAATGGCGAGCCCGTAAAAAGGGGGAAATATCCTTCCACTAGCCAGTGAGTGGAAACTGTTGATTGATGCTTCGGCCGCCTGTTAAGTATTGATAAGGATATTTCGTTTATTTTTTTCTATATTTACTGGTTGCCATCATTTAGCAACTGTTTTACTTCTTTGACGGTGTCCTTGTGGTCCTTCATGTGGAATACGAAGCATGCTCGAAGCAAGGATACGAAAAGGTCACTCTGCATAGCATAGGGGAGTGTTTATTTTTGGTGAAGGTCCACCTCCTGGCGGTGTTCAATGATGGTCAGCAGTGGCGATGAGTCGGCCATTGTGGCACGAAACTGAACTGAAATACAATTCAAACGTTTAGTTGTTCCTATTACTACTTTATTTTAAACATGTTATTTTAAACAATATTAATTGACGGATTTATTTTTTAAAGATATTATGTATAACATTCGTAGCACAATTATTACTTTGACCTACGTCACTGCTATTATTTTGAACACAGCTGCACATTTATTTAGATTTAAGTTCCTTAAACCTGGTATCTTCAAATTTGTTCATAAAATCTTATGTCCTGGTGTCCAACTTTTGACATATTGGAAGCGTTTTCTTTTGGAAATATTTGTTGCAAATTTTTTTACAGGTTCTTTTCAAGATGAATATATATGATTTTTGTCGTCATTTCCTATCACTATGCTAACTTATCCTGCGAATATTTGGCCTGAAGTCTTTAGGGTCAACTTAATGGCTGAAACACAACAGTGCGTCAGCGTTAGCGTTGTCTTTCAACACACACAATTCAATGGACATTCACGAAATACTGCATCGTGCATCGACCGACGTAAGTGAAAAATGAGAGAGATGAGAGGATCGTAATAAAACGTAAAACGTAATCCCAACGCACGTCATTATTCAACATGTTGGATAATTTTTTGACAGAGGGATGCGCTGTGAGAGCGAAATTGAGAAATGCTTCCCAAATTAAGAGTTTTTTCCTAAATTGAGAACATTTTGTGGCAACTGACATTTGAGAAATGAAAACAGCTGACTAAAATTATTTTAACGACAAACCTAATTTGAAATCCGTGTACATTAAGATTAAGATTAGTCTTCGATTAGCTTAGAGTGCATGTGAAGGGCCAGTAGGTTATAGTTCAAATATATGTTACATATTATAAACTAGTTTAAGCATTTTTGTTCCTAGTATTTAATATATCATAAATAACAATAAAAAAAAAAAAAAAAAAGGAAACTGAGTGAAGCGTTTGTTATGGTGGCAGTGTGTCAAGGTGACTTTATATAACACTTCGCTCATCCGACACACACAAATCCAACCGTTGATGAAACTTTTCTTTGAAAGTTTTCAAAAAGACTACTATCCTAAGGAATAAATTGCGCGGAATGAATCTCTTCTTTTTTTCAGAGAACGACTTAGTTTCAGGCAGTATATTAAAAGAAAGAGAGCGAGACATGGAATAAAGCTTTACGAGCTCACAACGAGTGATGGGTACGTCTTAAATGTCGAAATCTACCGACGAAAAGCAATTAATAACAAATTTTCAAAAGTTGGTGGTATACAGTTCGTTTGATAAGATCGTATACGGCAAAACTCGTTTATGAAAACCGGTTTGGAAGTGGCATTTGCATTAGCAGATAAAAAAATACTTCAGCTAAGATGCTTTGAATAAAAAAAGATTTAAATTTTAAAATGAGTGTCGCGTTTGCATCACGTTATGAAGCAGTATTCTTGTGCACGCATCCAAAAGGACCGAAAATATCATACGGAGCAGCTGCTAAATACATGAAAAAGTCAAAAGCATTTGTTAGCAAGTGGGTGTACCGTTATTCCCAAGTTAAAAATGTAGACGATTTGCAGGATCGTGGGTCTACGCCAAAAACAACAAAAAAGCAGGACAAAATGATGAGTGTAGTTACTCGCCTTATGTCTGCATACCTCTACAGAGGGCATCAACTTATTATGGATAATATCTACAATAGTGTTGGTCTCTCCAAAACTCTGTTGACTTAAAGGACACATACTACCGGATCGGAACATACTACCAATCGGAAAGGAATCCCTATCATGTAATGACTAAGAAACTTACACGAAAGAACGTGTGTGGCTAAGTCAGGGTAATGTACATATATGTATCGAAATGGCGGGACAGACGTGACGTAATTTGTATTACAACTGCGAACCATCCTGTAACTATCACAACTAACACGGCTGGATGGCGCAGTTGGTTAAGTGCCTGCCCCAAGTTCGAGGGGTCCCAGGTTCAAGTCCGAGTGAAATCGAATCTGGTCCAGTCACCATTTGCCGTTGGGATCAAATTAACGGCACTGGAGTAGGTTGCTACCTGGCAGTACAATGGACCAATTTTGAGTCAGAGTGCTCCAGTAGCATCAAAAATAGAATATAATTGCAATTTTTGGTGTATTTTGCTAATAATAATAATAATGGCGGCGCTACAGTTCGAGGTGGACCTGGGCCTAGCTTCTCAGCAACCACTCGTGTTGTGCGTGCTATTGTTCTGTCGCGAGCGGAGGGGACCTACAGTTTGATGCCGACTCCAAACGGCGAGATTGAGAAGCTTTTCCTAGACAGTTATACTCTTTGAGCATTGTCAATGACTCGGAAGAGGTAGAGCCGTGAAAAAATGTTTGATGTTTTTTTCGAGATTCAAACCGACGACCTCGAGCGTAGGAGTCGACGCGCCTACCCACTACGCCACGGCGCTGTAATAACTAACCGTAAAAAACATAAAACGAAAAAAAATAATACATTCCATATACACGCAACACGCACTTTGTATTTGCTTCAAACAACCCCAAACTGTGTACCATACACATACTAATCGTGCAAGATTTTCGCTCAACACGATGAGTAGATAAAACGGTATAAAATGTTGTTTGTTCACTATATTGGATTGTTCACTATATCAAGCGTCCACTGTATTAATTTATGTCTTAATCAGGCGTTTTTTTTTATGTATTTCACAACTCTCACAGAAGAGAATGTTCGATCAAGTATTGTGATATTGCAGAAGATGACAAAAGTAACGTCACCACAGTCACCAAAATCAATCAATTTCAAATCAACTACAAGTTATTTCAAACACTTTGTTGGCATGCATTTAACCATGTCTATAAGTCTAAGGGCATCTTTGAGAAGTTTCTGCTTGTCAAAAATATCAGAAATTAAACCAAAAAAAATTAGAAAACTTATGACATTCGTAAATCATGTTTCTGATGATCAATCGCAACAAACATACATTGAGTGAGTTGTGCAATTTAGAACCTAAGAACATTCTCTTTGAACCATCGCATGATTGTTTGGCTGAAACACTTTTGCCTAATATTTCGGTAAATTAAACGAAAAAAATAAGGAGTTCATCCATATGTTTCTTAGTTTTATTTATTTCTAAAACTTGTATCGAAAATTTAAGAGACATCTTGCTTTAATTTCATCTCCAACCAGCAATGACATCTGGAAGACCATTGCATAGACATGCCCGGTGTTTTATTTCATGAATACCATTGAGGGTATATCTCTGCAAAAATTTAGGCTTTCAAAATTGAGTTGGAATGCCAAACACAGAGTAAAAAATCCATACTGAAATACGGCAAAATTTCAAATTTGGTTCAATTGAAGTTTGGGGTAAATTCCATTCGTTCCAAAATATAACGCACACGATTGACTGCGTTATTTCTCTCTACTTTCCAATTTGGTATAGTTTCCAAATTTTATTATTTCCAAATATCGAAATACGTCGAAATAATTTCAAAATTGGCTTTATTTCGTTTTGGGAAGTGAAATAAAGCCAAACTGGGAATCTGGGCTTATTTCGCTTATACCAAATCTTAGAAATTCGCTTTATTTTACGTCGCCGACGAGCAGCATAACAACTTTAAAGCGCCCTACTATATTTTTGATTCACAAGACATGTTCAACGATTAACTAGCTGCGTCCCAAGAACTTCACTTCATGTTGAATTCGTAAGAGAATTACATATGAATCGTAAAAAATATGAAACTGTAAATGAAATTTCTACACTTTATCTCAACTCTCAACGACTTTCCAGATACCATCAATTGGTTACACAGTTGCCGGACACTCAACTCAAAGAACCACACATCACTTCACAATAATCCACTCGAGATCCCTGCACTTAGTTCCGCTCCCGAAAAGGACCACTCTCTTACTAAAATCCGATCTAATCTCTTGTCGCACTTGACTCAATCGTATCAGCGGCAAACTATCTGCACGCAGCAACTGTCAAATGGCCAACTGCCAACGAAATTAAGTGGATCGCACAATGAACCTAATCACTGACTACGATCGGTGTACCTCCTCTTCAGACGCTTCAGACGGAAAGAGCGTGAGAATCATCGATCGCGATAACGACAAAATCCAAAGCATCCGGGCCCCAGGCATTCAAACCAATAACCCCTTCCCCGAGCACTACCTGGGCGAAGAGACAATCACTCACACGAACAGGGAAGCAAACAAAAATAAATAAAGCACGTAACGCAACACATGACACACAGGGCGAAACCGAAATGAAAATGAAAAAAAAAAAAAAGGATCCGACAGTCCGCACTGACAATGCTTGCGGAAGCATCCCGGCCAGGGGTTAATGCTCTGCCCTCGTTCCAATAATGTGCACGATCATCATCATAACTCACTCGTCATGAATGTGCGAGAATCCTTCGAGCCGTAGACTCTCCTAATTTATTTTCGCCGGCATGACACGATGCAAAACTCCGCTCGCTGTTCCTATTGTTTGCTTGGGGACGACCTAACCCTTTTAGGATGGCCTCACCTTTTTTCCATCCCAACTGCAGCACGAACTCGATACGAAACAATGCACTTGGACCGAACGGGGATTACGAGATGTTAAAAAGGGATCTCGGCTCAGGTAAATTAACCCTCAGATCATTTTTTATATTTTTGTTTTCCTCAGAAAGGATGGCCCCCTTTCAAGGAGCCCAGACTGTTGTCGCATTATTGGGACGACCATCTACGTTGTTGAAGTGACAGCAGAGACCCTTGATATCTTGGCTGTCGCATGTCATTCAAGAACTTCCTCAAGAAGGGACAAACATTTTCAGAGTGAGTTGGAATCCCTTTCGAGGACCCCGGCACAGAGCCTTATGGATTTGGTGGTGTGTTGTCCTTGTGAGGGGGCATGTGAATCGATAATCATGCTGGCAGTGAAGGAAACCGCAGCGTTTTTGATTTTGGATTCGCTGCCGTGAAGGCTTGTGCGAGAGTCCTGTTGAAACACGAAACCTCGTGGAGGCTGGAGGAAGGAGGCGGAATGTTTTGTGTGCAGAGTTAGTCTGCGCGGTAAACAAAGCAATTGAGGTTCAATTGTTTCGCGAGGAGTGAAGGAGTGTGTGTTTCTGGCGACAAATGGATCAAAGAGGCTGTTGGCAAAGATGCGGGAACGTTTGGCTGACATTTATCAGATTTGAGTGTGTTAGAGAAAACTTGACGGCCCTGTCCATGTAGTTGGGAGTATGTTGTCCTGGTTCAAGGTAGATGGGTACGAGAGTATACGAAACTAGTCCGAAATTTACATCTGCTTGGGAATGAGATGCTTAGTTGGGCCAGCTTAATACTCAAGTTCAGTTTTAAGGAGTGTCGACGACTGTGAATTATCTTTGCATTGGCAGTAATTGCATTTGACAATTCCTCTGGATAAATAGTTTGTCACTGATGCGAAGTCGAGACGATTAGATACGGTTTTATTAACTGCTGAAGGAAGTCAATGTGAAGTAGGTAGGTCGACTTCTAGGACAAAAGTCCATGGTTCGAACGCGGACACCATCACTGTCACTTTCACGCCACCACCGATTTATATTAACTTGCAACGCTCTTCTCCTCCTTTGTATGACGCTATATTCCCGGATTGACCAGAAACGTCACCAATATCCCACTCCAGGCAACATGATCCTTCGCCAGTCTTCCTGTCTCTAGCTTCGCACAACATGTTGGTTGAGGTCCTTCCTCATTTGCTTACATCACCTTACGCCCTGCATGTCCTCTGTCGTGTTGTCACACAGGCTCAGAGTCGAATCTCATTCGGGCTGGAGCCACGTTGTCCATGCGCTCTACATACCCTATCCACCTCAAGCGTTGGATCCTTTGAAGCCTGGACTCTCGTACGGTTCGTGGTCAAGTATTCCACTCCAATCGCCACCAACGCAAACAGAACACAGAACTTTTCTCTTGACGAGACCAGAGGCATTTTCATCTATTTTAAATATAATCCATGACTCTTCCTCGTAGAGCATGACTGGTATGATCAAGGTCTTGTACAAAGTCAGCAGTGTATTTCGTAAGACGGCTTCATTACACAGTTGCATCGTGAGCCCTAAGAAACATCGATTTGTTTTTAATTTATCAGGCTTATGTACGTCCCATGGAGCGACTGGGTCCGACCTATAGTCGTCTTGCATCCTTGACAGTCCCGGGCACGCTGCTTCCAGTTGTCCAGACCAAGCTGTCTTGTGTCCGCGATGACTTGGTCTTTCAACCGAACGTTCGGTCTCCCATTCCTTCTCGAACCAGGAGGCTCGGATTCGAAGACTAATGTCAACGAAGTCCTTGACCACCTCGCAAAGTTGCGAGTTGACATCCCCAGCAATTCGTTGATGTTCTTTCCTGACGACAGCATATAAAGGGTGACCAATTTAACAATAATAATAATAATAATAATAGCGGCGCTACAGTCCGAGGTGGACCTGGGCCTAGCTTCTCAGCAACCACTCGTGTTGTGCGTGCTATTGTTCTCTCACGAGTGGAGGGGACCTACGGTTTAATGCCGACTCCGAACGGCGAGATTGAGAAGCTTTTTCTAGACAGTTTTACTCTTTGAGCATTGTCAGTGACTCGAAAGAGATGGAGCCGTAAACAATTTTTTTTGAAAATTGTTTGTCTGAACTTATTTTCGAACCTAGACTGTGAAAGTCAAGTGCGCATGGGTCGACGCACGAACCCACACGGCCACGGCGCCCACCACCAATTGACCAATTGTGACCAATTTGCAATGATAGTTTTTCCAATTGCTATGTTTCAGAACCTTTTCAAGTTACCAATGACTTCCAGCTGTCAAAGCAGTGTTACCATTTCAGCACGCATCGTTGCACACAGCAAGTATGCAGAAATTATTGAACCAGCAGAAATTATTAAAAAAAATTTTAATGGAGTTCGCTAATGTTGGCCGGTGATCCGGATTTTGGATAAAAATCATCTTCTCCAAAAATTGCAAATTGCCGTTATTGGAGCCAACACTATCCACAAGTGTTCGATCGAGCATCAATCTATCCACAAAGATTAAATGTTTAAAGGGACTGGATGGCGCAGTTGGTTAAGTGTCTGCCCCAAGTTTGAAGGGTCCTAGGTTCGAATCCCAGTGAAACCGAATCTGGTCCAGTCAACATTTGCGGTTGGGATCAAATTAACGGCACTGGGGTAGGTTGGTACCTGGCAGTACTATGGACAAGTTTTGAGTCCAGGGTAGCGTTTCAAAACCTCCGAAAAACAAAAGATTAAATGTGTGGTACGGTTTATGGGATGGCGGCATCATCGGACCTTATTTCTTTCGAAATGAGGAAGGAGACACCGTTATCGTCAATGGTCTCGGGTATAGTGCGATGTTAACCGAATTTCTTTTGTCAGAGCTCAAAAATATAACCAAGTATACCCAAGTTGAGATACTAGCGAGACTGCGCTATATACCATATAAGCCACGCAACGCAGGGCAACCCAACACAACGCAACGCAACGTAACGCAACGTAACACAACGTAACGTAATTCAACGCAACATAACGGAACGCAACACAAAGCACCGCAACGCAAAACTCGAGGTTGTGGAGGAGAAATTTGACGACTGGGTCATCTCTCGGCGAGGTTTCATTAATTGGCCGCTGCGATCATGTGACTTGACACCACTCGATTAATAACTCTGGTCTGTGTCATGCTAACAAGCCAACAACTTTCGACGAGCTCAAGGCCAACATCCTACACGCTGTTGCGGAATAACGTTGCGCATATTGGACCGACCGCGATCGTTTGAAGCACTGCCAGCTAAACTGAGGCGGCCATTTGACTAATATGCTATTCCATACAAATTGCCATGAAAGTAGCTTCAAAATATAGCCAAAATGTGTCTCACACTGTTGTTGTCTTCTTTTCCTATCGTTCTTACCAGGTCACCTTGTTCGAGTAGACTGGCATAAGACTCGAAGTTTGGAGAGGAAATCGGGAGGTCATCGAGGTCATAGGCAAAGACATTCTCATTTGACCGAGAGACTATGACTTTATCCAACAGTCCCAAACGTTTTCTGGGCGGCGGTACATTTGCTTGCCTTAATCTGTCGATCGACACTTTTCAGCCGCTTCAGTTCTTTATATGATGTATGACGCAAAACTCTCACCAAGAAAAATATATGCCCTTCGAAATTGTCTTATATTTTACAACGTGTTCGCGACCGATCTTAATGCAACTTTAGGACATACGCTGCTTACATCTTTACATTACGTTCGAAGCACAAAGACTCATTTTTACACAATAAGTACAGGGTGGGCCATCTAGTGTTTTTTTTTAAATCATAGGCCACTTTGACTCCGACGACTATTTCCCGCTCGAAATCTTGACTGGAAGTCCGTATCATACCTCCGCGGAACAAAATGAGTCGCTTTACGCTGGAACAAAGTTGGGGAATATGGAAAACGTATTTCCAAAGTGAGTACTGTGTGGCCCAAACAGTGGGTCTTTTGAAAAGAAGTTTTGGCCGAAATGAAGCACCCACCGCGACTAATGTACGCAAGTTTGTGCAAAAAGTCCGTGAGACTGGTATGCTAGTGGACAGCACTCATGGTCCCGGCCGTCGTACGGTGCGCACAGATGAGAATGTGGCTGCCGTGGCCGAGAATGTGAGACTCACTTTACGAACATCGATCGATCTCAACAGCTCAATATTTCACGCACTAGCCTGGGGAGAATTCTGAAGATCTCGGATTTTTCGTTTACAAGGTCCAATTGACTTAGCAATTGAAGGCGCGAGTTACGAACCCAGCCGACTCCACGAACTAAAGTGACCGTGGAAACGGAAAGACCTTTTTTTGTAATCGTTCCGCGAAGGCACGACCATAATTCGCGCGATCATCCACTTCGTTATCGTTTCGCAGTTTGGGCCTTAGAGCAATTTGAATTGGACAACGTTTTTGGGCCAAAAATCATCTTTTCTTTTCTGACGAGGCGCATTTTCATATCAGCGGCTACGTCAACAAACAAAATTGCCGCATCTGGGGGTCGGCTCAGAACACGCACGTTATTGTAGAGAAGCTAATGCATCCACAGAGAGTGACAGTTTGGTGCGGACTGTAAAGTGGTGCCATCATTGGACCATTTTTCTTCGAAAATGAGGCTGGGAACAACGTTTCGGTCAACGGTGAAATTAAAGGTACATAGCCCATGCCACAATCAATCTTTTGCGCACCAAATTCCCAAATCGTGTATCAGCCGCCGTCTTGGCGATGTCAATCGGCCGCCTCGCAGCTGCGATTTGACCTTTTGGATTTTTTTTGTGGGCAACCGTGAACAACCGATGTTATGCCAACAATCCGGGAACGATTTAAGCACTTAAGGCCAATATCATCCTAGCAATCCGTCTACAGCCCGAAACCATCAACAAGGTCTTGGAATATTGGGGGACAGAAAGCGTTACTGCGAAGCCAGCCGAGGCAGCCACTTGAACGACGTTGTATTTTATAATTAATAGGAATGTTTGTTCTTACTAATGAATCCATAATGCATGGAAAAAGTATAATTTTGTTCATTTTATTGCATTTTTAAAAAGAAACTTGTACTTGGCCCACTCTGTATTTTGGAAAGTGTTCCCGACCGACCTAAATGCAACTTTAGCGCATGCGCTGTTTACATCTTTATGTCACGTTTCGAAGCACGAACACTTATTTTTACACAATAAGTATACAGAACACTGTATTTCGGAACCAGATACGACTCTGAACTGGTTGGACAATGCAACAGAAGACGTCCACTCATAAGGTGGTGCACGAGCGGGACCTAAACTAACTTAGCGTCCGCAACTGTATACAGATAGCAAAAGATCGTGCTAGGAGAGGATTTTTGGTTGAGGAATAGGCCCACACCGAACTGTAGCGCCTTAAATAGAACAAGTATTTCGGAGGCCTCTACTAGATGACTAGTCAACAGATGAGCTAGACTTGCTAGTCAGCTATGACTCACTGCATTCATTCGTCCCTCTTTCCACCTCAGCCACTAAGGCGCTTCAAAACTCTCAAATTCGTCGCGCCGTGTGAAATCTCCTCACTAGAACTGTTGTTCCTCCATCCCGCTCTCTTCTCCCCCGCCGGTTATCCATCATATTTGTTTAGCCTAATGTTCCATTCATAACCCAATGCTCGCATCCCATTAAAAGCATTAATCTGTGTCACCGACACATGTATCCAAAGCACTTTCCACAGAACCAGAGACGTTGTTGTGTCACAAAACCAGAAAAAAAAGTATCTACCACCCCCTCGCCATCGCCGTCGCCGCAATTCGGAAAAATTAATGTAAAATCAAAACACACAACACACATCAGGCGGCGAGGACACACAAATAAAAAGGATAACAGGAGCCACTACTGCAACTACAAATGGAATTGCCTTCTGCCCCCTGGATACGGCACTCTCTGTATCTGGCCACAAACGGGCACACAGAGTAGAGGCGGGCGCTCCCACCAGGACACAGGACGTTGGGTGGTTTATTATTAATGTGGGGATACTTTCCCAATGAATAGCTGAAAGTTTCAATAAAAACGAGACGAAGCCAAGGAGGGGACCGGCGAACGGCGAACGGCGAACGGCACTGAATGTGTCTTTGCCGTACGTGGTTGGTTTTTGTGGGCGAGTCAGAAGGGGGTGGTGGTTCACGTACAAAGGACATGCGAACGTCCATTTCGAATGTAAAAGAAAAAAAAACCGACAAGATACACACAACAGACAGACACATGGGGACGTGTGCGATTGTGTGCGATACACACCGGATATGTGCAAATATTTAGTAGACTTGGAGACGCTCAGTTAAGGTCCTTTTAAGGACTCTCGTTTCCTTTGGTTTTTTTGGTTCGCTGTCGTTGTTTAGCTTGGTCCTTTGGTCCTGGTCGGTTGCTATTACAAGGGAAATCGTATGCAAATGGGAAACGATGTCGCCAGGATGAAGTTTGTTTGTCTGTTGTTCGGCTAAGTTGGAGGTTTGCTAGAAACATATTTCCATTAGCCATGATCAGCGACAGCGCGGGCGGGGGGAAGAGTGTGTAGGCATTTTGAGCAAAAATGTAAAAGCATATGAAATTCTTATGAAGGGGTTACTACACACATGTCCTCGGCTGTGGCTGGGGGCGGGCGCATTCATCCCCCAGTTGGTTTGTCAGTGAATTGGCTTAACAAAAGAGCCGATGTCCTTCGGATGGGAATTGATGGAATTTATTGTTGTGTCGTCCGGACTATTGGATTGGCAATTAGCAAATGTCCCCTTTTTTGACGAAACTTACAAGAGAGTTGATTTTATGTTGTCTTACGAGGCATTTCGGAATTTTTTTTTGGGAAAGGGTGGACTTCAATGGGGAATGAAGAGAAGTTTGATATTTGAAAGTGGGTTGAAAAGTGTAGGCGTGAAGTCAGAACAAAGGGAATTTTGTTGTTGAGAATTTTGTCTCCAAGATGCTCTTAGTTGTTCAACTCTAGGAGAATCTGGCAAACAAATGTCTTGATTAAAGACTTCCGAGCCTAGCCTTGATATTTGCCTTAAAGCTGTAGTAAAGCTTGGATCAATCAATGATCAGAATTATATGTCAAAATCAGTGCAGAAATTCCTTGACTGCAGTAGCTCGTGTACGCTGTTGCAACTTTCAACTTTTGCCACCACACATACTGGTCCATTTTTAATTGTTTTACAATTTTATTCGAAGAATCCTTAAGGAAAATAGATTAGAGTTCTTCTCCGAAATCGGATCCCAAGATTCAATTGAATCAAAAAGAAGAATATTTCTAACAAGCCGAACAACAGACAAACTAATGTCAGCCAGGCGACATCGTATCCCATTTGCAAATGTCTCATGCTTAGCTGCGAGGGTAGGTATTGTTCTGCCGAATAAAGAAAATTGAAGCATGTATATAAATGACGATAAGGAACAGCTTTGAACCTTCTTTATAGGCGTCCCCCAGGCATCAGTCCTATGTCCGCTATTATTTAATGTTATGAATGATAAGGTCTTATGAGTGAAACACACCAAATTGTGTTTGACTTCGACTTCTCCAGGACCAGAAGAAATGTGAAGTGTGAACAGTTTCTACAACTTAAGTAACATTAAGTAACATTCTGCTTTGAACAGGAAGAGTAAAGGACCAAATCCAAGCCAGACTGAAGCGCCACTTAAAGCAGAATAAAAAGAAAGAATTGCTAAAAGAAGATAATTATTATTGATGATTTATCATACCTGCTAAGCATTAGTATTTATTATTATTGTGGAGGGTATATTGCACCGCGACCTTTAAGATCTATTTTGCCACCTTTTAGTACCTTAACACTCTTACGAGTTCACCTCAAATACAGTCCTTTTCAGAGTTGTATTGAGATTTATGGACTCCTCCGTCACGCATAGGTGAAGAAATTTGTTCTAGAGTATTCTCTCTAAGCCAGTTTCCATCAGGAATCTAAGAATGAGAGATGGTCCTAGTGATTGTATTTTTTCTTCCTGATAGTAGGTACTTGCCCAGACATCTTTTTTTTGCAGGCTAGTGCCTTACAAAATCCCAGTATATTTTCTGAAATTTCATTAAATTTCTTACAAATTCTGCAGAGGCCTTCTTTAGATAACCCTAGTTTCCTTAGATGTTCCCTCCTGAGTATAAATTGTCCTGTCAGGAAGCTTGTTAGTATACTAAGGTTGTTCTTGCTCATTCTGATGCATGCTTCAATTCTCTTTCGGTTGTACTAGGAGTTTCTTGAGCTGCTTCATGCCATGAGCTTTGATCCGGTTTTCTGTCCGATTCCTTCTCTCTAGATCCTTGAATTCTTCTAATAGGACATGGTCTTATACAGCGCAGAATGGCTCAGGGCCTATGAAGGATTCTAAAGCTCATTCTCTTGCCCGGGAGACGGCCATTTCGTTGCCTTCTATCTCTGTATAGCCAGGTATCCAGCAGAGTTTTTTGTTTCTCAGCTCTTTAAGCTTCTATAGGCATTCCCACACGAGCTTAGATTTGATGAAGTAGGAGTCTAGTTCGTTGGACGCATTTGTCTATGGCATAAATTTCTGCTTTGACTGACTGACTATGGATTCGTTGTTCCAGTATTTTTAGTGGTGATCTTACTGGTGAATTTATCTTAGAAATCGATTTTTCTAATCACGTCGTCCTTCGGAATGGCCAGGAGTGGTAGCTTTTTGACTAGTGCATCGAATTGCATCGATGTAAAGTACTTGTCTTTTCTTTATCTTTGTTCCCTCGAATGCGTAAATAGGTAGTAAGAAAAATGAAAAATTTGCACTTGATCAAAATGTGACTAGATCTCCAATACAATATCGAATTACTCGGCTCCCAACTCTCTCGGATTGGATACCCGGAAATCCGGATAGTATCATTATCCCATCGCACTAGTTTATTTTTTTTGCTCACTGTCATTCCGTTGTCATCTCGGTATGGATTCGAAGACTCTCTGAGTCAAATCTGTGACGATCAATCCCTATAAGTTGTCAACGCCTAAAGTGCGTTGTTTCCGTAGACGCGAGTTTTGGCTTAGTCTTCCCTTTCATTCGTGACATTGGCACGCATAAGCTTTAAGAAACCCTAGCCTTTGCAGATGATACTGATACCATGACCCGTATAACTTTTCTTTGAGCGACTCCTGGGCTATTTTTCTTGTTTATTAGGCCCTCAATTGCCTATTGAGCCCAAAAAATTAGCATTGGCAAGAGCAATTCTATGCCTGATTTCTTTGTTAATCTTGTTTCTTGTCGTTATCACGTAGCCGAAGTCCGTGATTAGTTATGTGTAGTTGTCCCTCTTTTCAATTTGTCCAGGTTGTGCTTTCTTTCCTGATGACGGCATAGATCTCATCTTGCGCGCTTTGGTATTAATTTCCCTGAATGACTCAGAGGAGGTGCACAATGTTTGTCCAATTAAGTCAATGTCATCCGCAAATGCAAGCTATTACACGGACTATTGATACATCGCGCTGCTTTTATTAGCTAGAGATCATGCGGCCATTTCAAGATCAACACTAAGTATGTCGTAATACGACTGGATGGCACAGTTGGTTAAGTGCCTGCCCCAAGTTAGGGGGGTCCCAGGTTCGAATCCCAGTCAAATCGAATTTGGTCCAGTCACCATTTGCCGTTGGGATCAAATTAACGGCACTGGAGTAGGTGCTACCTGGCAGTACAATGGACCAGTTTTGAGTCTGAGTGCTCCAATAGAGTTTTAAAAAACCTCCGAAAAAAAATTGTGTCGTAGGACATTATGTGGCTTTTGACTTGGTTACTTCCTACTAATACAAAGCTATCCCTGAACCGCTGTGTGAATTCCTTTAGACTTTGACCGGTATCAAGGCCTATCGTGGCATCCGTTTGAAAATGCATGTCCTACAAGATCCACTCGTGAGAGAATAGCACGCACAACATGAGTGGTTGCTGAGAAGCTAGGCCCAGGTCCACCTCGGACTGTAGCGCCGCCATTATAATTATATATTATAGTTCTCAGAGATCTCTGAGTTCTGATTTTGCACAAACATTTACACAATTTAGTCCGTTGTCCAAAGTGTTTTCATAATGGTTTGCTAAAGGTCATCCACAAGAGGGAGACTCCTTTATATGGCCTCTTTCTTGAAAACTAGCAAAATTTGTCCAAAAAATTGCCTTGTAATCGATAACGAAGATTGTCAACCGCTGAATACAATTCAGCATTTATTTCGTAACGAAAATGCGAATACATTGGATATCCGTTGAAGACAGTCGTCCATATCGAGAGCATAAGTCACTTTTCAGTGACTCTACGAATCGGAACCCAAACACTGACAAGAAAATTAGAAAATTCTTCCCTCAACGGCTACGTGTTTCTTGTGCAGTTCCATAAAGACAACAGAGCAATGTCCAGGAGCTCATAAAAACCGCAGTTAAGCGAATTCCCCTAGGGTCCCCATTAACAACTCCCCGGCCCGTGCTCTCACCCCCACAGGCAACATCGTAAACAAGGTCCTACCAATCGATAACTATTCTCAATCCCCCGCTGCCTCAACAATGTCTCCGTCCGTTGGACATCCTTTCATATCCCCCACACAGCTGCACACACCTTCAAATCCAAGAAATATGTCCTGTGCTTGATCTTTCCGAGCCATTACAAATGGCGTTCTATTAACTCGCCGGAGATGGAAGCCAGTGTTACTCCACCCCACCTCCCACTGCAACAACCCCCCCTCCCCTATTCCCTTGTGACCGTTGTGTGTTTGGTTCACAGACAAAACAGGAAAATATGCTCTATTTGTTCCTCGGAGCAAATTTCAAATGAAAGGACAATACACAGATTCCTTCGACTCGACCTAACCACCATCCTCCTTCGACTCCTCACACACACACACACACATACATACACGCGTACACGTTGGCCATAAGTTTGCCTCGGTAATCCTTTCTCGAACGAATGAAAGACTCTCTCTCACACACACACACACACACACTGAACCAGGGACTCACCCTGAATGAGAGGACGAGCAAACACACATAGAGGGACATGGGGTGGACCATAAAAATGATGCCACTGTTCAATTTGAAGAGGGTCAGCCATGGCAGCATCGGTGGTGGCAGGACGATTCGTTTGGTGTCCTGCACGGACTCCACGGTGTAGCATTGCCACAATGCCATCACCCCAGCGACGGCCAATACGGAAACTTTGTCCATTTACCCCCTGCTCCTTGGTCGGACCGAATAGATTTCCGTCCTCCTTTTATGTTCGATGCCGTCGTCATCGCTCCATCCCCCACCCCCCGTCCAGCGGGCCGCTCCGGCGATGCGATGTCGGTGGAAAATGGTTGCTCGTTAAAATTGTATGCATAGCCATTGTCATATCCCGGGATAAGTTCATGAGTTAGCTATAAAAGTATGTAAGCGGGACGGGTTTGGGGTTTGGGGTTTAAAAACGGACCGAACATGCCCGACCAAGGACACTCGCCGAGTGGCTGGCTGACTGGCTGGCTGATGGGGATGAGGCGGTGAGGGTTGAGCGCCAAGGGATGGTGGGGTGGTTGTTTGGACTCTCTGGGAAATGAAATTTTCGGTTTTTATGGCGCAGACAAAAGTTAAGAGTGGACAGAGTTGTACTGTCGTGGTTGTGGCATTTATGTGAGCAGGCCTTGCTTGGGTAGCAGTAGGACCAAGAGCGAACTGAGTTATCCTTCCCGATGATAGTGGTTGGGGGTGGTTCGGGCTGGCGATGGTGGTTTTCTCTTGTCCTTCTTTCTTACTTTTTGTCGATTTGTGGATAGCAGCAGTGGCAGAGCCAGCAGTAGTCCGTGCCTTCCCTTGTCTTGTGTCAGTGGCTTAAGGCCCTCTGGGGGGAACGAGGGAAGGTCACGTTAAGTATAGAGCTACTCATTTGCTTCTTTGAATTAAACTATTTTCGGAGGGGAGAAGAGCCCATGATGTGTGATTTTTGCGGAGTTTGCAGTTTGTTCTCTTCGCCCTCTTGTCTTCCATCCATTCGGGGTCCTTTGTTGTGTCCTTCTCTGATGTTAAGTAGGCTGGGGCTGGGGGGATGTGGAGGATTTCCCTTTTCGATTGAAATGGTTTTTGGAATATGGTTTGAGTATGAAATGAGGAGATGGGGGAAGATTGACAGCAGATTTTCAAACCAATTTGCTTAAGCAGCGAGCGGATGTGACTGGTGTGGGTGTGGGTATCTTGTTGTCAAGGGGAGAGTGGTCAGCGAAGGGCAAGTTAGAAAGGAGAGCAGAAAGACATGAAGGTGTTTGTCATATTTTATCACAATTTTCAGTTTTTGTAGAATTTTTTGAATATGACTGAAAATGGCAACATTTTTGCGTGGTTACCGTCTGTATTTAGTTTTAGTCTTAACTACACGATGAATGCTATACGATGTTCCTTTACGTCAACGGAAAGGATTTTATTGAAAGAGGCATATTCAGCGCATATGCTTTCGTTGAATTGGGTCACCTGGCTTCAGATAGAGCGATGCTGGTTCTTCTTCTCTGTATTTTGGGGGACAAGCTGCCAGTTAAACGCTCTGTGCACATAAACCCATCGTATGTCAATTATCGTGCTCCTATGTCAGTATGTACTTGATCTTCAAAATGATTTGGTTTGCATTCAATGGAGGCGGTTTTGGCGAAAAGTCATCCATGTCGCTTCAATGGGTGAACTTCTTTTGAATCCTTTGTGTAGTATTTAAACTTTGGCTGGCTGTTGAGCTTTAGCTTTGTGTTTGTTAGTTCCTTTTGTTGATTTTACTGTTGTGTTTTGCACTGATTCTGAAATGGGGAAAATAGACCAGACTTATTAGAATGGTTACTAATTTTTGTTTATTGACATGTTCCCGATAATAGCTTACTAGTAGTGGAATGAATTTGAGTGCTGGGCGTCGCGTATTATAAAGAGTTACATATTTTATGACCTTATCTTTAACGACTTGAGCGAACTGCGCAACGTCGACATCCATCAAATAAGAAGCTTCGTGGCAAGCACCAAATGCTTTTCTGGATAGGAGACATCCGATCCGCGTGGTATCACAATGGGCCTAAGTTGGCCTAAGTGCGACTGCTATCTGCAGTCAGCCACCTAAACTTAACCTAACCTATCACCTTAAATAATCATGGTTGCTTTGTGGTTCAATGAAGAGACTTATGACGAACTTGATTATTTAAAATTGCACTTTCTCTTTAGATGCTTTCTGATTTTTTTCAAATTGGCGAGTTGCTTAACTATAGAAACACAACTAAATTGTCCATATCTATAAAGAAGGGACCTATCTGTGACATCGAAAAAGGCATTTTTTCTTATCGGAGCATAAGTTTGCGATTCATTTAATTGGTAATAGGTTTAGGGAGCTCATCGACCATGAAAAAAGTATATGAAAAAAAAGTTTCCAGGTCATTGGCTCTGTGGCAGACCACTAGTATTGTAAACAAGGAGTAGTGAGTTCAATCCTCACAGGAGCCATACGTATGACTTTCTTTTAAATTAGAATTTTCAAAACATTTTTTAATTTTTCTCCTAAAACGGAAATCTAATCTGAGAATAAAGCGTTTCTATATGTTTAACCTGATGGTTTCATTCTTTTTCTGCTGCAGTAGCTCCCGACAATAGTTGAATTCTACTGTTCTTTTTTGTATTCTCAAAATGGAGGTGGTCTAAGAACTGAACTAAATAGTTACCTCTTCTGTAATTTTAAATGGCGTAGTGGTGTAACGAGTGAGATTTTTAATTCAAATATGCATATTAACGTCTTTTTTTTGCGTTTTGCGTTACGAATTAGAAGAGGTTTAAAAACCGAATTACGATTTATAAGAGGTTCTGTGTTCAAAAAAAATAACGAGGGAAGCAAAATGTATGAACATTTTTCGAATTTGGGACGATCTTTAAGGGACTAACAGTTTGTTATGAATTATTTAGGTTGTATTTTTGTAAATTGTATTTTCTTTTAAATATTTAAAATAAGAGCTCAAATGCTTGTTTTTTCAGTTGCAAAACCAACTTCAGTAATACCCTGTGAAGTTACCCTTTTGCATTACAACTTTGGCCATCCAGTTCGGCATACTGCCAAAATTTGTCTTTATTGATAAATGTTTGCTTTGTCAATTTCTTCTTTAGACGCGCCCACAAGTTTTCAATGGGGTTCAAGTCGGGGCATTGGCTTGGTCGATTTTGTTATCGGCAAAGCCTTTTTTACTAGTTTTAAGTATGCTTTGGGTTTTTGTCCTGCTGAAAGATCCAACACAGAGGCATGTTTTCCTTGGCGTATGGTAGCATTACCATTTTTTTTTTTTCAAAATGTATTTTTCCTCGGCTGCCGCCATTTTGTTTGTGGTCTGAAATATTGGACCAACAGCATTTCAAGAACAATATCACTAGACCATTATATTGCGATCTCCATGTTTCACAGTCTTTTTTGTGCAACGGTTTTCCAATTCTTTGGCTTGGGGCACCTCACATTCCTTTCGTAGTCATTTCCAAACGGTTTAATCTTTGTTTCGTCGCTCTACAAAATATTTTGCCATTTTTTTCACCGATTTCGCCCTTCTTTTTTGCATGTGCAATGACAATCTGTAGCCTCATGGCCATATTTTTGCTCTCAGTAGGGAAACTCTCAATTCTTTCAGTTTGTGTTTTTATAAGCAAAGAAGAAGTGTCTTTTTCGTTTTTTGTCGTAGGTTTTTGTCACACTACACAGGAGCACTCAGACTCAAAAACTGGTCCACTTTACTACCAGGCAGCAACCTACTTTTACTGAAATTTCATGGTCTCCCGAAGGAAGACCAGCAGACGCTCCTGTGATGAGGAGTCTACATCATCAGCGCTCACCTCATCAGCGCCGAATAACTGCCACCTGATCCGAGCAAAGGCGGGACAATGGCAGAGGAAGTGCTCTGCAGTGTCATCGTCTTCTCCACAGGCGTCGCAGAGAGTTTTATCACTTAGGCCAAGTATACTTAGGTGTTTGGCGAAGGTGTAGTGCCCCGTTAGTACGCCAATAAGTTGTCTGCAATCTTTTCTGTTAAGAGATAATAAGAAAGCCGCGGATTTCTTACAGACGTTGGGGAGCATGCGCTTGGTCTGTCTACATCCTGGAGAGGCATGCCACCTGCGGTTGTGATCTCGAAAAGGCCAACCATCGATGGAAGCCCTAACCGGGCAGTCCCAGCGTAGGTTCAGGTCCTGAGAATGCCTCATCTGATCCTCGCCCAGCAAGTTCATCGGCGATCTCATTTCCCGTGATCCCGTGGTGCCACGGAACCCAGACAAGTCTTAGCGAATTCAAGCTACCGATCAAATTCAGAGAAGACTTGCATTCCTGAACTATCCTGCAAGGGGTTAAAGGGTTCAGCAAGGCCTTAAGCACAGCTTGGCTGTCGCTACAGACACAAATACTTCGCCCCTTCCACCTGTTCGAACTGTCTTGGTGTCAAAGCCAAGTTAGCGGTTTTTAACGCAGTATTTGTTCCAACTCTCACCTATGGTTATGAAATTTGGGTAATGACCTAAGGAATAAGATCGCGAATACAAGCTGCCGAGTTGAGATTTCTTTGTGCTGTTGTGGGAATTACTCGCCGGGAAAGGGTGGGAAACACGACAGTGCGAGAGGAACTCAATGTTGGGCAGCTGCTTCTTCAAACGGAAACGGCTGTACTTCGATGGTGGTTTAGTCACGTGGCACGAATGTCCCCATCATCTCGACTTCCGAGGCGTGCCTTAAATGTGATTCCATCAGGTAGGCGACCGCTTGACAGACCCAGGACGAGATGGTTGGACCAAGTCCAAAAACTCGCCTGGTTGCGCTTGAGCATAGCTTCTGATGAGTTAGAGTCGATGGCGGAGGATCGAGTGGCCTGGAGATTTGCATTGCGCTCGGGACCCCTTTAGTGGAACATGCGGGCCAGGGAAAATGAATGAAAATGAACGACAACTGAACTTTGAATGTGTGTACGCTTTAAGCAATCAGATAAAATTTGTTTCCCCATGAAATGTTCTCTCAGGTTTTTGACATCAATTCACTTTGAGTTTTGAAGACGATGCCGACTGAATTGGAAATATAATCGAAAGAAAAAAAACGGATAAGTAATCATTGATTACAAGTATGAGTACACATTTACATAGATATTGTCCTCATCTCTTTATATCACTTAGCAGCACATCAACCTCGCGGGAACCACGAAGAATATGCAGCTATACTATTCAAATCCATTCGTCCTGTTTCCTTTAAAAAACGTATGGATCAGTTTGTTTTACCAAAATGTGACCAAAGTATCATCTTGGTGGGCAAACTTCCTTGAAAATCCTTCCTCAATTTGTAACGAAAATCTTCAACCTCCTTTTCATCTGTTTCTTAAAACGAATTTTCAATCACTTCCTCACCGGCCACATACATTCTTTAAAAAATTCCCTTCTTCGCTTCCGTCAGTTGAACTGCAACGACACCTTGTCGCCGTTGAACCTTGTGATCCTGAACCCAAAGTTAACGTGTGAAATTACTTCTCAACTTCTGCGTCTTCGAAATGAAAAAAAAAATCATCCTCCTTAACCCATAGGGAGCGTCGTTTCACTCGTCCACATCCATTAAGGGGTTGCAAATGCTGCGCAATAATTTCTCCCAAGGAACTCTCGACCTGTTTGCTGCCGTCTTCGCAGCAGGACTGACCAAAGAGGCTACTCCTGTGCCACATGACATTTGGCTACTGTCATGGGTGAATTGTGTTTGACCGTAAGTGGTTCCTGACGCGCGCTTTGGGTCGAGTGATTGGCACATTAATGCATAGGAAATGTATCTGAAAGGACGTCCATAAAAATAAATCACCATCCGACAGCGGCAGTTGATTTAGAGTGAGATATCGAGTTTCAATCAGTCTCACCCTTCCGGTCATCCTGAAAATTACTCGTATAAGTAATTCTCCTGATTCCACGAGCTCGGTCAGAGCGGGCGTAAAAGTATCGAGTTTCACATGGAATACCGTTAAGTGTTAATTGAAAGTACTTAGGCAGCCGAGGCACGTACGCAACGCAGAGGAAGGATGTACCGGCCGCACCACACACAGAGGAGACTGAATGCAACCGTGTGTGTGTGTGTGTGTGCAGGGTGGGCGATGGGGATGGGGTGGCCTCTTCGATAAATGGCTCATGTCCCAGAAGTGACCCGTAACATTGTGAACGAGAAAAACCCAAGAAAGAACGACACACAGTCGCATTTATCTCCATTTGACCCTCTTCAAAGTCCTTTTTTATGTTCGGTCTTCATTCGATATTCATTCCCCCACAGGCTACGCCGCAACATCCGTGGGGCTACCAACGGTCCTTTGTCCTTTTTCTCTCCCCCCCTCACGTCTCCTGTCCTCGTCGTCGTCGTCCTCTTCTCATCCCTAACGTCGAATTTCTAAGACATGTAAATACCCTGTCATGTTGGGTCGTAATACTATAACGTGTACAGTGTCCCGTGTCCCGTGTCCCGTGTCCTTTTTTCGGCCTTTCTTTTTTATTTCCTGTGTGTTGTTGGTCCTGCTGCCTGAATGTGGGCAAATCCATGCATATGTAACGAGGATGTACGTACACATGTATGAATGCGATGTTTATATAGGACACTGCGAGGGATGGACGAAGCGAAGGCAACCAACCAACCACCTTTGGCAGGACTCTTATCTCCCTCTACACACACTGGGCAATGGCGAACGAAATATCATCCCATAAGTGTTAAGTTGACTGTATTTGAATTTTAGTGGCCGAGGAAGGGTCCGTTTTTATGGACTTTTTCTTTTTCTATGTATCCTTCGTCCTGGCTCCTGCTGTTCTCTCTCAAATCAGAAACATTGCGTTTTTGTTTTGGGCATTTTTTTTTGTTTTCTCTGATGTTTGGTTGTTTCTTTGAAGATTCACTTGTGGGTTTTATTGAGAAAAAGTTACGATTTGGCAATCGGAACATTTTTGAACTTAGAAACCAGCGTCACTGTCTAGTCATATTTGACAGATAAACAGAAGATAGAACTTCCACTTTAAGTTCAAGTTCAAGAGTCTTCTTGTCTTATCTTTGCGGTTATCTGGTTCCATCAATTTTCTCCACATGAGACTTCCATTAAGTTGATTATTAGCTTCAATGCAAGACTGAGAGCGTGGGGATGGTGGAGAGGAGTATGAGCCTCTTTAGCTCAGTGGCAGAGCACTGGTCTTGTAAACCAGGGGTCGTGAGTTCAATCCTCACAGGAGGCAACGCTCTTTTTTCACATTTTATTCCAAATTTGAATTAAGTCACAACTCAGACCAGAATTCAGTTTTATTTTTGTTTTGCATTCGAAATTAAGGGGCGATGAGTTGGCTGGACAAGAGATATCCATTGTCATTGTTTGGTCTCTTGTGGAAAAGACTCTGAACGGCGAGATTGAGAAGCTTTTTCTAGACAGTTAAACCCTTTAAGCATTGTCAGGGACCCAAAAGAGGCGGAGCCATGCAATTTTTTTTAAAATTGTTTGTCTCGACTGGTATTTGAACCTAGACTTCAAAGTCCAGTGCGTATGGGTCGACGCACAAAACGGCCATGGGGCTTAAATCAAGGAAGTATAAATCCTCGAACAAATTGATGGCTATTTAAAAATAGAAAAAGATTGGGTTCCTTTTGCTGTTGTACAATTTTAAGCAAAAACTGAGGAAACTAAACAAATCATTCCCAAAACATCACCCAATTCCTTAAAAAATAGCTAAAAAAAAAATGATGAAATGGCACTGAATATTTTTCTGACTCCATCGTCCTTAAAATTTCGACTCAATTTCGAACTTCCCGTTTTTTAAAGAATTGTGACCAATTCTGACGTGGTAGACATTTTTTTGAAGATTTGATATACAGTATTGGACAAAACATTTGCAACTAGAAGTGGAATCAAGCAATTTCTTCAAATTCATTTAAGTTTTTTTGCAAAAGCATAGCATAACATATATATTCTGAAAGGTCTATATTTAAACTGCACAAAAGTAAATAAAATTTGAAATCATGTTGAAGAATTGAGTAATCTGCGTTGATTTGTAAAGGTAAGCTCTTATTAGTGCGCGACAAAACATTTGCAACTTTCAATGGAATTACAAAAAAAACTACAAAAAATCTGTTTTTAGTTGCAAATAATTCTTTTCGTTGACTATCCTTTTGGTATTAATTCAATTTATTCCTATATAATATTTAATGAAATTTTATTTTAAGCCATCTCTATTCGTCTAAGAAAAATGGTCTGCACTTTTGACATTTTCACTATTAATTTTGCGTTTGAAGATGCTTCAAAGACTTTTTATCAGGTTAAAACCCTGTGACTTGATCACTGAACCACGTTTGGAATAGCTTGGACGTGTACTTTGTTTCAGGCCTAAAGCAACGGCATTTCCCAGTCCCCTTTCGGCAATATCACATCCTCTAAAATAGTTTTGTGTGCCAATTGGTCCATTATCTAATTAATTAAACCCTAAAGCCCCAAACAAACCACCGAAAAAAAAACCCGCATCAACAAATTTAACAAATTAAACAGCAACCACACATGATATTAAGTTTCGAATAATCAACAAAAAGGACTCAACGTTTCAAACTGTATTCAGTTTTTCTGGTTTCGGATCAAAATACACGGTTTTTATCAGGGCGGTAAGTGCACAAACCAGCGACGTCCAGCAGACGTTATTTTTAAAAAATTTTTAAATCCTGGAGGAGTGAATTTTTTGATGCTGGTTTGCCTGGGACCTCCGGGAGCTTTACAAGTGACATAACAAGAACCGCTCCGTTCGACGAGCTTGCCGTTCAACCACATCCATGCCGCCGTTTTACTCCTCGACACCGAATCTACCCCAGTGACCCTGCATCTATTATAATAATAACATCTATTATAATAATAATAATAATGGCAGCGCTACAGTCCGAGCTGGTCCTGGGCCTAGCTTCTCAGCAACCACTCGTGTTGTACATGCTATTGTTCTCTCACGAGTGAAGGGGCCGACTCCGAACGCCGAGATCGAGAAGCTTTTTCTAGACAAACTCTTTGAGCATTGTCAGTGACTCAAAAGAGGTGGTGCCGTGAAAAAATATTAGTTTTTCAAGACTCGAACCTGAGACCTCGAGCGTAGGAGTCGATGCATCTACCCACTACGCCACGGCGCCCACACTGCATCTACACTCTTTTTAATTAACGAACTCCTTTCTCTACTTCTGCGGCTACAATCCGAGGTGGACCTATGCCTAAACTAACAAGCCTTTCCATGTAGAACGACTCTTTCGACTTTCTCCCACTGCGCACACCAAGTTGGGGTCCCACTCCACTTATGTGTGCTAACTTAGATAACGATGCCTCCTGTTGCTCAATACATCTGTAAGCTTAAGGGAGAATCATAATGGCCGTACTGAAACTTACTGACTATAACCACCGCTTCGGCCAGTTTCGTTAAGTTCGTTGACTTTTGTTGGCGACTAAATCCTCCGATAGTCTGTAGGTCTAAGTGACAACTATCATGGCCGAACTGGAACTTACTGGCTACAACAAACGCTTCGGTCAGTTTCGTTAAGTTCGTTCACTTTTGTTGGCGACTAAATCCTCCGTAAGTCTGCAGGCTTAAGGGAAAACATGGCCGAACTGGAACTTACTGGCTACAACAACCACTTCGGTCAGTTTCGTTAAGTTCGTTCACTTTTGTTGGCGACTGAACTCTCCGTAAGTTTCTATTAGCAATTTTGGACACTTTGGAATTTTATGATGCTTCTAGTTACTTTCGGTATATTTTTAACGTAAGCTTAAGTTTTCGTACGGTTATTATAGTTAGACCTTTATATTTATATATATACGAGAGAAAATTTGAGTCTGGTCCGGACTCTCCTCTGAGAGATTTGAAATAAATTATGCTTTCAGCTACAAAATTTTCCGCTATGTCTTGGTTATCCGCTCCACAAGTTTCCAAAGTCAAATGTCACAGAAGCCTGCCCTTTTCAATAAAATAAGTCCCAAAAGTATATACATATAAGTCCCAAAAGTGTGTCCACATATTGACTAGTGCCCCACCCATTTGGTGACACCTACAACTGACCTTGCATATCCCTCGCATGCCAGTAATTCCCCAAGAACACCACATAAACCTGGATTGGAGTCCTGAAATTTACAATGCCTCCACTTACCTCTTCGTTTCATTAACGCACACGCATAAAACCGTTGATTATCGAGCTCTCCAAAGCCCTCCGAATCGTGCGTCACATGCTCACATGAAGCCATCACTTTATCTAGAACAAACAAAACCGGCTGTCGAGCAGTAATTCCGGGCAAAATACGGCCAGCAAGTTAATGCCGCCCGCGCTTGCCCCAAGCAATGGCCGCCTCACTCCGAAGCCGCAGTCCATGTGTCCTGGGAAATCCAAGTGGTTAGTCAAACGCCAGGCCAGCACACACACAAAACAAAACAACGCAAAAGAAACACGAATGAAGCACAAGAAGAAGGTAGATCCTCATCGTATATTACTATCTGAAAATGGGGTGGCAAATGCTGCCCAGGGGACCTCCTTGATGGATACATACCACATGCTTTTATTATCCTTAAATTGTAGATACGGAAAAGGATCGCCACCGCCGGAGCCGCCATTAACAAGGCCATGAACTGGAATTACTTTTTAAGGATATTCAATTTTTCTCCCATTCTCCCTCCGTGCCCAGACACGTCGACAGGACAGTCGGCGATGCGTGAATGCCGCTCAGTGCACCTCGGTGGAATCAGCGAGGACACCACTGCGCACACATTCACTGGATTAGACGGTGATTCGGTGTGGATTCAGTGAGGATTCCGAGTGCCAATGAAAGGGGTTAACAAAACCAAAAATCGAGGATAATACAGGATAACGCGGCAGATATCTGGAGCACACCAGCAAATAAATCAAAATCCAAACAATTCCCAAAGTTGCAGTTGACTCTCCGCCGAGGACATGCTTTGACACATCGGAGCGAGCACAGCAGAAAAGGGTGCGACCACCCTTCGTCCTTTTTTGCAAATTTTTAACCCTGTCATGCCATTATCCATCGACGCCGTTATAAAATTAAAAAAAATGAAAAACGCTTCTGTTTTGCTCGCATTCGATTTTCAAATCGATTCTGTTTCGATCAATATTTTACCTTTCGATTGGCGCGTCGTGTCGCCGCGAGTGCACCAGACAAGGACGCCAGACATTGAATGAATTATTGCGGCCCGGACCGTGGAAGGGCATGTTTTGCGGACGGGCATCCTGCTGTTACCCAGGACACATAATTCGATGTTTACTTATCCAACTGAGATGCACTTTAAATTATGCTCTGCCCTGCCCTGCCCTGACTGGCGTCTGCAGTGAAAGAGGAACAGGAGCGGCAAGGGGCCGGGATGCATGATGACCTTAAATAAATTTGCGTGAAATTTTTTGTTTTCTGCTGAATCCTTTTACGGTTCACATGTGTTGGCTGTTATTCATTTGAATCACCACCACCCCGTCCCATGTGGGTCCGGGTGAATAGGATGGATGCGGATGGGTATGGAGGCGTTGCGAAAGCAATAAATGTGCTAGAGGTTATTTTAAAATTACTTTGGTGCGAGAGCAGTTCTGTCACGGAGGAGGATGGGTTGGTCGGATGGAAAGGCCCGAGTGGAGGAGTGCTTAATTGGCGTGACTTGAGGCCTTTCGCAATGGAATGAGGAGATATTAACTTAAGGCGAGTGCTGCTTGTTTATACGATTTCCTTGTCAACTTCATTCGTTGAGAAACTAATTGGTTGTAAACGATTCCCTTGCTTGATTATGCTTTGATTAATTTCGGAGTCAGGACGCAGATATGTTCATAGGGAGTGTGGCAGATTGCTAGACTTTCTTGACTTGCCAAGAATTTTTGACAAGTTGCCTAAAACTTCTTCGCGTTTATATTTAGTGTTCCAAAATTTGTTAACCTTGGGAGTCAAGTGGAACCTTCGAATCCGAGTCATTAGGACAACGCAACAGAGAACGTCCACGATTAGGGTGGAGCACAGAAGTGGAGAAGGACCCCAACCGACTTGATGTGTGCAACTGAAGGCAGGTACCGAGAGATCGTGCTATCTAGAGAGGCTTCCTGTTTGAGGCCCATATTCTTCCCGAACTGTTGCCCCCCAAGAATAAGAAAATTCAAGTGGAAAAAAATGCAAGATTTTTGAAAGGATTCGTGAATTCTTAAGCATAACTTAGTAACAGTAGAACAGAGTGGTCCATCTAGTTGTTTTTTAAACCACTTTTTTTTTTTTTTCCCGCTCGAAATCTTGACAGAAAGTCAGTATCATACCTCCGCGGAACGAAATGAGTCGCTTTACGCCTGAACAACGTTGGGAAATATTGAAAACATATTTCCAAAGTGAGTGCTGTGTAGCCCAAATAGTGCGGTTTTTGAAAAGAAGTTTTGACAGAAATGAAGCACTCACTGCGACTGCTGTACGCAAGTTTGTGGAAAAAGTCCGTGAGACTGGTATGCTAGTGGACAGCACTCATGGTCCCGGCCGTCGTACGGTGCGTACAGATAAGAATGTGGCTGCTGTGGCCGAGAGTGTGAGATTCATTTTACGAACATCGATCGACCTCAACAGCTCAACATTACACGCACTAGCCTGAGGAGAATTCTACACAAAGGTCTTGGATTCTTCGCTTACAAGGTCCAATTGACTCAACAATTGAAGTCGCGCGATCATCCGCTTCGTTTTCGCTTCGCAGTTTGGGCCGCTTGAGCAGCTTGAATTGGACAACGATTTTGGGTGAAAAATAATCTTTTCTGACGAGGCGCATTTTCACCTCGGCGGCTACCTTAACAGACAAAATTGCCACATTTAGGGCTCGGAAAACCCGCACGTTATTGTCGAGAAGTCAATGCATCCACAGAGAGTAACAGTTTGGGGCTGATTGTGGAGTGGTGGCATCATTGGAAAATTTTTCTTCGAAAATGAGGCTGAGAACGTTTCGTAAACGGTGGGCGTTACAGAGCCATGTTAACCGACTATTTTTGAACCGACTAAAATTGAAGACATGGATTTGGACGACCTTTGGTTCATGCAGGATGGCGCTCCATGCCACAATCAATCTTTTGCGCACCAAATTCCCAAATCGTGTTATGAGCCATCTTCACAATTTGTATTTTCTCTCAAAATTATTTTTGCGTGAAATTTGTGACACAAACTCTCTGAAAATGTTTAAATTATGTTTTCCTAGTCATCGCCAATCGAGTCTAAATTATTGTCTGTTCTTTTCAGTAGATACAGTTATGGACAAACAATAGGACCACCGAATATCGTTTTAAATTGTAATAAAAAACTTCAAATTGACATTTTTTTTCATTTTATTATTATTTTAATGAAGAGAAGCAAAAGTAATTCGTAAAAATTTGAAAAAAATTCAGATTTAAAAAAAAAATTTGTTTTCTTCAAAAAACGTGTATAAAAAGGGTACAAAACAATAAGACCACTATACAAAATCTTGGAAAATCATAATCAATATGCGATTTTCTCTAAATATTTTTAGTATTTAGTGGAATACCCTTTATTATTGATCACTGCACGTACTCTTCGTGGCATGGACTCGACCAGTGTGCGGCAAGTGCTCGACGGTATGGCGTACCAAGCTGCTCCACAAGAATCCAAGCTGGATTCTGCTCCACAACACTTCTTTAGTCCTAGGCCTTTCGGCACCAAGAGAGTCTTTCACGATTCCCCATAAATTGTCCAGGGGATTCAGGTCTGGAGATTGGGAGGGCCAGATCATAGGATCGACATTATGCTCTTTCAGCCACCTTTTTACTTTGCCCGCCGCCGTATTCTCGTATGATCGTTATCGTGCATAAACTGCCACTTTAGTGGCATCTCCCACTCAGCATATGGGAGTATGACTTCTTCCAATATTTTGGTGTACAAATGTTGGTCCATGGTGCCTTTTATTCAAAGTAGTGGACCTACACCAAACCACAAAAAACATTCCCAAACATGACGCTTTTGCTGGTGTGCTAAGGCTGGTATGCTGCATTTTTTGGACGCCTGACCCACCTCTTACCATCCGATCCCACCAAATTTATCTTGGATTCATCCGACCAAAGAATATTTCGCCACTTTTTTTCGTTTTCTGGACCTATCCATTCCAGATGTTGTTTTGCAAATTGGATACGATTCTTTCTATGTCTTTTGGTAAGAAGTGGTACCACCCTGGGGCTTCTTCCGAAGAGATGTTGTTCTTCTAGCCTCCTACGCACTGTTATAGAACAGACTGGCATGTCCAGTTCACGTTTAATATCTGCAGCTGACTTAAACGGGTCTTTTTTGGATAAGCGTTTTATTTGGGCATCATCTTTTAGAGATGTTTTTCGTGGTCGGCCTGTTGGCATGTGGGATTTTGAAGGCATTAAAAACAAATATCTTCGATCTTTCCAAGAGTCTGGAGACCTCCCGCTGTGAATTTCCTTCCTGAGTGAGTTTTCGGATCAAATCCCTTTCGGTTGCGATGCAGTGCACTCCGCGGCCCATTTTACCTGTTTTCATAAATAATTCTATGCATTTTAATACACAGATATCGTTTCTTTTTATACTTACAGTAATATACTTTAAAAATAAAATGAAACACAATTCATCACAGCCAAAATGCAAGAAGCATGTAACCCGGTCTTATTGTTTTGTCCCCTTTTTATACACGTTTTTTTAAAGAAAACAAATTTTTTTTTAAGAATATCTTAATTTTTTCTCATATTTTTATGAATTACTTTTGCTTCCCTTCATTTAAATAATAATAAAATGAAAAAAAAATGTCAAAAGTTACAAAATATTTGAAATTTTTTATTACAATTTAAAACTATATTCGGTGGTCCTATTGTTTTCTCCATAACTGTAGATACTTGGTCTTAACCTCATTCACCTCAAAACACATCCTCGCCTCTTCATTCCTGTCAACAGCATCGGTAAATGCTAGCAATTGCACAAATTTTTGGAAGATCGTTTGTGCACCAAATAAACAAAATCATTTCTGACGATCTTCTTAGAATGAGTTTTACTGGTTTGACGATATGAGATCAAATAGAAACACGAGGCAAATTAAATCCATGGTCCCATTCGTTGCAAATGAGTGACAGTACCAACCTTCAAATAATAAAAACAGGATGGAAAAATGTTGCCTCGCCTCTTTCTATTTCGAATTTTGTTCGACCAACCCGAGGGCGATTCAGGTAGGCACGAGCATGTACCAAACGAATCGATTAGGGGATGAAATGGGATATACATATGAAACCAAGGAATCGCGCACACATGCGTAGAATCATATTTTCTTATTTAAACAAATCCCTCCACAGACCAAGGCTTGTCGAAAGGGCTGTTTTTAGTTGGTTTTCTATCTCTTGCAGCAAAACAGAGAACGACTTATGGGAGGTTTGAATGTGTGAAAAGTGTGAATGGACGTCATGTGGAAGAATTTGTTTCGAAAGAATGGTTGATCGAATTATATTCATATCCGACGGACGCTTGATTAAACTCATGTTCGTGTAATTTATTATTCAATCTTCATCTCAAACTGCCATAAACACACGAAAGACCAAAGATGTCGGATGCAAAACTATTTCTCCGATTCGACCAACAGCTCATCATCCGCTTCTTACAGTGTCTCTTTGGCGTAATGCAGGACTGACATAATCAAGGTCCTGCAGTTATCTTTGTCCCTTGAGAGCGCTCTTATATTCGAAGGGCAAAAACCATTCTGCGCTGATGCTATTCGTGTTGTTATATTCAGAGCCAAGCCAGATGAAGACCTGTCTTAAGTCATTGCCCGCTGCGACATTTTATCTAAATTTGTTCCTTCGTTATCATTTCATTGAGCCTCTTGCGATTCAATACTGATGGCTCATTCATAGCTCGTGTATTTACCCACTCGCCCCCTTTTTTCATTTCGTCCTCAATTTTGTCATGATTACCTACCACAACCGCTCTACAAGGTATTTCGGAGGCTCTGTGATTCTTTGGCGCTGTGGACCAGAGTTCATCGAGTGAACTGGCAGAAGAATGTAGTCCAAAGTAAAAACTCGTTTCGATTTCGATTTCGATGAACTGGACATATTCGATCAGGATATGCCAATATCGACGCCTCCTTCAGATAAGTCCTATCCTCTTTTGAGTATAAGCACAACTAATAGTTTACATCCCGTCCAATTTCCAAAAATTACTCCCCCCACTTCTTCATCTCATCACAGCAACTCCAACTCAAGCACCGTCCCTAAAGTATCTATAATGCCATCTAATGGCAACTTCGAAGCCATCGTCATCGCCAAGACCACGGGACAGTTGACACATTCAAATTCGACCGAAACGTGTCCTGCAACACAATGCCCCCGAAAGTCGGTCTCTGATTGAATTCTCAAAAGGCATCTACATCCGATAGGAAATAATTGGAATCTAACATTCTCCTTCTACCCCTCACCTCCCCGCCCGAGCATACGGACGAAGGTACACTCATTGCCATCGATTTGTCTTAACTCGTAAGAACCTATCAACTTTGTTGCTGCCGCCACCAGTGACCAAGGAGGGCAGAGCGATGTGCCACCCCAACCAACTAACCATCCATCCATCCATCCAGGCGTACACCCACACCCCGGCTGGGAGCAATGAATGCCAGGTCGAGAGACGCTTTCCCCAAAAATAAATGTGCGGGTGACCGAAATTCCTTGGAAACACAAGTTTCCAACCGGACGGCAAAATTGTATTCACCTACCCAGCTCCGGCGGTTGATGGCGTGGTGGGTGGGGGAGGGGAGGGCAAGGCCCCAGTGCGGACCAGCCCAGAGCACGGAAGGCAATAAAATAAGTAGACCGAAAACTAACTAACAAGACAGGAACAAGTGAGCTTTTGTTCGAATCAACATCCTTGGTTAGCAAAATCAATCCTAAAAGTTCATCACCCACCCCCAGACCATCACCCGTCCACCCACTCAGCCAGCTCTTCCTCCACAGGCCGACCGACGAATCACCAAAGCATTTTATATTTATGGCTCAGGATGTACACCACTCGTACGTACATCCATGTGTGTGTACACAGGACCACTGTGGCATTCGCCCGCTACCTTGGGGGCTAACGCAGGGCGAATAAATACGAATGGCTAGAACAAACACTTAAAGAGTGGTTAAGGAAGTACAAGATGGAAGGACACAAATAGAATCGGCTTGCGGTTTATTAGAGAGTCCTGTGTCCTCTGTCTGAGATCTCTTGGGGAGTCCTTTGTGATTTCTTCCCCCCCTTCCCGTTCGATTCGCAGCAGCCCATACGACGACGTCCAAAAGCATACACACAGAGACATCCAAGCAGCAGCATCCGAGCAGCAGAACGGCAGAAGGACACACCAAAAAGGATGTGAACGAGTCGTCCTTAAATAAATATTTGTGAACGCACTACTGGATACATATGGAACACATATCGTTAGAGAGATAATAAGGGATTTCTTCGTTTAATTTTTTTACTTCACCCTCTCCCCATCTGGTCCTGCCACCACTTGTACGAGTATGTCCTTTTTCACGTTATCCCCCCCCTCCCACGTGAAAGGACTTGGGTTTTGGCAACTTTTTATAGACTCAAAGTAAATATCAACATTCCACCTGCGTCAAGGAGTTATGAGGGGTGGGCCGAGGGTTGGGCGAGTTGCGGGTGAAACACATCTTGTCCTTGTACCTTCATTTATATTTTGACTGTGTGTGGATGGATAGTTGTAGAGTGGTAGAGCTCAACCGATGAGCGAGTGAGGCGCCCACACCGCACACACATCTTCAAAAGGATGTGCTATCCATGTTTGTTCAATTTCACGAAATTCTTGTGTCGGGAGAAAAAAGGACGACCAACGCAAGACCGTAAAGAAAACGAAGAAGAAGAAGAAGAAGAAGAATATGTTGCCATTGCTATCAGCTAACATCCTCGCCGATCCCATACCAGCGCCCACTATTTATGCCCTTTTCCATGGACGCACTTCACCGTGAGTTTTACGCTCACCTGATTTTCGTTTTCCGATTAAAGTCCTCCCACACAGATGTTGGTAAGAAAAATCCTCGAAATGGAAAATGTATGGAAAAGGATTCTCCACTGATATCCACCACCGTGTCGCTGCAGAGAACTGCTGCTGTTTTCTTGGTCGGCGACTTGCTTTCTAATGGAAAAGTAGCGAGAGATGAAAAAAGCACACAAGATGAAATTGTGTGGAGGGAGGAGAACTACTCGAAGAGGGATAATCATAAGAGATACAGCTGTGGGTGGATGAGGCGAGTGGTATTGAGGCACTTTCAAATCAGCGTTGCTGTGGTCGGTTCCGGTTCGGTTAATAAGTCAGTAACGATGCTGGATGCAGCTGTACATATACTTGTCGTGCTTCACGGTGAGACTAGCGGCTTCCTTGACCGATGTGATGTAGGGATATGAAAATTTGGAGTCATTCTGCTACGAAAAGCTTTTCAAAAATGAGGAAAAATATTATGAAGCTGAATTTTTAAGAAAGTTATCCTTAGTTAACGATGCTTTAGGTTGCCAAACAAGTGTCTATCCAAGAAAGCCAAGCCAAGAAAGATAGGCTTCTCAATTGTTTACCTTGCGAGTCGCATTACCTTTCGATGACAATTGATGTCAAGCTGCCGCATTGAGAAAGTGACTTAGTGCATCGTCTCCTACACCAATGGTCCGTCAAGTCTTAACTAACAAACCAACTGTCATTTGTACAGCACCACCTCTCTCGGATCGCTGACAATCCTCAGAGATTTTAACTGTCACGTGAAGCTTCTGAAACTTAGTTGTTCAGAGCTGTTTTACGGGGCTGTCGAACTAGACTTCCATATTGGATCCCTTGTCGCTCTTCATCCACTGCTTATAATACTCTGAACACTCCAATTTTTCTCAGAGAGGGGTGACCTTATAGTTGGCCATGATTAACCCGGATTCGAACCAAGAACCGTCGGATCCGGAAACAACGAAATTACTTTCTACGGCACGGCGGCCACCAGAGTTTGCCTACAAGCCTCCACTCGTGAGAGGACAATCGCACGTAAAAAACGAGTGATTGCTTTCGAAGATAGCCCCGAGTGCACCTCGGAGTGGAGAGTCATCAAAAGAAGAGGTCAAAAGAAGCGTCAAAGACATAAGCTCTATCAGAAACTTCATGCAAATAACGAGAATCTAGAGCAGCATCCTTCATAAAACACATTGAAGTGGGTTGTTGTTAGAGTTGTTAGTATAAAAGTGTTCTGATTTTTGATCAGGTTTTGATACCCCTCGTATTCGAGACACATCTTAAGAGCCAACTATTATGGCCGTACGGAACCTTCGAGAACTGAAGCAATAGAGCGAATACAATGATACATCAAGACTATAACAACTGGTTCTATCAGTTTCGATAAGTTCGTTAAATTTTACCTACGCACGCTTGGAAACTGAACGAAAAGTTTATAGGAGCATGTCTAGAATGGATGATACTAACAATTCTTTGACGTTAGGCAAAAAGGTCTTAAGTGGGAAACTGCAATTTTTTCGTAAAACCAAATTAAAAATAGATTATTTATTTGCCAAACGGGATTAAATGTGTTCGAAAAAAAGAAATTATGGCAAATAAGCTCTGAAATGAAGTGCTAGACTTAAGTCGTTAATACCAAACGAAAGGGAAAAAAGAATGAATTAAGCCCAATCAAAAACCCAAAATGCTTTTTGACTTAAGACCGTCTTGCCAAACGTCAAAGAATTGGTTCTGGGAACGTGATAAGAAAGTTGATCAATTGACAACTGTACATATTGAACAAACTTAAGGAAACTCAACGAAAGAAAGTCAGGTGGCTTAAGGACCAATGGTATTAACGAACGAAAACTCATGCTAAATCTAAAAGCAAATGAGAGTAACCAGAAGCAAAGTCAAATTTTAGAGTGTCAGTAAATGCTTATAAAAACTTAAGGTGATTTCAGCTGTTTCGCCCATAAGCGAATCGTTTACTTTAGTCACAGTTTAACATTTTTGTGTATTCGCTCGGTTGGTCAGTTCTCTCTCAAATTTCCCTACTGCCATTACAAATGTAGTTACGGTATAAATTCTGTCGGACTTTATTTACTAACTTTCTTACTCAACATGCTTACGGCCCATGTAGGATCTGAGCCTGTGCAATGGCTGCCTTCCATCGCTGACGGTCTTTTTCCAGTCATCAAAACCAAACTGTCTTGGGTCCGCGATGACTTGGTCTTTATACTGGAGGTTCGGTCTTCCTCTCCATCTCGAACAAGGGGCTCGGATTCGAAGACCCACTTAGCTGGAGCGTTGTTGTCCATGCGCTCGATGTGACCGAGCTAGTGCAGTCGAGTCCAGTTTTGCTTATTGTCCAGCTTTCGGCTCCATATAGCAGGACTTGTAAGATAAGAGGTTTTAGAACATGATTTTGGTCCTTCGAGTCAGGAGTTTTGAGACCAGTTTTTTTGACAAACCGAAGCTGCATCGGTTGCCAAGGGCGATTCTACGTCGGATCTCCACTGATATCGTTCGTGGAGTTCACGTTCGCCCCGAGGTAGACAAACTCCTTCATCACCACCTCAAAATTGTAGCAGTCGATTGTGATGTTTTGCCCTAGATGGTGTGCGGCGGATTGTTTCTTGCTGGACAGCATATACTTCGTCTTATCCTGATTCACCTTAAGACCAGCTCGTTTCGCTTGTTCTTCAATCGCCGTGAAAGCTTCCACTACGGCACGTTGTGAACGCGCGACGATGTCGATGTCATCTGCGTATCCTAACAGGTGGACTGACTTGTAGTGCACTATCTTGTGCACTCGCACTATCTTCTCCAGCACCAAATCGAAGAAATCACACGACAGCGCATCTCCTTGCCGAAATCCAGAGCAGGTTTCAAACGGCTCGAAAGTCCTCGAGCCGAACTGCACGGTGCATCGCATATGTGTTAGCGTGGGGCGACACAACCGGATCATCTTTCCCGGGATGCCGAATTCGGCCATCGCTTCGAATAGTTCCTTGCGATGAATGCTGTCGTATGCGGCTTTAAAATCGATAAAAAGATGGTGCGTATCGATTTGAAACTCGCTGGTCTTGTCTAGGATTTGCTTTAGTGTGAAAATTTGGTCTATAGTCGATTGACGTTTGTTAGCAGAATCAAATGTCTTTGGAGCATTATTATTTTGACGAATTATTAATACAATTGGAACAAAATGCAATCCACTCGATACAACAACGACAACAAGATTCGTATCTGCAAAAGATTCCCTCAGCCAGAGGATGGCAATTCGAATTCTTGAATGATCTCAACTTGGTTGCCAACTTTGCGCGTTAAGTCTTGTCGAAATATTATTCAATCAGTTTCAGATTTAAGCTGAATCAACATAAGTTTTGTAAACGAAAACCACTCCGTCCGTCCACTTAGACACTGGTCACCAGAGCAACCTTTTGAGAGCATTCAAAATGAAAGCAGCCATTGAGAAACACGAGTAGCGCGAACATTTTGGTGTTAATTATTTTATCTCAACAGAGATATTTAAATACAATCAATTTTGTGACTGCAGCCAAAGTTACATATGTAAGTGCTATACAAACAAGCCGCGGATTGCCACTGCGACTCGCGAAAATCGCATATTATTACACTACAAATTACAGTCCTTTTCTGAAATTTCCACATCAAACACAAATACTTACCACGAATTTGTCACTTAAAAATGTGACAGGATATATTCGATCTCCAGCTCAACCAGCAAATACAACCAAAAATCAAAAGAATTCATTGGCAATCAACGTGATATCATTTCGCGAAATAAATACAACAATAATCCCTTAACAATTCATCCAAGGTTGCTACATTTTTCACTTGCATTTAACCGCATCAAACATGTTTGAATGGTATTTGCCACTTATCCAATGCCTACTCTTTCAAATCACTGGTCACACGCTCTTCACTCTCCCACTCATTCTCTCTTAAAAAACACTCAGGCAGTTCACTGGTGTAGATTGCTGTGCGTTAACATCGTTCCACAAGGCACGCGAGTTAATGGGGTTGATTTTTTTTGCCTTTTTTAGATTTGTTCGTTTGCAACCGAATTCATTATGACAGTGAAGAGATGAATGCAGTCCTCTCTTTGAGAGTAAAAGAGAAATTATGAATTTTCATATTTTTAGTTGCGTCGCTGACTGATAGGTGGCGGTGTCAAATTTTTTTCTGTTTTTATTTTGTGGTCAGTTTTGAATGTCTTTTTAAGCTCGAAGGTAGGTTCAAGCCTCCTGTGTTTTATGATTGAAATTTGTTTACTATTCATAAAAAGTTCCAGTGCCAGATAGAGGCATTTTTCCTTAAATTCTAGTGAATTTCTGGGTTATTTTTTTGTGTAGTCAGGCGAAGGGGAAAGCTGTGTTGAGCGAAGAATATTCTTCATGTCCTTTACTCTATGAGGAAAACAAAGAATCATTATCTATGTTGATAGTCAAGCAGCCATTAAAGCGTTACAGTCAACATCGATAAGATCAAAGCTCGTAAAAATGTGCATCAAAATACTGGACAAAACTCAGGCCCGGTCCTAGCGAGATAAGTGCCCTGAGCAAGACCTACGTTTAGTAAATATAGATCCTGTATAGTAGCTAGGAAAAATTCTAATATCTTCATCCTATCTAAATATAGTGATTGCGATCAGACGGTTGTAAAGGTCGAAAGGCAAGATAGACCTCCGCTTCTACTCGCGTCAGTCTACATGCCTTACGACGCGGTGCTCGGCCCACCAGAGGAAAGTACGAAGATCCTGGTGGACGCGGCAAGTAAGAACAACTGGGACCTCGTCATGGGGTGCGACGCCAACTCCCACCACACACTATGGGGAAGCTCGGACTCCAACATAAGAGGTGAAGAACTTTTTAATTTTATATTATTAAATAATCTAAGAATAGCTAATTTGGGTGATGAACCTACATTCGTCACCAGAAATAGGGAAGAAGTTCTAGACATAACTCTCTATAATGACTCCGCCACTATGGAGGTCAGCAATTGGAGAGTGTTAGATTCACCGTCCTTCTCGGACCACAAGCTAATAACCTTCACGGTCAACAGTAGGATGGTAAAGGAGGACAGGTTCAGGAACCCCAAAAATACAAATTGGGGTCGCTTCTACAGAGAAATCAGCAGTTGCTCAAGGCATCTAATGGTCAGACCAATGGTCTCCATAAGCGACATTGAGCAGACTGCTTTAGATATTAAGAACATCTATGAGAAAGCTTTCATAAAAGCATGTCCTCTTCGGACCTTCAGGAATAAAAAATCCCCCCCATGGTGGAATAAAGACCTTGGGGTTATCAGGAAAAGAACCAGAACCCTTTTTAATGTAGCCAAGGCGTCAAGGTCGCCCGAAGACTGGGAAGCTTTCAGGGCTAGTCAAAGGGACTTCAAAAAAGCAGTAGCCATTGCTAAGCGATGCACATGGCGTACCTACTGCAGTGAAATAATGAGTACCACTGAAACAGCTAGGCTAAGGAAAATTCTCTCCAAAGAACCTGCTGTCCCAGGGTATCTTAAGGATAACGGCGGTGTTTGGACACAGTCTGAAGAGGAAACACTCAATCTTCTGGTGTCCACTCACTTCCCGGGTTGCACCTTTGGCAGCGACATCTCGGCGCCAGCCGACGACGCGGTGAATGAACTCTACGTTCCGGATACCGTTGTTGACGAAGACAGAATTGGATGGGCCATTGACTCTTTTGCCCCATATAAGTCTCCTGGCTTAGACGGCATATCCAATTATGCTGCAAAAGACTAAGGATATGATAATCCCTGTCCTGAGTAGGATATATAGATGCAGCTTAATAAACGGCTACATACCGTCGACTTGGAGGGAAGTAAAGGTTGTCTTTATCCCTAAAGCCGGTAAAGCTAGCCACACAGCTGCAAAAGATTTCCGACCTATAAGCTTGACTTCCTTTGTTCTCAAAACCTTTGAGAAGGTAATCAATGCTTATATTCGCAGTAAGCTTTCTACCAAAACAATCTCCACAGCACAACATGCCTACATTAAAGGCAGAGGTGTGGAGACCGCACTTCACAGCGTGGTTAATGTAATTGAAAGCACTCTCAAAGCCAAAGAATACGCACTCGCAGCCTTTCTGGATATTGAAGGCGCTTTCAATAATGTGGAAACGAGAGCGATTAAGTCAGCCCTCGAGAGGGCCAACATTGAGCAATCAATAACATCAACCGTTGTTAGCCTGCTCAGTAAAAGAACAATCTACGCGAACATGGGTGACAGGCTCGTGAAAGCCATTGCCTCTAGAGGCACACCGCAGGGAGGGGTAATTTCACCCCTGCTCTGGGTTCTTGTCATCGACGAAGTCTTAGAGAAGCTCAAATACTCGGGGGTGACAGTAGTTGCTTATGCAGACGACGTAGTGTTGATAGCTAGAGGCAAATTCCTCCCAACCATAAGTGAGGTACTTGAGAGCGCTATAAGCACACTAGCAAGATGGGCTAAAAACTGCGGACTGGGTGTTAACCCAGGTAAGACTGAATTGGTTCTCTTCTCCAACAAAAGAGTCATACCGCAATTTAGGCTACCATCTATCGAGAGATCCACACTGACGCTATCCGACAGTGCTAGATACCTAGGTATCATTCTTGACAGGAAACTAAATTGGAAACTTAATGTCTCTGAAAGGGTCAAAAAGGCAACATGCGCTTTTTATATCTGCGCAAAAATTGTCGGTAAAAAATGGGGACCAAGCCCCAAGACCATCCTATGGATGTATACCGCTATTGTCAGACCCATCCTTACGTATGGCAGCGTAGTCTGGTGGCAGGCAGCATTGAAAGCCATTAATCTTAAGGCATTGACGAAAATACAAAGACTTGCGTGTATGGGAGTTACTGGCGCAATCAGCTCTACCCCAACAGCTGGGCTGGAAACGATCCTACACATGCTACCGCTTGACCTTCATATGCAGGCAATCGCCGCTAAAAGTGCTCTGAGAATCAGTCAATCTTGCAACTGGCGCTCAGGTACCACTGGACATGCAAGTATTCTTAACAAACTTGCAGTATCAGAAGTCGAGAGCGACTACAGGCTCCCATTCCTCGACTTCGAGAGACCCTTCAAATGCCAATACCCCACAAGAGAGGAGTGGGCGTCCGATGAACCCATCAACAACTCGTCAATAAAGGTATATACCGACGGGTCAAAGATGGAAGCAGGCACAGGCGCGGGCATTTTCTCCAACGAGCTAAACTTGCACTGCTCAATCAGATTACCTGATTATGGCAGTGTGTTTCAAGCGGAGGTCCTGGCGGTCAAAGATGCGGCCAAAAAGATATTAATGATGGCGACATCACCAGCTGATATTACCATTTTCATTGACAGTCAGGCGGCCATGAAAGCTATATCCGCAATAGAAGTCAAGTCCAAGCTAGTCGCAAGCTGTCGCGAAGATCTAAAGGCTCTTGGCTCACAGCACTCGATTAATCTGTGCTGGGTCCCAGGACATAGGGACATAGCCGGCAATGAGATAGCTGATGAACTTGCCAGAACAGGGTCAGTGACCGACGCGTCACAAGCAATTCAGGGTATTAAACCGCCACTCTCAGAACTGAGGAAAAAGGTGGATACTATGATCATAGAAATGGCAAACAGTAGATGGCGCGGTCTGTCTACATGTGCGACTACTAAAGCATTATGGCCCAGATACGACCAAGCAAAAACCGACAAGATCCTTCAGTGCGACAAAGAGTTGCTAACGATGGTGGTTGGAGCTCTCACTGGCCATAATCATCTTAGAAACCATACCATGAAAATGAGACTCTCCAACGACAACATTTGTAGAGGTTGTGGTGACGAGGAGGAACGTGAGGATACTCCTCACTACCTCTGTCACTGCCCTAGTCTTTGTCAGTTGCGTTATAGAACACTGGGAGAATTCTTCTTCCAAGACTTACATGAAATCTCAAGTATACCTCTTAGATCTCTTTGCAGGTTTATAAGGAAATCGGGATGGCTCCGGCGCAACGAAGGACCATGAGTGCGACAAGGGTAAAAAAGGGGACACTATCCTCCAATTGGGCATCACAATGGGTCCCTAAGGACCTAAGTGAGGCGTGGCTTAAGCCCGTCTACCCACATACCTACCTACCTACCTAGCCCCCCCTCCCCTCTTTTTTCTGTCATGGTTGTCCTAAAGTAATTTTTTATCATTTTAAGTTTAAAAAAACTGCATTCTCCTGAAGCTACTGTGGCTTGCATGGTGTTGAAAATTTGGAATAACTAGATTGGGATCAAGATAATCTAATCTTCTGTAATTGTTAATCAATTCGCTTGATCTAGTGTTTTAAACTAAAATTCTACCTTAAACCTTTGTTTCGGTTCCAAACTAGTTTCGTGACATTCATCACCGTCGTAAAGAAGATGTTTCTGGAAATTCAGATTTCAAGACTACTAGCAATACGCTCTGTTATTGAACATAATCATAACATTTTTCATCTGAAGTCATTTCAATCAAAGTATGTTTAATATTTTCTAAAACCTCAACACTTGAAACTCCTTCTTCTTAGCATGGTGCTACAGTTCGGGATGGACTTGGGCCTGAACAAACAAGCCTCTCCTCTCCTCCTACGATAGCTGTCTCCAATGTCATACACTGAGTTGGTTTAGGTCCTTCTTCACTTGTGTACGCCACCTCAATCATGAATGTCCTCTGTTGGTTTGCACCACAAGCTCAGAATCGAAGATTCAAGTACGAAATGATCAATGAAAAAATCTACAATTATAACCTAACGCTATTCCAAATTGTAAATAATTTCGCACCCTTCATTTCAGAGAGAACTTGTTCCTTTCTAAGGACGCCTGTATCTTAATCTTCAAATGCAAGCCAACGTCTCAAAACGATGATCTCTGAACCACTAGTAAAGGTCTTCCTCGACCATCATCAAAATGTTCTTTTGCCTTCCAGAAATCCTCCTCCTCTAAAGAACTTACCTCCTTACAAAATTCAAATTTGTTACCCGGAGTAGACTCCGAGCAAACAAAAGAAATAAAATTTGTAATTTCACTGAACCCTTTCACCACCGATGACCATAAGATTGTCCCACAATGGAACTCGAACTCAATCGCAAAAGAGGGTGAAAATACAAGTTCTACCGGAATCCCATGTGAACGCATTCAGTCACTCGTTCTCCGAAGTGACCATGTCTTGAACTCCTTGTCCCTCCTTGTTGGAGTAATATTTAGACACTGGTCACGCAGAGTTCCCGCTAAGAAATCCATATTTTCTCAAGCCACTGACAGCGAGGCCATGGGGTTAACTAGAAGTTGAGACAAGTTCGATGATTGATGAGTTAGTCAGGCGTCCTAATGAAAGTGCTACAAATTTGAAGTCGGATTGGTTCGAAAGAGGGAAAATAATGGGATCTATTGGAGACACTTTCGTTTTGACAAGAGTGTCAAGATGTGGGTCAGTAGATTCGTGTGGTGATTTGATTGAGGTCGAATCAAGTTCTGGGACCTATCCACCATTCGAATGGAAGAGTAGGTGGTCCGAGGACACTGGATGAAGGAAACATGATCGTTGAGAATTTTGATTTATTAACCATTTTTTATTTTTTTTTGCGCAACGGGTGATAGGAGGAAGAACAAAGTAAATGTTTAGATCACGTATCGAACGCAGAGTTGTTGCAATTTTTTACTAAAACCTCAAGGAATGTTGGCCACGTCTTTGCCTAAAAAATTTAAGAATATGTTGAAACAATGGAGGTGCAGTTTAAAATACAGAAGATTGTTTGTTTTTCAGTAATTAAACTGAGATCGCACCGCCCAGTGCCTGAGAGTCGACCGATCTACTTTTTCTGGATGGAAGAGAATTAAATCAAAAAGCGTGATATTTACTATGACGACTGCTATAAAGAACGAGACCAGCGAAAGATTCTTAGCGGAGGTAAAGGTAGCCCTAAACGAAGAATATGCTCGCCAAACTTGCTCGTGCTCGCCGCATTTTCGTCCGTGTGTGGGCTGGTTCGCGAGCCGCTCGCTGTTGGCGAAACATTTCGATTTTGTCGTGTTCGTCGACTTTGATGTTCGCGGTGTAGGGCCATGTTCGCGTGCAAACATCATTTTTCCTGTCACCCAGTGCATATCGCGGATTAAGCAGAAGGAATTCACCGAGCATCGAGGAATTCACCACTTGCGCTTCCCTATCACAACATGTTGACGGTTTGAAGAAATAAAACGAAATGAATGCTCGCCAAATGTGTTCGCCGTGTAGGGCATAACGCAAAAGAGCATGTTCGTCGTTTAGGGCTACCTTTACCTCCGCTAAGAATTCTTCGCTGGCCTCGTTCTTTGTAGCAGTCGTCGAAGTAAATATTACAGTATTTGATTTAATTTTATTCCATCCAGAAAAGGTTGATCGGTCGGCTCTCAGGCAATGAGCGGTCTTTGAAAATTCTTCACAATCAAATCAAAACCTGGATATCTGGGTAGTTGGGTCCGAGATGGTTGGGTACAGGATAGTGTCAGATAGTGACAAGTAGTTTTGGATATCCAAATAGTTTCACATACCCTCTGTGTAATTTTTTTTTTGTGCGAGGGGATGTGGAATCCTTGCATAGGCACCAATGGTCTGACGTCCTTTGCAGGATTCTTACCGTCTAACTGGATGACCCAGTCAAGCTTTCCGTTTGTTTACTCCCTCGCGGAACTACCGCTAAGTATTACTTCAGCGACTGGATGGCGCAGTTGACTAAGTTCCTGCCCCAAGTTAGAGGGGTCCCAGGTTTGAATCTCAGTAAAATCGAATGTGGTCCAGTCACCATTTGCCGTTGGGATCAAATTAACAATACTAGAGTAGGTTGCTACCTGGCAGTACAATGGACCAGTTTTGAGTCTGAGGCTCCAGTTTAGAGCTTCAAAACCCACGAAAAAAAAAGTATTACTTCACGAGGGACAGGTTCGATCTATATATTTGCTTCGTCACTAGATGTTTACCGAATCCGCCGTCGTTCTACGTTCCTAAGGTCGCGCATTATTCGTACCTTGCATTTTAAAATATAATAATAATAATAATAATGGCGGCGCTACAGTCCGAGGTGGACCTGGGCCTAGCTTTTTTAAAATATACTCAACTATTTTATCTGGTGTCGGCTGTTCACAAAATTTTTCACGCAAAATATCTCAATCGTTTTCGTAACGAGAACATTCATAGAAAACGTGCTCTACATTTTCTTTCGATGCCTACCATCGAGGACAGAACTGACTTGAATCATGGTTCCGCTTGAATAGGCATTCTCAGTCAAGAAGTGTGTAAGATTATGTAATTAATAGAGTTGTACCGAATATTTATTTGGCCGGATACCGGATACCGAATATTCGGCCTGCAGCTAGGCCGGATAGCCGAATATTCGGCGGCCGGATATCTGCCCAAATTAAAAGATATTCTTACTTTCTACACACGGAAGTTTTTGTGACATTTTTGAAGAGGTTGCGAAAGGCAAGCCAGATTAAGTTTCCTGCCAAAAGAAAATACCGCCAACGAGCTTGACTTGACAAAACAGTTTATTTTGAACGGAATAGCGACCCTTGGTCTTGATGGTCAGTAAATGGAAAACAAAACTCATTGTTCATCCCCATGTAGCAGTATATACAGTGAGAGATTCTTTTCTAAAGCATACATCGTATACGAAAACAAACAAAATAAATTATTACCCCTGAATGCAGAAAAACTTATTTTCATTCACCACAATTTGGCTTTAGTAAGCTTCCAATATTAAATTATTTTTTTATTTTGTTGTTTTTTACCGAAGGAACGTCTATCCGGTATTTGGTCGGATATCAAAAGACTCTTCGGCTCCGGCCGGATAGTATAAAAGAAGCCGGATAGGCCGGATACAGAATACTTGCCGGATATCCGTCACACCTCTAGTAATTAACCTTGCCGTGTTTTTGATTTACCCAATTTTTAATCCTTGTGATTAGCCGGTACGTCCATCTCCTTTTTTGGGACACGTGCCATCGTTGCTGCCACATTTCTGTACTTTGACTTATATCCATTCTCTTTGCGTGGTTCACAGCCGGTTCGATTTGCACGCGATTGTCATAAAGTCTCCCAGCTTCTAATGCAAGGATATCGATGGGTACCATGGAGTATTAGACGAATATCGTTTCTTGGGATACCGTTTGAAATGCACTGCTAACTCCCAGTGCACATATTCTGTACATAGATTTGGCGTCTTTCATTTTTATTCGCGATGTCAGACCATATTTGTGCCCCGTTCAGCTGTATGGATGCTACAGCTCTCGTTAGCATTTCCCGTTTACTTTGCCTCGGTCCGCCAACATTTGACATGAGTCTCGAAAGAGCGCTTATCGCTTTCGACGATTTCTCACAAGCGTACGCGAGATGATGCTTATAATTAAGGCGAGCATCAATCATCACTCCCAAGTATTTAATAACGGGGCTTGAAATAATGTTGTGCTCTCCGACTTTTACCGTCATCGTCTCCCGTACCTTTCTACTCGTGATTAGCACGGATTCCGTTTTATGGTCCGCAAGGTCTAAACTCATGTGACAAATCCAGTTCTTTATCAAATCTATTGCTTCGTTGCAATATAACTCGATTTCTTCTAGTCGTTTTGCTACTACAACCACCGCAATATCGTCTGCTTCTCTTGGAACCGAGAGTCGTAGAATGTAGTCATACATCACATTCCATAGTAGAGGACCTAGCACTGAACCTTGGGGCACGCCCCTGTAATTTTATACAACACCGTTCCGTCGACGGAATCATAGAGAAGCAACTTATCTGATATTCACCAAATAAATGCTGGTGTATCTCAAGGTTCTGTGTTGTCTCCGACTCTCTTTCTCATATTTAGCTCTCTTTCTCATACCTTAGCTGATGACAGTTGAAGCGATCACATGCACTTCTTGGATGGAATCCATTAGCGGGCGATAAAACTCTTGGAGACAGAAATATCGCGAAGTCGGAATCATGCTGTCACATGTTCCGGCCCGTCAGTGATACAAATCTGGGTTTCGACGCTCCTTCTTTTGACTTTCAAGCCCAGCCAGTTTGTCCGACTCTACTCAATGCTCATCATTAACAAGACAAGGGCTACAAATATTTTCAATCGTCAATTTTTTCATCAAACTTCAAGACTACGACCATGGACCTAGGGTCCTGATGCCTACTTTTGTAAGGTAGGTGATAGGGTGCCCTTGCGACTGTGTCGCGGCTTATTTAGACCAGCAGTTGGGGGGTGTACCCCGTGTATATATCTCAGGAATATATTTCAAACTAATCTTTTTATGAAGTTCATACAATTTGAGTCTTATCTAGGATGTTGTTTGCTTGCTTTAAACCCCTGCATAGTTCTCATACGTGCATATTTCGAAATCAGCGTCCAGATGCACCCTTCATTTCCATATGCAAGCCTTATGAAGCTCAGTAGCATGTCCCTTAATCGAATTCCCATTGAGAGGATATTTATGAAATATTTTCAATTACCCTGGGGGCGTTTTTAATTTCCCCGCCCATAACTTGGCATTTCCCCAATTTCCGCAGGCACATCAAAATTTAAAATAATATCCTTCATCACCACGCAGTGTTCACATACACAAACACACTCGCACACATAACCAAACAGGTACCGGAAATGTACGAAATCATCAATCAATCCGTCAGATTGGGCCGCACGGCACAACCACAAGAGTCAAAGTTCCAGGCCTCCCGAGGAAGGATATTAATAATTAGCGGAGGACTTCTCGCCGCGGCTCGATGTGTGCCTGGATGAGTAATAGACGATTAAACAGTCGTCCGTCCACACATCTCCATCCCTGGCGAGGACACCCTCTGAGAGAGAGATCCCCCGTCCTTTACAGAAAAAAAACCCCACACTCAATCCAGTCCCTTGCAGAAAGGACGTGACAGTCGATGTTGCGTCGACGTTGGGCGACATCCTGGCAGTCAAGAGCGGCTGGGAGGGAGGGCAGAGCTCTTGTTTTTTCCTTAACTTCGAGCTTATTTTTGTGACACGTATGTGCCCCGTCCCGGGACCGGCCGGGAATTTGTGTTCGCTCGCACAATACGCCACACAGAAAAGCAGCTAATGGTGGTGGCTCCTTGCGTCAAACAAAAGAAACCATATGCCTCTCTCCTGGCACCGTTGGCGGTAGTGCCCAATCTCAATTGCTTCTTCTGCTCCTGGCCGGGCCCTCGAAAATAATCACACACAAGTGTAGCGTGTAGCGTGTAGCGTGTAGCATGTAGCGTGTCATATGTCTGGAAGCTGTGTGTTGTGTTGTGTGTTGTGTGTGCTGCTGGTGCTGCTGGCAAGCAGCAAAGGCGTATCGGAAACAAAGGGTTAAATTCACTCTCGAATGGTCAAAGGACATCGATGGGGTGGGCTCGGGTTCGGGTTCGGGTTCGAGTTTCGATGGCGATGGCGATGGCGTATGGCATCACAGCGCCAGTAGGTGGAAAGGACAGAGAAATGAAAAGGGTTAATGCCAACGCCAAATACCACCTACCACATTGTGAGATTGGCCCGGCAGCAGGAGCAGCAGCAGCAGCGTGCGGACTTACGCCATTGTGTGTGAGTCCGCCTTGTTCGTTTCCTTTTTTGTCCTGCGAACTCTCCTCGCCGGTTTATTGTTTGTGTGGCTCTCCTGTGTGCCGCTGTACTTCTTCTGCTGCATATGCATGCAGGATAAGCGTTAATTTCTTTGCGAATAATTGAATAGGACCTTTTGTTTTGTGGAGAGATTTTAGTTATGGCAAGAAGTGCCTTTGTCCTTTGCCTATCCCTTGTCCTATTGCTCTCATACTGATGACGACAACGACAAGGACGACGGCGACGCCGGCGATGGCTGTGGCTTGTGTTGTGTATTCCATTAATGTGTGGCTCATATGCCAAGGCCCACTGGGAGCGGCCATTTTGAAATGTTTTGTATGACAGTTTTGATCTTTGTTTTTTTCGCTCCTTTTCGATGAAATATCCTTCAGGTGAAGGTGTGGGATGGCTTTGAGTCGAGATGAGGGTATGACAGATCGGCAATTGGTTGTGAGGCTATCCACGGGGTGCCCAGACTGACTGGAGTCAGTTATAACATGAATTTGGTCGCTTGCTTTGTGTGGGCTTGAGTGAAACTTGAAACTGACCACAAAGGATTTGATGGATGTAGAGCTCAAACTTCAAGAGCAGAGGAAAACTTTGAGAAGGTTGGAGCGATTTAAAGGTCACTTCGTGGGATAAATTGACCAAATCTACTTTAATATTCAGTGGAAACGGGCAGTGTTTGGTTGAGAAAGGTCAAAAAGAAGGAAGGATTCTACTATTCACGATGACTTTCCTTGTTTGAAGAATTATACATATATTTTCTTTCTGTGGCATTGATGATTTCTTGGGCTGTCGGCATTATCAGAAAACACCATCTTCCAACTTACGTGTCAACGACTCCTGGACGATCTGAGCCTGAGCAATTGCTGCTTTCCATCGCTGACAGCCCAGGGTACGCCAGTTCCAGTTATCAAGACCAAGTCCTCTTGCTTCCGCGATCACTTGGTCTTCATTCGGCCTTCCTCTCTTTTTCTAAAAAGGAGGCTCGTATTCGACGACTCTCTTACTTGGAGCATTGGTGTTCTTTGCTCGACGCGACCATCCTTGTACAGCTCGTCGAGCCCGCTTTGTATCTTCTCCTCCACTCGCCTTCCTCGCCAACACCCGATAGATTTTATAATTATTCCTAGATCTCTAACATCTCCATAGTTTGTCGATCTTGGTACGGAATTAGGGCCAAAGGTGTGCATTGTCCACCGATCTAACCTGAGCACGTTTATCACAATGAATAGTGTAATAGCCTAGTAGTAGTCTCTTAGTGGCTGTTTGCAAACGACTGGGAAATCCGACTGGGCAGGCAAGATTCCCTACGCGTGGAACACGCGAATCGGTTCACTTGCATCATGTTTTCACCCAGTAATGTTCTACCGAGAATTGAGTAATGCTCTCTTTTAAATTCGTATTTTTCATGAATTAAGGATAAAAACAATTTTTGTTTAGGTGCAGCAGCAAGGTTTGCATGTAGTACTGTATGTATGCAGTGAAAAAAACATTAGAAACAATAGAAAGTGGATTTTCGGTGGAAGATGTCCGATTTTCGGCGCATTCAACCCATCTTCCTCTCGCTTGTGGAAGTCGTCTATTGTATCCCTCTCAATACTGCCTTCTTCCGCTCATGTAATCTTTACTTTAGGAAGTTGGGCACAATGGACACAAATTGTTCGTCCATGAAAGCCAGGGCTATAAGCCACTAGGACACCCGTGCCTCCTACCCACCTTGATTAATAAACAAATCTGCTTTTGCACATCAGTAAAAATTTGATTACGCAATGAAATAGAAGAGCCTGCATGCGTCAAAAAAGTTGACCCAAAAAATTGTTTAAATCTGACTGTGAGGCGGTAGGTTAACATCCAGTGACAGACTTAGGCGGAGGAAGATGGTATCTTTCCTGAACTTTTAATACATTCCCCCAACAAGTTTAAGGCGACTCTAGTCAAAATCATTCGCACGAGCCTAATAAATAATTATATTCCACTTAAATAGAGAATGGTTAGGGTGATATTTATACTCAAAGGAGGAAACAAACCACCCGAAAATCCAATGTCCTACCGACCAATCAGTCTCTCCTCTTTTTTACTAAAAATGACAGAAAAGCTGATAGAAATGTTCATAGGACCAACATTGGAAAAAGCACCACTCCACAAACTACAATTTGCTTACCAAAAAGGTAAATCTGCAATAACCGCCCATCGTAAAATCACGGATATGCTACAAAAATCTCTACAAAAGGGATCGCACTTGGCGCCTTTATGGTTTGATAATGCAAATCATTCGTCACTAACAAATGCACTTTGCAGAAAAAAGGTTGACTCCCTAATTATCAAACTAAATAAATGCTAAAATAAAGGCATATAACAAATTCGGCAGTTGCAATAGATTTAAGAAATTTTTATGAAGCTGTATGCACGACATTCAATTCAAATTAAAATAGAAATCAACTTTTTTTTAATGAAAATGTTTTATTTTGTGGTTTTATTAAATATTTTAAAAAAAAAATATTTTTTTTTGTCGAAGGTTTTCAAAACACGACACTGGAGCACCCAGACTCAAATACTGGTTGTATTGCCAGGCAGCAATGTAGTTTATCGCTTGGGCTAAGTACATTTAGATGTTTGGGGAACGTTGAGTGGCCCGTTAGTACGCCGGTAAGTTGTCTGTAGTCTTTTCTGTCAAGAGATAACAAGAAAGCCGCGGATTTCTTACAGACGTTGGGGAGAAGGCGCTTGGTCTGTCTACATCCTAGAGAGTCACGCCATCTCCGGTTGTGCTCTCGAGAGGTCCAACCATCGATGGAAGCCCTAACCAAGGACGCAAGTAGTCCTAGCGCAGGTTCAGGTTCTGAGAGTACCTCCTCTGATCGTCGCCAAGTTTATCATGTGATGACCTGGGACCCAGACAATTCTTAGCGAATTTGAACTGCCGATCAAATTTAGAGAAGACTTGCAAGCAAGGCATTAAGTACAGCTTAGCTGTCGCTACAGACACAAATACTTCGTCCCTTAGACCTGTTCTTCACAATATAGTTCGTGGCCATAAGGATCGCATAGGTTTCGGCTTGTGATACTGACGCAAATTTACCTGACGAGGTGAGCAGTCTAATGTTGTAGCTGTCCATGAAGGCGCCAACACCATTGGTCTTGGAGCCGTCCGTGAAGATTCGACTACATTCCTTTCCTGGATCAGATTCTGGGCACAGCCAGTCCTGAGTGCAGGGAAAGTCGACGTCACAGCTACAGTACGGGTGTCCGTGCGTCAGACGGCTCATCCATAAGACTGAAAGGAGTGTCATCGAAACTCCAGTGCGAGTTGTACCAAAAACTACTTCTTTTTAAGCGGAAGATGGGCTTGAGAATACAAGGGTGGAAGAGAGATTCAGTAGTGCATCAAAAGCAGAGCCAGGCGTACTAGGAAAAGGCCCTATGCTGCCAAGAAAGACCGTATTTTGAAGCTTGGTGAAAGCAGCAATTACGTATTTATCCGAAAGCTTATTCCACCAAACAACTGATGCTTAGGAGAGAAGGGGCCTAATCATAGCCGTGTAGATCCAAATGGATCTTTCTGGTGATAGACCCCAGGACTTGCCGAAAATTCCCTTACTCCCTAACAAATATTGCTTCGTACTGCTGTCAGTCAATCTATCCCCACTTTCTCTTGCACAATTTGTTCCTATTTTCTGCAATTCCGCATTCTCATCTGCATCCGCTATAGACAGTACAAGAAAAATGCACACATTTCTCGAAAAGACGTCGGTCCTGAAATGTTGGTGTGTAGCTTGGAATGAAGCGGCGAGAAATTAGAGTTCGGAAATAGTGGTTTTTAAATGATTAATGACGTAGGCTACTTAAGCCTGCTTTCGGATGTACAAGTAAGTTCAGAGAATCGTTGTTTAGGCGTACAGCTTGAATATGAAATGCCCTGTCCAATATTTCACACTGAATACAATCCACGGGCATTTAAGGCCAATGTGCACAGATACATACTTCATCTCGGTTTCTCCCTCTATACCTCGGCCCGTACTGTGTCTTGGTTCCAGGCAGTTAAGAATATTCGCAAAAGCTTTTGGGCTCGTAAATTATAAAAATAATCATGTAATGGGGTCTATTACATGTGTAATAATGGGGTCACGAAAGAACGACCTGACTTTGTACCAGGCACGGAGTCATGGACAATATCTAAAGCAGATGAAGAAACTCTTGGTCTTTTCGAAAGAAAAATTCTACGTGCGATCTTTGGTCCAGTTTGCGTTGATGGCAATTGGAGGAGGAGATTCAACCACGAATTAAACGGGCTGTACAGAGGCATGAGTTTAGCCAGGCGTACGCGGATACAAGGTGGCTGGGCCATGTAGAGCTAATGGGCAACATATCTCTGGCCTAAAGTATCTTTGGCCCTAAACCTGTGGGACAACGCTAAAGAGGACGTCTACCATTAAAGTGATGCACCCAAGTGGAAAAGTACCCCAACACACTTGGCGTGTGCAATTGGAATCAGCTAGCAAGGCATGGGCTGAAGATGGCTTTTGGTTAGGATCCAGGTCCATTCCCATCTCTTGCCCAACTAGAAGAAGTAGAAGAAGTCAGTTTTAGTAGATTCGAGAGTAATTAAATTCAGTTCATTTGGAAGGACTGAACATGGTCAACCTAGAGTAGGCCCTATTGCTTGTGGAGGATAGTAGCACAAGGTTAGGAGTTCAAGCACTGATTTTAAGGATTATTGGCCAAATTTGTACGCAATTTAGTTCGATCGATGTGAAAGTAACAATTGAATTGACAGCAATGAGCCCTTATAAATAAGTCGGTTCTATCAATCCAGAGACGTAATCCCTCTTAAAACTATCACGACGATTTGCTAATCCTTTGAAGCTTTGAATTTGTGTGAATTTACACTGGATTTTGGAAGGGGAGTGTGATGGTTAAGGCATCACTTCCACTCGGAGGCCATGGGGCCCATTGTGAATCCCTTCAATTGCGGAGTATGCAATCTAATGACCTATCCTGCCACACGATGGCTGAAACCACCCCGTGCTCTTTATGAATTTTAGCAGATCCGATATGTCTGCATTCGCTAAGTCCGCAGTCACTGTGAAGAATCTTTGACTCAGCGAAGCCAGGCGCCGATTCTGGAGAGCTGGACAGTGGCAAAGCAGATGTTGGATCGTCTCGGTCTCTTCCTCGTCACCGCACCTCCTGCAGAGATCGCTGGACTCCGCATTCCATTTCCGGAGCATTGTTCCGATGGTGCAGTGTACGGATCGAGTTTCTGTCCAATGCCAGAAGCTTCTTTGTTTTGCCGTAATTAAGCTTTGGCCACGTTGATCTTGTCGTGTGACAATCATTTCTTGTAAGCCAAGTCGAGTTCACCTCTTTTTGTATTGTTTCGCCTATGATCCGGAACAATGCACTGATCGGTGGTCGTAGTGACGTATCCGCTTCGCTGATGTCCATTTCAGACCCTTGTCTGGCCAATTCGTCCGCTCTCTCGTTCCCTGCGATTAACCTGTGGCCCGGGACCCAGCAGAGTTTGACCTTGTGGTGGCTGATGGACTTCAGTGAAATGCGGTAATTCATAACAGCCTTTGATCTCGTTGTACAGGATCCTATTGACTTCAGTGCAGCCTGGCTGTCACAAAAATGGTGATATCCGATGGTGGGATATCGGTTGCTTGTATATGTTTAGCTGCTTTCTCTACTGCCAGGATCTCTGCTTGGAAGACACTGCACAAGTTAGGGAGTCTAAATGATTCCTGTTTATGCAAGGTGTCCGAGTAGAATCCGGCCCCGTACCTGTGTCCATTTTTGATCCGTCGGTTAAAAGGGTAGTCTCGTGGTCGTTTATAACGGCATTCGATAACCACTTGTCTCTGTCGGGGAATAGAATTGGTATCTTGAGGGAGAAGTCATTATGGGGATGCCACATCAAGTCCTAAAAAATCTCTGGTACAGGGACCACGTCCATTTTCGTCTTCGATTAGGGCTCAGAATCACCCTGGTCTTGAAGCACTGTATACCGCGATCTTGACGGCTTAAGAAATGTCTACGAGATAGATTGCATAGACTCGGACTTTTTTTAAGCTCGTCAAGTTGCGTGGCCCAGAGGTTTAATCTATTCGGGATTCAATTAAGGATTTTTGAACATTTAGTGGTACTTTTGGTGCATCGTGAGTCATGGAAGGGTTGCAATTGATGGGTGGAAAGGCTTTGTTGCTCCTTCTGTTTCGTACTACTGAAACCCTGCATTTCCAAAGCACATAAAGCTGCCCGCCTCTGACTCGAAGATCAAGATGTAAACGATTTTGAAAACATTTTCCCGATTCATTTGACGTCGAGTCAATGGTGGAGAATCGAAATACGGTTCTCATTCCAGTGTCACGTATTCTACCGGCCTCTCACCAAAATGCTAAAATTGCGCAGGGTTACAACAAACAAACGAACGTACAGACGGCTTGCCTTAGTCCTCATCTCAAATTGCAACAAAAGATCGAGGTCTGAGTTATATCTTTCCAGAGTGCAACATTGTACGTCATTTCTGAATTGCAGCATGACCAAGGACATCACTTCGAATGCACTAGAACTCTTTGGTGAACCCTTGTCTCCCTCGCAGAAGAATGACAGCCCCACATGCAGATGACAGAATCTCCCCCATTGCTCGGTAGAATACGCCTAACAACGGTCGTCCAGTGAAAACGCTAAAAAAAGACACATCCTTCACCCCCAGACCAATGCGATGATGGGTTTGAAAATTCATTTCTCAAAAGGAATCCAAGTACAAATGCGATTTTGAGCAGAGAACCCCTTTTATTCGTCGTCTTCTTCAGAGTGCACAGTCCTTCATCCGATTTTTATACCTCAACCAACACAGAGAGCAGTAATATCCAACCGTCTGTCCCGTCTGTCCTACCATCCCCATCGCCCAGCCCATAAAGCATATCGCATGTCCATGCAAATGCAATTTGCACACAAAGTCCTCTCTCCTGAAATGTATTCATTAATCGTGTGCACATGACTTTGTGATGACGGTCCCATATGCACAAGCCGTTCCAGACAAATGTCCTTACGGTGTCGTCAGATGGGTTCTCTCTCTCTTTTCAAAAACGCTCCGCATACCTGCCTGCAATTCTTTGTGTCACACAGAGCCACCGTTGTGTGTTGTGTTGTGTCGTAGAATACCGACAAGAAAAAATTAACAAAAAAATATGAAAAAAAGGACGACAACGACGACGACGATGATGACAACGACAATGTCGACGACGACGAACGTTAAAAATCTTCGGTTACTTCCCTAACAAGTTGAAATCGCCTCGGCAGGACATCAACCCATTCGAGAATGCCGCCTCGCCGCCACTGCACCACATCACACCACCCTACACCAACGCATACCGTGGGGATGGCGGTGTAGTCGTCATTATCCTTTGCACTGTTCCTGCTGTCCCATATCATCAAAAACCGCTCACTGCTGCCTGCTCTCAGTAGCGTTCCTCTTTCGCTTCGCTTCCACTCACTCACACACTCCGGTCGAAGTGTCTCACAGTCTCGAAGCGACACCGCCAACGACAACGAAGACTGCCACTGCGACGTTGTACGTTCTAGTGCCTCCTCCAGTGGGTCCTTGCCGACCGTGCTCTGCTACCTAAAACCTCTTCCATGCATGTACCGAACACACACACACACACATACACAGAGCGCGGCGGCGCCTGCACATTGCATATTCATATCTGGTCACATAAAGTGGTTAGTTGATTCTGGATCTGTGTACGGTTTAAGAGTTGTTAGACCAATGCACCGTGGAAGATGGGCTTTTGTGCAGCACTGCAGGCGAATCCCAAGTGTGTATCCTTGTGCACTGCTTTCGCTCTCCTCGCAATGTATTTCCGTTTCCTTTGAGCGAATGTATGCGAAAATAAGCATTCGAGTGCTATGGGGGACCCTCACCCCCCAATTCTGGGCAGATGTCCCGTCCGTAGTCAACAGAGCGCTGGGCGTTAGACGGTGGTGGTTAATACAAAATAAGAGGACACGGGATGCATCCTCGGTATTGTGGGTAAAAAGCGATTTCATTTTCAACCTCAGGCTCGGGGGAAAGTCTCTAACGAATTTGAAAAGACGAACAGGCGCTGGGATGGCTATTACCAGTGCGACTTCGTTAGCTTTGAAATTGTTACCGAGTTTGGTGACAACTTTTAACACAGTTTGTGTATCCATTCAATTGGCTTCACTATGCTTCACAAAAATTTGGAAAAAATTGAATTCAAAATTGAACCTAAATTGAGTGCTTAACAAATAGGCCTTAAGGAGACCTGTACGGGCTGTGCAACGACGCGTCGTTGAAGTGTCTTGTCCCGCTACAACTTTCATTCAACCAAAAAATTCTGTGGAAAAATCCCTGTCCTTCATCTCCGCGTTATTGTCGTCCATTAAAAATTGATTTTCAGATGATGAACTTGTAAGAATTGAAAAAGATATTACAGATACACAAGTCCAAAATCTTCATGAGTCAAATATAACCATCGACTGTAAAAACTTTGTTGTGAAACATGAAACGATATTTTCAATGATTGATGGAAAGCTTTGCAACAGTTTATCCGATACAAAATCTTGCATGAGATGTTACTTATGCAATGCAACATGCAAAGAGTGATTCATTTGCCTATATCGGGACAATATCTATCTTTTGGTCTTTCTGTTTTACATGCATGGATTAGACTTTTTGAATGTCTTTTGCATGTTGCATATAAGCTTCCAGTCCAGGAGTGGAGAACAAGCCACACAACAGAAGTTGCAGTCAATGAAAGCAAAAAGCGAATTCAAAGAGAATTTAAGGAAAAACTTGGCTTAATTGTTGATCATCCTAAGCCGGGATATGGAAATACCAACACCGGTAATGTTGCGAGAAGATTTTTTGAAAAAAGTAGGTTATCCGCTACCATCACTGGAATTGATGTGCTTTTGATTCAAACATTTTATACAATTTTGCAATGCCTTTCAAGTGGTTTCAAGCTCAACAACGAAAAATTTAAAAGTTATTGTGAAGATACCGCACGATATTTCGTATCACTGTATCCCTGGTACTATACTATGATGATTTCGTCAGATCCTTTGTTGTCAAGTCTTAGGAGTCAAAACATTTTTGTTAGTAAAAAAGTTTTTTGTTCAGATACTATAAATTTGTTTGATGTGGAAAACATTTCTTTTGAAAATGAATAAACTAAATTGTGTTAAATATTAAATGTATTATTAAATACAAATTATAAGATTCAAAAACCGAAAACAGTACTCATAGTTTTTATTTTTATTAAATTTATCGTATACTTATTGTTAACAACACATTTGTCTTTGAAAAACCTACATTATCCTAGATGATAAAAACCAAAATGAAAAACAAAGATTTTTTTCTGTAAGTTTCAAGTAAGCTTATATTGAAAAAACCCTCCAAATTTGTCTTTTTTTTGTAAAAGTTAAATTTGAACTAGTTTTCACTCATATGCAAGGCTTTAAAACACAAAAAGTCACTTTAGACCTTTCAAAATAATTTATCGCACAAAACCACTACTTTTGCCCCACTGTGCGACGTGAGGCGACTACGGATCCACTGCCTTGGGTGGCTAGGCCATGAAGAGCGCATGAATAACTTACATTCTACCTGAAGAATTTTCGATTTGGAGCTCGCGCAACAGAGAAAGTCCTATATAAAGACTTTGGGCACAAGTGCTAGGGGACCTCAATCAACAACGACCTCAAAATGATCGCATCCAAGCTTATACAAGCGTAGACTTCAAAAATGTTTATACCAGAGCTTTTCCCATTTGATATTTACAAGGTGACGCAAAATTAATCATCCTATCGGAAGATGTTATAATGTTTGCAAATGGCGTCGTACGTCAATCATATTTGACATTTGTGCTGACTAGAGACAGCTGCAGTAGACAAACAGACAAGCAACGGAGCCCTCTTGTGGAGTAGAGTGCGGAATAATTGTGTCAATTTCTTTGACAAATAATCGGTCGGTAGCGCAGAGTGAATTTCGACGTCGGTTTCCTAATTGTGTCGCGCCAACTGGGTAAACCTTCCGGCGCTTAGCTACTCCACTCGAACAGACTGGAACCTCAGGAGACCATGCAGGGCGTGGCCGCCACCAGACTGGTCGTTCGGACGAGAATATCGCGGCTGTGGCTGAGAACGAAGAAGCATCAACCAGACGACAGGCCACGCAATTGGGCATCACCAGACGGACCATACAGTGAATTTTAGTGAAAGACTTAGACATGTTCCCCTACAATGTGCAAACAGTGCATCAGTTAATGCCTCCATCATCATCAGCTCTCACCTCATTAGCAACGAATAACTGCCACCTGATCCGAGCAAAAGCGGGATAATGGCAGAGGAAGTGCTCTGCAGTGTCATCGTCTTCTCCACAGGCGTCGCTGAGGGTTTCATCGCTTAGGCAAAGCACACTTAGGTGTTTGGCGAAGGTGTAGTGCCCCGTCAGTACGCCGGTGAGTTGTCTGCAATCTTTGCTGTTAAGAGATAACAAGAAAGCCGCGGAGTTCTTACAGACGTTGGGGAGCATGCGCTTGGTCTGTCTACATCCTGGAGAGTCATGCCACCTGCGGTTGTGCTCTCGAGAAGTCCAACCATCGGCGCATCCCCTAACCAAGGACGCAGGCAGTCCCAGCGTACACTTAAGCGGTTACGTCAATAAACAAAATCTTTGTTTCTGGGGCACTGAAAATCCGCGTGTGATGCAAGAAAAGCGATTACATCCACTCAAAGCCACTATGTGGTGCAGCGTTCACGCGGGAGGAGTGATTGGCCCGAATTTTTTTGAGGACGTCATCGGACGGTCGCTTTTACTGGCGAATGCTACTGGGCCATGATAAACGACTTCTTACTGCCGCAGTGGGATGAGCGGTGCTTGGTGAACATGTGGTTTCAACAAGATGGTGCAACCGCACACACTGCACGAGCCACAATGGGTATTGTGAAGGAAGCGTCTTCTGGTCGCGTAATGTCCTGTTTTGGCGATTTGACATGGCCAACAAGATCGACCGATTTAACCATCCCTGACTTATTTCTTTAGGGCTTATTTATTTATTAAAAAAGTGCATAAGTCAAAAACAAAATTCGATGATTAATTATGCGCCACCTTGTATGTCAATTTTAAATTACTTTAAAAAAAACCCATTTTTATATATGCGGTATTTTTATTTAGTTTGGTCCTTTACATATTATTTAGACCAGTATTTGAATACAACATCAATCAAGTGGCCGCCTCTATTGATCAAGGTGAAATGTGGCCTTTTTGCGATGCTTTCCACCAGATTTTCGAGCATCTCGGGCGGTAAAGCGATGATTTCGGCACGAGTGTTGAGCTCATAAATTGTCTAAGGTTCGCTGAAGTACACTTTGCTTTTCAAATAACTCCACAAAAAGGAGAAGATCTAGAGATCTGGGTGGTCAGGTAATTTTCGTCGCAGAAACTGCATTGTTTCTTTCGGATCGCGGCGCACCGTCTTGTTGAAACCAGTAACGGTCCAGACCTTTTCACACATCCCTGGGCAGACAAAATTCACCGATATTAATTCCCCTCTATTGTTTCGCCTTCTCTGAAGAATAAGATAACCAATGATTGTTTTTGCGCAATCGCTTGGGTCAGCGACTCACGTTTTGGTCATGCAATCATGTTTCTTAGGTCTGGTGTTTATTCTGCGTCCCCTAAATGTAGACGGCGCCAAAGTATGTGTCGCCTCGTCCGCCTACACAAATTGCTTCCAAAAATCTGGCGCAGTGTCAAAAATTTGAGCGACTGTTAGGGCGTTTAAATGCCTTTTTTGTCTTTAAAAATCGTACGTTCTAGGAAAAATACTTAAACTAGGGTAGCCTTCATACAAAAGATCGGTAAGGGAGACTACTCACTCGCCAAGAACTTTAGACCTATCAGTCTAACCTCTTTCCTTCTGAAAAGCATGGAAAGGCTGGTTGAGCTTCATGTGCGCAAAACCGCTTTGCGAATTCATCCTCTGTCTCAGATGCAACATGCCTATCAGCGCGGAAAATCTTGCGAAACTGCACTTCAAAATCTCGTTGGCAGAATCGAATGTGCACTCGACAGAAAAGAGTACGCGCTGGGCATTTTCATTGATAGAGAGGGTGCCTTTGACAATGCGACTTTTGATGGCATGGCCAACTCGGCCAGAGAATACGGTCTAGATGAATCATTAGTGCTTTGGACCAGTTTTGAGTCTGAGTGCTCCAGTGTAGTGTGACAAAAATCTACGACAGAAAAAAAAAACTCAATCTAAAAATGTATTTGATATTTTGATATATTTCTTAACAAAACAAAAAAAAATACTTATACTAAGAAAAATGTAAATAAAAACTTAGTAATCGCGGGTTTATGCCAACAAGCTTCAGACAATCGCAGCCCTTAAGGAGAATAGTCGGCAGAAATCCGAACAGTTATCACCGGAAATCTTGTTGAAAGTAGAGCAACATTTTTTTTATTTATATTCTTAAACTAACTTAAATTTAGCTACTTAACTTAAACTAACCTTAACTGACCTAAACTAAACTTTCTAACATTTTTTTGAATTATTTATTTTATTATTTTTTTTGTTTTCACGTTTTTGCACTTTTTTTTATTTAAAAAAATATTTTTCAACCTAAATGTTAGTTGGCCTAAGGGATCAGCAGTTAGCTCATTAAACTGACGACAGCTGGAACGTTTGATCGGGCTGCAACCACCAATAGAACCCCCGAACCTTGTCATACTCCATTCTGTCGCGAACTGAGATGGATCTACTGAACCGAATATCATCCGGACTAACCCTCGCCCTCGTAGAGAAGTCGCCTATCCACCGTCCTTCTCACCACGTGGTAGATCAATGGACATCCCTCCGCATCCTGGATTAAGCCAATCCGGCGTTTCCGGCGGAATGTTAGTTAGACTGTTAGGACGTATTCCTGGCGACATGGACTGTCTGTCGGCAATTTTCTTTGAGTCAATTGAATTTTATACCGAAACAAATACGAATTATCTTTCAAAATGAGCAGCAAGGTGGTTCCACTGCGTTCTCGGCAACACTCCTTCTTCAGCAACATATAATCATCGACCGCTTCAACCAATTTATTGGAATGTCTTGGATGTTGACGATGATAAGTGATTTCAGCCGTTGTTTGTGAGAGTATCTACTGAAAGAAAAACCAAAAATGAAGATATTATCGGCAATTTTTATTGCATTTTCAACAATCGCACTTTCACATGGTGCGATTGATGCCGAAGTAGTGAATAAAAATTTCGTACACACAATCGATTTGACATCACAACTGGTTAAGACTTCGTACAAAATCAACTTGGAACACTCCGCAAATAAAATCATCACCTCCTTCCAACAGTCTCGTGTTGCCACAAAATGAGCTCAAGCATGCAGCTTTCATTTCTTTCAAAAATTCTAAGAGTTAAGCCAGGGATGGGGCGATGTTTCTATTGAATTTTGCTATAAGTGCTCCAAAGCAGGTGATTTACTTGGAAAGTGTAGCCAGCAAAGCACTCAGCCCATATCCAATTAAGTTAACACAATCAGATTGGTGCGCTACTTTGGGAACTTATACTTTTACAGTCCATACAAAACTCATACGCAAAAGACCAGCGTCCTTTTAAGCTTGGAAAATATTGAATCCTACACCCAAAAGAAGCTAGTGGCAGTCTCTGGTAACACCATCACTTATAGACCACTCGAGAACATCAATGCCTCCACTCCTGGCGAGTTGGTGATTCATTTTGAAAATCAATCTCCACTTTTGACTGTCACCCAGCTGGAGTCCACTTTAAAAGTGTCTCACTGGGGAAACATCGAGAACATTGACATGGTGCACTCTGGAGCTCAACTGAAGGGATCCTTCTCGCGCTATGAATACCAGAAGGATGCCAAAAGTGGTCAGGCGGCCGTGAAATCCTACAAAACTATGCTTCCAGCATCAGCCACCGGTGCCTACTATCGGGACATCAACGATAACATTTTCACGTCTGAAAGTACTCCGCGTCTCCGTTGAACTCGATCTCAGACCTCATTTCTCCCTCTTCGGCGGCTAGAGATCATACTACAAGTCAGGCTATAACGTGCCTTCATTCGAATACCTGTTCAACTCTGGGAAATATTTTCTCCTCAAAATACGCATCATCGACCACATCTACTACGACATGGTCGTGGATGAGGTTGTCGTGAAGATTATCCTGATCGAGGGCTCATCAAACATCAAGCTCATCACCCCATACTCCGTGAACAGTTTGCCCGACAGCCTTCATTACACATACCTGGACACTTTCGGGCGCCCGATGATCTCCTTTATGAAGAAGAACCTCGTAGAGAATCACATTCACGACTTGAACTTGATGTACACTTTCTCAAGCGTCACCATGCTGCATGAGCTGATCCTCGCTGTAATTTTCTTTTTTGTGCTCTTTGCCGTAGTGATCATTTGCCACCATCTCGACTTTTCTATCTCCAAGGAGAGGGATCCACATATTTACCAGGATTAAGTTACTTTCCGAATTGACATTTCAAAAACATGTCTGTCTACTTAAGTCAATCGATTGATAAATGTCAAAGTTATTCAATGTTTACATACCGACATACATTTTGGCGCACCCTGTAGAAAATGCCACACAAGCTTAAATGATATAGGAAGATGGTTGTCGTACCGCGGACCGATTTGACGGATAAGAAAACTTACTGCAAATATCTGAGACAAATTTTTGTAGCTAAAAATTGAAGAAATTGAAATTTGTCATCCTCTGACGAGCCCCCTTTTTTACTAGAAGCTACGAATTTCTTGGGTACGCCAACATGATGTAGTGAAAATCGCAGCAATTCAAATTTGTCATCCTCTCACGAGCCCTCTCTTTTACTACTTAACTAAGAATTTCTTGGGCACAAGCAGAAAATAGTCGGCTTTTCAAAGAACTCGAACAGAACTACTGTTTTGGAAAATTTGGAAAACTTTCAGAGCCATCCTTTCAAAAAGCTGTACCCCTATGAGCAACGTTTTCAGTTTCTACATATCCCGGACAGTCGGGGAGAACCCAAAGGTCCATTTGATCCCCACAGCAGGCCTAAACACGTTGTAATTAATATTGCGGCTTACAGCCCCGAGACGAACCCTTTTTTTATATAAATTGTTGAACATGCCTAACCCCTATCCCCACACACGCACACATCAACTATCTCCCAAATTGGATAAATATCGCTGCGGTAAGCTGTGGAGATTGAAAGAGACGTCCCGTTGAAGGACTGCCACCCAGGCCCACTCGTATGCCTGGTGGCGGTTTTGTGTGCCTGGTGGCCTGAAACTTTTGGATTTCAAATTTTTCGTATGTCGTTAATCATGGTCACCCCGAGTATACCGTTTTCTACTGTTTAATTTTTCAATGCGGACCCTTTTACACCCAAGACCAATGGCAACAGAATTCGAAAGTTGGATGTGAGATCAACGCACACACACACACACACACTCGCAGAGAGAGATACTCGCAGAAGGGAGACCTACCGCACGGTACGTGGGTAGAGTAGATATAAATTAAGGGTTGTATTAGGTATGTAAGCAAAGGCAAAAAGGGTTGAACTTGAGCCGATTCCCGGTGGTGTGGTGTGGTGGCGGGATTGTGGTGCTGCACATGGACGGACGGACGGTCGACTAGAGGACGGCAGGACGGCGAAACGGACGTGTACATAGAGGACGTCCTTTTAGACTCACTCCCTCTCGCTCTTGCTCACTGCTCGCTGCTCTAGCTCCATGCTCATGTATTATTAAGGAAAATGATGGTCGTGTGTTATTTGACCCCGACCCATGTCCATCGCATACAGTCGGAGTCGAGCATCCCATTCCACTGCTCATCGGTGGTAGGTCGGTTCGCATGGACGGTCGAGTGTGCAGATGTGGATAAGGATAAGGACGTTGTAAACTTTAAATATGTATGAAGTCGAGAGGAAACTGTTCCTTTCTGGCCTCGTCCTCTTTGCCTAGTCAGTTCCACCAGCAAAAATGGTGAGTTGTATAATTTTTGCTTCGTATAGAGCCACATCCACACTGAGAGGCACACATCCATACGTGCACACATACGCGAGGGTTATTAAGGGACGAAGCAATTAGATAGGGCAGGGATGCTTTGTGTGTTTTGTCGTCTGCAAGCAGGAGTGGAAATAATTAAGGAAAAGTGTTGTGGACTTAGAGTGTCTTCTTGATTGCCAGGCAACGGGGAGGAAATTTTGTAAAGTGGACAAGGGTTTACTTGAAAGTGAACACCATTTCGTTGACCATTAGGAGGGAGTTTAAATATGGCATCTGTAACACACTTGTATCTCCTCTTGTTTGAAATGACGACCATTGTGGGAGAGGTTTGTGTGTAACGAAAATGGAGCGGGACCAGAGTTTATCTAAATGAAAGGAATTTTTTAGGATGTAATCAATTTGGTTGCATTTCCAAGGCAAAACCGAAAATTTAAATCGCCATCGACTCAGCTCTCAGTTTAAGTATGGCTCCACTCTTGAATGCTTGTTTTTATTTTTCAATTAGATTAGTCTGCGTTTCTGAACCAGTGGGACAACGCAAGAGGAGAGGCACCTCAACAAATTTGGTGTGCGCAATGGACGACAACTAACATAAGATCGTGCTATCTGGCGAGGTTTGTTGGTTGAGTCGCATGTCCACTCCGGACTGTAGCGCCACAAGAAGAAGTGGAAAAAGATTGGACTTTCGCCAGTAGGGACCGTTTTCGCACTTTACTGATACAATGTGTCAAAAGCAGCTGTCCTGTGCTTTTCACGGATATGCCTTATCCCTTCTTAAAATGCTTACCTCTAGAGTTCTCATCACAGAGTTGTTTCTTTTCCTCATCGAAATTGAATATTTTAAAACAAGCCAAGTTAAATAAATCCCATTGGACAATTCTGAAATGTTAATTGCAAAAGGTCTTTTTACAAGATAACGGCGATGGCTATCAAAGAATGCATTTTACTCATGATGTGCACACAGAAGCTTCTGTAAACGGCCATATCTACGACATGGCATGGATTGCTGTCAATGATTTTTGAACCATTCCGTTTGGACCGATATCGCATCATCTCTTACACTATCTATCGCAACCCATCACTTACCGAACCATCGAACTCCAATTAGTTGATTGAAAACTAAAGCATTGAAGCCCGTCGAAACTGAGAGGAAACTTAAAGTTAACATCGGCCTCTTTAGCTCAGTGGCAGAGCACTGGTCTTGTAAACCAGGGGTCGTGAGTTCAATCCTCACAGGAGGCATTCAAATACTTTTTTGTTACTTATTCTAATCCACTTACTTATGCCGGGCTTGGTTGTCGGCTAACAAGGTTTATTTTTAGTTGATGGTGGAGGCAGTGTTAGTAGTGATTTGAATTGCATGTTGCAGGGAAAGTGACTTTTCTTTACGAGAGAAAAGTTCTGCGTACGAACTTTTGCATTGATGGAAATTGGGAAAGAATTTTCAACCACAAACTGTATGGTCTGTGTACGGATTCAATGCCTAAAACGGTTGGGTCATGTAGAGCGCATTGACACCTGCCTCCGATCTGAAGAATCTTTGACTCTGAAATAGTGGGATAACGCAACAGAGGGTGTTTAGGCCACTCATGCCTAAAGTGGCGCCTAAAAATGGAGTGAGATCTTGCTAAGCTAGAAAGAGATCGTGCTAATTGGAGAGGTTTGTTGGTTGAGGCCTAGGTCCACTCCGGAATGTAACGCCACAAGAAGAAGAAAAAGAAGTGAGGGATAAGGTGTCTTCTGATTTGATTTGATACTAGATGCCCGCACCCATTCTAGCTACCTCATCGCCTCTTTCGTTGTCTGTAGTATCAGTATGCCCACGGACTCAGCACAGGCTAAAATTTCGTTTGACCTCTGTTTCCTTTAGCAATTGACGGCAATGCTTTACCATCTCAGATGCGTCAGATAGTGTGCCCGAAGCCTTTGAAATGCCCGTCTATCGGGCTCATTAATAGTGAACAACCAACCTCTAGGACAGCTTCAACTATTGCCTGGAATACACCGCAATGATCTGGGCAGGAGAAGTGCCAAATCTCCAGCGAAACTCCTGGGCTGGTGCTCTTATCCGTTGAACTATCCGTGAATATCTCCCGAGTGGGAAGATTCCTGACAAAGAAATATTCGCAGTCTTCTCTTTCTGAAACGATGTAATCCGTGTGCTTTGGGATCTTCGCATTCTAGATTACTTCCTACTACAGGTGCCCCAACGGAAGCATTCCCTTAAGGGACAACTAAAATTGCCGAACAGAAATTTAAGAGACCTGAAGCAACCGCGTGCGAGTACACAAAAATTATAAACTGTGACTATAGTAACCGGTTCGTTCAGTTTCGTTAAGTTCGTTCAGTTTTTACTACTTATGAGGAAATGAATTGAATCGCTCTCTTTGTACATATCAATGATTAACTGTGCCTATAGTAACCGTTTCCTTCAGTTTCGTTAAGTTCGTTCAGTTTTTACTACTTATGAGGAAGCAAATTGAATCACTTTATCACTGTGTACATATTCCATAAGCAAGTTCCCTTGTTTTTGACAATAGCTTAAGTTTTCGCACGGCTATTATAGTTGGTACTTCAGTCTGATAAACGTCTTGGTAGCTGCCGGTTTTTTCAAAGATATCAATGGAAAGCTGATACAACATTGTTCTTCTTCTTCTTATCGTACGATCTTTTGCTGGCTGTCGCCAATTGGGCACACCCAGTCGGTTGAGGTCCCTCTCCACTTGAGTGCGCCACCTTAAACGTAGACATCCTCTGTTGCGATGTACCATTAGTTTGTACCATTAGGAGAGGTTGTCCATTCTAGCCAAGTCCTCGATGTTGCGCATCCTCTTTTGATGACAGCAAATACTTCGTTTTGTCCTCGTTTATCGCCAGAATCATTTTAGGCGCTTCCGTTTCAACGCCAACAAACGCCTCATTGATGGCTCGCTGAGTTCAACCAATCACGTCAATGTCATCCGCATATGCTAGTATTTTTACCGACTTCTGGAATATCGTGCCTCTAGTGTTACAACATTATTGCGAATATTATATTGTTCAACCATCTTGTTTGGAGATTCTACTGATGAGTGCAAGGTCTAGACTCTAGAGCTTTAATGACTTCCAGTCGGTTACTAGCGGATGTTATACAGAGTAGTGTTTCACGAATTGCCATAAACTCTGCCTGAGACACGCTGTGGTGGTCGCAGTGGTCAGGAAGACGAAGGGCGTGACTGATATTAAGTTCATTTGAGAAGGCTCCATTGTTTAGCCCCTTCTTCATGTTAGATCCGTTTATGTGCGGATTCCTAAAAGCCTGTGATGTTGCTTTCTTAGTAACGTTTACTAAAAATTTATGTTTCAAAGTTTCTATGGAGGAATTAGCATTGTGTTGCATTCTAGTGCATTCTGTCTCATTGTGGCACATTGTGGAGCAATTGAATCAGCATCAGGATTTTGACGTGACCATAATGGTTGACATTCTTTGATAAAAAGTCTAATTTTTGCAGAATTGTGTCCATATGATATATAACCACTGGGAGCATGAAGACGGATTGCTGTTCTTGTTACCATTCGTCGGTAGAATAGATCAAGGAGGATCAGCTCAAAGATAAACTCGTAAGCATGCGAAACATACGCTATTGTTTTTTTTTTTTTTTTTTTTGTAGGAGGTTTTTTATTTTTTTTTTTTTTTTGTAGGAGGTTTTTTGGGGACGAAAATGGACAGCTAGTAGTAGATTCGCAGTCGATACTGAGAATTTGGAAAAATCATTTCTGCAGACTGTTGAACGGCGATGAGGACACAAATACCGCTGTCAGGCAGAATGTTCCACTCAACACAACGGACGATGATAGAAGAGAATACCGTCCCCCCGACCTAGACGAAGTCAAGATAGCGATATCGAGACTGAAGTCTAATAAAGCTGCTGGTGCAGATAGTCTGCCCGCCGAAATGTTTAAAGCAGCTGGAGGTGATCTGGTAGGGCGCATGCACCAGCTCATCTGTAAGATATGGTCGGAGGAAAGCATGCCCGATGAGTGGAATCTCAGTATCGTTTGCCCGATCCACAAGAAAGGAGACCCCTTTGACTGCGCCAACTATCGAGGGATAAGTCTCCTTAACATCGCCTATAAGGTCTTCTCTGCCGTTTTGTGTGAACGCCTGAAACCATTCGTGAACAAACTGATAGGTCCTTACCAGTGTGGTTTCAGGCCCGGGAAGTCCACCATCGATCAAATTTTCACACTGCGGCAGATCCTGGAGAAGACCCAGGAAATGCAGATCGACACACACCATCTATTTGTCGATTTCAAGGCCGCATATGACAGCGTGCATAGAGACGAGCTATACAGCGCCATGTCTAGTTTTGACATTCCTGCTAAACTCGTCAGACTGAGCAGGATGACGATGGAGAACTCTCGCTGCTCCATCAAGGTCGGTAACGAACTCACCGAGACCTTCAATGTCAAAAAAGGTTTTAGACAAGGCGACGCGCTGTCATGTGATTTCTTTAACATCGTTCTTGAGAAGATCGTGCAAAACTCACTGGCCAACACAAGAGGCACGATCTTTCAAAAGTCCGTTCAACTGCTAGCTTACGCGGATGACATTGACGTGATTGGGAGAACACAGCGAGCCGTCAATGATGCGTTTGCTGGCATTGAAACGGAAGCGGCTAAAATGGGTCTGGCGGTAAACGAGGGCAAAACAAAGTATATGCTGTCATCGAGAAAGGACGCACAACATCGACGACTTGGCCAGAACGTCACCATAGGCAGCTATAACTTTGAGGTAGTAAAGGACTTCGTCTACCTTGGCTCCGCGGTTAACAGTACAAACAACATCAGTACCGAGATCAAACGCAGAATTACTCTTGCCAACCGCTGTTTTTATGGGCTCAAAAGGCAATTGAGTAGTAGAGCCCTCTCTCGGAAGACCAAGTTGACTTTGTATAAGACCTTGATCATCCCAGTCCTGCTTTACGGCGCAGAGGCATGGACAATATCCCAAGCGGATGAACAGTCTCTTGGTCTTTTCGAGAGAAAAGTTCTGCGCGCGATCTTTGGTCCTGTTCGCGTTGATGGCATTTGGAGGAGAAGATTCAACCACGAACTGTATGGGCTGTACAGCGACATGAGTCTAGCCAGGCGTCTACGGATCCAACGCCTAAGATGGCTAGGCCATGTAGAGCGTATGGACAACTTAGCTCCGGCCCGAAGAGTCTTCGACTCTGAGCCTGTGGGACAACGCAACAGAGGACGTCCACGAACAAGGTGGCGCACACAAGTCGAGGGGGACCTCTGCCGGCTTGGTGTGCGAAACTGGAGACAGCTGGCGAAAGATCGTGCTGGCTGGAGAGGCATGTTGAGTGAGGCCCAGGTCCACCTCGGACTGTAGCGCCCTAAGAAGAAGAAGAAGAAGAAAGGAGGTTTTTTGAATCTCTACACTGGAGCACTCAGACTCAAAACCGGTCCATTGTACTGTCAGATAGCAACCTACTCCAGTGCCGTTAATTTGATCCCAATGGCAAATGGTGACTGGACCAGATTCGATTTCGCTGGGATTCGTACCTGGGACCCCTCTAACTTGGGACAGGCACTTAACCAACTGCGCCATCCAGTCATTCCCGTAGTCTTTCTAAAAATTCTGCATTCCCAATGGACCTCGCGGAAATACATCGTAATCAGTCCATAGATGCCATATTTGAGGTTCAGTAGCAAAACTTGTCGAAGGTCTGTTAATCAACGCGGTTGTGTGCTCAAGTCAATGGACTTCTCAAAAAATGAACATCCGCCGAGCATTAAAATCGCACATACTCTTCATCGACTACACCACCATCGACGCTCAGATTGCGTCAATAACCAATTAATCCACACAACCCCTACCTCAGCAAGAGGCAACAAATCGGTCCTTAAAGCTCCAAATCATTAGCATTCGCAGCAAAACAAAAAAAAAACAGGTCCACCAATTGCGGTGATCAAGTTCTCCAGCAAGACACAATCAACTCAACTCAACCCCCTCCCATCAATTATCAAAACGCACAAAAAAATGTTCACAAAACAATTGAAATAAAACCCAAAAGGGGCGGTTTAAGTGTTGGAACAGGACGAAATCTAATTTCCATGTAATTGAGTGTCAAGTGTCAGGCAAACAACGCACAGCATCATTTGGTGCTCCCTACACCTCTTCTGCATCAGTGGCAGCATCCTAGCGATTTATTCATTCCCGTAAAAGGATTATTACGTATTTATAGCGGAGAGAGACAGAGAGTAGGGAGAAACCGAGAGCAGTGTTAGAAGCTAAGAAAAAACGAGTTTCATGTTCACGTGGAGGGGTGTGTGGTACATATCCTTACGTGTGCAGTGCATATCCGTTTTTGTCGACGTGGATAATGGAATTGAGTTGTCACTTGGACCACAGAATCCTGTTTTGATTTGTTTCTCTTCGTATTTGCTTTTTTTCTGTTTATTTTCGGCGTGATTTTATGCGAGAAAACACGATGAATTGCAGGAGAAATTGAAAGGGATGTGCGACGCATAAATCTGTGACTTGTTGACCAGTCAGCGGGGGTCTTGACTCTTGAACTTGTAACCTATGACTTGGTTGTGAAATGATTTGACTTATGGGATGCGATTGGATATAGCAGGAAAAGTAAGAGGAATACGAGAACTGGTCCAGTCAGAGGAGGGAGACGGAAAGGATCAGTAAACTGTTTGGAATTGAATTGAGGAGAGAGAGAGTTACCTTCACGTGTGGATTGAGGGCTACCCGTCGGATCATTTCACTGTTGTCCAGCTCGTAGATGAAAAGCTTGATGAATGGAAGGTTGATACTTCATGAGCATTCAGCGTAAACTTGGCGGTTATGATGCAGACTTTTAGGATTCAGTTCCACACAAAGGAGACATTCTAAACTGAAGCACCTTCTTGCAACTACATTCTCCACTACAGTTTATCTCACCCTTTCTTAAGTCGGACATCTATCCTCAGACTCATTGAATTACCCCATTCCTTCTCTCTCACGTGGGTCATTGCTTGATACAGCCAAGTATGTGAAATTATCCGTTGCGAAACACAACCGGGAATGCTGGGACACTAAAACGCGGACACGTTACTTTAATTTCTCTCGAGCTATTACAAGCACAAGTACTCAATGGAATGAACTTAACGATGGGATCCGCAAGAAACTCCCTCCCTCCTGTTTTTTTTTTTTGTTAATGAAACAGGAATGCAACCCTTCCTGCAGAGTACCAAAGTGTATTTCAGCATCCACCGTTCACCGTTCGTTGATTAGTGTAAACAAAGTAACGCAGCGAAGGAAAATTAAACGAACGCTTGTCCTGGACGTGCAAATGACCAAACAAATGTCCTTTCAACTCGATTCGGACTATATTGCCTTCAAGTGAGTCGGTTGAGAGGGTTTTGTGAGTCATTTCGAATGTCAACTGATGTGTCCTAGAAGAGAGGTTATGTCAACAATTAGACAAAATTGAAAGTTCCTAATGTTCTGCTTCTTTTTCTGATGGTTTTATGCATTGCCTCGTGCAAGGGGTTTGTCATAAAGTTGGTCATCATTTGAAGTCACCAGCATTTTTCCAGTTTTTTTCCCCCTTTCAATTTGGAGGAAGGAAGAGAATGTTTTTACGAAAATTTGATATTTCCTGGATTTTGTTCGTTTTATTGGTTAAAGAGGTTACCTCAAGATACCATGGAGAGATCTAGAAATTAAGGGCCGCAAATAAAACTCTTAGTTTCTATACATGGGTTATGTTAGGTTAGGGGTGGCGGCTGAGCCTTATATAGTCCAATCTTGGCCCATAGCACAATCTGCACCAAATTTTTGCTTTGGCCTTATGTTACATTCACAGAGCGACATAGGGCCAATTGACTTTATGTCGCTATCCGCTGTATATCTGATTTTGCTTACCTTATTAAAATATACCTTCCATTAAATATTCTCAGACATTTAAAAGGGAACCCCTCTGCAACCACCCTGCTTGGCCACAGATAGGATTTGGGGTGGGTGCAAAATTCGGTATATGTTACTTTTTCAAATCCATTCTAAATAAGAAAATAAGAAAACATTGGATACCACCAACCTTGCACTTATTCCAAATTTTATCTGCATGCCCCCTTGTTACAAGCTAGGTTGGCTGGGCCACGGTGACGGTGAGTAGGACGGCGGCACGCTTGCGGTTGCACGGCTTAGCTCGTCGGACGGGGCGGTTCTTGTCCTCCCACTCGTACACCACCAGTTGCAAACAAAAAAATATCGTGCCTGTAGCTAGCTAAGAGAAGATAGAGAGAGGTGAAAAGATAGAAAGAGATAAAAGCCTAATACCCTAACAGACCACGGACGGACAATTAAAGATAGGAAAGTGAAGAGAGAGAAGAGACAGGAAAGAGGAAATGAAAGGTGTTCAAGGTCGATGCCTTTACCACCAAAAGAGACCGGAAGGGAGATCGCGGAGCTAAGCTAACTTACCTAATCTACGCCTAAACTAACCTACCTAACTTAAAACTATACCTAAACTAAACCTAATCTACCTTAAAACTACCTAACTTAGCCCTACACGAAACAACACCCTTCCAGTGTCGTTTGGCGATGCAGGTTCGTCAAGAACCCGAGTGTGCCTGTTGTTGTTGGCACTAGTCCGCCTGCCCACCCCATCATGTCAATCGACATGACCTTCGCTATCTCCCTAGGCGAAATATTGTGGGAGATAGCCCCTTAACGGAGACGTTAGCCACAGCCTAACGTTCCGCTCTGTCACTACTCCGAAGAAGGACGGCCTTCCCTCATCCTACACACACATTTGGCAAAAGACGACTCTACTCCATTAAATAAAACATGATCACATTTACCTGGATACTCTACAATTCATTTTATTAAGGAAAATAAAAAAATAAAAGAAAACAATTCAAGAAAATTTAACCTATAATCAAATACCAAATAAAATTATAATTCAAAAAAAAGCAAAAGTAAAAATGAAGGAAAATATTAAAAGAAAGGGTTCTAACCCTGGCTAAAGTCTACAGGACGACACACCACAGAAAGAGGTTTCCAATTTGTGAAACCTATAACTCACGGTTTTGTTCGATCCCCCGACGTCCTGCGCGCAGCACGAGGAAGGATGGTACCTGTGGAAAGGAATGCGGTAATTGTGGGGAGAAATCCCTCTTTTCGCGCACACTCACAAACACGCACTGAAGCCAGAACTAATTTAATGATTTATATTTATATTTAAGATCTAAAAACTATAATAGAAAACTGAACTAAAATGTGATAAAATTTAAATTTAAAAAAATATATAGAACAAATTTTATAAATGGCAAAAAAAAACTTCACTAAATTAAAAGAAAATTAAAATAACAAAAAAAGTCTGCTTCAGCTCCTATTCATCTGGGCACAGCACAGTTCTGGCACACACTTCCTTTTGTTGTTGCACCCGTTTCTCCTAATTGGCACTGCACAATTCTCTCCTCTCCGGCTTCCTCGAGAAGGTTAGGCCACTTTTCGTTGGCCGACACTGTGTCGTATGGATGTCAGTATAGGTATTGTATGTGTTTTAATACCGGCGGCGAAGATTTATTTTGTGCGGCACTTGGTAAAACACTTTTTCTCTTATTGTTTGTTAATTTGTTATGTTGTGTAAAATGCACGTAAATTCACATATTCAATGTATATCTCCTTTTTAGTGTTTTAAGTAGCTTTTGAGTTTTTTTCTATATATATATATATATGCATATGTGTGTATATGCACGTTTGTAAGCCTTTGTTGTAGCCTGATTTGGCTACACTGTGATATTTTCTTGCTCTCTTATTGTTTAATAGAAGTCACACACGCACTTAATAATTAATATTCATCATTAATTAATTGACAAATTAATTAAAAATTCGCCACTCCGATGCAACACTCCCGATCTCTTCCGCGTTCTTACCAAGAATTTTTCTTTTTCTTGTCTTCTGCAAAATTTTCCAAATTGGAAAAGTGCTTTTGTTCCAAGTAACTCAACCATTAAGTTTCCTTGTCTGAACTTTCGTTCATTTTCCACCATCCTCCTGCATTTTACTTGCCTGAACTCTCCGACTGGAACTTACATTCGAGTCTCGTCATATTTGCGCATGTGTGTAGTTTGTAAATGTCAAACGTCAATTGTCAAAAGCTGCAAATCAAAACAAGTGTGTTTTTGATTTGTCAGCAAAGTAATTTGTTTGTTTTATTTGAATCCGGGGTAAGTATTATTCAAATAAACTATTTTTGGTGCGTCAAACATTTCTAAATATCTTTATTACACAGGCAACTGGGATTGGACGGGACATCTTCGTGGGACGTGGGAAGTGTACATATTTACAAGGTGAGTTACATATGTACGTACATATTTAATTTAACTAATGTCTTTTTTTTTTTTTTCAGATAAACTGCTGCATATGCAGCCTGCCGTAACAGGCTCGACGACGGTTTATGAGTGGTCGTGAGTAAACCGGCCTCGTAAAAGAAAGGAAGGCTGCAATGCAACAGTTTATCTTTTGTAATGCCGGTGTCTACGTGTGGCAAGGGCCCACTCCCTGAGATAAATAGTCTCATGCTCTAGCGACTGAGTTAGCCGGGCACTAATACTTATAAACATACAAACATAAACCTAACTTATAAAAAAAAATATCACAGATTAATTATCACATATCCCAAGCTGAGGGTGTTTTGCGTTTTGTCGGGTACACCTTTGGTTGGGCGCGATCTGCTGTCCCCTTCCTCTCAACTTGGTACATACTTAACCTAATATCACAGATAATACTAAATAAATAAAATAAATATATGTGTATAAATAAATAAATAACTCTGTTAATAAATAAATAAATAAGTATATAAATAAATAAATAAATATGTGTAAATAAAATAATCTCTACTTAACCTAGCACAATCCAGCAACGGCATGCTAGAGCGCGTCATTTTTCAGCCTTATTTCTCTCCTACGCATGAAGGTCCTTGGCGTGGTATGTCCCTACTTTTTCCCCTCGCAAATTGCCGACCTCGTAGAGGCAATTGCCTTTCCTTTTAAGGATTACTCCTTTGAGGAATTTGGGACCCAATTTAGCGTTGTAATTGTCAGTAACGTTGCTCTGTTTAAAGTTGCGTCTGTAAACTATTTGCCCTACTCTATACGTCACGTCTCTACTCCTAGTGTTGTAAATTTTCGTCGCTTTCTGGTGAGCCAGCCTAAGGTTGTCATAAACTTTTCTCCTAACTAGGTCCATTTTGTCCGCCCTAGTCACGTTTGCTAAATCGGTATCTTTAATCATACCCAGCCGTCGGAGCACTTCATACGTATCTCCGTGCTGTATCATCGGTGTACCAAATACAACATGGTACGGTTCAAACGTGGTCGCATCGTGGGCTACAATCCTCAAGGAAAATGCCGCGTCACTGAGATGCAGATCCCAGTTTTGTTGGTCACCGCCGATATATAACCTTAGTTTGGCCAAAATCGAGCGGTTCACACGTTCCGACGCATTTGCTTGTGGAGAGTAGACCGCGGTACGAACATGTTTGATACCGTACTTCTTTAATAAGCTGGCAAACAATTCGGAAACGAATTGCTTACCATTGTCCGAATGAATGTACTCGGGTACACCGAAGATATGAAATACATTTTCTTCGAGATACCTAACTACCTCAGCTGCCGTTGCCTTCCTCAAGGGTTTAACGAAAATGAACTTACTAAAGTGATCTAAAACCATGAATATATGGGTATTGCCAGTCTTCGTCCGTGGGTATGGTCCTAGAAAGTCGATGTAGAGACGCTGAAAAGGTCGCTCCGTGACTGTCTGTTTGCCCATCGGCGGTCGAGAAATTTGATTGGAGGCCTTATTTCTTTTACATATCTCGCAGGATCGAACCCAATCCTGCACGTCAGTGACCATTCCTGGCCAATAATACTTTGACCTTAATTTGGCCAAGGTCTTGTGCACGCCTCCATGTCCCGCAGATGGTGCATTGTGGGCAGTTTCTAACAGATCCCCACGCAACTCCGTCGGTATCCAGAGCTTCCACGCCATGTCGTCATGTATAATGTCACCGGTTCGTAAGTCGGTTCGTCTGTACACAAACCCATCAGAAACGCACAAGTCAGGAAGTCGGTCACCGTTGTCAGTTATGGTCTTCTTTAACTCCTCATACTCCTCTGTTGAGAAGTATGGAGAGTTAAAGTCAACTTCCTTGGCTGATACGGAAGTGAGCTCCTCCATGTGGACGCGTGAGAGAGTATCAGGGACTACGTTTTGGACACCCTTTCTATGCTCGATCACGAAGTCAAACGCTTGGAGTTTTAGACTCCATCTGGCCAGTCGACCAGACAGGTCCTTCTGCGTCATTAGCCACTTCAGACTTTCGTGATCGGTGATGATAGTAAAGGGTAGGCCTTCCACATAAGCCCTGAACTTCTTCACCGACAAGACGGCCGCATAGCATTCAAGTTCCGTCACGCTATAATTCCGTTGAGCGGGATTAAGCTTCTGGGACATGAATGCTATCGGTCGCTCGTTATTCTCCGCATCCACCTGAAACAGCACACTTCCTACGCCAGTCGTTGATGCGTCACACTGTATGTAGAAGCGTTTCTTAAAGTCTGGGTTTGTGAGGATTGGTGCGGACACCAAAGTCTTTTTAAGCATTTCAAACGCGTTAAGCGCATCGTCTGACATCTGAAAAGTCTTGCCTTTCTTCAGGCAGTCGGTCATGGGAGCTGTTATAGACGCAAAATTTGAAATAAAGCGCCTATACCAGCCCGTCATCCCTAGAAACCGACGGAGCTGTTTGGGGGTCTTCGGAACTGGGAAGTTCTCGACCGCCGACACCTTGTCTGGATCGGTACGCAGACATCCATCACCGACAATAAAACCCAAGTATCTGATTTCTTTAAAACAGAACTTACTCTTCTCCACATTGATGGTCAACCCAGCATTCCGAAGGCATCCTGCTACCTCTTCGAGTAGACTGGCATGCGACTCAAAGTCTGGAGAGCAAACCAGGAGGTCATCGAGATAGACAAAGACATTCTCTTTTAACCGAGAGGGTATGACTTTGTCCATCAGCCTACACATTCTCTGGGCGGCGTTACACAGTCCGAACGGCATCACCGTGAACTGATATAATGGCCGACCAGGGACTGTGAAAGCCGTCTTCTCTCTTGACTTGTGCTCCAGAGGAATTTGCCAAAATGCATCTTTCAGGTCTATCCCGGAGATGTAGCGAGTCTCCTGTAGCCTGCTGAGAAGGCCCTCAATATGAGGAAGAGGGTAAGCGTCTTTCTTTGTGACTGAATTCACTTTACGTGAATCCAGGCACAATCTGTTTTTACCAGGTTTCCTTACCAGCACCACTGGAGAACTCCAAGCACTGTTACTCTCCTCAATCACTCCCAACGAGAGCATGCGATCAAGCTCTTCGTATAGGAGTTTTTGTATCGCGGGTGAGACTGGGTAATGCCTCTGCTTGATGGGAATTTTGTCGTCTTCCACCTCGATAATATGCTCTTCGAGGCATGTTTTACCCAATCCCATCACCGCGAAGGAGGGAAACAGTTGCTTGATTTCCTCCAGTCGCTTGGCTTGCGCTGGTAAGAGCACCTGTTGTGGGTCACTTATAGTCGCCGGCGAAGGAATGTCCAGCTCTGCGACTAAGTTCGGAGCGACCTTAAAAGCGCTCCAGAAGTCAACTCCAAGGTAAAGTTCCTGTTGGAGAGTCGGCACGACGTAGATTTCCATATTTATGTTCTTGCCACCCCAAGAGACCTGTGTCTGGAATCGTCCTTCGATCCTCTGGTGGCTGCCGTCTGCTGTCTTCACTCCAAGGTTAAGTGCTTTGAGCTGAATTCCGCGTCTATCTAGGAAGTCCCTAGCTCCTTTGCCTAGGCAACTAACTGATGCTCCGCTATCTAGTAGGCCCAGCATCTCTTCACCTGCTATCTTTACTTTCGCGTAGGGCCTATTATCGTCAGTTATTGTTATCACAGATTCTGCTATCTTTCTCTTGCATCGTCTAGCTATTGCACATTTTTCCCTAAGCCTAGAAATCTTTTTAAACTTCCTGTGCTTTTCCAGCACAGTCGTCATTTCTTCCCCGAATATCCTACGCCTAGCTTCTTGGTATTCCTGCAGCCTCAGATGAAGACTCTTTCGTTCAGGTATAACCTTTACTTCTGGAGTCTCATCGTCGTCAGGTCGTGTCAGGATTCTTATCTGTCCAGGAGGTGCTTCGCTTCCGGGACTTCCATCTTCGTTGACGGATTCGTCCCGGTCATTCCGCCAACCCTCCTGTTTCCCTGACAGGCTGCACAGTTAAAGGACAAGTTACCCTGACCGCATGAGAAACAGGTCAGGGTGTGAAAAGCGGACGGACATATGTTTGGAGCGGTAGCTACACTCTCGCTCTGCGCGTTGTCGTCGTGTCGCGTCCGTTCGTTATTGTATTGCGTCCTAGTCGACCTGTTCGTGTTTGTGTGGTTTGTTCGTCTAGTCGGTCGTCTAGGCTGGAGTGCAGCTACCTCAAACTCCTCGTCAACGGACTCCCTCTCATCTTCGACTCTTACCTCGCTAACGCCTCGTCTAAATCTATTCTCCCTACTTAATAAATGCTTCTCGGCGCGCCTACATTCGTCTCTTAGATCCCGGATGCTGTCAATCCTGCATCCGAAGATCAGCGTCGCTATCCTATCCCTAAGATTTTGTCTTAGGATAGACACGAGGTCTTCCTCCCGGGGTCTGTTTCTCATTCGAAGTACCATACTTCTGATGTCCGCATAGAAATCGTCGAAGGTCTCTTGGGGCCGTTGTCTTCTCTCCATGATGTCCCGAAGTATCTCGTGGTCTTTCTTTCCATCCTTGAACTGTCTGATGAGTTCCGATTTCAGGTCATGGTAATTTAAATATGCGTCGCCCTCGGACTCTTCCATGTACTGCCAGTACCATTGTTCCGCAGGGCCCGTCACTAAATGATGAAAATTGTTAAATAGCTGTTCGGTGGACAGTCCGTTCTTCTGCTGCAACATCTCTATTCTAAAGATGAAGCTGTCCACCGACATTGTCTTGTTAGTGCCATCAAATTTGACTCCCCACTTGTGCACATCTACTTTTGTCCAAGATGCTTGGGGAGTCAGCTCGTGTTGCCAAGTGCCGCGTCTTTCCTCGCGCCGCCCTGTTGGTCTTGTCGGCGTCCGTTGTCCTGTTTCAGTCATGTAATCGTCGCGTCCACCTAGCGCTGGCCTTGGAGGTTCTCTACGGCGGTGGGTGGAGCTTTCCAGGTTCTGAATTTTGTCCTGCAGGATCTTCATGTTATCCTGGAAAGTCTCCATCATCTGGGCCATACTTCCAGTGAAAGCCGACACCACTTCTTTCTGGCTTTTCTCCACCGGTGTAGCGACCATCTTTTTAAAGTGGCGGTTAATGGCCTCGTCGTCGTCTCTAATCTTATCGCTAAGATTAGCGATGTCGGTCCTCTTCTCGTCTGCGTTCTGAAGACCACCTGCTTCGTCGATGTTTCGTGATCTCGTACCGTCCAGATTTCTCTTTGTCCACCACTTGTCCGTACGTGTTTGTCCTTCCGTCCTCTGGAGTTTTACGTCCGGTTGACGTCTTGGAAGGGCTACTCTATCCAGCTCCTCATCTTCTTCATCAGAGAAGATGGGCTGGTTTACCTTCTGTTGAGGTCGTCGGCCCTGGTCGGTGGGCGGATAAAGATCATCCTTCAGGTATGCGTCTGGTTCATACTCCACAGGTGGTTCTTCGAACAGGTCCGTCAGTTCGTACCGTCCGGCCTTAACCGCCTGTCGGGTAATGCGTCTTGTTGTTGCTGTCGTCGCCATCTCCGAGGTGCCTCGTGAAATAGTGCCCTTTGGGATTGCGCCAGTTTCTTCGTTTGTGCTGTGTTCTTCTGTGCTTGCCACTTGTAACCTTAGATCCATTTTGTAATTATTTATAGTTTTTGTGTTTGTGTTTCTTTAACCTATGTATTTATTCTATATTTATTGTAATTCAGATTTCAAAAAAATTATGTTTAAGTGTGGTTAATTTACTTAGAGTATATAATATGTTTGTACGTTGAATTGTGTGTATTTAGTAATATTGTATGTGAGATATTTCTATTTGTGTGCTTGAATATATATTAAATTAATGTTTTGAATGTACTTATGTGTGAATTGTGTATGTGAATGAGTAGTTAATGTTTTATGTATGGTTTTTTTTATATATATATATGATTGCCTTTTGTGTGTGTAAAGATAAGGGTCGGTTTTCCGGAAACCATTCTAAGGGATAGTGAAACCGACAGATTTACGGAACGTCACACTCGGCTGTGACTAATTCCTCGGATACTTGACGAGTGCCGGTGATCAACTCTTCTACCCCAACCACAACTTTCAACAGTCGAAACTGTTTGAAAGGCTGGCTGGGATATCAGATGATGATCTCCCAAACACGAGCTAAGTTTCCAGACTCAGTGTCCACACCTCACAAAGAATCGGGTTTTGAAACCCTGCATTCTCGGACAGCAGTCAACACTTATTTCTTTTCACCCGCTCCGGTCTTTGCCTCTTCATGAGCCTCCGACTACCTCACGAGATCCTCTAGCCTAAGCCTGAGGATTGGACAGCCGTCTTCAGCTCATGACTAACCAAAGAAGCTTTGACGACTTTGAACACATAGATAGATAGATAGAAAAGTAAAATTATAGAAAGAAGAAAATATATTAGAAGAAGAGTTGTGAGGCTATCGAGAGTCCAAGGTGATGACCTTCGGAAAGAGAGAGTGAAAATCATCCCCTTGAAGTCACGATTATGCCTCTAGCCGGTGTGTCCCGGTAACTTAGTGTGGTTGCCATTACAGCAGCCACATTCGTACCTGAGACGTTGGGCGCCATTTTGTTACAAGCTAGGTTGGCTGGGCCACGGTGACGGTGAGTAGGACGGCGGCACGCTTGCGGTTGCACGGCTTAGCTCGTCGGACGGGGCGGTTCTTGTCCTCCCACTCGTACACCACCAGTTGCAAACAAAAAAATATCGTGCCTGTAGCTAGCTAAGAGAAGATAGAGAGAGGTGAAAAGATAGAAAGAGATAAAAGCCTAATACCCTAACAGACCACGGACGGACAATTAAAGATAGGAAAGTGAAGAGAGAGAAGAGACAGGAAAGAGGAAATGAAAGGTGTTCAAGGTCGATGCCTTTACCACCAAAAGAGACCGGAAGGGAGATCGCGGAGCTAAGCTAACTTACCTAATCTACGCCTAAACTAACCTACCTAACTTAAAACTATACCTAAACTAAACCTAATCTACCTTAAAACTACCTAACTTAGCCCTACACGAAACAACACCCTTCCAGTGTCGTTTGGCGATGCAGGTTCGTCAAGAACCCGAGTGTGCCTGTTGTTGTTGGCACTAGTCCGCCTGCCCACCCCATCATGTCAATCGACATGACCTTCGCTATCTCCCTAGGCGAAATATTGTGGGAGATAGCCCCTTAACGGAGACGTTAGCCACAGCCTAACGTTCCGCTCTGTCACTACTCCGAAGAAGGACGGCCTTCCCTCATCCTACACACACATTTGGCAAAAGACGACTCTACTCCATTAAATAAAACATGATCACATTTACCTGGATACTCTACAATTAATTTTATTAAGGAAAATAAAAAAATAAAAGAAAACAATTCAAGAAAATTTAACCTATAATCAAATACCAAATAAAATTATAATTCAAAAAAAAGCAAAAGTAAAAATGAAGGAAAATATTAAAAGAAAGGGTTCTAACCCTGGCTAAAGTCTACAGTGGAACGTTAGGCTGTGGCTAACGTCTCCGCTAAGGGGCTATCTCCCACAAACTTCGCCAAGGGAGATAGCGAAGGTCATGTCGATTGACATGATGGGGTGGGCAGGCGGACTAGTGCCAACAACAACAGGCACACTCGGGTTCTTGACGAACCTGCATCGCCAAACGACACTGGAAGGGTGTTGTTTCGTATTAGGGCTAAGCTAGGTAGTTTTAAGATAGATTAGGTTTAGTTTAGGTATAGTTTTAAGTTAGGTAGGATAGTTTAGGCGTAGATTAGGTAAGTTAGCTTAGCTCCGCGATCTCCCTTCCGGTCTCTTTTGGTGGTAAAGGCATAGACCTTGAACACCTTTCATTTCCTCTTTCCTGTCTCTTCTCTCTTTTCACTTTCCTATCTTTAGTTGTCCGTCCGTGGTCTGTTAGGGTATTAGGCTTTCATCTCTTCCTATCTTTTCTCCTCTTTCTATCTTCTCTTAGCTAGCTACAGGCACGATATTTTTTTGTTTGCAACTGGTGGTGTACGAGTGGGAGGACAAGAACCGCCCCGTCCGACGAGCTAAGCCGTGCAACCGCAAGCGTGCCGCCGTCCTACTCACCGTCACCGTGGCCCAGCCAACCATGCTTGTAACACCCTCATACTTCACTTTTTACCCGTTCTCTCATACTAACTCCACTGTTCAATTTCATTTTAATTACACATATACATGTTATTAAAAATTGTGGAATTATGACCCACTTGATGTTTATTGACATTATTATTTGGTGTTATGTCTCAAAAAAATTTGGCTTTATGTCACTTTGAGAAAGAGAAAACGAAAGATTAAAACCATATACAAAAATTAATATATGTGATACATAGAGTAAAAATATTATGGGTTTTTTTTTAAAGAAGTTAAATATTTTAATAGTTTTCAAAACTGCCTTCTGTTTTGTTTTTTGTAGAGTTAAAATGTCTTCTACTGGAATGTTGTTTTTTCGGCCCATATCAACATACGTTGAAGGATCGAACTGGAACTTTTGTTTTAACGTTTCTGTAAAGCCAATCATTGATTTTTTCATTCAAGGTGCTAAAGTTGGTAACAATTTCATCAAGCAGTTTGAAACCGGATGAAATCAATTCTCTTTCCCTTGAGATATTTGTAAACAGTGTAGATAATAGTAGCTCAACCTCCTCATCCCAATTACACTTGGTAGACACTAAAAAATTCCAAAATTTTGTGATAGTACTCAAGAAGTTGCAATAATCGAGGTAACATTTTTGAAAAGTTGCACTTATGGGAGGAAGGGGTGTAAGGTTTTCAGCGATCGAGTAACGGAACTTAACTACGGCGACATGAGAGAAAATCGCAGAAATATAAAACATGTGATCAATTATTGGAGTCACATTAAGTATTTTTCACGCGCCTTCTTTTTTAATCTCACCGACTTTTTCATCTTTGTACAACCTTTGTACAGCCCATTTAATTATTTAACCATCTAATTACTTGCAAATGCCTCCAAGAAGGTTCTGTTGAAATTCAATCGATTTCCCGTCAACGATCGCCTCAAATATTTGCTCATTCAATGTTATTTTTGAGCGCAGATTTTATTTAAGTATTTTGATTTTGAGCTGATAGATTTGAACTTTAAGCGGGTATTACAACTCTTGGAAAAAATCAGTGACAACGAAGGCTTAAGGTGCAGCTATAATAGACGTTCGAAAACTTAAGGTTATGTCAAAAGCAAACGAAAAGTAACCAGAAGCATCGTCAAATTTCAAATTGCTTTTAGAAACTTAAGCAGAATTCAGACGCGAACTGACGTTTGCATACGTAGAGAGCGACTCATTTCGCTACAGAGTAAGCAGGCTAAAGTGAACGAACTTAAATTTTGTGCATGCCTATTATAGTTAGCGCTTAAGATACGTACGAATGCGTTCTTAAAAATGGAACAAACTGACAAGACAGATCTGAAAATGAAGGCAGAGCTTTTAAAAATCGCACTGCTCTGTGCTAAATTAGTTGCTATCATTGTAACAGTCTTTTAGTACCTCATGTGAAGCTTGAAGTCTAAGTCTTGCAGATGAATACGAACCACAAGCTTTCTTAATAAAAGTCACCACATTAACTTCAATCAACACATATCTTGCTTGTACCAGATGCTGCCTATTCTTATCTCCCAGAGCGCTCCGTAACTGGTTTTGGATGTCCACTCCAAATCCCTCTCACTTCTCCATCATACAACACCAACACAAACTACTTAAGGCTCAACTTTTCAGTTTCAGATAACTGTTTGTCCATTTAACTTCGTTCCTTGGAAAAGGGCCAAACGTGACGTTACGAAATTTTTGGAATGCGTTCACTCCAGACTGCGGACTCCATGGACCACTGGTAACGCTGCTGCTGCTGTGTCTTTCCAGCCCCCGGGGGAAAACCACATTTATTACTCCTAAACCCGGGAAATTATGTGCGTACTCGCCCGGGGGTGCTTTTGGTCCGACGACGACGCCGGAAAATCTGTTCTCGACCTCTTCTCGTTTTGCACATCCATTTGTATAGCCGAGTTATAAATATGTCCTGTCCTGTAGCCCCCACCTCCACCCGCTTATCTATGGCCTTCACACTGTTACACAATGGCTCAAGGGTTCCCTCCTCCAACACAGCACACAACACTCTGGCAGGACAGGCGGCTTCAGCTGGTTAAATATTTGTGGTCTATACCCGGAATACGTTTTCTGGACGGCAGCAGTTATATGAAATCAAGAATTTCCATCCACACACACACACCCGACCAAGTCCTTCGCTGTGACATAACTTATTGAATGTTCGGGTGGATGGTGATCAAATAAATTAATTAATCCTTTTGCTAATAAATGGGGTGTTGATTAAATACTTGTGTCCTTTCGCATTTGCGTAAGTGTTGAATAGTTTCCATAAGGGGAGTCCTTTTGAGCTTCAGCTTGTAGACTCCTTGTCACAACTTTTTGATTTCACAATATCCCTGAGATTCTTTCACAGAACCATATGGCGTATCCTTGGGGGCAACATTGTACTGGCATGAAGTTTAGGAATAAGACGTTAATGTTTACGAGGGTGAGGAACGCATCGTGTTTTTGGAAACATATTTTTTGGGTTATTTTGATGAGAATATGGAATTTTACGTGAAATTCGTCGATATTAACGATGAAGGCACTCGATTGATGTCCTTAGAGCGACATCATGCGACAGACTAGGATCCTCCGATGCTGGAAGAGATAGATTTCTTTAAGAAATAGGAGCGTCGTCTTAGCGTTCGTTTCCTTTGTCGAGTATGTCTTGAATAAAAGAGCTTGAGTCTTGCGGAATAAATGTAAAAATAATGAATATGAATGAGAATAATACCCGATTTCAAGTTTTCCTGTAACGATAATTTGAATAAAAGTTAGATGTTGACCGGCAAGGGTCAAGATATATCTAAAGATATAAGATATAAGATATATCTAAATAGCCAATAAACGATTCCAAGGAATACGACATTTCGCGCTCCATTTTTACATTCGAAAAACTAACATCCTTAGATCTGCAAAAGTCGGAAAATCTAGGCGCCGTGGCCGTGCGCGTTTGTGCGTCCACACCCGACGTTAAATCCCGACACAAGCAACAATTTTTCAAAACAAAATTCTTCGCGGCTCCACCTCTTTCGAGTCACTAACAATTCTCAAAGAGTATAACTGTCGAGAAAAAGCTTCTCAATCTCGCCGTTCGGAGTTGGCATTAAACTGTAGGTCCCCTCCACTCGTGAGAGAACAATACACACACACAACACAAGTGGTTGCTAAGAGTGCACTTTGCCCAAGTGCACTTCGAACTGCGGCGCCACCTATTTTCGTGACTTTTTTTTTAAAGATTGTTGATTATTTATTTTTCCCAGCTTGTTTTTGAAATCAACATTTTAATCAGAGCACCAAATAAATTGCCAAAGTCAAAATATCCGATGGGCCACACGTCAGCTCTTGAAACGAAAAATATTATTTTCTTCCTTACAAGTTAGTCTTAATTATTTTCGAAAATAATATGTAAAAAGAAATGTGTTTGGATGCCTCCTGTGAGGATTGAACTCACGACCCCTGGTTTACAAGACCAGTGCTCTACCACTGAGCTAAAGAGGCCGATGTTAACTTTAAGCTTCCTCTCAGTTTCGACGGGCTTCATAGCATTCGTTTTCAATCAAGTAATTGGAGTTCGATGATTCGGTTAGTGATGGGTTCCGATAATCATTGACAGCAATCCATGTGGTAGATAAGGCAGTGTACAAGAAGCCTCCGTATGCAAATGATCAATAAAAAACATTCATTAATCGCTTTCGTCGTTGTCTGGTAATAAGAACTTGTCATGCGGGATATTATTGATTTGCGTTGTTGTAAAATATTAAATGGAGACGAGATACAATATCCAGTAGGTCTCAAAGATTACAATTCCGTGATGCGAATTTTTGAAGTAATTTTTTTTTGTTTATCCCCCTTAAGCCTAAGGGTTGGTCCTCATGGATTCTCCTGTAATTTATAGTTTGTAATTATGAGTTAGGCTTTTTTAAATAAATAAATAAATTTATCCCCCAAGTGCATTCTAAGCCCAAACATCCCGCAAATGCCAAGAGAAATCCTTCGTTTTATCTCCGCGATGGTGTCATTGCTGTGGAGTCTAGGCAGACAAAGTGTTTCACTACTTCAAAGTTGTAGCAGTCTGTCTATATATATTCTTTCCCCCATTCACCACCAGATCGATCATAGATCTTCCTTCTCGATGCTCACAAATGCTTTCCTGGTGCCCTCAAATGTGCTGAAGTCACACCTTTGCTTAAAAAAGGTTCCCCTGAAGACATGTGCTACTATAGGCCCATTTCACTTCTACCTTTATTAAGTAAGATTTTCGAAAAACTTTTAAGATTAGAATTTTAAAATTTCTAAATAATAACGACTACTTCAGTCCCAATCAATTTGGTTTTCGAGAAGGCAAATCGAATGAAGATGCCTTAATACAATTCTGTGAACAAACAATGTCTAATCTTGAGAACAAAAAGTGTACTGCTGCTTTGTTCATTGATATTACCAAAGCATTTGACATGGTAAATCACAATCTTCTTTTACGGAAATTAGAAAAAGCAGGATTCCGCGGGTTTATGCTTAACTGGTTCAAAAACTATCTCAAAAATAGAGCTCCAAAAGTTAAGTTAGATGAAACACGGAGCGACAGAAAAGTATTTAACTTGGGTGTACCACAAGGCTCTGTCTTAGGTCCAATTTTAGTTTTTGTGTACATTAACTCCCTCCTTGCTAAATTTCAAAGGCTCACCTACAGCCTTTGCGGATGACATAGGTTTTACTTATGGTACGAGCAGTCAGTTAGATCTTGTTGCTGACATTAATTATGATTTGAGTTTATTAAGAAGTTGATTTGCGAATCATAATCTGGTATAAGTTCAAAAACCAAAATAATGTTTTTCAATTTGTCATCATGCGCAAATTTTGAAGCGTCTTTTCATTTCCATGCTCTTGATTGTCAAAAATTCAAATTATCCAACTGCAACTGTTCACAAGTTTGTTGATCTTCCACTTTTAGTAATAAAGAAAAATGTAGTGATAACTGTTTTTAAATAGAGATAGTAGACGAATTTAAATATCTTGGTCTTGTTATGAATCGCTAAGAAAATATTTTCGATCTACGCTTCTATTATTTACAAAAAGTCTGTTCCACAAAGCTTTTAAAGACTCAATCCAAACTTCAGTATGGAATAACGTGTTGGGGAGGTGCTTATCGTAACAAAATTCAACCAATTTTAGTTCTGCCAAAAATTATTTTGAGAAAGATATATAGAAAACCTGCTAGACATCCTAGTTTTACTTTATTTTGTAACCTGAAACTCCTTCCTGTTCGTCACTTGTATTGTTTGAAGGTGTTGAAAACATTCTTCATGAGATCTGGTAACCGCAATTTTCGTCTAATTTCAAATTATAATCTACTCGTACGTGGTAATTTTTCAAATATGGTAACCGTTTCTTTTGCCCGCACTACTGCTTATCGTAATTTTTACAGTGTTTCTTCATATTTAATAAACTTCCGTATTCCATCAGAACTCTTTCGGCATTAAACGTTTTTATAAAAAATGTAAAAAATTGGATTTTCAATTTTAATTACCCTGGTATTGAATCAATTACCTTTGATGTTCTGTTGTAAGACGCTTTTGAACTTTCTATTATTTCTGCTTAATTGTTTTTTTTTTCTTTTGCCGCTGCTTTTTTTTAACTTTGTTACTTTGTTTTTTTATTTCCTATATTATTTATTTCCTATATTCTTTTCACGCCATGTTTTCAACTTTACTGATTTTTATATTGTATTGAATTTTGAACTAATGCTATTATTGTATGCATACCCCACTAAATTAGTACTAAATTAATTAATTTGGCATCATTTGAAGTGGCTTCAATACTGTTTTATTACTTCTGTAAGTAAAACATAGAATGCCTCAACTTATTTTTATTTTTATATAATTTATTTATGCTATTTCTAAGTTTCTAAGTTTTTATTTATGAATTGTTAAGTGAATCGAATTTATTATATGAAAATAAAGTAATAATGAATGAATGAATGAATGAATGTCCCACTGCTTAGCCCGCTTTGCCCTTTCGACGATGCCAATGTCATCTGCATCTACGAACAGTTGTACAGTTTCGTGGAAGATCGTGCCTCTGGTGTTGACGCTTAATTAAGCACGATCTTCTCGAGAACAATGTTAAACAAAATGAATGACAGTGCGTCGCCTTGTCTAAAACCTTTTTTGACACCAAAAGTCAAGTCTTCACTGACCTTGGCGGAGCACAGCGCATTCTCCATCATCCTTCTGCAAAGATCTTGCAGGGATGCCAAGACTAGACAAAGCACTGTATAGCTCGTCTTTATAAAAACTGTCAAACGCGTCATACGAGACTTTTCCAAGATCTGCTGCATGGTGGACAAGACGGCAGAGAAGATATTATATGCGAAGTTTTGAAGATTTACACGTTTGTAGTTTGTTTATTGTTTAGTGGATCTCTTTTCGTTGAGATAGGACCAACGACGTTGAGATTCCATTTGGCGCACTTTCATCCCAGGCACGTTGGAACATTCGGAACGCGGTCATTCAGCACTAGCAAGCTTGTTGGACCTTAATTCGGCGATTCCTGCCGTAACTTCATTTCATTTTGCATCGTTACGCGCTTTTCTAACGCGCAGAAATTATTAAAAAATTCTTTCGAAATTAAGTTCAAATATCTCGGGGTGTAACTGCATGTATAGGAGTCACTGGCGCCCTAAGAACGACTGCGACGTTCATGGCCACATGCAGTGCACTTAGACTCAGAGAGTCAAACTGCTGGAATAGCAGAACTTATGGACATGGTAACATCCTTAACTCACTACCACAACAGGCGATACTGAGTCATACTGACTACCTTATCCCAAAGCTAAATTTCATTAAAAACTATAGGGCATACTTTTCAACATCTTCACAGACGGTTCGAAGATGGACTCTGGTGTGGGCGCTGGAATCTTCTCCGAAGCCCTCAAGATATCAAAGTCACTCAAGCTACCAAGCTTTGCAAACATTTTCCAGGCAGAAGTGCTAGCAATATATGATGCGTGTCTTGAAATTAAAAACAGAACAGAACCAGCACAGCGGATAGCAATCTTTTCAGATAGTCAAGCTGCTATCAAGGCTCTAACATCCATAACCACAACGTCAAAAGTAGTGGATTGCTGCTGCAAGGAACTATCCATTATAGGTGAACGGAACCCGGTCTCTTTGATCTGTGTTCCCGGGCACATAATGGGAAACGAAGCATCAGACGAGCTAGCCAGACAAGGATCCAAACTGGATAGTCTCAACTACAACCAAAAGAGAACAAAAGACCTGCTCAACAACAGTAGAAGAAACATATCCAGAATTATAGCGGTTTGTACTGGACACTGGGCTGTTGTCAGGCATGCTGAAAGACTAGCATACCATTCAACTCGCACTGCCGCAGCTGCCGGGTGGAAACTGAGCCAGAAACCACCGAGCACTTTCTGTGCAAATGTCCGGCTCTAGCTAGACTCAGACAACGCACAGGGCACAACGCCTTCTTCAACACCCGTAATAATCTCTCAGAAATAAACATTCATAGTCTACTTACTTACTTACTTAAGGTGGCGCTACAGTCCGGGGTGGACCTGGGCCTCAACCAACAAGCGTCTCCAGCCAGCTCGATCTTTAGCTAGCTGCCTCCAGTTTCGCACGCACAGTTGGTTGAGGTCCCTTTCCACTTGCGTGCGCCACCTGAGTCGCGGTCTTCCTCTATTGCGCCGTCCCTCGGGGATGGATTCGAAGACTTTCCGGGCCGGAGCATTGGTTTCCATTCGCTCTATATGACCTAGCCATCTCATTCGTTGGATCTTCACCCTTCTGGCTAAGTCAATGTTGCTGAACAGCTCGTGCAGTTCGTTGTTATATCGTCTCATCCTCACCCTCTATGCAGACGGGACCGAAAATCACTACTAGCCTTCATAAATTCCACAAAGTGGTTTTAAAAAAAAATTAGGCTAATCTGAGTGAATACACACTCCTTTTCACCCCCCATCTCACAAATTAGGTATCCCATAGGATGTGGTATCAAAACGGCGCTTTCATGGCGCTAATTGTGTGCGAAAACAGGATCTGTATGTCCACCACCACTTTTACCTACCTACCTACCTCGGGGTGTTCTTCATGGGCTTTCCTGTAGGACGAGCTGGGTAATTTTTGAAACAGCTTGGTCGATCTGTAACCAGGAAGGCCGAGCTTGGTGTCAAGTTTGAGGTTTTTGCAGTATTTGTTCCAATTCGCACCTATAGTCATGAAATTTGGGTAATGACCGAAAGAATAAGGTCGCGAATACAAGCTGCCGAGATGAGATTGTGGAAATTCCTCACCGGGATAGGGTGAGAAAAACGGCAGTGCGCGAAGGACTCAACGTTGTGCAGCTGCTTCTTCAAACGCAAAGGGCTGTACTTCGATGGTTTGTACACGTGGCACGACTGTCCCCATCATCACGATTTTCGCGGCGTGCCTTGAATGCGATTCCAGAAGGTAGGCGACCGCTTCGCAAACCTAGGACGAGTTGGTTGGACCAAGTCCAAACACTCGTATAGTTGGGCTTGGGCATAGCTCCATAGATTTTAGACGAAAATCATCTTTTCTGACGAGACGCATTTTCATTTCGGCGGCTACGTTAGCAAACAAAATTGCCACATCTGGGGCTCGACTCAGAACCCGCACGTTATTTTTGAGAATTCAATGCTTAGGCTTGGGTATAGCTCCATGGCGGAGTGACCTGGAGATCTCGCGTGCTTTAGTTAAAAATTCATGCGGGAAGTTGTCTTGCATCCATGATCACAGCCAAAACAATCGATTTCAGCGCCCTCTGGACTTTGACTTCTTAAACACTATATCTACACTTTTGGTGATGTTTTTGTCTGGTGTGTAAGAATTGACTGCTCTAGATTCACAATTCTAAATAAAACAGGTCTTATATCCAGGTTGAAGCTATCGGCAGTAAAATACGGATCAATAGTAATTTTGCTGACTACATTTTTTTTTTGGTTTATCTTCATCGTTAATACTTCAAGAAAACTCGATAAATTCGCGTGATGAACCTCAAAAACAAAAAATTGCCAACAAATCAGTCTCTAGCTTGCCATACATTTTCCGGAGCTACGAGCCATATATAGAATTTGACATTCGTTCTAAAACTTGAAGAAAATGCTGACCACAAATTGGCTACTGCCGAACCTTAAATAAACTACGGCTCACACTTCACCCAAAAAGACCATCTCCAGCCTAAAAAAGAGCGCTTTTCTAAGCACATCCATCTCTACCACCGTACATCCACCTTCTCGACCGAAGGACTGTTAATAGAAACCCATTCCTCCATCTCCTCCAACGAATACCTTAACCGAATCACCCGAAAACCGCCTCCAGATATATAATCCCTCAACACATGCCCACAAACATATGCAGAGGTGTACATACCATAAATCCTGGCACTTTATGTCCGAGACTAAGGTTTCAATATTTTTATATCCCTCCAGCCTCGTCCTCGGCAGTGCATGCCTGTACCCACGTTGATCCGGTCCCGGTGGTAAATATTGACTAACCGAAGCCATTTTGCTGGACCCATGTTTGGGTTCCGCCACAACGGCATTTACCTGCAATTATTTAATCGTCACCCTCGATGGATACCCAACATCTGGGATTTGCTTTCCGTCAAAGGGATAATGTATTGCCTCGCCCGAAAGTGGGATCCTGCCAATTTGCATATTCGACCCAAAACGGATCCGGGATAGACTACACCTAAGCCACTGCCTGCCATGCTGCAGAGGCATCCTCATCCCCAAGCCCCCGCCGTCACTGCGTCCTGCGGACGTCTCTAGACCACTGCAGTATCATTTTGGAAAAAATATGTGCATATCAATGATGTGCCCGTATGTGAATGCAACTGTGTGCGTCTAATGTCCCTTTTCCGAATGCGGGACGGTCCGAACAATCGTTGCTGGGAGTATTTATCCATCAACGCGTGCCTTGCAAGTATTTACCCAGCACTTGGTCAGCTGCCTGGCCTCTGGTAATTTGCTCGGTCAACTCTTTACCTTGTGTGGAAGGGTGCGAGTTTTGGGACGCAAAACAGGATCTGGTTCGAGACGCGAGGTGAACCCCTTGGAAAACCAGTTTTGTCGGTGGGTTGTCCTGTCCTGCGCCGGAATGGGGGTAATTTAGTCCAAAGTAATTGCTCTATTTTGCAATCTGCGTGACCAACATATGCGAACGGTCAGATTAAAAGGTTACCATTGCGACGACCTCGCGAGGCAAGCAGCTTGCGGCATGTACGACAAAGGGTTTTGCTGGGAGGCTTAATGTTTTCAATTTTCATCGCAAAGAGGTGGACGGGAGGGACTAGAAATGAGCGTCTTCATTTAATTTAGTTGTCCTGAATAACGAATAGTGAGCGCAGTTAGTCGAATGGATCTGGCTAGGCCCAGGTAGACCCCAGCTCCTACAGCAATCACTCGTATTGCGCGTACTATTGTTCCCTCACAAGAAGAAGGGATCCACGGTTTTATGTCGACTCCGGACGGCTTTTTTTGATAGTCTTACCCTCTGAACATTGTCAGGCACTCGAGAGAGGTGATGCCGTGAAAACTATAGTTGTTGAGTCCGGGATCGAACCTTGGACCTTCAGCGTACACGTCGACGAGTTTATTACTGCGCAACAGCCAGTTGCATTGTAAGTGACTCGAGTGAGGTGGGGCCATGAAAATTAAAGTTGTTGTGTCCGGGATCGAACATTGGACCTTCAGCGTAGAAGTTAGCTCATTTACCGCGCCGGCGGTCACGGGAGGCTGTAGAGGGCAAGAAAAAGGCAGTCTTAAAGATTGTCTAGAAATAAACCTTGTTTTGTACTCTTTACCATGCTAAGGACTTCCCTAATTTCAAGAGAGATCACGCGAGACCTTGAATAAAACAGTGGAATGCTTATCCTCGACTCAGTGTGAATTGGAATAAGACAAGCCGAAGATGAAGGATACAACTGAGCTCTAGGATATTTTTAATATGAATTTTGTCCACCACCTCACAAGTCTTCATTAAAGACAAACCACAAGCAAAACATTGCTCTCCTAAATGACCATTTTATTGCCCAATACGTAGTCTAAACATATCCTTCTTCTCCGCGCCATTTTTGTTTTTGTTTTTTCCTCTCCACGCTTGACATAGCAAAGTCGCCAAATGCATAAATTTGTGGAAAAACTCCCATTAAGATTTCCGGAAAATAAACAGACGAAGAGTTTTAAATTAGAAGACCCCCCACAACTACCACCAAATATTGTGGCGGCGACGTCGACGGCCAGGATACGAGCACAACTTTCGTTCGCCGCACACCTTCCTCCTGCTTAACGGACCACAAATGAAATCGCCGATTTCTTGAATCCACTCGGCTGGGGCCAATGGGCTGATATTAATTCACACATCCCTTATTCCACAAAGATACCCAAAGAGGCATTCGTAGAAACTGACTGACAAATGGCAAGACCCACCGTCTCCAGCCCGACCTCCTGGTGGACCTGCCAGAAGTGCGTAGCTACTTCAATTCCGAGCGATAACTTTTTCGACGGCGACGCGGCCTGGCGCAGCAGGCAGGCAAAAAACTATAAAATCCAAGAAATAATAGCGCGAGTAACCAACGGTAAACTAAAATGTCTTCGAGGACTCGCTTCCCGAGCGTCGTATATGTGTACATCTGATTCTTGGAAGTCCTTGATGCGGACACGAATTAATGACAATGGATATGGGATACGGCTCGTGTGTGGATTTGGGTACATAGTGTCTGGATCTAGGAAAAGTTTAAGAATGCGACTCCGTCGGATGCCCGGCTGCGGGGGGAGGATGCGAGTAAGTCTCGAGTTATGACGTTGTATTCAGTCGTGTGTTTTATTTTCATGTGAGTTCTCCATCTTTTTTGTTTCTTTTTATTTGCCAGGGCTAATCCTTTTCATTTCGTCCTGCCGAGCAGGCGAATGCTTAGTTGTGCCCGTGCACATAGTATAAGAATGTCTCAGAACCCTCGAAGTGGAGTTAGGAATTATCATTTCAATGGAATGTTGTCCATTTGCTTAGTTGCTAAGCACAGGGTGGATCGAAAAACCAAACGTTGTGCAGATTTGATGGTTTTGTGATTACAGATTGGAATGTATTTTTAAATGTTCCATCAGACTTCAAGCTGGAAATATAAGTGGAATAAAAACAATTAAGCTTTACGTTTTATCCTCTTATGTCTTATGCTATCAAGTGCTATAAAGGTTAATTATTTTGCTGCTTCGTTTTTTAGTGTTCTATTTTTAACGCGTGGTTGGTGGCATGTATCAAAGTCAGCCATGCTCAGTTAGAATGGCCATAGTACAGAAAACGCTTACAAATTATTGAATTTCGTTATCAAAATTCGTGCTCTGTGAAACATGTTTCTCGCGCACTTTGACTATTTTGAGTTCGTCATAATGGACCTAGTGAGCATTTAATTTTTGAACAATATTGACCAAAATTCGTACGCTATTGGACATCAGACCACCTTCCAGTTTACGTAGAGTGCTTGCAGAGGTGGGTGAAATTCTTCAAAAGATACTATGGGTGCCGTTCCTTAACTTTCTTGATTATTAGACGCGTTTTGCAAAGATTCTCCACTGAGAGTTTCTGCTAATAGCGTAAATAACCGCAGGATGAACTTACCGTGCTAGGTGAAAGGGTCCTAGTCCTTTGAAGACGGCGCAATGCGTTACTTTCATCAGGACTTGGAAGGATAGCAGGGTTTATGTGCTCTTCCAGACGACGCTTATGCTTACGAGCAATGTTCTTAGTTTCATCTTGGATTGAACCAATTCCAAGATCTCTGTGGATATCGTCGTTCCGTATGTACCACGGTGCGTTGACGATGGTTCTTAGTAATTTCTTTAGAAAAGTTTGTAGTAGTTTTTTATTACTTTCTTTGGTACAACCCCATAGTTGTATATCACATGCCCAGACGGGTTATAGCAATTACTTGTATATAAGCAATTTGTTTTCAAAACTTAATAATAACAATAATAATGGCAGAGCTACAGTCCCAGGTGGACCTGGACCTAGCTTCTCAGCCAACCCAACCACTCGTGTTGTGCATGCTATTGTTCTTTCATGAGTGGAGGGGACCTACAGTTTAATGCCGACTCCGAACCACGATTCTGAGAAGCTTTTTCTAGACAGCTATACTCTTTTAGCATTGTCAGTGATTCGAAAGAGGTGGAGCCGTGAAGAAATGTTAATTGTTTTTTCGAGATTCGAACCTCAGACCTCGAGCGTAGGAAACGCACCTACCTAATACGCCACCGCGCCCATTTTCAATACTTAGTTTAGAATATTTCCCAATAAACTGGTATATGTCCTTATATTTTATTTGGACCTCTTCACGTTTCTTTTTGACGTGTTCTTTACACTTAAGCTTTACATCGCGGTATTTCACTTCATTTACAAAGAATATTTGAACACCATTTAGAAAAACGGTCAAATTGTTCACGATGCTATGTGTAAAATTAATATGAACTGATTTGGCTTCATTGAGTTCAAGTGTTTGTCCTTTCGTATACTCGATCTAAAGCACGATCCAATTTTCTAGTTGACTCTTCGACCGTTTTTGCCAGTTACCAAATTGATGGTGTCGTCACCAAAAATGTGCCTAGTACAGTGTCAAAGTTCAGTGGTATATCACTACGAAAAAGTAAGTAGAAGAGAGGACCAAGAACACTTTTTTGGGGTACTCCAGGTTCTATAGATTTAAATAGCGAGTATTCTATTTTAAGGAAAGTTTGCCGGTGGGTGCCGTGGCGTAGTGGGTAGGTGCGTCGATTCCTACGCTCGATGTTCTCGGTTTGATTCCCGAAAAAACACCTACAATTTTTTTCACGGCTTCACCTCTTTCTTGTCACTGACAATACTCAAAGAGTATAACTGTCTAGAAAAAGCTTCTCAATCTCACCGTTCAGAGTCGGCATTAAACTGTAGGTCCCCTCCACTCGTGAGAGAACAATAGCACGCACAGCACGAGTGGTTGGCTGAGAAGCTAGGTCCAGATCCACCTGGGACTGTAGCGCCGCTCTTATTATTATTATAGTCCCCGGGAAGAATTGTCGCAGTTTGTGTTTCAAACCTTCCTGCCAAAGCTTGTCAAAGGCCTGCGAAACATCGAGAAATATAGCTGGCTTCACTTTTATCAAAAGTTAGCATAAAAAGGTATAAGCTGCGATACGTTTGGGTTTCGGCACCTACCGTCGCTTGTTTCTTCTCGGACGACTGAATGTTAGTGGCATCTTCTACTTTAAAGCCCTTATTTCTTAAGTCCTCAACGATATCTTCTTTCGGACAAGAGGCATGAAGTCCCCTAGCTACGACTCTAGTAGGTTTTTCCGATTTATGTGTACCATTGAATTTGTTCAGTATTGACTCTCCTGGAAAGTACTCTATAATTGTCTGAGTCCTTCATGTTTATTTTCCACGCACTGTTGTTGCAAACGTTACTTTGAACTCAGTTCGTAGCGCTGATTACAGAATTGAATTCAACTTATTGTATTCTAAAATTCCAAGCACATTAATCGGCGGCGGTTTTCGCCCTTGTGGTGGCTAGTTCCTTTAATGGTTATGCCACTTATATTGTCATTGAGGCTGAGGAATAACTTCGAACGAAGAACCGACTTTTAGTTTTTTACCCGGTGGCTTCTTTACATTCCAGTCGGTTTCACAACCTCGCTCTTCTTCGTCAGTAGAGTATTCCACGTTTTTAATTTCGTTCGAACTTGAATTTGATTTCTGTTCAGGATGTTTGATTTTCCTTTTTTAAGTTTGTTCAGTTCTTCTTTCTTCTTCTTCTTCTTTTTAGGGCGCTACAGTCCGAGGTGGACCTGGGCCTCACTCAACATGCCTCTCCAGCCAGCTCGATCTTTCGCCATCCGTCTCCAGTTTCGCACACCAAGCCGGGCGAGGTCCCCCTCGACTTGTGTGCGCCACCTTGTACGTGGATGTCCTCTGTTGCGTTGTCCCACAGACTCAGAGTCGAAGACTTTTCGGGCCGGAGCTAAGTTGTCCATAGCCATCTTAGGCGTTGGATCCGTAGACGCCTGGCTAGACTCATGTCGCTGTACAGCCCATACAGTTCGTGGTTAAACCTTCTCCTCCAAATGCCATCAACGCAAACAGGACCAAAGATCGCGCGCAGAACTTGTTTTGTCCTTATTCACTCTGATACCACCCACCAGATCGTTTCGCCTCTTCTTCAATCGTCGTAAAACTTTCTACAACGGCACGCTGGGAACGCGTGACAATGTCGATGTCATCAGCGTAACCCAGCAGTTGGACAGATTTGTAGAAGATAGTGCCCTCCGTGCTTACATCCGCTCGCCGCACTTCTCCAACACCAGATTGAAGAAATCAGACGACAGCGCATCTCCTTGCCGAAATCTGGTGGAGGTGCATGGCTCGAAATTCGTTAAACCGAACTGCAAGGTGCATCGCATATCTTTTAGTGTGGTGCCAGGATCACGAATGGTAGAAATGTTGCTTCATTCGAGATTCGAAGAGCCTGGGTGCCTTTCCTAAAACCTGCTGCCAGGTTTTTGGCTTTTTTATAAAAAAAAAAACCCGTATTTTATGCTTATTCCTAGACTTCTCGATATCCTTGATCTGGGCGGAAGCAAGAGACATTTTCTTCAGGCGTAAAAGTTTCTTCTTGTGTCATCTTTTAGCCCAATACTTCTTCTGCGCTGCCCTAGTTTTGGATTGCAACGCCTGTCGATATGCCTCGTCTTTTGCGCGTTTTTTCCGCTCACACTCGCCATCGTACCACGGGTTTCCAAGGTGGTCCAAGGTCCATGGTAGCCCAAGGTGGTTTCGGCTACATCTTGAATGGCTGAGCAGCAATGCAGCCACATGTTGTTGGCGTTTGTATTCGACGTAGGCATACCGTAGAGTCTCTCTATCGTAATTCAATCCATATTGATCAAAATTCACACGCCATTGGATATCAGACCACCTACCCGTTTACGTAGAGTACGTGCAGAGGAAAATATTGCTGCTGTATCCGCCAGTGTTAATGACGACCGTAATTTGTTCATTCGTCGCCGTTTGCAACAACTAAGAGATTTTAGGCAAGGGTCTTGGTCTAAAGCCCTACAAAATAGAGCTTATGGATTACACACATGAACTAACATGCGCAATCCAAGTGGCAGCACAATGGGTCACACCTACAAGCCACCTTAACTTACCTACCTACGTAAACAAGTCATAAGTTAAGTTGTAACGAATTCCATTCCTGAGGCCTCGTTAAAATTCTGAACGATTACAGCTTAGCTTTCTTTTCTGTTTCTGGTTGGTACAGTGTTCAGTCTGATCGATACTGTTGAATGCACACTGCCTCCTTCATCTCAACTAAAAAATAAAATTGTTGACCAACAACCAAGTCCGGTAACAAAAAAGTGTTTGAATGCCTCCTGTGAGGATTGAACTCACGACCCCTGGTTTACAAGACCAGTGCTCTGCCACTGAGCTAAAGAGGCCGATGTTAACTTTAAGCTTCCTCTCAGTTTCGACGGGCTCCAATGCATTAGTTTTCAATCAAGTAATTGGAGTTCGATGGTTCGGTTAGTGATGATAGATAGTGTGAGAGATGATGCGATAGCAGTCCAAAGGGAATGGTTAAAAAATCATTGACAGCAATGCATGTCTTTGGTAAGGTATGCTTCTTTGTGGAAATGATCAGTAAGAAAACATTCATTGATCGCTTTCGTCGTTGTCTTGTAATAAGAAGTTTTGTATATAAGTTTAGGAAACATTTCCAAATTGTGAATCATGCGGGATATCATTGATTTGCGTTGTTGTTAAATATTAAATGGGGACGAGAGACAATATCCAATCGATTTCAAAGATTACAACTCCGCGACGTAAATTTTTGAGGTAAACATGAACTCTGCTCAAAACCTCATGTTTTCCCAACAACCTCAGCTCAACTCATTCAAGCTCTTTTTGTTCTACCAGTCAAACAGCAAATCCTCGATTCACCTGCAAGAACAACCTGCGTACCATCGAATGAAATGTGTCTTCATCCACACCCTGTTCCATTGCATACCAACCAAACCGAAGCGGTATACAATTGCGTGGCTACAATCAACCTCTCAGCCAACCGCCTAATGAAGGACTCCTTCCTTCCGATCCTTCAAGCAGCGGCTCCATGGCCAGCAAACAATAATAACAACATTATTCGTGTAATAAAAGTGTTTCTCTGACTCTGACTCTGACTCCCCGCGTCAGCCCTTCAAGGAAAGAATGAATCCACACAGTCTTCTCATATTAATTTCTCCCATCCCACAGCGCCGGGCATGCATGCACACTTGTATCTGTGACTGTGATACGCTCGATTCACATTCACAATCCTCAGACAATGCGCTTGACTGGAATGAGTTACTCGTTCGTTACGGCAAGAGAAATGGCAGGAGCACTCCGTCGACGGGCGCACTGTATCCGCACTTTTATTATCGGACCTCGTCGTATGCATGTGTGTGCGGCGGTGGGGTTGTGGAGAGTGCATGGGTGTTTGGGTGGGCGGGCTACGGACGATGGACGGATGGTAGGCAAGCCTGGTCCTGTGCACTCATGTGCGCACATATATCGCCGGCGCTGTCTGAGTCCCGTTGTGTGTGAAACAATGGAAGCCAGGCGGCTTTGTAAGGGTCCTCTCTCGTGAGGAGATAAAAGAAAGACGGCTCAAGTTACTATTCCGCTTCTAAGGCATGAACTTTGACTTTGACTTGGCAAAAGTTTTCCTCGGAACTTGGGCGAAAGGATTTATTCATTTGTGTCATTCGCCAGATAAAGGCGAACGAATGCGAGCACGAGACCGCGTCGGAGTTGGGAGTTGGTTGTGGGGCTTGTGTGTGGGCTTCCGCTTCGAGAGTTGTACGAACTGCAAATGGTGGAGGACACAAACAATGACACTGAATGGTCACCATTTTAGATTTTCACTCGCCTGGACATGCGTCGATTTGAGAGCACACACGGGGGTGAGTGGACATAGGACAGGGGACACTCATAACGAGGTGCAAGCAAAGGAAGGGTTGTGTTGTGCCGAAGGGACATTGAAATGGGCGAGTGCTGGCAATTCATACATAATAAATTTATTTATCATTAGGACAGGATCTCTGGCGGGTAAAGGATTACAGGTGGGAGCGCGTTCATCCCTGCTCTTCGCATATGCCGCAGGGGTGTACCCTGCGCCTTAATTTATGCAGTGGTATGCGTTTCGATTTCCGGGTGGATGGGGGATAATTTAGATAAAACTCTCGCATGGATTACGAGGGACTTCGACGGGATTGTTGCTTCACGGCTACAATTAAATGTTTCAAACATCGCCATCCCTTCGAAAGAATCTGGCTTCGGAACATGATTATTTCGAGTGGTGGCGGCGGCGCCCTTTAAGAAATTTTGCGCTGTATCCGAGTGGTTCAATGGAAATGTGATCAAGAAATGTGACAATGGATACTTTTGAGGCGGTAGACTTTATCGGCGAAAGATTAAAGCAGAGAAACAGACCCTAAGGAGGAGGTCTGACGAATCATTTTGAAAGAGTGATATCCTGAACTCGTCTTGGATCGCAACAAAGGTTCGACTATCAAAGAAAGCACCACAAGATTCAAGTTCAAGAATTTCACAAGAAATTCTCTCGATGCAAAGTTGAGCTAAAGACGATAAACTTAAATAAAGGATTTTTATAACCCAGTCTTGGAAAAATAAATGTTCGAACCGTTGAGGTAGTGTTTCTCTCTTAACAATATTTGATCGTGGAGTTGGTCTTTGATGACTTGATAGGTTTTCACTCTTTGTTGCTTCATTTCCTGAGGAAAGTGCACCCCTCTTGTACTGGCAAAAGAAAGACTGCCAAAAAATCGCTTTAATGCCTCCTGTGAGGATTGAACTCACGACCCCTGGTTTACAAGACCAGTGCTCTGCCACTGAGCTAAAGAGGCTGATGTAAGCACCAAGTTTCCCCTCAATTTCGATGGGGCTCATCAAGTTTGTGTTCAATCAGTTAATTGAGCTTCACAACTGATGGAGTTCCTTGATAAATTAGCTGATAAAAAAAAAAGTAATTACAAATTACGTATCTATTCTTTGTCAAATCAACATTTTACAAATTGAAGCGACATACTTCAATTCAGAATAAACTTAACGGTACAACGAAACGGATCATCAAAAGTACAGAGAATGTTGGCTTTCTGGGTTTTCATATTTGTAGAATAGAAAAACCTATACCATTTGGCAGAGAAAAATATTTCACTTTGGATATTTTTTTCACTTCAGGATCACTGTTTGCCGTGGCATCGACTCCTGCTTTCGAAGTCTGGGTTCGATTTCCGGAAAACGCTTTTGATATTTTCGGGGGTCTTTCGAGTCACTCACAATATTCAAAGAGTATAACTGTTTAGAAAAAGATTCCCAATCTCGTTATTCAGAGTCGGCATTAAACTGTAGGCCCCCTCCACTTGTGAGAGAACAGTAGCATGCCCAACACGAGTGGTTGCTGAGAGCTAGACCCAAGTCCACCTCGGACTTTAGCGCCGCTATTATATATACATACTAGAGTATCCCGTGTGCTTCGCAACGCAGTCTCTCGTGGGCCATGTTCCCTTCTTTTTTCAGAGGATCCAGTTTTTCCCGGTGTTGTTTAGATGCGTGCAAAATTTCATAATTCTCCGTTGAATGTTTGCTGAGATGTGAATTCCTGTTGTTCCTATAACCTATGACCGATTTCTGATCGATCAGTGCTAATAGTGTCAAAAATTGTATAAGGATCGGTGCAATTGTTTAGAAATTTATCCTATATATACAAACGAAACTTTAATGCTATATTTATAGATACAAATGGTTAAATAATAATTAAAAATTGAGGTTGGCTCTCGTCGTCTCGCTCTAAATAATTGCATAACAATAATTACTCTGAATAATGACATAGGTTGCATAGCTCGAATTCTTATACATCAAAAATGCACAAAAAAAAGCCCAAAAAGGCCAAGTCACTCTTGATAATCTCCTCTTCATGCCTGCCAAATTTCATTGAAATCTGTCAAGCCTTTTCGGAGATTAGCCCGAAAAATAAGACACGACCATACGAAGAAAACCTAAAAAAACGGTTTGACCGTTCGTGAGTTATAAGGTCACAACGCACTTGCAACACTTTTGCATAGATATAGATACATAGCTATCCAAATCTTCAAGAATAAAAATTGATTTTAATATAGGACGGCGCACGGATTGTGCTACAAAAACAAAACGTAATACCTTTTTTTCCATGTGAGCAATCGGCTATTTTTATTTGGCAGGTTACTGTTTAGATTTATTAAAATGAATGCTTCGGATACCGAAAAGAGACTTTGGATAGTGCAGCGGTACAATGTTTTGCAGTCCTTCATTTCCGTCGAAAGGGAATCTAGCCGGCAGTTTGGCGGCACTCCTTCAAGTTTCAAAGAAGAAGAAAAAGGCCGAAGAAGACAACAGCTTGATAAGTTGTTTGTTTATGTGTGATGAGGCCCATTTTGATCTAAACTGCAATGTAAACAAGCAAATTTGCGCCGTTTCATCAAGGTGCTTTGTGGGGTCATACTTCTTTGAAGAAAACGGTGTAACAGTAACTGTCAATGGGGAGCCAAAACTGCGCCGAAGACGTGTTAATTTAAACAGTACTTGGCAAGACGGAGCAACTGCACACATAGCAAGACCGATTATGACGGAGCTCCAACGAAAATTCCCAAGCTCACCTGACCTGACTGCACCACTCTTTTTATGGGGTTATATCCAGCAAGAGGTGTACAAAACGAAGCCAGGGAATTTGACTGTATTGTAGCAGTCCATTAAAACAAGTAAGCCGATCTTCAAGGCCGCATCGAATAATTTTCTAGGCAGGTTTCGCATATGCGTGGATGAACACGGAGGTCATTTATGGTCTATCATCTTCAAAAACTATTAATTAATAAAATTGAATTCTCTATACGAAAAAAAATAAATGAAAAAAGTAAGCGTTGCAAGGACTTTCTTTGTGCTTAAATTGATTTTGACAGATCTAAAATTTAAAAAAAAGAGACTCAATAAACAAAAGTATCGTTATTGACTCCTTTTAACACTTTTACTAAAAATTTTTTCTTTTTTTATACAGGGTGGCGCGATTTATTTGATGAATAACATTTTTCCTTCTGATTATATTTAACCTTAGTATTTATCAAAATTTAGACTATGGTTTGGAAATATGCTTACAGTATGTTTTAAAGATAATATCTTTCGAATGGTGCCCATTGTTTGTTTCGGCCTAACGTGCTCTTTCTAAAAAAGTAATGGAGAATGCTCCATTACTTTTCTTAGACGCAATATTATCTGATTCCCAAATTTTTTCCTCAGGACAGCCATAGTACGACGAGGTGTGTGAGCTGTGGCTGTGAATCTTTTATGGAAAAAGGTATAAAGGTATTAAAATTCTTTGCAAAGACCGCCTAGACATCACCAACTGCTGAGAACGTCGCCTGGTGAAAGTTTCAGGATTTTCCACAATACTTGCTTGCAGTCGCAACCGTTCACATAATTTCGAGCTGTACGAGGTCTTCCAGCACGCGGAAGATCACAGACAGCTCTTAATGCTGAAACGCTGGACCAATCGGTAAATTGGAGGAGCACTGGGCGCATTTCGAACGTAAAAGAAATTTCGATATAATCTTTGTGTAAGAATAAATGAATGTCGACTTTCAAAAAAAAAATTTAACTACTTTGGTTCTTTGTTCTGTGCTGAATTTTTCTCTCATAAATTTCCCAATTTTTTCAAAGTTAATTTTGAAAAAAACAAATACGTAAATAACAAATATATTCATTAATTAAATCTTAACGTTTCTTATGCGCCTGTATGCACACTGTATTACTATATTTTCCAATCTAAATAACATATCGACATATGGTATCGACTTTCTGAGAAGGTTTAATTTTATTTTACTTTGCTCCATACAATAAAAAACAGTCAACGGTTTTTTTCTTAAAAAAAAGTCGTTAGCAATTTTTATTAACAAAATTAGAAATAGAAATTAAAAGAATGCTTCTATTTCAATGCAGTACAAAATAAAAATTAAAAATAATTCTTAATTCTTTTTAAGTAAAATGTCGCTTAATATAACAAATACATTTCAGAATAAATTCGGAAAGGTTAAAAAAGCTAAAAAGTAATGTTAAGTTTGGTTAAAAGTTAAAAGATCGACGTAAGGACTGGTAGAGCGAAAACTCTCTCACTCCAAAGGGGATACTTCTTCACTTGCTTATCAAGACTGTGACCAATGGAGGTTGGCTGAGCCTGAGTCAGTTTTGACAATTCCAGACACTCTGCTTCTAGTTGTCGAAACCAGGTTCTCTTGCATCTTCAATCACTTGAACTATAAGTGATTTATAATCTTGATCTATAATTGGTTCAACATTTTAGATGTCGATGGTGACGTCTGAGCAATGGATGCATTTTCGCACAAAATGATGTTTCTGTTTACTGTCTTATCCTCATATATCGTAAGACCAGCTTGTTCACTGCAAAATCGTCAACAACTGCCTGCATAGAGCCCCCAACGTCTTTATCAAATAGTCGCTCAGCAGCTTTGCCAATTCATAGAAGGGTATAGGTCTGTTCGAAAAAAAATGTGTTTTTTTTCTTTTTTCTACTAAAAGTCATTAGGTCCTATTCGCGTACGATGCAGAATGCTGCCAACGCCGCATGCGGCACGTCAACCAACTGCCTTATCATACGTACCATAAATTCAGTTTGTAAGCGATTTTTGTGGGCTCCGTGGCGTAGTCGGTAGGTGCCCCGATTCCTACGCTCGAGGTTTAAGGTTCGAATCTCGAAAAAAAACGTATTTTTTCACGGCTCCATCACTTTCGAGTCACTGACAATGCTCAAAGAATATAACTGTCTAGAAATAGCTTCTAAATCTCGCCGTTCGGATTCGGCTTTGAACTGTAGGTCCACTCCACTCATGAGAGAACAATAGCACGCACAACACGAGTGCTTGCTGAGGCAAGGCTCGAGTTCACCTCGGAGAGTAGCGCCGCCATTATTATTATTACTAAGCGATTTTTGTGTTCGTTTACTATTTTTTTTCCAATTTAACATCTTTCAAAGAGAATTGTTCCAACACTTTTTGAAATGAGAGAAATTACGTTAGTTAATTAGAGGATCACTCGAACAGACCTGTCTTCCGAGTTGAAAACTGTCTCTCTTTAGTCTTGCCAAAATCTGGTGCATGCTTCGAACGATCGGGAGATAGTTGAAATGGTGCAGCTGATATTTGATGTGCCGCAACCCAATCAGGATCAATTTTGCCAGATCTCCGAATTCATCCACCGGGTCGAATAGTCCCTTGCGATGAATATCGACGTATGCGCCTTGAAGGTGATGAAAAGATGGAGCGTAGGTACTAATGCAAAACTAGCAAGTCTATTCTAGGGCATGTCGATGTGTAAAGGCTTTGCCTAAAGTCAACTTGTTGGGCCAGAAGATGGTACTTGCTCACTAGATGAGGCTTTCGAAGTTCACACCCTACGCTGGATAGATGCTAATTTAAGTGGAAGATGTGCTCAACGACTTTGGCATGGAAGGTTCTAAGAAGCTACCGAAAGATCGCCTTGAATTGATGATCGAGATCTACCCTGACTGAAATCCCAGCCAGGCTTAACATAGTCAGTAAGATGCCAGAATGTAGTTGCTTTGAGATTTCCTGGTAATCTTGGTTGAAGACTATATTCCTGATTTGAAATGAAGGGCGTTGCCGCATCAAAGGTTACCCAACCTTCAAGACATTTTTAGTTTTCAATAAAATCCTGTACATGATTTATTGGTGGTGGAATACTTTAGGCCATTTCCTTATTAAAATATTATCAAATGAGCTCTAGAGTTAAGCGATTTCGTGTTTAAATTTGAGACAAATCGGCTGCTCCGTCCGATCGCATGTTCTTTTCGATCAACTCACACCAGAATCCAAATTCGTAAACAATACGTCTCATGCCAAAGCTATAAGCCTTAGATCCTTGCCCGTCTTTGCCGACTTCATCCCTTGCTGATTCGGTTGAATGGGATTGCGTAGCGAGCAGAGCGGCTGTGCACTACCACACAAAACCTTCAGCTCTTCTACAATTTTTTTTTTGAAAAAGTTTTTCAAGTTCCGCACCAATCATCGCGCAACTAAGAACTCCCCTGGCAATTCTGGTCCTCGACACAAAATCTTAAAGATCAAACCGCCTCCACATTAAATTCCACTAACCACTCACTCCCTCCACTCAATCATGAGTGCGAGATGGGCAAAAACCACTCCACTCAATCACTACAAAACTACTCAAATCGAAACTCTCCCCTTGCGCGAGAGAGAGCCTTTCCATTCCACACTCATGTGAGGAAGTGAAGCAATTAACTTCGCTTGAGAGCATCTCCGGAGAGAGCTCATACGAACTTCCTCCAGCCACAGCCTCGCCATCCTATGTACACGTAAGGCCTCGCTTCCCCTTCATTCCGATTGGAAACTTCCCCTGGATACATATGCCCGTCTCGCTCGGTGCCCGCCTCCGTCTCGCTCTACACACATGTGGACATCGCACATATGAGTGGACATATGTGGATTCCGTCGCGCCATCTCCCTCTGGCGCACGGCAGGCCGCACCGAACGAGTTTCTCTGACCGTGGTCAGTCATTCCGTTCGTATGCCCGTTAAGTGTTGGCTCTTCGTCTTCCGTGTGTATGCGTTAGAAGTCGCACCAACACTCGCACGTCGCGCCGGACCGGGCACTACGAATCTCTGTTATTCGAGTGAAAAAGCGAAAACCCAGTGGCCAACGGGGAGGTGACATCACACTGGATTGGCCAGCGGACTTCACTCCAGCCACCGAATGTGTGTTGTGGCCAAATGACAAATTGAAAGAGTCTCCCCCATCGCTCGTTCCTGGTCCTTGCCTTGCTCGATGCTGCCTCCACATCTGCTGTTGGATTTCGGGAAACAGTTATGAAAAACGAAATTAGGGAGTTCACAGTGACCACGTCGGGTCGGGCGCTGCTGCTCCAGTGCGTGTGTTGGTGGCCCCGTAGGTGCCGTGCCACCAGCGCTTGGGACTGTGTGCTGTGCTGATGCTGTGCAGGGGAGGGCCGAGGCAGAAGCCGAAGCTGAAGCCCTCTCAGTGCCGCTGCTTGTCTGGCCAAGAGGCGAAAGAGATTTGTTCGTGGCGGGTTTGATTTTATTGCGCTCGTAACGTATTCACATGAGTGCGACCGACGACGATGCGAGCAAGAGCTTCCCCCCGAGATGTCGTTTGCTCAGGTGCTACTGCTGCTGCCGGATAGATACACACACACACACACACACACACAGAGCCCAACACAGGTACACATGTGGGGAGGTGTGGGGGAGGATGTTTTATTTCCTTTCTCCGTCCCTTCTGTTCTTTTGATTTTGTCATTAAGAATAAGACGTTCTTCTTTTCACGGCGGGCTAGTGAGGCTAGCGAGGTGTAATTGCCCGGAGCGAGTGATTGCCTGTGAATGTGGTGGGGGCGAGGGATGGAGGAGGACACGTGTGTGAATGTGTGTAGCAACTCATGTGATGTGTGTGGGTGAAGAATGTGTGGGGTCACATAAGAATAATTTTCCACAGAATCCTGGACGAGTACCATTTAAGTTTGGCTCTTGAACTTTTTCAGGATTCACCCACGCCCACTTCAATTTTGAGATGAAATGATAGCAACGTCCATTATACAGCTGTCAGATAATGTATCTCATCTCTTCCTGCTCTGTGCACGGGCTGATGCTGCTGATAGACGCTATCAGGACATGAACGTGCAGTCGTTTGCATCGCAAGTAATGCATTACCTTCCATCAATCTTCACTGAGATGAGGAGTTTTTGGAAACGAAGGACTTTAATAAACTCCTCTGATCGTTCCAACCGAAATTGGTTTCGGCAGAGATTCTGAGATGGTGATCATCTTTTCACGGGCCTTCCTAATGGAATCTGAAATTTAAGGAACTAAATTTAGTGATTCTTATTATTTCCATATTTTATTTGTCACTAGAAAAAGTCTGGAAGTCCTTCTTAACAGCATCCTGTCTTGTTTTTCCTCTATTCCTTATGAATCCTTATGAAATTTTTGGGAGTTTTGACGTTTTGAATGGCTTTGACGTCTTCACGGATGATCAAGTTAAGTAATGAAACATGTTTGACAGCTTGTATCAATTTTGTCATTCGTGTAAGAAATAATTGACAGCTTGTCAAAATTCGCCATCTTTGATTATGAAATCAGGAGTTTTTGATATTGGTTAAACGCGTTTCCTAAGCACCGGCCGACTACTTATTTAATCAATCTTTGAAAAAAAGTCTGTAGGATCACCCTTAAGGAGTACTGATGACAGATGACAGTTGTCAGAGTTCAGCGCCTTGTTCTTTTTTATTCCTTTTCGTTCGGCTGCCGCGTCGCAGGGGACAAGAGGTCCACATCCCAAACTTAATTCAATTTAATCTTGAAGACAATTAACTGTTTAACTTTATTTTATTATTTTGAATATATTTTTACTTTTTTCAAATTATTTTGAACTTGAAAATAAACCAATTATTGAATTGAGAGGCTATCCTTTATGTCTTAACCAGAATCCTCTCCATGTGTGACTGGAAGTCTACATTCAGATGCTGGACGCTCCTCTGGGAATTTTTACAGATGTTTCAAAGATGGATGAGGGTGTAGGAACGATCTTTTTATAAACATATACGGAACGGACTAAGATGCAGTGGCACCTGGGTCGGTAAAGCAAGATTGGACCCCTTAAAAAATTTAAGAAAAAAACACGAACAAAACTTGTATTTAAAGGTACTTTCGAGCTTGCACTGAATGTTTCGATTAAATCATTAAAATCTATATTTTTTTAATGCTCTTTTTCGATTCAAAGTATAACCAGATTAGTCCACCTATTTTGCCTCATTGTTCATCTTAGATAAGTCTTAACTAATTTTAATTTTGAAAAGCTTCGATCACACGATACCACTGAGACGCAAATTGTTAAATAAATTCTCATCGCTAAATGACAGACTCGGTAAAGAGCCAGGCAGAAAAGTATCAGGAGGAGAATTCAGGTACTGAGCAGGAACATCACAGCGAGTATCTGAGAATCATCGATGATCTGAGTTCTGAATTGAACACTTTGTCGCGCCAAGTCAACATGGTTCAAAGGGATTTCCCTCGTTATGAGGTATCAAAGCAATTCGAGAGCTTTCTGAAGGTTCTCGAAACGCAAAATGATCTCCTTCAATCGGCTGACGAGAGTCTCATTCAAGAGCGTGAGACTATTCAACGTACCCTGCAGGCACAAGTTAATATTTTCATGAATTCGGCGTCAACTGTTGATCACAGGTCACTAATGAATTTCATTCTTTCAGAATGAGGAACTGAAGAGCAGATTGTGTGCGCAGCGAGAGGAACTTTGTGAGTCAGTTGCGGCAGAGGCCTTGTCAGATGGATAATTCACATCGAACTTCTCGGCTGGACGAGAAGCGACCTGATTCTATGGAGGAACTTCAGAAGATGGAGTATGAGCTGAGAAGAAGAAGCAAAGCGGTCGAAAACTTGAAGAGCAAAAGTGCTAGACTGAATGACGAACTCACAGAAACGAGAAGGAATCAGGGTAAGTGAAGTGAATGTTTCTTTTTCTGGTTCTTATTAATCGGACTTAACAATGAAGCATAAAAGTTCAAAGGCTGTCCAAATTTTTGCATCTTATAAGTTTATTTTTGCAGCTACCATGTGACGCCGCTTTCGCCCGATTTCCAATATGATACTGTTGTCTGTTAGTTCTGTAAATGTCGAGGTAAGCATTGGTAAGCATTGCATTGGACACATCAATAATTTATGTTGAAGAGCTGAGAAAACTGACGCAATGTCTTCCATTAGACCAATGAATGAGTTCAGTGTTCAATGTATCCTGGCATTCCAACATTGATCTTCCAACGTCAAACCAGCTTCTTAAGCCTTTTCGCCTGGCATAATTTTCTCTGACACCCTTGGCGGCGACAAGTAGTGCCTATCATTTAGATGAAATCGGCTTCTTTAAAAAAATTATATCATGTACCTGAACCATCTGAACCCGAGTCACACACCAAAGATCGAGAGTATTTACGCGCCATCTGCAGCTGCATGGTTGATGACCGCTACCAGTGACAACAACCACGATGAATATCATTCACGATCATCCATCCAACCGTCAAAAAAACGATGCATACCCTTCGGCGCAAAAAAAAATTAAGTATTCAACTGAAAATCAGTCAGTTGAGTTTGTTGAGAAGTACAAAATCTTATTAGATCTCCTGGTTGAGTATTTTAAATTCCACCACGATTCCATATGATGGATGGAGAGGGATGAAGAGTGGCCTTCCTATTAGAAGAGCTTCCTTCTCATCCAATTTCCCTTTTCAACTAGATTGAAGTTCCTTTGAAGCTTTTTTTAAAGTCCTGCACCAGATTTCAGAATTATTCTGGCACTGTCAACATAAATTTGTTTAATTATTCTCTTCTGAATATTAATTTTGGTATTTGATGCCCATTCCTGTCACGGATCTACTAGCTATTCTTCAATAAACGAGTAAATAATCACAAATTCGGAATACTCCGTACCGTCAAATTCTTTCAACTTTTATTAAAGAATGACAATAAAATCAATTTTTGGATTATTCGGTGATAGGTTTGTTGACGAAGGAACAGTGACGATTCCACTCGTTGAAAACCAGACATTTCTGCAAATAGAAGAAGCAAAAGGAGACCATACGCGACTGTGTACTTCGACGCGATAATTCTCCGACTACTGGCTAAATGTTTAGACCGAACATGTTAGTTTCGATGGACTGCATGCTGTAGCGTATAAGCGGGTGCTAAGTCGTTTGAATGCCTACTGCTTACAGGTTCTATCCAACCACCTCATGATTGAACTCCTTGGTGAAGATTAGATCAAATGCTGAATATGTGTGATGAATTACATAGCCAATTAAAGCCTAGCAATGGTGGTGGGAGTTCTCACCGAACATTGTCCGATAGACAGCCATACCAGAAGGTTAGGTATCCGCCATAGCGACTACTGTAGAAATTACAGTGACTCTAAGATTGTCTAGCCCTACGGGGAAGGAGACTGCAATACCTTCTTCGACGACCTGGAGGATCTGAATAAAATAGAGCTGAAGCACCTCCTGAGATATATACAACAACCTGGGTGGTTCTAATCAGCGGTGGAAATGTAAGTCTCACGGGCTACACTCCCCATATCCAGGGAACAATGGACCCAACTGTTGGTCTAAGTGAACCGCGACACAGTCGCAAGGGCACCCTATCACCTACGTAACTAAAGCCTAGCGACTTTGTCATTTTTTCTTGCCTGTCTCATTTTGGAAATCAAATTGTACATCTAATCAAGTCGAGCTCTGCATTATATTCAAGCCACGTACAATAGTTCAAAAACGCTAGTTAATCCGATCACTTACCCTGCTTTCTTGTTAGGCGTTTTTCTTCTTATGTCTTTTCTCTTTTCCTAACTTAAGCACGAGAACTCTGTTTTCAATCGGGTGGTGTACGACTGCGAGGACACTAATCGCCTCATCCGAATGAAATGAATTCCTCAGAGCGGCTTTGGAAGTTATTCTTGGGTTAATTCCTGAAGAGGGTAAACATCAACTTTCATTTCATGCCACCAACTGTCGAGAGTCATGACTCAAAAAGTGAAATTCTAGAATTCGTCTCAAAATCTCTGTGTGAGAACAGTAACACGCAAAACAGGCTTCATTGCTGTAAATACTTAAATTTCTTATTTTCCAGAAGGATTCCACCACGTGAATGTTTTTATAAGTCATGGCACCAAAAGATGGACTGTTTAAAGACGTGGATGACAAATTCAAGTGAAATGTGTATCTGCTAAGCAAAACTAGGTAACAGTTCAAAATCCGATGGAAGTTCAAGAGACCTCTGCGAATTTTTTGGGAATTTGTCTCTAATCGAAAAAGTGGCTTCGGTTAGGTTAGGTTAGAGGGCTGCTAGTGAATTCACCAGCACACTTAGACCATGTTGGTCCATTGTGATACCCACAGTCAGACTACTACCACTGATCGACCGCTCCAGTGACAGTGCCGTTAATTTGATCCCAACGGCAAATGTTGACTGGACCAGATGTGAAAAACCGGATTAAAGCGTATTAACTTTTCTTTCACTGGGATTCGAACCTGGAATTCCTCAATCTTAGGGCAGGCACTTAACCAACTGCGCCATCCAGTCGTCATAAAGTGGCTTAATAGGACTTCATGGAGCAAACCGTCCATATTCTTAGGCTCTTTTTTTCGGATTCACTTGAAGTCTATGACAGGACACGTAATACATCTACAATTAGGCTCGCAAATGGATTAAGATAGCAACTGCAATATGTACTTTCGATAAGTAGGTATAGTGACCCTCTTTGACATATGACAAACGCCACGTCAATTTTCGAAGAGTCTATCCACTTACAAGAACATTGAACATTGAAGCGTTTAATAAAGCGATGAAGAGGTAAAACAGTAGTCTTCTGATTGCAAGTGTAAGAGATGGAAGAGTTGGAGAGCAGTCTCTTTCTCCTCTTCGAAAATACAACTTTTGCAGATATCTTCAAGACAGCTGGCGAAAGATCGTGCTGGCTGGAGAGGCATGTTGAATGAGGCCCAGGTCCACCTCGGACTGTAGCGCCCTAAGAAGAAGAAATCTTTAAAGAAGAGTCTTCTTTGATCCTATGAGGCAGTGCCCGGTAGTGAACCTTTTTTTTGTTCACTACACTGGAGCACTTAGACTCAAAAACTAGTGCATTGTACTGCTAGGTAGCGTCCTACTTTTAATAAAATTTCATGGTCTTCCGAAGGGAGACCAGCAGGCGTATCTGTGATGAGCCTACATCATCAGCTCTCACCTCATCAGCACCGAATAACTGCTACCTGATCCGAACAAAAGCGGGACAATGGCAGAGGAAGTGCTCTGCAGTGTCATCGTCTTCTCCACAGGCGTCGCAGAGGGTTTCATCGCCTAGGCCAAGCACACTAAGGTATCTGGCGAAGGTGTAGTGCCCCGTTAGTACGCCGGTAAGTTGTCTGCCTTTTCTGTTAAGAGATAACAAGAAAGTCGCGCATTTCTTGCAGATGTTGGGGAGCATGTGCTTGGTCTGTCTACATCCTGGAAAGTCATGCTAACTCCTGTTGTGATCTTGAGAGGTCAATCATCGATGGAAACCCTAACCAAGGACGCAGGCAGTTCCAGCGCAGGTTCCGGGTTGAGAGAATGCCTCATCTCAGTCTCGCCTAATAAATTCAACGGCGATCTCATTTTCTGTGATCCCGTGGATCCCAGACAAGTCTTAGCGAACTTAAGCTACCGATTAAATTCAGAGAAGACTTGCACTCCTGAACTATCCTGAAAGTGCATGGCTGTCGCTACAGATCCAAATACTTCGCCCCTTCCACCTATTCTTCACTATATAGTTCGACTGAATGGCGCAGTTGTTTAAGTGCCTGCCCCAAGTTAGAGGGGTCCCAGGTTCGAATCCCAGTGAAATCGAATCTGGTCCAGTCACCATTTGCCGTTGGGATCAAATTAACGGCACTGGAGTAGATTGCTACCTGGTAGTACAATGGACCAGTTTTGAGTCTGAGTGCTCCAGTGTAGAGATTCAAAAACTACAAAAAAAAATTTAGTTCGTAGCCATTAGGTTCGCATAGGTTTCCGCTTGGCAAACCTACCCAAATTTACCTAACGAGGTCTGCAGTCTAAAGTTGTCGCTCCCCACGAAGGCCCCAGCACCAGATCCTTCATTGGAGTAATGAACCTAGTCAGAGTTCTTGATCAATTGAGAGGTAACTTTTGAAGCAGTTGGTGTAGACATGGACATACTAATATAGTTTCTCTGCAGTTGATTTATTTTTCACAAAGCAAACGTTTACACATTCACTCTCACGATGTGCCATGTCGTTCAACTATGGACTGCCATTCAGCAGAAGCCTACGCTTAACTATCCCATCATTTCATCACAAGGTAATAATAACTTAATACTTAATAACTTAATAACTTAATACTGGGTAAATTCGTAAAAAAAATTCAAAAATATGCACATCATTAGTAAATGCATTACTCTTATATATATAGCATCAGATGTTGCATAAGATCGGTTTGAGGTGAAACTGCGTTCAGAAAAGTTACATATTCATTGCATTACTTTAAAAATGTTGCGTTTTGAAAGGCTTAACGTTGCAGTACGGTGTTTAGGAATTCACCCACTGCGTCTCGCCTCTTCTATCCATACCCCAATCGAAATCAATTTTAAAAGAAAACTCAGTTTTTTTTTTTAATTTTTTTCTTTTGTATTTATTTTGGAAATATTGAATTTCTTCAATTTTTTTTCTGTTTTAAGTTCGTTTTTTTTACATAATTACTTTTGTTTTTATTCACTTATATAACACAGACAATCAATGAAATATTTTTTTTTTTGTGTTTTATTTTTTTTTTGTTTTGTTGATTTGTATATAAATAATAATAAAATCTGGGAAAAAGTATTTTACTTCAATTGTTACACTTGGTTTTGTATTGTTTTTCCTTTTACTTTTACTTTTGTTGAAATCTACAATAATTACAAATATTTATTTGTATACTTCAATAGATATTTTTAATTTTTATTTAATTTATTTTATGTTTATAATTAATATTCATTTAATTTTTCACATTTACTCTCTCGTACTCAGGGAGCTTAATCGATAATAATATTTTCCTATATGGATTTTTTGTCCTTAAATGTTTTTTTTTTGTTTTTCAATTTTCATTTTTTGTAATACACGTCTTTTTTTATTTATTAATTATTTAAGTGTTTTGTTTTTTTTTTATTTATTAACTATTCAATTTATTTAATACCACCAATTGTCTATTTCCACACACTCGAGAATTTATTATTTGATTTGATGGGTACATAGATGTGGATGTTTGTTTGTATGTGTGTGTGTGTGTGTGTGCCTGTGGGCGTGTGGAAACCTGAATTTAATTAAGTTTGTCTTCTCTGAACATACACATGTAATTTGTTTCGTTTTTTCTTAATTTTTTTTTTTCGTATTCTTTGCTCTTATTGTTTTTGTCTGTCCTGTTTTCGTCAATGTTACTTCAATTTAAAAATTTACGAGATATATTTTTTCTGTCTTTGGAAATTCGTTAGTTCCTAATTTATTTGTAGTATTTGTTTTTTTTTTTTTTTTGGAAAGAATGTGTTTATTATTTCTTTGTACATTAGAAAAAATAAGTTTTTGTTAAACTTTCTGCTATTTAATTTTTTTTTATTCTTAAACAACAACATACTGATATTGTACATCCACGTTAAAGTTTTAAATAGTTTAAGAGTTAGAAAAAAAAACGCAAGAGTTCTATTTTGTACATATATGTGGTTTTGTTTGTGTTTAGTTTTTGTTTTTTTGGAAAAGAAATGCATTTCGATTTTCAAATATATCAAGAAAAGCAGTTTCGAATGGATTCTGTAAAATAGTTCAAATTGCAATGTCCTTAGGGAGCATTTTCGAAGGAAACAAAAAAAAGACAAAATCGATTCCACTAACAACAACAGGAAACAATTGCTTTATGGAAAGAGGATGTTGCTTCCTAAGGAGATGCAATTTGAATATTTTTGTTTAAAGGAGAAGGACTGTTAGCTCTCGATTGCTAAGGAGCAGATTTAGGTAGAGAATTGTTCAAATTTGTAAGAGCATCGTACTCTTCTGTGGATGTCAAGAAATTCGGTTGTCGATGATGCAACACGATTTCATCTTCGAAAAAATATTGAAAGGGGGATGATTGTTCATAAGAGAGTGTGTGGTAAATGATGTGTAGCGGGAAATGTAATTCAATCAACCCCCAATTGATCATTATCTGTTTTTTTTTACTCCCTTTAGGTGAATTTATTCAAGTTTTATTTTGGGAGAAAAGAAGAAAAGAACTCAAAATTGCTTAGAATTGGTGAGAATACCCGCGACCTCTTTAGTGGAACATCCGGGCAACGAAAATGAGATGAGAGATGAGCGAGATTTGTGAGAATGTGCACCAGAAGTGGAAAAATATTTTCTCAAAAAAACTGTCAGGAACTGTTAGTTCCTCATTTTGACAAGTTCCTTGTTTTCCCAACGGCAAATGGTGACTGGACCAGATTTGGAAAACCTGAAAAAGCGTATTAACTTTGCTTTCACTGGGATACGAACTTGGGACCCCTCCAACCTAGGGCAGGCACTTAACCAACTGCGCCATCCAGTCGTCTTATTTTGACAAGGATTTTTAGGTTTCATTAGGACTCGAACCTGGGACCCCTCTAACTTAGGGCAGGCACTTAACCAACTGCGCCATCCAGTCGTCTTATTTTTTTTTTGACAAAGATTTTTAGATTTTCTTTTTTTTTTAATTTTGGGTGTTATTTTATTTTAATCTCATGGATGATTCGGAAGATAAGTCGCATGAAAAACATTGGTAATCTCATGATCCTGCCACTTAATCTACTCAAATTTGCTTTCTTCCTATGGAAATCGATTCAAAATGCACACATTTTGAAGCTCTTCGCAAAAATGAGAAAGAGAAATTTTTGATCCCAAATATTTTTGGTCAAAAGTCTTGTAGAAACTTATAAGTTCTTGAGGTAATTATTATTGGAAACAACAAATTGGTATAAAACTGAAAAATTTGGAAAGGGACATTTTTGATCCCAAACATTTATGCTCAAATATCTTGTAGAAACTTAAATTCTTAAGGTATTTATTATTACAAACAATCAATTTGTATAAAAACGAAAAATTTTGAAAGGGAAATTGTTGACCCCAAATTGTGTACACATCAAAAGATGGTCAAAATGGGATTATTTGAAAAGATCTCAACCACGATATTCCACAGAGATTGACGACATTATTAAAACTTTGAACAACTCCCAAAATCCTTCCCCATTTTGTTTTTTAAAAAATTTAATGGAACAAAAATGGAACAAAAGCGAACACAAAAACGAAATGAAAAAAAAAGCATTTAAACGAAAGCAAAAAACTGCGTTGCACAAATTAAGAAAACAATCTTAATCAGTCAGTCTTAGGATTATTTAAGCCTATTTACTTAAAATTTTTCTAAAATAACTTCATTGTTTTTTTTTGTTTTTTTTGTTTCTCATTTTCTCTTCCCCCATTTAGGTTTGTTTTTGATTTTCTGTGCGCACACACAAATAAAAAATAACAGTTTCAATTTTTTTTTCAATAAATAACAAATAATTCATCCATCATTTTAATAATCATAAAAATAATTAAATTTTTTTATTTAAACAAGACAATCTTTTTGAACTTCTCATCGGAAAATAACCTAAAACAAAATTTGATTTGCTTTTGTTTTCGAAAACTATAAGAAATTTAATTTTAAAATAAATACATTTAAACAAAAAAGAAAATAAGGAGAAAAACAAGAGAAAAATTTGTGGAAAAACAGAAATACTTTCCTAAACTGGTAATAGTCGACTCAAAATATTGTTATACGATTTTGTTTAGTCCTTAAATAGAAATCCTACGAGTTACAGGCCTAATGTTTTTTTTTTGTTTTCTTCGTTAAATAACACACAATTTTTGGAACTTTCTAATTGTTTTTGTTTTTGTTTTTTTTTCTTAATAATTTTTGTTTTATTGTATACTAGGTAATTATATAATTTTTATTAAAAACTTCTTACGGGCTAGGGTGTCTTCTGGTTTGTTTGTGTTATATACAAACTTATAAGTTCTCAATTATTTTATACAGTTAAGTGGATTTTGCTCATTTTTTAAGTTTAATTCATTGCTTTGGTATTAAATGCCTCTTGTTAGATATTTTTTTACCTTTTACTGAACAGTATTAGCAAGGGATTTGTTTTGGGAGACTCGTATTTACAGATGGGTCGCAACTTTTAGAAAGTTCGCAGTGGTGGGAAGGAAAGGGGAGGGGGGGCTAGAGATTGAGTTTGGGCAAATGTAAAACTGTCTAGACCGGTATACAGAAGAGAAAATAATTTACAAATTCATATTTACAAGTACATCGGGGGGAGGTGTGGGTGGCGGTTGAGATATTTACAGCGGCGCACCGGGGTATGCGAGTTTGTTGTGCATGTGTGCGCTTAGAATATGCGAGACATAACACGTGACGAGGGCGGCATTTGATGGTGGTGGTGATGGAGGTGGTGCTGGTGATGATGATAGCCGACCCAGTTCTGATAAAGTCATGCTCCTTCCTTGCTGATTACTGATGCGCTGGAGTCATCGTCGGCGGTGAGACCGCCCACACTGCCGCTGCTCGATATCATGGGGAGCTGGGGCAGATGCGAGGACAGTGATGATGGGGATGGGTGCTGACCGCCTTGGACGAGATTCGACGCATTGACGGCGGCCGCCTTGCCCTGGTTGACCACACACTTGCGCATGTGCTTCTCGAGCGTTGATGGAACACTGAATGGCATATCACAGAATCGACATCGGTAGACATCTTTGCCGGTGCGGCCGTGTGTCTTCATGTGACGGGTCAGCTTGGAGGACTGAGCACATGCGTAGGAGCAGAGTTCGCATTTGTAGGGCTTCTCGCCGGTGTGACTTCGTCGGTGGACGGTCAGATTGGAGCAGTTCTTGAAGACCTTGCCGCAGTATTCACAGGTGTCGTTCCGTTTGCTGTCCTTCTTGATGAGGGGACTCTGTAGCAGGGATGCACTGTTCGAGCCCAGCGAGGACAGAGGCTTCATCTTGAGGTTCTCGAAGAGCGACTCGTTGCGGTGGAGGGCTGACATTCCCCACCACTCGGCGCTTTCCATTTTGATGCGCTTCGACATCTCAAAGGGGTTCTCAAAAGGGTTGAACAGAGGCGCAACCTGCGATTGGGAGTGACCCTGGTTCGGGGAGTGCAGCATGCTCTTGGCGAACTCCTCACGCAGTCGGAGGGCTGCTGGGAGACCGTTCAGTTTCTGCAGGGATGAGCTGCTGTTGTTATTGTCGCAGTCCTTGTTGCTGAGCTGGATCTTCATGGCGTTGCCCGACTCCTGCAGTGCTTGCTTGTAGGCCTCTGAGTATTGGGCGATGTTCGAGAGTCCAAACTTATCCATCAGCTCGCCGACCAATGAATTAGACGTGGCGTTTCCCAAGCCCATGCTTGACTTCTCGTCCATGGTCCGGTTATTCACGCTCAAATCCTCGGCTTCGTATTCTCCATCTTCTCCCTCATCCATCTCATCATCATCTTCTTCATCGAGGGCGTCATCCTCAGCCATGTCCTCGTCAGCGGAATCCTCACCGTCGAGCGTCTCTACAGAGCCGGCATTGCTGGCGCCGTCCTCTGGTTTGATGTGCACCTTCATGTGCTTCTTCAGCTTGTTGATGTGGGAGCACTCGAACTCGCACTGCACGCACTTGTAGGGCTTTTCGCCGGTGTGCATGCGGCGGTGGATGATAAGGTTGTTCTCGAAGCGAAAGTTCTTCTCGCAGAAGTCACACGAGTATACAGCGGCGCCGGTGTCCTGACTAGGCTTTGTTGGTGGCGTTGACGCAGAGCGCGGTGTGGTGTTCAGGTGGGTTGTACCGTTGCCGCCGCCCATGAGGTCGGTCTCGCCTAGGCTGCCGCCACCCTTCTCAGGTGGGGTCAGACTCTGGGGACGGGAGTTGCTTGTGACCGGCGTTGGAGGTAACTGGGAGGGTGATGGGCTCGCGAAATTCGACGGCGATTGCTTTTGTCTGGGACTCGGCGAGTTCGAGTTACCAGTGTTTCCAGCTCCAGGACTTGTTGTTCCTGCAAGCTGACGCAATCGCTGCGAGTAAAAATCCATCTGCGGCTCATGTGGTAAGTTGTTGGGCTGTCTGTTGTTCAGACGGGTCTGTTGCAGTGGCGGTATGGAACTGTGACTGCTGCTCGACGATGGCGGGCGCTCCTTATTGCTGGCCGAATGATTCACAGCCGCATTGAAGGACTGGCTGGAATGGGGTGCTAGTGAGTTGGCTGCTGCTACAGCCGCTGCTGCTAGATTAAGGCCGTGGTGGCGAAACTGCTCCGACACGAGTTGCTCCATGCGATAGTGATCGGCTGCATGCGGTCGCGAGAAAAGTGGCGCAACCGGAGGAACTACTGGACCTTGTGCTAGTGGCGGCAGTGGCATACGCAGAATGTTAAAAGGATTTGCATGCATGTCTGGTGGTGGCAGCAGTGGATGGTGGCGCATACCGGCAGCTGCTGCTGCGGCCAGATTCTGGGCATTCTGCATGGCTGTTGTTAGGCTATTCTGCTGCTGTTGTTGCTGCTGCTGTGTATGTTGCTGCTGTTGCTGCTGCTGTTGCTGTTGCTCGCCTTTGCTCTGACTGACTGGCGATGTGGAGGAGCAATGTGAGCTGGCGCAACTGGTATTTTGATTGATTGTACTATTGGCAGCGGCGTTGTGCATCTTCTGTGCCGACAGGCCCAGATTTGCGGACGCTGCTGAGGAGGATAACAGCGATGTGGACGTAGACAGTGACGAGGACGCCGACGATGATGCTAACGACGACGATGACGACGACGACGACGATGACGGTGTTGATGACGCGGATGCGATTGCAGTTGACGCGGACGAGGACGCCAAAGCCGGTGATGAGAATTCCACGTAGATTTTGACTCCGTGCGAGTGTTGCACGTGTTGGATCAGTCGCCAGGCCGAGTTGTATCGTGTCTTGCAGGTGGAACAGGTATAGTTGCTGGGTTCTGTAATTAAAATTCAAACAATACCGTTAATTAAAAGTCGACCAAGGCCGGGTTAAAATATGATTTTTATCAAACTGCTACTTTCGTGGCGTGCGTGAGTTTTTAATTAAATCATCGCAACCGCCGCAGCTCGGTGCACTTGACACAAAGGACCATGGCATCGAGTGGATTTAAGTTAAGTGCAGTGGAGTGGTGGGGAGTGGGGTAGAGTGGAGGAATTTTGGACTGATTCTGGACTGCAGCCAGCGTGGGCATCCGCGAGGTGAAATAATTAATTTCTGCAGTCTCCGCAGCATCTACCTACCCAGCCAGAGTTACACATGAGTTTATGGCCGGATTTAAATAATTTATCGAGCTTCCACATTGGGACGGAGGAGATAGGCATCAGTCTCTGCGTAGGCTCGACACGCAATGCAACCCAACCCGAGACCACTCGAGGGCACACACAGACACAATCCGCTGGCGAATTAAGCGATTCTAAATTTAATTTGAATTGATTAGGCCCATCGTCGTTGCCGTCGTCGTTGGATATTCGAAGTGCAAGTCCAATGGGAGACTGTAGAGTTCCTGAACTGATACCCCCCAATGCCCATGCCCATGCCCACTGCCGCCCAGCCTCCGCTCATTTGCATATCCTCTCCAAGAGGCAATAATAACTAATACAGATATGGAGAGCAAAAAAGGAGCTGACACATGTGCTAAAATGGGTTTTACATGTAACCAGTGTGTAGGGCTCGCGAGCAATATGGGGCGTTATGTCCTTTTTTCTCATCTTTTTTTTTTGGTTTTTTGTTTTGCCTGCTTGTCCCTCCTTAACACACACACACACACACGTGCGCACACAGATGGATGGATCTGTGTGTGGATATCGTGTGTTTTTTTTTATGTAGCTTCGAGGAATCAACGGAATAACCGTCTCTCTGTTCTGAATACAAATGGACGGTTATGAGATGTGGGCCCGATGTGCAAAAGCAATTTTAAAATCCTACCCCCGCTCGATGCCCATACACCTATCAGGAGGGAGAGGGAGAGGACAAGGACGTAATGGGAATATACGGCGCGCGGAAGGTATGTTACTACCCCGCATACACGCATTTAGTTGCGGTTCCATCAATTTTTTAGTTTCGCCTTTTTTCGTCCCACTCCACCCCGATTCATTTTTTCCTCTGTTTCCCTGTGTCCTTTCGGCATGTGTGTGTGTGTGTGTGTTTTTTGTGGTCCTGTTTCACCATTTATTTATTATTGCATTTGTCCTGGCGCTTTGTTTTATATGTGTTCGAATTTAATGGTGACACCAGATGTTGTTTTAAAATTATAAAATCCTTTTTCAAAGAACGACGGAGATCGAGAGAGAGCGACAGAGCGAGATGGGTTGAAAGGACATGCATGTGTCAAGGAGGACATGTCAAATTATCGATGTGCAGAGATAGACACAATAAGATACATCATTTGGGACCATTATCCTTATGATTGCGCTTGTGATAACACACCGAATACGTGTAACACACACCCCAGTAGTTTAAACCGCAATTGATGCCCGAAGGATAGAAAAAGGACGAAATCAATATAAATCCACCTCACACACGGACTGGGACAGGGGCGTTAATCACTGTCCAATATGTGGCTACTGATCTGATGACGGTCTGGGTGGGGGATGTTTGATGTTTTTTTTTATTGGGGTGTAACGGGTGCTGAAAATTTCAAAGAATCCCCTTGCGAAGAGAATGACGGTCGACGATGTTGAGTTGAACGTGAGGGCAGTTGAGTTAAGTTTTGGAGAGGGTCAACCATGTTGTGCGATGTTTAAAATTTGAAAAATGTCAACGGTTAAGCACAGGCGGAGTTTTTTTTTTTGGACAGAAGCCTTATGGTCCCGGAATTGGAGGAGAAAATTCAACCACGAACTATATGGGCTGTACAGCGACATGGCTATAGCCAGGCGTCTATGGATTCAACGCCAAAGATGACTAGGCTATAGCCAACACTGCTCCAGGCCGAAGAGTCTTTGACTCCGGGCCCGTGGGACAATGTAATAGAGCACGCCCATGAAACTGATGGACCACATCAGCTAACTTGGGTTGGTAATTGCAGGGAGTTGGCTGAAGATCGTGCCATCTGAAATGGCTTGCTGGATGAGGTTCAGTCCAGGAGCCATGGTGTCACCAAAATAAGAAGAGTTTTAGGCAATGATGAGAATGTGGCTGCTGTGGCCGAGAGAGAGTGTGAGACTCAATTCACGAACATCAACCGGCCATCGATCTCAACAGCTCAACATTTCACGTACTCGCACTAGCCTGAGGAGGATTCTGCACAAAGTTCTCGGATTATTCGCTTACAAGTCCCAATTGACACAGCAAACGAGCGTGACCATCCGCTTCATTCGCAACGCTTCGCAGTTTGGGCCTTAGAGCAGCTTGAATAGGACAACGATTTTGGACGAAAATCATCTTTTCGGACGAGGCGCTTTTTCATCTCCAAACAAGCAAAATTTTCGTATCTGGGGCTCGGAAAATCCGCACGTTATTATCGAGAAACCAATGCATCCACAGAGAGTGAAAATTTGGTGCAGATTGTGGAGTTGTGGCATCATCGGACCATTTTTTTCGAAAATGAGGCTGGGAACAACATTTCGGTCAACGGTGGGCCTTACAGACCCGACTTTTTAACCGACTTTTTTTTTATTTTTTACATTCCACACAGCCCATGCCAAAATTGATCTTTTGCACACCAAATTCCCAAATCGTGTTATCAACCGCCGTCTTGGCGATGTCAATTGGCCGCCTCGGAGCTGCGATTTGACCTCTTTGGATTTTTTTTTGTGGAGAACTGTGAAGGAGCGGCGCTACGCCAACAATCCGGAAACGATTCAAGCAATCCAATATCATCTGAGCAATCCGTGAGCTAAAGCCCGGAACCATCAAAAAGGTCTTGAAAAATTGGGGTGACAGAATGCGCTACTGCGAAGCCAGTCGAGGTAGTGACTTGAACGACGTTGTATTTCATAATTAATGGGAATGGCTGTTCTTACTTTTACAAGGAAAGGATTACAATTTATCATTTTATTGCATTTTTAAAAAGAAACTTTTATGTGGCCTACCCTGTACAGTAGAATCCGTTTAGCACAACTTCGCTTATAACGACCAATCGCTCGTTGCGACATAGACACAACATGTTAGGTTTGCATACAAATTGCTATGAACGCATGTCAGTTCGTTTTGTGCGTCGTCCGGTTAGTACGACATAATGTAGCCGGTCCCTTGACCCTCGCAATCTCCGGACTCGACTGTATTTGATTTGCGGTTTCAACCAGACGGTGCTACATGTCATACAAGCGGCGCACTGTTCGAAGTTGTGAAGGAGAAATTTGGCGACTGTGTTTTTCAGTTGACCGCCACAATCATGCGACTTGACACCACTCGATTATTTTCTCTGGAGCTACGTCTTAGTTCTTAGTCTGTGCTATCAAACCAACCACTTTGGACGAGTTCGAGACCATCATTCTAGGCGTTATTGCTTGAATAACCCCGTCATCAAAAATTAGACCGCCCGCTGGAGGCACTGCCAGCGAAGCCAAGATGGCCATTTGAATGATGAGCACATCCCATGTATAACGGCATGAATGTACCATCAATTTAAAGTCAGAATCAATTTTATATCTTTCACCGTTGTTATTTTATTTAAATTTCTTTCCCCATCGTTCCTATCTGGCTACCTTTTAAAGTCCAGCCATCAAAGAAAGAAAGTCAAAAACGTGTCTTGAGCAAAGACATCTTCTCAACAAGCTCCACAAATCCTTCAATCAATTGCATTCCCTTTCACCTAGCAGCAGCACACTTCCTGCATTCGAAATGCATTCCCCCTCACCACACCATTCGCAGCTGCTGTACGCGGATCATCCTGCAATATGATAATTTTTATTTCAAACGCACTTTCAGCTCGTGCGTTGCACGTTTAACCCCAGAAATGGGTAATCAATCTGCGTGCTACGCATTAGAGGTGCACGTATCCGTGTCAGTGTACGGGTACAACAGGAGTCAAAGGTGAAAAGCGCGCACTCTGTTGTCATCGCATATTGCTCAACCAAATGGTGGTGTGGTGTGGTGTGGTGTGGTGCGGCGTGCAGTCCCTTCCATTGCCATGGCACGAGGATAACTCTTTCCTTTTGATTGCGAGCATCTTGTTGTCTCTTAACAACTTTTTCGGGCAAACCCAAAAGGACAGGGGTTGACTGCGTGTGTATGCAAATGGTGATTTTAAACAAAAGGGCTCTGGCATTGCATACGCGCTTCTGCTTATCGATTAAGGGTTACCTACCCTAGGCGGTGAGATCACATCTTTTCCTCTTCCGGGCGCGTTCTTCTAATTGTTTTGTTTTTTTTTTTTGTTCTTTTATTCCAAAGGAAAAAAGGATGGTTTTTGGGTTGTCTCCCTTCCTGTGAGGAGAAGGAGCGCCTGTGGAAGACGTCTGCCGTGAAAAGGATGCGCGCATCAATTCAATCCACAGAAAGTCACTCCTGGATGTGATACGAATCCGGCCGCAAAAGGATTCTCTTATATAATTGAAAAACGAAAATAGCACAGGTACATGTGTGTCATGCGTTCACTTCTTGGGAGATGATGCGGCGGTGAGTGTGTCCTCCACTCGTACAGATGTCACTGACACATGTGGTATTCTCCTCCTGCTGGGTCCTGTGCTGCCACATGAGCAGAGAAATATTAATAATAGTACACTGTCGTCGTCGCCGCCGCCGGAAAGGACACGGTACACGGGACCACACGGGCGTTAGCGTGAAGCTATTTGCATTTTTTCGAAGCGGAAAATCTATAAATATCGTCAATTTCAGTGAAAACCTCTATTGTTGGGGTTTATTCACTTATCACCGGCAGCAGGATTCGCCAAACATACGGCAGCGGGCGGGTTTTTGTTTTTGAAGTCACAGCAGGACATCCTCCTGCACACAAGCTCATGTTTGTAGATTCTGGAGAAGAAGTGTATAAGAAGAACCAATGCCTCGTGTGCCAAGAAGATTTTCATTTTCGCTCTATCCCCATGTGATATCCTTTTTATTTTGCGCACCCCTTTGCCTAACATCTGCATTGAACCACGAATTACTGTGCTGCTGCTGGTGATGCTACTGCTGCACATATCCTGGTTACGGACATTTCGTCGTTTCTTTGTTTTATTTTCAGTTGCTGGCCGTATCCTTTTCCTTTTACATAAGATCTGCACCAGCAGGACACTCTCGAGTATGTGAAAAGGAGGAGCACTGCTTAAACGGCAAGGGGTGGTGAGTGTGATTTTTCGTTTTGCGGTTGATAAAATTCAAGTATGTCCTCATGTACATTGAGGCATATCCTTTTACAAAAAAAAAAAAACAAAAAAAAAGTCAAGCGAACCCATCCGCCGCCAGTCAAGCGTCATCACTCGTTTTTGTCTGTCGTTCATCAACCAAATCAACTCTCGAATGCATGACGGGCAAAGGCGGTGGCGACGGGGAAGAGATATGCGCTGCTGCTAAATTGACCGCCTGCTGAAAATTAATCGCTCAGCACAGTACAAAACACAGCTATGAACGCTTGCCAAAGGATATGCTGCGCGCGAGATAGTCATCGGCAAAAGGATGTGAAACAATGAAGAGGAGAAAAAAAACAAGAACAGACAGTCGTCACATATCATCCGTCGTTTGCAGTCCCGTTTTCTACTCTTTTTTTGGCTGTTTTTTTTACTCTTTTATTGTTTTTTGGATGTTCTTATGGTTTTTTTCAAGATGACTATCTCTCGACCGCAAGGACTACTTGCATCTGTGGGCCGGTTTGCCTCATCTGAGCGGGGGGGAGGGGATTTCTCTGCATGGCGAGTCCTTTTGGGTGGCTTACCACAATTGAGGTAATTATCGATTATGTATCCGAACGACGATTGTTTTGAACTTGTATTGACCCCTATGCATGCGAGGGTTCAAGGGGGAGGGAGTGGGATATCACAGAATTGACTGCCTTGCCATGCTTTTAGGAACTCACTGAAGTAGGAAAAACAAAGGAGTGAAGAAGAAAAATGATGTTCCACAAGGTTGCTACTTAGGTCCTATACATTTTCCTTCATCGGTTGAGTTAAAAAGGCATGCGAGAGGTACACAATCAAATAGAGTGTGGTCCACAAAAACGACCAGCATACTTGTCAAATCGACGAAGACTGCTGTGAGAATGTTCACTTGGAATCAGTATTGACTCAGTATGATATCCAAACACTTATTCAAACCGAAAATTTTTATTGGAACAGCTTGTGGCATTAAGTGAAATTGACTTGTGTACCCAGACGTCTGTCTTTTGAATATCTCCCGAGAGTTTTTATGACTATCGGCTAACGGATACAAAAAAAAACCGTAAATTCAGAGTATTTGTTAGATCATTAAAGAAACTGTCCCTATTTGTTCAGGTCGTTCAAGAGTTTGTTTGTTTTTTTTTTTTTAACAAACATTTACTAATTTTTAGAATCGTCGCTTTTTTATTCTGTTCACTGTTTCCGGACAAGAGCCCGTTCAGAATAGTTTTTGACTATTTTTTGAACAACATTTTCACAAAAATTGGAACTTGATCCTAATCAAGGCAGTTCCGTGACAAGGAAACATAAGATGGGAAGACAACTTGGTTCCAAAACTTTTTGGTACGTCACAAAAATTTGTATTTGTACCAAATTTTGATTTAAATGATCGATGTGATCAGAAATTGGACCAAATGCACGGATAGTTTTGAGTTCGATTTCGGTGTGTTTTGTTCATTTCAAACATGTACTTCAACATTTTAGGCCGATTCCTCCGTTATCAACGGAAAAATGTTCAGAAAATTTGGTTAGCACGTTTAGTTCCAGGAATTAGACTACATATATAATAATGGCGGCGCTACAGTCCAAGGTGGACCTGGGCCTAGCTTCTCAGCAACTCATGGACTACAACCATGGATAATTTTAGCTTTAATTCTGTGTCTTTTGGTCACAGCTGTTCAAAATTTAACCCAACATTTTAGGCCTATTCCTCCTTATTCATAAAAAAAGTTCAGAAATTTGGTACAAAATATTGGTCAAAAAAACTCTTTATTTCTTTTAATTTCTGTCTCTTTTGGCCACGGCTGTTCAAAATGTAAGTCAACATTTCATAAAAAAAAAGTTCAGAAATGTTTGGTATAGAATTTTGGTCAAAAATCCCTTTATTTCTTTTAATTTCAGTGTCTTTTGGTCGCGGCTGTTCAAAATGTAAGTCAAAATTTGGGCCAATTCCTCAATTATCCATGACAGAAAAGTTTAGAAATTTTTGGTAGATACATCATTTTGAACAAAATAACTCTTAACCTTCACAGAATATGACCGAAATTGAATACGTACAACAGAGCTAACTTTAAATTTAAATTGGCTTAAATTCAAAATGGCATCCATCTCCTCACACTTTCAAAAAAAAAAACTTGACCATTAATTGGTTCAAAAATACATATCACCACCATTCAATGGCAGAAAAGACCTTTTACCAAACAGAATAACTTGAGCTGCAAAAAAAGGGGATCCTCTCGCATGCATAATGCAAATCCATCTCCACCTCACATGTCACACGGACTGACTCACTGTGTGTGAGTGTACCTACTAATTGGAATTATTCGCATAATAAATGGGGAATGTGGCAACGCATTAGTCTAATTAAAAATTTACACCGTAAAAATGGACCACTCTCGGTAGGAAAACGCGTTGAAAATCAAACCGCTGACATCACTCACACAAGCGCACACACACACCAACATACCAAAAACCAGAAAAAAAAGGACAACTTCAACGAATGCCATGAATGAAGAATGACTAACAACAACAAGAACTACGACCAAGAACGGACGGCAAATACAAAACAAAACAAAAAACAAAAAAACATGGTTGACAATTTCACAGTGTTAATTTCGAATGTGTTGTCATGTGCACATATCAAACGAGCAGAGTTTCAACTGAAATGAAAAAGGATAAATTCATGTGGTGAATGTCCTTTTTTTACACCCCATCTCCGAACCCTCCCACACGCCCGCTGAGTAATTTTAATAAATTTGAACTCTCTCTATGCAAAAAAGGACGACGAAGGCAACACAGCAGCAGGATGGAGGAGGCAGCACACATACTAGCGGAGGATGCATCCTTGTTGCACAGGCAAATGATTAAAGGACATCATGGCACAAAAACTGTGGACAGAGATACTCCGTTTAGACAGAAATTAAAAGCGAAAAATCAAAACAAGAAAATCATCATCCTGGTGATGCTGCTGCTGCTGCTGATGATGCTGCTGATGATGATGATGATGATGATGTTCTCTCGCTCCCTCGGCATTGTCAGGATCTTCTCCTTACACACATGCACGCGCTCTTAAGCACAAAAATGGTATTGAAGGTCAACCATGCAAAGGTAATGAACAGTCACAGTGACATTTTGAAATTTGTCGGGTTGGTCTGTGTATCGCGTCGCGTTTTTTTTTCCTCTGTTCATGTTGCGTCGTAGTGTCCTTCTTTGCCTTTGTGTGTAATGATGTGCTGCTGGCTGCGGTTTTAAGGGGTTATTCGACGCGCAAGATATCTCATCCTTAGATACGATTGTTTAACGCTGAAGTGGATTTTCTTTTCTGGTCGCTTTCTTGTTGTCTCTCACATCCCATTGTCTCGTGTCAACGTAATTTTTTCATCATCTCCATTCAGGATCATCCACACCAGCGGTGGGGGGTAAGGAAACACCAGAAGCCAGTACAGATGTTGCCATGCATGTGCTAGAGGGTGGGCGAGCGAGCAACCAACATCTATCAATATAAATCAAATGCACGTTTCAGACAGGCCCCACGATGAAGGAGAGTCTGTCTATCTTTCAAGGAGCTGGCTAATCGCCTTATCGCAGTGTCCTTAATCCCCTTAAAGGGTTCAACTGCATGACCAGACCATTCTGTTGCACAATCATCAAAACACCGAACTGAAAGGGGGAAACCGGATTCGTCTTATACACCACCAGGTGGGTGCTCACTCGAAAATGAATTGTGTATTGAATCTGAATTGAATTGCCCAACATGACAAGATGTCAAAAGGATGTCAAACCAATCCACCCTCTCTCTCACTCGCTGTTGGCACGCGAACAATTTACACAAAAGGTCAGTCCTTATTGACAAATATTTTCACAAAACAAAAAAAAAATCAAACATTCAACCTCGTGAATAATTTATTCTCGTCCTTTTTGTGCTTGTCCGGCAGTGTGCGGCGATTAAAAAGTGAAGGAAGTACCTTTGCAGGACAAAAACGCTTTGGAAAGGACGTGATGTATGATGTGTGGTCATCAAGCAGAAAAGGCAAAGGCTGCTGGCTCCTGCATCATATTCATATGATGTCCTTGAGGGACATGACATCAAGTCTTTATTTAACGACGACCCCTGCTCGACCCTGACGGACATCAGAGTGAAAAAAACCGGAAAACACAACTACAAAAACAACAAAAGCAGCAAAAAAAAAAAGTGAACAAGAAGATACTGAGTTGTTGTGCAACAACATTCCTAAACACTGCCTCTCTCACCCTTCATCTCTTCAATTGTGTGTGTGTGTGTGCAGCATTCCTTTCCGTTTTCCTGTATGTTTCCTGTTTTTTTGCTCTCTGTCTATAGACTACACACAGGATGTCAAAGGACATTGGTTAACATTTCATTTTTGCCCTTCTGCCCACTGCACCAGCATCCGCAACATCCACACGAACGTTGTCCATTAGACTTTTGATGTCAGAGGTTGGCATTTTTATATTTTTTTGCCGTTGTTGTTGGTGTCTTTTTTTCGCTTTTTTTTTGTGCATCCGTGTCAAAGAGGTTAAGTGAATGGTCAAAAAAGTCATCAATGCCGCTCATCCTGTGTAGCGGCGCATATCTACAAATGAATGCAAGCGAGGAAGAGGATCTGCTCTCTGTATTGCGATGTTGTATCCTGCCCGAAAGGGGTGATAAACTTTGTTTGACTCTGCCGCCGTCGCCATATAATGCCGGCTTTATACTTGAAACATCAAAAACATTTTTGCACACACACGTAGCGGTGCATATGATAGAGAATTTTCAATGAGGAACCTTTTCGAAAACCTCCCAGAAACAAGGACTGAGAGGATGTACTACGGGACTATAGGACAGTGACTGGTTTGACACTAGAGACTACAGAGAGAGAGACACGAGACAGGAGACACTCACCACTGTTCAAGGTATTCGATTCGGCGTCGGCTACTTCAATTTTTGGTTTTTTACTCGGCGGCTGACCATCATTGGACGTCGACGGTGGTTGACTGTTTTCCTCATCGGGATTCAAGCCACAATCGATTTGTTCCTGTTTGATGTCCAGTCCGCTGTGTGGTTTTTCGTTTTCTGTATCGTTTTGGGATTTTTCTGTTTGTCCCTCCTCCTGAGAGGCTTCAGTTCGATTTGTTGCTGAACTGTCACCCTTGGGGGTTGTGTTGTCATTTTCTAATAAAACAAAAAAAGTGTTGCATGGGTTTGGCTTTATTAAAATGGGGTTTGTAACAAACTTACCATCGACAAGCCGTTTTGGTGTGCTTGATGCTCCATCGGCTAACAAATCAGCTGGACTAGGAGGCGGTGTATGTATTCGGGTTCCGGATGGCTTACGATTTGTTATTGGAGCTGATATGGATGGTCTGCGATTTACTAAACTAAGTGGCCGTCCATCGTCGGCGTCTCTATCACTGGTGGGACCTGGAAAAACAAAACAAAAATCCTTTATTTAAGAATTTCGAGTTGGGGGGGGATTTGATGGATGTTACCTTGTGTGAGACATTGCCCATAGTTTTCCTTATTGCATTGTAAAACTTTGTGTTGAATAAATCTAACGATGTCGGAAAGTGCGAAGGCTTTCTGACACGATCCGCAGGTCAAAATGTCCTGAGCAGCTGGGTCCGCATCAGACGAATCTGAATCTGCTGAAAATAATCAGAAAAAATACAGTTTTTTTTTGTGATGATGTCAAAATTTTGGTTGTTTTTTTTTGTAGAAAATTTAATTTTGTGTTCAAAAACGTCCGTTCGATCGGAAATATAGTTCGAAGGAGGAGGGAAATTTTGCTTTTTGTCGATCTAAAATAGAGTGCCCGATAGATCGTGAGAAAATTTTGAACAAAGATTAAGAGGGTCGAAATTTTAGTATTTGTACTGAAATAGTTCAGAGAATATTTCATAACTATGGGTGAAATTTTGAATACAGATGGTTGAACGGTGAGGATGAATATTTGGAACAGAAAACTTGAATTTTGCTCAAAGATGTTTGCGAGGGATAGACAAAGTTTTGAAGAAAAACATTTTACGTTCAATTTCAAAAATGTCTGCCTAATCTTGAGTGGATTAAAAAAATGCCAAACTTTGAACACAGATTAATGAGATCGAAATTTAAATTTTTGACAAATTTCGGATAAATTTTGAATACGGATTTTTTTTTCGGAGGATTTTTGACGCACTACTGAAGCACTCAGTCTCAAAACTGGTCCATTGTACTGCCAGGTAGCACTGGGGTAGGTAACCCCAGTGCCGTTAATTTCATCCCAACGGCAAATGCTGTCTGGACCAGATTCGATTTCACTGGGATTCGAACCTGGGACCCCTCGAACTTGGGGCAGGCACTTAACCAACTGCGCCATCCAATCATTTGAATACGGATAATTGGAAAGGAAAACCTGTATTTCGATCTACCTGCAAAGAATGCCCGATAGATATTGGCCAAATTTTAGACTGAGATTAAAATTTTTGTATTTAATAAAAAATATGTCTGTTCGGAACTGTCTCTATGAATGTTTGACAAATTTGGTTGAAATTTCAAAAGTTTAGTTGAGCAGAAAATTTGGACTTTGTTCAAAAATGTCTGCAAGGGAGTTGGACGATATTTCGACGTAGGAAATTCGTTTTTGCTCCAAAATATTTGCGCGACTACATTTTGAACAGAGATCGGTGTGGTCGAAATTTTAGTTTTTGTTAAAAAATCTGTTTGTTTTGAAATAGTTCGGAGAACGTGAATGAGAGAAAGGAGAAATCTTGGCGAAATTGTGAACATAAATGATTGGTGCAGAAAATTTGAATTTTGTTAAAAAATGTCTACTTGTTCTGAAAGGCCTCGAAAAATACTTGACGGCACTTTGAATAGGAATAACTAAGCCCAATCCCTGGGAACTGGGTGGAATTATGGTGCAGTCGGTTATACAGAAAGGCCTAAATTTTACTTTAACTTGTTCAGAAAATTTAGATTTTGTTCAAAAATGTCAGCTTGTTCTGGACGGCCTCGAAGAATGCTTGACGGATTAGGACGACATTTTGATTAAGGATAACTAAGCGCAATCATTGGGAACTGCGTGGAATTATAATACAGTCGGTTATAAAGAAAGACCTAAATTTGACTTGCTTTCAAGTCTATTTGGTCCAAAAATATGATGAATTGTGAATTCAAAATGTCTTAGTTTTGTCGGATCGTAGGAAGTTTAATATAAATTCGACTTGATTCCGACTTGACTTCAATGAAAATTTGGAACGAAAACATTTTGGAACTTACGTCATACAAATACTCAGAAAAATTGTCAAAATCCGTTGATTTATAGGCAAAACTTTTATATTTCTAAGGTTTATGCTTCAGCTAATCCTGTTTTTGTATAATCAAATTCAAAACGAAACTTCTGCTGACAAGTCAAAAACTTTTCTGGTGCCAAAATGTTTTCCGTTACAAAACAACACACACTACCACCTTACATCAGTCATGAACAAATGTACAATATTTGATGACCAATATTCGAATTAATTGGAATTTTTGTCAAATAAAACATGCTAACCAGAACTGGGTTATGTATTCACTGGATGGCACGATAATAAAACCACCGTTTTAATTTCGCTACCAATCGATTTATGCCGAAACTATACATAAATCCGATTTCACCATCAATTGCCAATGGGCATAAGGATGAGGACACACACAGAACGGAGCGAGAACAAAAAAAAAAAAAAGGACACGAAACTGAACTCATTTCTGGTGTTGGTCTGTGTTTCTTCTTGATTAAATGACTCAGGAATTTCCACCCAGAGTCGTCGCCATCCATTTCGAACTCACAAAAATAAATTGTTCAATAAATTTTATCTTAATTCCTAGTGGTTGCCCACCACCGTTCATTGTGTCTCTCTCTCTCTCTCGCACGCTCGAATGGAGGATATCAATACTCTTACGTTTATTAGTTCGAATTGATTGGGCCGTACAGTTTTCCCCCCGGCCTGGCAGTGACGCCGATTTCATCGTAAATCGGGTTCGACGGCAAGAGACACAAAAAAATGGGAAATAAAAACCACCTTCGGAAACAATAAAGGCACATGTGTGTATCTGTGTCTTATTTGTTTCCGCTAAAGGTTTGAAGTCATAATTACATTAATTTATCCAAAAACTAGACATATGGTCGAGCAGGAAGGTCACAAAGACCGTCAGCGCCCAAAAATCGAGACTTATTTGCTTAGCAACGCGATGTGCTGACGTGTGCATTCCCGTGCTCGTCCACCCCATATGCAAATTTCGGCGTCCAGACAAAGTCTAATCCCACCAAATCCGTTGGTCGTTAATTTAATGATTTTTCGCCAAACTAAAACCGAACGGGAATGTGTACCACGCTCGATGGATTACAAAGGACACCTCTGGTGGTGGTGGTGGTGGACGATCCAGAGCCAAGGCAACGACACAACAGCGGCCAACAATGAAAGCGCGGTAAATATTTCCGCTTCAAAGCAATGATTTTCGGAAGTCGCAAAAATCTGCGCGGAGAGGGATTGGAATAAAAAATACTGGTCGGGGTTGCGACAACACTCGTCACCTCCACTTCAGGTGAACTACAGCCACAGCACACACACAGGACTCGTATGGCGCGCGGTGAGTCCTTTTTTTGCGAAGGATGCAAAATGTTCATCAAGTGGTGCAACAGCAGCAACCCCTTGTTTTGGTCAGTTTTTCTGCCGTCAAGCTTACAAACAAAAACAACCTGAAAAAGAAAGAAAACGAAACCAAAAAGGGGTTTCGCATGAATAGGCGGCACACATTCAACGCTGAATATTGACGCTTTGCCCAATTGAAGGGGTCGTGGTCGCTCCGGCGAGCGAAAAAGTGTATGCGAATTTGGAAACAACAAAAAGTAAAGTTTTCTCGCCTCCGGCCGTGTCCTAGGATTGCCACAACATTGTGTGTTGTGTACGCAAATTGATAGTCCGTGATGTATTACTTATACATTACCTGGGGCCATGACACGAATGACACATCTTCGAGAGGCCACACCAACATGTCGCCCGTGCGAAGGTGTTCATGACAAATGCCACACAAAAAGTGTGCTTGTTTTGGTCACAACCGAACTATGGGATCTGTGAGTGTGATTGCGGTGTTGTATCGCCTGTGGCGCTATTTCCGGTTTATTTATTTATTACTTCTCTTCCTTTTTTTTCTGTGTTTCATTGTTTCATTGGTAAACTTTCTCAATTTACGGATGACAGAGCTGGACGGGACGACGCTGGCGGGTGGGTGGATGGGCCGCCTTGTGTCAACTGTAACCCATGACTAACTAACACGTAATAAATTTGATTAGACGGACATCCCTGCATGGATAAGTCATAAAGGAAAATACAAAAAAAAACGAACCCCTCCTTCCCGACATATGACAGTCTGTCCTGTGTGTGCGGTATCCCTCTGTCAATTATCCCGCAACCATGTCATATTATCGACGTTTCGGCTAATGTCAACCCTGTAAATAATTCAGCAGCCCGAGGGGATGATAGGACGGCTTCATTACCGAGGCCTGGTGTGGAGGCGATAGGGGTCACCAGCCAACAGTTGAGTTCTGATTGATTGGGATGTGAACTTCTTCCTCCCATACGAAATATTTATGGTTTTTTACCCTCTTTTTTGTGAATTTTTCCCTCGTTTTTTCTTGTTTTTTTTCACTCGTGTACGTTCGACGTAATTGAACATTCCATATGTCAGTTCCAATTAAGAACGTCAATTGCGGGGTATTGCCAACCGGTTGCATGTGTCCCTGTTTAATCAGGTGCAAACTCTGAAAATCTACTACAATGCCCAAAAAACAGCAGTCCAATTGGAATTTTTTTTTGTTTGCGTCGCAAGACTTGTTCCTTTCGTAGGCAGTGTGTGTGAAGGTAGGAAACCCGAAAATTCATATACATACATTTCCACACATCCACAGAACCCAACAAGTTCACAATGACCAATGGAATTTTGGGACAACACCAAAAGTAAACCAGTTTTTCGGATATAAACACGATACGAGTGTGCGTGCTCAGTTAAGGGTTGACCATTGGTCAGTAGGTAGAGGAGAGAGTCAAGGATATAACACATCAGCAACGGAATGTGTGTGCCCGATAGGTATTGATTGGTCGAAGTCAAGTATGTACATGCGAGAAGGATAAGTCGTTTATGACTGGTGTTGTGTGTTTGATTGTGTGTCGGTTTCTGGCTTAGGGAATGTACATAGTTTATATTCTTTCCTCGAAGTTGCGGGGGCGGTGGTCTTTGCGTTTGTCATGACGTTAGTTTGTATCGATTGGGTTTGAGGAGAATTTCGACGAATGGTGGTGCGTAGGGAATGTCATTGAGTTTGGTTGAGGTAGCAGGGACGTGCACATCTGTTTTGGAACCACTGACAGTTGTCACCGTCAAGGGACGCGCCTCTATCGTTTAGATGGTGACGCCCTTTCTGTTACACAAAACAAATGTCATCCAAATGTCAAAATAACATCTGAGTGCAATGAGCTTAACCCACAACAGATGGGAGTACGATAGATTTGTCTTTTCAAAGAACATTCGGTATACATATGATGCAACCGTCTAGTCACCTGCTCTGTTGCTGTCGACGAAAATGTCAATGTCAAAGGTCAACAGACGTCTCATCAAAACTTCTCATCATTTCATGTACGTCCTTGGAGGGACTTTGCAAGAAATGTTAAACGACGACGGAAAAGGGTTAAGCTTGCAATCGATTGGTTGGAAAAAAAACTTGACAGTTCGCAATTGACATTTAAAATTTGTCTGACGTTTCACCTGTCATTTTCAAAAAATGTAACGACAAATGTACCCACTTGACGTAAACTATCTCCTTGAAAATGACAGTTACACGGTTCTGATTAAGCAACACTGACGTAACACTTGATAACACGCTGGACATTTAAAGAGATTTTCGAGTTGGAAATTGGTGAGTGTGTTCGACAAATGAATAACGGTACTTTATCGACATGAGGTCAAGATTGCATAACCGAGATTTTAGAGAGATTGACAGGAGAGATGGTCGCCGGAGGGTGTGTTCGGCAAGTGCAAATTGCGAATTTGAGTGTCATCTTTTGACAGGTCAGATGAATGTCACAGAAATACTTAATGAAATTAGAAAAATTGGAACTGGAACTAACGAGAGTCAAATTCCCATATTTTGGTACACCTCTGCGATGACTTATATGTCACAACAGCGTGGTGAGTAGCAAGTTGTGAAGTTTAAGTATTCTAACCAAAACCTCATCTCAGTTGTGAGCATCACAAGAACTGTCAAAATTCTGATGTCCGATTGAGCAGGTGAAAAGCTGATCAGAAAAACATCACAACCTTCGCATCACTGACGTTTTTGAGTTGTCAGAATAGGGCAACAAAATTCGAATGATTTTTTTTTTATCAAAAAATTGAGATTTCGAATCTCAAGCAGACAAATGTCAGATCATGCATACCTGCATTATCGACGCAACACTGACAACAAGGACGGATAAGCGAAAACTTTGAAACATTGACAGAAGAGATGGTCGTCGGCGGGTATGTTCGGTAAGTGTGACTTGAGAATTTGCGTGACAGATTTACAAATCAAATGAACGTCAGCACGAATGTCGCACACATGCTAAATGAATTCAAAAAATTAATATCTGCACTCAACGTGACTGATAATTTGAGATGACAAATCACTTTTTTTTATCAAAAAGTTGAGGTTTAAAATGTCAACCAGACAAATGTCAAATCATCGTCGTTGCCATTTTAATCTTGCAACGAGATCAAAAAAAAAAACCAAAACACAGATGGATGCACAAACTTCTACCCTTTCCCTCACTCGATTGGTTGACTTCTGTCAAACGCCATCACCATTCCTGGCAAATGTCATATGTCAATGCACTTGTCAAATGTTCAGAGCAAACAAACACCGAGAGAAACCATGAAAATTGCTTCATCCTGAGTAACTTCTGTTAATAAATTGAAAATCCTTTTTCGAGTATGAATTGTTAAGAGGGAGGTTTTTCATCACTTCCAAGCCGATTAAGTCAATACAGCCGATAGTTGACACATCGCACATTGGCTAAAGGGTTGAATAGCCTTCACACACATCCGAACCGGGGGTTACACATCGTGTTAACCTTATTCAGTGCAGCTGAGAGGACATAAATGCCATGATTGTCATCACATTTTCACACCATTAGTTGTGGATTTTTACTGTTTTTCGGATAAAAGGTGACATGTCAATTGTGACAGTGGCAGCAATGATACACAGGCACAACCATCAGTTCATTTGCACGAAAAAAATGCTGAAAGTTATGACCATTTATTCTTTTATTCTCTGACACACAAGATTACTATCATCCCCTATTCACGTAGCCCTCCATTTGGTCGCCCTTAAGACGGGGGCGCGCGAATGTTGTGCAATTAATGAGTAGCACATTCATTTCGTAGCGAAAATTAGCCATCGACTTGAGAGAGAGTGGAAGCAACTAGCCAAGGCGAGTGTTGTGGGTAGGGTGGGGGAAAAACCACTTTTTCAAGATTTATGCACGTTTAAGGATAAAAGCGATCCTTGCGTAAATGAATGGCTAAACAGTTTCGTTTCACTGTGGTTAATGATTATAACGCAACGATACTGTAAATGAATCTGTGTGTGCGAGAAATACTTCACCGAATGTATCCTTAAACTCAATTGGGAGGGTTGGGCGTCCACACACTTCTGCTGCTGGTGGTGGTGGTTGTGTATGGTGATTTTTCCCATCAAATTTCCATATTAATGGGCATATCTTAACCACCACCCCCCACCATCACCACCACCACCAGACCCATTGAGCAATAATAAAAATGGGAGTGAAACCAATTGCTGATACACACAAAAGGATATCTATCTCACTTCTCACATATCCTATGCTCCCGCTTGTGGTTTTCCTTGTTAATTCTGATGATAGTAGGACGAGTATATCTCGTCCGAAAGCAAGGACCTGCATTCGAATGAAAGTTATTATTTATACTGCTTTGATGTAATTGCTTCCTAGTGGTGGTGGTTCCTTCAGCATTTTGGTCCAGACACACACACAAACAGTCGCTTGTTTTGTTTGCGTTAGACTTTCGACTCGAATGGGATCATAAATTCGTTTAAGGAGATACACTACACACTTCATCTGGCAACAACAACCCATTGGGAGAGGCTCCTGTTTCCGAGTTATTGATTGTAGGTGGTGGTGTCGGTGGTGGATGTGTATATGAGAGGATCTTGTGTGTGGGAAACAGACAAACACTGAAACTTCTGAGATAAATGGGCGTTTTCCGGTGAATTTCATTTCTTTCCCATCGACCCCCTTCGCCCGACTCTCATCGGGTGAGCGGAATTCGACAATTGGACGTCTTGCGTCAAAGCATTTCATATTTACTCAATCTGTGTGTAATATTTGACTAAATGTTTTGTATTCAACGGTATTTGTACATCATTTCTGTTTTCATACAAAAAAAAATGAAAACCGGGCCAGCTTCATGGTGATAACGATAAAATGATAAAAAAAAAAGAACACACCGACCGCCCGACAATGACAAATATAGCCACGGGATCTACAAATGAATATGCATGTGTCCCACATACTGGGCTCCTCTACCTGGTGGTGGCTCCAGCAGGCAGTTTTTCTTTTTTTTTTGTCTTACGTCTCCCTCGCTCGTCGCGGATACTTTATTGTCCCCTAGATACTTTAATAATACAATTAAATGCGACATGTGCCTATCAAAGAGGGCGCACCATACATGAGTACCGAAATATCATTCGCGTTCGCCCGCCGCGTTGTCATCATCTACAAGGCGACAGCGGAACCCAGAGAGTGTATCTAGGTGTTATTTAGTCGAAGAATGAATAAGAAAAAAGTAGACAATAAATGGAATAAAGAAAAAAAAACGCACCCAAAGCCTGGTGAGGAAAAAAGAAACGGACCGAAAGAACGTTTCTTGTGCAAATATTTGTTAACGCGGGCCACAACACCATTGTATCTGTAGCGCTCTGTATTCTGTTCTAGATGATAGCTCACCTTTTCCATTGTTAACATGAACCATATGAAAGTTTGAACAGTGATTGCATTTGTATTTAGGGGGCTAGCCACCACCAGTGTGACTTCTCTAGGAGAGGAAGTCGTGGTCGCGGTCACAGTCGCGGCCGAAACTAATACAACAAATTATACATTTCTTTGCAGTCCCGACGAAGACCACGGCGACGACGACAACGGCGACGACACCAGCTTTTCCGTTTTGTGTTTTCAGCTTGTCCCCGAATTCGGAGAAGAGGAATGGGGGAAAGGTGAATGAAAATTAAAAAAAAGGTAGAGCGGGTTTCATAAGAATTCCCCCGAGTTCAATGCGTAGGTGGGATACGTGGTGGTGGATACCGTCGTCTCCTCCCTTATCACTAAAAATAAACACACACCCACACACACATGGAATATATGTCCCGCACACAGTTAAGTCCGTACAGAACCTTTGCACGGTTTGGTGAAGCGGAGAGAAGACAAAAAAAAAAAAAATACACAGTAAAACCCTCGTAACAAATTATAAGTTGAAAAGGGGTGGCGAGGAGCCAACGAACGCTGGGGAGCAAAAGCGAGGGTCGCAGGGATGGATGTGGGACAGTTGTGTTATAAACCGTTGAAAATACCGATAACAGGCAGTGTAGTCTGCATTCGAATAGTATACACCCGCCCGCCAGCAGGCATTGTGTATACGTGGCCATCCAATGTTGACAACCGACAACCACGACACGATACAGTACCGAGCGCTTTATTTACCCTGAGCAACCTTGGTGAAATGCTGATAGTGACCAAGCTTCATATAATACGAGTATAGACTGTATGCAAATGCGAGGTGGCTAACAGTGGTGTGGATAAAAAAAAGAGACCCTATGGTATACCACCCGCACATGAGGGGAGAGCCTACTTTAGACTCGCCCCAATTGCTTTTAAGAGATACAGAATGGTTCGGTTTTTTTTCTTTTTTTCTTTTTGATTGTGTATAACTGCGTAACACGGATAAGAGTTGATTATGATGAATAGGGTGGTTTATTTTTACTGCCGTCCACTCCATATGCATTTGACCTAGCGAAACTGTAATCGGATATATGTAAATCCTATTCAAATTGATAGGGGATTGTAGTAGGTGTGATAATTGGTGTGGACTGTGGAGAGAGAGGTCGCAGGAAAAACAGCATTTTTTCATGTCGGATAAGTTTTTGAATATGAACTTGAAAGGTAATATATGAATGACAAGATTTTGCACAGAAATTTATCCAAAATTGTCTCGGATAAAATTTGATGTGTCCTGAACTTGAAAGGGAATATATGAATGACAAGATTTTGCATAGAGATATATCATAAGTTGTCTCGGATAAAATTTTATATGTTCGGATAAAAATCAGGATAAGAAAGGAGGGTTTTTTCGTACATAGAAAGTTGATGAAAAGGCTGAAGACGTCTTAAGTAAAACGTTTGCAAATTAGGTAGAGGTTTTCTTGATTTTTGGATAAGTCAAACTTTGAAAGTGAATGATTTTTGGATAAGTCAAACTATAAAGTACTTGCTTCGGATAAGTTAATGAAATATTGTTTTGTATATTTTAGAGACTTCACAACTTAGGGAGTTGACAGTTAGTATTCAAATATGAAAATTCTCGTCTAGGATAAGTTCGGATAAGTCTTTTGCTCGAATGATGCAACATCGGTCAATGTGTAATCAGTTTTGCGTTGCTTAAGGATCTAAGTCTAGAAGGTTAAGACACCGTTTAGAAACTTAAATGGGATCACGTTCGTGTGGAGGAGATTTATAGTGGATTAACACATTGTGACATAAATATGTTCCACATGAGTCTTTCAAAATCGTTCGCAAAGCGCCAACAGATTTTTTAGATACATTAAGAGCAATGATAAGACGATTACCAAGCGGATGTTTGTTCTCTGAACACAAACGCCCTCTCCTTGGACCCTCTCATGCACAAGTGACAAGCAAACAGAGCACACTTTTATAGATACAAACGATAACAAGGTCCGACAAGTCTTGGTTCTTTTTTCCTTCCTCCTCCATTCCGTTTATGAGAACAATTCAAATCAGGTTATCTAGGTGCGTACACAATAAATAGCCAGAAAAAGGAAACAAATTAGACTTGTTTCGTTCATTATTTTTTTTCTGTAGTTTTTCTCTTCTTTTTTTTTTAACTCCGCCGTGATTTTTTTCTGTTTTGTCAAACAATCTGTAGATAAGAAGCCGACTTTTGTGCAAGGTGAATTATATTTACCGAAGATAAATTTGAGAGAAAATGTGAATTTGTAACAAGAAGTGGGTGTTAACACGGATAAATGGGGTTTGTCATGTGTCAATCTGAATGAGGATTTTGTCAAGGTTTTGATTTTTAAAATTTTTGAAACATTTGCTAAGATTCTGGCAAGAAATTCACACATGAACTACGAGATAATACACATTTCAACAACCACTATGATCTCCAAATATTTTAGCACTAAAACCAGAGGAAAAATGTCATTAAATCATTTATCCGAACATGTAACTATTTCAACAGATCGCAACAAATCCTTTATCAGAGCTTAGATGTTTGCGAATTTCTTGCAACTTTTGATCAGGTTTCGAAAGGCACTTTATTTCGATTCGAATACCGATTATCCAAAACGCAATTAACGGATAGAAACTTCGAAACAATTCACTTACGAGAGAGCGATCGAAATCCAGCATCTTCACTAACTGACAGCATGATTGTTGATTTGAATTTCATCAAAACACAGGTTTAAATATAAAAATTAAATAATTCCGTTAAACTATTCTAATTGTTGTTCACGCAACACATCACGAAAAAATAACTTCACAAGCGACAACATCAAATGTATCTCAAAACTCTCATCTCTCAACAAAACTGAACTGAATTTATTTTTAAACTTCTTTTTTTTTCTGTTGTTGTTTTTATGGTGTGTTTCTCTTCTCCGTCGTCAACGATATGATATGAAATTTTTTCCAGAGTAAGGATCGAAGCGGTGCTGACCCCTCAAAGAATAGTTGTGGACTGAGATCAGACCAATCTGTGACTATCGCAAGACGAGATGGTTCATCGATTCTCTCTCTGCCTCTCTGCCATTACACAAAGACCCACAGGGGTAGTTGCAGAGGACCCTGACCTCTAAGGATAAAAATAGAGACGAAATACATACAAAAAAAAATTCAGATCCCTGTCCGATTTTGGTACACGGCAGCGCCGAGAACGAATCTCCGTTTTTTTTTTATGCCTTTATTGTGTGTGTCGTTGGTCCTTTTTTTAGGGGTTGCAACCGATCGGCGGTGTGCATCAGAATTCACGGACGATCCTTGTGTGGTGGTAAGTGAGAGATTTTTTTTTTTTTTACCTTCACTTCCACTAATTACTATACGCGCAATTCGAAAGCCCGAATAAAAGGGTAACTCGGCGCACAACACACACTCTGGCTCGACCACATCCGTAGGGCTGGGACAGGGATTACATCAACCGTGAGTTGGGATGAATCTTTTTCTCTTTTTTTTCACACATCAACTGTCGTTGGTTACCCTTCGTTTCAATTAATAAAAAAAAAATTGCCCACCCTAAGATATGAGCGAGAGGGACTTTGGTTTTTTGCAGCTTGATGTGTTTTCTTTAAGATCATTTACTTCCTTTGTGCGAAAATGTGTTTTTTTTATAAGAAGGGGACACACGAACGAGGATGACGATGACGGATTCTGTGAAAGGCGAGAGAGGACCATATGCGTGATTCGTGTTGGCTTTGGAGCTGCGGCTGTGGCTAATCGACCCAGAGCATCATGCTTAAGACTGGATTTTGTCCCTTTTTTATGATTATGATTGTGGAACCTTTACCTTGGGCTCAATGCTGTTGGTTCTGTCTCTTCCAGTGGATAGCCCTATGTGTGCGTGTGTTAAATGAAAAAAAAATCACACTCACGAGGGGATGCGTTGCGTTTGGCTCACCCCTAAGGTAGGACATGTGTGAGTGTGTATCTCGGAAGAAATAATAAAAGATTCGGATTGTTTTTTTTTTCCTTCGGTTCGATATTTTTTAGGGGTACACGTTGTGTAACGGAATTTTTTATGCAAATTTTTTTTTATTAAGACTCTTTTTTTTTCTTGGGTTCGCTGGAATCCTTACCGGAGGAGGTACCTCTTTGAGAGTCTCTCCTTGGGATGAGAAAGTTTTTTGGGAACGAAAAAAAAATGAATTTGCCGTGGGGTGAGATTTTCCCAGGGTATCAACAGATACATGGGGTGCTAAGATTGGGTTGCGTTTTGGGATGATAAAAAAAAATAGGGATCCCATCTACGATGTTGCAGTTTGCACAAAAGAATCTGAATCCCGATTCTCGTTTTTTGCCGACGAACAATGGATGGTACGCGCTGTAACAATCCATTGATTTAGATTAATTTCCTTGAAATTTATTATAATTTTTTTCCTCTCTGTCAACCGAGAGGACCCAATTCAGTTCATATGCATGCGCATCTCCTGGGAGGATGCTGGGTAAGATAGGACACTTTTTTTTTTTTCAAAATTTTAACGGTTACTGAGGTTGCGCTCAAGGATGTGTGTTTGGTTTTTTTTTAACGAAAAAAAAATTGAATTCGAGGATATTTTTGGTGAATAAATCACAAACAAAGTGAACAATGCGAGTCGTTCCTTTTTAAGGAAAGAACGCGCGGAATGTATGTAAATCTTGAAGCAATTAGGTGAAGGGGGCTTCAGATACGCATCTTTGAGGGCCAATTCATCGGTGATTTACGGAAGAAGTGAGAACTGTGTGGGTTAAAGTTTCGATTTAAGAGGCTTCAAATGATGTGTCGATGTCGGTTTGATAAGGAATTCGAGCGGGAGCGAACATTCTACTTGGGGTACCCCAGGTAAGTAATGTGGGTCCTTATCTGTTTTATAAAGATATAATAAAGGAATTAAAATCGCACGTTTACTGCCGACTACGAGATGACTCGTAGGTTGTTTACTTGCCCACGACGCCTACTACGAGTTATCTCGTCACGAACTACACGGATTGTACAGTGACATAAGTCTAACCAGGCGTCTGCTGATCCAACGCCTAAGATGGCTAGGCTATGTAGAGCGCATGGACAACTTAACTCTGGCTCGAGGAATCTTCGACTCTGAACAACGCAACAGAGGATGTCCACATCAATGATGGCGCACCCAATTGGAGAGGGACCTCAATCAACATGGCGTGACCAACTGGCAACAGCTAGCACGCGAGGTTTTTTGGTTGAGGTCCAGGTCCAACCCGGATTGTAGCGCCACAAGAAGAAGCAGATGACTACCGCACTTCCAACAGACAATCGGGATAATTTCAAAAACAAAATCTTCAGATGCTCGCCTTTAACCAAGAGGCCAACACTCAGTTGCATCGTTTAAATAAGAAACTTATTGTACTCTCCTTAGAGGGCGCCGTGGCGTAGTGAGTAGGTGCGTCGACTCCTACGCTCGAGGTCGTCGGTTCGAATCTCGAAAAAAACACCTAACATTTTTTCACTGCTCCCCCTCATTCGAGTCTCTGACAATGCTCAAAGACTATAACTGTCTAGAAAAAGCTTCTCAATCTCGCCGTTCGGAGTCGGCATTAATCTGCAGGTCCCCTCCGCTCGTGACAAAACAATAGCACGCGCAACACGAGTGGTTGCTGAGAAGCTAGGCCCAGGTCCACCTCGGACTGTAGCGCCGCCATTATTATTATTATTATTTTACTCTCCCTTTCGACGCTAAGGTGCCGAAAATGCATAAAGGGCCAAATACAAGCTTCTTTTTAAAAATTCAATAAAATTGAACATAATTTAATTTTTTCCACGTATTATGGCTTTAGTAGTAAGAACAAACATTCCCATTAATTATGAAATACAACGTCGTTCAAGTGCCTGCCTTGGCAGGCTTCGCAGTAGCGCATTCTGTGACCCCAATTTTCCAAGACCTTATTGAAGGTGTCGGGCCGTAGCTCACGGATTGCTGGGATGATATTGGCCTTAAGAGCTTGAATCGTTTTCGGATTGTTGACATCGCTCGTTCACGGATACAAAAAAGGGGTCAAATCTTAGTTCCGAGGCGCCCAATTGACATCGCCAAGACGGCTGATAACACGATTTGGGAATTTGGTGCGCAAAACAGCGATTGGGCTGTGTGGCATGGCGCGCCATCCTGCATGGACCAGAGGTCGTCCAAATCCATGTTTTCAATTTCAGTAAAAAAAAAAAAAGGTCGGTTAAAATGGCTCTGTAATGCACACCGTTGACCGAAACGTTGTTCCCAGCCTCATTTTCGAAGAAAAATGGTCCAATGATGCCACCACTCCACAATACGCACCAAACTGTCACTCTCTGTGGATGCATTGGCTCTAATCGACAATAACGTGCGGGTTGTCCCAGCCCCAGATGTGGTGCGGCAATCTTGTTTGTTAACGTAGCCGCCGAGATGAAAATGTGCCTCGTCAGAAAAGACGATTTGTCGCCTAAAATCGTTGTCCAATTCAAGCTACTCTAAGGCCCAAACTGCGAAGCGATAACAAAGCGGATGGTCGGGCGTCTTCAATTGCTGAGTCAATTGGACTTTGTAAGCGAATAATTGGAGATCGTTGTGCAGAGTTCTCCTCAGGCTAGTGCGATTGCGCGAAATGTTGAGCTGTTGAGATCGATGGCGAGTTGATATTGGTGAATTGAGTCTCACACTTTCGGCCACAGCAGCCACATTCTCATCTGTGTGCACCGTACGGCGACGGGGATCATTAGTGTTGTCCACTAGCATACCAGTCTCATGAACTTTTTGCACAAATTTGCGTACAGCAGTCGCGGTGGGTGCTTCATTTCGGCCAAAACTTCTTTTCAAAAAATGCACTGTACAGCAATACACAGCACTCACTTTGGACATAATAATAATAATGGCGGCGCTACAGTCCGAGGTGGACCTGGGCCTAGCTTCTCAGCAACCACTCGTGGTGTGCGTACTATTGTTCTCTCACGAGTGAAGGGGACCTACAGTTTAATGACGACTCCGATCGGCGAGATTGAGAAGCTTTTTCTAGACAGTATACTCTTTGAGCATTGTCAGTGGTGGAGGTGGAGCCGTGAAAAAATGTTTGATGTTTTTTTTCGAGATTTGAATCGACGACCTCGAGCGTAGGAGTCGACGCACCTACCCACTACGCCACGGCGCCCACTTTGGACATAAGTTTTCAATATTTCCCAACGTTGTTCACGCGTAGAGCGACTCATTTCATTCCGCGGAGGTCTGATACTAACTTTCTGTCAAGATTTCGAGTGAGAAACAGCTGTCATTGTCAAAATAACCTAAGATAAAAAAAAACACTAGAGGGCTCCACCCTGGACAGTCGCCCCAAGTCAAATTCGCTCACTTGTTCACTGCTTATTTTTTTGCTTTTTGTGTTAAATAAGATATTGAATTTGTGAAAAGGAAGTACTTAACGGTTTTTTATTCAGTGGTTTGCTTCAGAAATTTTCGGTATAGATAATATTTTTAAGGTGAGCGAGTTTGAATGGGAGCGACTGTAGTTAAAGTCTCAACTCGGGGGTACTTGTTGTTTATTCAAAATCTTACAGCTCTCTGATACCAAATTTGACTATTTTCTGATTCTCAACTGACAATCTATGCGCTCTCTGAGGAAGGAGACTGAGGAGAGTAAAGACGAGCAACACAAAGGTTAGTTTATCAATTTCTGTGACAATATGTCCGACTCACTCTAGGCAACAAGTGGAAGGATTAAATTCAGTCTAATAGAAGAAGACCCTGAATTGGATCAGTATGCTGCTGATTTACACTTGAATGATTATTGGCAACATTGGAAAAGAAGAGAATAGTTTCGCATTCAACCTGGAAGTTGATGCCACTCTCAAAACACATAAAGTCAAAAACTAATTCATAAGCATCTAGCTCTAAGTCCCACATTCAGATGACCACCACTGTGAACATCACCCAAGCAGAAAGTGAATCTGACTCTCAAGTCAGCCGGACCTGTTTGAATATCCGTGTCCATTCATCCCTCCAGAGAGCTATAGAGTGACAAGAGACCGAGAAGAAAAAAACCATTATTGACGAACCATTGCGTCTGGACATTCACACTCTGCCACAAAAGATATTTCATTTTTTCTCATTTCTTCAAAAAAAATTCTCTTCACAGAAACGTTTGTTCATCATCATTTTACATCAGTTCCACGTCAAAGAAAGATCAATCAGAAGTCGTCAAAAGAATTTTTGACATGTCATTAAGGATTGGTCACAATTCATATTTCGGCATACTACACTACACTCGGTCGCAGTCGCCTTCGTCTGTCCAGCCAGCTAAAGCGGAATTGGGACCACTGTCACCTTTTCGATGGTCCATTGTGTCGTGCGATGCAGTGTTGAATAACAAAGACATGGGGCATCTCAGCACAAGAGACGGACGGCTCACATGAAAAATATGAATCGGGTCCCAAGACGAGGCTCTACACCTACTCCCACTGTCATTCATGATGTGATGGTATCGGGAAAATTTTGGTAAACAAGTCCAGAGAGACGACGAGAGCAGCAGAGAAAAAAAACAACAAACCGTCGAAACGTTTCATACGTGTCCGGCGTGTGAGATGAAACTGCAGATATCTACAATCTTGGAGATGGATACATTCGTTGGTACCAGATGGACGGTCGCGCAGTACAGCACATGCCGCGTAAGCGTTGCCGCCATCGGTCGGTGGACGATTATAGGTGTGTCGCCGCGCAGACATTTTGAGTCCAGAAACCTGCCATTCGGGTACAAAAAACTGATACACAAATGTGACGAGCAATAAAGCCGAAAAAAACAAAACAAAAAATAATTCTGCGAAGTCTCAAGATCACCTAAGACAAGAGGGAAAAACCCTAGACTGGCCGTTCATCCGTTGATGGTCATTCGAAAGATACAAAAGCCGGCACGGTGATTATGCCAATCACAATGAGTTATATTGTTTTATTGGCCCCGGCCATGGGCAGCAAATTTACCTTTTTTTCTGCCATGGACGAGGGGGCGTTCTGTTTAGAGTCATAAAGGTTTTTATTTTGTTTTTCCGTATTTTTTCGGGCTAACCGAAGGGATCGGTACCGAGCGGTCAACTCAAACGAAATTAGTGTGCTCCGCTGTTGTCATTGTTTTATGATCCTATTGTTGTGTAAAGTATGATGGGTATCTTTTGTTGGTACTTCTGGTGACAAATCGTTTACGGTTTGATTGACGGCGACTGATATCTAGTGCGCAGCGTTTTTTTCTGAATACGAATGCCTCACCTTGGAGTTCTTTTTTTTTGAGGGCGAAGTGATTTTTTTTAAAGACGATTCTGATAATTGGCTGATATGGTTGTAACTGTTCTTCCAGCGAAATGTAGGTATTTATGGAAATAATATTATCCTCAAGTTGCTGGCAAATTGTCTGAAATAATTTGCATTTATCGCAGCAGTTAACAAAGCATTTATGGAATTTGAAATGTTTATTGTAGTTCCAAAAGTTGAAAATGGATACATACTGAGTTATTGCTTATCCGAAAACGGCTTAAGGATGGAATATGCTCAAAACTTTCGGAAACTTATGCAAATTTCATGAATCTGATGTTCAACTATTATCCGAGGAACACGCGAGACAACTCAAACTCAAATAAGGAAGTGATATTATCCACTTGTCAACCAGAGAAAATTGAAAAAAAAAAAGAGATTGGCATTAAAAAAAACAAAAAAGTATGCAATGTTGATTAAATGCATTATCCGAGCGTATCCGAAGCCGAATAATCCAGTGGATAATATCAATTGTCAACCATAGAAAGCCGACAAAGAAAATCGGTGATGGCATTTGCTCAAATGCATTATCCGACCTTATCCGAAGCCCAATAACTTACTGGATAATGTCAATTACCAACGAGAGAAAATCGAAAATCCAGAGGACTGATAGGCATTGAAAAAAAAAAAGAAAATAAACTTGCAATGTTGATCAAATAGATTATCCGAGGTTATCCGACGCCGAATAACCCAGTGGATAACATTAATTACCAACCGTAGATAATCGAAAAATAGGATTTTATGCCAAAAACTCATTTGTAAAGTAACCCCAGGCTTATCCGAACAAATCCACCACTTCACCCCTTGCATTTGAGTTTTATTATGCAATAAAATCATTTCATTGGTTACTAGTCCCGAACTATTGATACTTCCTTGTAACCTGATGAAAAAAAGGGTTCATCATGCGGGCTGACATCTACATCCACACACACACAGAGCATGCCCAACTACACAGGAACAATAAAACGATCTTAATTTGTCACAAGCCTACATATTAAGTTATTATCTCCCGCATAATTCTCAGCGGCAGTTGGTGGTTCTAGGAACTCAAAAAAATTCACATGGCACATGGCAGTGTGTTGCAGCTTCCTTTGCGCGCGCGCGCTCGCATGCGTCACACACAGCAGCATACACTTAAGAATTCTGATCACGCAGAAGACTGGGCGCGCTGTATGACAGAAATTCGTTCGTTCGTTTGCTCATTCGGACACACATACGTGTACACCAGATACAACTTGGTCATAAGTACACATGCGCTTCAGATAAAAACTTAACACGTAAGGGTAAAGTCCTATCAGCGTCTGCGTATCTCTGTGGTACGTGAAGAGATTTTTATTTCATCTGTTGGCCATTTAAATAAGAAAACAAACCCACAATACCTCTCTCCCGCTCTCAGTTGAAAACAAAGAATTAATGCACTGCAACACAAAATTTAGCTTTAATTCCATCACACAGATCCACGAAAACGGGGCGCGAGCGACAAGGAGAAAGAGAAGCGGTCCACTGAAGAAAAACGATTACAAATCCTAACCTACCTACAAAAGGTTGCCAACCGGGCGCGCATACTGAACACACTCTGCCGCCGCCGCCGCTACCACCGCCACCACCGTCACCGCCGCCACCATCGTCGCTGAGATAGACATGCACGGTGCATAGTGCAAAAGTGGTTGGGTTGCATGCACCCACCCAACCTCTGGGTCCGGCGGAACTCCGAGTGGAGATCTAATAAAAGTTCGTGAGAACTAGATGCTTATCGACGATGGTAACGAGAGGTATTTCAATGGCTCTTCTTTCTCCTCCGACAGCGCTGCCGCCGTCGCTGCTGCTGCTGGTGGTGCTGGTGTACCACCACTGCCCATCGACATTGTCGTTGTGGTGGATATTTTTTTTTCCCGTGTTCTCATCTAGTTGCCACACTGACGCGCGGTAGCTGCCGCCAGTACAGGGAAAAGCAAAACAAATCCAACTTAGCCAGTGAATCTCATAAACTTACTGCCAATGGTACACAACCAGCAACTGCCGCCCGCAGCAGCCGCGAGCGTGGACTGGGGGCCCTGGGGAGAGCTGGTGACTTAGCGAAACGTCTGGAGACATTTTGATTAATTTTTCGCAGCCGGATACAACACACATTCAAATGAATCTGCCCTGTCCTCTACCAATCCCATTCAACGGATTTATCTCTATTTATCTGGGCTGCTGGATGTCCAATTGGGATGTACTTCCGCCGCCGCCGCGGTCGCTACTGCGCTCGGATAATGATCACGGCAAAGGTTCCCACAGTATCGAAAGGGTCACACACGTATGCATGCAGTACGTCGATAACGGTATCCGCTGATGTCAGGTAGTGCAAAATTCTCCACACACCTCAGAGAGTTGGGGGGTGAATTCGTGAATTCGGGTCCCTGCCTAATCACTCAATTGAGCTCTCACTCTCACTCTCTCTACCCCCCCTTCCCGCTCATCGTGCATCGCATAAAAGGACAATCACAATGATGCAGCGGAAAATGTGCGAATGCGATTCCAACCACCACCTGCTGAATTTTCCCATGATCGTCGTCCTCGTCCTGGCCTTCGTCCTGTGTGTGTCACTATGCACAGTGCCAGCGCCTGTCATTATGATTGGATAGTCTTGGATTAGTCCGGATAAATCTATGCACTCACTCTGTCCCTCTCTCCTTCACTCATCGTCCTCCCAGCAGTGTTCGCGTTCATTTGAAGTCCTTTCTCCACTTGCTGCCTGCCATTGAAGTAATTATTCGTGTGTACACCGAGAGGTGCACTGCACAATGATGTGGCAGCAACTCGAGTAGGCATCCTCTGTGACGGTCTGTGTGCATGTGGATTGACCTGTTGTACCTCGAAGGATACCCCTCACGGGGACGATAATGTCGTGGACAATGCGAGGCTCTCTATTGCGCTCCCTGAGATGGTCTTGTTTCCATCCAGTGGACAATGACGACGATGATGCTGATGATGATGATGGTTTTCGACGAGATTTACAGTTATCGAGTGTGGGTTGTAGAGGCATTGTCCTTATTCTCCTTTGATTGAGATCCATAGGCAAACACACGCATCGAAATGAAATCGTACACCTTGCGGCAGGACTGCAGTGACGCTGTGTGTGTGTGTGTGTGGTTGCAATCTGAGATCGATTTTGAATTTGACAGGTTCGCCGAGTTTATTCACGAAATGGGGCATGTTGAGATTAGAGGGACAGAATGGGAAAATTGATTCCCGGATGAGGGATGGGATGGACTGCAGCGGTGCGGAAAAATGATCCCTTTAACTTTGAAACAACGACGCACTGTAGTGCGTCGGTATTCGTGAGCAGGATGTTTGGGGTATTTCGTTTGGAAATGCGAGTGGAAATCCTAAGGGGATTGGTGTGAAATCCATTCAATGGAATGTGCATCCCGACGATATCGTGGGATTTTTGCACTACGAAAGGGAAGAGTTAAACAGTGGACGCAAGATACACAGGAGTTGATTATCTGAGTTGATGGTTCACAGTGCATCTGTCGGATTTTGTCAGTCGATTTTAGTACTAAATTCTTTTGTTATTTCAGAATGGGACATTTTGTAATTGTCTTTACGACTGTTGTTGTTGTGTCATAGGTATTCTTAGGAAACTTGGATGCCAATCGAATCTCTTGAAATCATATCTTTGCGGATCTTAGATGGAATTCGGGAGATTCAAAGGATTTCAAGAGTAACCTCCAAATGAATCACTGGTTCTGGCAAAGGTCGACGACAACGTCTCGACCTGTGAACTTTAGGGCAAATTTCTGACCACGGATATCAAGGAGATGAGTAGACACTTCTTGAGTGAGAGGCGATGAATCGAAACCTCAGACATTTCCTTGAATTTGAACTTTTTCAAGGCATGATCATAAAGTGTGATTCAATTGGAGGTTACAATTCAAATAAAATGGGGTTTTGGTAAGACTTGCTCCTCCTAATGAATCAGCTTGTAAAGCGTGGGCCATCTAGTGGTGTTTTTTTAAATCATAGATTATTTTGACACTGACAGCTGTTTCCCGCTCGAAATCCTGACAGAAAGTCAGTGTCATACGTCCGCGGAATAAAATGATTCGCTTTACGCTTGAACAACGTTGGGAAATATTGAAAACTTAAACTGAGGAGAGTTCTGCACAAAGATCTCCGATTATTCGCGTACAAGGTCCAATTGACTCAGCAATTGAAGACGCCCGACCATCCGCTTTGTTATTGCTTCGCAGTTTGGGCCTTAGAGCAGCTTGAATTGGCCAACGATTTTAGGCGAAAAAACATCTTTTCTGATGAGGCTCATTTTCATCTCGGCGGCTACGTTAACAAACAAGATTGCCGCACCATATCTGGGGCTGGGACAACCCGCACGTTATTGGTGAGTAGAGCCAATGCATCCACAGAGAGTGGCAGTTTGGTGCGGATTGTGGAGTGGTGGCATCATTGGACCATTTTTCTTCGAAAATGATGCTGGGAACAACTTTTCGGTCAGCGTTAAAGTTAACCGACCTGAAATTGAAGACATGGACCTACGGTTCATGCAGGATGACGCGCCATGCCGGACAGCCCCACAGATCTTTTCCACACCAAATTCCCAAATCGTGTTATCAGTCGTCTTGGCGATGTCAATGGCCGCCTCGGAGCTGCGATTCTACCCTTTTTGGACTTTTTTTTTGTGGGGAATCGTGAAGGACCGATGTTATGCCAAGAATCCGGAAAAGCTTTAAGCACTTAAGGCCAATATCATCCAAGCAATCCGTAAGGTACGGCCCGAAACAATCAACAAGGTCTTGGATTTTTTTTTGGGGTGACAGAATGCGCTACTGCGAAGCCAGCCGAGCCAGCCACTTGAATGACGTTGTGTGTCATAATTAATGGAAATGTTTGTTCTTTCTAATGAAGCCATAATACATGGAAAAAATGTAATCTTTTTAATTTTATTGCATTTTTAAAAAGAAACTTGTATTTGGACCACCACACACACCTTGCGATTAATTTCCCTTGGACTCTAACATCCAAGACGGTTTACAGAGCCAGTGAAACAGATTCTCCATTCATAGACGCCACAAATCCGTCTAGGCCTTACCCTATCACCTTCAGTTACCTCTGGTCATCTCTGCCTTCAGTGGCACCGTAGACCACCATAAAAGCGATTCACCACGAAATAGAAGAAAACCAACCGCAAGGCGAGGCGAAAAATTCCAAAATAACTGTTTCATTCTGAAACCATTGAACCCTTACCCATAAAATATCGAACTTCCAACTGTGTGTGCACTTGAAGCAGACAAAGCCCCACGACGAGCAAAAAGCCAACCAGCCAGCGCCAACAACAAATCCCAAGTTTCCACGAAATCCAGTTGCAGGAAGCAAATAAATACGAAAAAGAAAGAAAAAAAATCCTCACCAGGCCGCGCCGAGATATTCGTGATGTTGAAGACAATTAAAAGGCAAATCCCTCCCCCTTGCTGTCCGCTACTGCCCCAACGAGGTCTTAAGTATCTCGCGTTCTGTCGGGTAAAAAGTATTTTTTTCTCTTTTTTTTCCTAATTTCCAACAGAAACCATAGGAGCAGTGGAAAACCCTTAGTTCACACCACCAAGCACTAAATTAGATCAACAGCTAGATGGATTCACATTCGGTGTCATGGATCTCGAAGCCGAGGCGCAACACTGACGGCGGGGAGGCAACACTGACGATGGTCCGCGAACTTAGACAATAGTGAGAACATTCTCACACAACCTACGGTGCACAAATTCAATTTCTTTGTACCCCCATCCGGAGAGTGTCCACCGGCGCAGCCTAGCACTCACACAGATGCAAAGGAAGATGCTACTGCAACTGCATCAGCAAGCGAGCCAGCAAAACGGCCCACGACAGCGGGCGAAGAGAATGGATTTCGGTATGAAAAGAGCGCAAAGGTGCCACGATGTAGCGAATGTGCACGACATGAACCACCACGCGAAGATACATACAGAGGATGACGACAATCGAGACGGCGACGACGATGGCAGCAGCAACAGCAACAGCAGCGGCGATGACGGCAAGATGAAGTCAGCAATGCTCATGTCCTCATATCATTGCATTGGACAAATGTTGCCACAGAAAAATTATGAAAATGCGCCCGGAAAAGCAAATGAGAGGAACACCTCGCGAGCTTCACACCTCCTCACGCCACCCACCCACTCTTCTTCGTCCAGCACCTACAACAACGGAGCATCACCACGCGGAAGGGAAACAAAACGAACGCGCCGCTAGATCTCATAAATCCGCAAGGCATGGTGGAGAGGAGACTGTGAGTGCGCCAGCGCGACAAGTGGGAGACTCAAGCAGGGCTGGCCGGTGTACTCTCGGACCTCCGGCGCACAATTAATTAGCCGACGATTCTCACGACTCCCGTGACGGAGGGGGACGGAGAGAGGGGGGAGGGTGGACTGCATAATTGTTGCACTCTTCGAGGTGATCGGCACAATTCACATCCCTCACACTCACCCACTGCTTAGAACAAAGAATCCGTTATCAGTTCATTTTCCAGCAAACAATGAGACCCGCACACGCACGCACACACACACACGAACAGAATCACTGCGACGACGCTGAGTATGACGAGGCTACCATGTCCATGACCGACGTGCCAGAGATGAAGCGGGGGCATCTTCTGTGGTCTCTTTTCGGAACAGCTGACCCCACCAGTCGGTGAGGTGGAAATCCTGTCCAAGGCTTTTGGCACCATCATTCGTCGTGCTTGACTTTCGATGTGCTTGCAACACACACACACACACTTCGAGTGGCGCTCGCCAAATGTGAACGTGGCGGCGAGCAATGGATCATGGAGGCGGCTTCGCCGAGGGTTGAGGGGGAAGGTAAGCAAATTATCGGATGCCGAGGAGATGTCGACGACTCGCAAATGTATATCAATTGGACAGGCAGTCAGGTACCTGCACACACGACAACAGCGACGACGATGACGACGAGTGGAGTCTCTGTCCAGTTTTTGTGTTTTTTTTTTTCGGCTGCAGATCCACTCACACACAGACCCGGCGGATCATTACGTTTAACTAATTGATTTGTTGTCATTGGGCGCGCATCCACACAGGTTTTGTGGATGTAGCATGTGCCCGCACATGGACGGCTGGTGCGTCGCAACCACTCGCTGAGAGATGAAAGCTTTCAGAAGAAGATGTTCCGCAACGATGATGGTGACATTTGTTTGGCAAGTGCAGTGCGCACGAGATTAAAGGATGCCTGCGACCAATTAAAAGTGAAATCCTCAATGAGGAGGCGACTTTAGGAGTAGTGTCCTCGATGGGTTCGGTTGACAGATGTGAATCGATGCAGGAGATGTAGAGGGGGGGGGGGAAAGGATCCTAGGGCAGCTTTTAGTGAAGGGATTGAAATGACAACTGGACAACTGAGACCACCGATTGGGGTGCATTCAAGTGCTTCTCAGCCGCTAAGTGAAAAGATGCGGGAATGCCTTTAGCTGATGTTCAGGGTCGCGAAGATCTGAGCACCCTAGCCCGACGAGGTTCGAGATTCACATTAAGGGCGCCCAACAGTCGGAGTTCCACCAGCTAATGGACTTTGACCACTTTTGAGATCTTCAATTCGGTGTGGAGAAATGTGAATGACACCGACGCGTAGAAGATCTCTACTGTGTTGCCATTATGCCCAGAGACCCTGGTCTGTAGCAAGATCTAAGGGAAACAAATGTCCAAGAGGCCAATGATCAGAAACTGAAAAACTCGTTTGCCGGTATAAGAGAATGTATTATTCAGCGGGGATTTTGAAACAGGCAAGTCTTAAAGAAGACCCGCAAATGACGCGCTAGGTCTCGAAATTCTGGGTTCCAAGCGAGGTTACTGCACGTCCGATTTGGACCATACTTTCTGATCTGCAGGAGTTGTTGGAGAAGCTAGGTCCAAGTCCACCTCGGATCTCATTATTTACTTATTTTTAGAAGCTGTCCGAAGCTTTCAGAACAATTTTAAAGAAGACACCCTGCCTAGTAGAAACTCTTAAAGAGACACCACTCTTTAGTTTTTGGTCCTTTGAGCCGGATCATAAAGAAACAAATTTCCGCCAGCAAGTCCAAAGATGGATGTGACGTCGACTTCTTTTCGCGAAAGTCATGTCTGTGCCGCAAATGCACAAGAACAACTTCCTCAACCGCGTATCCAACTGCGACAGCGAACAATCCAAAAATCCACCCAAGTCCAGGAAGTAGACCGGCAACTATCTCAAAATCCAATCATTTCCCATCATCCGCTATCACTTGTCCACTTCGGCGACGTTCCTCCATCCTCACGGAATATCCAGGAACAGTTACAACGAAGGAAGAGTTCACATCACCAAAGAGATTCATGCAATCACTGCACAATACCACAACCGCATGTAATGAGAACTAAACGATTGCTCATGTCCGATTCAACCCAAAGATCAATACTCCCATTCTCGACGAGACAAGTAAACCCCCATCGGCTGTCCGAGATCAATGAGAAGAAGACTCCCCGCACAAAAGTGAACAAGTGAACTTACATCCTCCAGATACCAGCCTACTCTGGTTTAGATATGCGCGGACAAACGTTTGCCGCATCAACTCCACCATCACCGTTTTGATAGTGGACTCCGCATGCACATCCCACACATGCTCCCTCCTCCACGGTAACCCCCAACATTTCGGCTAGTAGGATTCGCAGTCCTAGAGGACAGATCCTAATCTCTCAATTACACAAGTAATAACACAAAAAACGAACGAGCCAAGCAGAAGAAACAAAGGGACAGACATTGAGACGAGAGATCGGTATCTGCTTTGTTATGTTGCGAATGTAAAGCGGTATGCCCGGATCCCATGGCTCTGTGCTTTGGGGGACAGCTGAACTCCTTGCGCCAGGCACAGGGGCACACAGCCACACACACCGGCAATTACAATCGTCGCACACGGAATCAGAATGAGAATGAGAATGAGAACGAGACCTAGAATGGAAGCGAGAACGGGAAGGCGAACGAGATCGTGGTATCGTACACCGCACCGTGTCTGTCTACACCAATTATAAGCATGAATGATCCCACTACCGGCGGACGCATTTTCAAGTGCATGTACGTCAGCCGGTAGACAACAATTTAATCGATTCGATCGACAATCGAAAAATTATAATATCCGCGGACAGTTGACCAAAGCCGCCGACCAAATGCGGGACACACTCCAAGATCGTCGTCGCTGTTGCTTTTGCTTTTGTTGCAGCAGCCGCTAACGCCGCTGGCTTAAGCCGTATGTCCTGTCCTCAAGTATGCATGTTGGCGGCGGTGGCGGTGGCGGTGGCCACCACAGATTTCCATGGGCAATAACTTAATTTGATTCCAGATCCGCGGAACAATGCTGTACGGCTGTTAGAGTTGGCTATCCGTATCTCTGTTGTGCCTAAACGATTGTAATGACCACAATGAATGGTAGCCCCCCGAAGCCTTACACGATGCCGACCGACTGCGAACATGAATTACCGAGTAGAGGTGTGCAATTAGGCGACATAAATGGAAATGAGAATTCATTTGTTTGCTTTTCTGGACATGCGATGGAGGGATGGAGGCAATGGATGACCACTTATGTGAGACTGTTGTGGTAGTAGTAAGAGAAGGTGATCGAACATATATTCTCTTGAAACTGCAGAAGGATATGATGAGAGTTTGATTAGGAAGGCTGCAGTCTCAGTTTGAGTTTGCTCAGAATTTGAATATCATTTCTGGGTTCGAATCCCAAGGAACTGGTGAAAAGAGTTCACGTCGTTTCCTTTTTGGAATGCTAACAAAAAAGAGTCAGTGCTCGATTCACCAGAAGTGGACGTTTTCTCAAGATCCGAAGAAGGGATATTTTGGATGAAACCTTTATTTGGGGTTCGAACCGCAGTCAGCAAACAAATTTCTTCTCAGTAAACAGTTCACGTCATTTTCTTGTTGGAACTCTGACAAAAAAGGAGTCAGTGCTTGATCCACAAGGAGTGGACGTTTTCTTAAGATCCGAAGAAGCGACATAAAAATGTATTTAGGGTTCGAACCCCAATTAAGCAAAAAAGTTCTTCTCAGTAAACAGTTCACGTTATTTTCTTTTTGGAACTCTGACAAAAAAGGAGTAGTAGGAGAAGTGAAGGTATTCTTAAGATCCACAGAAGCGATATTTTGGTGGAAAAATTTATTTGGGGTTCGAACCCCAATCAGTAAAAAAATGCCTCTTAGCAAACAGCTCTAGCAAGGAAAACAATACAACATGCTAACTGAAAGTTTGTCCCAAAAGAATTGTGTCAAACTGCACTTTTTGAACGAAAATTGGATCGGGTTCGAATCTACATTTGATGTCTTTCTACTTGACAAGCATGTAAGCGTGTCCGGGTTTGAGTCTACCTAACGGTAAGAATGCATAAACATCACGCACAGCAGAAGGCTCCCTTTCTTTTACTTGTTCAGACAGTAAATTTGACAATGTTGTGAGAAAAATTGCTTTAGGTTCGAATCTCGTTCGGATGATAGAACTTCGTACTTCTAATTTCACCTAACGGTAAGAATGAATATTCACTTCACCACGCACTGCTGTTGCTTGTTCAGATAGACAGCAAATTTGAAGTCGTTTTGAGGAGAACTGCTTCAGGTTCGAATCTCGTTCGGATCATAGAACTTCGTAGCTCCTTCGAACTTCAGGTTCGAATCTCATTCTCTCAATCTCGTAACATTTTTCCTCTGTGGTTTGAACTTTACAAATATTTAGGGTTTCAAACCCATTTTTAGAAAACAAAGATCATCCACGCAAACGAGGTCGCGGGTTCGAATCTCAAAAGGAGTCAGATCACGGAGTTTCCTGAATTTCAGTAGAAACTATCAAGAAACCATCCATTATCACTGAAAACAAGATAAAACAAATTCAAAAACTGAAAGAAAACGAGTGCATTTCTTGGAAATATGACGCGGTTCGAATCCCATAATTGCCTAAGCCCCCAAAAGCCGTCTTCAACAAACCTACAACAGCCCATAAGTAAGTTAAGACAGATTGCTTGTGACTGGACAAAATGGATTACCACTCCACTACGCACGAAGGTAATTTGTATTCGTGCTCCAAAATCACCTGACGCAAGGGCTTATCACTGGACAGAGGCGATTTGCAGTTATCTGTGTGACAAGTCACATACAAATGCCGGGACACGATTTTTGAACTATCAAACAAGCGAATTCGCCGTGACCAGCTATCGATCAGTGTTAAGTGCTTTTATCGCCTTAAGTCGTTGGTGTCAACGTTTGGCTAAATTGGACTTCTATTGACAGCACGAACGGTAATTTATTGCGGGGTTTTGTAAGTTGCTGGTGGAGTTAGAAAACAAAATGTCTGGACGTTGAGTTTTCATGAATTGGAAGTCCAGATTGTGATTTAGGACGAAGCATATGTCACTGAGTGACAGTTTAAATGTCATTTCGACGGGGGGTATTTATCAATCAATTCTTTTGACATTTGATTTGTAACTGCCTGCCAGGAGACATATAGTCTATCTTTTTCCCATGACAGATTGCGCTGCAATGTGTCACCAGGTCGGCTACAAAGCGACAAGAAGTGAATGTTGCTCCATGTCGGTGATAGACACAAAAACACACTGAATCCTTTTGCCTTCTTTTAGAACGAAAGTTTCAAGTCACTCACTTTTTTGAAAAGCTGGTCGTGCCTTGAAACAGCTGTGTTTTGACAGATCCCGCTTCAAACATACAACCCTCGACAGTGTCATTCAACAACTGGTTTAATGAAGAGTCCCTCGTTCTGGTCTTACCCATCCAACCATCTTTTGATGCCAGTCATTCACTTCGACTGCGTGAGCTACGATCATCATACCACCCGCTACATTCAGGTTGCCTCCATCGTTAGATCCAAACATTGCACTTCTGTACTTTCCCCAGATCACAGATCACACATGTCTACAAATTCACAGTCATGACGACATCGCGAACACAGTGTCAACCAAGTGAAAGCCGACGATGTATCGCCCTCAGCGATGACCTTATGTAAGCCACTGTCAACACAGGCATTGCACCGATGCTCAAGGGGTCAAGTGTGGTCTGGCAAATCGGATAACTGCATCCACCTCCATCCTGACCTGAAATGGAAACCTCTCCATTATCTATACGAGTATGCATTCCACTCGGCTTCCGAGAGTCTATTACCCCCTGGAATTGGAATTATATGCGAGCGCTCAATTCAGACCGATCACAGACTCTGTCTTAGCCACAACGAGTGTTGACATCATCGACGACGCTTGATCGAGACAGCGACGCATCGACGACAACGTGTCCATCGTTCTCGATACGAGAGTATATTGTCAGTCAACCTCTGGAGCCAAAGCTAATTGTAGACCGGGTATCGGATTCATAACCACATCATCTGCTGCCGCAGTTTTATGTCCCCTCCGGTGCTGGCTGGCGATGGCGATGCCGTGGTGGTGGTGGTTTCTGGTGGTTACCACCATCACCGTCCTCATCATCGTCGTGGGCAGTTCATCGCTCATTTGTGATATGAAAACATCACATTTCGCCGGCTTCGGTTTCCGCCTGCCCCGGGCTCGGGCTCGGGCTCAATAAATATCAATTTATGAATTTCTATTACTCGCCTATTGATCCCGGGGTGTGGTGGTGGTGGTGGTGGCGATGCCGGTGCTGCTGGAAATCCTAGAATGTAACGTAAACGGTGTGCGAACTTTGTATGAAATGCGGTCGTTAGCTGCTCGCTGCTCGCTGCTGCCGGTCGCGCTTATGGTTAAGCGTTTTGGCTGAGAATGGAACAAAGGTAGAGGGGAATCGTCGGAGAGATCGACCCTGTCTTTGGGCTGAGGAGTGGGACAAATCGAATCGAAGACGCGAAACCGCTACCGCGTTCGTCGCCCGCTTCAGCCGGTGATGCTGGAGAACATTGACTGCTATGATGTGGATTCAGATTCAATAAGATTGGTTTCAGTTGGTACAATGTCCCGCGCACCACATCGCGCCAGCGCGGCGACTGGACTCACGATTTCCCCCCCCCTGTCGTCAAACTTACCTCTGCTTCAGCTTCTGCTTTTGCTGTTGCTTCAGCTGATGCCGCTGGAGGTGGTGGAAGTGGTGGAAGTGGCGGTGGGGTGATCGTCTTCGCGCGTCTATGCCCGCGGTGGTATCGGTGACGGTGGTTGATGCTGGATACTCGATGGATGTGCATTGTGCAATCTGAAGCAATTCTCACCTTTAATCGCGGGCGAACGAGAGAAAGAGACCTGAAAAACCGACCGAACTCATTGTGGTGTGGAGCGATTGTCCATAAATTCTTAAAATGTCTCATTATTCATGGAACACACAATAGGTTTCATTTCTTTATGCATGGCTGTTCCTTTGCCATTTCTCATTCCCCAGATTTCGGGCCGTAAGAGGTGGTGTCACTTCATCAAAAGCGAGACCATGCTCTCGTCCGGTCGCGGGATGGGTTGAGATGGTGCAGCGGTTGGCCTGTTCTACTGGTGAGGCGCTAATATGTTTCGGAGACATTTGCCAGATGAGGTGACATTAGTGGGAGTTAAGCCGCAGCAGATACCGTGAGAACCATGGGTGGATGGAAACGTTTCCGGTACTGGTTGTGATGGCTTCGAAATGGGGACTGATGGGGTCAGCTTTCTTTTGAGCCACCGAACAAATGAATGGTGTAGGGGGGAGGGGCGAGGTGAGAGATTGGATTGAAGTGGAGATATGGTTCAGTGGTGTCAAGGATGAAATTTGCTTGGGTTGTTTACGACTCGGAGACGAGTTTCAATTGAAGATGCTTTTTTTTATGAAGAATAAAGCGACATGAACGAGTGATCGGTGATGGATTTTAAAAGATCTGAGCATGCTCTTGGTCAAAAATTCGAGGTAATCCTGTCGTCTATTTTCGTCGACGCAATGAGTGACAGTGTTCATGGTCATCCAACAATCTTTGTTCACCTTCGCTTCTAGTGTGGGAATTATTCATGTTCTAAACAGTGAATTGCAAGAAAACACCTTCATCTGTGGGCTAATGAGATTCAAACGAAGCAGCGATTAAGCCTGGCAGGTCACTAGGGTCGTGACAATTTCGACTAGATGCCAGTTAGTTACAAAATTTTGAACAGAATTTCAGTAAAATCTCTGAACAAAATGTGAGTGGAATTTCTGAACAGAATTTTACTGAATTTTTGAACAGAATTTGAGTGGAATTTCTGAACAGAACAGTTAGTTACGAAATTGAGAAAGTCTAGTGGAATTTCCAAGCAGAATTTTTCTTGAATTTTTGAATAGAATTTGAGTGGAATTTCTGAACAGAACAGTTGGTTACAAAATTCAGAAAGTCGAGTGGAATTCCCAAACAGAATTTTACTGAATTTTTGAACAGAATTTGAGTGGAATTTCTGAAAAGAACAGTTAATTACGAAATTGAGAAAGTCGAATGGAATTTCCAAACAAAATTTTACTGGATTTTTGAACAGAACTTTATTGAATTTTTGAACAGAATTTAAGGGGAATTTCTGAAATGAATTGGAAAGACGGAAAGACTAACATATTTTTAGTACAAAATTTTGATCAAAATTAAATGAGAAGCGTCTTCAACAATTCTGATGATTCTACTGGGAAACAAAAAACTGTCATCAGAGCATGAGTTTTAATATTGGCGAGACAGTTTTGATGTCAAAAATGTTCTGCAGTGTTCTGAATAAAATTTGGTACAAAGATCAAAAAGCGACTATTGCGCATAAAGCCTTTTTTGGCTGAAACAACTCTCCTTTTTCGACGGATTTCGCCCCAAAATATCTCAAAATTCATCTTTGGCCTGTATTTTGAACGTCGTATGAGTACGAGCACGAATATGAAAGAAATTCAGAAGAAAGGACATGATTTAATGTGTATTTTTAGGCCAGTCGCAGAGTTTAGGATCAAAGTCTCAAATACATTTTCTTACCATATTTTAAAATGTCAGCACTAGACCGTTACTGTGAAGGAAAATCTCAAATTTATCAAAAACTAAAGCAATTTTGAGAAGAATTAAAATGTAACCTTTTATTGAATCAAGTTTTACTCTCCTATCACGCGTTGTATTCAGACTTCAGAAATTCGGCGGAAGAGCGATGAATGGAACTAGAGAGCAGGGAGTAGAGAACAAATCAAAAGCCAATTTTTCAGAAATTTGTTTCTGTTTCAATTGATCGAAAATTATAAAACAATTTTGAACTTTCTGCCTCATTTTCAGGTCTTTTCAGTACACTATTCCCTTAATTTAGTCTCAATGATTGTTAAGATTTGAAATGTGAACTTGAATGTGTCTTGGTGCCATCGGTGTGCCATGGGAGTGCTAATTGTCACCGCCAAACGGCCAAGAATGCCACAGACGACTTGATGAAGCAGAAGAATGCCCGGGACTGTATGACATGACAGTCCTCTGTTAATCAGAGAACAAAGAATATGTCAGGACAGAGGCAAACGAAGGGATACTCCCCCAATCATGCTGTTTCATCTCGGAATCAACCCCATTGACACTTTGTGCCCCCATTTTCCGACACTTTGTGGCAACACCATTGTTTTCATCACAATCCATTGGAAGAGTCCCCACAAAACGATGACCATAGATCAAAATAACTATCATTTCTAAAGCAGAGCATCCCTCTCGTTGCCTGCCAGCCCATAGCACTCGAACACTGTCCGCCTCTCCGCCGCCTGACTTACGAGGAGGGACTAAATGCTGTTCAAACATCATAAATGACACAACGTACGTTTGAAATGATGTCAGCACATTGCCTTGGGGTTTCAAAACACTCACAAAAAAAAAATGAGAATAATAGTAACAATAACTGAAAACAGAAAAAAAATGTATAACTAACAACAAAACAAAATGGAGACTTATATTAGTCAGCCAATTATTGTTATTTCGCGCGTGTGTTGAGATAACCACTCGTGGATGGGACTGAACAATGCCCGCGTGCACTCAGAACCCCATTTCAGTGGGAACGGAGGAGCGGTTTGGTTTGGGTGACAGGCGAAGCATACTTTCCCAAGCGAAAATGAAAAAAAAAACACAACAAACAACTGAAAGAGCAGAGAAAAATATGGGAAATTGTCAATTTCCCCAAGTCGCATTTATTACTTAGCAATTTGCAGATGGCAGAGATACAAATTAACGCGAACAATAACCATTCAGCGATGGTCGATGCATGCAGGATGCGCACAATGTACTCCCATTCACACACACACTGGCAACGGTTGTTAAAGCTCTTTTCGTTGCCATGCGACGTGATTGTTGAAGAGGAAAACTTAGTTGAAGATGATGAGGCTGAAGGGATTGAGACTTGAGAAGGTCAGGTGGAGATTGGAAAGAATGTGGAAGATTGAGGTCTCTAATTGAAAGTTTGTTGTGAAGGGAGTTTATAGTTTTTTTTTTAAATGATGGCTTCTCAGTGATGGATTATGTTTAGTCAAAGATGAACTGAGTTCAAGAATCTTTAGAAGTTCAAAAGACGACGGCTTAACTTTGCCTAGCTTAACTTTACGTGGAAGTGAAGCCACGGTTCCCTTTTTGCTGCAATTCACGGTTTAATTTAGTGAGAAGGGCTTACAAGTTCTGCTACCTACGCGTCATCAAACTAGTCAATCACTCCTAACTCGACTCATGTCGCTGTACAAGTCCGTGATTGATCGCCTTCCTTCTCCAATCGCCATCAATGCAAACCGGGCCAAAAATGCAACGTAGAACTTTTGTGGTCTTTGGACAGAGGCCTCTTAAACTCAAAGAATCAGCAATTTGCAAGTGTTATACTGGGTTCGACCTCTGTGCTGATGTTGTTAGAATCGAGTTCACGACAATGGTGAGGAAAACATTTTAAAGTTCTTGTTGACTTACATGAATTGTGAGGCGAATCGAAGGCAGACAACTTCTAAAACCATGTTTTTATCCACAAGCAAGATTTTGCAGGTACACGAGTCATAATATAGTGCTCAACTGTACGGATACAAGAGAAAATAAAAGTCGAATTTCAATGTCGACGCCGAGTCAACCCGGCTTATTTTGCTGTTGGATTTGTTTGGGCCTACATCAACATAAGTTGGTGCTGACACAAGAATTTAAGCCGGACAATCATAGACAACGCCGGGAGTTCGCTAATTGCTTAAGGTGGCGCTACAGTCCAGGGTGGACCTGGGCCTCAACCAACAAGCGTCTCCAGCGAGCTCGATCTTTAGCTAGCTGCCTCCAGTTTCGCACGCACAGTTGGTTGAGGTTCCTTTCCACTTGCGTGCGCCACCTGAGTCGCGGTCTGAGTTCGCTAATTGGTTCGCATATCCGGATTTGGCCAAAAAATCATCTTCTCGGACGGGTCACATTTTTGGCATATCGGCTATGTGAACAAACAAAATTGCCGTTACTACAGCGAAGACAATACCTAAATATTCGACCAAACATCCACAAAGATTGACTGTTTGGTGTGGTTTATGACATGGCGGCATCATCGGACCTCATTTTTTTTTCAAATGAGGAATGAGACATCTTTACCGTCAATGGTCTCAGGTACAGAGTGATGTTAACCGACTTTCTGTGGCCAGAGTTTGACAACTTCAAAGCTGTGGTTCCAACAAGACTGCGCTATATGCCGTAAAAGCGACGGAACACTCGAAATTGTGAAGGAGAAATTTGGCGACTGGGTCATCTTACGGCAAGCGGTCATCACATCAACGCGATTATGCGACTTGACACAATTGGATTGTTTTCTCTGTGGCTACATCAAGTTCCTAGTCTATGCTATCAAGCCAACCATTTTGGACGAGCTTGAGGCCAACATTCGAGACCCTATTGCCGAAATAACGCCGCACATATTGGACCGAGTCATCAAAAATTGAACTCACAGCTTGATGCAATGCCAGCGAAGCCGAGGTGGCTATTTGAAGGCCTGTGTAGGTTTGTGCGTTGACCCACTTTCAAGTCTAGGTTCAAATCCCAGTGCGGACAAACAATTTTTCAAAAAAATTGAACTATAACACGCACAACACAAGTGGTTGCTGAGAAATCAGGCCTCGGACTGTAGGGCCGCAATTATTAAATGGTATGGCATGTAGCTTCAAAATAAAGCCAGAATCAATTTTCTATCTCACGCCTTTATTGCTCTATATGAATTTATTTTTCTCTCTTTCTTATCTGGTCACCCCGTATTCCTTGTTTTGTTAGAGGTAAAGATTTTCCAAAATTAAGGAAGGACGTAAAAATCATGTCCTTGACCATGATACACTTGAACCTCCTGTTGTGGACAGCTATCTTATGTGGACTGAACCCTTAAACGGACTTATTATCCAGATTTGCGGTTCAGTTTGCATTCATTTTCTGATCTTTTTGACGGACACCTCCTTTAGACGAACAAAAATGTTTTCACCATCACTGTCCGTGTGAGGGATGTTTCACGGCATTCGGTTTAAAGGTATTTTTATGGCAATATGTTTCGAATATGATTTCTGGCAGTTGCCAGAACTTAGAGGGACTTAGAGGCAATTTGAAATCTCCAAATCTTGAGCAGCTGAGGCCGTATATCGGTAATAACGCGATGGATGGTCATGCAATTTGGGTAATGACCGAAAGAATAATATCGCGAATACAAGCTGCCAAGATGAGACTTCTTCGTGCTGTTGTGGAATAATTCCCACGGGATAGGGCGAGAAACACGGCAGTGCGCGAGGAACTTAATGTCGGACAGCTGCTTCTTCAAACGGAAACATCGATGGTTTTGTCACATGGCACAAATGTCCCCATCATCACAGCTTCCAAGGCGTGCCTTGAATGCAAATCCAACAGGTAGGCGAGGGCCTGGCAGACCCAGGACGAGATGGTTGGACCAAATCCAAAAACTCTCCTGGTTGCGCTTGGGCATAGCTCCTGATGAGTTAGAGTCGTTGGCGGAGGATCGGGTGGCCTGGAGATTTCGTGTGCGTGCATTGCCCCCGCGACCGCTTTAGTGCAACATGCGGGTCACTAAAGATGAGATATTGGCTTCCAGATGGTCACTGCTTCATCAGTTAGACTACAGAATTTACATATCTCCCTAAAAATTAGACACAGCTGTGATAACACAATGATTATGGTCACCAATTTACTGAATCTCTTCCCGGGATGAAGAGTTCTCCTTCACAAAATCGATTGTGTTTCTCCTTGTGTGGGATGTAGCAACGTGTTGCTTAAACATGAGCTCCTGTTGAAAAAGAACAACTTTTAGGCCATTCAATCGCAGAGGTAACAATTCAGGGATCATTGATCGGTTACGTTTAAGTAAAGATCATTGATTACTACTACTCTTTGAAAAAATAAGGTTCAATGATCCCAGACCTAACAGCGGCTTTTTGTGGATGAAATGGAGTCCTTATCAAGGATTGTGGACGTTCTTCATTGCCGGATCCAGTTCTTTGGCCGAGACATTAAAGCAGGAGTGAACCAAGGAGCAAGTAGTGCACGGTAAGTTTTGCGAACTGAATCAACATTTTTATTCTGCCCGTCCTGCTATATGGAGCCGAAAGCTGGACACTAAGCAGAACTGCGGAGCTGATTCTTGGTGCCTTCGAAAGAAAAATTCTACGTCGGATATATGGTCCCGTCTGCGAGGAAGGCGAATGGAGGAGAAGGCGAAAATCCGTCAACTGCACTGGCTAAGAGGGTCTTCGAATCCGAGCCTCCTGGTTCGAGGAGAGGAAAACCGAACCTCCGGTACAAAGACCAAGTCATCGCGGACGTAAGACAGCTTGGTCTTGATGACTGGAAGCAGCGTGCCCAGGACCGTCAACGATGGAAGGCAGCGATTTATCAAGCTCAGACCCTACATGGGTCGTAGGCCTACTAACTAAGTAGAATCAACATTTTTGAAGTAAGTTCGCACACATTGTTCCAACATAAGTGTGTTCTTGTTAAAATGCCAAAGCGTACCTACTGACAACAAATCAACTCGCAGTTGTCAAATCAGGTGTCCAACACAAAGTTTCAAAGTTCATCGCTGTCTTTTGATTGATTTTCTGCACAGAAATGTCTTCAGTTATCATTTTCTTGTGGAAATTACTTTGAGTTGCAGGTCTTATCTCACAACAAAAAGGATTCTCTACCTTCGTCTGACACCAAGCTTACTGTCAACTCTTCAGAAAAGACTGGACATGTTAAAATCCACCTCAAACACTACATTCTCTACTGCATATCGTTTTGATGTCGACCGTCTAATTGGAGCTGTTCCTTTGCGAAAATCGATCAATCTCTCAGACTTCAAAAAGTTTAAGTTCCAAAACGTCCACAGCAACACGAAGTTAAATGCTGAAAAAATGCCTGAAACTAATTTTGATGTTCCTGAATAAAATGCAACAGAAATTGTTCACAAATCAACTTTATTGAAACTGAGCCAATCCCTGCAAGCGCGTGTGTCGCCGCATTCAGAAGTCCTGCCTCGAAGGCTCCTCAATACATCCACGAAATCCCCCACACAATCGATGCATATATGCAATCCCGTTCCTCAAACTCATCTCAAAGAGGTATCTATGAATGTCCATTTCACATCATTCTTCCGGATAATCACTATCCAAAAAGTTGCAGAGAGGCCATCCCTCTCATTCTCGCGACGAAACTTTCCTGCAACACGGCTCCACACACAAATGTTACTGAATCCTCAAACTTTCCCATCTGCATTAGATTTATCTCCTTCCACAGCCACAGCCAGGAGGACGAAAAGGAGACCATGGTCCGGGCGAACATTTGATGGATACACTCGCGCAGGTTTCTCTGGTCGAATGAAAAGTTCAGCACGACTACGTACGAGTATGTCTCTTCAGACACACCCAAACTAGAGCGTTCGCACACAGTCCTGCACGGAAGGACATGGGCCAAAAGTAGTACCATTGGCCAATTGAGTAACAACAAACGAATGGGGATAGTCGCTGGCAAGACGCAAAACTTTCATCGACGAATTTTCCGTCTCAATACCCCAGCTGTTGTGGAAAGTTTTCCCATGATAGACGACCAGACACAGGGATGTAGATACATTTGCTGTTTCAATGAGACTCCTGATGTCCTCCTCGAAACTTATTCCTCTCCCTCTGCACTGCATCCGTCTAACAATGACCAGCCAATTCTATCGGGACAGATGTTGGCTCCATAGTGTGGTCTTGTCCAGATCGAGTGAAGAAATAAAAAAAAAATTAGTTGCGAAAAAAGGCAAAAAGAAAAAATGGTTTCCAAAGTGGGCAACCCCCGTTGAGCGTTCAAGCCCATTCAAGTTTTTATTTAATGCATCTACACACTCCATCATGTATCTGTACATGCCCAACACTTTCGAATGCGAACCAATATTCGCCTGAACGCACATAAAAGCCACCAACCTGGGCTACTCTCACCCGAACGAATTAAACAATACAATCCGATGGATGATGGCCAATCAAAGCGTCAACAGCTATGTGAGCGTGTCTGCTACTACTACTCACCACCGCGCGTCTGTGCGCGAGCGAATAAAAATTTCAAATTTATTTACTCGTATCCAACAACGACGACAACGACAGCGACGACGACGACGACGATGTCGACGACGTCGACAACGCCAACGGGCGCGACAAAGTAAATGACACACAGCATGGCTATAGATACAGCTACGACGGTGGCTACGAGTAGTTATTGTTGTTGTTGTTAATGCTGATGTATCTGAAGGTTTTTATTATTTACACAAATCAAGTTTCCAAGTTGATACACGCCCGGCCAGTTCCAATCCAGTCGCAGTCGCAGCAAGCAATCGCACTCGTCGTAGCCGTATACTATATACAAGAGTACACGTAGGTAGGCGAGTATATAATATAAATTGTGTGCCCGATCACTGATCAAGCCGGTGTGGCAGTAGTATACGAGCTACGGCTACAGCTACGGCTACGGCTACGGCTACGGATGCGAGTATTGTTCTGAGAACGGTGTGTGCAGGAGAGAAACTCTCAACTCTCAAAGATTCGCATGTTACCGTATTGTTGTTCACACTACCCACACACAATTCTCCCTCCAAAGTATGCGTACATAGAGTGCACATGTGTGGTGAAAATGAATGTCCAAGATTGAAGTTTGATTGAGCGACTGAATGAAAATCAGAAGTCGCAAAACTTATCCACGATCATGATCGAATTGTGGGGAGTATCTAAGAGGTGATCGATCACTTTGGTGAACTGCTTGTAAGCACCTCCCACGGCTTGAAGTGATCTGCACCTCTATGGAAATCACTTGAGCAAGATCGGCGGGTCCGTTGAAACTGTTGAGAATTTTTTGAAGATTTTCTCTGATTGTTTTAACGGTCAGGCTGACAGTTGTTCGATTTGATGATCTTTTGGTAATTTTTCGTTTGGCAGTCACTTGATAGCTGCCTTTCGCGAATAGGAATAAAGTCGAGAGTCACCCTAGACGATCTTCGATACGAGAAAGTTCAATTGAGCCAGATTTTTGATCAAGTAATCATTCCAAACTCAGTTCGTCGCATCGAAGCCGATAGCCACAGCCACAGTAATTGGCAGTCATTGATCGTGTGAAGATACCGTCGGGAATCAACTCCGAACTTCCATCCGAGCAACTACAAATTTAACTCGTCATCTGCTGAATGACTCGTATTTTTGAGAAGAATTTGCACCAAATTGAACCATCTACACCGCCCAGAAGAAAATCATAGTTGAAGGAGCTCATCTCGACTCAAGTAGTTCAAACAAACTCGCTTCAAGTAGGCATAGACCAGACAGGCAAACGTCCCTTCAAATGGGGTGCATCAAGGTTTGAGAGAGAGAGAGAGTGAAGAAGTAGCAATATGTCTTCTTTCTGAAGTAGACTTACGAGTAAATGCTGTACCCACAGGCAAGTTCGAGCCCAAGACTTCTCGCCAAAATAACATTCAATGGAATACTTCAAGGTTCTCGTACCTTTCTTTTTACGATCTTTTCTTTTTTTACAGAACTTTCATTCAAGCGATAAACTTCATAACTGAGTGCTCTTGCGATTCTAAAAACGAAAGCCTTCCTACGATCCGACGCTTCATTTTCTTTTGGTTCTAAAGTCCTTAAACGAACACAAGCAGAATTTGCACTCTGATTGGCTTGTGATGTTATCGGCGAGATTTTTTTGAAAACCTTAAGTATTCTTGGAATGAGCGAAAAGTGAAATTCCTTATCCGGACATCAAACTTTCTGAGTTTCAGAAAAGATTTCACAAGAATCAAATTCAGGCCAAGAAACTGAGACCTTATGTATTCTTCGTTCAGGCGATAAGCTTTCTGAGGATAATCCGTGTCTCTTTTAGGGAGGATTTTGCAAGAATCCTTAATTTCTGGTGGAGTACCATAAGGCTCAAATCTTGGTCCCTTTTTCTTTGAAATCTCGAAAAATGTTGCTAACTTTTCAGAGAGAATTCAAGCTCTTAACAAAAATCGTCCACAAACCATCTCACAAAAGATGGTCTTTTAGAGAACATTCTGGCTTCAGAGAAAAGCTATAATCAAGTTCAGTCCAGTCCAGCGAAGTACTAAAAATTTCATTTTAGGTAGAGTACCGTAAGGCTCAGTTCTTGGTCCCCATTGTTTTGAAATCTCAAAAAATGTTGCTTCTTTTTAAAAACTATTCAGGCTTCAGAGAAGATTTCGTAAAAATCACATTCAGTCCAGCGAATTACTTAAACTTTCATTTTAAGTGGAGTACCGTAAGGCTCAGTTCTTGGTCCCCACTGCTTTCAAATCTCGAAAATGGTTGGTTCTTTTTCGAGTGCATTCAGATTTCAGAGAAGATTTCGCACGGATCAAATTCAGTCCAGCAAACTGAGGCCTTAAGGGAGAATTTTGCAAGAATCCTTTAATTTTGGTGGAGTGCCATAAGGCTCTATTCTTGGTCCCCTTTTCTCTAAAATCTCGGAAATTGTTGCTTTCTTTTAAAGAGCATTCTGATTTCAGAAAAGAGCTATAATCAAATTCAGTCCAGTCCAGCGAACTACTAAAAATTGCATTTTAGGTGGAGTACCGTAAGGCTCAGTTCTTGGTCCCTACTGCTTTGAAATCTCGAAAATTGTTGCTTCTTTTTCGAGAGCATTCAGATTTCAGAGAAGATTTCGCACGGATCAAACTCAGTCCATCCAATTACTAAAACTTTCATTTCAGATGGAATACCACAAGGGTCAATGCTTGATCCCCACTTCTTTGAAATCTCGAAAAGTGTTGCCACTTTTTCAGAGAGAATTCAAGCTCTCAACTAGAATCATCCACAAACCATCCCACAAAAGATGGTGTACCTCACGTCTGAAATGTTGGTCCCATTCACTCCGCGATGTACATATGTGACAACTTTGATCCAATATCAACTGAAAATTCACTCACCTGGCAACAAAGTGCGCAGTTCTAACCACATGACGCACACGAGAGACACTTAAGTGATGAAGCACTTGATGCTAATTACACCCTATTACCGTGTGGAAGTCCCCATTGGATTCACCCAGATACTCTCCTTGAGCACTTAACCGAGTTAATGACAACCTGAGCGTGAACAATTTAATTAGGTTAAATGATAGCCAAGCGTTTGTAAATCATGTAAGACCTTGACCAGCAGTGGCTTCACCAACCGCCTCGAAGAAACACAAAATTTCATGTCGTGCTACCGAAATCATTTCCGTTCGCAACCTCTGCATCAACGATCATCCCATCTTTGGATCCCGACAGAGAAGGGTACACAACGTACCAACGGAGAGATACGCCCGAAGGGATCGTCCCTCGACGGTTTTGCGCCGTGTAGCGCATTGAGGACCGACTCCAAATGAACGGTCCCAACAGCGCGATTTACCGACGAGGTGAGCTCGTGCCCGCGCAAGGCACACAATCAAAACAAAACAAAAGTGAAAGAAAGAAAAAAGAAGAAGGAAGTATCTATAAGGGAACCCATATGCGTGGGCCCAGATCATTGTTTATACGTATCTGCGGAACCAAAGGTTCTGCAGAACACATTCATTCATTCATGAGAGTACATCTAGAGTAAGCTCAATTAAAGATTCGTTTAATGAAATGCGTCGCTCCCCCACCACGGCGCTGGTCGCGGCGCAGCACCCACACGCCTCTCGGTGAAGAATAATCACAGATTGAAAGCTATCATTAATTATCTTTCTGTTCTGGCCCGGTCGTATATCTCGGTGATCTCTGCTTGGCTCTCTCTGTGTTTTGGTGTGGCCTGGGTGAGTGTGTGCCTTGTGTATGTTTGTATTGATTTGATTGACAATTTCGCGTTGTGCGCTGAGTGTGCCCACGTGACCACAGTCTGACCGTTTAATTTGAAGCGATCGTTCTTCGCGCGCCACTCCTTTGACGAAGCGAAGCACGCGCCTGTCGCAGGTCTGGGAGGATAGAAAATTGATCACAGCGCGCACAGACCGTACCGGGGACGAGCACGAGATACGAAAGCAGAATACAATGAGAGAACGACGGATGGAAAAAAATGAAAAAAAAATATGGTCTTTATTTTCATGATTCTTTCTTTGCGCGATGAGCACACACATCTCACTTTATCCTTCGTGCCGCATTCGCGGGGCGACCCTTGTGTATTTTTGGGAAGGATCCACGGAACGTGGTGTGTGTTTGATGCGTGCAACGTGACAGATAGTTATCGAAGGTGTGGTAAATTATGCAGGCGCTTTGTTAAAGAAATTTAATTCGTTATAAGCCATGGATTTGGGGTCGAGTAAATCGGTTCCGGATAGATTACTTGATGTCCGGATAAGGGATTTCACTTCCGGATAACATTTTTTTTTATGTAAGATGAATGAATGAGTGAAGGGATAGGCTCTGTGATTGTTGAAGATGTCTTGGATAAATGCTTGAGTTCACAAAATGCTGTTGGGTAAGCTTTTAAAATCAATAGGAGTAGGAGTCTTTCCAGCAAGTCAATTGAACGGGAACGGTTGCAATGTTAGATGCACTGGATAACTGCCAATGAAAATGCAGTGAGGGGATAAGTCCTATTATTGTTCAAGATGCCTCGGATAAATGCTTAAGTTCACAAAATGCTATGGGATAAGTCTTCAAGTCGATTAGTACAGGGATCTTTCCAAAACCTTCAGTTGGATGCAAATCTGAGAGATGTTAAATGCACTAGATAACTGCTCATGAAAACTGAGTAAGGAGATAGGCCCTGTGATTGTTTAAATTGTTTCGGATAAATGGTTTAGTTCACAAAATGCTGTTGGATAAGCTTTTAAAATCAATAGGAGTATGAGTCTTTCCAGCAAGTCAATTGAACGGGAACGGTTGCAATGTTAGATGCACTGGATAACTGCCAATGAAAATTCAGTGAGGGGATAAGTCCTATTATTGTTCAAGATGCCTCGGATAAATACTTAAGTTCACAAAATGTTTTTGGATAAGTTTTCAAATTTAGTCAGTGTTGGGGTCTAAAAAAATTCGGTTGAATGGAAACCTGGGCAATGTTAAACTGAAATCAAGTGTAAAGAAAATGATTTCAGATAAGATTTTTTAAGCAGAGATGACATAAATGTCATCTACCTCAACCGGATAACAAGTGAGTAAACATAAAATTCCCCGGATAATAAACTCTAATCGTTCCTCTGGGTATAATTCTCTTCAAAACCTTCCCAACACACCTTCATCCAACTCATTCTACGTTTACAAGGCCAAAAAGAGAAAGGAAAGAAAAAGGATCACAGTGTTGCCATCAATCGTTGTTGTCAAAATGTTAACGACCTTCACCTAGACAACTTTTCGCGCCTTTTTTAATTTTGCATTCAGATATCGCGATGTCCATACTGTATACCTCTGCGCTTACACAACCACCTTCATCGCCAACACCACCACCACCACCACCCCATGAAGCGCCTTGAGCAGCTGCCGCTTAAGTTCGCCGCGTTCAAGTGCACTATGAACACCAAAGAGCAAGGGAACAACTCAACAAAGGAGCGCTCTCACAGTGTTTCATTGCGTCGTCCGCCTATGCTGCCTTGGTGTGCGAGTGTGTGTGTGTGTGTGTGTGCAAGAGTGACTGGGTGCCACTGTACGTTACAAACAATGAGCGGAAATGGAAAAAAGGCAACAAAAAAAATCAACCGAAACAGCAACATCATCAAACTACGCGAAGAATACTAGTGAAAGTTAATTTTGAATTCCACAGCATTCCACGCGGCTTCCTTATCCTTAAGAAGTCACGAGGATAAAATGTTGGAAAAAATAACACCCATGCCACCCAATTCACACCCGTCGCTACCTCCCATCGCAGCCGTACACACTTAGGTGGCAAAAGGGAGTTTAAAACGGAGAAAGCGAAACAAAAACAAAAAAAACAAAATTGAAGGAAAAGTAGAAAAATGCCACGATACCAGAAGGTCCTCGCGAAAGTATAAATATCGCGCGGGTAGACACTTTGTGTTGTATAGGTGCTGCTGCTAGGTAAATGAGAAGGGAGACGACGACTTCTATGTACAACCATCCCTCGATTGGCACCACCACCACCACCATCACCACCACCACTACCAACACCACCAGAAGGAGCAGAGCTCCGCCACAACAGCCACCATCATCATCGCCATCACTCTCTCTGTGTAGCCGGCTCGTCTGCTCCTATTCAAATCAAGCAGCCCTCGTGCACCAGGAGCAGCAGCAGCAGCCACCGCCACCAAGGACTCGTGACGATGACTCAGGAGGGTGGTGGTTGTCGTCTCATGGCTTTCACACCCCCCACGTCTTCGCCCAAGCTCAGCTGCTTTCACGCGAACTGGAGAGGGAATGATGTTTCACACGATTTTTTTTTTTTTTTTTTTTTTTTTTAAAATGTAAAAACGTGGAAAAAAAAACTTTTACTTTGGCAGCCGACTTCTCGCCATCGTCTTAGCTGCCGCCACCGTCTTTGCGTTGAGCTTTCTTCCTTTTTCCTTTATTTGCCTGCGTTTTCCTCCCCCTCAGCTTCTGTTTCCCTATCATTGCCCTCCGTATGATGGCCCTCAGATGATGGAATTATTCCAGTGGAAAGTGAAAAGTTTGGCAAAGTGCAACGCGCGCGAAAACGCGAGCATGAAAAGAACAAAAATAAAAAAAAAAATAAAATACAGAGCAGCCAAGATTCGAAAACAGCCGGGCCAGACCGTCATCATCTCACGCGCGAAAGGAACGTCGAAAAGGAAGAAAAAGTCGCGAGTAACTCGTACAATAACTGAAACTTTTTATGCGTTTTTCAGTTTCCTTTTGGTCGTGTGCTCCTTCGCGCTTGGCGCTTTGCTCCTTCACTTTGAAAACAAACAAGATTACGGTGAAGATTATGAGTTTTTTTGTTTTCTTCTGTTTAATGCGCATTTAGCGGTATTTGATTTTGTCGACGTTGTCGTCGCGTCCTTCCTTTTGTTTTGACTCCCGTGTCTCGCGAAAATGTGGGGGAGAACAGAGACACCGTTGTGTATTGGCCTAGTTTACATCGAACCCGTGGTGAACTTCTTTTGGATATATATTGGCCGCCACACCGCTGTTGTCGACGTCAACGCTTTAAGGTGAAATAACTGGAGATCTTGGTGTTATGCAAATTACGGTGTAGAATTTGCTACTGCTGCTGTTGATGTTGGTGTGGTTGGGGGACTGATGGCCCTGTGAACTGAGGTGTCATGCGGTTTAAGACATGAAGAGCTCTCTCGGATAAGATTAACCGACCCATTTTCTGTGATACACAACTTTCACGTCATGTTGAAGAAATTACGATGATATGTGGGACGCCTATCTTACACTGAATGCCAAGCTATTGTTGAGAACCGTGCCACGTGGTCGAAAACTACTTTGAAGTCAATTGTGGTGATGAACTTCAGATACATTTACTTTCTTTCTGTTTCCTTGCATGACCGGAAATTGTTCAGTTGGCTATACTCACAAGAGCTGCAACCGGAATGATTTAGAAGGTGAACTGTCATTTTCACATAACTTCAAAATTTAAGGTCATGACTAGACGAGTCCACCCGAAATGTCTGAGCTTCACGTCTGAACGAAAACGTAGTAGAATTGTCATCTGTACAAGACTGGTCCAAAAATTTCAAATAGTTTCGGAAAATTTTGACAGTTCATTAGAGTTTGTCAAACAGTTGGTTCTGTACAAGAAAATTGAACAAAAATTGGGAAGGGGAAATGGTCAAAATTTAATGACACTGCAAGGGTCCCATTTTATGACAGCGACAATCTGATGTCCGATTTTTTTGCAAGCTCTGGAATTTCGTGCCGAAAAATGTCACTCGAATATTAGCTAGACCAGTGTCAGCATTTAAATATAAAATGTCTCCAGACATTGATCAGATTTTGGTTAAAAGCTGAACGCATTAAACTTGCGCAGAAGAATTTGACGGCCATTTTGAGATTTTTTACAATTAACTTCAACTTGAAAAATAGGATCTTTACTTTGTTAGAAAATTTGACAAAAATTGTTAATTTTATCACTGAAATTTACTTCCGTGGCAAACGTCAGACTTTAGACGTCAAACGTCAGACATCAGACGTCAGACGTCAGACAACAGACGTCAAGCATTGAAATAAACAAAATAAGAGATTTTGCTAAAATTACAGTGGTCAAGTATAATGGTTCGAAATACGACTGGATGGCGCAGTTGGTTAAGTGCCTGGCCCAAGTTAGAGGGGTCCCAGGTTCGAATCCCAGAGAAATCGAATCTGGCCCAGTTACCATTTGCCGTTGGGATCAAATTAACGGCACTGGAGTAGGTTGCTACCTGTCAGTACAATAAACTAGTTTTGAGTCTGAGTGCTCCAGTGTAGTGTTTCAAAAATACCCCGAAAAAAAAAATAATGGTTCAAAAGCTGTAAAAATTGCACTCTTTGCAAACAAACGTCAGACGTCAGGCATCAAACGTCAGACATCAGAAGCCAAGCATCGAAAGAAACAAAAACTTTAGATCGTTGCTAAAATCTCAGTGGTCGAGGAAGTCAAAAATGATTCGAAAGATGTCAAAAATTGCACTTTTTGCAAACTGTCACACAGTTTGACACATGACATTTGTTTCCCCTAAAATAACACCATCGCAAGCAAGCAAAACTTGAATTGCGTCCTCCACAGATCCTCGATTGGTTGCATCAAGCCAAGTGTCAACCAACGCTTGCTGTCACCTGTCAGATGTCACTTGGCGCTGTTCTAAAGGAAACATACCTCTTCTTGCTTTTGCGTGGGATCTACGAATCTGTCAGAGAGCCTAAACCAAGTTGTCTGTGATCATTGCGAGATAACTGCCAAGGTCACCTGTCATTTCAAATTAACAAAAAATGAGGTCTCGACGATATGTCACTTAAATTTTTCAAGTTCCTCTTAATTCAATTTTTGCAATTGCCCCTCCATTGCGTCTTTGTTATTTTTTAGGCCAGGATTGACATTTGAAAAGTGCAGTTAAGAGCCTTTCAAGATTCTTTCCCAATCATCTCATCTTCAAATTGCACCTTAAGTTAAGGCTGCCGATGACAATGGCTAGGCCACCATTGTGTTTTGTGGTCAATTTCAACGAGCTCCCAACCCATTACATGACAATTCTTGTGTCATTCGAGCATCCAAACGTCACAAAGTTTGCTCATTTACTGGCAATGCCTCTTCTCCTCTTAAAAACAATAGTTCTTCTAGCTCCCCATTAAGGCATTTAGTCATAAGTGCGTGACAAAAGCGAGACGTGCGTCGTCTTTGCAGACATTCATCCTTTTGCAACTGTCTCTGAATTGCTTAGAATGTTAACAATGACTTCTCGTTCTGTGAACACACCCAAACGCGCAAAGGCCGCAAACGAGTTCAACACTCTACTAAGAGTTGTCATTGCCAGTTCAGTGGACTTAATGCAATCTGCAAGGGGTAACGCATTCAGCAGGATCAGCAGGCATCCACTTCCACATGTCGGTTCAATCCAAATCGGAGTGGATCGAGAGAGAGATGAAATCCCCGTCTCGGGGACTAAAACAAAAGAGTCCCTCCAACAAGCAACGAATCTATAAGCGAAAAGATATCATTTTGACATTCAATTTGACAGCACAGTAGTGTGCACTGCTGAACGTGTGCTTTTTCAAATGAAAAATGTCTTATCCGTGAGTGTCCTGTGGCGACTCCTAGTTCATTGTGAACATGGTTCGTTGTTTCGTCCTTACGCGAATGACGTGCATAAAATCATCCTGCTGGTACTGTTCCATTTTTGAAAAAAAAGGATTCACATATTTTCGGTCCTGTCAGATTCATGACATAAACGCTGTTTGTCGTTCAAATGTTGACGGATCCGACTTAATTATTTGTTTTGTTTCGCTCGGTCTGGTTCGTTGCTTTTCTACTTCGTTTTTTTTTGTTTTTTGTTTTGTCCCGACCACGTGGTGTGTCCTTCACATTTGGCTCAGTATGCAGCCAGATGGCTTTGACTCGGGCAGAAGGAGAGGAGGAGAATGATTCAAATTGGAAATCGTTTCTATTGTGAGAACTGTCCAGGCTTTCTGGAGTTGTTTTTGCGCTATAAACACTGAAAGTCAATCAGTGTTGGCCTGGGCAACTGCCTACCGCTCCCTGGGGTCAGCCGAAAGTCCTTGTTTTATTTTTTTCTTCTGGTTAAGTGTCCATGCCTGGGTTTGTGTGGTGGCTATGGTTACTGTGGTCGCGAGCAGAGGTTTGAGTGGTCGTTTGGTCGATAAAGACAGAAAAGACCATGACGGGGAGTGTGAGGACTTAATGGGTAAATCTTGTGGGCAGCACACTTCAAGCCGATGGTCGACGCTGCTGCTGGTGGAAACAGGTGTTTCGGTGTTCACCGCCCCATGGAAATGGGAAAAGATTTACGACTGCAATCTAAAGGAAGGGCCTGTGCTATTTGAATGTTTTATCAATATCCTCTATCGGGTCAAAGGATACACGTTTTAAGGGTTGGGTTGATTCGACGTTTAAGTCACAGGCGGGCGAGAGGATTTGAATAAAAATTCGAGCATTTTTTGTGGTATGACGTCGTGGGGTATTGTCATTTTTCAGTAGTCAGTGGATCCCTGGATTGTTAAGACGATTTCGGAGGGATGTCGTGGAAGATTTTTGACGAAGAGGTGAAAGTGAGGACTTGATGACCATGCAAAGAATGGACCTAAACTAGAAGGCGTGGAATTCTCCAGCGATAAGACTGTGGAAGCTCAACAATTCAAGGACGGGGTTCTGATGAAAATTGTAACGAAGTTAAAAATTCGTCACTGGATGGCCCAGTTCGTTAAGTGCCTGCACTAAGTTAGGGAGGTCCCAGATTCGAATCCTAGTGAAAGCAAAGTTTATACGCTTTTATCCGGTTTTTCAAGTCTGGTCCAGTTACCAGCATTATCACTGAAGCGGTCGATCAGTGGAAGTAGTCTGACTGTGGGTATCACAATGGACCTACACGGTCTAAGTGTGCTGGTGAATTCACTAGCAGCTCCATAACCTAACCTAAAAATTGGTCAACTAAACACAGTGGCCTACGATTAAGACAAGTTCGTCGTATCTTCTCACGTGTATACAGGTCCAGGCTTGTCACCACATTGAAAACAAAACCGAAAAACTCGTGGACATTAACAACGTTTAATGAGTAACCAAATGGAACTCAATTAGCCGTCGGTTTCGGTTAAGTCTCTTGTCAGTCTACAGCTCTCTCGTAAAACTGTCTCTTTCAGCGATATTTTTAGCCTTCTTCAGTTGAAAAATTATCTCCAGAAACCGGAAACCTAGTATTTGCTTCATAAGGATTTTTAAAAATCTATAGAAAGCGTATATATTCCCGATTTAACAAGGAGAAAAGTCTTAAACATCTTGGGTCTCACACTGAAACCGAACAAAACACTCCCATTCGTCTAATTTCTTTAGTAGAGATCTCCTGTGTTGAGTTTCCATCCCTGCAAGCACTTAAGTTGCATGTCAAACCTTGGAATAAGCATTACTAGACACCTTTTCCCCGAGTTTCACTGTAGCACTTTACAAAAAAAAGCGCTTACTCAATTGACAATGAATATGACGTCTACAGATAGACAAACGTATCTTTATGGCAAATTTAATGCAAATAGATCTTATCGCACCGCGGCAAGATAACAACGAAGCAGTCGCGTCTGCCGATTGGTGGGTGCTCTGTGAATTTCAAAAGATCATGTATATTTGCTGGCGATTGTCAGTGACTAGTCACCGGAAGGGGCAACAAGGTAAAGTCTGGAATTGAGTGAGTAATTTAAGGAAAAAAAGGAAATGCCTAGGTATTGCATGGTTCCTAACTGGTCAAGAAGGGATGTAAGTGGTTGAAAACTGTTGAGACAATACAAATCGAAATTTATGTTGGAAAATAGAAATTTTGAGGATGCTAGAGATTATTTTTGATTCAAAAAATAATTGTGGCCCATGAACTCGAAAGGGACAACTATATGTCAAAACCTAACGAAAAGTGACGAGAAGTATCGTCAAATTTCTATCTAACGTCCATAACTTAGTATTCAGCTGTTAATCGACATTTGGATACGTAGAGATTTATTTCGCTTCCGCAAAAGTAGGCAAAATTGAACGAACTCAACGAAACTGAGCAAAAGGTTGTTTTAGTCACAGTGCTCAATTGTTGTGTATTCGCTCGGTTGCTTTAGTTCCCTTAAGTTTCCCTAGGGCCTATACATGTGGTCCATAAGCGATTCATTTCGCTCTACCGAAAGTAGGCAAAACTGAACGAACTTAACGAAACTGGGCGAAACTGTTATTTTAGTCACAGTGCCTAGTTTTTGTGTATTAAGTATATAACTTCACTTAAGTTTCCGTACGGCCATTATATTTAGTCCGAAAGTAGGCAACATTTAACGAACTTAACGAGACTGAGCGAATTTTAGTCGCAGTGCTTAATTTTTGTGTATTCGCTCCGTTGCTTTATTTCCGTACGGCCATTATATTTAATCCTTAGGGGTTTAGAGAAGGCAGGAATGTGAACAAGAATGGGCTAGAGCACAGAAGCTCTTCTTAAAGTCCCGAAATTCAAAGCAATTCTGGTTATTTTTACACTCCAGCCGGTGGAAATTCTTTTTTGAATTCTTCTAACATGAGTCTAAAGATTGCTTGGCCATGTAGAGCGCATAGAGAACACGTCTCCAGCCTAAAAAGTCTCAGACCCTGCGGCAGTAGAGGACGAAAACGTTGGCGCACACTAGTGGAGAAGGACCCCAGCCAACTTGACGTGCCTAATTGGAGATAGCTAGTCAAAGATCATCCTCTTTGGAGATTACTGTTGGTTGAGGCCAGGTCTACCCCGGACTGTAGTGTCACAAAAAAAAGATGAACATGAGTCTCGCTAGAGAGGTTTATTGGTTAAGGGCCAGGTCTGCTCCGAACTGTGGTGTCATCAGAAAAAGAAGTACATGAGTTTATGGCTTGAAAGAGATTGTGGCAGTGACAAGGGATTGTTGGCTAAGTCCGCAGGGCCTAGTATAGCAAATTTTGGTCGGAGAATACCAAGTGTCATCGCAGTTAGAGATACCTTTACAGGCCCGTTGTTACTTCAAAACACATCTTTTTAGTTACGATGAAAAAAGAACTGTCCATTTTAAAAGAGCATTTAATATTTAGCCTCAAAGAAGAAAACTTCTCCGTTTAAAGTTCAGATGGAAACAGACACCACAAGCCTTCGTGTTAATTGAAGCTTAATCGAGACCTCGTTTGTAACGCATCAAGTCTTGTTGACTCCAAGCTGTTTCCTAACCCGATACCGGATAAAATTTTCGGTAATCTCAAACTCGATTTTCAGTTCACTATCATGGTCGATAGACCTCTTAAATTTATTAAGTTAAGGTTAGAAGTTGTACTCAGAGCCACGTCCGCTCAAGGAGTTGCATCCTCTTCTCTGGCGCTACAGTTCGAGAAGAACCTGAGCTTCACCCAACAAACTTCTATCTAATTCTTCGGTTTGTTTGACTTCATGCTCAACTTACAGACTTGGACGTCCAGATCCTATTTAAAGGCGCCTGGATAAATGTGTCCAAAAAAAATCAGAGGCTATAGCCGAAAAAGAACATGGGCCTCAACTAACAGCCCTACGGCTCGTAACCTATGGTTTTTCCACGGCATAGACCTTCAGACTACGACTGCAAGTGTTTATTCTAAGAAAAAGAGTTCATCTAAGGCCGTTTTTATTCCAAAGTCTCGACCTAAATTTTAAGAAACCTTTTAGGCCTTTAGTGATATTTTTGAAATTTCTGGTTCTTTGAGCCGCATCTTCTGCATGTTTTTCGACGTAAGACTATGCATAGACTAATTTTCTGTGCTGATTTCACAGTATTTTTCACTTAAATTCGGCTGCTTCTCTGTCACTATGATCTAATAGTGTACACATACGTATTTCCCAGAACTTCGTCTTTTTGTTCAATCCCATGGGGCTGTGGCCCTCAGTTTTCTCTGAAGTAACAAACAGTGACCCGGTATTATGATTGTGAACAGCAGTTCACAATGAAGTAACAAAAGTGTCAGATATTCAAAGAAATCGGGTCACATTGAGTTGGCGGGCAATTGTGTTCAGAAAATACATGATTTCTGAACGAAATGCTTCGATGTAAGTTCAGATCAATAAGGAGCAGCGATTTTTAGACAAATTTAAAAAGATGCAAGGCTAACTCCTCGTCATTTATTTTCAAACTATTTTAAAGGATCAACAAAATTAAGGCCCACTTAGACTGATCAGAAGTCGTGCCCTGGATGCAGTAGAATTTTTAAATACAGACGTAGGCACCCTTACATTTTTGGCTTGTGCCCAATCACTTATCGGAAGTAATTAGTTTGAATTTTTCGACGACACTATCTGAGGCTGTAAACGGTTTTCCTCTAATTTTATTATTTTTTTTGCTTTTTGAAGATATAATGAATCTTAAAGGGTGCCTAATACATTTGGCCAAGGCTGAATAGTGACTGTTAGTGAAAGGCTCAATATCAACGAACAAAGACTTAAGCAAGAAACGATTTATTCCAACGAAAAAAAAAACTCAAATAAAAGGGGATTTATTCAAAATTCTAAATTTGGAACAAAACGCGGCCTTCCTTAAAAGCCGGAATTCCGATTTCTAGTCGACTTAACTCTAGAAATGGACTTTATTTCCGATTTAAAATCGAAAAAGTTTACAGACCGCAGGCCGTTTCTTGAATTGTACAAATTTTGAACATACAGTAGAATCCGTTTAGTACGACTTCGCACGACCAACCACTGATTGCGACGTAGACACAACATGTTAGGTTTGCACGCAAATTGCTATGAATGCATTTCATTTCGTTTTGTGCGTCGTCCGGTTAGTACGACCTAATGTCGCCGGTCCCTTAATCGTCGCAATATCCGGACTCGACTGTATATCCGTAACAAAAAATTAAAAATGGTGCTGCATTAAACTAAGTACGGATTTTGTCCGAAACTGTTTTCATACAAAAGAAACGTTTGGCACATTTATCCAAAATCTAAGGAGAGTTTGTAAAACGAATTCTTATTTGTTGTGTGGAATTCTTGACCATTGCGTGAACTATCAACAAGAAACATTTTGATCCAAGTCCATTTAAGAAGTCTAAGGATGTCGCATATTTTGCTCATCTTTTTGGAGGAATATAGCCAAGACGAAGGAATTTATGAATGAATAATGTAGTTGCTGAGAAGCTAGGCCCAAGCCCACCTCCGACTGTAGCGCCGCCATTATTATTATTATAATGTAGGCCACATATGAAGTCTTTATTTTGCCGCTTTCTGTGAAATTCTGATCAATTGTGTTCACATTTCTGTTCTCTAAATTTTCTTTCATATATTTCAAGTTCCTAGCAGACCTCAAAATTAAATGTTGTCTTCCCATTGAAACAATGCACAGCTGGACTTTCCGAGTTACCCTCATTTAGCGTCGAAAATTCGATCACAATAATTAAGGTCACAATTGATGTCTTAATTTGCCGAAATTCTGTAAAATTCTGATCAGTTGTGTTCACATTTCAGTCGATTGTACAAAAATGGTCTCTAAGTCTCCAATATATTTCAAGCTCCCAGCAAAGCTCAAAATGAAATTGAATCCTCACTCAGCGTCGAAAATTCGACCATTGAAGGTCAAGATGAATAAAACTAGACTTAATTAAGGCCACAAGTGATGTCCTAATTTTGTTACTTTCTGTGAAATTTTCATTAATTGTGTATTTTTGCGGGGGCAACGAAATTATGTTAAATTTCTGGTCGATTGTTAAAAATTGTGTCTTAGTCTCCAAGTATCTTATCTCATCTCATCTTCAGTGGCCGGAATGTTCTCCTAAAGGAGTTGCGGGGAAATGCACGTACGACAGATCTCCAGGCAACTCGATTCTCCGCCATCGATTCTAACTCATCAGGAGCTATGCTCAAATGCAACCAGGCGTTAATATGTCCCTGCCGACAAAATTCCACCGAAGGAACTCTAGAATAGCTTAAAAAAACCAATAACTGCAAACAAAGTAAAAGCCCAAAACACCAACAGGAATAGACGGAACCTTAAAAAGAAGGACGACCTGTGTCAATATCGACATTTCATTGAATTAAAAAAAAAATTTGTTCAGATGAACTGAAATATTTGATTCAAAAATTCCTGTGATATCGCATAGTCAAGCAACCACGAACTAAATGAATACCGTGAAGACTGGATGGTGCAGTCTCTAACCTGCTCCAAGTTAGAGAGGTCACAGGTTCGAATCCCAGTGAAATCGAATCTGGTTCAGTCACCATTTGCCGGTGGGGTCAAATTAACGACACTGGAATAGGTTGCTACTTGGCAGTACAATGGACCAGTTTTGAGTCTGAGTGTTCCAGTAGAGTTTCAAAAATCCTCCGAAAAAAAAAATAGATGAATACCGTAGTGAAGATATAAACCAATTTAAACCGAACTAGCCTGTATAATTCTGTCCGAAAATTAAAAAAAAAATCGAAAAAATCGAAAATGTGTCAAAAACCGATGGTCAGATGATCTAAAAATTGTTGTTCAAAAATTCCTGAGATGTGACGATGACTCTCCAAAGTTTAGCAACCTCGAACGGGGCCAAAAAAAAGATCATTCAATCACATTGGAATTTTTTTGCACTCGTCTGGTCTGCCGTTTTCCTCTTAGCAAAGCCGACTTGTCCCATCGCTTATCAGGGCAAAAACGAGCCAAAAAAAAGAAAGAAAAAAAAACACGTCTCGAGAGAGATAACTTTGACTCATCACGAGGATGGTGAAATCATATTCAAGGAATAGGTACACCACCCACTACACACCACGCCGCCCCCTCGTAAAACAGGTATGTGCGATAAAGTGTCAGTGTTAACATCGCCCAGATAACCATTGGCGACAAGTCTCTCCAAAAAAAAAAAACAGCAAAAAACTCAGATTCAAAAAAATGTATATCAAATCGTTTAGCGGATATGTATCTCAGTGGAGGGAGGACAAGAAAAAAAAATGAAGGAAATGTACGAAGACAAGACATTGTACAAGACCGCACTCGGCCGTAATTAAAATTGTTTAATCATCCGCATACAAGTCTGAGATTGCCACAATCAAAGCTAATAGCTTTACGACCCTCTAACCACCGCCTACCACTCCCTTGCGGGGCCTCCGGTGTGGACGTTTTATCATAGGTTTCGGGGAAGTTCTAAAGACACTTTTTTTTCTACTTTTTTGAGAATCGAAAACAGACCATGTTCGAAAGCATCGCAAGCGGAATGTTCAAAAAAAATAACCGTGTTTTTGTGTTTTTTTTTTTTCGTTTTTTTTTTTGGAAACAGTGACAGAAGACAGGTATCGTCCGGACAGAGATAAGGCCAGTCTGTAGACCAGAGCGATTCAACTTTTAATTACTTATTTGTAATTGAGTGTGTATCACTGGCGTGCCACAAAGGCTTTATCGGGACAGAATACACGGTAAAACATGACAATCACCGGGGCGGGACAGAGAAATGATCATCATTCTCAGTCATCAGTCAGTCAGTCAATAGTCGACGATGTTGACGGGGTGTTAGAGATCGAAAGATAGTTCACACTACTGATAGATAAACTCACCTTGTGCAATCCGAACTGCAGGCATTTTGATTCTCATTTTTCCGGGGAATGTATGCTGACTGTGTACGACAGTGGCGACGACGGCAGCAGGACACAAAAGGTGGGCGGGGAATGGAAGGAAAGGCGATTCTTCCGTTTAAAAAATATGGTCAGTTAATCGTCTCCAGGATTGTAGATCTATCTAACACTTTTCTTCAGAAAATTCGATCAGTCACTCTCTCTTAACCGAGGTTCAGCACTTTGGTGTGTGTCATTCACTTGAGTGGTATTGTGACATGTCAACTCGTGTACTCAAAAGAAACGAACACAAATCAAGGAAACATAAAGCAAAAAAATAAACAAACACTGGAACTTTGAGAATATTCAGAATTCTATCTCGGTGCCACTTTTGCTTTATCTCCCGCACTTCTTAGCTTAGGCTTAGGATAATAGGAACAAGTATCCACTGACATTAGACAATGATGCTGATGATGGTGTTGGAATTTTTTTGTATCTTTTCCTTGCGATGAACTGCAGTTGCTCCCGGTCAGGTGCGGATGAGGATGTCAAACACAAACAATTTTTCTTTTGCACCACACTTAATTCATTATCCAATTGGAACGTATCTGTATCTGAATCTGAAGCGGAATCGGAAATATCCCATTTGGCAGAAACAATTTTTGTTTCCTTCTTTTTTTTTTCTTCTAATTATTCACTGACACATATCCTGTCAACAAGGATAACAAACTACTGATGCTTAAACACACTGAAACAGGTGAATGATAACGAAACGCATTCACCTGCAGAAATTGTTTTCTCAGCGACAGAACCAGGAGGGGAACAAAATCAAAAACAAACTAAGAAATTGTATCTTTCCACGAATTGTTTGTGTTATCAGAGGTGGACTTTATCACGCAAGGAACGTTGAGAACGTTTGTTGATTTGTGAAACAAAAAAATGACAAAAAAAAACGAAGAATAACAAAACAACACAAAACCCAATCGCCGACGACGAAGATCAAAACCAAGACGAAGACGAACGAACGACAATGTCCGACGACGAGTCTTGTAGTGCGTGTGATGTCACAATTTACTAATCCGATACTAGCGCGATTCGTAGTCGTAGCCGTCCAATTATCCGTCGATTGTTCTCCCTCTCAGATGGTAGCGGAGTGGCGATAACCGCATCGCACAGATAATTACAACAATGCTCTATATATCCACATGTGTGTATTCCCGTGTATACTCTCGTCGTTGTATCTTCGTATCTTTTCCTTTTTTTTTTTTTTTTTTGTTTTTTTCGTGTGTATGTATGTGAGAGAGTTTGTTGTGAGAATATGATGTATTCGTGTTTGTGTGTGTGTATGTAAACAGGATTATCAATTATTTATAGCAGGTTGAATTCACTCCGGAACATCGGCGAAAACACGTCCTCACAACGCGACAGCCCGTATGCATCTAAATATTTCGCGTATGGGCCGATGGAACAATACACTCAGTGTGTTGTAGCCAGCACACACAAATCACACACACACCCATAACCACATATCATACAAAACAGTCGCCCCAGAGTCAGCAGAGTAAAGCCAGTCAACCAGCCAGCCATCCAGCCAGCCAGCCAGCCACTCTTCCACTTTTTGACACACACTCTGCGCGCTCTTCTGCTCTGGTGCTGGTGGTGCTGCTGCTGCTTCTGCTTCTGCTGTTTCACCGCAGCAACGGCGACGACGATGATGATGATGATGATGACGACGACGACGATGGTGGCGGCGGAGACGACAAAACGGCCACGGCTAGCACACACAACACGGGGCAACACGGCTACCCTTCTCGAAAGCCCATGGAAACGACTGCACGACCGGCCACCGGTGGCTCTGCTATTCTGCTCAGCCTGTGCCTTTGCCTTTGCCTTTGCCCTGTGACAGTATCAGTGCCAGTGTATTAGAGAGCCACCACCGCAGCCACCCTCTTTTCGATTCCATTGACGCCACTGTCACAACCCACACCCCTTTCAATGAGAGAGAGCGCACAAATCCAGTGTGTACCGTACCACACACATTCTGTACGATTAGGTACATCGCCTCCTCCTGCTGGCCACACGAGCCTCATATATGCGTGAGAGAGCGAGAGCTATAGTCACATTCAAAAATCCACCACCACATGCCCGCGGTATATACTTCAAGAGTGCGCTCTGCTGGTGTGTGCCCAACCACCACACCATCACCGTCGGCTGGCATGGTGCGGTGCTGCTGGCACCATCGCTTAAGCCGTGCTCTGTCTGATTGGAATTGGAAGGTTCGCGCTCTCTTGTGGCGGCTCTCTTTGGTTGCTGCCAATTCTTCTCCTTCCCAAAGGGGAGATGTCGTGCCAATACATCTCTCCAGCCTTGGACCACACTCTGGAGAGGCAAAAGGAAAAGTGATGCAAATTGGGGAAAGTCACCCATTCCCCCGAGGAGGTTCGACTGGAACTGGGAAAGTACACAAAACAAGTGTTGCGAATTGAGTGCAAATAGGGGGTGCTTCTGCCAGCTTGAGCTGAAGCCACACAAGGTTAGGATTCTCTTTGGATCTGGAGTGCACCGAGCAGTTCCCCTGCTTTTGGTGAGTTTTCTTGGATTTTTTTTTATGGAAATTATAATTTTTTTTTTTGCGCTGATAAGCAGCGACGTTTGTAAGTGGAGTCTGAAATGCACGTGCTTGCATTGGGTGACGGTGTAATGAACTCAAGGGAATTGGCGATAAAATTTGGTTTTGACTGCAATTTTTGAACTAGAGACGAAATAAAATCGATGCTCGAATTGCTTGGACACGACACGAAGGAGACTCAAGCAAAGAGCCTTAAATTGCTGTCGAAAGTTTGAAAATTCTTGTGGAATCGTTCAAAACCTACAATTTCTGAACTTGATTCCGGATTTTTGACCAACAAATTTTTGACAATTTGTTACAAAATTCGTTACAAAATTTTGTGTGGATTCAATTAGACTAGAGAGTTTCTATGGTTGCACTTTGTTGCCCATAAGAAACCCGTGAGATTTAAAAAAAAAGTCGTAGCCTAAATTTCGACACAAAAGTCAAAATTATGTTAAACACTTTTTTAAAAACATCTCATCAGGTTTGATGTGAATTCCAATGACAATCTTCGTTTTTTGTTGCTGTACATTTTCCTTTTTCGTTTTCCCATTCAACATGTCTAATATCTAACGGATGCAATCTTCCCATCGCTGAATAGGCCTTTGAAGGAAGTCTTTTGGAAAGGTTCGACAAAAATTTTGCGCATTTCAGTTCTAAAATCGTGTGCCATTAATTTTCCTAACCGCTAAATTCGCAGGAACATTTTACAAGTCTTAAAAAACAGGGGTTTCCGACCTTATTTTTGGTTCAAAAACGCATGTAATATATTCGAAATTGAGAAATTTCAATCTTGGAGCAATGATGACTATCCGCTGGTCTAATAAACGACTTTAAGACATAATTCAATTGAATTGGGGGAGCATTTAATCCGTGCAACTGATGGGGTAAGAAATTGAAAAGTCGTAGGCCCATTTGAAATTCGACTTTTGATGCCTTTATGAGACACGAAAAGGAGTCTCATTGAAATTCTCGCAATGACTAGCTAAACCGCGAAGACAATGGTCGGAAGAATTTGGCCAGAGTCATAGCGCTTGTATTAAACCTTCTCATTCCGGTGAGTTGTATGGTTCCTGAGTTCCTGAGATAACATGAGAGATGGAAAAGTTAGTTTAAGGATGAGGGCTTTAGAAAAGAGATTCTAGGTTTGTACTCAGATCATTATCTATGAGGTTTTTGAAGCTAAAATGTGTGAAGAATAGTTAAGTTAATGTGAATCGATGTTAAGTCTTGATTACAGAAAGGACACTGATGTTTAGTTGAGTATACAGTAGTTCATTTGAAGGGCAATTATCTTGACTCATTTGGCCCGTAGTAGCAGCAGAAAAAGTATTTTCAGATCTCGAAATTGCCGTGATACTTGTAAGGCAGACCTGACAAAACCCCCATGAATACCACTATCCCAAGCCCAAAGGTTCGGTTTGGGTTATGCTTTCTGGCAACGAGCAGAAACTTCAAAATGTTGTCTGAATTGTACTTCAAATGTCCGATTTTTTTTAAATTCCAATTCATTCCCTGAAATCATCAACCCATCAACCCGACCCCACTCGTTGTCACTTAAGGTGAAACTTCTCACAAGAGATCACAGAGAACTTTGCCCATATCATCCCCTCCGCCTTCGCTAACTTCAGAGTTCCAGTTCCAGTACAACATTCAAACCGCGAGAGAGTTCAATTTAAGAGAATTGCGAAATTGTGCGCAAACGCCCGCCGGTGTTTCCCCATGTTTCCCAGGTTTATGTACAGAATCGCACACGGAATAGCGAACAACGCATACACACAGGTGGAATTTTTCTGAATGAATAGGGGAAGGCAGCGTCGGAGTGTGTGTGCACACCCCTTTCAGTCAATAGGAGACGTGCGGAGTGGATAAATAAGCTCACATAGCACAGCGACCGATAGATACTCTTGAAACGAGTGGATGCAGGGGGTTGGTGTCGAGTATTTTCATACCGTGTGCTCTGACTTTCAACCCCTTTATGGGGTGATGGCCGCTAGTGGTGCTGCTGCTGAGACTTTCCACGTGAAGGACGCAGAAGTTTTTATGTACATTCGTGTACAAAGTGTTCGAGGGGGGAGTGGGGGCTTTGGCGGATGGGGGTGTCCGTTTGTGGGGACAACGGCAGTTGAAGGGGGCCGAGAAAGAGGGAGCGGGAGAGACTGGATCTCAGTGTGTTCGGTCCGAGCGTAGAGATGAAAAATAGAAGATTTAGGATAAAGCAAAATAAACAGTTTTTCGATGGTGTGCGGGTCGAAGTGGTGGATGACGGTTGCAAGGGGGGCGAGTGGGACAATGAAATGTACATAAATAACGGTGACCATTGTGGGTAATGGGCACTTAGGTTTCTTTACTTTTTAACTCGACTTACGGAGATACGACTACATGCGGGACAGGTAGAGTCTACCGGTTTCAAATCCCATCGTGCTCTTGTTCTGGATGTTGTTGTTGTCGTTGAGTAGTTGTGGGGATGAATATGTATCTGTTGGATCGGGTATCGAAAATAATTGCGAAAGTTTTAATCGATTTATGGTCCGAAACTATCAATCAATTGACAGAGAACCTCGGAGGCGGTGGTTCGAAAAAAAAAACTAGCGCACGGTTGGAGTGGATTTTCAAAATGTTGGTACTTTTTTGACGATTTATTGGCCTAGTTATGGGGGAGGGAGGGGAAGATGATAATTTTTGACATAAGGGAATGACGGCTGGTGTCTGATTTTACACGATTTTGATGCGTTTGTTTTTGCGCTTGAAGTCGACTGTGTTCAGAAATGCGTTAAGATAATTTTTTTTTGTTGATTCTTCGATGTTGTGTACTTCAGTTGGTGGTGAAACATCTTATGTCGTGACTGCCTGAGTATATATTTTTCGTTTGTCTGGTCTTGTTGTAATTGTTAGGTGTGACTTTGTATCCCAATTTTAGAGCTTGAACATCCACACAGTTCCAATGTTCGCCCAACTCTCTGTTTTCTTCTTGACTTGACACTAAATAATTTGACGACAATTAGATTGTGAAACATACGCGGTGGATACTGCGTCACGGAGACTCTTAAGGACTTTAAATGAAAGTAAAGGCATAAGAGTCACGAGAAATAATTTGAGATGAAATGAAACTGAACAATCTGTTTGCTAGAGCCCGAAACCATCAACAAGGCTTCGAAAATTTGAGGTGACAGAATGCGATCCTCCTTGAATGACGTTGTATTTCATAATTAATGGGAATGTTTGTTCTCACCAATAAAGCCATAATACATGGAAAAAATTTACCTTTTTTTTCATCTTATTGCATTTTTAAAAAGAAACTTGTATTTGGCCCACCCTTTATCTGGAAAACAGGACTAAATTAAAGAAATAATTCAGAAAAATCCAGTGAAAGACTAACATTTTCTGACATTGACCTCGAATAACTTACGATTCCGTTTAACTGCTTCGCAGGAAAAAACTGAACGAAAAGTTAGCGGAAGCATCGTCAAATCCCAAGGTGACTACAATTGTTTCTAACCAAATTTTAGAAGGAAGAAGAAGAACTAAAACTACCAAGCGAATACACTATGACCATAGTAACCGCTTCGGTAAGTGCGTTCTCTTTTGCCTGATTCCACGGGAGTATGCAAATGCCACTTGACAATCCTCAGATTCCAAAGCGACTATAATTGTGTCTGACACCTGTCCGTTTAACGGACGTAAGGAGTGATTGGATTCGGAAGTAATCGCAAAACTGAACGAAACTTGACGAAACAAATCAAAGCGGATATTGCAGGTGCAGTAAACAATATTTGTGCGTCCGTTAAGTTCCTTAAGCGTACTTAAGCAACGAGAAGAAGTAATGGTTGGCTTTTTAATTTCAGGCTTAGTCAGATTAGGGATAGTGGCTGAGCCTCACATAGACCAATTTTGGTTGACATCATTTTTTTTGTTGAGGCAGAATGATCTAAAGGTATGTGCGAGTAGTAGACAGCCACAGTTTCTTAAGGAATTGGTGGTCATCTTGGCATAGTTAGTATGTGCGTCGATAGACTAGACTCTCAGTCTAGGTTACAGCTTGAGTCACAACTTGGTGTAATAATAATAATAATAATAATAATAATAATAATAATAATGGCGGCGCTACAGTCCGAGGTGGACCTGGGCGTAGCTTCTCAGCAACCACTCGTGTTGTGCGTGCTATTGTTCTCTCACGAGTGGAGGGGACCTACAGTTTAATGCCGACTCCGAACGGCGAAATTGAGAAGCTAGACAGAGCATTGTCAGTGACTCGAAAGAGGTGGAGCCGTGAAAAAATGTTTGATGTTTTCTTTTTTTTTCGAGATTCGAACCGACGACCTCGAGCGTAGGAGTCGGCGTACCTACCCACTACGCCACGGCGCCCACTTGGTGTCATGACAGTAGATTAAATATCAACGCACTTAAGACTTAGGCCTGGTATACGGCCAACGGACCAACGGGTGGCTACAACCTACATATATAGACATGTTGAAGAAGAAACTGCTTTAAGTCTTTGCAACCTAACAGACCTAAACAGAGCTACCTCGGAATGTTGAAATCGCCCCTGAGGTTCGGTATATTAGCGTGTGGAAAAGTGCCGCAACTTCTGCCGCTTTGTTAGTACCGCGAAATAAAATTTCTGGGATTGAACCTAGACCTCGTAAACTGCTGCGTATGCATGAAAGTACGTAAAATCTAGTTCACCAAGCCAAAGTTACGATCAAGAAGCAACTATGTTTATAGACACATCAGACGGCACTTTTGTTTTGTAACTCCTTTCAGGAAGATAATACACGTTCTCCATGGTATTCAAATGAAATTGAGACGATAGGTGTTATAACAAGGATTGAGCTAAACGGTGCATATAGCGAGATTAGTCCAGTCAGGTGTCCACGCACCTCGAGCTTGAGAACAACTGAATAGAAAACGACCATTCAATTGGCATAAATGATTGAAAGAATGGACCGAACATTTTGATGCGGCTAGAGAGAGAGAGAGAAATGTTGAGAAAGAGTAAGACAGAGAGAGGGAGAAAAGGATTTTTATTTCCGAAAAAGTTTTTTGTTTGAGACCAGGATTCATGCCGTACTATTTATTCTTCTTCTTTTTCTTAGGACGCCACAGTTCGAGGTGGACCTGGTCCTCACCCAACATGCCTCTCCAGTCAGGACGATCTCTCGCCAGCTATCCACAGTTTCGCACACCAAGCCGGCTAAGATCCTCCTCGACATGTGTGAGCCACCTTGTACGTGGACGTCTTCCGTTGCGTTGTTACTGAAGCTCAGAGTCGAAATCTCTTCGGGCTAGAGCTGTGCTGTCCATACGCTCTACATGGCCTAACCACCAGTTAGAACCGTAGACGCCTGGATAAACTCAAGCCGCTGCAGTTCGTGGTTGAACCTTCTCATCAACGCAAACAGGACCAAAGATCTCCCGAAAAGACCAAGAGACTCTTTATCCGCTTGGGATATTGTCCATGCCTCTGATCCGTAAAGTAGGACTGGGATGATCAAGGCCTTATACAAGGTCAACTTGGTCTTCCGAGAGAGGGCGCTACTACTCAATTGTATTTTGAGTCCAAAAAAAACAGAGCTTGGCAAGAGTTATACTGCGCTTGATCTCGGTACTGATGTTGATTGCACTATTTACCGCGGAGCCGAGGTAGACGAGGTCCATCACTACCTTAAAGTTATAGCATAGGACGATGTTGTGCTTATACTTGGTTCTGCCCTCGTTTACCGCTAGACCCATTTTAGCCGCTTCCGTTTCAATGCCAGCAAACGCATCATTGACGGCTTGCTGTGTTCGCCCTATCAGTTCAATGTCATCCGCGTACGCCAGTCGTTGTACAGACTTTTGAAGATGGTGCTTCTTGTGTTGGCCAGTGAGTTTTGCACGATCTTCTCAAGAACGTTGTTAAAGAAATCACAGCTGACAGCGCTTCGCCTTGTTAAAACCTTTTTTGACATTGAAGGTCTCCGAGAGTTCGTTACCGACCTTGATGGAGCAGCGAGAGTTCTCCATTGTCATCCTGCTCAGTCTGATGAGTTTGGCAGGAATGTCAAAACTAGACATGTCGCTGTATAGCTCGTCTTGATGCACGCTGTTATAAATGGCCTTGAAATCGACGAATAGGGGGTGTGTGTCAATTTGCATTTCTTGGGTCTTTTCCAGGATCTCCTGCCGCATGAAGATTTGATCGATGGTGGACTTTCCTCGCCTGAAACCACACTGACGACTATCTGCTATCTCGATATCGCTATTCTGACTTCATCTAGATTGCGGAGAAGGAATTATCTTCTATTATCGTCCGTTGTATTGAGTGGAACATTTTGCCTGATCGCCTTTTAACAGTCTGCAGAAATGATTTTTCCAAATTCTCAGTATCGACTGCGACTCTACTACTAGTTGTCCATTCTCGTCCCAGCAAGCTTCTATCCGACCTGTATACCCATTTAATAAAAGTTTCACCCTTTGGTAAAACTTTCGGACAACATTCCTGCCATAACACCTCTCCATCCCTCGATCGCGCGCTTCTCGTGGTCTTTCCTTTTCTTCCTGAGAAGCCGGTTTTCTTCCTTTCTCTGTTCGGAGAGTTCTCGTAGTTCGATGCAGCGTTGCCTGGTATGCTTCTTGCTCTGCTGCATGTGCCTCCACTCTTTGTCAAACCAGGAGTTTTTCCTAGGTGGTATTTTAAAGCTCAGCACATCAGTAGAGGCTTCTCTGATGGTTTCTTGACAACGTTTCCATTCACCGTCTATTGTTAGTGCAGGCGATGTCGAGAGTTTCAGGAAGACTCGATCGGCAAAGATTTCAGCTTTCCGACGTCAAACCGTGGATCGCGTACTATTGCCACACTTAAAAAGGAGAAGGTGTAACCACCTTAACAGCTTGAATCTGATGAATTACTTACAGAATGCATCAAAAGATGTTCGAAACATTTTCTGAAAAAGTGGAAATTGGTACAATTCGTATTGAATTGTTTAGAATTTCAACCAAATTATCAAGGAAACCTCTTTCAAAAATTCAGATTCAACGAATGCTGGATCTCAACGCCCTGCATTCAAGAAGTGTGCCATATACGCTCAGGAGGACCTCTAAACATTCAATTCATCCAAACCCCACGCAATAATTGAACGAATTCCTTACTGTCGCCCCCCTGGTGTCACCACATGCCGGTTATGATTAGTCAAAGTTCAGTCATGAGAGTCTCCTTATCAGCGATGTTGGATCGATATCCTGTCCAATTCTCGAACCCACCCCAGTGGATACACACCAGCAATCGCTTGTCCCACATTCAATTGCCTCGGCACGGGGTGCCAACGCACCAAAGCGGCGAGCCCGTAACCTAAATCCACGCGCTGCCACGCTATCTCCAGCGATCGATCTAACAGAACAACAAAAAAAAAAAAAACAAAAACTAATTGTGACACGATACTGTAGTGGTAGTGGCTGCTTGTGTTTACCATCCCGCGGCTAACTAGCTCACAACATAAAGAGGTTGCCCTCGGCTCGTGGCACACACCGCTTCCAGATCTGACAGACATTTCGTATTCAAAACTATCAACATGCTGGCCACCGCATCCACATTCACATCCACATCCATATCCATGAGGTGTGCATCGCAGCACAATAAAAAGGTGAATGCGGGTCGGAGTCGGATAAATAATGATAACCCCTTTCCAGTTGCAGTTGCGGCTGTGCCTCTCTGGCTGCTGGCTACGCATCGAATTCGGAAGTCGCGCAGCACCGCAGCGAGGCGACGAGCGCATTACAATCAACCTCCATTCGAACCCGTTCGGTTCAGCTGCAATTTGCTAGCAACTCGTGCCCCATGAATCGGTGGCTGGCTGGTCTGGTAATGCGGTCTCCCAGCGGCAGTTGCCGATAATTCCAGAATGGCCCGGGGTCGCCGAACACACTCTCGCGCGGATCTGGCGAAGACAAGTAGTTGTCCTGATGATAGGCTCCCGCTCGGGCTTTGGTTGTGGGATGGCAGCGTCTATCCGAATGGTGTGGTGCGCGAAAAAACTGGGCTATTCGGGCCATTTAATCGGCGATTATGCAAATTATTTCCGCCAATGATGCGGTGCCGATGCCGGACGCACTGTGCCTAGAGAAGCTCCGCTCAGCACGGCACCGACTTTCGGATAATGGTCAGCAATGGGCCTGAGTCTGGCTCATGGCGGCTTGAATTACTCTAATTTGACGCTCTAAGTGTAAACGTGAAATTATTCTGAACCTTGTGGATGGGCTGGTGCTTGGGCGTCGGAGAGGTCGGTGGGGGCGATCGAAAGACGCCGACTGGTAGCAAATGGTGAGTGCTACTGAATGCGTCCACCGATTGTCTTTGGCGGTCAAGGAAGAGAGACTTAATGGGGGCTTTGAACAGCTGGAGTGGGGTTACGAAGGTGCTCAGATCTGAATCCGTTTTCCTAGGAACCCGTGATATCGATTACCTTGGGAATTTGACAACAACGGCTGTTGGAAGTGTTGAACGTGATGTTTGTCTCAGAAGCCCTATGCCTTGAGGGAGGTAATCTTAGAGTTTGAGAGAAGGAATGGCGGCTATTGAGTAGCTTCATGCGATCAAAACAAATTGTCAGATCAATGCGATGATTTAGGACTGGCTGTTAGAATCGTTTTGGCGTGGGGAGAACTGCAGCGAGAAAGCGGAAGGCTAAACGCAGGGTTTAAGCCTAGTTGCCAAGAGACCGGACAGCGGAGTAGAGTAAGATGAAAATAGTTTGACGTCGTAAACAGCTACAATCGCAATTGATCAGAATGAAATTTGCCGATCGAGTGGAGACCCAATGTCTGCAGAACTCTTTTTAAAGTAGCTGGAGATGAATTGTTTCTTTGAGCTCAAGAGGCAATGGAGTAGGACAACCCTCTTTGTAAGGCCCAAGCCGTCGTCCTCTATGTCGCGGGGACATGGATAATCTTAAGAGCAGATGAAGAAACCACTAGCCTTTCCTACAGAAAAGTTCTGCGTGCAATCGTTGGTCCTCATTGTGTTGATGGCATTTGGAGAAAAAGAAGGGGCATGAGTCTAGCCAGGCGTCTGCGTATCCAATGCCTAAGATGGCTGGGCCAAGTAAAGCGGATGGGCAACTTGACTCCGTTTTAGAGTATCTTCGACTCTGAACTGGTGGGACAACGCACACTTAGACCATGTTGGTCCATTGTGATATCCACAGCCCACAGCCTAGGTGACTTTGCCACTGTTCGTTTGCTGATGACACAGTTACTTGTTCAATTAGTCGTTTGGCTGAGCTAATAGGAGGATGGAGAGTTTTGTCAGCCGATTCTGCGCCTATACTTGAACCTGTCCGTGCCAGTTCATCTGCCTTTTCATTTCCATCAATGCTGGAATGTCCAGGAACCCAGCGCAGAAGGATTTTATGGCGGTTCGGGTTCTTTAATGCAGTTCTTGACGGATTTGGAGATTACGAGATGGGAATTCATTTAAGTGCAGCTTAATCCGCCGAGCGTTTTCTCTTGGGCGTTTTTTTTTCTTCTGAGGATTCTTGAATCACTACTGGAGCACTCAGACTCAAAACTGGTCCATTGTACTGCCAGGTAGCATCATACTCCAATGCCGTTAATTTGATCCCAACGGCAAATGGTGACTGGACCAGATTCGATTTCACTAGGAACCTGTGACCCCTCTAACTCGGGGCAGACACTTAACCAACTGCACCATCCAGTCTTGGGCGTTAGTTTGCCCGTTTCGTTCGAAGTAGGTTTTAGGTCCGAGGATTTGCTGCCTTTCTTCATAGTACGTGGCTTCACCAGTTCTTTTGAGTTGGTGCTTGGCTTCTTTGGCTTGTTTGGTGCTGCCTATTTCTTTGGCTGGATGTGTGAGTTAAACTTTACCCTGTTGCTAGGGTTGTTCTTCCCCTTAGGCAGGCCCTTCATGCAGCTAGCTGGCTTCGCAGAGGTGCCTTTACTTGAGGAGGAGAAGGGATGCTTGTCTTTTTCCACGCTTTTTCTGCTAGCTTTCCTCATTTGAGCGGCCTTCGAGGTTGAGGGACACTCTTTGCTCTCTAGATTTGTCTCTCTGGCTTTCGCGATCGGCATGGCAGTATCTGTTTTGGAAGTTTTCTTGGATGTGATGGGGTTGGGATTTTTTTTTACGTTTCTCAAACTCTGCCACAATCTTCGAGTTCTTCTTTATCAGATATTGATCCATAACTGAAAGGGTAGCAGGGTCCTTCAGTTTCATCCTCTTCAGGTACTTTTTTTCACTTTATACCCTGCAATAGTTAATTTGGCTGCTTTCTAGGATTAATTGCCCAGTTGCTACCACTTGGAGGTATAACTATTACTTGAGGGTGAATAGATGAGAATCGTCATAACCGAGAAGGCTTTCAACTCTTCTAACCATCCTCCAGCAACTTAGCTGTCGATACATTGAAGTTTTAGGTTTTCCACGGTTCAAACTTGTTGGGCACAATAGACTCATAGTGGTCTAAGTGAGCCGCTGATATGTTTTTATGTCAGAAAGGGCACTCATTGCGCCCACGCCCCAACGGAGGACAAAGATGACGATAGTAAGGTTGACTTCTATGATCTCCTAGAAAGAACATATGATCAAGCCCCAGCTACGACACCAAGATTGTTCTACTTGATTTTAACGCTAAGCTGGGTAAAGAGGACATCTTTTCTAGAGTCATCGGTAAACACATCCTGCACGATACCACGTCCGAAAATGGACTCAGGCTGGTGGACTTTGTCACCGAGCGAAACCTCTCTGGAGCTTGCACGCGGTTCTCACACCTCAACATCCATAAAGGGACCAGGCGGTCCCCTGATCATCCAACCGTCAACCAGATTGATCACGTTGCGATCGACGTCAGACATTCCTCCAGTATCCGAGGCGCCAACATCGGCTCGGGCCATTTCCCTGTTGTAGCCAAGGTAAGGACACAGATATCGAGATAACAACGGAGTCCAGGAAGACCGTATGGACAACACAGCTCCGGCCCGACGAGTCTTCGACTCTGAGTTTGTGGGACAACTCAACAGATGACGTTCAAGTACAAGGTGGCGCACACAAGACGAGGGGGACCTCGGCCGGCTTGGTGTGCGACACTGGAGACAGCTGGTGAAAGATCGTGCTGGCTGGAGAGGCATGTTGGGTGAGGCCCAGGTCCGCCACGGACTGCAGCGCCCTAAGAAGAAGAAGAAGAAGAAGAAAGGCACCCATTTACCTAGCCTAGGATTCGTGATGATTGCAAGCGCCATGAACGCAAGCAGTAATAAAATTCGCAGCAGAAGAATTTTATCGAAAAGACTAAGGATGCCTCCATGACTCACTGACTTTTACTTTTCTAAACGACATAATATCCTCGCACCTTTGCCCAAAAAGTCACATCTGTTGATCACTTTCTTCAAACAAACATGCTTATGGGTCATTCGCCTTTAAATAAAAAAATAACTCCCACATTTCTGCACGCACAGGACCACATTCAATCCTCCATTCACCACTCAAGAACAACTTAAAGTGTAGCCCTTGCATCGAAAAAAATTGAAAACAATGTCAAAACTTGCACAGGAAAACAGGGGAAAACTTCAAAAACACCGAACTCCATAGGCATAGCCCGACTGACATTCCATCGCAAGGCTCCAGATGAGAGTGAGAGGTGAACCGCTACCATTTTCGTGCAATTAAAATCCTGGCCATTTGGTTGAAACTATTGTGCGAACGATCAAAATACTCAAGACCTCTTCAGATTGCGACCCCATTCGATGGCGACGGTGACGACGGCGGCGGCTCTCGCGGCTCTTCAATTTGAACATGTACTGTGCGATACTTTAGCCACATCATATTCGCGCAATTATGCAACGCATTCAGAAAGGGAAGCCGCCAAGCCTTGGCGCGCAATCGTTTTGCATTTTACACGCGGCGAATCTTTCAGATGTGCCGCGACTGCGCCGATTCTTCAATTTGGTTACAAAACCGACCCCAAAGTGTTGAGAGTAATCGTTTCGTTTTCCTTCATTTTTTTTTGGGTTCCGCTATGTGTCGGGTATTGACTCGCAACCAGCAATCAGGAAGGTTCGAGACAAGGGCCGGCCGAGCCTATGCAAATTCAATTGTCATTTTTCGTCGGAAGACTTTCATTTACAGGGGAAGCAAGGAGTTGTTCAAAAAAATTTAATTTCAGTTTCATTTTGGAAGTGAGTTTAAGTTTGAAAGGACATTCCCTCCTGTGAGATGTCAGAACCTAAGAAATGATCGTTGGACGATGGATAGAATTAAAGAAATGACACGTCAATTATTAATATTTTGCTGCAGAATACGCCTGCGGTACGTGACAGTGGCCAACTGTTGAAAGAATTTACTTAACAGGCTTGAAGTCTTGTTTCAATCAGCCATCCCTAATCTTCCTGTCATCACCGAAAAGCTTAAGAAAGAACAAATTCTTCTCGATACTTCGGCAAAAATATTCCTAAGCAATCAAAGTCTGTATGCGGAGCATTTTAGATAGACTGTATATTTATGAAATCTATGGAAGATGATTCTGCACTAGATATCGTCCGGACTAAGAGTAATCAAGCAAAATGCTAGATTTTATTCTTTGTAATCGAAAGGCTTAAATTTAATTCGTGTTGAAACTATTTTATCTGCAATTCATATCACCGGCAACCTCCAATGACTAGCATTCTGTTTAGCAATTATTTTGTTAATATTCGCTCTAATATCCGTTTCTTCATAGTTTTGTTAAAAAAAATATTTTTGTGTATTTTTCCGGATAACCGGAAAAATCGATTATCCGGAAGGCTATTTTTACTATTTCCAGAGATTCGGTCAGCACAAAATTCTCTTAGACTTTGGTCAAATGATACAATTTTAAATTTTGAGCTTATCCGTCAGGTCCGTAAGGTCGTAAAACAAAAAGTAACCAGTCGTTCAAAATTTCCATAGTTTAAGGAACTTGAATTGAATTGAATTGAAGAACACGGGGTGTGTCAAGTATGTAACACTAGTACTGCGACCATAAAGATCTATTGTACCCCCTTCCTTTGATTTAGGATTTTAGTGCTGCCTTTAAGAATTTTACAACTTCTCTAGATGGGATTTCTTGAAAGTCTTTCCCTGTTACATTTGTTTAGTGTGTCATTTTAAATCTTTCTCGGGCAAGACTTGGACAGACGGTCAGTATGTGTTCCATAGTTTCTTTGGCCTGTCCACATCGCCTACAGATTTCTGTGCTGCTAAGACCCAATTTGTGAAGGTGGTAGTTGCATGCCCCATGTCCTGTTAGTGCTTCACATAGAATTTTAAGGTCTGCTTTATTAAGTTCTAAAGCTTCTTTGGCTCTTTTGGGATTGTGATTTTGTTTCATGAACGTTCTTGAGTGTTTAATACCCTCTTGGTTGTTCCAGGATTGATTCTTTTGTTTTATAACCCAGTTGTTTAGATGTACGTTTGTGTCCGTGTTATTGAATCCATAGAGGGGTGAAGGCCCTGTAAAAGGTACCTGAGCACCTTTCTTGGCTTGTATGTCAGCCTTTTCATTCCCTTCATGGTTTTCATGGCCTGGCATCCAGATCAATTTTAACCTGTTGTTACCTGCCACTTTGTTTAGTATATTGTGGCATTCCCAGACATTGTGCTGTGCTGCTTCATTTATTGCGAACAGCTCGGCTTGAAATATTGTTAACTCATTACAGAGAGGAATGTGTAGGCTGCATCTTGGTGCTATCACTCCAGCCCCTACCTTGTTTTCCGATTTCGACCCATCTGTATACCATTTTTGGGCTCCATCATTCATCCACGGGGGATTGTTGTTCCATTCTTCTGGTATGAGTACTTTGTAGTGTATTTTGAAATTCAACTTTGGGGGCATCAGATCACTCACTCGTGTCAACTCCCGGATATTATCTACATTTCTGAGAATCTCTAGATGTCCCACAAGGTCTCCTTCTTTGTATTTATAGTTTCTTTGTACTGTTAAGGCTTGTTTTGCAGCTTCAGCCTTTAAAGCAGTGTGTAATAGGGGAATGTTTAATAAAGCTTCCATTCCTGTAGTTGGAGTCGTTCTCATTGCACCGATAGTGCAAATGCACGCTAGCCTTTGAACTTTATTAAGTTTGTTCATGGCACTTTTTTGTTCACATTTTTTCCACCTTACGGCAGCGCCATAAAGTATGGTTGGTTTAATCATTTGATTGTAGATCCACAGACTCATTTTTGGGTTTAGTCCCCATGTTTTGCCTACGAGTTGTTTTAAGGACCAGAGAGCTTTAATAGGCTTAGAGTATGTTTTGTTTATGTGTGCATTCTATGTCAGTTTTTGATCCAGTGTTATGCCCAGAAACTTTACCTCCTCCTTTAATGAAATCCCCGTTCCTGTTATCGAGCCGTCAGTGTATAGGGAGATCTCTTCGCCGCCATTCCCAACCTCTCCTCTCCGGAATTCGGGTAGAGAATTGCTTCGTGGCAGTCAGTTGGTGGCAGGCAATCCGACGTTTTGTATCTGTATGATGCTGTCCACTTTGAGGGAATGAAGACGTGCTCATATGACTTGTCTTTCCACATCTTGACTTCCTTGAGTCTTATTGTGGTTATAGCCTCTCTGCTACTACAGAACATGTCAAGAGTGGTAAAATAGAATAGGACCTCGAGCGCTGCTGTCGACGATGTTCTTAGGGCACTCGTGAAAATGACTGGATGGCGCAGTTGGTTAAGTGCCAGGTTCGAAAGGAAAGTTAATACTTTTCATCCGGTTTGGAGCGGTCGATCAGTAGTAGTAGGCTGGGTTGACTGTGGGTATCAATAAACATGGTCTAAGTGTACTGATAATTCACTAGTAGAACCCTAACCTAACCCAGTACACCCGTGACTCCTAATCAGGCCGATCTTTGGACCTTCGTCAAGCTAGGAATATAGGAAACAATCCAATATAAAAATTGCTCAAAGCCCTAAACACCTTCACATTTAACTCTGGCGATGTCTGGGAATGCCACAATATAATCAACACGCTAGCAATAAACAGAATAAAACTGATATGGGTGCCAGCACATGAATACCACGAGGGTAATGAAAAGGCAGTAATAAAAGCAAAAGGGGTATAAGAACCTTTCCCTCTTTACGTATTCACTAACGTGGACATTCACTAACGTGGGCAACTAAATGCTGTATTCAGTTTTGGAACTGTCAAGAGGGACTTGTACATACACTGGGTATTTCTCACACAATGAGTAACAGCACCACAGAAAATTGTAGACACTACGGACAAAGAAAACTAAAAAGAAAAAAATTAAGCAGAAAACGAAGCAATTCTCAATCAATGCTTCTTCCAAAACTAGTGCCTGTTGCCAAATCAAACCCGCAAAAGAAATGCTATCTGATTTTGAAACCATTGAAAGTTAGGGCCAATTATGTTTAATCTTTCAGAGCGGCGGACATAGGCAAACTTGCGCACAAGTCAGATTCCAGTACGTGTAGCTAAAAACGAAATAGGGTTTATGAATCCTCAGAGAGTCGCTCGCCCTTCTCGACAGACTTTCAGCAACAGACTGCGGAATTGGACAAGTTAGTGTCTGAAACTTAATAAAATATATCCCGTGTTATTGTCGTGGATTGGTAGGTTAGGTTAGGTTGAAGTGGCTGACTGCAGATAACAGTCACACTTAGGCCAATTTAGGCCCATTGTGATTGGTAAGGATCTTCATTTATTCTTCCGTGTTCTCCTGTTCTTTTCCCCTAAACTGCTTTTGTCGTCCTGAAGGCTCCAAGCATCATCATCATTATCATTTTCCTGAGCGACATGTTCCACTGAAGGGGCAATGCACACACGCGAGATATCCAGGCTCAATAGCATTTAACTCCAAAAGCTCCACATGTTTCTTTCTCTACAAGTCCAAGTCATTCTCAGAAAGTTTTCGCTAATCCGTGGTTAGAGCTCAAATTGAAACCTCAACATGGAACAACTCAATAAATCAAATATCCTCCTCAATTCAATCAAGCCTCCAACGATCTCCATCAAGATCAAAGCTCGCTGATAGAGCCGACAGAGAAACTGAATCCCAGCCGCAACATTGTAAGGAACCATGACATTCTGCGAAGTAACTCATTTCCTCTTGGGCTTCTCCCATCTGTCGATACAGCGCATCGCCTCCATTTCCAAATTTGGACTTGGATCGTGAAAAGTCAGCGACTAAGTACGATCAGCCAACCCACCTCGGACTCAGATCCATTGTGGCATCCCCAACGAACGGCAGCGGTTTTACGACTTACATGGGACACCTCCTATCAGCCGCGACCAACGGCACCCCCAGTACCCGTCTAATTATGTCCTCTCCCAAACTGAAATCTGGAGACGAAAAAAAGAAGGAAAAATGAATAATAAGAAAAACAGAGACCAAGACAAAACCGCGACGCTCATCTCGAATTGAAGTTGACATTCCTTTACATTCCACGATCTGTCCCATGGTCACATATTTATACCCGACGCAGCGCACATCTCCACTCGACACTCCAGAGGAAGTTCAAGCAGTAATGGAGCATCAGAGCCATAACGAAGGTTGCGTGGTTTATTTTTACCCATCGGGGCACATATGCTCGCCACATGCAAATCGGAGCTCACCAGCAGCAGAAGCGGCAGCGGCAGCAGCAGCAGCAGCAGCAGCAACCAGAGACAGCCAGAGGGAGTTCACACAAGGGAAGATTTATACAGCTCGGCGGAACCATTTATTTTCGACGGTGACCATGTTTTATATCACAGGGGACACACTCTTGAAAATCAATTTCCAACCCGACTGCTCTGGACTCTTGAATGCCCGGCCCGACGCGTCACAGCACTGCGCGGCAGCGGCAGTATGAGGGGGTGCGGCGGCACTGTTTCGAAACACAAATTTCGTGGCCACTGTTGGTCATGTTATCGATGACAAGTGGCTGCGTCATGTCACATTTGGAATTAGTGATGTTGGCCCCACTTGAAGTTTTTCAGCTTCTCACACTCAGGCACTCAGATGGTCGGATAGTTGCGCGCGTTTTAATGGAAATTTAATGCAGTAGCCTCCAGCCGTTCCTATAATAGCGCGGAGACAATCATAAGGTGCGCCGCCTCTCTGGTGGATGGGTGAAGTGATTCACGACATATTTTCTAATTGAGTGGTACCCCGGCTGGCGATACGCTGAGTCGATGATAGATTCGAGCAGCGATACATGGTTGTCGGGGGAGATGCGAGATTACAAGGAGATTTGTCACACGGCTGCGAAGGGAAACATGTGGCGTGCGATCGAGAGGAGCTCATGACAATAGCTGAAGCTGAAGAGGATCGAGATAGGGCTTGACTTGGATGTAGATGCTGTTGACTGATGTCAAAAATGTCAACGACACTCAGTGGGTTTCGGGGTCTGAACCACTGACAGTTTGAATCATGGGACAGTGAATACATCGGTTCAAAGAAGGTTGACGATTTTCTAAGACTCCTAGAGCCAACTGGAATTATTGGATAGCCTCCATAAATGCTACCATAATGATTCAGGTCCGCTTTGAAATATACGTGGTGGGTCAGATGATGCGTTCTTACAGATCTGGTAAATAAAATTAATGAGGCAGCATTACACGCACATGCGTGTCAAATACAGTGAGGCCAGGCAGCAAACTGGCAGTGAAAAGGAAGCTGCTGAAATGTGTATAGCAGTGAACGAGGGCAAAGTATATGCTCCTTTTCGAGAGCTTGACCAGAAAGTCAGAAGCGGGCAACTTCGAGGTCGTCTATTCCAATTCTGCAGTAAAATAACTGATGTATTAGGGCTCTTTATAGAAAGTTGGCTTTAAACAAGACTTTGATCATCCAAGTTCTGCTCTACGGCATGGAATATGTCGAAAGCGGATTTGGAACTCCTTGTTGTTTGGTCCTGTTTGAGTTGATGGGGTTTAGAGAACCAGCAGGCTTGTTGGTTGAGGACTATGTCCACCTCGGACTGAAGTGTCATGTGAAAAAGGAGAAGTACGGTTCATCTCTGCCCTAGCAAACAAGCTTCCCGAGCTGGAACTTTAACTTTTGCCACATTAATTCTGATCTTTGATTACCTAGGCCTCGGAGTAAACGGAAGCAATGACACCACCGCGGAGGTAAAACGAATGATCACCCTTGTTAATCGCTGTGTCTTTGGGCGTGGAAGGCAATTGAAGCCCTCTCTCAAAGGACCAAGATATCCCTTTATAAGACCTTGATAGTCCCAGTCTTGCTGCGTAGCGCAGAAGCATGGACACTAATCAAAGCGGACGAGGAGATTCTTGGTCGTTTCGAGGGGAAGGTTTTTCGTATTATCTGTGGTCCTGTATGTACTGATGGTGTTTGGAGGAGGAGACTGAACGACAAACTGTACGGGCTGTACAGCCTCGTCTCAGATGGCTAGGTTATGTAGAGCGAATGGAACCCAATGCTCCGGGCCGGGAAGTTTTCGATTTCAATCCCGGGGACAAAGCGGTAAAGGAAGACGCCTCCGGTGGCGTTTAGGGCTAAAATGACGAACATGCTCGCCGAACTTGCTCGTGCTCGCCGCATTTTCGTCGTGTATGGGCTGGTGAACAAAGTGAGACTTGGCTGGGTCACTGGACACAAGGGGATTGCAGGTAACGAATCCGCAGACGAACTCGCTAGAGCGGGTTCAGGTACTGCGTTCATAGGTCATGAACCGTACTGCAGTGTCAATTGGACGACGGCTGCAGCGCTGATTAACGAATGGGAAAACAAACTTCGCCTAGAACATTGGACCAATGGGTCAGGGCTCAGGCAATCCAAATGATTAATCAGACCCTATTTCTATAAGGAAATCCTTAGCTTAGATAAGGAGAGCATGAGAAAGGGACCTCAATGAATGTGCGTAGCTGGAATCAACTAGTACAAGACCATACTAGATGAAGAGGTATGTTGGCTGAGGCCTCGGCCCACCCGGGACTGTAGCGCCAGCCAAAGAAGAAGACCTTTTTCTTTCCATCGTTCTACAGACTGAAACCACATGGTCTATCCATCTTGAGCCCTGGATCCGAAGAAACTTCACTCAACTTGTCCTTTACAGACCGCATTGTTCCAATATCCCTCAAAAGATCCTATGTTAAATACTTCTTGCTTATCGTATTTCAATATTGTTTACTTCTCTCATAAACAAGGACTGGGGTTCTGAGTTCTGAGATTTTCCAACGATTTTTTTTTTGGAGCATTTTTAAAAAATTTCTGGAGCACCCAGACTCAAAACTGGTCCATTGTACTGCCAGGTAGCAACCTACTCCAGAATTTGATCCCAATGGCAAATGGTGACTAGACCAGATTCGATTTCACTGGGATTCGAACCTGGGGCTCCTCGAACTTGGGACAGGCACTTAACCAACTGCGTCATCCAGTCGTGTTTCCAACGATGATATGAAATTTGTTTTGCTGACAGGTGTTTGGGACCATTTCATAAAGCCATTTCTGTTCAACCACGTACCATCAGTGGTGCCGTGCAATAAAGTCAAACGAAATATGACCTTACTTACACTTGACGGCTGTTGCTTTACTTTGACAGCGTTCACGCAAAACTTGCCATTTTCTCGGAAGATCTTGTATGCGGTGTTTGAAGGCTTATCGTGCGTTACAACATGTACAACAAAAAGGGACTGTTTTTCTAATAAATTGAGAAGATGAGCTAGCGATTGCGCCCAACCGAGTAATCTTCGACTCATTTTAGGATATCATTTGCCGGACATCTCTGCTCGATTTCAGTCTCAGTGACGAAATTTCGATTTCGTCAGGATCTTGCCTAAGATAGTTTGAATTCTCATCCAGATTTAATAAACAATTGTGCTTGGCGGCGGTATATGAGTCTTCGTCGGCGTTTATGAGGCTTCCGTGGACTACAACGAGGCATGTGGTTTCTACCTTAACTTCCTTCTTCGTGTTCTCTTCTTGGCTGCAACCAGGAACTGATCCAAAATGGATGTCAACCTGTGGGAAAGATCGGACATCAGAAGAACTGAAGGAGTGCTTGATGTCAGTATTAATTTATCCCGAAGCTTACTGCTTATACTCGTATATGTACCACCCATCGAGGACTTCGAAGTGGGATACAAAATCTCAATCCCAGAAAGAGATGACTGGCCAAGGACCTTAGTCAGGAACTCTGCCATTCTGGAACTTTACAGGGATGGCTCCAAGACCAGTGAAGCGCAGGACTAGGAGATTTCGCAGCCTCGCTCGAAATTTTTCTGTCTCTTCGACGCTATTTACACACACAGGCAGGCGGCCATCAAGGATCTGGACACACTGTGAATTAAATCGGTGATGGGAAAACTTTGCCGCCTATTTCTAGGGGAGAAGGCGGTAAGATGGTCTGTTACCCTATACTGGGTCTCTCGACATAATGGTATTCCATACAACGAAAGAGCCGACAAGCTAGCTAGAATGGGGCGAGCATGCATGACGTCAAATCAGGTGATCCCCTACTCCTCACTTCAAATTTTAAACTCCAATCGGAGACGGATGAAATTATACACTTGCAGGACAGCCAGCCGAAGACGAAAAGGACGATACAATCCTACACTACTTCGGTGCCTGCTCAGGTCTGCAGAAATCGTTTACCTAAATTTGGTTGGAATTTGTGATGAGACTCTGACTGTTAGCCGATTTGTGAACCTCCTGAACCTGAACCTGAACCTGAAAGACCTCCCACCCTCGACAGATGCCTGCCGTGTGATCCATCTTCCTTTCCCAATCACTGACCATTCTCCAGTATTTCTCAGACAATCTAGAAAATTTGTCAGTCCACTGACATAGTCATGTCTTCGAGACGCAACAATCCACACAGACGCCGACGACTTCCTTACGAGTCCTTTCTGTCCAAACGAGAACTCTGTTCGATGTCAATCGCTTACGCATTCCACGGCAATCAGGTCGTGCCGCAATCAAATGCCGGTCCATCTACCTTCCTTCCTGCTCCTGGTCGAGAGTAAATTTTAGTGCCACTTATCCAATATCGGTCGAGGACGCCCCTCACCGCCAGGCGCATATGCAACCGCCGGCATAATGACAGTCAATCGGCGTCCGAGAGCACTGCTCCCGCTCCGGTTCCACTGCACACATCGATTTTGGCGCACGGGATAAACTCACGGGCACGCTCGCGGTTGCTCTCTCTGTGTGCACAGGTTCACAGTTTGAGGTAAGTGCACACCACCGACCGTAAGATCTCATCTGATACCGATCAAGTGAAGTGGGCACGCAATGAGCCCGTAATTACTTCTATTACCGGAGCCACTGCCATGTTGTTCTTCGGCGGAAGATCTTCTGTCGTTCGCGAGCCACTGGACAGTGAAACTACCGTCACCATACCCTGCTACACACTGTACGAGTGCTCGGGAGCGAACGCGAGACAGGGAGACTGGGAGAGTTCATCGCGTATAGTCATCATCTCAGGGCGCAGAGGAGGCTTACTGTCTTCGCTTCGCGTTCGGTAATGAACATAACGTTTCCCAGTCGTTATCTGCTCATCATCGGGAAAGAACTCATTGTCGTCACCGTCATCTTCATCGTTGAGGAGTCGCCTGTGAAGCGGTGGTAGCGGCAGCTTCTGCCGTTTGACTCCACAGCACACACACATACTTGCGCACGTAAGGGTAATCACGATCTAGATGTTTCCAATTGCATTGAGGTATTTTGGCGACCGCTTTAGTTAGATGTTGGCCAATTGATAGGGTATCGCTATCGTCAGCAGTGCTTCCAGAGAATCTCTTCCTCGGCGCTGGGGTAAGTGGATGTCTGAAGGTTCCTTACTTTCTCTGGGGCGCCCGGAGGGTGGGGAGCCCGTCAGTTTGATGGAAATGATGAAGGTTCAGTGAACATCGGTTCATTATGGTAAAACGGTGTTCTCCAAGAGCTGGGAAGGAGATTTGAACACTGGAACGGACCCATTTAATGTGCGGGGGACAGTTTGACGGATCGAGATGAGAATGGCTTGGGATCTGATACCAGGGCTCTGGGCAGTGATTCAGAGAGGTAGCTTTATGGTCATGGTTATGGACAACGATTATCGAAACTCCAAGTGAAGTAATGAAGTGTGGAACGACTTGGTTTAGTGGGGCAGCCAAGGTGCTGTTGTCTAAGGGACTATGGAGCTGCTGGTGGTGTTATACTGCCCTCGTTTCGTTGAGGCCTCATAGCCAACGGCTCGATCGGACAAATGTCTCTTGGGACTAGGTGAAAACGGTGAGTTTGATTTAGGAATTTCAATTTATTTTGGCTTGCTGTGGTTGCGTGTGGAAGTGATCATCACATTTCTCTGATGGAGTTAAGGTGACTGAAATTTGCGACAACTGCCGAATTCAAGTTAAAAGCCAAAGGCGATCAGTTTAAAGGAATGGAATTGCTTACGTAGGCTGGTTGACAGGATTTAACTCTAGGAATTTTGATCTTATGCAGGTTTTTTTAACGTTCTCCCAGAAATGCATCGATTGCTCAAGTAAAGTGACTCAAATAGAGTTTGACATCAGACGTTAAATATTGACTGCGGCAACAATTTTAGATAGTCTTCGCATATAATTTTGAATTTGAACAAGTGGCATTCATTCAGGATGCTAAAAAAAAACTAGAGAGCCACTGTGTCCGTCTTGATGAGATTCTTGTGGCACCATATTTTAAATTTCCAACTCACATGGAGAACAAGCTGGACACCAGTAGACTTTAGAATATAACGAAGGAAGTTACAGCGTAGCGGCCATATCATAAGGCGTTAAGGCGATCCTTTTTTAATCTTCAGCCAGAACCACTTTGGGTGGCAAGGGTGGCAGCGCCCTTGGGGAGTATAGGGCTTTTACTATGCCTACGCGCCATAGCGATCGGTTTCTAGAGATGCACGCTTTAGTCTCCACGGTTCTGTCTTTGAACCACTGCTCTTCTTCTTAGGGCGCTACAGTCCGAGGTGGACCTGGGCCTCACCCAACATGCTTCTCTAGCCAGCACGAACCCTCGCCAGCCATCTCCATACCAAGCCGGCCGAGGTCCCCCTCGACGTGTGTGCACCACCTTGTACGTAGACGTCCTCTGTTGCGTTGTCCCACAGGCTCAGAGTCATGGACTCTTCGGGCCGGAGCTAAGTTGTCCATATGCTCTACATGGCCTAGCCATCTTAGGCGTTGGATCCGTAGACGCCTGGCTAGACTCATGTCGCTGTACAGCCCATACAGTTCGTGGTTGAGCCTTCTCCTCCAAATGCCATCAACGCAAACAAGACCAAAGATCGCACGCAGAACTTTTCTCTCGGAAAGGCCGAGACACTGTTCATCCGCTTGGGATATTGTCCATGCCTCTGCGCCGTAAAGCAGGACTGGGATATATACAAAGTCAACTTGGTCTTCCGAGAGAGGGCGCTACTACTCAATTGCCTTTTGATTCCCAAAAAAAACAGCGGTTGGCAAGAGTGTGTTTGTACTGTTTACCGAGGAGCCAAGGTAGACGAAGTCCTTCACTACCTCAAAGTTATAGCTGCCAAGTGTGACGTTCTTGCCAAGTCGTGGATGTTGTGCGTCCTTTCTCGATGACAGCATACACTTTGTTTTGCCCTCGTTTACCGCCAGACCAATTTTAGCCGCTTCCGTTTCAATGCCAGCTAACGCATCATTGGTCTGATCAGGGACCTCACATTCCACGTGCAGAACCGAAAGTCATTGTCCTTTTTACATTTCCTGGGGTCGTCAACGTAAATTCGTCCATATTCGAGGCAGGTTGTTGTTTCTGAACTCGTTAATTTTTACGTGGTTAACCCCACGCACAACTTTCAACGGGGAGGGCAGGTCCATTTGCTTAGCCCCGGACAAAGGGGTCCGGAAGCATTCGCTGTCACTAGCCTTCGCTTTAAGCTCCGCCGTTGGCCCTAAAAGAAGGGCTCATCCGCCGCCGTCTCTATTCCAGTGTCCCTACCTAACCATGGAAACCAGGTAGCTTCTGCTGACTGGAGTTGTGAATGCCGCCTGATCGGCCAGTTGATCAGCTCCTCCGTCGCCATTCTAAGATGGAAGAGCGATGAGCCCTGGTAGGCCCACACTTACCCCTCTCTCGTTTGCAGGTGCCCAGATTTCCCCCAAAGGTTGCTTTCCGCGACTTCTTCGAGGGTACTCGGCTCCCGGATTTCACCGCGAGGAGTTGAGAGTACAAGTTCGTTAACAGAGGCTAGGTACAGAGGCTTGTGTTAGCATAGTTCGCCTGTCAATGCTTGAAATCCAGTAGGGTTTTAGCTTCTTTAATTCATGAACTGTCCAGAGTGGCCGCCTGATTGCCTATTCAACGAAAAATTTACTCACCATCTATCTTGATACTTATCCTGTTAAGCAAAGGCGTTCGAAAGAGTCAGTTCATTCTTTTGGACCCTTCCAAAGCGTATGTCCTTTTGGTTAATTCCTAATTTCAACCGATTTTTTTACGGTATTTCCACCATGCAAGTAGCAAATTGTGTCACAAAAGCTTCTTTGAACACACATTTTTGTATTCTTGTTTTAGTCATATCGACGGTTCATACATGTTCTTGACGCGTTATATCTTCACATTCAGCAACTCTAGCTTCAGTTAATCAAGTTTGTTAAGACGCCTGTCGGTAGTTTGATCTTGAGTCTTAGACTGAACAGAACTGAAACTAAACTGAAATTGAACTGAAACTGAACTGAAACTGAACTAAAATTGAAATGAAACTGAACTAAAACTGAACTGACACTGAACTGACACTGAACTGAAACTGAACTGAAACTGAACTGAAATTGAATTGAAACTGAACTGAAACTGAATCTGAAACTGAACTGAAACTGAACTGAAACTGAACTGAAACTGAACTGAAACTGAACTGAAACTGAACTGAAACTGAACTGAAACTGAACTGAAACTGAACTGAAACTGAACTGAAACTGAACTGAAACTGAACTGAAACTGAACTGAAACTGAACTGAAACTGAACTGAAACTGAACTGAAACTGAACTGAAACTGAACTGAAACTGAACTGAAACTGAACTGAAAATGAACTGAAACTGAACTGAAACTAAACTCAAACTGAGCTGAAACTGAACTGACACTGAACTGAAACTGAACTGAAACTGAACTGAAACTGAACTGAAACTGAACTGAAACTGAACTGAAACTGAACTGAAACTAAACTGAAACTGAACTGAAACTGAACTGAAACTGAACTGAAACTGAACTGAAACTAAACTGAAACTGAACTGAAACTGAACTGAAACTGAACTGAAACTGAACTGAAACTGAACTGAAACAGAACTGAAACAGAAATGAAACAGAACTGAAACTGAACTGAAACTGAACTGAAATAAAATCTTCTTTTTTTGGATGACGCATCATTCCGGGTTGGAATTGCGTCTAGCTTCTGCAGCAGCTGAATGTTCCTCGTCATCTTACGACTCCAAACGGCGACAATCTCTTCTTGGGAATTGACTCTGAGCATTGCCTGTGACTCTAGGGAGTTGGTACCGTGAAACTGATAGTTCGTGTTACTGGAGTCGAACCATAGACATTCAGCGCACGAAGAGACGCACTTACCATCTACGTCTTACCATATCATCATCACAAATAGATATAGCCACGTAAACATTTCCTCTTCCTCAATCAAGTGTTTCAACCAAACATCAAATTTCGGCGTTATTTCCCACCCGCTCTTTGCTCAGAATCCTTGAATTCTTCCCAAGCGCTTCACTTAATCGATCCCAAACTCGTCTTCTCTCATATTTCTGATATGTAACGATTTCGAAAGCCAAAAAAATCCCACGAACCAAACACTTGCCCAACAAATTCCATAGGGTACCATCAACCATGAACGAATTGAACGCCAGCGCTTCTTTTTCACTTTGTCGCGCAGCAACCATTCGCGAGTGATTCAAAAGAAAACAACATGTCAACCGATTGGCCCCATATGGCTCGGACATGCGTATGTGTCCACCGGCAACGTCCACACAGAGCTCCCCCCATCGGTAAGGGCGCTTTGGCAGAGCTTGTGCAGTGGTGCAGTAGCTCTGGGATTCATTAACTGCGCATATTGAGCGGAAAATACGTCGAATTGTCCGCAATAACGAAGTGGATATAACCATTCGTCTTCGGCCACTGATTTCCGATTTCTGTACACATGTACGGGTATGTGCGCAATGTCGGAGCGGGCATTGTCTGCCGGTCGATCTGATGAGGCGCAGCCCATTCGGGGAAATGGCCAGTGTTCGGCGTTCACATCTTGATTGACAATCTATCCCCCAAATCGACGATCGATGGCTTATGACAGGGCGCACAGCTACTCCGCGTCTTGGTCAGCCAGAGGCCATCGCTCGGCGAGACGGGGAGCGGTGGACGCAACGCGATGCGATGCAGTGCATGATGTAGGCTAGATCGTTGTCGCGAAGTAAACTAATTTGTTATTCATGGAGTTTTGTTGTTGGCGGTGGTGGTGTCGGGGGCACGACAACGACAGCGGAGGGATTGCATTCAACGTTTTTTTTTTCGTTTCCTTCGAGAGACTCGGGCGTACTTGGTTTGGTGACTTATTGTTGTGATGGCTAAGGTGTGTACAGCGCTGGGGCACAATTATGGTTCATGAAAAATTTAAATTTGATTGCACTCTCTTTGATTCTCATGGGACGTGTGAGTCAGAGACGAACATTCACACAGGGTGCGTCGGGAAATTGGTATCTATTCTCTTAGAATATCTCGGGGGATACACTCTTTTTGGAAGGCGATTGAGTGCATCTGAGTTCAAGAAGTTATGGTCGGGGGAATGTGGAAGTCTGTGAGCTGATGGTCGCGAGGCAGTTGCTTCAGTATTCATTCTGCCGGAGGCTTTTTTTCTTAATTTGGTCTTGAAATTATTACCCTTTTTTAGGCTTTCGTACAAACATGTGGTGCCCTGTCCACTCGTCTCACATTCTTTTCAATTTCCGAGTTAAAAAGTATGGCTTTCTTGACAGGACGATTAGAAACTTTAAAAGTGTGCCCGAGTTGAGGTTTCTAATGCCTGAAGTGAAGTCAAGCACGTGAATCTGCTGGAAAACATGGGTGGCTACAATGTGGTGTCCTTGTCCTTCATTTAATTCGGGTTTCTGAGATTTAACTGCAAAACTTTGAGGAAATGCTGAAGTTGATGATTATTTTATTTCCTCTGATTACAATTCAAGAGTCGTTTCTTATGCGAAAGGACAACTAGCGGCAAGTTGTTTGGGTTATTTTCTCCGGCCTGGTTAAGCAAATACCTAGTGATGGGCTCAATTGATTCCCAAGTCATTTTTGAAACCTTTACAGAACTGAACTAAAGTTGACTTGAACATGGGGAATAATGATGTAGTCAAGAGACCATGGCCCCATTCACAATTTTGAAGTGGTTATTCGGCGAATTTCTCCTGCGAGCTACAAGTAGGCGTTGTAGATTCTGCTGATATTCTCAGACGTCGAATACCGTCGAAGGTATAAACCTACTCGTCTCATCCCTTGCAACAGAAAAAAATGCAGACGTATAGACTGAAGTGTCTACAGGGTGGGGCATCTAGTGTTTTTTTTTTAAATCATAGGTTATTTTGACACTGACAGCCTCTCGAAATTTTGACAGAAAGTCAGTGTCATACCTCCTCGGAACAAAATGATTCGCTTTACGCTTGAACAACGTTGGGAAATATTGAAAACTTATTTCCAAAGTGAGTGCTGTGTAGCCCAAACAGTGCGTTTTTTGAAAATAAGTTTTGGCCGAAATGAATCACCCACCGCTACTGCTGTGCGCAAGTTTGTGAAAAATGTCGTGAGACTGGTTAGCCAGTGGACAATATTCATGGTCCCCGTCGTCGTCGCACAGATGAGAATGTGGCTGCTGTGGCCGAGAGTGTGAGACTCAATTCACGAACATCAAATGGCCATCGATCTCAACAGCTCAACAGTTCACGCACTAGCCTGAGGAGAATTCTGCACAAAGATCTCGGATTCGGATTCTACGCTTAAAAAGTTTGATTTAGCAATTGCAGGCGCCCGACCATGTGCTTTGTCATCGCTTCGCAGTGGGCAATGGGCCTTAGAGCAGGTTCAATTGGACAACGATTTTGGGCGAAAAGTCATCTTTTCTGACGAGCCGTATTTTCATCTCAGTGGCTACTTTAACAAACAAAATTGCCGCATCTGGCTCTGGCTCGGAAATCCCGCACGTTACTGTCGTGAAGCCAATGCATCCACAGAGAGCGACAGTTCGGTGCGGATTGTGGAGTGGTGGCATCATTGGACCATTTTTCTTCGAAAATGAGGTTGGAAACAACGTTTCGGTCAACGGTGGGCGTTACAGAGCCATGCTAACCGACTTTTGTTTACTGAAATTGAAGACATGGACTTAGACGACTTCTGAGTAATGCAGGATGGCGCGCCATGGTACACAGTCCATGCCATAATCGATATTTTGCTCACCAAATTCCCAAATCATGTTATCACATGTCTAACTATGTTTATTGGCCTACACGGCTAAATGGCGCAGTTGGTTAAGTTCCTGCCCAAAGTTAGAGTTGTCCCAGGTTCGAATCCCAGTGAAATCGAATCTGGTCCAGTCACCATTTGCCGTTGGGATCAAATTAACGGCACTGGAGTACAATACTGGTAGTACAATGGACCAATTTTGAGCCTGAGTGCTTCACTAGAGTCTCAAAAATCTTCCGAATAAAAAAATGTCTATTGGCCGCCTCAGAGCTGCAATTTAACCCCTTTGAACTTTTTGTGGGGAACCGTGAAGGACCGACGGTATACCAACAATCCGGAAACGATTCAAGCACTTAAGGCTAATACCATCCAAGCAATCCGTGAGCTACAGGCCGAAACCATCAACAATGTCTTGGAAAATTGGGTTGCTGCGAAGCCAGCCGAGACAGCCACTTGAACGACTTTCTTCTTCTTCTTCTTAGGGCGCTACAGTCCGAGTTGTACCTGGGCCTCACCCAACATGCCTCTCCAGCCAGCCCGATCTTTCGCCAGCTGTCTCCAGTTTCGCACACCAAGCCGGCCGAGGTCCCCCTTGACTTGTGTGCGCCACCTTGTACGTGGACGTCCTCTGTTGCGTTGTCCCACAGGCTCAGTGTCGAAGACTCTTCGGGAAGGAGCTAAGTTGTCCATACGCTCTACATGGCCTTCTTAGGCGTTGGATCCGTAGACGCCTGGCTAGACTCATCTCGTTCTACAGCCCATACAGTTCGTGGTTGAACCTTCTCCTCCAAATGCCATCAACGCAAACAGGCCCAAAGATCGCGCGCAGAACTTTTCTTTCGAAAAGACCAAGAGACTCTTCATCCGTTTGGGATATTGTCCATGTCTCTGCGCCGTACAGCAGGACTGGGACGATCAAGGTCTTCTATAGAGTCAGCTTGGTCTTCCGAGAGAGGGCTCTACTACTCGAGCCTACTTGAGCCCAAAAAACAGCGGTTGGCAAGAGTTATTCTGCGTTTTAACTCGGTACTGATGTTATTTGTACTGTTTACCGCGGAGTGAAGGTAGACGAAGTCCTTCACTACCTTAAAGTTATAGCTGCCTATGGTGACGCTCTGGCCAAGTCGTTGATGTTGTGTTTCCTTTCTCGATGACAGCATATACTTGGTTTTGCCCTCGTTTACCGCCAGACCCATTCAATGCCAGCAAACGCATCTTTGACGGCTGGCTGTGTTCGCCCAATCACGTCAATGTCATCCGCGTAAGCTAGCAGTTGAACCGAATTTTGGAAGATCGTGCCTCTTGTGTTGGCCAGTGAGTTTTGCACGATCTTCTCAAGAACGATGTTAAAGAAATCACATGACATGTCTAAAACCTTTTTTAACATTGAAGGTCTCGGTGAGTTCGTTACCGACCTTGATGGAGCAGCGAGAGTTCTCCATCGTCATCCTGCTCAGTCTGACGAGCTTAGCAGGAATGTCAAAACTAGACATGGCGCTGTATAGCTCGTCCCTATACACGCTGTCATATGCGGCCTTGAAATCGACAAATAGATGGTGTGTGTCGATCTGCATTTCTTGGGTCTTCTTGAACGATTTTGTACTTCATAATTAATGGGAATGTTTGTTCTTACTAATAAAGCCATGGAATATGGAAAAATGAAATTTTGTTCGATTTTATTGCAGTTTCAGAAGGAAACTTGTACTTGGCCCACCCTTTATTTGCTCAGTGAAGACTTTAGTCACGAGACGACAGCGTTCATATTCTCTCACAGCTTCAAGTGACTGAAGGCAGGCAGGCTACAGTCTCACTTAGGTTAGCAATCCAGCCAACCAGTCAATTAATTTTCTCTTCAGTTCAATCTTCGATAAAACCACCAACTTGACTAAAGAAAACCTCACTTACCCTTAATTTTTAAACTTTTGCTGCACCCTGTTGCTCCAAATAGTTTAGAGCCTCATAACGCTTACCGATCACCGTTGACGATCTTTTCTTTTTTTCGAGCAACAATTTGTAGATTTGATCTCGTAGACTGATCTCCGATGGAGCCGATCCGATCCCCGTGCTCTGCGTGTCGTGGCGAAGGGGGAGTTGTTACCTTTACCAGATGACGGATACGGTCTTCCAGGGAAGAGCACGACGGAAATCGTTGAAGCCGTGCCCATCTGCTTGGGCTCTGCTCCGTGGCAGTGTCAACTGGCTTGATCTGCTCTAATCAGCGTCACATTTTGGGATAACAAGAGCAAGTGTTGCTGCGGCTGTTGCTTCTCATAATTGGGATCAAACACTAAAGGACCCCATCCTCCAAAGCCGATAAGTATCATCGATTATGGTCTATTCATTGCTATCGAAAAGGCCACATGCACTGCAGATGCCATCGGAGTTTCATTAGAGTCGCTCCGGAAGATCACATTGTCACAGATCCCCGCCACGGACGGCGGAGCTATGGTTATGGATATTCGTCTGTTTTCGGGTACACTCCATCAATTACAGAGAGTGCATTCCCCGGTGCAATGAGAACTCGCGCAAAATGCCCACACAGTTCGTGGATGCAATGCGCATTGATGAGCTGGAACGTGGTGGCTGGTCGCGGGATAGGCAGGGAGGAGGAAGGAGGGAGACTGAAAACTGATGCGGACCGCGCGAATTGTCCGCCCGTTTTGTTTTTTCTTTTGATGAATTATGAAAAATGGCACACCTTGGGAGAGACAACAATTCACTTGGGTGCGTCAGCTGTGGGGCTGTGCAGTTGTGGAGTTGTGGAGCTCAAATTAAAATTATACTGCACCGCCGCCGCGCCGTTGCTCGTGGCTGAGGCAGCCCTATGCCGGGCCGGAGCGTTAGCTTGACAATTGATGTAATTTCTGTCCACGCAGGAACCGTTTGGGGCGAGCGCATAGGGTCCAGGGGGAATCCAGGGCGGGGAATATATTACGGGGTAAAGATGCATTCTATTTAAATGAGATATGCATCTGTGGGACATGACTGAATCGATCCTTTTGGCCGAGATCGCGATAAAGTACTGCAGTGACGATGGTTTGCATAATTTAACGGTCATCATGGATGAGGTCGAATGGGTGGTGAGGTATCACTGAACTGACAAGTCCTGAGGTTGTCGGCGGGCGCCTACACCGTGTCTGACTTTCAGTCGTTGCCGATGACCCCCGCCCTTCTCGAGTCCAGTCCAATGAAACCGCGCAGAGCCCTCGTTGTCCATTGGGTCAGCAGACAGTGGCTCTCCTATGCCCACTTATCTTGTACCTTCCCAACCACTCAAGATACAATCATGTCAACCCATGACTTCATCCGCGCGCATCCCATTTAATTGACATAAGAGCTGTCAATCGCGTGGTTAAGTATGTATCTTTTTCGTCTTCAGCCTACGGGCCAGCATCAGACTTCCTATTTGTCCAACCTAACCGCTCAGTTCTGTCACAACAACATCATCATCATCATCAGCGTCTGACTGCCGAATAAGGAAAACTTCAAGAAATCCACGAGGAGTGCCTTCGTGTGTGTCTGTGTGTGCGACAGACATCCAGTCCCAGTGCACACAGCACAACAATCACAGAAGGCAAACGAAACGGTCCCGAACACAATTAACCACAAGAGTTGGCGGGATATATGGGCGAGCATCTGATGAAAGGTGTGTACATTGTACCATAGATACACTTCGCTGACTGCGGATCATTAAACACATAATGGACACTGGAACACATCAGGCCAAATGTGATGGAGGAGGCCGTGGCTGCGCGATCACCCTCTGCCCTGGTCGAGGCTGTTGCGTCTTGGTCGAGTCGCAATCATTCGAAATCGCTAGATTTTTCATTGCCGAGAGAATTATGAATTACGACGAGGAGAGGCTTGCTTGCATCTGCTGGACTGCCCACGCACGTTGGGGGCAATCCTCAACTGCACCGGACGATGTGCACATGAACGGCGCGATGACGAACGTTGACGAACGATGGGGTGCGGTGGAGGAGGAATATGTTGGATATGTTTCTCCAGAGATCAATAACCGACCACACAGTTCGGAAACATACCTGGATTCTCCCATTTCCGACGACGACGACGACGGTGAAGACGATGGCGCTGGTGGAGTTTTCATTCATAAATCCATTCGGCGGATTAGTCATCCGGTTGGTCTGCGCAACTGCGATGCCCATTGATGGATCGCGCAAGATGAGTGAGTGCGAGACTGATTCGTTACGCTGTTGTGTAGTGGCACATGACGACGGCGCGGCACGGAGTGAGGAGTGAGTGCTCAAGGCTTCTTCACGGTGCGGCCATGTGGGTGCCACATTTTTCTGAAGACTCTGCGGTGCAGTGATTCTTAGGTTGGGTTTGACCTGCGAGTGGCGCTAGTTGCGGGGCACAGTTTTGAGAGATCGGTTTTTGGGGGAGCCGCTGGCTTATGTAGGCCATGGGCATTGTGAACTCGCCTTGATTAGAGGAGGCTATTTTGCAATCTCCGGAGCGAAGGAGGTGATCGATGTCAAGTTGATTCTGTTACTCAACCGGGCTTTGAGGTGGGAATTTGTACGCAGGTTGGAAAGACCGACAATAAGACTTTCGGACAGGAAGATGGACTAGTGTATTTCACACAGTTTGGGGTGCTCTTGATGATTGATCCATAGAGGGTTAGATGAATGCGTAGACCAACTAAAATCGACAGAAATTGAGGTCTGGAAGCAAACCCACACAGAACATTTAGTCAAGATAGTTCAATAGAAATATGCACGATATAGTCAACAATGCGACAAGGCCCATGCAGACGGGCAGGTATTTAGGGACCCTCTTAAGTAACGCGTCAATGCCAGACAACTTGAGACCGAAGCGACTTTTCGTCAGTCACATTTGAGTCATTTTCCAATGACGAATTTGATACCAACAGAAGCCACTTGTCAATTGTGATCGACTTGTGATCTGCGAATGGGTTAAAAATGTCATTATAATGGTCCTTATTCTCTTCGCTAAATTTGGTCAGTCGACGAGACTCATTCAATGGTTAGACCAGCGTTGGATCCTCCGTTAGGTTAGGTTAGGCATAGGTGGCTGACTGCTCATTGCCCATTGGGATACCACGCGGATCGGATGTCTCATATCCAGAAAACGATTTGGTGTTTGCCACGAAGCTTCTTATTCAATGGATGCTAGTCAAAGTCGTTAAAGAAGTAGGCTCCAAGGTGTTTCTTCATGCGGGAGAGGAGGAGATGCGTTATGCTTTCCTCTTCTTCCTTGTCTTTGCAGATTCTGCAGAAGTCGTTATGAGGAGTCACATACTTAAAACGTGTGTACCGCCGATGAGAGTCCTTAGAGATGATCTGCTCATTCGAAGATAGAGTGAACGCTTGAGATCAAGTTTAGGCCAAATTTGTTTTGTGATGAGGCACGTGGGTTGGTATTTTTAAAATTATGATTCTTTAAAAGAGTTTTAAGTGTAGCGAAAGGCATGGGCTGAGGTTCTCTATTAGGAAGGTTTGCGCAGACCGTTCCACGCCTGGCGAGATCATCGGCTTTCAATTCCCTGGAGTGTCACTGTGTCCCGGCATAGCCATCTTGTAAAGAGATGGGTGGCAATTCAGGGAGGTCTTAGAGAAGAAAGTGACCGAGCTCCGGGATTCAATTGCTGCTTGGTTGTCAGAACAGATGGTGATGTCCTTTTTGGATATCACGTTGTTTTTGAGCCAAGACAGAGCTTCTTTTATTGCCATCGTCTCAGCCTGGAATACGCTTCAATGTTCTGGAAGGTGAAGGGATATGCTAAATTGAGATCCTTGGAGTAGACACCTAATCCTACTCTCTCGTCCGTCTTGGATTCGTCTGTGAAAATACGAAGAAGATCGTCCAGAGTCTGAGTATCAGACTTCCAGTCAGACCTGGGGGGTACGCTGGTAGAGAAGCTTTTCTCAAAGATGAGATGAGGTAGTAGGAGGTCAGTGTCGTGGGGTAGAGAGTCAAGGTATCTAGAACGGTGGAATGACCTGTATGGTGGTTATTCCACAAGTGAAGTGCTCTGAGTCTAACCGCTGTGCAAGCTGCTCTTTGTCTAGCAAACAAGTCGAGTGGAAGGAGATGAAGGACAACATTCAGTGCTTAGGATGGTGTCGTTAGCAGCCTTAGCACCCCACTGATGCCTATGCTTGCAGTTCTTTGCACGCGGTTGAGAAGATTGCGGTTGACCATACCGCGACTAGGCTCCCTTTACAACAGATTGCTTTTTTACACCAATAGAGCGCTGTGTTAGCTTTCATAATTCGCTCCATGATGTTGGGCTTCCAGCTTAGTTTTCGATCAATGATGAGACCCAGGAATTTTGCCTTATCTATGAGTTTGAGTTTTGCGTCACACAATGAGAGGGGGTCGAAAGGGGAATTTTGTTTTTCCTCGTGAAGAGTACTAGTTCCGTTTTTTTGCGGATTGTCTCCAAGACCGCATGCATAAGTCCATGAAGTTAGTCTGTGGAAAGCATGCTGCAAGATGCGCCTGAGTGTTGAGACAAATTTTATGGAAACTGCAAGAAAGCTGGATGCTTTCGTGAACGATGCTAGTACTTTCCTCAGCCTGGAGGACTCAGAAACTTCTGGAATTTTGCCGCAGAAGAGTCTTCAAGACACATGCTTGGCTCTTCTTAGTTCAATTTTGATGGTATTGAGAGATTTCTTGGAATTGCATACTTGGAGTTGCATCCTTTGAGCAACTTGTCAAGTTCCTGGTTCCACCATGGAAGTTTCGATTTGCCCCCGGGATTGCTGATAGGACAGGAAGACATAAGAAAGCGCGTGATTAAGGATTTTTGTGAGCCTCTCCACAGAAGTGTCGAATTGGAACGACAGTTGGGGATGGAGATGGGTGTATCAGTCAGGGTTGCAGAGAGAGTATCTTTATATTTATCCCAGTTGGTCTTTCGATAGTTCGTGCAAGATACTCTCTGCCGATCTAGCACGCTTGGATGCCGACGGGACCGGGGCATTCGCGCTGTCGATGTTCTTTAGGATTTTGGTTGCCCAGGCTAGCGAGCGTTTCTTTTGCTCCTCCGACTCTTGAGGAACGCCATTGAAGCGATCCAAAATCTGGTCTGCAGCATGCCGCTCCCTGTATTTTTTATTGGAAAGGCCAATAACCTTTGAAGAGGCAACAGTACTGCGGGTGTTTCTGATATCCGAGATGGATTTAGTGGGCTCCACGCGAATATTGTTGACACATCGATCCGGACGATCGAAGAGGGGAATTGAAGGGAAATGGGGGAAGTCGGGGTGGGGGAGCAGGACTGGTTGCATCTTAGCTTCGGTTCTTGTCATAGAGAATAAATTAAAAGATTCTGAGGCTTAAGAGATATATATGAGGCTTAGTATGTCAGTCTTTCTCCCGACCATATCATGGAGATGGGTTGATGCATGCGCCTAGACATCTTCAGATTGAAGATTTCAGCAGACACTCCGTCCGCTCCAGTAACTTTCTTTGTCTTCAGTCCCTAGCGACTTACATGGACCAAGAGTTTAGATCCATTGTGCTTTTCAAAGAAGTTTGCTCCGGATAAGATTATGGAGACATGTCCACTGTTCCATTTTTGCCCATTTCCATCTAGCCACAACTTTAACAGCTGATACCTGTTTTTGCCTGTATAGCCCTGTATACCAAAAGGCTATTCAATGCGCCCACCAACAAACTTTGCCAGTCTTAAACATGATCATCGAAGACGAGCACAACGGAAAGGCTTCTATGTCTTACGTGATTTAGCGTCGAGTTACCCCATAGCATCTTTCACAACCTAGATACAAACTCTACCACATCATACATCGTCACACCCGGTCGCATGCAAAACTACAAACATGCAAAAAAGAAAGAACTCGAAAGAACACACAATAATCAAATTAATTCCAACAAGATGCAAAGATACCCTATTCAGATACTCGTACACGAGCACACTGTCTCTCTGCAGATACACATCACGAATGTGTTTGCACATTGTCATGAGGATTAGCCAAATTTGTTTAGCGACAGCTCATTAAAAACAAACACTTCGCTGTGTTTGACATCACAACTCCTCTGCTCGGGTGCTCCTCCAACACGTCCCAGGTAGTTGCGATCCCATTCTCCTCTCGCTGCACCTGTAGGTACTTCGGGTTCACAGAAATGATGAAATGTGTCATTGTTCTGTGGATGTCCTTAGAAACGGAGAAGCAACACAAAAATGTCAATAAGGACTAAGGACTGCCCCTTATGCAACAATGGACAGTCCGCGATGTTATCGAGATCTATTGAGATCTCGAGGAGGTTTTCTTCTCCTTTGAGTAGCAGGGACCTTGTGTACTTCGATGGATATTGTGATGGATCAGTGCAGAATGATAATCGGTCGATGTCGTTGCAAGGAAAATTGCAGCAACTCATCTATTGCACTTGGAGGCTGGTCTCGGACCTCCTTGTTGCTTTGATGTGAACAAAATATCCGTCGAGTGTTTGATGGGATGGGGTGATCATGATGACGCTATGACGATCGAACAGAAACTGAATATAATGGACGAGAACTATCTTAGCAATCGTAGCCTGGAGCGCTTACTCAGCTGAATGATGCTGTGTCCTGCGAGTTCCCTTATTTTTTCTGTTTAGAAACATCTTCTGGACGCTCTTATATGGTTGGGAACAAAATGGTGTAGCCGAAAGGACTACTTCCCACAAATAGCCTTTTATCGTGTTGCTTTGTCATTCTTCCTGACCAGTCTCCAATTCCAGCGGGATACTTCTGGACTTTACAGAAGCTTCACAGTCTGTAATACTGATCTGCACGGTATCCAGGACTTTCCTTGATCCAGGCCTAAGCCGACAAGACTTCGTGGGATCCCTAGCCCAATTTACAGACGCCTCACCTTAAGAATCTGCACTAATTCGCTTCAATTTTTAGTTTTTCCAGCCTTTGTTCAGTCTCAGTCAAATCCCGACCGGAAAACCCGTCAAAGTGACTCCCAAGCGATGAAGAAAGTCCTTCTCTTTGCATCGCAAGGACACAGCAAAGATAACATCGGAGGAGGACAACAATGACATCGAATCCCTGCTGCACAAATTGCACTCAAATATTCCGAAGGACATTGTTCTCCTCTTGAACCGCCCTCAAGTGCAGTCCTCCTACATGTAAACGGGATCAATGAAAAGCAAAGGAATCGAGGGAAGAATCGAATATCCTGTAGCCATGAATATGGCGGTTATTTGAGAACCAAACGACTCTCACAGGATGTGAGTGATATAATGTCAGGATGTCAGGATACACCGATTCGATTACCCTCCACCAGAGCACCACCATAAGAAGAAGAACTGTGAAATATGATTAATTCTCTCTCCCCGTCCGTGCATGTCCTGTGACCACAACTACCTGCAGAAGTAGACAACGCGCCGGCTCTCCTGGCGATGCGATAAAATGTTCCCCAAAAACACACAAAAGACGACACGACACACGAGTGAGAGACAAAAAAGGAAAAACTGTGGGCTCAAGGATAATACGTGCTGTCCATCTGATAAGTGCGGAAGGGCGCTTTGAAATTACCTATCCGGACGGACAAGGAGTAAAAAACTTTACACACATTAGGCTGTTTTGCTCCTTCGGTCCTTCGGTCTCTTGGTCTCCTGGTCTCTCGGTCGGTGGTCGGGTTTTCTTTCATCTCGATACGCGTTCTCCGGCGGTGCTATCGCGCACTTATCAGGAATAAAAATTCAATTAGGAAAGTTTTGCGGTTTCACGGGAATAAGGGTACGCGAACTACACTCTCGGAATTCACCCCCATCTGTGAGCGCACTGCCTCGCCCTCCGCTCCGTATAGCCGGCTCCTGGTCGCTGTGCTGTTTGGCATTCGATTATTGTGGTTCAGAAGTGCTCCCACTCCCACTCACCCCCGAGAAGGGTTTCTTTAAAATGCTTTCAGACTCTTTGTGATTTTAATGAATTTTTGAGATTCAATTGTTGAAGACGCATTTGGGTGGGAGGATTCGTTTTCTTTCAGAGAACCTGTGGGGGTGGACACATTAGTGCGGTCAGTGGATAGCATCTTGTCGAGTTATGCTGGTGTGCGATGAAGGACATTCGATAAGACTGATTGAGAGTCAGCTCATGAATGCTTCATTGTTCTCCAAGGATGAGCAACAGAAGCACGAAATAGAGACTGAGACTGAGACTGAGACTGAGACTGAGACTGAGACTGAGACTGAGACTGAGACTGAGACTGAGACTGAGACTGAGACTGAGACTGAGACTGAGACTGAGACTGAGACTGAGACTGAGACTGAGACTGAGACTGAGACTGAGACTGAGACTGAGACTGAGACTGAGACTGAGACTGAGACTGAGACTGAGACTGAGACTGAGACTGAGACTGAGACTGAGACTGAGACTGAGACTGAGACTGAGACTGAGACTGAGACTGAGACTGAGACTGAGACTGAGACTGAGACTGAGACTGAGACTGAGACTGAGACTGAGACTGAGACTGAGACTGAGACTGAGACTGAGACTGAGACTGAGACTGAGACTGAGACTGAGACTGAGACTGAGACTGAGACTGAGACTGAGACTGAGACTGAGACTGAGACTGAGACTGAGACTGAGACTGAGACTGAGACTGAGACTGAGACTGAGACTGAGACTGAGACTGAGACTGAGACTGAGACTGAGACTGAGACTGAGACTGAGACTGAGACTGAGACTGAGACTGAGACTGAGACTGAGACTGAGACTGAGACTGAGACTGAGACTGAGACTGAGACTGAGACTGAGACTGAGCCCGTGTGGAGTTTTGCCAGTTCTCCCATCGGGCGCGTCCCCAGGTGGCGGATTGGGGGTCCCTGTGTGTGAACAGGTCACAAACCTGTGCATACACAGGGTTGGTGGAAATAATCAAATACCACCCGCGGACCAAAAAACTGGCAAGAGCGGAATACTCTTTAAATAATTCAAAACATGGATAGTGAGAAGAGGATATTAAAAGTTACGGTGCAGGGAGTCGGATCCCCAGTACCGGCGGCGGAGAGTGCGAAAGCAGGCCCAAAGTCGTCGACATACAATGACTGCAATAAAATCAACAATGTTTCAATATCTCCTACGGCGGTGGTTAACTTGGCCCCCGTAGGTAGTAATACTACAAGAAATAACACCCTCGAGACAGATGGTGTGATGGATCCATTTAAGAAAAGTAAAAGGATCACACGTTCACCACCAAAAGGAACTGCCTCGAAGGAACACGTGATCCCCTACCAGCGGCCGAATACGCCAAAGAGTACCACAGTACGCCAGGACCCTGTTGTCAGCCCCAGTACTGAAACCAATGAGTTGAAGGGAAATAAGATGCTTCAGTTGGGCTTAAAAATCGATGAGCTGATTGGTTTTTATAAAGACAAGCACAACGTACACGGAGAAATTAAAAGAATGGGTAGCTTGATTAAATCCGTTTTTCGAGAAGCCGAAGCGGAAGTTTCGGATCTACGTTCCAAAGTTTCCCAGCTCGAACAACAAGTACAGGCTCTCAACCTCCGTTTTGAGGAACACTGTCCGCCAACGTCACAAGTGCTGAGAAATAACAAAAAGCATAAAGCGGACCATACGCTCAGTTCACAAGCCAGTCGTGATCAGCCAGCGAAGAGAGCAAGGGAAGGAGACAATGTCAACAACGCTACCGAACAGCAGAATAAGACCCCGTCTCCCAAAAAGAAACGTATAACCACGCCGAAAGCTGCACCCACAAGAAACGGTAACGAGAAAAGCGACAAAAGCCAAACGCAGGCAACCCCTCGCAAAACAGCTCCAAACGAAAACAAAAAAGTCAAACCAAAGACGAATGAGTGGACAAAAATCAACAAAGGCACCAGAAAAAACCAGACAACTAGGTCGAAACGTTCCGATGCCATAATAATTAAAAGAACAGGCGATCTTACATACGCTGATATGCTTCGAAAACTGAAAGCAGATTCCACATTAGAAAATGTCGGAGCTAACGTAAGCCGAATCCGGAAAACAGCAAGCGGAGACCTCTTACTCTCGTTAAAAAAAACTCCTGAGATGTCTACCATGAGCCTGGAAGAAAAAATTGGAAAGTCGCTAGGCGAATGTGCAAATGTTCGTTCAGTAACGGATGAAATACTACTCGAGTGCAAGGACATAGACGAAGTTACATCGAAGGAAGAAGTCTGCGCCGCTATTACCAAATACCTACAAGACTTCGAAGTAAAAACACCCGCTGTAAAAAATATGCGAAAAACCTTTGGTGGGACTCAGGCGGCTACTTTAAGTCTGCCCATGGAAATCGCTAATAAGCTGTTAACAGCCAGAAAAATACGCATTGGCTGGGTCTATTGTAGGATTCGAGAAAAAATCTCGCCGAAGAAATTCTTTAGATGCCTCGGGTTTGGCCATATGGCAAGAACGTGCAAAAGCCCTACCGACCGATCGAATGCATGCCTTGGATGCGGAGAAAACGGACACAAATTGAAGGACTGCAAGGTGAAGCCAAAATGCTTGCACTGCACTGCAAACGGATTAGACTCTGGACTTATAACCGGTAGTGTTAGATGCCCAGAGTATAAAAAAGCCCTAGAGAGCTTACACGCGAAAACATGAAAATTTTGCAACTAAATCTTAATCATTGCGAGGTAGCTCAGGATCTATTGCAACAGACGGTCCGCGAGCAGAAGGTCGACATTGCAATACTGTCCGAACAGTACTGTAATTTGAACTCGGGTAACTGGGTGCACGATGCAACGAAAAAAGCCGCTATACGGGTATGTGGAAATGCCAAGTTCCAGATACCACCTCTCGGCGCGGAAAACTACTTTGTACGGGCGAAGATAAACGACGTGTACATATACAGCTGTTATATCCCTCCAAGCCTTACCATTGATCAGTTCGAGCGTGTCATTGAAAGCATAGTTTGTAATGCTAAGGATCATACCCCAACAATTATAGCCGGTGACTTTAACGCATGGGCAGTAGAATGGGGAAGCGTATTAACAAATAGAAGAGGAACCATTCTACTCGAAGCCGTTTCTAGTTTGGACGTCGTCTTAGCTAATGTGGGAAATACGAATACGTTTAGTAGAGCGGGTGCAGGTTCGATAGTAGATATCACTTTCGTTAGTAGTAGCTTATCTAGGCATACGACCTGGCGAGTCAGCAACCACTACACTCACAGTGATCATAACGCGATTTTACTATATACATCTATCCTCTACATTTTAGAAACATTCCGCGTCAACTTAGTAAAACGAAATGGAACGTGAACACCTTAGACGAAGAGCTCTTAGAGTATGCAATCGCCGAAGCTATAGTCGAAGGGAGAACAGCAAACGAGATTGTTAGCCAAGTAACGCGACAAGTACACGTTGCCTGCGATACATCGATGGCTAGAACGGGAAGTCAGAATCGCCGCCGGCCAACATATTGGTGGAATGAGGAGATAAAGGAACTCCGATCGGCGTGCCACAAGGCGCGAAGAAAATATCAGAGATCTAGACAACACGACCCAGAAAGACACCTCTTATTGCGAGCAGGGTACAAAGAGGCACGTGCGGCACTTAAATCTGCCATTAAGTCTAGCAAGAGACAGTGTTTCAAGGATCTTTGTGACCAATTAAATGAGAATGTATGGGGTAACGCGTACAAAATTATAACCGCGGAACTCAAGACGCCTCAGAGGTCATCGCCAACCTGCCCACTATTGCTCCGTAGAATCGTTGAAACTCTGTTCCCTTTCCAAAATGACGGGGTCGCACTAAACGAAATTCGTGAACAAAGCGAATCTATTCCTGCGGTAACAAACGACGAGCTCTCAGCGGCAATTCATAGAATAAAAGATCGATAAAAGATCCCGGTCCCGACGGTATACCCAATCGGGCATTAAAACTAGCTATAAAAGCCCGCCCAGACATATTCGTCAGCATGTATAATGCATGCTTGAATGAGGGAATTTTTCCGCAGCAATGGAAATACCAACGGTTGGTGTTATTACCGAAAGGAAATAAACCACCGGAAGAGCCCTCATCTTACCAACCACTTTGTATGCTCGATACTATGGGCAAAATACTAGAAAGAATAGTATGTAACAGACTACAGCCCATCATCGAAGCCAATGATGGACTCGCGGAATACCAGTATGGCTTTAGAAAGGGCCGATCGACAATCGACGCGATCAAAGTTGTTACGGACAAAGCCCGGACAGCCATAGAAGGTAGACGATGGAGAGGAGGCAGTAAAAATTACTGCGCCGTAGTAACACTTGACGTGAAAAATGCGTTTAATTCGGCGAACTGGATACGTATTTTACAACGTCTCGAACGATTAAATGTACCGAAGTACATATTAAGATTAATTAGGAGCTATTTTACTGATAGGTTGCTTCTCTATGATTCTGACGACGGAACGAAGTTGCATAAAATTACAGGGGGCGTGCCTCAAGGTTCAGTGCTAGGTCCTCTACTATGGAATGTGATGTACGACGACATTCTACGACTCCCGGTTCCAAGAGAAACCTCTATCATAGGCTTCGCGGACGATATTGCGGTGGTTGTAGTAGCGAAACGACTAGAAGAAATCGAGTTATATTGCAACGAAGCAATAGCTTTGATAAAAAACTGGCTTTGCCACATGAGTTTAGACCTTGCGGATCATAAAACGGAATCCGTGCTAATCACGAGTAGAAAGGTACGGGAGACGATAACGATAAAAGTCGGAGAGCACAACATTATTTCCAGCCCCGTTATTAAATACCTGGGAGTGATGATTGATGCTCGCCTTAATTATAAGCATCATCTCGCGTACGCTTGTGAGAAATCGTCGAAAGCGATAAGCGCTCTTTCGAGACTCATGTCAAATGTCGGCGGACCGAGGCAAAGTAAACGGTTAATGCTGGCGAGAGTTGTAACATCCATACAGCTGTACGGGGCACAAATATGGTCTGACGTCGCGAATAAAAAGTCGCACATGAAAGACGCCAAATCTGTCTATAGATTATGTGCACTGAGAGTTTGCAGTGCATTTCGGACGGTATCCCACGACGCGATATTGGTACTATCATCCATGGTACCCATCGATATTCTAGCTCTAGAAGCTAGAAGACTTTATGACCAACGCGTGCAAGTCGGGCCCACTGTGAACCACGCGAAGAAAATAGAAAGAAGTCGCAGCATAGAAATGTGGCAACAACGATGGAACGTGTCCCAAAAAGGGAGATGGACGTACCGACAGATCCCAAGGATTGAAAATTGGGTAAATCGAAAACACGGCGAGGTTAATTACTATCTTACACAGTTTTTGACTGGTCACGGTGGCTTCCGTGAATACCTATTCAAGCGGAACCGTGATTCAAGTCCTTTCTGTCCTCGATGCCTACACGCGGAAGAAAATGTGGAGCATGTTTTCTTTGAATGCCCCCGTTATGATAACGAAAGAGATATTTTACATGAAAAATTTGGTGAACAGCCGACACCAGAGAACATAGTTCAGTATATGTTAAAATGCGAAGATTATTGGGCTGCAGTAAGCGATGCAGCAGTACGAATAATGTGCGATCTTAGGAACGCAGAACGACAGCGGAACGCGAATTCGCTAAACACCTAGTGACGAAGCAAATAGCTCGAACCCGTCCCTCGTGAAGTAATACCTAGCGGTAGTTCCGCGAGGGAGCAAACAAACGGGAAGATTGACTGGGGGTGGTTTTAGCCCGTAAGAATCCGTCACTACCCAAGGACGTCGGACCTTTGGTGCCTATGCAAGGTTTCCACCTCGTCTCGCACAAAAAAAAAAAAAAAAAAAAGACTGAGACTGAGACTGTGACTGTGACTGTGACTGAGACTAAGACTGAGACTGAGACTGAGACTGAGACTGAGACTGAGACTGAGACTGAGACTGAGACTGAGACTGAGACTGAGACTGAGACTGAGACTGAGACTGAGACTGAGACTGAGACTGAGACTGAGACTGAGACTGAGACTGAGACTGAGACTGAGACTGAGACTGAGACTGAGACTGAGACTGAGACTGAGACTGAGACTGAGACTGAGACTGAGACTGAGACTGAGACTGAGACTGAGACTGAGACTGAGACTGAGACTGAGACTGAGACTGAGACTGAGACTGAGACTGAGACTGAGACTGAGACTGAGACTGAGACTGAGACTGAGACTGAGACTGAGACTGAGACTGAGACTGAGACTGAGACTGAGACTGAGACTGAGACTGAGACTGAGACTGAGACTGAGACTGAGACTGAGACTGAGACTGAGACTGAGACTGAGACTGAGACTGAGACTGAGACTGAGACTGAGACTGAGACTGAGACTGAGACTGAGACTGAGACTGAGACTGAGACTGACTTCCGCCTGCAGATTGCTTTGTTTCTGCAGATCAGGAGACTGACAACAATCTACAGTTCGCTCGGGTCCTTATGCGTTCACAGTCCGGTCATTCATCACGTCCCTGCACACGACTGAATGCACCTCCTGCCCAGGCATATATTTCTGGCTTCGTGCGAACAGCATTTACTGTCAAAAACTCTTTAGGGAGCCACACTTTAGAAATTTTGTTCAATTACCAGAGTTTCCGCACTGAACTCGCTTCGCTGCCAACCTAAACGCTGGCCATTTCTTCTCCATTCGACCGTCTCGAAGCGCACCATAAGTGCAACTTTCCACTCGGTAAAGTGAAGACGACTTACCCAACGCGACGCCGAGACAAGAGACACACAACTGTCCCGTTCCACTTGGTGTTCACCGGAGACTAACAATGGGCACACACCAACACTCTTCCATGCAACCACCGCCGATTGTGGACTGCCAACTGCTGCCGTCGACGACAGTGAAATCCGTAAAATATCTCCGGTGGCTGAGCACTAAGCACTAAGCACCTAGCGATTGGTTCCCAACGTAATTCGCCGAGATGTCATTAAACGAGATCATTGTCCGCGACGATAGTGGTTCGCGTTGGAGCGCTACTATCTCTCCTCCCAAGCTGCACATCGTGTGCCCCCATCAGGAGAGCACGCCACTCGGTAAGTGTCTGCCTGCTTCGCGTCATCGTCTTCGACTCGCGCTATCAAGGTGAAGCTATGCTCCAGATTGTGCGTATGCCCACTTGATCTGCGTATGACAAATGGTGTCAGGGCACACTTTTGACAAGATTGGCCAAAAAGATGGATTCACGGCGAGGCCCAGTGTTAGAGGTGACTTATGCAGTCTGTACGAGTACGAGTGCCCCGTTCCGATCTACTTATCATTCAGTGTAATCGCAGTTATGATGATTTCCTCCTCAATCGCCGGTCTTGGGCTGATGGTGGTGGTGGTTTAATGATGGTGATCCCTTTATGGCTTCGCACCCACATGCCCATCGTGAGGGAGAGCAGATTCATAGATCCTCCAGCGATCCAAACGTGTCCAGCGGCTGCTCTGGCTGCTCTGACTTGGGTGCCTTTGATTTCTTGTCGTGATCGAGTCCGTCGTCGTGGTGCTCTATGGGGACGGAGATCCCTTCGAGTCAGAGAAAGCAGCCGGAACATCGACGTCGCCGATGATGCTGACGATGATGATGATGACGACGACTCGCACCGAGTGTGTGGGCACTGCAGGAAAACCTACAATTGGAGCCTCGAATTAATGATATTTTATTGTTTCGATTTCAATTACTTATTGAGTGTGGCACATGGTCGTGGTGGCTGCGCGGAGGGAGGAGCGCGTGTGGAGGAACACACGAGGGCTTGGCATCTGGGTTGACGTCTGGCCTGGACGTCAAAGGGAACAACGCTTGCATTGGTGAGTTGATGCTGGCTGCGATGGAGATCCACTGGTGGTGTTGGTGGTGAGCGAACACTGGATGGGTGCGGCTATTTCGAATTCGTGGGCCTTTTCGCAATGAGACTCCGAGAACACACCCAATTACATGAAGTCATCACAATTAATGCGTGGTGGACACGTTGCGCATGCGCTTGCAGATGGAATCGATGCTGGGAATATATTCGATGTGTCATATGTTGAGCTGAGGACCAAGACAGTCCTTGCAGAGACTAGGTTCGTTCTGGTGGATGGTGTTTTGATTATGAGAACAGAAGACAATCTCAGGTGGTTTACAACGTTGTCATTCGAGTCTACTTACAGATGCTTTTCACGCTGGTGAACCAGGATAACTCCTGAAAACATGACATCCATGACTTGCTTTGATACGCTTCAACTTCGTCTAAGCAATGCGAAGAGTCTTCACAATTTTCTTGAAGAAAAGATATTCATCTTCACCGTCAGAAGTTGTTTTTTTGTGTGCAACCTCAATTCGATTCGTTTAATGACCACCTTCCATCTGTTATGTCAATGAAGAGAGTTGTCGAAGCTAATGTGTTGACGAATAAGCTCTTAAGTAAGGAGATCGTAATACAAATGTAAACGAGCTGTGGTCGAGTCAGTCTCCAATTCGTGAATCTATAACTCGCTTGTTGCAAAGTGAACCACTCGTGTTGTGCGCGCTATTGTTCTTTCTATCGAATGGACGGGACGTACAGTTTAATGCCGACCCCGAACGGCGAGTTTGAGAACCTTTTTCGGACTGTTATAGTCTTTGAACATTGTCAGTTATTCAAAAGAGGTGGAGCCGTGAGCAATTTGTTTGGAAAATTGTTTGTCGTAACTGGGATTCGAACCTAGACTTGAAGGTCTAGTGCGTATGGGTCGACATTCAAAATCGACACGGTCACTGTGCAGAAGATTCGACTTAGTTTCATCGAAATGAAGCTAGATAGGTTTTATGAAACATATTTTGGCGTGTCAGCACGAATACCAAGGTGAACCTGTTCGGAGCCTGAAGTCGAAACTGTGGTGCTTTGTGGATGTAGGACACAATGAGTGAAGCGTTCGACAACGCAACTGATTAAGGATTTTCTGATCGAATTTGGTGTAACGCCGTTCTTAGAGATCGGGCCAAGAACCAGTGGAACACACCATACAACAACGGAAATGGCAGTGAACTGGTCACCACTTCCAAAAGGGCGATAACTGTACGAAATGCAATGCATTTAAAGGTCCAAAGGAAACGTGGCCCAGCACAATTAAGAGTGAAGTCTAGTAGTTGGGGAGAACTGTGACACGTTATCGAAAACCGAAGCCCACAAGAAAATGCAGGCAAGCTCCATATAGACTCTTATTACGTGTCCCAACTTTGTCCGAAACAAAAGGAGGACACCAAAGACTGATTTAATTTTCATTCTACCTTTTTCTTCTTTGGCTGGCTCTCCAGTTCCGGGTGGACCTGGGCCCCAGCCAACATGTCTCTCCATCTAACACGGTATTGTTCTAGTTGCTTCCAGCCACGCAAGTCCATCTGATTGAGGTCCCTTTCCAGCTGCGTACACCAACGGAGGCGTGGTCTTCCTTTACCGCTTTGTCCCTTAGGGTTCGGGTCGAAGACTTTCCGGAGCATTGGTGCCCACTCGCTCTACATGACCTAGTCATCTGAGACGAGAAATTCGAACTCGTTTGACAAGATCGATGTCGCTGTACAGCCCGTACAGTTCGTCATTCAGTCTCCTCCTCTAAACACCATCAGTACATATGGGACCGAAGATAATGCGAGGGACTTTCCTCTCGAAGCGGCCAAAAATCTCCTCGTCCGCTTTGGTTAGTGTCCATCCTCATGCGCCATACAGCAGGACTGGGACTATCAAGCTCTTTAAAAGAAATATCTTGGTTATTCTTCTTGCCTTCCAAGCCCAAAGACACAGCGATCTTTGGTGATCCTTTGTTTTATCTCCGCGGTGGAGAGAGATACCTCGGAGCCTAGGTAGACAAAGTCTTCCACTACTTCAAAGTTATAGCTGTCTAAAGTCACGTTTTGTCCAATAAGTCGGTGAAAGTGAACATTTTTCGCATACAGCATATACTTTGTCTCACCCTAATTGACCGCAAGAAGACCCATCTTAGCCGCTTCCTTCTCGATGCTCATAAACGCCTCCCTGACAGCCCGTTGTGTCCTTCCGATGATGTCAATGTCATCGGCATATGCGAGCAGTTGCACAGATTTGTGTAAGATCGTGCCTCTGGTGTTAACGTATCAGTTACCCACGATCTTCTCGAGAATAATTTTAAAGAAATCGCATGTCAGTGTGTCGCCTTGTCTAAATCTTTTTTTTTAAATCAAAGGTTTCGGTGAAGTCTTTACCGACCTTGACGGAGCAACGAGCATTCCGCATCGACATTCTGCAAAGGCGGGAGAGTTTTGCAGGGATACCAAACTAGACAATGCGCTGTACGTAGCCTTAAAGTCGATAAATAGATGGTGTGTATCGAAACTCCAGGGTCTTTTGAAAAATGAAAAATCACTTGGTCTTGGTCTTTTTGAGAGAAAAGTTTGACTTTGTTTGCGTTGATTGCAGTTCGAGAAGATGATTCAAACACCAACTGCATTGGCTGTACAGCGACATGAGTTTCGCAGTCAGGCATCTACGGGTCCAACGTCTAAGAAGGCTAGGCTAAGTAGAGCGCATGGACAACTTACTCGTAGCTCCGGCCCAAAGAATCTTCAACTCTGAACCAGTGGAATAACGCAGCAGAGGACGGCCATGACTAAGGTGGTGCACACAAGCTGAGAAGGGCCTCAACTAACTCTGCGTGTGGACCTGGATACAGCTAGCAAATGATCGTTGTAGCTGTATAGATTTGTTGGTTGAAGCCCAGGTCAACTCCGGACTGTAGCGCTACAAGAAAAAGGAGACGAAGTAACAAACCAGTTTTGGAAGCCTGGGATAATAACTTTAGAGCTTTAGAGATGGTGAGTTGGATGGTGGCATGCTTGTGGTTGCTCTGCTAAACTCGTCGTACAGGCTTTCTGCTTTCTCACTCCTCACACCACTTATTGCAGTTGCAATTACGCTTAGTTGCTAAAATAGACAGACAAAGCTTTCAAATGCTTAAGTAATGATTTTGTATTTATACAGAACGTTTTAATTGATGGACCTGGGAATCAATCATCAGACTTATCAGCTAGTAAAACCTTGTGGTAGCCAGAGTACGCCAAAAGTCCGTAAAGTTGTAATATTTCTCCGATGTTCAGCTGGCTTCTGTAGCAAACCTTCACACTTCGCCGTTGAATCTTCGTTTTCTCTCGACTTGAAGCCAAACAAGGTGATCGATCAAGTAGTTTTCTCTTGAATCGACCATCGGCTACTTCATTCGATTTTTAAAGCTTTCATGACTATGTTCCAAAAATATGTCCAAACCACTCTATTCTCTCCTTCACCCAGTTTCAGTACTTGTCAGTCTGAACTCCCCGATGAATGAATGCCGACAGAGTGTCTGCGATTTCCGTTTTCCACTAAATCATAGTATCGGATTCCACTCCCAGTTGCTCAATGCAATTTCATTCAATCAATGCGATCAGGATAACCTCCGTATCGTCTTCGATCTGAGTCCCACCAAGCTGTCCAGCTGTTGAATCATATTTCCTCCACATCTCCTCACCTATAAGCATCGTGTTATCTACCTGAGACAATCGCATTGTTGCGAAACATTTGCACGCAGATCTGCACGGGTTTTGACAACTTTTTAAGGGGATTACCCGTCGGCACAATGCATCCCTCACCCAAACGGAGACGACAAGCAACAGACTTGTCCCATCCCAAGCGAGACAATATCTCTTATCGCACCTCTAATTGTCCACTATCACCCGAGAGGGAGATACGAATCTGTCAATCCCTGAATCTCTGGTTCTCCCGTTCGCAGTTCAGGCAAAACGACTGAAATAAGGCGCGCATCGAGACAAAAGAATCGAATCTACGGAATCACCTTTCTAACCTCACGAAAACATCAAAAATGTTAAATACTTCGAGGCTGCCGAGGCCCCCGAACGGAATGCCAAATTTAACAACGCTCCACAGCGGAGGAGGGCCCAGTGGAGAGCCGGCGGAACTGCAGGCAGATGCAGCACACAGCGCCGAACCAGCGCAGAGAGCAGGAACCGTGCTCAGGAGAGGAATACCACTCGAGTCAATTCACATCACATTTTGATATCTAAGTGCAAATATAGACTTTCGGTACTTATCCGTGGCGCGATAGTGCGCCAGGTGAGGAAACCCTCGGTGGTGCTGCACCAGTCGTCAACCTGCGCGATGCTATCGACGCGAGCACTGCAGACACTATGGCCTTTCTGCTTAGCGTCGTCGCCGTCTCCTCGCCTGGCTCCACTGGGGTGGGTTGATCGTGTGGTATTCGTGGTATGACTGCTCGGATCAGTTGCCAGGCATGTCATGCCAGCAACGCGGTGCTCATAACTGCGAGCGCTACACACAGTAACAAGTGATCAACTTCGGCTAAGTCGCAGGTTAGGTGGCTTTATGCGAGCAGATAAGTCATTTAAGCGCCATCGATGACTGCGATTCTGAGCGGCTCAGTCGAGTGTGAAGTGCGCGCATTGAGGATTGCTGTTCAGCTGTTGCCGGAGATGTATCTCTGGAAATCGAAATGGTGTCGAGTCGAAATTTCATTTCTCACGACATACGCGCGTTTCGGCGGATGCGATGTCGAGAGTGGACATGCTCCTTTAGTCCGTCCACCACCGGTGTGTGTACGATGATGTTGGGAAATCTGTAGACAAGATGGTAATGACTTGGCTGACATTCGCCGGTTAGATACTTTTCCTTTTCGCACATTTGCGGGTGATAAATCAGAGCCATCGGATGAGGTTAAGTCGTTGTTGTGGTTAGCAGTGGTCAGGATGGTGAATGGACGGCTTTGTTGGAGGAGGGAGACTGGTGTTTGCCATGAATGACTGATGTTTGTGGAGAACTAAACAGTGCCGATGATGTATTTTATTTGAATAGCTTGAGTGATGCCGTTTCAAATAGAGGAGAACTGTACGGGCATCTCCTAAGACGTTGGCGTCTGGCAGTCCAGCTCTGGGATGGCAGGGGAAATGGGTGGACTGGGAATTCAAATATTGCTTGAAAGACGGTTGTAGCAAGAATATTCCCTTGCTTTCGGTCTGTTCTCTAGTTTGACGATGAGTAGGGACTTCTCTATGTTTCTTATTCGACACGCTGATTAGAAAGAAGTTAGCATCGGACTCTTGACGTCTATTTGAGGCAATCTATGAAGATTTACAAACAGTTGGTCAAATTATGAAATAAATTGAGGAAATTTGACTCACATCATTTTCATTCGCAGTCGTTGCAACTGAGTCAAAATCTGCAACTCCTGAGACTGTGTTTTTGGAGGGGAATGCAAAGTGCATTGGATCAGGACTACCTGTCTGTGGTCCGTCTACCAGTAGTTGGAAAAACTCATTTTGAGTTGATCTTCGACGCTTTCTGACCAACTGTCGGAAAGATTTGGTACAATTGCAACAAATTCAAAGCGATATTGAAAATAAATTTCTAGATTAATTAGTTTCGTTACGGGCCAATGCTCGATCGGAGTTCTCACAGTCAAGCTTTGCGATCTTCATAGCATGCTCTGTGTAACTGTTGGGTAATACCGAGACCCATTTTTGAACGATCGTTCTTCGATAAGAAATTTTTAGTGCCATACCAACTCAAGAATACGACCAGATATGACACCGACACACAGTCGTCGAGAAGAACATTTAAGTCGTGAAAATATTGTCCTTCAGGAGGTCGCTAGAAGTATGCAAAAAACCATCTCAAATATTATAAACAGGCTTATTAGTCGCATCCGGCATCAGTGAAGTGCTTTATCCATCAATCCAGGACTCAAATTGTGTGTAGTCGGTTAAAGAAAAACTGTCTTTGGTGGTATTCTTTTATTTCTGAAAAAGTCTTACGCCAAACATTTTCTGAAGGTAGGCCCTGTAATCTAAGAATCAGTCTAAAATCTCTCTCAATTGTGTCAATGGCCCTGTGAACGTAAACGGCATTGACTGCCTCAATTCGAAAATCACATAATAGACTGCCTCCACAGACTGCGGAGATATACAAGGTGGCGCAAAATTAATCATCTAATTTTGTTTTTGAATTTTTTTTTTACTAAATAAAAAAAAATTATTTTGAGTGATGGAAATCTTTATGTGGACCTTACAGCTTTTTTCGTTAAGTGGAAAAGATGATATCCGCCAAGTGGCTGCCAGTGTTGATACACGTTTGTGACCATTTTACCGCATTTTCCACGGCTTTACACAAGATTTCCGGTGATAACTGTTCGCATTCCTGTCGAATATTCTGCTGCGATTGTCTGAGGGTTGTTGGCATAAACCCGCGACTTCAAGTAGCCCCAAAGAGAGAAGTCTGGGATGGTCAAATCGGACGATTTTGCTGGTCATGTCAAATCTTCAAAACGGGAGATTACGCGACCAGGAAACGCTTCCTTCACAATATATATTGTTGGTCGTGGTATCTGTGCGGTTGCACCGTCTTGTTGAAACCCCATGTTCACCAAGCTCCACTCATTCAATTCCGGCAGTAAGAAGTCGTCTATCATGGCCCTGTATCGTTCGCCAGTAACAGTGACCACATTTCCGATGGTGTTCTCAAAAAAAATACGGCCCAATCACTCCTCCCGCTTGAACGCCGCACCACACAGTGGCTTTGAGTGGATGTAATGGCTCTTCGTGCATCACACTCGGATTTTTAGTGCCCCAAAAACAAAGATTTTGTCTCTTGAAGATTAAGTGGAAATGCGCCTCGTCGCTCATGATGATTTTCGACACAAAATCGTCCTTTCCGTTGTTGAGATTGAGGATGGCTTGACAGTAAATCTCACGCGACTGACGGTCAGGAAGCATTAACTGATGCACTGTTTTGCACTTTGCACGGGAGCATGTGTAAGTCTTTCACTAAAATTCGCTGTAGGGTGCATCTGGTGATGCCCAATTGTGTGGCCCGTTGTTCAACTGGGAAAGCATGGTCTCCTGTGGTCCCAGTCTATTTGAGTCAAGTAGCTAAGTGCCGGAATGTTTGCCCAGTTGGCGGGACACGATTAGGAAATCGACGTCGAAATTCACGCTGCGCTAATACCACCGACCGATTATTGGTCAAAAAAATCGACACAATTATCCCACGCTTGCGGAGTACAGCTCTCCATTGCTTGACTTTTTGTATACTGCAGCTTCATACTGCAGCAGCTCTAGTTCACAAATTTCAAACATACTTGACGTACGACGCCATTTGCAAAAATTATAACATCTAGGATAGGATGATTTTTGCGCCACCTTTCATCTTTAGTCATTTAAATTGTATTATATAAAACAAGTGCGTCATTAATCAGTCGAACGATATCTCTGTTTGCTGACATTGCCAATGAGTTCTTTCGGAACTTTAAAGTTGGGGAAGTTGAGATACTGTCGAGTACCAACCAGACCTACGTTCCCACCACAATCTCTTTTGGAATGTCCAACTGAATCCATCTTTCGATCTTTCCTTCATTCAATCCGAAAGTGCGACTTTTTGGTTTTCCTTTAATTCCAAAAAGGGATCTTCTCACTTGAAACACAACTCACCTCCCGGTGTAGGTGGCAGGCCACAAGAGGTCACAAGCATACCAATTGCATACTGAGCTCCATAGTTCCCTATCCAACATCACCGCAATGAGTGCATCTACTTGCAGATACATCATCTCGGTATGATCATGTGCATTACGCCAGAGAAATCCCTCCAAAAACGAGACCCAAAACCAGACGAAAACAAAAAAGGCACAAGCCCCCGAACATAAGTCAGTCGGCCGTGCGCGTGAAAGTGAAAAATATTCCAATTAAGTTCCCCAAGTGGTTCCATCAGGAAACGACTTATAATCGTGCGAGATGATTTCGTGAATTTCGACAGACACAATTCAAAATTAATCACAATTCTGTGGCATCTTTCACTGGGCTGCTTACCAAAGCGGGGCGCCCGACCACTCGGAGAGCGGGGACGCGCTCGTTCCTCTGCCATTTTCGTTCAACTTTCTCGTTGAACAGCACATAAATTGTTCCGACTGAACGTGAATATGTCACAGAATCGTTGCTGTGCTCGTATATGCTCGCCATGAGTGGCGATAGATACTTAGATACAAAAAAAAAAAACAAAAAACCCAAAAGATTGTCGCCACGTTTTGCCACCGCAAGACAGCTACCGCTGCCGCCGACGATGTGGTGAACTTAATGGTGGATGCATCTTCAAGCAACGTTTATACTGTTTCTACGCTCGCTGCCCACGAGCCTCCACAAGCTCGGCTCAAAGTGATTAACACTGAGTCAGCCACATGGATGGCGGGGGAAGAGTTACTAGCACCGATCTGCGTCACTGTAGACGATTTCGGGGGACTTTTCGAACACTTGCGACAGTAGCGCGTAACACGCTCCTCCAGGGGACGCGATCTAATTGATGCCATGCATGAGATGTGAACTTAACAGTAAATTAGAATCTTGTTGCGATTAGTCCCCTTCCCCGGCTCTGGCGGTGGCCCGAAATTCGGCAATGAAACCAACATACCGTGGGATGGCCATTTCACAGTGAAAGTGTGAAGTGAACTCAGGCCACAATCCATGGAGGAACCTTAAAACGCGAAAACAAGAGTAAGCAGGCGTTAAAGGGAGCAATTACCCGAGGCTGAAGGTGTTGAAATTGAAGACTGCCTGCGGGCAAGTGGGTCGAAGTTTGCGGTTGGCTTGCGTGGCTGATAACTTTGACATCGAAAAGTGAAGTGGGTGTTAGCTCAGGCGGGTCTCATTTGCGTGGCTAAAATTTGAACATTCCTTTGGCGTGATCCTGTGATAAAGAGGGGATCAGCAGTTGTTATTGAACTTGACTGTTGACTTCCTCTGGCCAAAATTATAACGTCGACTGTTGTGATAATGTTCTCAAAATGTGCAAGCCTCCTTCCGCAACAGACTGCCAGGAACTTTGCCGATCGAGTCTTCCTGAAACTCTCCGAAAATTCGACGTCGCCTGCACTAACTAATAGACGAAGAATGGAAACGTTGTCAAAGAGCCATCAGAGAAGCTGCTACTGATGTGCTGGGTTTTAAAACGCAAACAAGGAAAAACTCCTGAGTTGACAACGAGTGCAGGCAGGCACATGCAGCAAAGCAAGAAGCCTACCGGGCGACGCTGCATCGAACTACGAGAGCTGTTCGTGAGCTCTACGAACAGAAACGAAGGGAAGAGGTCCGGCTTCTCAGGAAGAAAAAGAAAGAGCACAAGAAGCGCGCGATCGAGGGATGGAGAGGTGTTATGGCAGGAATGTTGTCCGAAAGTTTTACCAAAGGGTGAAACTTTTATTAAATGGGTATAAAGTTCGGACAGAAGCTTGCCGGGACGAAAATGGACAGCTAGTAGTAGATTCGCAGTCGATACTGAGAGTTTGGAAAAATCATTTCTGCAGACTGTTGAACGGCGATGAGGACACAAATACCGCTGTCAGGCAGAATGTTCCCCTCAACACAACGGACGATGATAGAGGAGAATACCGTACCCCCGACCTAGACGAAGTCAAGATAGCGATATCGAGACTGAAGTCTAATAAAGCTTCTGGTGCAGATAGTTTGCCCGCTGAAATGTTTAAAGCAGCTGGAGGTGATCTGGTAGGGCGCATGCACCAGTTCATCTGCAAGATATGGTCGGAGGAAAGCATGTCCGATGAGTGGAATCTCAGTATCGTTTGCCCGATCCACAAGAAAGGAGACCCCTTTGACTGCGCCAACTATCGAGGGATAAGTCTCCTTGACATCGCCTATAAGATCTTCGCTGCCGTTTTGTGTGAACGCCTGAAACCATTCGTGAACAAACTGATAGGTCCTTATCAGTGTGGTTTCAGGCCCGGGAAGTCCACCATCGATCAAATTTTCACACTGCGGCAGATCCTGGAGAAGACCCAAGAAATGCAGATCGACACACATCATCTATTTGTCGATTTCCAGGCCGCATATGACAGCGTGTATAGAGACGAGCTATACAGCGCCATGTCTAGTTTTGACATTCCTGCCAAACTCGTCAGACTGAGCAGAATGACAATGGAGAACTCTCGCTGCTCCATCAAGGTCGGTAACGAACTCACCGAGACCTTCAATGTCAAAAAAGGTTTTAGACAAGGCGACGCGCTGTCGTGCAAAACTCACTGGCCAACACAAGAGGCACGATCTTCCAAAAGTCCGTTCAACTGCTAGCTTACGCGGTTGACATTGACGTGATTGGGCGAACAGAGCGAGCCGTCAATGATGCGTTTGCTGGCATTGAAACGGAAGCGTCTAAAATGGATCCGGCGGTAATCGAGGGCACAACCAAGTTTATGCTGTCATCGAGAAAGGACGCACAACATCGACGACTTGGCCAGAACGTCACCATAGGCAGCTATAACTTTAAGGTAGTGAAGGACTTCGTCTACCTCGGCTCCGCGGTAAACAGTACAAACAACATCAGTACCGAGACCAAACGCAGAATAACTCTTGCCAACCGCTGTTTTTTGGGCTCAAAAGGCAATTGAGTAGTAGAGCCCTCTCTCGGAAGACCAAGCTGTCTTTGGATAAGATCTTGATCATCCCAGTCCTGCTTTACGACGCAGAGGCATGGACAATATCCCAAGCGGATGAAGAGTCGCTTGGTCTTTTCGAGAGAAAAGTTCTGCGCGCGATCTTTGGTCCTGTTTGCGTTGATGGCATTTGAAGGAGAAGGTTCAACCACGAACTGTATGGGCTGTACAGCGACATGAGTCTAGCCAGGCGTCTACTGATCCCACGCCTAAGATGGTTAGGCCATGTAGAGCGTATGGACAACTTAGCTCCAGCCCGAAGAGTCTTCGACTCTGAGCATGTGGGACAACGCAACAACGTCCACGTACAATGTGGCGCACACAAGTCGAGGGGGACGTCGGCCGGCTTGGTGTGCGAAACTGGAGACAGCTGGCGAAAGATCGTGCTGGCTGGACAGGCATGTTGAGTGAGGCCCAGGTCCACCTCGGTCTGTAGCGCCCTAAGAAGAAAGAGAAGAAGTACTCTAAACATTTTTTTTTATTTATATTCTTAACCTAACTTAACACTCACCTACCTAATTTAAACTTACCTAAACTAACCTATCTAAATGATATATATATAACCTATCTAAAATTACCCTAATCTTATGCGATAACCTAAATGCAAGTTGGCCGTAAGGGACCAACAGTTATCTGATTAAGTTGACGTCAGCTGTGGAGTTTGATGGGGCTGCGACCACCAGTAAAACTCCCGAAACTTGTCACACTCCGTTCTGTCGCGAACAGGGATGGATCTACTGAACTTGAGATCGTCCGGATTAACTCTTGCCACATCGCCTTCGCAGAGGAATCGCCTATCCACTGTCCTTCGCACCACGTGGATTTCCTAGCAATATGTTCCTTGGTCAAGCCTAAACGCTTCAGCAAACTTTCAGTTGACAGTGGGTAGCAAAAGTGACCGTCAGGGTAAAACACATGAGGGGTCTTTTTCGTAGATTTCAAAATAACTTCACTTCAAATAGGAATTTTAAGAGCTATGCCTTCCATAAATTTTAAACTAATAGCGCTCCAATCCTTTCCTCACTGTATGAATTTTACGTTCTGACAACTGTATCTTTTGCAAAAAATCATTCAAAGAAAAGAGCCCGTGGCTTTAAGAACGATCTTATCAGTAGCCCCAAACATTTAAGCTCATCTAACTGACTAAGACAGAAGAAGAATGAGATTCCACTTTAGTTCGAGTTGATTCCTCACCGAAACATGTAAAAATTCTTTCAGACTTCCTTGAGCCACTAAATCAAATCCTTAGTTAAATATCAACATTTCGTGAGAATCATACAACTCCCCAATGGAATCTACGTGAACGACATTCTGCCAACCCCCACCAGCATGGACCGATGGAAGAGTCTCTGGACCACAGCGCACGCGCACGGTTTCTGTCATAATAGCACTCAACTCTCCACTTGTGTCCAAGCCACGAATCGCACACATAACCGTCGCGTCGCTTCGCGTTCGTCGAGTGTGTAGCAATGTTGCGAAAAGGACTTCATGTTCACTGATCGCGAGCAATCATTAAAGACCAGCATTAGCGAGACCACGATCTGGTGTATTGGAGGAACCTTCACTCGATGCCTACTCAAACTATGCAGCGCATCGTATCACTGCAATGCCACCACCAGCACACCATCGGCACCACCATCGCCATTCGCCACCAATCGACAAACTTGATCTTCAACGAGAATTAGGAAAGTGGATTTGTGTATCTGTATCTAGCCGGTGGTGGTGGATGGCAGTGGTGGATGTCGTGTTGTGGTGGCTATCGCAGTGAGGATCCCCATGTGGGTGGGCGGGGGTTTCGAGAAGGAGGAGAAGGGGGAGGCAACCCCGTCCTAGCAGACGTATGGACAATTTCATTGATTAATGACTCATAATTAGAGACGTTAGATGCTTCAGTCATATTTCTTCATCTTCATTACAAAATCTGAAGCACGGCGGGTGCAACGGCAGTGACGGCTGCGGCGGCGGTGATGGCGGCGTACTGCGAACACGGAACTTGTCCAGGTGAACAGGTTGCCATGGATGTGAATGTGACATGGATTCATCCTGTTAAGTCTTCCCCATTGATGCAGATCGGTGCTCTCAAGTGGTCTCTTAGCGTGCGATATGTTGTAGCCAGCCAGCCAGCCAGCAAACCTGGTCGGGGTTAAATTCGTCTTATACTCGTAGTATCTGCACAGACGGGAAGGTTCAATCGAGATACTCCGCGCTCTGGGAAGTAAATCAAAGCAACGTGTTAAATCAATTTAAATACTTGGATGTGTGTTATTTGGATGTAATTGCAGGTCGATGGGAACGTGGCGGATCATTCAGTGACTCGCAGGAGGTGTGTGTGTGGTGGTGGACAGATAATGGTAGTTGCTATCCGAATGATTGGTTGCGTGAATGTGGAGAATGGATTTCTAGATCGTCCTTGCAATCCTGAGGTAAGATCTTGCGTAACCCGCAGATGGTCTAAATGATCTATTTTGTGGTCGAAATATTTACGGCGAGTTTCCTTCGAGAGACTTGCATAAGTTGCGGATTTCACTTTCACTACTTGTTAGACTGTGGTGGCGTAATAAGCTGGTGATGGCACAAGAGTGTGGCATAAAAGGTGTGCGTACAAATTGGGGTAGTGATCAGGTGAATTTTGACATCGTTTCAGCTGACGTCTCAACGTCTTATTTCAGAAGATGATGAGACTTGCGTCAGAGACTTCCAAATTGGACGACTGGATGGCGCAGTTAGTTAAGTGCCTGCCCCAAGTTAGAGCGGTTCACATGTTCGAATCCCAGTGAAATCGAATCTGGTTCGCCGTTGGGATCCAGTGGACCAATGAATCAGTTTTGAGTCTGAGTTCTGAGCGCTCCTCCGAAAAAAAAAAACCTCCTTGTGAATTATTTGTGAGACTCTGATGGGGAATAGCATCCTTTTTCTCTCATACGGTAACACAGTATTACAGCGTGTTACTCACAATCCACAAAGTCGCAGTAAGACCGAAAGGGTCTCGACTGTTTTGGGCCTGCTCCTGGCAGAGCTCATAATTGACACAACTGACAAATGCCCCTCAGGCTAGCCTTTGCAACACTAACCGATGCACTTTACCCAACATGGGATGCATGAAAGGAAGGAAGTCTCCGTCTCTTTGCTGATGTGGACTGGCCGCTCAAAAATGGATTGCGACGTCAGGGCGTGTGTGTGTGTTACTCCAAAACTGTTAACATATCCACTTCTTCAGACTTCCATTCTATGCAAGTGTTTTCCAAGTGGAAATTGTCGCCATTCGAGAGGTCGGTCGTCGTATCGCAAATTCACACCAGATCACTAAACATAACCACAACATAGTACAGGGAGGGCCAAATACAAGTTTCTTTTTAAAAATGGAGTCTATGCAAGGCTCTGCCTACTGCTAACCGTAGGCTGAGCCTCACATAGACCAATTTTGGTCCATTGTGTTACCACTTACAGAGTTAACCTAAGTGTTGACCTAATAGCCTTTATTGAAACAAAAGGATTTTGAGGTTATTGCAAATTTGATGAGAAGATGTGGTTTCACGGAAGCCATATCGCTTAGCGACTTGAAGAAAAGCTGCCCTAACGTTTTTGGTGTAGTTTTGGCCAGAGCAGAGCAAAAACAGAGGAAGTGTTCCAGTGTTTCACTGACCGCTGAATCTTTGCAGTTCCTACACATGTCGGTAGAGCTCAACAGTGACCTGTAAAGATACCAACCAGTGTGCTGCAGTGCACTCTGGGTAACGAGATTAAGTGTTTGATTTTGCGATGTCCTAGTCTGGCCAGAAGATTTTAGTTATACGGCAGGTGTTACTCCTGTTCCATATACTGCTAGCCACTTTATATGAGTCGGTATTAATTTTGGCGAAAAACAGCCGAATCGGCGCTGCAATGGTGATTGATTCTATAGGGATTAGAACTCCTTGCTTGGCAAATTCGTCAGCAGTTTCGTTTCCCGGTATTCCTTCATGTCCAAGAACCCAATATAGAGAGACTATGTTATTTACACAAAGTATTTGTAGCGAGTTGTGGGCGCCGTGGCGTAGTGGGTAGGTGCGTCGACTCCTACGCTCGAGGTCGTCGGTTCGAATCTCGAAAAAAACATCAAACATTTTTTCAAGGCTCCACCTCTTTCGAGTCACTGACAATGCTCAAAGAGTAGAACTGTCTAGAAAAAAAGCTTCTCAATCTCGCCGTTCGGAGTCGGCATTAAACTGTAGGTCCCCTCCGCTCGTGAGAGAACAATAGCACGCACAACACGAGTGGTTGCTGAGAAGTTAGGCCCAGGTCCACCTCGGACTGTAGCGCCGCCATTATTATTATTATTATAACACGGCTCTGTAACGCCTACCGTTGACCGAAACGTTTTTCCCAGCCTCATTTTATAAGAAAAATGGTCCATTGATGTCACCACTCCACAATCCGCACGAAATTGTCATTCTCTGTCGATGTATTGGCTTCTCGACAATAACGTGCGGATTTTCCGAGGTTCCATCCAGATGTAGCAATTTTGTGTGTTAACGTAGCCGCAGAGATGAATATGCGCCTCGTCAGAATAGATAATTTTCTCCCAAATTGATTGTCCAATTCAAGCTGCTCTAAGGCCCATTGCCCACTGCGAAGCGATAATGAAGCGGATGGTCGCGCGCCTTCAATTGCTGAGTCAACTGGACCTTGTAAGCGAAGAATCCGAGATCTCGTCTCCTCAGGCTAGTGCGTGAAATGTGGAGCTGTTGAGATCGATGGGGAGTTAATGTTCGTGAATTGAATCTCACACTCTCGGCCACAGCTGCCACATTCCCATCTGTGTCCATCGTACGACGACGGGGACTATCGTAGCATAGCGTAGCATAGTGTAGCATAGTGTAGCATAGCGTAGCATAGCGTAGCATAGCGTAGCATAGCGTAGCATAACGTAGCATAGCGTAGCATAGCGTTGTCTTTTTTGTTGGACTTTTTGCACAAACTTGCGTACGGCAGTCGCGGTGGGTGCTTCATTTCGGCCAAAACTTCTTTTCGAAAAATGCAGAGCTTGGGCTTCGCAGCACTCACTTTGGAAATAAGTTTTCAAAATTTCCCAACGTTGTTCAAGCATAAGGCGACTCATTTCATTCCCCGGAGGTATGATACTGACTTTCTGTCAAGATTACGAGCGGGAAGCAGTTGCAAGTGTCAAAATAACATATGATTTAAAAAAAAACACTAGATGGCCCACCCTGTATATGCTGACAGTCAAACTGGGAATGTCGATATGAGCAGACTCAAGGAGCTTTGCTTGGTTAAGGTTCCAGGACATAGCAACACTCTGGAAAATGAGAAGGCTGATAAACTCGCAAGACTAGGATCCGCACTTCATCGTTTGACCGCAATGGAAGTGCCGATTCCGCCCGCCTTGGTCAAGAAAAGAATATCAACGCAGTTCCTGACGACTTAGACGGACCGCTGCGTTCGCCCAAAGTCGTCCGTGTATGCTAGGAGTTGTACGGATTTGTGGAAGATCGTGCCTCTTGTGTTGGCCTGTGAGTTCTTCACGATATTCTCAAAGACGACGTTGAAAAAGTCATGACAGCGCGTCACATTGTCTAAATCAATTTTTGACATTGAAGGTCTCGGTGAGTTCATTATCACCAGCAGCTTTTCCGTCTCCTATCACTTGTCCTTGTGATTTTTTTGTCAGATTACGTTGGTTTGACGTTTTCAGCATTTTATTGTCCACAGTCTTGCACAGCCATCTAATCGCTTAGTTCCAAGACAAATACCAGGACCGCATCCACTGTGCTGTCAACTCATTTGTCATCAAGCAAGAATGATCTCCGTTAACCCCGAAGACAACGTCTCAAAAGGCCATTACGGTCGGTCTAACATTCTTTCCCTTCAACACGGCCAACAAGCGAGCACCCACTAAAGCAGTACGCTCTGTTTTTGCTTCTCTTACTTTTGGCATCACTTAAGCAACAGTCACATTAAAATCGTTCCACAAACCGTTTTTGCTTAGAACAATGTCACCACTGATTTATGCAACAATTTGCACGATTTATACGAGTATTATGCCCCGTCACCCGTGCGCCAGGCTCTCCTCAACCCTGGAAGGTGTTGTTTCACAGCACAAACAGATAATTTGAGATTGTGCATACAATGACCACTGGCAATTTGATCACGATTGCACTTCACAGCACCAGTGACAGGGGGGACAACACTTTTGTTGTGATTATGCAACATTGAAGCAACCAACAAAAAAATTGGAAGGCATGACTGGATGTGAATGGCGATGGACATGACGCCGATAGTGAGCGGCGGATGAGCCCTTGTTCAGATGACACAGTTTTGACACGGGGATGTGTTATGAAATTGTGATGTCAACAGTTGGCAGATGGGGGGGTTTAGAAAGTCTAGATTAACAGGCGTTGAAACGGAAGCGGCTAAAATGGGTCTGGCGGTAAACGAGGGCGAAACCAAGTATATGCTGTCATCGAGAAAGGACGCACAACATCGACGACTTGGCCAGAAAGTCACTTAAGGCAGCTATAACTTTGAGGTAGTCAAGGACTTCGTCTACCTTGGCTCCGCGGCAAACAGTACAAACAACATCAGTACCGAGATCAAACGCAGAATAACTCTTTCCAACCGCTGTTTTTATGGGCTCAAAAGGCAATTGAGTAGTAGAGCCCTCTCTCGGAAGACCAAGTTGACTTTGTATAAGACCTTGATCATGCCAGTCCTGCATTACTGCGCAGAGGACAATATCCCAAGCGGATGAAGAGTCTCTTGGTCTTTTCGAGAGAAAAGTTCTGCGAGCGATCTTTGGTCCTGTTTGCGTTAATGGCATTTGGAGGAGAAGGTTCAACCAGGAACTGTATGGGTTGTACAGCGACATGAGTCTAGCCAGGCGTCTACTGATCCAACGCCTAAAATGGCTAGGCCATGTAGAGCGTATGGACAACTTAGCTCTGGCCCGAAGAGTCTTCGACTCTGAGCCTGTGGGACAACGCAACAGAGGAAGTCCACGTACAAGGTGGCGCACACAAGTCGAGGGGGACGTCGGCCGGCTTGGTGTGCGAAACTGGAGACAGCTGGCGAAAGATCGTGCTGGCTGGAGAGGCATGTTGAGTGAGGCCCAGGTCCACCTCGGTCTGTAGCGCCCTAAGAAGAAGAAGAAGAAGACGTGAAATAAGACCCAATGAAATAAGACCAAATTCGAAAAATTTGATTCAATTTCATTTTTAAAACCGAAATAAGCTCAAACTCCCGATTGGCTTTATTTCACTTCAGAAAACGAAATAAATCCCATTTGGCATTAAGGAGCTGGTATTTCGAAATTTGGTCCGATTTTGTTTTCCAAATCGGAACTAAGACCAAATTTTAAATTTGGCCTTATTTCAAATCACCTTGCAGCTTATTTTTTGGAAGACGATGACCTCTATTGTCCTCTATGTGCCTCTATTGTCCTCTTCAATAGAAGCTGGCGATTAAAAGTCCCTTACAGATGTCTGGTTTCTTTCATTCATCCCAAAAGGGTTGCTTGTTTGAGAGCTAAATCTTCAGCACCCAATCTTACCCCACCCCTAACAGAGACTACAGCTCTTAAGAATGCATGCACATGCATGACGAAATGTCAAAATCCAAGCCCGAAGCAGATGTCAGAAGTCACTCCTCAACGAGCGACTGGAAGTCATATCTCAAATGGATTACGTTTCATTTTAATTTGCTAAGATACCTACTACTGGCGCAGTTTAATTTTATGAACCAGCCTCTGCCCATAAGCCAGTCAGCATGTCAGCCAGTCAGTCAGTCAGTGAGTGAGTTAAGCGACTTGGCGAAGACGTTCTCCGAGATCTTGGGCACATCTCGTTGATAATTAATTTCATCTTTTGACGTGTAGGTGTCAGCGCATGACTATCGCTTGGGCCTCAGTCATGATGACGACAGCGACAGCGATGGCAATGGCGATGGCGATGTCGATGGCGATGGCGATGGCGCTGGAAACGAATAATCGAATTCAGAGGCTGCAGTGTGTGCGACTTGCCTTAAATTTCATATTGGCGCAGTTGGCATGGCACTCATCCCAGGCCTCTTCGAGTTCGGAAACTGGGTATGGGTATGGCCCAATACTCCGGTGAGTTGAACCGGAGGAATTGACAGCGGTAACCAGATGTCGCAACGCTTAAGTAAAATAAATGATTTTCTCTGGAAGTTACGGCAAATCTAATGTTCATCCGCCCGGCCGCCCGCCCCGTCTAGTGTGGTCTCTGTGCGGCGAGGTGTGGTATATTCTCAATGACGACTGCACCAAGTTACCCACACGTAGGTGATGAATTTTGTGCTGATTAGCAATTCTGTTTGCATGAACTCCCGCGCGTTTCATCTCCAGACCGCCGGTCTGGAGGCACCCAGTTTTGCAGTGCAGCAGTGGTTCAGTGCTGGTCTGTCGCACGCTGCATGCGTGTGTCTTCGAGTTCAGAGAGAAGGAGAAACGTGAGTCTCCTCCATCATCTCCAGCCAACCAACTGCTCGAGAGTAATTGATTGTAATTATAATTCAATTGCTTGCATCTCAAGAATGTCTACCCACGCAGACTGTGATGTTGAGCAGAACTGACACTTTGTGATTGGAATGTGACGAAGTTAGATGAAACTGCTCTTGGCTAGGATTGATCGATTTGAACAGAGTAGTGGTGCCCAGAATTCCTGAAGACCATATTTGGGGAGATCATAATTTGAAGGAAATAAATGCAAACGACACGGTTTCAGTTCTTGGGCTGATCTTAGGCGGAAAATAGTGGTTCTTGTCTTGGATTAAGTCTCTGCCAGAAGTAGGGCCTCTAGAGAAGCTAAAATGCATTGCCGCTCAGATCGTTCAAGTGGTCAGTTAGTAGATCTCGCATATTTTTCGTTACTTAACACTGTATTTTTTGACACACATTTAGGCTTCTCTGAGCCGAGGACGAAGATCTTCGTCATCTGAAGTTGAACTTCCAGGAGGAGTTCCAACTTCCTTTTATCGGGACAATGAACTTCTTCCTCCTGCAGTCAGTTGCACCACCGCCAACATCCGTCCCCAACCCACACCGCGGCTGACCATCACCACACTGGTCACACGTTCATTCACATCCATCGGGGAGACCTCTTCTCCCGCTTCACACAGTGGCAATGGCTGCATTGTTGCTGCAGCATCAGCAACAGATGTGGAGCGGAAATGACGACATGATTTCCATGTCATCGTCATGTAGTAGTCTCAATCCACAAAAAGAATTTCCCTCCAAAACATGTCGTCTCCACTCATAAATATCCAATAGCCAGATACAAATTCCGTTAGCCTCTGACGTACCCAGGGGTTCTCCTCACATCCTCGAACCTCGAACAAGCTCCGAAGTGCTATCTGAAGTTAGCATCCCCGACTGGCCGAGTGCCACGGCTGCCGGCGGCGGCGCGGCGGGGTGATGGGGCGCACTCTCCATGCACGAGGAGCACGAACAAATCTTGTAAACCTTTATTCCTGCATTTTTCATAGGGATTCTTATAGAAATTATTTTTCCTCTAATGCACCACGAGTACCACGAGGCTCTGGGTCTAGCTGTGTGCGCATCCGTACTGGATGCTGTTGCTGTTGCTGGTGCTGCTGCTGCTTCTGCCGTTTGCTGAAAGTGGTCATCACCGTTGTCATCCCAGAGAGTCGGGTCATTTCGAAATATCTTCTCACTGGCGATGGCAGGGGACGGAGTGGAGGTGCATGGACTGCACACCCTCCATTGGACATCGGCACTGGTTGCATGAGCTGACTTCAGAGATTGAAACTGTTCACGTCCGTGGACTGAGAAGAGAGATACAAATGGTTCAGTCACCACCACGCTGGGGACAGTGCTGTTCAATGCGGACCCGATTGACGTCAAACTTGGCTGCGCTTCCAGCCGGATCGATGGGGAAAAAATATTATTGCCTGGCTCGGACGGTATTGCCACAGCCACAGACGGGGACAAGATGAAGAAGGTGCTGGTCGGTATGACTTCTTCATCACGTACTGGGGCGCTGTTTATTGTGAACATTTAGACTGCGGTGTTTGCGCACTTGCAATCATCTCCGAGGATGGTCCTTCATTATGTAACACTAGGTTGCATCAGCCATTGGGGGCATCGACGATTGTGAGTTTCTGTGAAGGGGAGCAAGAGAGGGAGAGAGAAAAAAGTGTAAGCTCACGAAATAATTGTATCGACGGTCAGTGGGGTCTGAGACAAGCACAGAATCTGTTCAGCGGGTGGCTAGGGATGAGGAAGATAGCTTTCCTTGTCGTCCATCGTTTACTTCTTAACTCAGTTGTGAGTCAGTGTTGCGATGGGAAAGAAGGCTGATTTAGTGGGTTGGATGTGGGGAAGCGAAGACGGGTAATGGTGAGCCATTTTGACAGTTCAAAGTGGCAAATGGGGCTTGAGAGAGCTTCACAGTATACAAGCGGTTGTTCTTCGGGGGAACATTCCACAGAAATAAACAGACCAGGAGTCTATCTGTGCATACTCAGAGGAAGACGCGAAGTCTACGTCGTAGACTGAAACCACGGAAATGAACGATATTCACTTAGAGGCCAAAGCCAAGGTTTGACTGTGTAGCCAGGAACTCAAACAAAATCATCTAGGAGATCTCTAAAGGCACTGCTTTCAAAATATTAGTGCGTAAAATCGGACACACATCAAGCTCTACATGTTTAAGACATGTTAGGCGTTGGGTAGGTAAGTAGGTAGGTAAAAGTGGCTGTGGACATACAGATACTGTTTATAATAATAATAATACAATAATAATGGCGGCGCTACAGTCCGAGGTGGACCTGGACCTAGCTTCTCAGCAACCACTCGTGTTGTGCGTGTTATTGTTCTCTCACGAGTGGAGGGGACCTACAGTTTAATGCCGACTCCGAACGGCGAGATTGAGAAGCTTTTTCTAGACAGTTATACTCTTTGAGCATTTTCAGTGACTCGAAAGAGGTGGAGCCGTGAAAAAATGTTTGATGTTTTTTTTCGAGATTTGAACCGACGACCTCGAGCGTAGGAGTCGACGCACCTACCTACTACGCAACGGCGCCCATAGATACTGTTTATCGCACCCAATTAGCGCCATGAAAGCGCCGTTTTGATACCACATTCTATGGGATACCTAATTTGTGAGAAGCGGGTGAAAAGGAGTGTGTATTCACTCAGATTAGCCTAATTTTAAAACCACTTTGTGGAATTTATGAAGGATAGCAGACTATGAATTTTTGCTTCTGAGAGGTTATTAGGGGTGTTAAAGAAGGCTTTGCCCAGAGTGCGTTATCTGACTCTAGCTAAAGCCCGACATTTGCACAGAAAGTGCTCGGGGGTTTCTGGCTCAGTTTCCACCCGGCAACTACGGTAGTGCGAGTTAAAGGGTGTGTCTAGTCTCTCAGCATGTCTGCCAACAGTCCAGTGTCCAGTACAGATCGCTATAATTCTGGATATGTTTCTTCTACTGTTGTTGAGCAGGTCTTTTGTTCTCTTTTGGTTCTAGTTGGGCCATAAGCTTCTGGATAGGACACATGTTTCCAGCTTGATTGGCTAGTCTAGGAAGGGGAAAGTTTGGTATTTTGGTTTTCGTCGTAAAAAGCATCAATTCGGTTTTGCTTGGGTTCGTGTTTAGGCCGCAACTAGTAGCCCACCAATGTTAGGCGTTGAATCCGTAGAATTAATGAATGGATCCTCTTCTCAAGAATCCATCAAGGCAAACAGGACCAAAGACTGAACGCAGTTCTTTGCTCTCGAAAAGACCAAGTCTTCTTCACCTTCTTCTCCTTTTTTGGCTGGCACTGTAGTCTCGGATGGACCTAGCCTCAGGCAACATGCCTCTGCATCTAGCACAGTCTTGTGCTAGTTGCTTCCAGCTACGCACGTTCAGTTGATTTAGGTCCCTTTTCAGCTGCGTAAGTCACAGGAGGCATGGTCTTCCTTTACCGCGTTGTCCCTCGGGCTTGAAGTCTAAGACTTTCCGGCACGAAACATTGGTGTCCATTCGCTCTACATGACCTAGCCATCTGAGACGAGAGACTCGAACTCGTTTGACCAGGTCGATGTCACTGTAGAACCCTTACAGTTCCTCGTTCAGTCTCCTCCTCCAAACACCATCAGTGCATACGGGATCGAAGATAATACGAATGACTTTCCTCTCGAAGCGACCAAGAATCTCCTCGTCGGCTTTCGTTAATGATCCCGTTCCTTGGACAAGTTCATTCGACGTGTCATCTCCCGGCCGCAATTTGTTTGTGAACTTCATCTGACCATTCATTTGACAAGACAATTTGCGCAAGCAGCCTTATTTAACTTCAGTCCCGATGTTGTCATCCTGTTCCGCTCTAAATCAAGGGAGCAAAGTATTCGTCCATCATCGTCCATATTAAGATTCTGTCGATCTCATATCGAATCCTAGCACTTCACAGCCTTCACCTCACTAGCGCTTGTTGGCGCATTTATCTTCTAGAGCACTGATTGCACTCTGTACGTTGATTTGAAACGTGGATCATGGCGAGATCATCAAATGTAGTTCGTCAAAATCCTCTCGCTGTTACGACATGCTCCGATGATGCTACCATCCACTGGTGTGCGCTTCTCACTTTCGAAAGTTCAGTAGTGACGTAACCAGCAGCATCCCCCAAAAGCGCATCTCCCCCGAGTGGTAGCACTCAACACGTATCTAGTCCGTCGATTAACTCTAATTCAAAAATTGTTGCCTAATAATGGCAAAATGAGTTAATGAACACGAGAGCGTTATCCAAAACAAGGACATTGCCGAAATCAGAGCAGAACCTAATGACTCCCGGGAGATGGAAAACGTCTTCGTACTGACACCAGAGCGAGAGAAAGGAACTTCACGATGAGTCTGCTTCTGCTGATGACGAAGTCCACGACGATCGGTGGCCGGGTGGAGGGGGCATTGTGCGGGGGGCGCTTAAGGAAGATCATCCTAACCTCAAATCGAATGGAGCAGAACACTGTACCGCACAGATCACACAAATCTCGGCGCATGAACACATCTTTAATGGTCGTGAGTTATTTACAAAACATATGGCCAGCCAAGAGAGCACACTAGGGATGTGTACTATATCGTGGAGAGGGCCGGGGCAGCGCCGCCACCGCCGCGTCGTTTACGCGACTAGGAACGGGCGAACAACAAACAACAACCAACCACTAGACCATTCCTCTCTTCGGTGTTGGTTTGCTCGATGCTTATGCTTGTGCTGGTGCTAGTGCTGAAGCTGATGCTGGTGCTGGTGCTGGTGCCGGTGCCCATGGACAGAGATGAATTGCCAAGACGTTTGCAAATTTGGTAGTAATTCGTGTTGAACTTTGTTATTATTGCTTTCGTCGCTTAGCAGATACGTTTGTTACTTGGTTTTGTTTGCGGTTTCGGATGCACTCTCGGCTAACCTATGCCTGCTCCTACCTACCTGCCGCCTGGTACACAAATAGTGGGTGAGCTCGAGCTGATTGAATAAGGTGAACGGAACATGTCTTAAAACGTGGTCTAGTGATAGCACAATTACATGAAGTAGCCGGTGTTTGTTTATTTGCTGCTTTGTTGCTGCTGTCCTTACTGTTTTACTGACAGTCACTTGGCGTTGCCGAGGAAGAGACACAAAGTAGTCACAGAGGGATTTTCGAAAAAGAAAAAGGGCTTTAGTCTGAAATGATGCGCGAACTGCAACAAAGTTGTAACGTGTAACATTCATAAAGGAACTTGCCGGTCTCCGAATGGATTAGATGGTGTTTTTTTTTTTTTTTATTTGGAGGATTTTAGAAACACTACTGGAGCACTCAGACTCAAAACTGGTCCATTCTACTGCCAGGTAGCAACCTACTCCAGTGCCGTTAATTTTATCCCAACGGTAAATGGTGACTGGACCGAGATCGGAATCGAACCTGGGACCCCTCGAACTTGGGGCAGGCACTTAACCAACTGCGCCATCCAGTCGTTACCGACTGATCTGATGAGTCGCCATCGTCAACCCATTCCGAGTTTGGTAACGTGAGAAAAGGTCAAATTGAGCCAAATTCCAAAAATTTGGTGTTATTTCGTTTTGAAAAGTGAAATAAGCCCACATTTTCTGTTTGGCTTTATTTCACTTCAGAAAACGAAATGAAGCCAATTTGGCATTTGAGGATGTGAAATTCCGAAATTTGGTCTTATGTCCATTTTTTTGTTGGAGTTTTTTAAAACCCTACACTGGAACACTCAGACTTACACACTGGTCCATTGTACTGCCAGGCAGCAGACTTATTTTCGCTGGAATTTCAGTACTAAGGAGTGCCCCTATACAGCCGAGACAGACCGTTCTTTGAAGCTTGGTGAAAGCAGCAGTTACGTATTCACGCGAAATCTTATTCCACCAAATAACCGATGCATAGGAGAGAAGGGGCCTAATCATAGCTGTGTAGATCCAAACGGATCTTTTTAGTGATAGACCCCAGGCCTTGCCGAAAATTCCCTTACACTGCAAGAAAATTTTCAGCGCCTTCGCAATTTTCAATTCGATGTGTTTTTTCAGCAGAAGTTTTCTATCTAGGATAACATCCAGATATTTAGCGGACAGTAACATCTTTTAGTACTAGTTGAGTCGGACCAGTCAATTTTCTCCTGCTTGTGAAGAGAACAAACTCGATTTTGAGAGGGTTGACTGGAAGCTCATTCCTAGTACAACAGTCGTCGATAACGTCTAGAGTTGCCTTCGCTTTTGAACACACATCCGCTAGCCACGATCCAACATACAGCACAGCTACATCATCCACATATGCCTGGGGGTAGGTGTTAGAACTATTGAGAGCATCGAGCTGAGAGTCAACCAGAATGCACTATAGCAGAGGAGACAAGACGCCACCTTGCGGGCAGTCCCTATTTACCCCCGCCCTAACATTCTGGCCACAATCCGCATCCGCAATTGTATTCAATTCATATACACCGTGTTCTCTGACCGAGTGACATGCCATCAAAAGTCGCATTGTCAAAAGCACCGTCTTCTCATCTCATTTCATCTCATCTCATTTTCAGTAACCCTCATGTTCCACTAAAGGGGTCGCGGGTAGTGATGGGCAACTTTTTTATGCCCATAACTAGTCGCGGGGGCAATGCATGCATGAGAGATTTCTAGGCCACTCGATCCTCCGCCATCGACTCTAACTCAAGCGCAACCAGGCGAGTGTTTGGGCTTGGTCCAACCATCTCGTCCTAGGTCTGCCAAGCGGTCGCTTACCTGATGGAATCGCATTCAAGGCACGCCTCGAAAGTCGTGATGATGGGGACATTCATGCCACGTGACCAAACCAACGAAGTACAGCCCTTTCCGTTCGAAGAAGCAGCTGCCCAACATTGAGTTCCTCGCGCACTGCCGTGTTTCTCACCCTATCCCGGCGAGTATTTCCCACAACAGCGCGAAGAAATCTCATCTCGGCAGCTTGTATTCGCGATCTTATTTCATGACCATAGGTGAGAGTTGGAACAAATACTGCGTTAAAAATCGCTAACTTGGCTTTGAAACCAAGCTAGGCCTTCCTGATTACAGATCGACCTAGCTGTTTCAAAATTGACACAGCTTGACCAATCCTACAGGAAAGCTCAGCATTATTCCTTCCGTCACTCGTGAAGAAGACCCCGAGATACTTGAACTTCTCCACCTGTTTCAATGGGACTCCACTAACATGTAGAGTGCATTGAACAGGGGTTCTGGAAATAACCATAACCTCGGATTTGTCCACGTCCACGGAAATCTCCAACGCGTACTCTTTCCTGTCGAGTGCACATTCAATTCTGCCACTAACGAGATTTGAACTCTCGACAACGGGCTGAACCACACACCTACACTTGTCAACTCTTCTTTTCGCGGTTAGAAATTATACCATTTTCAACGAGTCGGCGTCTTGGAGTCTTCCCAGGATTTCTGCTCTACATAGTTTGTTCATAGCTCGAACAACGTATCACAATCTAATTGTTTTGAGATTTCATCATGTAGCAAGTGATCGCCAGGTGTGGTCTTATCACTCTTACCCAGTGGAGAGTCATCGCCCTTACTCTTCCCTCGCAATGACTCTTCAGAAGCTTCAAGGATGAGGAAGAGGAGGAAACTGTAAAACGTCTTTCTTCGCAACGACTTCTTCAGAAGCTGAAGGGCCGAGAAAGACTGAGTAGACTCTAACACATCTCCTCTGCACGTTTAGTGTCCTCTCCTTAGGAGCCTACTTTTTCGATGCCTTGAGTGAGCTGAACAACGTCAGCATCAGTCAACTAAAACACTTCAGAGCAAAGCACCAAATGATTTAATGTGTACGAGACACCCGATCCGCGTGGTACCACAGTGGGCCTATGTTGGCCTGTGTTAACCTACCATCGGGGACTTGAATGTAACCTGGCCTAACAAATTTCCTGGACTAGGCTGGCTCGCTTTGTCATCTGCAAAGCGTCTACAATTTAAAACTGCGTATTAGCGCCTCCAGCCGGACAAAAAGGCGAACTATGTTAGAAACATCTGTGGAGAAAGTTTTGATAGCCAATGAACAAGGACAGGAATTGTGAGGTTTTTGTTGTAGTCCCCCTATCCCCCATCTTTAAATCCACGTTTTACTGACGGGAGTATGTTTGTGACGCTACATGCCTCTTCTAAAGTTTTCCATCTGACTTGCCATTTCGTCTTTTATCCGTTTAGCTTCCTGCCACTCTGAGATTGCTGAACAGAATAGTCTTTGCATCTCATGTGACAGGATACATATATGAACACCATTTCGACGTCCTGGCTGGGTCCTTTCTTACCAAAATCAGATGGCAAGCGTAGATTCAAAAATCTAACCGGCATTCGATAAGTGGATAAGGCTGTGGCCACGCAATGAGCGACGAGCAATAGAACGACGAGTCTCAGCGATGGATGGCCATTTACTGAGCGTCATCGCTGAGCGATTAGTTGCGAAAATGTAAAATTCAAGTTCAGTTCGTAGTAGTTGAGTCTCTTATGAATAATCCTCTGGCTGTCGCAGATTCCCTTCAGTTGGATCTGAAACAACTGTCCACTTTACGAAGCTCATCATTTCAAAAAAAACATTACAAATGTGTCCAACTTCATTCAATTGCTTTTCGGTGACATTTTTATTTTTATAATCCTTGTGGCTGACCTTCTATAGAACTCGGAAGTTTTAAACAGCTGAGATCAAACTTTCTACGTTAAGTTTCTCTATGTTCTTATTTCGTCGCTCAGCAATCGACTAAAAAATTAAAACAGATTTTGTTGCCGAGCGATGTCGCTCTGTCGCTTAAAAAAATCGCAAATCGTTCAGAGCTTACGTGTCCACCTCCATATGATTTCATGTGTTTCAATCTTTTTGCGTCGCTCTATCGCTCGTCGCTCTATCACTCGTCGCTCAATCGCTCGTCGCTCATCGCGACGCCGCATCCTAAGCAGTCAGACACTTTTCAAAAAAAGTTTAGGCTAATACGATGCGATTAAAGACCAAGCGATTTCGACGAACTCAACTCGGATCAGTGGGTTTCAACTCGGAAAATATGACTTCAGAAAAACTCTTAAAGAATCAAGAGTTTGTTGAAACATAAATGCACACTGGGTCCTTCTTCGTACGATCGTACAGTCCCACGTGGACCAGGTCATCAACCAAGAAGCCACTCCAGCCAGCATGATCCTTGGCTAGGGTTAGGTTAGGTTAGGGGGCTGCTAGTGAATTCACCAGCACATTTAGACCATGTTGGTCCTTTGTGATACCCACAGTCAGACCACTGATCCACTGATCGACCGCTCCAATGATAGTACCGTTAATTTGATCCCAACGGCAAATGGTGACTGGACCAGATGTGAAATACCGGATAAAAGCGTATTAACTTTGCCTTCACTGCGATTCGAACTTGGGACCCCTCTAACTTAGGGCAGGCACTTAACCAACTGCTCCATTCAGTCGATCCTTTTGATCCTTGGCCAGCTTTCTCAAGTTTTGCACAACAAGTTGTGTTAACTACTTCTCAACTTGTGTGCGCCACCTCAAGCCTGAACGTCCTCCGTTGTTGTCGCAGGCTCAGAATCAAAGGTACTCGTATAAGATCCTGAGTGTTTAAGCAATTTAAGGTTGCGGATAGGAAGAACAAAAGAACTCATTAAGCATTTGATCTCCAGTTTTACTGTAAGCTTAAAGTTTTAAAGTACAGGCCCTAGTTAGGTAAATACTCGTATTTCCTTTTCGGCTCTAAACGTCCATCAATTGCTTGAGCGTGTAAATCAAAGCGAATGAAATACATAAGCCCTCTTCTCCAGGTAAAGAGGTCTAATAGAGATGACCCATGCCCACATCCATCAACCTAACTCCTCCAACTCAACCGGCAGCAATCGCCGTCAACAATCATCTCGTTCAGCAAATATTTATGCGCACAATTAAGTTGTTCCCCACTCGGCAGATCGAAGGATCATCGCTCTCTTTCCTCACTCTTTCCCATACACATACACACACACACACACAGTCACATGCTAATGGAACAATAAATATGCGCTCTAGTCCTCAATCAATCGCGTCTGGCAAACGAGCTACCACATAATGGGGCGATGGCACCTCTGCCATCCATATCCACTCAGTCTCACACCAGAAACGATGCTGCTCCCAAAAGCCCAGCCAGACGACTTCAGCCCCCGCCGCCAGTGCCGGCAGTGCCGCCTCCGCCTGGTTCGGCGGATCGTTGATTTGACAACTGCGGAAGTCATGTTCCACAGATTCATGCCGCAGATTGAATCGAGGGAGCATCGAAAAATGAAAATCTGATTCCGTCACATGTCAGGCGGCCATAATGCGCAGCTATGCACCAATAATTTTGAAGTGATCCTCGCTTTCCGGCCCACGCTCTAATTCGCGATGTGTGACGCCAATTATTTCCGAAATTGCTTAGCAATCGGTAGCTCCTGCCACCTTCTTGCGCCGCACCGTCCCCATCTCTCTCTCTCTCTCTCTTGTCGAGCCCGAGTTTCCTGCCACCACTTCGCTCTCATTAGAGCGGGCAGACATTTACTGAGCCGAGTGCAGCAGTATTGAGTCGCTGGGCCGCTGTGGGTCTCTAATTCGGCTGACACTGGTCCTGGGTTGCTTTTTAAATATCACTCATCCTCCGAAGAGCAGTCGACTGCTCTGAAGCAGGTCTCATCTTCGCTCGTCGTTGTTGTCGACGTCGACTTTGCCGTCGTCATCGTCGTTATTTCCTACTGCATCACGTTTCACAGCCACCCGAGATGTTGACTTTTGATAAGGCGACCAAGGAAGCGGGGAGGCATTTGGCCAGAGTAAACAGAGAGAACGACTGAACTGTGGCCGGGCAGAGCAGTAACAGCAACTGCAGCAGCACATGGGAACAATCCGAGATTCATTCGGTAAAAGGGACCGCGGCTAGGCGAGCCGTAGAAGTTCACACAACTTGGGCACTTTGCTGCTTTTTTTCTGTTTTTCTGCTTTTTTTTTCTTCACGTCCACCAGCGTCCATTGTCTATCGTCCCGTCCCCATTGTTGGCCGTTGGACAGAACGCGACTGCTTGCAGCTAGCAACAGCGACAGAGTCCACTTCCAGGGTCCAGAGAGTTGGGTCCATTGCGCAATAAAATTTCATTTGTTGCCCCCACTCGTCATGCAATGGACGGGCAAGAAGCGACACGGCCACAGCCAGAAATGAACCTGCATCCGTGAGCTGTGATGGTCGCCGTGTGGTGACGGTACGACGACGCGACTACATGAAGGTACTAGAGCATGGTGCTCGCTCTCGCTGGCTGGCAGCACTCGTCGTGAAGGTTTCGCCAGCCACGATGGGCTCTCGGATGCATGAATGGTTGCGGTGCAGTACGGTGCGGCTGGTTATTTATATCATCGCCTTCCATCACCGAGATGTGGCATGACAAAATGTTGACCTCATGTGAAAATGCAGGAGTCCCCACCGTCGCCGCCGCCGCTGCCACCGACAACAAGGTTGCACTTGCATTTGATTCGCGCCTCTCGTGGAGGGGGTGGATACGCGCCTCTAACTCATGTCGCGCTAAATGCTTTCGCTTGCCGAGTGTTGGCTTGTTGTGTTGACAGGTGGACCGGCGGCGGTGTGGACCGCTTAAGGAGTAAATTTGTTATCAATCTTGGTAATCCCCTGACGGTATCGAAGCGCGAGGGGTCGGCCCGTGTGATGCGCTTTCACAAGTGCACCAAGCCGAGCCAGACCAAGTGCCAGCATGGATTCGAAATGTCAGTGCGCTACTGAATTTGATTTTCGTCAACGGCAAAATGGTGTCTGAACGGACGCGGGGGGAGGGTTAAGACAATGTGATGCCTATCACTTTGGACAAATTCCGGCATGATGTCGGGAAACGTGACGAGTGTTGCGCGCGCTTGTGTGTACACATGTGGTGACGGTGCAGCTGCAATGCGAAGAATGGCAAAATGAATGGCAGTGGTGTTCGTCTAGTGAAAAGCTCACCACACGGATGCTGAGTGCCATTCTCTTGGCATCACTATTCCAACGGAGATGTCGTCCATTTTGTGGAGTAACACTCCAGTCGCAGTAAGGGACGTATGTGGATATGGCTGTGGCTTCATAGTTCGAGTGGTTTTGCAGAGATTGGGAGCGTTTTGAAGCTTTTATATGGGTCAGGTCGTTCTTGATCTCGGAAGTCCTTTCGAACAGCGTATTTAGTAGAGGAGTGTCTTCGGATGGAACTGGTTTCAGTGCGAGTTTCAGTTGGTGTACCCTTAAAAGTCCTTTGTAAGAGTCTGATGAGCAGAAGAGAATGATTTGTAGACTGGGACTGGAATTTATGGCTGACTGTTGAACCAGGCTCAGAATTGTTCTTTTAAATGTTGGCAACTACTTGTACCATGCCAGGAGAGCCAGGAATTCTGTGCAAAGACTTCATGTTGGAAGTTTAAGCAGCCAACTGGAGGCCCTTCTAAAATGTTTGTGTTTTGGTTTTACGCTTGAGGTTCAATAGCCAACTCTGTTCGCATCAAAATGGACTTTATTGGTCTAAATGAACACTGTCGAGTGCCTTACCTAGTTACCTAGACGTTTGACGTGGATTTCAAGGAAGTGTGGAGCCGATTGTTCGTTGTTGTTCATTCAAACCCCATGTGAGCTGACAACAAGGATCCTTCAAGGAAAGCATTTGTCTGTATAGCAATGTTTTTTAGATTTGGCCATTTTTAAAGTTCTTAGCCAATATCAAATTTGATACAATTTTTCCTGTCAGCATGCGGGTCTACTCAAGTAAAGTTTGAGTTTGGATAGCAATTGAGGCGTTCTTTCCGGTAAATTGAGCGTGCTCCAGTAGTAGTTTTTCCCTTAAAAAGTCAAGACACAACACGAGTCGAAAGTAAATGAGTGAATGCTTGACCGTTCCTTATTTTTTTTTTGTGGGAGGTTTTTGGAGTTTTAAACACTGAAGCACTCACACTTAAATAATGGTCCATTGTACTGCCAGGCAGCAACCTACTTTTACAGAAATTTCATGGTCCAAGAGGCGCTTCTGTGATGAGGAGCCTACATCATCAGCACCTCATCAGCACCGAATAACTGCCACCTGCTCCGAGCAAAGGCGGTACAATGGCAGAGGAAGTGCTCTGGAGTGTCATCGTCTTCTCCACAGGCGTCGCAGAGGGTTTCATCGCTTAGGCCAAGCACGCTTAGGTGTTTGGCGAAGGTGTAGTGGCCCGTTAGTACGCCGGTTACGGTGCCTTGACATTGTGCCAAACGACATTTTGCCAAATTGGCATAATGACGCTTTTGAAAGTGTCATTGGGCCGAATATTAACATTTGGCATAATGTCGCTTTCAAAAGCGTCATAGGGCCAAATTAATTTGCGACATTATGCCAAATTGGGCCCTATGACACTTTGTAGAAGTGACATTATGCCAAATGGTGCAAGATCGTTGAAATTTGCAGCAAACTAATAAGCTGTGGAATAGGTATGCTATAGAATTTGGAGTAGGTGCGAGGTTCTGCACCAAAAGCTACACTTTCAAAAGCGTCATTATACAAAATTTTTCCATTTGGCACAATGTCACGGCACCGCCGGTTACTCGTCTGCAGTCTTTTCTGTCAAGAAATAACAAGAAAGCCGCAGATTTCTTATAGAAGTTGGGGAGCATGAGGTTGTGCTCTCGAGAGGTCCAACCATCGATGGAAGCCCTAACCGAAGACGCAGGCAGCCCAGCGTAGGTTTAGGTCCTGGGAGTACCTCCTCTGATTCCCGCCTAGCAATTTCATCGGCGATCTCATTTCCTGTGATCCCGTGGTGACCCGGTACCCAGATAAATCTAGGCGAATTTAAACTGCCGATCAAAATCAGAGTAGACTTGCAACTCCTGAACTATCCTGAAATTGATTAGAGGGTTAAGCAAGGCCTTAAGCATAACTTGGCTGTCGCTACAGACGCAAATACTTCGCCCCTTCCACCTATTCTTCACAATATAGTTCGTGGCCATTAGGATCGCATAGGTTTACGCTTGGAAGAGTGACGCAAATTTACTTGACGACGTGTGCAGTCTAAAGTAGTCGCTCTCCACGAAGGAACCAGCACCAGATCCTTAATTGGTCTTGGAGCCGTCCGTGAAGATTCGACTACATTCCTTTCCTGGCTCAGATTCTGGCCAGAGCCAGTCCTGTGTGCAGGGAAAGTTGACTTTGCATGTTCGTCGTAGCTGGAGTACTGGTGTCCGTGCGTCAGACGGCATATCCATAAAACGAAGGAAATGCGGTGCTCAAGCTCATCGAAACTTCAGTGCGAGTTTTACCATAAACCACTTCTTCCATCAGAAGATGGCCTTGAGAGTACACCCCATGATGTGGATATCAAGGAGAGGTAGATTCAGTAGCACATCAAGAGAAGAGCCAGGCGTATTAGGGAAAGCTCCTATGCAGCCGATACCGTTCTTTGAAGCTTGGTGAAAGCAGCAGTTACGTATTTACGCGAAATAGTATTCCACCAAATAACCGATGCATAGGAGAGAAGGGGCCTATTCATAGCTGTGTAGATCCAAATGGATCTTTTTGGTGATAGGCAGCAGGACTTGCCGAAAATTCCCTTACACTGCCAGAAAATTGACAGCAGCTTCGCAATTTTCGATTCGATGTGTTTTTCCCAGAGAAGTTTTCTATCTAGGATAACACCCAAATATTTAGCGGACAGTGACATCTTTTAGTACTAGTTGAGTCGGACCAGTCAATTTCCTCTTTCTCGTGAAGAGAATAACCTTAGTTTTGAAAGGCTTGACTGGAAGCCCATTCCTAGTACACCAGTCGTCGATCACGTCTAGAGCTGCCTGCGCTTTTGAACACAAAGCCGCTAGGCACGATCCGACAGACAGCATGGACGTAGGTGTTAGGACTATTGAGAGCATCGAGCAGAGAGTCAACCAGAATGCACCATAGCAGAGGAGACAAGATGCCACCCTGCGGATGATGCAGCTATGCTGTCTGTCGGATCGTGCCTAGCGGCTTTGTGTTCAAAGCCCCTATTTACCCCCGCCATTAAATACTAGTCTCCTTATTAGTATATCCGTCTTTTCAGTCTTGAGGTGCATTATAAATCCAAGCTGAGATTTAATCCTTTTTCACTGCTATGCTTTCTGCTTTTAGAACCGGAACTTTTGACTCAAGTTTGGTCTACCACGAAACTTTGTGGACATTTAATTGACGTTGCTTAGTTATGGTTTCTTTCATTGCTGAATCTACGACGATGCTTGGAAACAGGTGCGATAGTTTTCGAATTTCGATGAGAAAGATTTTTCAAGCGTCACATACAGAACTATAATAATAATAATAATGGCGGTGCTACAGTCCGATGTGGACCTGGACCTAGCTTCTCAGCAACCCCTCGTGTTGTGCGTGCTATTGTTCTCTCATGAGTGGAGAAGACCCACAGTTTAATGCTGACTCCGAACGGCGAGATTGAGAAGCTTTTTCTAGACAGTTTTAGTCCTTGAGGACTACCAGTGACTCGAAAGAGGTAGAGCCGGGAACAATTTTTATTTTTGAAAAATGTTTCTTTGTTCTGTGATTTGAACCAGGAAAGTGATGGTCAAGTGCGCAGGGGTCGACGCACATACCCACAACGCCACGGCGCCCAAATGGTTCACATAATTCATGATTTCAAAAAAATATTGGAGAGATCGCCTTCAGATAAGCGGGTTATGTCATTGGCTTTCTAAAAGTCTTAAGCTTCAGGTTTCCAGAAAAGAGATATGAGCGCATGGACTATAAGTTTTAATTAACCGAAATGATCTGAATCAATCGTTTCCCATCCATCTAATTCCTGTACCCCCTTCATCCATCTGACCTGTCATTCAGTCCAGACTTGTGGACATATTTTCTCGCATCATTCAATGCGTGCTCTTGTCATCTGTTTGCATAAAAAACTAACAGGAAAAAAATCGCAGATGTGTCCATTGCCTATGCCTTGTGGGCATGAGTTCGGAAGAAAAAAAAACATTCATTTACGGTACGGTACCATCGCTGAAGATCACACAATCCACGGCATCCACAAGCGACGGAAAAAAACGATTCCCTAGGGTCGATCATTTTTTTTCCTCCATCCTGTCCAAGGCGCAATACTGCGTCACTCGCTCGTTACCTGTTACCCGAAGTAGCACGGATATCCCTCGTGAGTTTTTTAGCCTCGTGTTTTCTTCTTCTTAATCGAAATCCTTGTTTCATATTATTTTCCCAGGCGTCCTCGTTTTTTTCCTTTCTTTTCTTATTTTTTTCCATCCACCGATCATCGGAGCGCGAACAAAGAGGAGAAAGGTCCATTATGAGAGAAGAAACAACCGCTAGGCGGCTGCCCCCTCTTCTTGTCGTCCTTCTTTATTTGGTCACTCATCGAGTGGAGTGGATGAGGATGTTGATACCGCTATGAGGATCTTCTCATATATCAAACTGAGTAAGCGGGCATTTTGCGTGGCGTTTGATTGAAAGGAATTCAGCGATCAGGACTCAGAACAAACGAGAAAAAGGGCGTTATTTAGGATCATTTTTTTTCCTTTTTTGTTGTGCCGGTGTATGATGGAGGTCCTTCTAATTACGCTCCCACTAGGACATTCGATCGAGAAATTCGAATGCGCGTCTTCTTTGGTTACGCATAACGGGACTACAATTTGAAAGGAACAACTCGGTTGTGATGAATTGAAAGTGCCATCCGTTCGTGTTAGATAGACCGCTTCACTTGTCCTCATCGGGGGCACGATTGTGTGGACTTTTGGTCGGTTGGTTGCACGGCTGTGCGGGGGGGGGGGATAATTAGATACGTGTCTGCTTCATGGAAAAACACAGGAGGAGTGATTATTGCCCTATACTAGAAATATGAATGTTTTTGAAACCATCAAGAATTTCTGAAGAATTACCGCTATTTCAAAAATCAGCGCACATTGTGAAGACGTTTTGAGTGTGGATTTCCGCAGGGTTGCATTTTATCACAAAACGAAGTTTTTCAATAATGTCTTTGAATCTAGTTGACCGAGATAAGGCCAAATTCCTGGGTTTCATCATTGATCGAAAACTAAGCTGGAAACCCAACATCATGGATCGAATTAAGAAAGCTACCACTGCGCTCCATTGCTGCAAAAAAGCAATCGGTTGTAAATTACAGCCTGGAATAGCATACTGGCTGTACACAGCCGTATTCAGACCAATCCTATTATATGGAGTCGCAGTATGGTGGACATCTCTTGGTATAGACACCAACCGCAATCTTCTAGACCGCGTGCAAAGATCTGCAAGCACATGCATCAGTGGGGTGCTAAGGACAACACCATTCGAAGCACTGAATATTATCCTTCATCTCCATCCACTCAAGTAGCAGCTTACACAACGATTAGACTCAGAAAACTTCACTTGTGGAATAACTACCATACAGGTCAATCCACCTTTCTAGATGGCCTCAAGTTTCTATCCCACTCTTAACGAGATGGCTGAGCATTTATTTATTCACCTCATGTGGGTGCCGGGACACAGTGACATTCCAGGGAATTGTGAAGCCGATGATGTCGCCAGGGGTAGAACGGTCTCCACAAACCTTCCTAGGGGAGAATCTCCGCCCATGCCATTCGCTACAGCTAAACTCATTTTAAACAATCATATCGCAGGACACTTTGCCATTGGCACACACTCCTTAAGAATGGGACTCTCTCATAACCACTTCTGCAGAAGTTGCAGAGACGAAGAAGAAGAAGAAATCATAACACGTCTCCTGTAGAGCTTTATCCTCCCACAGGGAGAAACACCTTGGAGCGTCCTTCATTAACGACTTGAGCGAACTGCAAAACGTCTGCATCCATCAAATAAGAAGCTTCGTGGCAAGCATGAAATGGTTTTCTGGATAGGAGACATATGTACGATCCGCGTTGTATCACAATGGGCCTTAGTTGGCCTAAGTGTAACTGCTATCTGCAGTCAGTCACCTAAACCTAACCTAACCTAACCTAGTTGACCGAAGCCCATTGAACTAATGGTTTATGAGAAAGTTAACCCAGGTAAAAATAACGTCTTTAGGTTCTACCGTCGCTCTTTAACTACAGGGTGACAGGGTGATGATTCAAATGGCCTTGGCCGCTTTGGTTTTGCTTGCGCTTCAAGCGGTCGGTCCGATTTTTGATGATTCGGTTCAATTTGAGCGGCGTTATTTCGGCAGTAGCGTCTCGAATACTGGCCTCGAGCTCATCCAAAATGGTTGGTCCAGAGAAAAATATTGAGTGGTATCACGTCGCATGATTGCGGCGGTCAATTGACGAACATCCACCGAGAGATGTACCAGTCGCAAAATTTCTCCTTCACAAGTTCGGAAGTTGCATCAGTTGGCATTGTATGGCATGTAGCGGTCCGTCTTGTTGGAACCTTCTTCTTCTTCTTAGGGCGCTACAGACCGAGGTGGACCTGGGCCTCACTCAACATGCCTCACCAGCCAGCACGATCTTTCGCCACCTGTCTCCAGTTTCGCACACCAAGCCGGCCGAGGTCCACCTCGACTTGTGTGCGCCACCTTGTACGTGGACGTCCTCTGTTGCGTTGTCCCACAGGCTCAGAGTCGTTGGAACCACAGCTCGGATATATCAATGTTGCCGAGCTCTGGTCACAGAAAGTCGATTAACATCGCTCTATACCTGAGAACATTGACAATAACGTTGTCTCCTTCCTCATTTGGAAAGAATTCAGGTCCGATGATGCCGCCTTGCCGTAAACCGCACCAAAAGGCCAGTCATTGTGGGTGCTTTGATTGTTAGTCGAACACTTGTGGATGGTGTTCGCTCCAATAATGAAAATTTTCCTTGTTGACAAGTGGGCCCCTTTCGAGATGTTGAATTTTTGGCCAAAATCCGGATCTCCAGCCAACATTTCTAGCACCCAATTTACGAAATCACGGCATTGTCTATGGTCATTCGTCTTCAATTCTGAATTCTGGAGTCAGCACAATTTTAAACGAATACAGAGCCAAATCCAATCGTAAAATTGGGCGGGTTGACTCTCTGGCGATGCCCCATTCAGTTGGTCGGTGCCGAATCGACATTTCTGGGCCTTCATCGATACTGGCGGATATGTTTTCCTAATTTCCCTCCAATCTCTGTCCGGTTGGTGGTTTAAACTCCAAAAGAGTGTACTACGCTCAAACTTTTTCATGGTGCGTTGAATGGCTTCAGTATCCATAAATGCGACCAATCACGAGACAAAAATCACGTTGCGTATTTATAACTGAACTGGCATTTTAAGAATTTCCGCACATTCGGGAAGCGTTAAACTAAGCACGATGGAATGGCACACCTTGCTGCATATTTTGACAGTTGGCGGAGGATCTCTCTTCTTCCCCCCTTTCGGTTGTTGCTACAATGGCTTTTTTTAATCGTCGTATTCTCTGAGCATTTTTAATTGACTCGAGAGATTTATGGAAAGTAGTTGTAGCCTGATTCGAACCAACAAGTTGACGCACTTGTTTATTACGCTACGGTGGGAAGGGTCTTTAGAGAGTTCAAAGCACATGTAATGGATAAACTTGAGCTGTGCACATGAAAAGTTCAGAATGGCTCTTTCCTTGTAGTTTTTTAAGAGGCTGTTCCTTGAATAGTATTAATCCCTTATGAAATAGAGCGCCTGTTTGAATGCGTCTCTGTCACATTCGCTGCTCAATCACTGGTCACAGCTGAACCTTTCCTGCTCCCGCAACGATCGTTTCATTCATAAAAACTCAGCGATCTCGGGCGTATAAAATTGAATAGATGATCTGTGAGATAAATGCTTCACTAATGTGCCTCGACTTTTCAACTCGGATTTCACATCACGGATTTCCTTTAAATTTTTCCTCATCCCCCTACAAGGCTAACATGTGTGTTACAAATTCCCCGTGCGTTTCAAATTAGAAACACATGTCCCTCACCGGAAGCGCTGGTGGTCAGAGGAATAGTCACAAATGACCTCAACTAACATCCTGACGGATAAGATATCCAGCGGAGGGCAGAAAACAGAGAAAAGATACAAGTTACCCAAACAAGTGGTCGATTGCAACAAGTTACGCCTGCGGTTCTGTGCGTGTGTACGGAGGGAAAATTGTTTACAAAACAACATCCTTTCGAGTCAAGGAATGGATGGATGGATGGCTGGACATTTTTCAAAAATGCACAGCCTCTACCTGCGAATGCGGAATGAGAATGAAGTCGAAGGATGCATCAAACAGAAGCAATTAGCAGTGATTTCACGCACTGTACGGATTGCTTCTTGTGGTCAGGCGGCCGAGGTAGAGGAAGGTATCCTTTGGTGCGATTTTGCGGTTAGCCTTTGCTTTGTTCGGTCTTAATGGACATAATCTGCTTATTTGTGACAGCAGAGAGAGAGAGTCCTTTGACTTTGTGCAGTCCGGTTCCGATAGGAACTGTAGGGACTTTTCAATTGGATTTTCATTAAGTCAAGGTTTTTGGAAAGCGGTAACGTGAGTAGTTTAAGGATTGTCATTCGACTGGAATGTGTAGTGGGCTTCCTTTAGCAACTCAGACGTTTCTTTTCATCGAGGTAATAAATGAGAAAAATCTAAGGAAAGTGAAAATTCGAATATTGTAAGCCTTTTATTTGAGTTTGAGTAATCCATTTCACGTTCATAACCAAGGTACAGGGTGAGCCATCTATTGTTTTTTTTTTTTAAATCATAGGTTATTTTGACACTGGCAGCTATTCTCCGCTCGAAATCTTGACAGAAAATCAGTATCATACCTTCGTGGAACGAAATGAGTCGCTTTACGCTTGAACAACGTTAGCAAATATTGAAAACATATTTCGAAAGTGAGTGTTGTGTAGCCCAAACAGTGTGTTTTTTGAAGTTTTTGCCGAAATGAAACACCCACTGCGACTGCTGTACGCAAGTTTGTGCAAAAAGTTCGTGAGAATGGTACACTAGTGGACAACACTCAGGGTCCCCGTCGTCGTCGTCGTACGGTGCGCACAGATGAGAATGTGGCTGCTGTGGACGAGAGTGTTAGACTCAATTCACGAACATCAACTCGCCATCGATCTCAACAGCTCAACATTTCACGCACTGCACTAGCCTGAGGAGAATTCTGCACAACGGTTTTGGATTATTCGCTTACAAGGTCCAATTGACTCAGCAATTGAAGGCGCGTGAATATCCGCTTCGTTATCGCTTCGCAATTTGGGCTTTAGAGCACCTTGAATTGGACAACAATTTTGGGCGAAAAATCATCTGACGAGGCGCTTTTGCATCGGCGGCTACGTCAACAAACAAAATTGCCGCATCTGGGGCTCGGAAAACCCGCACGTTATTGTCGAGAAGACAATGCATCCACAGAGAGTGACAGTTTGGTGCGGATTGTGGAGTGGTTGCATCATTGGACAATTTTTTATCGAAAATGAGGCTGGGAACAACGTTTCGGTCAACGGTGAGCGTTAGGGGCCATGTTAAACGACTTTTTTGTTTTTACTGAAATTGAATACATGGATTTGGACGACCTCTGGTTCACGCAGGATGGCGCGCCATGGCACACAGGCCATGCCACAATCCATCTTTTGCGCATCAAATTCCCAAATCGTGTTATCAGCCGTCTGGGGGATGTCAATTGGCCGCTTCTGAGCTGCGATTTGACCCCTTTGGAGTTTCTGTTTTGTGGGCAACAGTGAAGGATCGATCTTATGGCAACAATCCGAAAACGATTCAAGCTCTTAAGGGCAATATCATACAAGTAATCCGTGGGCTACATCCCGAAATCATCAACAAGGTCTTGGAAAATTGATCTGACAGAATATGCTACTGCGAAGCCAGTCGAGGTAGCGACTTGAACGACGTTGTATTTCTTAATTAGTGGGAATATTTGTTCTTACTAATAAAGTCATAATGCATGGAAAAAATATAATTTTGTTCATTTGAGTGCATTTTTAAAAAGAAACTTGTATTTCTCTATCTATCTCTAAGCAACCAACAGAGAGTCATGTGAGTACTTTTGCCAACCCTTCCTTAGCAATAATACACGAAACCATGATCCATCTTAATCTCCGTCCAAATTGCAAAAAAGACTGTAATCTCTTAATCCTTTAAAATTTTAATCGCCACATCCTGTTTTGGCAAACGATCACTTCCTGTGGTATCAAACCTGAGAAATCGACAAACGATCAAAGTCGTGGCAATGAGAATCCCCTAGTGACATGCAAAACAAGCAGATCATCCCCTCTCTCACTCACAATGCGGAACATACTTCTCGGTGATTTATTGGCGCCACTGTTTACAATTCGAAAGGATGCGATTCTTTATTGAATTTTCCAGAACTCAAGCATAACCTGAGCGATTGTCCTCACAAACAGGCCGGCAGATGCATCCTTCGGAACTTGACAAGTCCCACGGATATGCGCACAGTCAACCGGCAGTATGCGAAATTAGGATACACTCACTCTCGCACCAGCTTACCCCTATCTCGGAACCAATAAAACATCCTTTGATATGCACGCACATCCGTTTTTTATATTCAGATCTGGTTGTCTCTTATTTATGCTGAGGGTCTTGACATGGGTCACGTTTTTTTCTACCATCCCCTTCCCGTGATCAGATTCTAACCCACGGTTCCTCGGTTTTTTGTCTTTTTTTGGCGGGACATCGCCTCGTCCTAGGGGTTGAGCGAATGAGAGAGAGAGTGAGATTTTTTGTGTGCATGTCCTGCCTCGGGATGACAGTGGGTTGTTCGTGCAACAATTTATGGTAAAAAGAACGTTGTTTTTTCGAATGAAAGGTGTTTAGCGATTGTTTGCACTTTTGATTTCGCAGCGAGATCGAGTTGTGCATGAGGCAGGGAAGTGAAACATAATCCATTACTTCCTTCTGGTGGTGGCAGGGATGCAAGGCAGGAAGTAATGACCCTGATTGGTGGGAGTCATTTGAAGCCTTTGAGCTATGGGAAATTAGATTTTCATTTCGAACAGTGATTGCGTATGCAAATGCAGCTCGGCGATGGGTAGCCCGCACTTAATGAATGAATTATGAAATTTAGCTCTTGGGTGGGACAAGGGACTTCTGTGGGTTTGAACAGTGTTCACTCACGGTGGGCTTGTGGGTCGTTGAACTGAGTGGAGGGCGAAATATGTGTGAATGGGAAACGAGTTGCAATCAAACTAGGAATCAAATGGTTGGACACGACTGGATTACCTTATAATTTGAAGATTCTTATGATATATTTTCTTGGCACTTTCCGCTAAGTAAAGCATAGTTGTCTCATGGAGAGAGTAGAGGGATAAAGAGCTTAGTCGAACTTTATTGGTCCTCTCTTACTTACGGACTTAAGGTGGCGCTACAGTCCGATGGACCAGGGCCTCAACCAACAAGCGTCTCTAGCCAGCTCGATCTTTAGCTAGTTGCCTCCAGTTTCGCACGCATACTTGGTTGAGGTCCCTTTCCAGTTGCGTGTGCCACCTGAGTCGTGGGCTCCTTCTACTGCGCCGTCCCTCGGGGATCCATTCGAAGACTCCTCATTTTCTCATCTCATTTTCAGTGACCCGCATGTTCCACTAAAGGGGTCGCGGGGGCAATGCATGCACGAGAGAGATCTCTAGGCCACTCGATCCTCCGCCATCGACTCCAAATCATCAGGAGCTATGCCCAAGCGCAACTAGGCGAGTTTTTGGACTTGGTCCAACCATTTCGTACTGGGTCTGCCAAGCGGTCGCCTACATGATGGAATCGCATTCAAGGCACACCTCGGAAGTCGTGATGATGAGGACATTCGGGCCACGTGACCTAACCATCGAAGTACAGCCCTTTCCGTACGAAGGAGCAGCTGCTCAACGTTGAGTTCCTCGCGCACTGCCGTGTTTCTCACCCTATCCTGGCGAGTAATCTCATCTCGGCAGCTTGTATTCGCGATCTTATTCTTTCGGTCATTAATCAAATTTCATGACCATAGGTGGGAGTTGAAGCAAATACTGCGTTAAAAACCGCTAACTTGGCTTTGACACCAAGCTTGGCCTTCCTGATTACAGATCGACCAAGCTGTTTCAAAACTGACCCAGCTTGACCAAACCTACAGTAAGACCCAGTATTATTACTCCCATCACTCGTGAAGAAGAGCCCGAGATACTTAAACTTCTTCACCTGTTTTAACGGGACTCCACTAACATTCGAAGCATTCGAAGACTTTCCGGGCCGAACCATTGGCTTCCATTTGCTCTACATGACCTAGTCATCGTTATTGTTGGACCTTCACCCTTCTGGCTAAGTCGATGTCGCTGAACAGCTCGTACAGTTTGTTGTTGTATCTTCTCCTCCACTCACCCTCTATGCAAACGGAACCGAAAATCACCCGAAGAATTTTCCTCTCAAAGCAGCCAAGAACAACCTCATCTGCTTTGACAAACTCCATGCTTTTGCGCCATATGGCAAGACTGGGACGATTGAGGTTTTATGTACGGTTACTTAGGTTATTCGAGAGAAGGCAAGTCCAAAAAGCAGCGATTTGCGAAAGTTATTCTTCGTTTGATTTCAACACTGGTTTCGTTGTTTGAATTGATAGCGGTTCCTAGGTAGACAAAGTCTTTGACTACCTCAAAGCTATATTTGTCTATTGTGACGTTCTGTCCGAGACATCGGTGTTGCGTGTCCTTTCTGGTTGACAGCATCTACTTGGTCTTGCCCTCAATTACCGTTAAACACGGCCTCCATCGCAATACTCACAAAAATGCCTCTGACATCACGCTGTGTTCTTCCGTTATGTCAATATCGTCAGCATATGCAAGTAGTTGGACGGACTTCTGAAAGATTGTGTCTCTGGTGTTGGCGTGCGAGTTTTGCACAATGCTGTCAAGAATGGTGTTGAAGAAGTCGCATGACAGCGCGCCGCCTTGTCTGAATCCTTTTTTGACATCAAAGATCTCGGTTAGGTCTTTACGGACCTTGATGGAGTAGCGTGCATTCTCCATCGTCATCCTACACAAACGAACGAGTTTGCTAGGGATGCCAAAAACTAGAGATTGCTCTGTAAAGCTCGTCTCTATAGTTTCTGTCATACGTGCCCTTAAGATCGATGAAAAGGTGATAGGTATCGATTTGTTGCTCCTGAGTTTTTGCGATGGTGGAATCTCCGGGCCTGAAGCAACACTGGTATGGACCGACCACGTTGTTGACTAACGGCTTTCACACAACATGGGAAGACCTTATAAGCAATGCTCAGAAGACTCTTGCCACTATAGTTGGCGCACTTCAGAGGGTATCCTTTTTTGCGGATCGGGCAAACAATGCTGAGGTTCCATTCATCGGGCGTGCTTTCTCCCGACCTTATTTTACAGAGGAGTTGGTGCATGTTCCTTACCAAGTCATCGCGTACCGCTTTGAAAGGCTCAGCAGCTAGGTCGTCAACTCCAGCAGCTTTGTTGGACTTCAGGTTAGGTTTGGCTATCTTCACTTCATCCGGGTCGGGTGGACGGAATTGTTGATCTACATCGTCTCTTTCATTTGAGTTGAATAGTTCAATCTGCCTGACAGTGGAACTCGGTTTTTCATCTTTATACAGTCTACAGAAGGGGTTCCTCCATATTCTCAGCATCGATTGGGATTCCCCTACGATGTTCCCTTGATCGGCCTTGCTGGTTTCGGTTTGTTTTTTATAACCCTGACCGGTTACCGCTACCATTCCTGCAGTAGTATCTCTCTATTCTACCGATCGCTCGCTTCTCATGCTCCTTCTTTTTCCTCCTGAGAAGGCGGTGTTCGTCTCTCTTTTTCTACTTGTAGAGCTCGCGATCAGCTCTTGTCCTTTTTTGCAGTGCCGCTTTGTAGGCCTCTAGCTTAGCTACATTCGCCTGCCGACACTCGTCTTCAAATCACGGGTTTCGCTGTGGTGTTCGAGTGAAACAAAGCACATCAAAGGCGGCATCTCTGACAGCTTTTTGGTAATGCTGCCACTTCAATACTTGGGGTTAGCGGCATAAGCTGTAGGAGCTGTCAACCGGCGTTGGGTTTATTCGCCGTCTGTTAGGTGATTGTAAGATATTGCTCAAATTTGGCTTTCTCGAGAGCGTTTTGTTAAAAGTTTAGGTTGCGCAGTTTGCTCAAGTCATTAAAGAAGTATGCTCCAAGATGATGATAGAGCGCTAACAGGTGCAGAGGAGATGCGTTATGCTTTCCTCTTCTTCCTACTCCTCTTCAGCTTCTGCAGAAGTCGTTTTGAGGGAGTCCCATTCTTAAGACGTGTGTGACAATGGCAAAGTGTCCTGCGGTATGATTCTGTAAAGAAGTTTAGCTGTAGCAAATGGCATGAGCGGAGGTTTTTCATTAGGAAGTTTTGTGGAGACTGTTTCATGCCTGGCGAGATCATCGACTTCACAATTCTCTGGAATGTCACTGCGTCCCGGCACCAACATGAGGTGAATAATTAAATTGCTTAGCCATCTCGTTAAGAGATAGGCAGCAATTCAGGGAGGTCTTAAAGAAGAAAGTGACCGAGCTCCGGGATTTGATTGCTGACTGGCTGTCCGAACAGCTGGTGATGTCCTTCTTGGATATCAGACCTGGAGGGTATGCTGGTAGAGAAGTTTTTTCAAAGAGGAGGTGAGCTAGTAAAAGGTCAGTGTCGTGGGGTAGAAACTCAAGGTTATCTAGAACGGTGGAATGACATGTATGGTGGTTATTCCACAAGTGAAGTGTTCTGTGCAAGCTGCTCTTTATCTGGCAAACAAGTTGAGTGAAGGGAGATGAGGGATAACATTGTTAAAAGCACCCACTTAGAGCTTCTTCAATGACACTGGCAATGCCATGCAATGCGGTGTCCACACCTCTGAGTTGCATATCGACATGCTGTTGTAGTTGAATTTTGTTGTGTGTTGTGTTGGCCATGGTTTCAAGATCAATCAAAAGCCGAAGTGCTTGATCTCTCCTTTCTTGATTTCATTCTCATGATGCACATTGTTTCGAAAATGTTGAGGAGCATTCGCAGATCCTCTGGAAATTGACTTCAACACCTTGTCGCTGACCTTAAAATCATACGCCCTTTGGACACCATCAGATACCTCATGCAAATTTGCATTCACTCCCCACACATCGGCGGCAATTCCACAACAGTTGTAATCGCCACACAAAAACAACCTCAGAGATACTTAACCAAATCGCTCGTAAAAAATTGATATTCCTTTCATTGCGGTCAGTCAAACATATCTCGGCTGAGCATTAGAATCTGCAAGGATAATCCTCGAACGGCACAAAAACCCACGTCACACCACACTCGCCTGCGGTCCCTGGGGAAGGCTGCGCACAAATAAATGGTCAACAAAACACGGAACTGTCTGAGGTCAATCCAGACTCAATAGGTCATCAGCATACTGTGCGAATGTTTTCCCATTTTCTCCGGTTGTGCGCATCAATTCTGCAATAAAAAGGACAGCTGCCTCCTGTGTGTGCCGCCGACTCGTTGCAGGATATTGAGCAAACATTCGTCGATTGCATGATTTGACTTTTCCTTTGGCAAGGGCCTTTTTGGTTTTTTTTTCCTATTCAAATGCGATCTGTCGCCGCTGGGGTGGAGAGGGTGACGTGGTCAGAGGACGCGCATCCTGGGCAGCATTAATTACTGCGGCACACGTCATTTACATGCGCAAACCGACCGATGGTCCCCTAGCATCGATGAATGTCAATTAAATGCGGCCGCGACGGTGGCGGTGGTGGTGAAGGCGATGCAGTGGCAGTGCTTCGGGTGGGACTGTCAAGGATTCGACATTGTTTTGCGTTTCTATGACATTTCTTCGAGTGCGAGCGGTGGTTCCTTTGCTTTGTTTAGCCCCTTGGCCTTGGCCGTCGCTAATCAATGTTCCATACCCATGGGAGGGATAATTGTTTGACGTTGCATTCTTTCCCAGCGTTCGTGGCGTGTCTGTGCGTAGGTAGGTTTGAGGTTACTCATCAAACTGACGGAGAAGCGTGAAAAATTTCTTTGATTGATTTTGAAAAGTCATCATCCAGTGATTGGCACCGCCATCTGAGTTGATTGCAAATGCCGCAACTGCTGGTATCTGCTAGTGTATCTACGCATGAACAGAAGTTTTTGGGTGATTTTACGCAACTCATTGCGGAATCCAAGAGATCAATGCGCAGAAGGATTGATTTGTTGAATGAATGACAGTGAATTGACTTGGATTCGGTTCATTTGAGCGATGCGGGGTGACCAGATTGGTGATGGTGTGGATTATGCAAGACAAACTAAAGCCTTTGAGTTAATTTGCGGTTGAAATCCTTTCCTTTTGCCTTGTCGACAATCAACGACTTGGCAGATTTGAGCAAAGCCCAGTAAATAAGTGAAATCTTTGGCGGAGTGATCGGAAAACACAACCTCTAAGGCACGACAAAAGACGTCTTCCGACCTACGGACTTTGTGACATCCCGTAAAATGGTAGTAAGCAGCACGAGATTCGTAGCTCTACGAAGAGCAACTTGGCGAGAGACTAATTGGTATACCTACGTCAAACGCAAACGTTAACAATATGTAGTTGCGAGCGAAAAACCGAGGCAGCGCAAGAGGAGTTAGAAGAGTTAGGCTAGAAGACGGAAGAAGAAGAATCTGCTGCGACAAAAGAAAACATTTCTCGCAACCTCCCAGCTCAAGGATATCGAAGATTCTAAAAGGGTGAACAGAAAATACGGGCCTTTTATGAAAAAAAAAAGTCTGGCAACAGGTTTTAAGAAAGGCATCTAGACTCTCCTAGACTCTTACCTCAAGTCGATGAAGTAGTTCTCCCATCTAGTACTGAAGAAGAGGTTGTCAAAAAGCTGAAGAACAACAAGTGCGCAGGCTCAGATGGTTTGCCGTCAGAGCTCTTCAAGGCTGGCGGCGATGTTATAGTGCGACTTGAATGTCAGTTCCTTGTGCCCAACCCCAAAAATGGTGATCCTTCCTCATGTAGGAAATATAGAGGTCTATCCCGGCTGAATATCATTTACAAGATCCTATCCACCGTTAGGTGTAAATGTCTAAAGCCTTTTTTCATCGCATTTATCGGAACCAGAGTTGTAAAAGACTGCAATCTTTTGATTTAAAAAATCAATTGACTTCATATCTCAGATTTTTCAATTCCTGAATTCACTTTGGAATTTAGACTTCAGCATTGAAATCTATCATTCTTTTAAAGTCTTGACTGGATCAGTCTTTACGACCACTCTAATGATTGAAGTTATTTGAATGCAAGTCTTTAGAATTACACTGCATTCTTTGAAGTCTTTTCCATTCACTTGATGTCACCCGCATTCAGTTGAATTCAGTGCATTCTCCTCTCTCGCCACTATACGAGTACATCTTACCCCACTTCCTCTAAACCTAAAATACCATCATACTCCATATAAAAGTGCTATAAGTCTTCATTCAGATTTGTTCAAACTTGCTCACATGTTGAAATCCCAAAGACTTCAACGAAAACGTTTGAAATCCCAAAAACTTCATCGAAAATTTTTGAAGTCCCAAAGAATTAAAATGAGTTCAGGTGACTTCAGGTAAATGGTGGAGACTTCAAGGTGTCTTCAGTGAATTCAAAGTTAGTCGAAAGGCTTGAATTCAAACGAATGCAATCTTAAGAATGCTCCAAAGGATTGGTCCAATCAAAGACTTCAAAAAGCATGGTGATTTCAGTTCTGAAGTCCAGAAGTCCTAAATTAAGTCAATTGATTGCATCACAAAACAGATAATTCTTTCCTTGAATTCAGAGATTGCGTTCTCAAAAGATTGCAGTCTTTTATAAATCTGATCGGAACGCGGAATAAGCGAAACTACTATTCCTGGAAAAGATCAGCGATCCGCATTCAGCATTCATCCCGAGGAACTTTTCGAGATCCCGGGAAAATTGATCTGGTTGTGCACCCTGCAGTTCGGTCCTAGAACTTTCGAACCTTACGAAACCTGTGCCGGATTCCCGGAAGTAGATGCGCTGTCATGTGGCTTCTTTAATTTAGTTTTGGAAAAGATAATACAGCGGGCAGGTGTCAACACGGAAGGCACTATCTTCTACAAATTCGTCCAGCTGCTGGGTTACGCAAATGAAACCGACATTGCTGCGTGTTACCAGCGAGAAGCTGGTCTCAGGGTAAATGAAAATAAGTTTTATGCTGTCCAGTAAAAATTGATCCGTCGCCCATCACCTAGGACAAAACAGCAATCTACAGCTACAAAGAGTAGTTAAGGAGTTTATCTACCTCCGGGCAAACGTGAACTCCACAAACTACATGAGGGAGATCCGACTTAGAATCCCCTTTGGTAACCTCTGCTAGTTCGGTTTGTCCAAACAACTTGGGTCGAAACTCCTAACTCAAGGGACCCAAATCATGCTTCACAAGTCCCAGTCAATGAGCCGAGCCTATTTTTGGTTTCTTCGAAGAAAAATTCTACGTCGGATATTTGGGCCTGTCTAGGAGGAAAGCGAAGACACAAACGCGAACCATTCGAAGCTGTACAAGGATGTGGACGTAGTCCGGTAGGAAAAAATCCGTCGACTAGACTGGGTCGTCCACATCGGAGCAAATGTTCCAGCTGAAGGAGTCTTCGAATCCGAGCCTCCTGGTTCGAGAAGGAGAGAACGACCTAACCTCCGGTATAAAGACCAACTAATCGCGTATAGAAGACAACTTGGTCTTGATGAGTGGAAGCTGCGTATCCGGATCCATCAGCGATGGAAGGTGGCCATAGCTCAGGCTCAGAACCTCAACGGGCCGCAGGCCCGATAAATAAGTTTTTTTTTTCGGAGTGTTTTTGAAACACCACTGGAGCACTCAGACTCAAAACTGGTCCATTGTACTGTCAGGTAGCAACCTACTCCAGTGACTGGACCAGATTCGATTTCACTGGGTTTCGAACCTGGGACCTCTCTCACTTGGGGCAGACACCTAACGAACTGCGCCATCCAGTCGTTCGATAAGTAAGTGAGTGAGTGCTTAGTTCCTCTCTGATCACTCTAAAGTCAGACTTGTTGAGTCCTTGAAACGTAATTATTTTTTTTTCAAAATGTACACCATTTTAGCTTCTCTTAGTCATTGACCACTGGTCCCCGTAAAGACTCCCATCTCTGAGTGGTCATCTGATGGAATTTCCAACTAAATTCACGCTCATTCCCCCCACCCCATCAATGCAATGCTCACAATCGATTCCGTGGGTATTTTTGTCTTCGAAAGGACATCACTTGATCTTTTTTTCGTCGCTCTCCGCTTTGACATGTGGTCTGATGGAATCACTTCTCATGTTTTGGTGGGACTCTCCACACCGCTGTCACTATTAGGATGCAGTTTATCCGAAAATAGACCACAACCCGCAGTCTCCATGTGTATCTCTGTGCGCCACCGAAATCAGATCACGCACTCAGTTGGATGCATTGGACAACAGATTTAGTAAGTACCCAGGTTGTGGATGGGCCATCTCGCTCAGCACTGCACTCACGCACACCAGCGTACGCACTTCCACCGCCACCGCTCCAATAAACGCGAGCGCGCACACACACACAGGCACGCACAAGAGGGTTTCTAGAGCGTTTTCCCGTGTCTTGGAGGTGATTAGAGGAGAGAAAACGACGCCTGTGACAGTCGCGGATGCATTTTCCCATTGAACTTGACTTTGACTGTACTTTTCTAGATTCGGGATGGATGTGTCTATGTTGATCGCTTACCCCATGTGTAAACATTGGGAACGCAGTGCCAAACGTCTGACATATACCCAGCGACCCGGCACACAAACGACCGAAGACGCAGTCTCTGGCGTTCTATAAATAAAAGTCCGTGGATGCGTGTATCCGTTGTGTTACGAATGGGAGCAAACACCATCAGTGTGCGTCTTCAGGGACAGCGCTTCTTCGCCGTCCATGATGTTTCTCCACAAGAGATGCGCCGAGAGACGCATTTTTTTTTTTTTTTGATTTTTTTTTGAATTTTGTTGGTCGTCCTCTGTTGTCGGTGGTGTGGTACCGCGGGATAAATATTGGTCGGTCGAACCTTATGGAACGGCGCTGTTGTCTTCCCATCATTTAGATCATGAGGGTGGCTATTTATAGTGTCCCTGTCCCATGTGTTTTTTAGGGACACAGTTAGGCCGGCAGCAACTGTGCCGTTGCAGTATTGACAAAGAACGGTGCTGGTCGCCGGGCGATATGGGACGTTGATGGGGCATTCGGAGATGAGGACCAAAGGAAACTCTCGCCCTATCTCTGTCTCGGTCTCCTTCGGCTAACTGACGGTAGCTGATGGTGAACGAGTATGTTGCGCACCCCTTGTCACAGGGAGTGCACGTTGATGGAGAAATGCATGACATCCACTTTGTCTGGAGAATTTATTTATGTCCATCCATTGCATCTGTGAAAATAGAATATCCCTGCCTGGGATCCCTGGGACATCGGTTGGGGCAGTTTTTCTTTTGAATTTTCCCTTGTGACTGTCGCTTGTGGCGCGTCGTTGGACAAAGGGGAGTCGGAAAATGTAAGTTCCAGTCGTTATCGTGTCGGTCTGCGAGTCTGCAAAACTACACGAAATACTTCTCGAGACGTGGTCGTTAAAGTCGCCGTCTGCGGGTGTGGGGTTTTCTGCAGAGTTCTTTGTTGGTGATGATGAGATCCTGTCGTTGGGCGCCATTCCCTAGCGAGACATCATGAGAAATTAATGAAATAAAACTCATCTGCTGACCAGCTGTTTCCACACGTAGTCAAGGTGATGATCTTAATTCTATTTACTTTAGAGTTGACATTTTATTAGGTGCCACTGGTGCTATGGGAGCCACTCAATCAAAGGAAGCACTTTCATTTATATACGACTGACACAATTTTTTATAAGCGATTTTCAAAAATGCCATCAAAAGTTTCTGACTTAAAATTAAAATAAACAGTTTTACAACTTTCTGTGTAGTAACCACGCGGAGGTTTAAAAAGCCTAGAAAATGATTCAATTCAAAACAGAAGTGACATCTTTGAAAAGTATGCTGTCATCGAACTAAAATATCTTGTTACAAATTGGCGCTAGGTCCAGCCAGATAAGTTCGATTGAATTAAACTCCAAAGATTCAGTGACGCCTATGACAATCAAGTAAGAAGCCAATTTCATGTGTTGAAAATGTGACATGATCCTTGCATTCAGTTTCCAAGGAGGAAAAGAGTGTTGTTAAGTTTTTGTCGATGTCACTAGCTCTCGGAGCTCAGATCGCGACCTAGTTTTTTCAAGCTTTGTTTCTGTTAACTCAAATAAACACGTGGATAGAAGAATCCACCATGTGGGTCATGTAGGGAGTGAGATATCTCAGGTCTGGGTGAAAAAATATTCAGATTTCACATCAAATAACTTGCTGAAACAATGCTGACTGTCTGGTAATGTCTGGTATTGTACAAAACATGTCTCTATTAGGGATTGAGTTGAGTAACCTGAGGTGATCCACTAGGTCGCTCGGTTTGAACTTAAATATATTCTAGCTGCAGTTTAATGGAATAATTTGCAGCTATCTTCCTCACGAAGATGGGTAAGGATGTTAGCCCGAAGGTAGCTTCTAAAGCTGTTGTGGGACAAGTGCGCATGGCACCCGTTATACCAAGACGGGCAACCCTCTGCAGTTTTTGCAATTTATTTGCCGTTGTCTGTTGAAGGGTTTTTTTTTGGGTCTTGGCATCATTGTGTACAACCACTGTATAATTTTGGGAGAATTATGCTGTATAGACTTCTGCTGGCCCACAGTGCTCTAGAAGCACGCTCTGGCGGACTTAATATGTGAATTCCAGTTAAGTCGTCTGTCCAAGATTACTCCAAGATATATAACCTCGCTGGAATAGACTAGTGTGATGTCACCGACTATTCTAGGTTCAAGGTTGACTCGTGTTCTCCTTGACAAAGGTGCTAGAACGGTCTTACAGTGATTAATCGATAATCCTTCTGTGTCGCTCCATTCTACGACTTTGGATAACATTGCATATTGTCGAGTCCTGCTTACCCCTAATGACAATCGCAAGGTCATCAGCATAACCTGTGATAAAGTAGGCAGAACTCTGAAGATCTGCATGATACCGATGGAAAAGTCTCGCTGCTCTATCAAAATCGGTAACGAACTCACCGAGACCTTCGAACAAGGTTTTAGACAACTCGCTGGCATATGATTTTATCCACACCATTCTTGAAAAGCTCGTGCAAATCGCAATGACCAACACTAGGTGCAAGTCCATACAACTGCTAGATGACATTAACGTGATTGGTCGAACATAGTCCGAGGTGGACTTGGGTCTAGTTTCAGCAACCATTCGTTTTGCGCGTGCTTTTGTTCTCTTACGAGTCGACGGGACCTATGAAAGAGGTGGAGACGTGAACAATTTTTTTTAGCCTCATTCTTGTTCTTGGATTTAGAAAACCTAGACTTAAAAGTATAGTGCGTTGAAGTCGACGTATATGTGGAGGGAAGCTAAACCCAAGCCCTCTTCGGAGTGCAGCGCCGCTATTATTATAATTATTATGCACAGAGCCTTTATGACCACCTGACTGGCTATGTAAGGTAAGGTCTCGCTTTGGGAGTAAAAAGGAGATCATTAATCGCTTCTGTTTGGTCATACCATCACAAGATCTACAAAGTGGGTCAAAATTAATCATCCGATTTTGTTTTTTAAATTCTTTTTTTGTAAAAAAAAAAAATGGTTTTGAGTGATGGAAATCTTTATATGGACTTTTTTCTGCTAAGCGGCTGGCGCCAGTGTTGATACACATTTGTGCCCGTTTTATCTCATTTTCCATGACCTTCCACATTTCCGGTGATAAATGTTCGCATTCCTGTCGAATATTCTCCTTAAGGGCTGTGATTGTCTGAGGCTTGTTGGCATGAACCCACGACTTCAAGTAGCCCCAAAGAAATAAGTCTGGGATGGTTAAATCGGACGATCTTGCTGGCCATGTCAAATCGCCAAACGGGAGATTACGCGACGAGGAAACGCTTCCTTCACAATATCCATTGTGGCTCGTGCTGTGTGTGCGGTTGCACCATCTTGTTGAACCCACATGCTTACCAAGCACCGCTCATCCAATTCCGGCAGTAAGAAGTCGTTTATCATGGACTTGTAGCGTTCGGCACCAACAGTGACCGTATTGCCGATGGTGTCCTCAAAAAAATACGGTCCAATCACTCCTCCCGCGTGAACGCTTAACCACACACTGACTTTGAGTGGATGTAGTGGCTCTTCATTCATCACACGCGGATTTTCAGTGCTCCAAAAACGAAATTTTTTTTATCGACGTACCCGTCAGTGCGCCTCTTCGCTCATGAAAATTTTCGACACAAAAGCGTCCTCTCCGTTGTTGAGATTGAGGATGACTTGACAGTAATTCGCACGCGACTGACGGTCAGGAGGCATTAACTGATGCACTGTTCAATTTGTACGGGAACATGTGAAAGTCTGTCACAAAAATTCGTTGTAGGGTGCATCTGGTGGCGTTAGGTTGATTTTTCTTCGCTCTCAGCGACATCAGCAGCCATAGCCGCGATATTTTTGGCCGAACGACCAGTCCGGTGGCGGCAGCGCCATGCATGGTCTCCTGTGGTTCCAGTTTGTTCAAGTCGAGTAGCTAAGCGGCGGAGTGTTTCCCCAGTTGGCGCGACACGATTAGGAAATCGACGTCGAAATTCACGCTGCACTAACGCCACTGACCGATTATTGGTCATATCGACACAACGCTCTTGCGGAGTATAGCGCTTCATTGCTTGCCTGTTTGTATACTGCAAATCACACGCTAGTTCACAAATGTCAAATATGATTGACGTATTGACGGCATTTGCAAAATGTATAACATCTTCCGATAGGATGATTAAATTTGCGCCACCTTGTAGTAACACCGTATCCGATTTAATTAGAGTTGAATTTCAGTTTCAATTCACTCTCACCAGACCACACTGGTCGCATTCATAGACTTCCTTGATATCCTGTTCAGCCTCCCTAATCATTCTCCAATAAATCCCAGCAAAACCTCAAATCCACAGCATTTCATTATCCCCGAATTTGATTGCATTTTTTGGTCAGAGTCCGATCGTGACAAAAACAAAAGACCAACGCGTCCAGACCCATCCCGCCAGGGTGTGGGTTCATTTGACTTTCCGCAGGTGTGGTCCATCTGATACAACAAAAACCACACGCAACATTAAAAAAAATCCCCCGAAACCAAAACATCGGATTAAATTTTACGCAATCGGCCGAGAGATGCAATGCGCATTCGATCCGTCGGATGAATTCCCTGCAACGTCGATCTTCCAATAAAGGCTGTCGAAATCTGATTGCCGAAATTGTTGCAGGACATGGATCTATTCAATTGTCCGTGTGTGGCTGGTGAAAGAAGAAGAGACCGTCTCGTAGGGATGGATCACGTCGCTTTTCGGACGGGATTACAGTCGTTCATGCGTGTGAATCAGATGTGTGCCCTGGAATGAGTTTTGTGATCCTGGTGAAGGGAGTATGAGGGACGGTTTTTTGTTGCTTCTTGTTCGAAGTAACCGCAAGATGTTTGAATGAAGTGAGAGGAAAATTCAAGGTTATCATTCAGATTTCGAGTGAAGTCTTTGAAAAGTCGAACAAGGACTTCCCTTAGATGATCTTCTAAACATTTCTGTTTGACTCCAGGCCGACCTCGGCTACATTCACATCCAGGTCTAAATTGTCTCCACACCTACTCGTACATGTCTCCTCGGTTAATGTCCAAAGGCACTGAGTACACCCCCAGTCAAAGTTCGTCTCAGTCAAACTGAGCTCACATCTCCCATCGACTGCCGCGCCATCCCCAATCCCGAAAGTTGACTGCTGTGCTCTTTATGTGATCGCCATTGGGTCATGAGCTCGTGATCATCTCCACTCAACAAACTAATAACTTCTTGCAGCTAAATGCTTCTTAAATTAATCTTGCAACACACTCTTCCGCCCGTCCGTCCGGCTGGGTGCCCCCTTCGCTAACTAGGGATGGTCAGATTGACATATAAAACGCCGAAACGCCAAGAGGCCTCTCCTTAAAAGAGAAACCACCACGACGACGACGATGACGACGACGACGACGAAAAGAAAAGTCACACAGCGTCCTAAAGTGTCAACAGATTGGCAGCGGCAGCGGTGGTTGGTTGCTGGTGGCTTGAGGCTGGTGGCTCATCCGGAGTGCACTCTTCCCCTAGACCAAATACCATTAAGCAGAAAAGTTCAACACCACACGATGAGGCTTGGTCATTCCCGCCGAATCGTTCGTCCCGTCTGCCTACCCCGCCACCGTCGCGCCAAGTGGCATAGCTGCCGCTGTTGTTGTGGCTGCTCCTTCGGTCCATGCCAGAAGTCACGAAATACCTGAGCAGCGCTGTACGTGTGTATTCTCAGTATAACACCGTTCGGCCGCTTGCAATAAAATAACTTATTACATCATAAAGACATGGTTAGGCACTCTTTTGGGCCTCGTCGTCGTTCGCCTTTTCCTTTTCGGCCCCAGCCAGCGACCTAGAGAGGGAGAGAGAGAGCGAAAGAGCAGAAGCTGCGGTCCGACACCAGACCAAATCGCCAGGGGTACCGCACATGAACGGCCGTGTGGGGGTGCGCACCGTCACCACGTTAACTGGTTACGACGTGGTGTTTGGGGGTCCTCTCTCGCCGTGCTGAGAGCATTTGATCTTAACCTCTGCGGGGTGATTGTGTGAATCCGATTGTTTTTTGTGCATCGTGTCAAGAAGGTGCAACTGTTCACGTCTACCAGATTTGTTCGCTTGTAATGAGCTGATTTATTTCAATTCATTCGACACCGGTTCACCGGTGAATTGGTGAAGGAATTAGGACTCATATGGGAAATTAATGGCCGATAAGTGTGGAGGAATTCAAAGAGGTGTTGCGATGTAGTGCAAGTACACGATCAGAGGACTGCAGTTGGGAGAAGTTGAGCAGACCTAATTTCGCATCACGAGCTTCTTAGAGGAGCTCACGTGCTGTCGGAGGTCTAAGAAAAATCTCAGATCTTTATAGCGAATCAGAAACTGACACAATTTGATGGATAATGGTCTTAAATCTTCTGTGACTCAGTGTACCTTCGGAACAATTAACCCCTCTTCGATCGTCATGTAGGAGAGGGTGGGAATGTGCTTAGGAGGGTGGGAGTTCTTGTCCTGTTTCTCTTTAACAAAAGCTTGAAATTAGCTGACCACAAGCTGCCCTTGTAACAAGGCGCAAGGCATCATGATCCTTATACTTTGGATTGCATCTGTTGTTGATTTGCCTGAGACAAACCCGCACTGGCGGCACGGAGAGCTCGAAAAGAATGAAATGTGCAATAAAGACAACTGTCAGAGAGGAAAGACTTTCTTGTCTGTTGAGTAAGGTGAATCCTTACCGTGGCGTAGTGGGTAGGTGCGTCGACTCCTAAGCTCGAGGTCTAAGGTTCGAATCTCGAAAAAAAACATCTAACATTTTTTCACCTCTTTCGAGTCACTGACAATGCTCAAAGAGTATAGCAGTCTTTTCCTGGTACGGTGTTTGGCTTATTGTGCGCATTAATGGACAGATGGATCAGCATGTGTACAAAAGCATTCTAGTGAACGTTATGGAGCCTTTTGCTTTTGAGTATTTGCCAGTATCGTTCATTTTCCAACAGGACAATGCTAAACAGACTTCACGGTTAGTGAAAAATTGGTTTCAGGAAGAAAAAGTATAGGTTCTCAGCTGGCCAGCTCAAAGTCCCGACCTCAACCCCATTCAAAACTTGTGGGCTAATGTTGAAAGGAGTTGAGGATTCCGAGGAATCATTTGAGAACATCCAACAAGCTTGTAGAAATATTCCAGTAAAACGATACCAGGACTTTGTAGCTAGTTTACCCAGACGCTGCTCAGCTGTTATTGCTAATAAGGGGTTCCCGACAAAGTATTAGCTTGTATTGATTCAATAAATGGTTGGAGTATAAAACTTTCCTTTTTTACTACTTTATTTTAATTTATAAAACTATTTTCATTTGTGTTTCTAATTATTTTCCCACCACTGTATATACCTCTATCCAAAATTATCGAACACAGAAAATCCTTTCTATTATACCCATCCACTGCTCAACCCTGCGATGTGTACATCGCTGTAGAGCATTTAGGGGTTGAAATATATCTGAGATAACACTCATCATCGTATCGAGTGGTCGATCACAGCATGGAATTTATGTGTGAAAATGATAAACTTTGAAATCTTAAATATTTAATATCTCGAAATTTACAAAACTGCGTTTTCAGATCTTCAAAACTAGCATGTTGATGGATGGCAGTTTTTGGCCAATATCTCGAAAACTATTAAGGTTTAACGTACTTAAGAAGTTTTTGTTTTTGTGTTTTTTTTGGTTTGGTTTAAAAATGGCACGCGGCGAGTTAAAACAAACTTTGGAGCTCCATATTTTTTAAATTGATTTTTGGATCAAAAAAATGTTGAAGCAAACCTCCACCTAATTTCAAAAGATATGTTGATTGATATACACACCTGATCAAAATAATAGATACATCTCCAAATACCTTATATTTTCAGTTTTTAGCGTAGCACAATGAAAGAAATGGTTAAAGTTCGCAAAAAAAGCTAATATATTTCAATTCTATACAATTTTTAAAAACTTAAAACTTAACAATATTTTCAATATTAACGTTAATAATTTTTTTTATGAAGATAAAATTGTGTTACAAATCGTGTGATCAAAAAAATAGATACACTTCAGATTGTGATTAAAATTCAATTATATCATAATTTTCTTTGCGAGTTTTTTGTCAAAAAGCTTTAAAATATTTTATTGTAATTGCTTGGTATCAAATAAGAAAAAGGAAATAAACATTTTAGGCTCGAAATAGTCAATGCACTACAGAAGAGTAAGTTTTCCTTCTTTCGCACATAAAAACAAGGAAAATCTCTGCGTGAAATCGCGAAATGTGTGTAGCGGTAATTTTATTTAGCGCAAAATGTTTTAAAATCTACACCCCAAAAAGAATTTCATGGCAGATCGAAAAAAAAACGAACCCCGCGGATGATCGCCGCATAATATTGTTCTCAAAAACTGACCCTTTTAACACATCAAAGTCGATTTCCGCCGAAATTAACAACATCGTTAGGGCTCCAAGAGTTCGTGGTGGAACTCTTGGAGTGTACAGTGGAACATGGAGGCGGCAACATAATGGTCTGGGGATGTTTTTCTTAGAATGATGTTCGTTCCATACTCCAGACTACAGACAATATGACGGCAGCCGAGTACAAAGACATTTTGCAATTGGTAATGCTATCATACGCTAAGGAAAACATGCCTCTGGTTTGGGTCTTTCAGCAGGATAACGACTTCCACACTAGTAAAAAAAATGCTTTGTTCACAACAAAATCGACCTGCTAGCTTGGCCAAGTCAATCTCCAGGCCTAAACTCTATTAAAAACGTGTGGGCGCATCTAAAGAAGAAATTATTGGAGCAAATATTTACCAATACAGACAAACAGTGATAATTTGTTCAAAAAACTTGTTATGAAATACCAGTAGAGACATGTCAAGCATTCATCAGCAGTGTGCCGAAAAGGATGGACAAAAATATAATGCAAAAGGGTAACTTCACAGGGTATTAGTGGTAATTGGTTTTGCATCTGAAATAAGTAAGCATTTTAGCTCTTAATTTAAAAATTTTGGAAAAAATGACAATGTATCTATTTTTTTGATCACACATTTTTATAAACTAACACAATTTAATCTTTATAAAAAAATTATTAACTTGAAAATATTTTTAAATTAAAATATTTTTAAAAAAAAAATTAAAAGAATATATATTTTTAATATTGAAAATATTTTTATATTTTAAGTTTTTAATAAGTATATAGGATAAAAATATATTAGCCTTTTTTGCGATCTTTAACCATTTCTTTCACTGTGCAACACTAAAGACGAAAAATGTAAGGTGTATCTATTTTTTTGATCAGGTGTGTGTGATAGTGCAATAGACACGACAGATGGACGGACGAAAGGACACACCGAAATTATGTATAAAGGTTTCGTTTTTATATACGGAACCTTAATATTCTGCACGACCCGAGTTTGGTAGGAATGTCAAAACTAGACTCACTTAATGCACGCTGTAATATGTGGCCTTGAAATCAACGAATAGGTGTCGGATGTCGATTTCTAGGGTATTTTCTAATTTCAGACGTTCACACAAAACATAAAAACAGCTGTGGACAGATGGCACATTATTTATCAATAACAACGAAGTTACTATTTCTTTTATCTTGTCTTCTTTGATACAAAATCTGATATGAAACTGCTAACTTGTTTGAAGCTGCTATGTTTGTGCCCCAGGTTTTGTCTTCTCATGTTGAATCCTTTGAAGACTTTCGCCAAACGACCAAAAGGATGAGGATCCTTACGCTGTCGTAAAGGAAGCGTCAATACCACTGATAGGCTTTGTTTCCATCAACTTCAGAAAAAAGTGAGCCAATGACGAACGAACGAAAGGAAAGCTTATGTTTCTACGACTCAGATTTCGTGAAACTGGAATAAGAAGCTACTTACGAGTATCATCTCAAAATTCCCCCATCCTCGGAGTTCACCCTAAGAGGCCCAAAAATGTGAAGAAGAAAAAAACCTTGTGTCCCGTCTCAGGAGACACTCACAAAAAATCACCCTTCAAACACTCACTCCAATTAATGCGTAAAAAACGGTTCACCACATACCATCACTTCATGCTCGACCCATAACTGAAAAAAAAATGTCCTAGGATCCTGTGCAGTTGTTTATTTACTTCTCGGAGGCAGAACGTGTTTGGTTCGGAAAATAAATAAATAAACGGCTCCCGAAACGACACAAAAAAGGATACGACCTGCGAATGTCACCATTTACATGCACATCCTGCGGTGCATTCGTTGACTGACGAGGACGATCCCCCCGCCAACTCCGGGAGATGTCCCAGTGAAGCGCAGGCGTCGCGTTGAGCAATCCTGCACCTCGGCGTTCGAAGGAAATGTTTATAATTATCCATCAACGGTGGCAGTATGCGCCCGACTCCCGATGATCCATGTTTGTGTCACATAAGTCTCCTCTGGCAGCGGTAAACATCCTGTCTCCGATTCGGGGGTGATCTCAAGTAGTAATTACGTGAAATACCGACATCCAACGGATGTAGAGGTATGCGCGCATTCCAGTGTGCTGCTGTCAACGATACAAGTCCTTTCTTGGGGCACAATGGGAGTTGAGAAATTCGATAAAGAATGTATTTCCCTTAATGGCATCGACTGCACTCGCTGCACACACACACACACACACGCTCTGACATCCGTGAGCCATTCGCACATGTGTCCTCGATGCCAAGCTGGATGGCATTAAACTCCTTCCATTGTGATCTGGAATCCTAGCCTCTACGAGATTTAATCAAACGTCTTATCCTTGCGCAAAAAAAGAGGAATAAAAAGAGGAACAGAATTGAAGAGAAATAGGAGCGACTGGGTGTTCACAAAAGGAAATGGGTTAACAAAGGATTTATTGGAGATCCTTTCGGGATACATGTGCAACTAATCCCATCGCGCGCAAGAAAGGATCTGATATTGAATAAAATTGCAGTCCATCTTGCATCGAACAGATGAGCACGTAAGAAAGGACTCAATCCATGAGCAGGTATGCTCTGTCCTCTGTGAAGGACTTGGGTAAGGAGGTCAATCAATGAGTGACGATGGAAGGGGGTAATTCCCTTGAGAAGCGGCTGCATTTCGATGGAATTTTGTGTGGAGTTCGTCAATGTTAGCTCAGGATGGACACTGTCAAAATAGAGTCTGACGTACCGATGGTATCTGGGGGATTTAATGGGTATCACGTCATTTGCGAGAGTGAAAGAGAATCGATTCAACAATCGCCGTCGTTTTGGTGAATGCGTGGGACTTGAGTGAAGAAGTGAAAGTCTCTTCTGTATGTGAGCAGCGTTCTTAATTGAATGTCCTTGTGCATTGGAACGTGTACATCTGCTGCATTTGGCAGTGATGACAGCGAAACGTTCATCGATCTCAATACTGGGTGTACTGTTGTCAATCGTGGTGAATTTGGCTACACTTAAGGAGTTACCCCTTTCTGGTTGTTGTTTCGCGGAAAATTACTTCCTGCTCTTCATGAACAACGGCAAGAAAGTATTCAGAGCTTCCTTGCACGCATTGAGGATATGCCGACGCCACGTCGGTGAAAGTGGCCTTTAAGCTTTCCGTCCAACGAGCGATATCTCAACAGCGCCGATCACAAGCATTGTCGGGTACCCGATAACAAGCATTGTCGGGTACCCGATAACAAGCATTCCCGGGTACCCGATAACAAGCATTGCCGGGTACCCGATAACAAGCATTTCTGGGTACCCGGTGACAAGCATTGTCGGGTACCCGATAACAAGCATTCCCGGGTACCCGATAACAAGCATTGCCGGGTATCCGATAACAAACATTGTCGGGTATCCGATAACAAGCATTGTCGGGTACCCGATAACAAAAATTGTCGGGTATCCGATAACAAGCATTGCCGAGTACCCGATAACAAGCATTGCCGGGTACCCGATAACAAGCATTTCTGGGTACCCGGTGACAAGCATTGTCGCGTACCCGATGACAGGCATTGCCGGATCAGGAACTCGTCCACTTAGTCATTACCCGCATAGCCCATGAGCGCGAATACCCGAGGAATAGATGAGAAGGGTCAAGACGAAGAGGCTTAGGCTCGACCTCGCTTGAGCCAACTTTGGCACACATTGAAAACATTCCAATTCGAATGAAAATCGCCCCAAAATCAGACCAAAAATGTTGAAATTAATGGGCACTTAAGGAAAAAAATTCTTCAACTCTACCGTCACCTTCCTGTGACCCTGACGATTGTAGTCCTCGTTCTCCTCCGTCACTCTGTCTGTCACGAATTCAAGCGAAACTCGTAAAAAGGACACAAATCCATTGTCCATTAATTAAAGCCAACATGTCAGTGTCCTCTCCAAGGCAACCGCGATTCGTTTATCACCCCCACCCCCCCATCAGAGCCCACCTATCGTCGTGGAGGGGGACACTACCAACACCGAACAAAGGACTCTTGTTGTTTTTCAGCCAACAAACGTCAACTCCTCCAAGTTGATCAGAGTTACCATTGGCAACTGACAATTATTGGAATTCGGCTTTAGCGTGAAACGAAATTAATGTTGAACGGGTAAAGAGGACACGAGGACTGGTGAGTGGAGAGTGGAGAGAGAATGGAATTATATTATGGCCCAGCGTACCAGTCGCCATGCGCCTCCATGGACACGGACTCACCCGCCCGCTGAATGGCGTGGCGGAGTGTGCATATCGCCACGTCCTGGCACGTTCCAAAATATGTACACCGTCAGTTTGTGTGCTCCACTCATCAGTAGTCGATGGATTTGAGTCTCTGACAAGCGTTAGTAACATCGATTAGCAAAAAATCGTATTATTTAGGTTGCCGGTGAAGGCATTTTATTTTTCTCCTGATGTCCCCCTGAATCCCATGAATCTATGGCATGCGACAAAATTCCGGGAGTGGTCATGGAACCGTCAGTTGTTGTCGCCACCAGAACATGGTGGGGTTGGTGGTGGTGGCGGTGGCCTCTCGGGTGCTACAAGAGTGTATCTTTCCTGCTTTGAGTTGTTTTATCAATAATCATCCAAACAATATGAAAATAGATTGTGACCATTTCCGTTTAGATACTACATGTAGGTTTGTTTCGAAATTAGTTGGATCGATGAAAGGGGGAGGACGACGACGTGACGGCATGAACGCAAAAGGTCAAGGTGTGGTGTTAACTCGATGAAAGGTTAATCTTAGATATAGTTGTTAAGTGTTGTCAAGTGAACATGCTGACAAGAAAAGATACTGAAGGGAGCTATCAATCCCAATTTAAGGCGTCGCTCACTAAGGAAAACTGGAATTTCGAGACGAGTTCGAATGATAAGCTAGTTTTCCAACAAACTCCATTCCTTTCCTTCTTAAAGTGGCTCTACAGTCCAAGGGGGACCGGGCCTCAAACATCATTTCTCCCCCGTCAGCATGTTCTTTTGCTGTCTTCGTACTCTAAGATGGTTGAGGTCTTTCTCAATTTAAATTTTTTTCAATCCCTTGCTTAACTTGGGCGAGGAAATTGGACAGTTTAAGCTTCGAAGGTTTTGCTTGTTCGCTGAGAAGGACACCGTCTTCAGATTAAGAAAGCCAGGTCATAAGGTTCCCACTAAGTGTTCTAATCTTATCACAAACAATCACAGTAACAAATAATCACAGCTTAGAGAAGTGATAGCGGGTGGCTTATGTGGTAATGGGGAAAGCTCATACATAAAAGGAATTTGGTTTCAGTAGAAAAGCGTATCGTGCTACAACAATCGTCAAAATACCGAAATGAGTTTGGTTAAGTCATACTGTTTCAGTTCGTTGCCTTTCTACGATAAGCATGCGACCGCACCTAAAGTCAACTGCCATCAGCTATTGACGCCAAAAGCACGCATTTTAGAAAAAGGAGCATGAGGCCAAACTCTGTCACATGCTTTTGAAATATCAAGTGCATCGATCTTGCTTTCTCAGAAATGGTGCAAAGAATGGGTCCACTTTTCGGAGAGGCATGCTTTCAAATCACGGCTCCACCTCACTGACAATGCTCGAAAAGCATTACTGTCAAGAAAAATGTTTAAAAAACTTTGCCATTCGGAGTCGGCATTACACTGTAGGTCCTTTCTTCTCGTAAGAAAACAATAGCTTGCACAACACGAGTGGTTTCTGACATGAAATGGCACAAGTCCATCTCGGACTGTAGCGATATAGTGTAGGTATTCATCATTAATGTGGTTGCCGTGGCCGTGTGGGTTTGTGCGCCGACCCATACTATCACAGTCTAGGTTCGACTCCAAGTTCAGACAAACAATTTTTCCAAAAATTGTTCACGGCTCCACCTCTCTAAAGTCACTGACAATGCTCAAAGAGTATAACTGTCTAGAAAAAGCTTCCCAAACTCGCAGTTCGGAGTCGGCATTCAGCTGTAGGTCACCTCCATTCGTGAGAGGACAATAGCACGCATAATACGAGTGGTTGCTAGATTGAGAAGCTAGGCCCAAGTCCACATCGGATTGTAGCCGCCGCACAGTGGTTTAATTTTAAATTATAGAAAATAAAACAAATTGTAAAACATGTGAGAAATTTTATGTATTTTCTAATTTAATTAAAGGTTAAAATAATAAATTAAAAATATTTTTAGACAATTTTTGTGTTCTTTAAAATTGTGTTTGTTAGAAAGCAAGCTCTGGGTAAGAATTTTGTTTCGCTTAGCATAACCTAGAAAAATATCAACTTCAGTCTTTTGGTTTACCAAGTTCGTGATAACTTTGTGCTGATGTTTTGACAATCTGGCCTCAACCAAAAGTCTGACAGCACTTTTTTTTTTTCTCTTTTAGAAGCCTCCCACTTTCTATGAAAGGACTTACAGTGGTATTCATCGTTTTCTTTGCGTATAAACTTTGAATTTGGTAAGTTTCCTTAAAAATTCCCCATGTTTCATTAATTTGGCCAATACTGCGACCTTTCTTCGCCTTATGCCAAATGTTAAAAACATAAATGCGCTTGATCAGATTGCTAGAATCTAAAAAAAAGAGAAGAGAAGATTGTGTTTTAATTCGGGTCAACAGTTTACGATTTGCGCAAAAAATGTCGTATATATTCTTAAAGAGGAAAGATAACTCTAATATATTCAGAAAAACACAAAATATGAAAAAAAAAAAAAAAAAAAAAACAAATTATGCATAATTTTCAATGGAGGTCAAAATAATAAAAAAAATTTTTTTTTAAATTTTATAAAAGCTGTCGTTAATTATTATTGTTACTCACATCACCTTTTTCCCAAAATAATATTTAAAATACAGACCAAAAATGGTTAAGCCGCAATGTCGTATTTTCAGATTAACTGTTTTTTTATAAAACTGCGAAAAACACTCAACTTCGTGACGCGACTGACTGCCCACAACAAATTTTAGAGGGGAAAACTTACTGCCACTTTGGTCTTAGATAATAATTGCATTTAAAAAAAATATTTTTTTTAACCTTAAAATTTTGACTTTTGGTCTATGGCAGAAACCACTGTGCGCCGTTATTATTATCATCATATTGGGTTGTATGACATGAAAATGACATGACATGGACAAGAAGTTCTCGAGTGAACATCAGTAACAGAACGATCAATTTTCTTTTTTTATAAAATAAAGTGATACGTATGCTTGCTATGTGAGAATTTTCGGGTTCGTTACAAGTGCCGTTATTTTTTTTCTAGGAATTATTTACCATGCTGTCGGCAGTTCAAACTCGAACCCTCTTCCTTAACGAATTTAAAATGGGACATAATGCGTGATTGGCAATGAAACACATTAACCCTTTCCTAACGGCTACTAGAAATAAACGGCAAATATAACTTTTTGCATTAACATTTTATAAAATGATATAAAAAGAACAACATATATTTTTTTTTAGATTTTTATTGGATTTCTAAGTCCACTTTCCAAAACCTGGACTTTTTGGTACCGCCAGGAACATTTTGTACTAAAAAGTGTGTATTTTACAAAATAAGGAACTTTTTGACCATTTATGAATACTTATCTACTAACTAATCGAAGCCGGGGTATTCTGAAAAAAAATTCTCAATAAATTCATTATTTTTAAAATGTTTTTGAAATTTTCGCACTTCACTTGCTCCGCCGTTTATTCAAGTCTCGACTTGCAAGCTTCACAGATTGTTTATTTTTCGACAGAATTCAAATAACGTTCTGTCATTGGCTTACCAAACTGTACATTTAAGGATCGACAATGATAACTGTCCCTTACGTGGTCGGGTATTTGGAATATTTGACGAGAAAGTAGGCGGTACTAATTAGTACCGTCAGATAGGAAAAGGACGCATTTGAGGATGTAGCGGTAAACGAACGCAATATACGACGTTAGTTTGCGAAGTTCTCATCGGCTGATTTCAGCCTTGAAAATGAACTACGTGGGAAGACGGAAATGTTAGTTGACGACAATGTTTTAAGAGCAACGACGGATGCGGACCCAACGAAATCGGGATGGGAGATTGCACAAAGCATCCCCAATGACAATAAATCTGCATCTTTCTCTTATAGGAAAGGTAATAATAATAATAATGATGATGGCAGAGCTACAGTCCAAGGTGGGCCTGGGCCTAGCTTCTCAACACCCACTCGTGTTGTGCGTACTATTGTTCTCTCACGAGTGGAGGGGACCTACAGTTTAATGCCGACTCCGAACGGCGAGATTGAGAAGCTTTTTCTAGACAGTTATACTCTTTGAGCATTAACAGTAACTCGAAAGAGGTGGAGCCGTGAAAAAATGTTTGGTGTTTTTTCGGGAAAGGTAAAGAAACTCGAAAAATGGGTACCCATAAACTGAACGAATCCAAAAAACGACGGAACCTGGAAATGTACGCCTCGCTTACATTAAGAAACCAAACTGAATCGTTTTTGCGCCGTATAGTCAGCTGTACTGAAAAGTGGATACTGTATGATAGTCGTAACAGATCTGGGTAGTTGGATGCAGATGAAAAACCAAAACACACCCCAAGCCCGATCTTCACCAAAAAAGGTGGACATTTGGTGGACATCGAAAGGACCAATTCACTTTTCATTTCTTCAATCAAGAGAAAATATTGTGAGGAAATCGTCGTAATGCATGCCAAGTTGACTGAAAAGCAACCTGCGTTTGTCAATAGGACAGTTCGATTCTTTTGCATGACAATGCTAGACCCCATATCTCACAAGTAACGGTGCAAAAACTGTTGCAGTTAAGATTTTAAATTCTTCCGCATCCACCGTACTCTCCTGATATTTTTCCAAGAGATTACCGTCTTTTCCCCAATCTGGATTCATTTTGCCGGCAAAAGGTCTTCCGGAACCGAGCAGATTCCTTTGAAGATTTAATTGTCTCACAAAGTCAGCACTTCTACGAAAAATGAGTATTTGAACTTGGTTCACGTTGGAAGAATGTGAGAGATGTCAATGGATCCAATTTTGATTGAATAAAAACTTACGGAAAAATAATATTGGCTTTTAAATGTTTACTATAAAATCGGATATTTCATGTTGTACAACCCAATAGATGGATGATTACGGAAAAGTACCACTATTTGAATATTGCATTTGTGTATGGAGAAATCAAATTTTTTGGTGGAATATCAAATTTACTGGTCCTTCGAGCCGCATACTTTTCACATTGTCCTCCTTCTTCTTTGTGTGGTACAGTGTAGTACCACTGGAGTGGACTTGGGCCTAAACCTACAAGTTATCCCATCTAGCTGTTTTCAACCTCGCATACTTGTTTGAAGTCCTCCTCAATTTCTGGGCGGCACATTCCGTTGTCCCACAAGCTTGGAATGGAAACTTTTTCGGGCAGAAGTTAAGTTGACCTTTCGCTCTACATGGCATAGACACATTAAGTGTTGGCTAGAAGGAAATAGTATCGAAGATCTCAAACAGTTATCTTCCCCGCATTATTCATACTCCAAGATTGGAAAATCATGATGATAATGAAACTCTTCCTAATTTCAACCGAATTTCTGTAAACAGTATTTTGAGTAATATTTCCATCGTTTTCATGGTTCAAATGCCTCATCTCAGTGTCATTCACTAATGTCAAGTCAGTCCACTTACGTAAAAAATAAGGCATCATTTTTTTTTCTCAATTTCCTACAATCCAGTGGCAACGCATATCTCACGCCTCTGCTTCATCAATTCCCAAACAATAAATCAGGCTTTGCTGCTCATCTAGAAGATACTCAATCGAATTCCTGGAAAGTTTCTTTTCGAAGAAAAATACGTTTGTTATCATGTAGGAAATACCCTCCATATCCATATGCCTCAACGTTAAAGGACATTTAAGGTCATTACGCTGCGTGAGAAGAGGCATTACCCAAGGCACATCAAACTCCCTTAGAACCTCTTCATCTCGTGTCCCATTGAACGACTCGATAACCATTTGAATCGTTAAAACGCAAAAGGAAGATAGAATTCAAAGAAAATCACCTTCGCTTCGCATGAGTCGCCTTAAGGACATTCACTCACACGCGCCACAATGGGGGCAGTTAGGGCACACATACGTGCACAAATGTAGGAGCACTTATACGCCCACATACACTCCCACTCGTGCATACACTCCCTCGCACACACGTGCATGTTGGAACTTATGAAATTTACGAACTTCTGTATCAGCTAACAACGAGAACGAAAACAAGAACAAGACCAAGAACAGTTATAACAAAAGAAAGCCAAAATGGAAGATAGATACATGTGGATGGGGATGGATACACGTTGGTGGTTTGTTGACACATACTTACCCTTATGGCCGCTGCCTAACCGAAGGGGTGGGTACGTCAAAGCACGCATGTACACTTTTCGTGTATGAGGATAAGTTTTCGGGTTGTGTCGCATATGTGTGTACACTTCTGTTGGTTTCCAGTTAGATAATTGATTCAGTTAAACGTTCTTATTGGATCAAGGACATCGAAGGGGAATGGAATGGCAAGGTGTGTGCGTGTGTATGATGTGTGGATGGGCAGAGACATCTATGGGCTTTCAATTGAAGTTGTCATATGCTATTTGATTGTAGATGTCGCTGATATGTAAATTGATGGGAAAATCACAGTATCTGATTGGAAGTGGAGCGGTCTAATGAGTCCAGTTCAATATTCTGGCTTGTGTTCAAGAGAATGGTTCAATGTTTTAAGATGCCTTAATTTCCACTTTTGCGCCACCTCCACATTCACGCCACCGCCACATTCACGCCACCGGATCGGTAATGGCAAGAAGCGCAATCTTAAGCATTGGTACCCATTCTGAGTAAGCCAGACTCTAGACGAGGTCTAGTTGCCTTAAGAACGTCAATAAGGTACACATTGGGTCTGATGCACCTTTACGTGTCGAAAAGAAGTTAACGCTAGAGCCACAATTCTGTGTGTGAGCAACAGCTAGCACAAGCAGATAACATTTATATATAATAAAAAGACGTATGCTAAACAACAAAGTCATTACAGAAGGATACACTAACAATTTACCACTTGAACGAAACGTTACAGACTGGCTCAGACTTGGCTCAGTCAAAATAGCTCCAAGTGACATCGGCACACTTGATTATTGTCAATCTCTATCTTTTCAGGGTGAAGAAACAATTGATTAGGAGCGCTCTCTTTGCTCTGAAAAATGAGAGTTGCGATAAACGAGGTATTTCTATCTCACCTAGGAACTTTTAAAAAGTGAACATTTTGTGCCTGATTCCGTTGAGCTACTCAGAAAAATCTAAATCATAGAGCTAAGCTGAATCGTCCAGAAATCCACAACAACAACAGCGAATCGGTCGAACTCAGATGTCATTACTGAAGTGATATTTTAGGCGAGTTTTTGGTTTGTGTAGTCATTTCAACTTTCTTGACTGATGGCGGTGGCGATATCCAAAAAATGGTCCAAATGATCTCAGCTCCAAATAATTTAAGTTCCTCGCAAATAGGAGTATGGGCCTTTTCTTGCGGTAGATCTGTCTTCACCATCAGTTTTAAGCCATGTTTGAAGTAACAAGGCCTCTGGGCGAGTCTCCTCAACTGTCGAGTGATTTAAGAAGTTTTTGGGCCAAATAGACTGCCACATTTTCGAAGTTTTCAAAGAACAACTCTGTCTAAGTACACTCACAATATTGAGGGGAACTTATTGTCTCATCTTGTTGTCCTGTTGTTGAGCCATTCTTATGCTGATTGCTTGTCTGGAAGGTTTACTTACTTGTTGGGTCGTCATTTGATATCTGGTAGTTAGTTAGAAGATTATTAAGCCTTCGAAAAAGTATAGTACGCAAATTTATCACACGAATTAAAATATTCACGGTAAACTTACTTGTTTACCTATCAGGCCTTTTTAGGGGACTGGGCCTGAGCAATAGCTGTCTTCCATCCTGTCGATAAATGCTGTCGTATGCGGATTTGAAATTCGCGGTTAACAATGAACGAATTATTCAGAATTCAAGGAACGTGTTACGAAAATGTCTTGGCAGTGTTCTAGATTTAGCTTTGGTTCTTTTATATCGTCCAGAACTACCGCCAATAGAAAGTGAATTTTTTTCCAAATTGCTGATAATGTAAAAAAATAGAAACTTTGATATAAATAAAAACTGCAAGGCAATGCAACTTTTGCTGCAGAAAGTAGCTACTTATATGACAAATAATAGATGACTGAAAGACAACCACTCGTGATGTTGCGTGCTATTCTCCTTTTACAAAGTGCGGCGATTATTCGGCAGTTAAGAACCTTCTCCTCGACGGTTGTACTCACTGAGCACTGTCAGTGACTCGACTGGTTAGTTCAGTTCCGTAGGAACATTACAGTTACCCCTTTAGTGTCAGTTAGAAACTTTTAAAAATTGTTTTGCATGGAGGAAAATACTTATGCAAAATAGGTGAAAACCCTTAGTTACGCTTTAAGCAACGTCCGCAAATCATCAAATATTATTTTTGAAATCATTGTTTTGTTTCGAATTATGATATTACATGATTTTTATTACAGATATGACGGATATCCGGTAAGTATTCGGTATCCGGCTTACCCGGCTTATCCGTCTTCCTTTGTAATATCCGGCGGGAGGCGAATAATCTTTTGATATCCGGCCGAATACCAAAGGTTTTTTTTTTTAGTAAAAAACAACAAAATAAAAGAACAAAAATTGGGGGCTTACAAGGCCAAATTATGGTAACTGAAAATTTGTTTTTCTGCATTCAGGGGCAATAATTTATTAAGTTTGTTTTCGTATACGATGCATGCTTCAAAAAGGAGTCTCTCACTGTATACACAGCCACATGGAGATGAAAGATAGGTTTTGACAAATTTGAGCAAAATTGGGTACTCCTTGAGTATGCCCAAGGGTCACTATTTTGTTCAAACCTAACTGTTTTGAGATATAAGTCAGGCTCGTTGGCGGTATCACTTTTGGCATAAAACTCAGTCTGACTATTTCCTTCCGAATATCTTGTGGAGGAGAAGGAAAGTTGGCTTTGTTTGTACCAGTCCGATTTGAGTATCAGACCACCAAACTATTATACTTTTAATTTGGGCAGATATCCGGCCTATCCGGATAATCGCTATTCGGTACAACCGAATATTTATTTTATTTTATTTATCCTCGTCGTATTTATCCTTCTATTTATCCTCGCCAAAATCGTCCTGCCGAGTCCACTATTCGACATTTGGTAACCGATGATAAGGAGCATCTTGCGGGCTAGGTTAGGGTTGGTTAGATGTGTCTAAAGTGTGAACTTAACGAAACCAGTATTCATCCATTGTGCTGCCATAAAGGGTTGACTGAGGTCAACCCAATTGTTCTGTTGCGGGAAACCATTTGGAGCTCAAGATATAGCGCAATAGATTGCTTATCGGAACCTCACTAAGTTCGCAAATGCTATCAAGGAGTGGGCCCCCAGATGTTGGCGTCGAAGGGACGCCAGGGTCGGGTAGGAGCAGAGGAGATTTGGAATGCTCTCTACTTCCTTCTCATCTAGGCAGCTTCTGCAGAAATCATTAGCCAAAGTCCCTAATCTTCTGGCGTGATCTGCTATGAGGCAGTGTGCTGTAATGATATCGACGATTTCACCGATATTGGATCTATCGAGGGAGATTAAATCTTTAGGTCTAGCTTGGGCCAGATCATTGTGGAGGTGTGGCACGTAGTGCCTCTCGCCCTTCTTTGTTTTTTGAGTTGCGTCTGCAACAAGTCGTAAGGGGCATACCCATGTGAGGAATATTCAGTTTCATACGGGTACTAAGCATGGTGGTCAGTCAGTGATGGTATGGGGTTCCGTGACCCATGAAGGAGTTGAAAATTTGGAATTTATTGATGGAAATATGAACAAAGAAAAGTATTTGGCAATTTAAAAAAAAAATTTAGTTCATAGTGCTCACAAATTGAGGACTGAAAACACTTTCCAATTTTACCAGGACTTTGACCCCATGCATAATTTTTTGCTAGTACGAACGTGGTTATTATACAACTGTCCCAAAGTGATGGAAAGTCCAGATTATAACCCGATCAAACATTTATGGGAGTATCTGGACAAACAAATTAGTTCGAATAACCAAACGCGGACCAAAAGCCTGTTACAGCATGTAATTTGATAAGAATGGGCAAAAACTCCGTCAGGGATTACTAAAAAATTAGTTGAATCCATGTCAAGTTGACTTAAGGCTGTCATAGAAAGTAAGGGCAATCCAAAAAAATATTGAAGATTTTGTTAACTTTTTATTTTTTTATTTACTTGTTAAGGTTCCGTCTACAAAAACGGAACCTTTATAATTTCGGTGTGTCCGTCCGTCGTGTCTGTCACACTTTTTTATCTCCGAAGTTTATGAAGATATCGGCATGATATTTTGGAATTAGGTACTTCAGACCTAGATGTCATTTCCTATGCAGCGATTTTTAAAAGTGGGGCCATTTGGGGGTGGCTCCAGTACAGGTGAAGTTGACACTAATTTTGAAAAATTGTCGCACCCCATCGATATATATATCAATCGACAGATCTTTCGAAATGAGGTGGAGGTTTCTTTCAACACTTTTTTATCAAAAGTACCGTTTGGAAAATATGGAGCTCCAAAGATTTTCCCCCCCTGCCATTTCTAAACCAAAGTGTTTAAAAATCTAAAAAAATCACAAAAACTTGGCTTCATTGAGTACTTTCATTTAAAACTATTGCGAGCATTCTGGCCCTAATGGTTTTGGAGATATTGGCCAAAAACGGTCAATCATCGACATGCGAATTTTGAAGATCTGAAAACGCAGTTTTGAAGACATCAATGTAAGCATTAAGAAATGATACATTTCAAAATATCATTTCATGTTGAAATTTTGAGATATCTAAGATTTAAAATAAGAGAAAATTTTCATTTGTACACATAATTTCATGCTGTGTTCGGCCACTCTATTCGTTGATGAGCGTTATCTTTTCGTGAGATCGAATGCTAAATGCCCAACAGAAATGAACGCACACATACCGCAGGCATGAGCAGTGATTAGATAGGTATGTATGTATGTATGATGGAAGGGATTTTCTGTGTTGGATAAACTTGGATAGAGATATAGGTATATGTAGGGATGAACGTTTGTTTTTTTCGGATGTATAAATGTATGAATGAATAGTTGATTTGAGTTGAAGTTAGAAGAAAATTCAACTGAAATAGTTTCGAAACGTTGTTTGATCTTCAGAAATCATCCATCAATATTATGCGACGGAACCTTACCCGTGCGAGTACAACTCGCACTTGCCCAGTTTATTTTTTTCTATTTTTTGTCGTATGAAGTTTAGTGTTCCTATATTTTTGTTCTTTCTATCTTATTTTTTTTATTTTATTGTAATTATGTATTTTTTTTTCTTTATTTAGTATCTGAATATTTCAAAAAATAATTAAAAAATATTCAAATGTGTTTGATTTCCCAGGCTGTAATAAGGGAAGGGTAGTAGCGATTTTGGCAAGTTCATCTGCTTTGCAGTTGCCCGGAATGTCTCTGTGGCCTGGTAGCCAACATAGACGAATATTTAACTGATCGGCCATCTTATCTAAAGATGAGCGACAGTTAATGACTACTTTACAGTTTAACGAGACCAATTCCAGAGCCCTGAAAGCTGCCTGGCTGTCCGTGAAAATGCAAATATCACGTGCGCATATTACATTGCATTTGACCCAGGACAGAGCTTCGAACACGGAAACACACTGCAATGATCGAGTGAAAGGAGAGACTGATGTTTACTCGTATTTCGTTGGAGAAAATGCCGTCATCCTTGGTTTTGGACCCATCCGTAAAGAAGTGCAGGGATCATGGATTAGGATTATCATTCCAAAGTCTTTGTCCGAAATTAGGGTTTCAAAGTTCCTATTAGGAAAATATTGGGTGTGGTGTGATTTAAATTTCTATTCGGGAAGTTTAAAGAACTTAGTATTAGAGTCCGATCGAAGGCTTTTTGATCACCTTCGCCCGAAGCCGAATGTTTGGTCGGACTCTATTTAGAACATATTTTGCAAGTTGCTTTCGCATCATTTTTACGAAATAAACCCAAAGTGGATTTTAAGCTGTCATTTTTAATGTTCTTTCTACCTGAAACCATTACAAATAAATTGCATGCTTTAATACAGACCACTTAATAGTGTACCAACTTGCAAATGCAAAATCTTTTGATGTTAAAGCTGTAAACAGTCGCACTTTAAAAATACAAAATATCCGACAGTAACAAAACGAAAAAAAACCGTTCGTTGCCACTTCTATTTTTACAGAAAACAGAAAATTCAACATTCGGCTTCGGCAAAATCTTCGGTCTCATTTGGCCGAAGCCGAATGTTTTGCCGAAGGTGATACTTTTAGCCGAAGGTGGCCGAAGCCGAAGCCGAATGTTCGGTCGGACTCTACTTAGTATAGAGGAGTTACCATAAGGAGTGTTGGTCCACTGGGAAGAGGCCTAGAGACGTATATCGGTGCTAGTTGCTAGTTGTCGGCCGAACAACATGACTCGACCCTTCTTTTCAAGTTCTTGGCAACATTAATGCAAATGCATACCAAAGTGTGGTCTCATTAGCACCATCTTTTACATTTACTCCTGTTTTGACTTTAGTTGTATAAGTTCTTAACAAACAATCGGTTGGGTTGAGGCCTCTTTTTCCTTTTTCATCAGCCGTGAAACTCGAATATTCATAATCTCTTTCAATGATATCTTGTCTCTCTCTTCCGTCTTATCGTGTACCCATATTTCCATAGGCAGCCTTGAAAATTTTTAGAGAATATCCAACTTACTTTCCTCTACGTTCCTGATTCCTTTTAAACTTATCCTAAAATCTTTGCCAAATCGATGGAGGGAGACTGGTGTTTAAACATTTATTCTGAGCTTCATTTGAATCACATTTCACGTGAGTTTATGACAAACTTGCCTCGTATTTCTCACGAAGTGTCCTTTGATCCTTACATTCTCTGTATGATGACGTATTTGGTGGTCAAACATTCTTCCATTACCAGATTGCTATATGCGGACTCTTCCCTGAAAGCCAATTGATAATGTGTCCTTTCGCACATCAAAGTCACCTCAAATTCAAAACCAATTTACAACACTTTCCCTTGAAAAGACATTTCCCACACTCAACTGCCAACAAGCACTGCACTCGTTTCCCATCGCGTACTCCACCAGATCACGCCCGCATCCAACCCATCTGCAGCACAGTCATTCTTACTCACCGACAACAATAAGTAAGCAATCGCTAAATAGTTGATGTTCAATCTGACAGGTGTCGGCAGTGGGGCAACCTGTTGCCTTATCCTCCGTAAACAACTGAAAGTCTTCTTCATCCTTAATGAAATTTTAATATCCAAACTTTTTTCCTTCTTACTCAACTTTCCCTCTCCCCCTCGTTCTCAGACGTGGCACAGTGCTCTGGCTCGTCTGGCTATAAATGGGTGCAGAGCGAACGAGGAGGGCGCGCCTCACACCCTCCTCACAGCGAAACATAAATAAAAAGTGCCCTTGAATTTTTAATTTTTGTGCACCACCACCAGCACCACCACAGAGCTACGGAGAGCATCAGTAACAGCCGCAGTAGCAGCGGCAGCAGCAACATCCCCCTCCCCAAGCAACACCCACTGACACTGCTCTATATATTCGTATCCTTGTATTTTTTAGGAGAATAATATCAAAAGGAGACTCGAATTATATAGCGCGTCACGTGAAGTTCCTGACCTGCAGCAAGTCGCGACGTCGTCAATTGCTTTTCTCTTAATTTTTCCGCGTCCTCCGCACCCACCCACCGACCGCGCCGTTTAAAAAGTTGAATGAAACGAAAAAGAATTCCGAATCCACCCCCCGACTCTGAGTTAATTTTGATCCTAATTTATTCATTGTGTGCTGGCGCGTTTTTTTTCGCGCACAAAAGTGTGCTTGCCGCCCGCCCGTCACCCCCGAGCCCGGTTCAATTTGTTCGTGTAATTAGAAGCGGAAAGGATCTGCCGAAGAGCCAGAAACGCCCGCGTCCCATTGATGTGGCTGGCCCTCGGAAGAGATGGTCTTCCGGTCTAATGACTTTGCGGCGGGGTTCCTTAATGAGAGTTTTATTTCAAATTTTTATTTATTTACAAACACGGCGGACCGGCTTTCGTCTGCTCGTTCGGGATACATCGAGCTCGCTGAGGTGAGATACATTTTTTCCTTCGCCGGAATTTTAATTGTTTGATGGACTTTGGGTGTACATTGGTGGTGACAGACAAACGGGGCATAAACTTGGTTCCTTGACTTTGAATGAATTTAGTTGTCCTGACTTAATGAGGGGACAATCTGGTGGAAGGGGCTGGTTCATTTTGGGCGGCCTTCCTCCGTATTTTGGACTTACTTCTGTATGGAGAGGGATGACGACAGAGGCAGATGCAAATCATGAACAGTGGTTTGTTATATACCACTTTCTCTAGGTTCGCATTTTCTTTGAGTAACTTTGGCGCAAAAATCAATTGCTTACTGTAGCTAAGAAATGATTGCAAAGAGTAAAACAAAATGTCAATAATGAAATAAACCCTCAGGAGTGCAGGCGAGCACATGCATTAAATTCATAAAGCGACGCCAAACTGGAATACGAAGCAACGAGTATGAGAGAAGGGCCTAGACATAGGCTCTCAATAAAAACAGCAGAAAGCATGAGAAGTTCGAAGTTCGCGAATTAAGAAATTAGAGAGAAGTTTCGGCTGGGATGCCGTCCTACGCTTTGCCACATTATCGAATCGTTACAAGGTTCGATCGATGCTGAGACGAAATATAGCCATCATTGAAACGTAGGCAATAATTTGGGGGAAAACCTTGTTTTGACAGCATTTTCACTTCACAAGAGATCCTAACAGACATCCATCTTCTCTGTAATCAACAACAACTTATAGAAAGCCATTACCTAGCTTCTACAGTAACCACTGGATGGAGCAGTTGGTTAAGTGCCTGACCCAAGTTAGAGGGGTTCGAATCCCAGTAAAATCGAATCTGGTCCAGTCACCATTTGCCGTTGGGATCAAATTAGTGGCACTGGAGTAGGTTTGCTACCTGGCAGTACAATGGACCAGTTTTGAGTCTGAGTGCTACAGTAGTGTTTCAAAAATCCTCCGAAAAAAAAAAACAACCACTTGTGCTCTACATAAGCTTCCCATGATTGTAAGAGCCTTCACATACGGACAGTGAAATTTGAGAAGCTTTTGGAATATTGTCAGTGACTCGAGACTCTTGATTAAGCGAAATGAAAAGCGTGTGTTTGTTAATTCTCAACTGAGACTCGAACCTGAGACTTTTTGCTCGACTTTTGTACTCGCAAACAGACTCGTGAAATACAACTCGACTCGCCCCACTCTTCATCTATTTTAAGGCTGCATATGTGCCTATCCTAGTCTAGACATTCATGATGATCTCTTAAGATTGAAAGTTCTCTCACAAGTGGATGACACCGACAGTTTTGTGCCGACTTCGAACGGTTAAGCTCGACTAGCTTTAGATGACAGGTGTACAGGGTGGGCCAAAAACAAGTTTCTTTTCAAAAATGTAATAAAATTAACAAAATTTAAATTTTTTCTATGTATTTTGGCTTTATTAGTAAGAACAAACATTTCCATTAGTTATGAAATACAACGTCGTTCAAGTGGCTGCCTTGGCTGGCATCGCAGTAGCGCATTCTGTTACCCCAATTTTCCAAGACTTTGTTGATGGTTTCAGGCTGTAGCTCACGGTTTTTTCGGATGATATTGGCCTTAAGTGCTTGAATCGTTTTCGGATTGTTGGCATAACATCAGTCTTTCACGGTTCCCCATAAAAAATAAATCAAAAGGGGTCAAATGGCAGCTCCGAGGCGATCAATTGACATTGCCAAGACGGCTGATAACACGATTTGGGAATTTGGTGTGCAAAAGATCGATTGTGGAATGGGCTGTGTGGCATGGCGCGCCATCCTGCATGAACCAGAGGTCGTCCAAATCCATATCTTCAATTTCAGTAAAAAAAAGTTGGTTAAAGAAGCTCCGTAACTCCCACCGTTAACCGAAATGGTGTTCCCAGCCTCATTTTCGAAGAAAAATGGTTCAATGATGCCAGCACTCCACAATCCGCACCAAACTTTCACTCTCTGTGGATGCATTGGCTTCTCGACAATAACATGTCGGCGTTCCGAGACCCAATTTTGTTTGTTAACGTAGCCGCCGAGATGAAAATGAGCCTCGTCAGAAAAGTTGATTTCCGCGCCCAAAATTGTTGTCCAATTCAAGCTGCTCTGCCCAAACTGCAAAGCGTTGCGAATTGCACCCTGTAATAATCCGAGATCTTTGTGCAGAATTCTCCTCAGGCTAGTGCGCGAAATGTGGAGCTGTTGAGATCGATGGCGGGTTGATGTTCGTGAATTAAGTCCCACACTCCCGGCCACAGCAGCCACATTCTCATCTGTGCGGGGACCATTAGTGTTGTGTCACTAGCATAGCAGTCTCGTGAAATTTGCGTACAGCAAACGTGGTGAGTGCTTCATTTCGGTTAAAACTTATTTTCAAAATATGCACTGTTTGGGCTACATTGGACTCACTTTGGAAATAAGTTTTCAATATTTCTCAACGTTGTTCAAGCGTAAAGCGACTCATTTCGTTCCGCGGAGGTATGATACTGACTTTCTGTAAAGATTTCGAGCGAGAAACAGCAACAAAATGTTGGATTTTGAATGTCACAAAATTACTTCCAAATTGAACAGTGCAAATTTTGAAAAGAAATTCCGGTTTAAATGATGAACCAACTGCAGCTGGTGGTAGGCGCCATGGCCGTGTGAGTTTGTGCGTCGACTCATACGCACTTTGTCTAAGTTCGAATAAAAGTCTAGGTTCGAATACCAAATCAGACAAACAATTTAAAAAAAAAAAATGTGCACTCCTCCACCTCTTTCGAGTCACTGACAATGCTCAAAGAGTATAACTTTCTAAAAAAAGCTTATTAATCTCGACCTTCGGAGTCGGCAGATCCACCTTAGACTGTAGCGCCGTCATTATTGTTTATTATAAAAGTATTAAAAAAATCCACAAATTTCAGAGTAAAGAACTCGTTCATACGATATTTTAATAAATAAGCCGAATCGTCATTTTCTGTTTTGCTTTTTTTGTAGTGCTAATTATTCGCAGTTTCCTGCGACCAAAAACTTGGAAAGTTAATCGAAATTCGATTAATTTAATGCTTGCGGAAATCGGTGTTCGCACTTTACGATTCTTGTGAAAACCTGTATACTTTTTGGTATGTCAAAATGTTCGATTTGAATATTCCATAAACTAAATATTAAAATTAACACATTAACAACAGATTTCTCTGCGATTTAAACAAATCGTTTACGATTTGTCAAACCCGTATCGGAATCCACAAGTTTACAAGTCGCGCATTCATTTGCCTTGAAAAATTTAAATGTCAGCGTATTTTGTAAGGAAATTACGGCCATTGCCCAACAAAAAAACTTCCAATGGGAATGAAATGCTAAAATCTACGATTTTCAAACATTGTTTCACGTAAAAAGCCCTTTATAAACCGATGTGATCGAAGAGTGTTTGAGATGCAATCCACACCACAGCCAAGGTTCCACAATTTTCCTTCGAGCACATCCCCTTCTGGTTGTGAAACACACTCAATTGACAGATCGTACGATCAATCGAGGTTGTGGACTTCACTTCTCGTGGTGGATTTCATATTCGAATCCACGATCATTTCCCACCACTCCCTGAGAATTCGAAAAACACTCTCAGTCAGCACATCACACCATGGTTTGAGTACACGATTAAGTGTCGGATCCACAAACTCAAATATCATTTTTCAATTCAATCGAAATCCAAATCCATTCCTCACTCCAGCCACACTCCACTCCACCCACCATGAAAGGCAAAGAAAAAAACGATGCCAAAGGTACACCATTCACTCTCGCACACACTCACCCACGCATACATACGTACACACCACTTGCCGGCTGTAAACCCATGAAATTTTTCAAACTGATTGATGACATCAAGGGACTCCACAGTTTTGAATGCGACAGTTAAAAAGTCTGTCCACAAACGAAGAGTGGATGAACTCCATTTGCACAATTTCCACATACTTCTGTGAGGATGGGGGGAGGCGGAGGGTGGAAGATTGGAGGCAATAATGAGGATGGCGACTTGAACGAATGCTTTTACGTGAGATTGATGGAAGCAGCGACATTGCGAGCAGTTTTCAAAATGAAGTTTACTCACATATAACGACCGTTGATGGGGGGTGGGCAATCGGGTTGGTGCGGCCGAGGGGCTGGGATGAGAACAACGAGATATGTGTGTGCGATACACTGGTGTATATTAACTGTACATACACTGAGTGTACACCCCATAAGCGGGATTGCTTCCGGGGATGAGAAGTATCAAACAGGACGGGCAACACCAACAACAACAACAACAAGAACGAGGACGGCGACGAGGGTAGATGGTGGTGGGACGTTATCGGCCATAATAAACCCACAGCCACATACGAGCCAAGCGGCGATACTGCCTTTGCTGCCGTTGCTGATGGTCTGACGGTCTGATGGCGTATGGCGTGTGTGTGTGTGTATGCAAGGAATTTGGAGAGAAAAAAGGACGAAGGATTGAATCACCATTGCTGAACAACCACCCGCTGCCGCCATTGCTGTTGATTCGATTTCACCGTCATCGCCGCCAACGCCACTGCCACCGCCACCACCACCGCCACCGCATCACCACCCCATGCGCGTCCTGTCCATGTTTGTTACGTTCCGCTTCTTCTGGCACTTCTGCCACTCCTGCCTAATGGGCATAGATATACACACATACCCGCCCCTGCCCACCCGCTGCCTGTCATGTGTACGAGTTCACCACACACACATCCACGTAGCATACGTACACATGGTAAAATGCAAATAAAACATCAGATCGTGAGGGTTGCTGTGTCGACGACGAAGAGGACGACCAGGACGTCGAGGATGTCGAGGACGCTAAGGACGCTGAGGACGACGAGGACGATTCAATCCCATCAGCTCTGTTGAGAGGATATTCGCGTTATTTTCGCGAGCATGCCTCGGCGAATATAATCGCCGGGAGGAGGGTGAGGGTGAGGGATGCCGGCCATATAGTGGTTCCAATACCACCACCACCATCGCCATCTTCATTGGTTTTCCGTTAACGTACATAAATCTTCAGCCGCTGGCTCTCGCTCTCTTCGGCCCACCCTCCGCCACTTTTGTTTCTTCCTGCCTGATGCAGTGCACAGGCAGCGGATGAGGATTGCGTACCCTATCTTGAGGTCGGGGTGGTATTCCCCCAAGATCCAGGGTCCCTGTTGTGTACCGTACACTCGTATGTATGTGATACATTCATCCACCCTCGCTCAACCCCCCGCATCCCATTCAACTCTAATGGAAGCGAGTCGAAAATATTGAAAGGCGAAAATTCAAAATGGAATATCCTTCGCCAAGGATACTTTATGCTTCGCCAATAAATGTCTTTCGCAGAAAATTCTTCGGTATACCATCGGAAGGCAAAGCCTAGTGTTGGGCGAGTGCAAAACCGAACGCAAAAAAAAAGACCGTGAAAGAAAAATGCAAAGGGTCGGGGGAGGGAAAGCATTCTAGCACTCGATTTGGGGTTGCAAAAATGGTGTGAAGGCGGTAGTCCTTTACTGAAATGAAAAGTGCTCTGCACATGGAGTGTAAAGCAAAAACGTAAAAAGAAAAAAACGAAAAACCGAGAAATGGACGAAAAGGAAGAAAAACCGTCGTAATTGTACTTGATTCGATTTGGGGAAGATTTACGACTTCCTCTCTGCGGGACAACGATGGATACGAGGCGTTAACTCAAGTTCGGGTGGATTTCTGGACGGGATTCGTTTTTGTTGTGATTCCTGGAAGCGAAAGGCGTTGGCTGTGGACTTGGAGGCGATAAATGTGATCGCAGTGGTGTCAAGCATTAAGTAGACATGTTGAATGTGAACAGCTTGAGGTTAAGCCTTCTTCAATTCACTGAGGAAGAGCTCTTGCGCGTTCCTTATCAGGGAATTTGATTTCTTGAGATTAGCCGTAGTTTTTGATTGTCTTTGTTGAAAGATGGGTGCTGCTTCCATTGAAATGTGACTGTCTGTCCTTTGTCATAGAACTCTAATGATGATCATGGGAGGCTTCCTCTGGAAGGGTAATGATTAATCTTTCAGGGGCCATTCATCAATTTTTGGAGGGAAAATGGTCTTCTGCTTCTTTGGTTGGCGTTGCAGTCCTGGGTGGACCTGGGTCTCAGCCAACATGCCTCTCCATTTGGCACGGTCTTGTGCTAGTAGCTTCCAGCTACGCACGTTCAGCTGATTGAGGTCTTTTTCTAGCTGCGTTGCAGCTGCGATTGAGGTCCCTTTCCAGCTGCGCACGCCACCGGAGACGTGCTCTTCCTTTACCCCGTTGTCCCTAGGGTTTGGAGTCGACGATTTTCCGGACCGGCGCATTGGTGTCCATTCGCTCTACATGACCTAGCCATCACAGACGAGAGACTCGATCTCGTTTGACCAGATCGATGTCACTGTACAGTTCGTCGTTCAGTCTCCTCCTCCAAATGAATATATACGGGACCAGGACAATACGAAGGAGTTTCCTCTCGAAGCGACTAAAAAATCTCCTCGTCCGCTTTTGGTTAGTGTCCATGCTTCTGTGCCATACAACAGAACTGGAACTATCAAGGTCTTATAAAGGGATATCTTGGTTCTTCGAGAGATGGCTTAGTTCTTCAATTGCCTTCCAAGCCCAAAGACGTAGCGATTGACAAGGGTGATCCTTCGTTTTATCTCCGCGGTGGTGTCATTGCTCGCGTTTACCCTGGAGCCTAGGTAGAAGTCTTTCACTACTTCAAAGTTATAGCTGTCTATTGTGACGTTTCGTCCAAGATGTCGGTGTTGGCGGACCTTTTTCGTAGACAGCATATACTTTGTTTTACCCTCATTGACCGCAGGACCCATCTTAGCCGCTTCCTTCTCGATGCTCAAAAACGCCCCACTGACAGTCCGTTGTGTCCCTCCGATGATGTCAACGTCATCGGCATATGCGAGCAGTTGCACAGATTTGTGGAAGATCGTGCCTCCGGTGTTGACGTTTGAGTTACGCACGATCTTCTCGAGAACGATGTAAAAGAAATCGCATGACAGTGCGTCGCCTTGTCTAAAACATTTTTTGATATTGAAGGTCTCGGTGAGTTCGTTACCGACCTTGACGGAGCCACGGGCATTCTCCATCGTCATTCTGCAAAGACAGACGAGTTTAGCAGGGATGCCAAAACTATAAATAATATCATATGCAGCCTTAACACGCTGAGTGCCACATGAGACCACTTTGGTTTCACATGAATTGGGGCTTGCTGTGCCGCATGATACCAGACTGGTCTCATTTGTGTATGCAGTATTGTATTAGACTCACAATATGTGTTGAATCTAATGCCATTCTAAACTATACACCCAAGAGACTGTTAGGGTTGTCTTGGTTTTCGGCTGTGAGATCAATTTGTCACCATACGGAGCTTCGAACTTGCGCGTATCAGTGTTGTCATCATCCTCAATATCACTGTAGACTACGTTTCCGACTAATTCGTCTATTATTGCATCTACCTTATTGAGAAGTTGCATCAGGTTTTCAGAATCCGGTGATACTGGTTCTTGAAGCTGCTCTGCTGGTACGGCTGCTTGAGAAGTTGAGGCCACTGAATCAGAAAGTTGTTCTCTAACTTTTCTCGCTGGAGGTTCATAATCTGATCTGGAATCCGAATTGCAACTTTGGAAATCGGGTAAGTAATAGTCTGATGAGCCATCTCCTTTAGAAGCATCCGCTCCTCCAGTTTCTTCATCCGACATCAATTCTTGGTTCATTGCATTCAAGCGACTTTCTCTTTTTTCGTAAGACATTTTCCCAAATTTGCAAAATACAACTGCTGTTAGTTCACAGATTTCTGCCACCGGGAAGATTACCTCTCACTGTTTGACACAACAGCAAATACACAAACTGAGTCCTTTACTGATAAGACTTACTCCATTTTCTCCCGTTGTAATTTGAGGTGACATACAGTGCGCGAAATAATTATATGGTACAACCAAAAAACTTAACTTTTTCAAAAACCTTTTTTTATTCACATTAAAGGCATAAAACCAGGAAGAAATCCACACAAAAAATTTAAGTTTTCTGTTAAAAAGATAAACGGAAATTAAATTTTGTATTACTTCAAACGAAATAAGTATAACAGACAAGAACTTTAATGTCCATTCTAGATACAAACTGGGATTTTTTTAAAAATATTTTGATGTTTTAATACCTTGTTCTTCCTTCTTTTTGCTTTATAACTGCTACTAAGCGACGAGGCATTGAATCAATTAAATTTTGAAGGGTGAATATGTCAATTTCTAGCCATTCTTCCTGAATACCGGTTTTCAGCTGTAAAAGTGATTCGAATTGTCGTCTGCCTGAGTAAACCATCTTCGACAATATGCCCCATAGGTTTTCTGTGGGGTTTAAGTCGGGACTTACTGCTGGCCAACGAAGAATGGGGATGTTATGCGACTTAAAGAAGTCGTTTATGTATGCCAAGGCATGTATGGCAGCATTATGCTGGAACGTCCAGTTTTCTCCGCACAAACTTTCACCAAAATCAATAAGAACACTGTCCAGTAATTCCACATACTTCTCCGAATTCATTTTATGGGAAACAAAGCAAATTGGAGTCTTTTCTCGATAACCGAAACCAGCCCATACCATTAAAGAGCCTCCTTGAAAGTTTCTTGAGTGCCGAGGTTCACGCTCCTGGCGCATATCTCTCCAATATTTCTGTCCTCCATCAGGACCATCCTTATTAATTTTTTTTTTTATCGCTGAAAACAATGGATTGCCGTTCCGTGGTCCAAAATTGATGTTTTTCAGCAAAACTCAATCTTGCCTCCCTATGCCGTGGAAGCAGCTTTTGATATTTAACAAATGTATCCTCTCTTAAAAGTTGTTGCACTCTTCCTGTTGATATTGGAAGAGATAACTGGAGCCTAATCTGGGAAGGACTAATTTGTTTGTTTACCGCTAGGCGCTTAACCCTCTATCGTTTAAGGCTGCCTCAGGGCAGCCATCGCCTATTGCCCATTTATTCCATGTGCGATTTTTTTTTATGACGGCTTACCGTGCCTTCAATTATACTTCAACCCATATTTTGAACTACATTTCAGCACACTACGAAGTTTTGTCTCGTTGTAGTAGTCACTTGTATGTGAAAAATTAGTGCACTTAAAAAAAAAATTCTCATAAAGAAATAAAATACTTCCAATTTTTCGAATGAGTCGGGAATTTTACAGTAAGTAGATATATTCATGTACTTTCATAATAAGAAAACAAATAATAAAAAAAAATTAAAATGTTGTGTTTGAGAAAGGAAATACGAAGGCGGCCTGAAGGCAGTCATGACCGTTTACGCCAAAATTTTTTTTTTGTTTTTTTTACTGTTGTCAAAAAGTAATTCTCTCTTTCATTTTCTACTATTCATTATCTTCCTGTTTCAATAAAACAATAAAAAAGCCTGATAGATTAAGCATTTTGCTTTTATTAGGCTTTTAAATCTGCTCTTATTTTTAAATATGAAATCATGAAATCAATGATTTTCGATGCAAAGTAGAGGGAAAAAACTTTGACTTAAACGCTCATGCTGCCCTGAGGCCGCCTTACCTATTTTGTACCTGGTGGTCCACCAAAAGAATTTTTTCGAATTCTGATTTCAGATTATGATTTATAAGCCCATTATTTATCAGAAAAAAATTCCCGACTCTTTTGCGTCAAAATTGCGGTTTTGAACGTTAGAGGGTTAATTGCCTTTTGGCTCAGTCGTCAACTTTTGGTGAACGACCAGATCTCCTTTGTTTCCCATAATTTGCAGGATCTTTTAAGAAATTTTGGACCGTGTTTTATTCCTGCGTACTTTCTCCACAATTTGCCTAATGGTTAAACCATTTTTTCTAAAATTAAGGATTCCTATCCTCTCCCACACTAAGTGCTTTGGCGCTAGGCATTTTCTATTGCAAAAAATAAGACTCATTTGATTAAAACTTTACTAAGCACATTTAATGTTATCAATAATAAAACAATTTAATCTAATTTGTCCCTTAAACGTACGACTCAAACTCGCGTCTGCTATATTTATTTCGCACAGCAAAACTGACAGCATACGAAAGAGAAACCCGAAACAAAAACATAGCGACATTGAAAAATTAAAAGTATCGTTATGTATCACTATCACACATCCTGATTCAATACACTAAAAAAACTTATCCGTTAGTTTTAATTTTTTTAGAAAATCCAAATGAATATGCTTGTCCCATATAATTTTCGCGCACTGTATTGGCATCATGCAGCTACTCGGGATTTACTGCACACCTGGTGGCGGCGTGTAACTAATATGTCACCGCAATAAAACAACGGTAAAATGCAAGTGGACGTCGTGGCCGTGTGGGTTCGTGCGTCGACCCATGCGCTTTAGACTTTCACAGTCTAGGTTCGAAACCAAGTTCAGACAAACAACTTTTCAAAAGAAAATTGTTCGCGGCTCCACCTCTTTCGAGTCACTGACTCAAAGAGTATAACTGTCTAGAAAAAGCTTCTCAAACTCGCCGTTCGGAGTCGGCATTAAACTGTAGGTCCCCTCCACTCGTGAGAGAACAATAGCACGCACAACACGAGTGGTTGCTGAGAAGCTAGGCCCAGGTCCACCTCGGACTGTAGCGCCGCCATTATTATTATTATTAAAATGCAAGTATAAACACGCAAATAAATTTATCTAAAATCATTTTCCGATAATAATACCTAAAATCGAAGTGTCAATAAAAAAAAAAACCTGTGACTTATGCGGACAATTTCTCGGATTGCAAGATGGCACTCAACGTGTTAAAGTCGATAAATAGATCGTATGTATCGACTCGAAATTCCTGTGTCTTTTCCAAGATATGCCGTAATGTGAATATTTGGTTGATTTCGCTGGCCTGAACCCGCACTGATGTTGACCAATCAGGCTGTCGACGTAGACTTTCAGGCGCTTACACAAGACGGCAGAGAAGATCTTGTATGCGATATTCAGGAGACTTATACCTGTAATAGACTGTAATAGGCACAGTTTAGAGAGTCTCCTTCCTTTAGGATCGGGCAAACGATTCTGAGATTCCCTCCATCGGATGCAAGAGCATCTTATATCAGATTGGATCGACAATTTTTCTGACAAACTTTGCCCATCCAAGATTTGGAGCCACCGTTTGTTGCCATACAACAATAAGGCAGAATTCTTCTGCGCCGGGGAAAACTTCCAAATCCATTCCCTTCTTTTCAAAAAAATGCTGAAGCTCTTAACTTCACACCAGACCACGCCGCTTTTCAAAAGTGCGTTGAGCAATCGCTCACCGCCATCAAACTATTTCAAGTGCTGATTGCAGGACCTCGATGCCAGATACACACGCAAGTACTCTTAATTCTCTCGACCCATCGCCTTCGAGGAATATGTACGTATCGATAAGCATCTGTGTTCCAGGATGCAGGATACGCTGAAGCGTTTCATTTGGTATTCACCCCGTTTTTGACCGTTGAAAGGGCTGCCTGGCAGCCATCCCACCAAATCGGTAACACACATTCAGCCACCTAGTGTGTGAAGCATCCTTGTGAGTCCTTAGGAAAGGGAAATTTTTTGAATATTTAATTCGGCGCTTTTTCAAAACGAAACATTGTGTCGGCAATCTGAATTCGAAATCGTGTCGGTTAGGTGGCACAGAAGGACGCTCAATGCTCAACTGTCAAGTGGACTGTGACGCCACTTTTGACATCCACAGTCACGCTTGTCCAAATCCAGCCAACGGACTCCCCTCCGGAGAAAGTAGCAGTCTGCCAGGGCAAAAGAAACCAACCCTTAAGAAATATCCTTTCTTCCCTTTGCACTTGATACACCAAGCCGATGTCCTTCGAGGCAATTCGGAAGACCCCATCTGCATTTGGATAAGCTATTGTTGCCTGCCTCTGGGTAATAGATACGCACAGGCGGGAATGCCATCAATAAACAGGGGCCCGTCCCGGCAGGGCGAAGGCAAAAGGATCTGTGCAAATGTCACAATTTGCATGGGTAATAATTTTTGGCGCGACAGTTACGGCACAACCCCTGCACACGGGTTTTCCGTTATCGCAATTGATTAATAAAAAAAAGAAAACAACTGCGGTGCGAAAGGATCTGAGGAGAAAGAGAGAATGCTGCGTCCTTTCGGGTCGCTTTCCCACGAGAGATATGCAAAATCCAACCAAAAGAAAGGATCAAGTCTGCATATGCCAAATTCAAAGAAAATTAATCCCCCGAAAGGGTGCAAAGGGAAATGCAAATATCGACAAAAGGGCACGCATGAATGTGTCTTAAGGAGTTTTCCCTTTTTCCGTAATTTGATTACGGGCTGTCATCGACTCAATTGATCCCTGATCCTGCTGTGGGAACGCAGGAGGGACGACGTCGGAGTCCTGGGAGACGTCCATTTTGCTTACTTCAGCAAAAGGACTCGATTTTGAAGGGAAAAGTGAATGATTTTCCAGAAATCTGGTTGGTGGAATTGGACAGAGGTACGGAGTCTGTGAATGGCTTTGTGTGTGTGTGTGTTTGGTGCCACGAGAGATGCCGCGTATGTGCAGGGGTGTGGTCATTCGAGTCGTGCACGAGGAGGGGTGATTACAGTGGTTGATGAAAGGACTTTGCCCGCATATGCTTGTACATTATGTACACACGTCCATGGACTCATAAACGAGGGGACAAAGGATAATGTCGCGAAAAGCTTATGTGTGCGATTCGAAAATGGAAAATGTCGATGTCATGTCAGTCAGGAGTGGGTACTCTCTTGGGAAGATAAATGGATGGATGAATGGATGGCGGATTCTTCACTTGGATACACATGAACTCTTAAAAGGATTGGAAGCCTTTGCCTCTGCAGATGATTCACATGATTAACACGACGGAGGGGATACCTCTTAACTGAGTTCAGAACAGATATGAACTCACAGAGTATCCCCGCATGAGTTGCAGTGTGTTTTTCTTCACTATGGCTGGATTTGAAAGTCACATCACACCTTCGCCTTTGTCTAGTGAATTTGGTGACGACAGTTGGAGCTGAAAAGCACTTTCAAATCAAAGTAATTTAATGCGTTGTTTGAGCTATTCAGGCCCTATTTAAATCAAGCTTCCATACACAGTAAAATCTCGAAAAGATGCACAGATATAAAACTTTATTTACAACTCTGGTGTATTTTTCTGTTCATTTTTTCTCAGATTTTTCTATGCAAGTGGTTCGTACCTAGTGGCATTCAGTCAAAGGGATGATCACGAAAGTGGTGCGTAGTAACATTCTGTCAAGGTGATGATCAAGTCATGATCATGAAAGTGGTGACATTCAGTGAAAGTGATGATCAAGTCATGATCAGTCAAAACAAACTTGACGCATCGAAACTTCTAGAAAATGTCATTTACTATGTCTTCAAAATACAGTGGACCCTCGATATAGTGAACATCAATATATATGCTTATGCCCAAAAGAGCTCGCTGGTAGGGGCCTTTACTGATACTTCTGCTGTTCGTCAGCGTCTGTGGATTGAGCTGTCAACTGTCAAATTTGACAATCCTACGGGCAAGAGCTAATCTCAGACACAAGAGATTGAGCAGTCAAGAAAGGATTTCTGCCGAATATATAGTGGGCGGCGTGGCGTAGTGGGTAGGTGCGTCGACTCCTACGCTCGATGTTGTCGGTTCGATTGAAGAAAAAAACACCTAACATTTTTTTCACGGCTCCACCTCTTTTGAGGACTGACAATGCTCAAACAGTATAACTGTCTAGAATAGCTTCTCTCTCCCCTCCACTCGTGAGAGAACAATAGCATGCACAACACGAGTGGTTGCTGAGAAGCTAGGCCCAGGTCCACCTCGGACTCTAGCGCCGCCATTATTATTATTATATCTTACAGATCAGATGGTGCATGGGCTCAACCAGGTCGTCTCGAGCTGATTTAGGGATTTCAGATGGCAAACCAACAGCACCAGCAGCTTTGTTAGACTCGATATTCTTATCTTATCTATCTATCGTGTCTGCTTGACAGCGGTGTAATAGTCTCCAAAAATGATTCTTTCAGATTCCCAGTATCGACTGCGACTCTTCTACCAGTTGTCCATCCTTCTCCCGGCAGACCTCGGTCCGAACCTTATATCGCTCTGGTAAAACTTCCGGTCATCATGCCTGTCATAGCAGTTCTACATCTCCTCAATCGCGGGCTTCTCGTGGTATTTCTTTTTCTTCCTCAGAAACCGGGTCCCTTCTCTTCGTTCCTATTCGTAGAGCTCACGAACGGCTCTCGTAGCTCTATGCAGCGTTGCCGTGTAGGATGTTTTTTTTCTTTTTTTTTCAGAGGATTTTTGAAACACTACTGGAGCACTCAGACTTAAAACTGGTCCATTGTAGTGCTATGTAGCAACCTACTCCAGTGCCGTTAAATTGATCCCAACGGCAAATGGTGACTGGACCAGATTCGATTTCACTGGCATTCGAACCTGGGACCCCTCTAACTTGGGGCAGGCAGTCGTTTAGGCTTAATTCGAGGCGATTATTCTGTCTAATCAGAATGGACAGGCCTTCTCTCAGGACTGTTTTAGGTGAAATCACAGGACTCGGTGCTATTAACACATACCTCACAAGAATGGGAGTCCCTTACAATTAATTTTGCAGAAGCTGCAGAGAAGAAGAAGAGGAGGAGACGGTAACACATCTCCACTGCGCGTGCAGCGCCCCCTCAACCGTAGGAAAAAGTATATAGGAGCCTACTTCTCAGATGACGCTTTATAGCAAGCACCAATTCGACAATGGACCCACACTAGCTTAAGTGTGACTGCTTAGTTAAAGTCAGTCACTTAAGCCTAAACTAAATGTAGCCCTAAACGACGAACATGCTCGCCGAACTTGCTCGTTTGCGTTATCCCCTACACGACGAACACATTTGGCGAACATTCATTTCGTGTTGTTTCTTCAAACCGTCAACATGTGTGATAGGGAAGCGCAAGTGGTGAATGAAATCGTGGTTGCACTCCTCATAGCTTACGGACAAAACCCCTTTTTATCATGGAAAGAAGGCCTAAAAAGACCTAACCACTTCCAAACCATCCGATTTCGTTCGAATCTGGCACTCCTCAACTCCTCAATTTCCCATCCAATTTTGGACACATTTGATTTACATCACTTACCTCCCCCTCTCAGCAATAAACCGAGATCTCAGTTTTCAGAACCTCCCCACCAGACGGCAGACATAGAAAACAAAACACAAGGAAACTCCAATTTACTTTGCATTCGTTTGATGTACAAACTCTGAAATTAGCAAAAAAGGATCTCACTTCCACTCGCGATTGAAAGAATCGAGTGCATTATGTGACAACACAACACAATACAAGGGTTGAATCAAAGACCGAACGGTGTTTTCATTCCCACCTCGTCACAAAGCGGCCGATTCCGCACCAGGACCCTGTGTTGTTCGCAGCACAGTTATTACGCTGGGGGAAAATAAGGATGCGAAGCATCCTTGCACGCCAATGCAATATGCAAATGCAAAGTAGGTCACAAATTTTGGCAATGTGCGTAATTTGAATATTCAAATGTAAAATCCTGACAAAGGCGGGTCCTGTCGGTGAGGCGATGAAAAGGACTCGCGATGCAATTGCATTGATTTGGCGGGAGAGAGGGTCGTAATGATTGGGTATGTCATTACGATTTCCGGCATTTTGCAAAGGCAAATCCTTTTTAATTTGCATGCGTACATGGGCTCGGATGGATGGATTGATGGATCTTTGTGTGGATTTCTCCGCTCACAGAAGAAAGTATTTAATTCGAAGACCCTCGCGTTTTATTTGAGTTCGATGGTATTTGCAGGATGGCTTAGAAATGAAAGGGATACATGCTGCAGACAGATGTAGCAATTTTGTTTGGTGAAATGAGACGGGGACGGTGACGCGCTGTCAGGTGAGAGATGAAATTTGCATTCGCAGATGCCATCAGACTGGGCTGTGAATGCGACCTCATGTGGAATCAGCACTGGTGTTAGTTTTCAAAAGCATGGAAAAGGGATACCGACGACTGCGGACTGAAAAATCAAGTACATTCTTGGTGAAAATGAAATCTCCAGCGAGTATCCTTTTGATTAACCGATTGCACTGATGGTTTACCAGTTGACTGAATAAATGTTTTTGGTGACAAGTACAGGGTGGGCTAAAAGTAAGTGTTGCTATCGTAGTTTGTGCGATTTCTTCTCGAATGTTGAGTTTCAGCTCCTCTATACTGTGTGGTTTGCTAATATAAACCTATTCCTTCAGGTAACCCCATAAAAAAGTCTAGAGGCATAAAAAAGTCTAGGGGCAACAGACCGACGAATCGTGTCACGCGATAAACCTAACTATACAGCTACACTATACTATACTATACTATACTACTAGACAGCTATACTCTTTGAGCATTGTCAGTGACACGAAAGAGGTGGTGCTGTGAAAAAAAGTCAGGTGTTTTTTTCGGGAATCGAACCCAGAACATCGAGCGTAGGAGTCGACGCACCTACCCAATACGCCACGGCGCCCGTAGGGTCAAATACGGGTTTCTTTTTAAAAACACAATAAAATGAACCAAACTATTCTTTTCCGTGTTCCATGGCTTAATTAGTAAGAACAAATATGAAATACAACGTCGTTCAAGTGGCTGCCTTGGCTGGCTTCGCAGTAGCGCATTCGGTCACCCCAATCTTCCAAGACCTTCTTGATGGTTTCGGGCTGTGGCCCACGGATTGCTTGGATGATATTGGTCTTAAGTGCTTGAATCAGATGAGGCATTCTCAGGACTTGAACCTACGCTGGGACTGCCTGCGTCCTTGGTTAGGGCTTCCATCGATGCTCTTCTCGAGAGCACAACCGCTGGTGGCATGACTCACCAGGATGTAGACAGACCAAGCGCTTGCTCCCATACATCTGTAAGAAATCCGCGGCTTTCTTGTTATTTCTAAACAGAAAAGATTGTAGACAACTTACCGGCGTACTAACGGGCCACTTCACCTTCGCCAAACACCAAAGTGTGCTTGCCCAAAGCGATGAAACCCTCTGCGACGCCTGAGGAGAAGACGATGACACTGCAAAGCACTTCCTCTGCCATTGTCCCGCCTTTGCTCGGATCAGGTGGCAGTTGCTGATGAGGTGAGCGCTAATAATGTAGGCTCCTCATCACACAAGCGCCTGTTGGACCATGAAATTTCAGTAGAAGTAAGTTGCTGCCTGGTAGTACAATGGACTAATTTTTGAGTCTGAGTGCTCCAGTGTAGTGTTAAAAAAAGTTTCCAACAAAAAAAAAGTCCTTGAACCGTTTCCGGATTGTTCGCTTAATATCTGTCCTTCACGGTTCCCCACAAAAAAAAAGTCCAAAGGGGTCTAATGCAGCTTCGAGGCTGTCAATTGACATCGCCAAGGCGGCTGATAACACAATTTGGGAATTTGGTGCCCAAAAGATCGGTTGTGGCATGGGCTGTGTGGCATGGCGCGCCATTCTGCATAAACCAGAGATCGGCCAAATCCATGTCTTCAATTTCAGTACGTTCAAAAAAAGTCGGCTAACATGGCTCCGTAACGCCAACCGTTGACCGAAACGTTGTTCACAGGCTCCATTTTCGAAGAAAAATGGTCCAATGATGCCACTACTCCACAATCCGCACCAAACTGTCATTCTCTGTAGATGCATTCGCGGCTATTACGTGTGGGTTTTCCGAGCCGAGCGCCAGATGCGGCAATTTTGTTTGTCAACGTAGCCGTAGCCGCCGAGTTGAAAATGAGCCGCGTCAGAAAAGAAAAGGTCCCCTCTAGGATCCAAACAACGAAGCGTTGCGAAGGAAGCGGATGCTCGCCTTCAATTGCTGAGTCAATTGGACCTTGTAAGCGAATAATCCGAGATCTTTGTACAGAATTCTCCTCAGGCTAGTGCGCGAAATGTGGAGCTGTTCGTGAATTGAGTCTCACACTCTCGGCCACAGCAGCTACATTCTCATCTGTGCGCACCGTACGCCGACGGGATTCATGAGTGTTGTCCACTAGCTCACTAGTCTCACGAACTTTTTGCACAAACTTGGGTACAGCAGTCGCGGTGGGTGCTTCATTTCGGTTAAAACGTATTTTCAAAAAACGCACTGTTTGGGGTACACAGCACTTACTTTGGAAATAAGTTTTCAATATTTCCCAAAGTTGTTCAAGCGTAAAGCGACTCATGTCGCTCCGCGGAGGTATGAGACTGACTTTCTGTCAAGATTTCGACATCGACGACTTGGCCAGAACATCACAATAGGCAGCTACAACGTCGAGGTAGAGAAGAGCTTCGTCTACGTAGTCGAAGGTTCACTAGCCAGGTTTTTTATTTTGGCCACTCATGCTTCTACAGCTCATCGACTTTCCTTTACTTGCGACTACCGTGGTACCGTCAAAATCTGTTGCTCACTTTGGCTGTCTCTAGCTGTGACTCGATTCTCCTGAAAATCTGTAAAAATATCCAATGACCTCAACAAACTTTCTGGTCAACTAGTAGTAAAGTTGTCAAGTGACACTCTTCTCAAATTAGCCATGCGTCTGTCATCCAATCTCTTATCACACTAGCTCTCTACGTCGAATAACAACAACACCCCCCCCCCCCGTAGCAAAAAATAATTAAAATCCAGTTCCTCTCAGTGTTTGAGATCATCCTTTGACTCGTCGGTGTTGTGAGTCCTTTTCTCCGTGTTTTCTGTATTCTTTGAGGGTATCTCTGCTATTTGTTTGTTTTTGTTCCTATGCGCAGTTAAAAATCATTGGGTTACACCAAAAAAGGATTCAATTCAAAGCATCTCGCCCCCCACACTGAGCCCATATATTCCACCTCATCAGCACATACACCCGCCTTGTGCATGTGTGAATGATCGCCATTCCCTAGCCTCATCCCTCGGCTTTCGGAAAGGAGGCAAAGGAGAAAAAGTTGAAAAGGAAAAAAAATGACAAAAGCAGTTGTAAGGATGTCCTCCCTCGCGTAAGCAAGGATGTGAAATATGTGTTTTCTCACAGCAACGAATACCCTGTGTGTCTCGCCTCCTTTAATGTCGATATGTATCCATCAAAGGGGAGCCCCCGCTGCTGAACCTGCTGCCCCCCTTCCTGCCTTCATGCCATCATGCCCGCTGGCTGTTGCCTGCTCTATATGCGTAGGAGTATCGAACAGTGGGTATCTTTTAAAGTGGTCGCTTTCGAACGTGTACAGCTTTGCTTTCGCGCTCTCCCTCTCACTACGGGCACAGCCATCCATGAGGTCTCCTTTGGCCATGTCACGTATGGGAAAAGTTGGTTAGGAAAACCCTTGCAAAGGCGATGCGAACGATGCTGGAGAGTGTGCGGTTCTGTGTGTGTTCGTATACCGATGACAATACAGCGTCATACATACATACGTGTACGTATGTATGCGAGTGTACATAAAAGTTTACCTACAACACATGGACTATGTGTGGGCATGTGGGTATGTGGGCACACGCGGACGGGGGGAACGCCAAAACCAATACACAACTTCTAGCCTTTTATTTACATAAACGTCCTCTCCTTGCCGTGTGTACAAAATAAATGGATCTCGGACTGGTGAGTTACTATACGCGAGAGAGGGAGTCCCTGGATGGCGAAAGCGAATAACCGAAAAACAAAAACAAAAAGAGGGAAAAACCCAAGCCTTCTTGTTGTCAAAAGGGAATAAGTTCTCCGAACCGAAGATTTGAAAGGATTCTGGGAGTATCCACAAACGAAACTCAAAGATGGGCGGAGGGGGAGGGGGTGAAAGTCGAATAGGACTCGTTTCTCGTGTTGGACGTTTTTTTTGTTGGTTCTGAAGGACTTGGTTTACTTTGTGAGGAATGGTTGCCGCCCTAATCATCCTCCTTTGATGGAGGGGTTTTAGACGACTGCCTATAGACCGGAGCCACTTCAGATTGTCCTGTAAGCTCGTTCATGCTTAAATCCGTTTTCTTTCAGTTTTGCTGATTTTTGGTTTTAGGCCAACACACATGTATGGTGAGCGTGTGTTGAAGTAAAGTCTGTTTAAGTGTTCATATAGATCTTAGCTTTGTCGTTCAGCTGCTTTTAGTTCAGATTTTTCTTCATGTTAGGAGAGATCATGCATACCAGAGAAAGATACAAATCCAAAAAAATTGAGGGTAAGAAACTATTTGGAAACAGAATTTGGGGGTAACCCGAAACGGGCACATTGAAATCTCAATCCTTTTCCAGGTCCTCTAAACCACGACATTGTATTTCTCATCTCCACGACTATCACAGCTGATTTTTTACATTTTTCAAGTGGTACTTTCATTTCTGTCGCTTAGTGATAGACAAATCTCCGATTCCAGTCTTTACCATCAAACTCATCTTAAACTTCTGCATTGGTTTGGTGCTTGATCCACAGCCATTTATGTAAGTGTCTGACCGATTGTTTTTTGATATTCAGCTACATTCCAATTCTTGAGAGGATATCTAATCGTTGTCGTCAAGGATGTACTATACCATTATTAATGAATGTAGTTCAGTTTCAGTTTGAATGCATTTTTTTATTTTTATCTTTATAACAACTCTTACATTCTAGGAAAAATACTTAAACTAGATATATAATTAATGCTTTCTTATACTATCTTACTGGCCCTATGCGGGCACTCTAAGTTAACCTAAGCATTTATAATTTATTTTGCCTTTCGGCTTCTAATGTGAGCTTGAAATATATTTTTTTAATGAATGTATGTACGAATAATATTTCCCTTTGAAAAATCAATCAAAGTTCTTTCGAAAAACAACAGAAACACTTTTTTTTTTCATTTTGAAACGATTGTGAAGAACGCAGAAGCTGATGATCCCTTTCAACCAGCAATCATTCCTTCAGGTGATTCTCAACGTCACACATTGCTGCATCATGCTAATTTAAAATTTTCGAGTTGGTTCGTATGTTTAAAAATTTTCTATTAAAGGAATTGTCCGATAAGAACATGACAAATTCAAAAAGATAGAACATGGCCTGTCTATTTTTTATTTATTTATTCATAAGCTTAATACAATCAGTAATTTCGTAGATTCGAGAGGCAGCCAGGAGGCGCTTACGAGTATATGTAATACATTGGCACCTGATAAAATTTATAAATTTTAGTACCCCAAGTCGAGAGAGAGAGAGGAGAGTCGGCTGGGGTAGAAATGTCTTTAAAAATTTGTATGTCATCCGCATAAATTGATAGTCGAGAGTATTTTATGAAGTTGTCAACGTCATTAATTGACAGAATAAAAAACAGTGGACCAAGATGGCTAACCTGGGAGACCCCAGATGTGGCAGTAAAATGATTAGATACAGAGGATCTGGCCATACGGGGATAGAAGGCAATGAAATGGCCGACTCCCTGGCAAGGAAAATAGCATCAGAACCCTTCATAGGCCCTGAACCATTCTGCGCTGTAGGAGACCATCTCCTCAGAGAAGAATTCATGGAACTGGAAAGAAGGAATCGGATAGAAACCTGGAATAACGCTCGTGGAATGAAACAGGCCAAGAAACTCCTAGGGCAATATAACCGAAAGAGGTTCGAGGCATGCATCAAAATGAGCAAGAATAACCTCCGTATCGTAACAGGCTTCCTAACGGGACACTGTAGACTCAGGGAGCATCTAAGGAAACTAGATACCCCTAGTTGAAGAAGGTCTCTGCAGATTTTATGGAGAATTTAATGAAATTCCAGAACACATACTGGGATTTTGTGAGGCACTAGCCCACAAAAGAAAAATAAGTCTGGGCAAGTACCTACTATCAGAAGAAGAAATGCAATCACTAGAACCATCTCTCATTCTCAGATTCCTGAAGGAAACTGGCTTAGAGAGAATACTCTAGAACAAATTTCTTCACCTATGCACAATAGGAGTCCATTACCCTCAATACAACTCTGAAAAGAACTGTATTTGACGGGAACTCGTAATTGTGCTAAGGTATTGAAAGGGGGCACAATAGATCTTAAGGGTTGCGGTGCAATAATCCCTCAACTATAATAATAATAATAATAATAATAATAATCTAAAAATTACCTTATATTGACACTCTTCAATGTACGATTTGATGCGATAAACCCAGACTGGAAACCAGGGACTTTGAGTTTCAACAATACAATCGCGTGCAAGATTTTATCGAAAGCTTGGCTAAAATCAGTTATTATATATTATGTTGCTAAAATCAGTAGCAACAATATCCACATCTTTGACGTCTTCCAATGCACACAAAGTTCTGGAAACGAATTCTGTGAAGTTTGTCACGGTTGATCTTCCCTTAAAGAATCCGTGGTGATGTATAGAAAAGATAGATTTACAGTGAAAAAACATTGTATCATATACAATGCTTTCAAACAGCTTAAGCGAGCAAGAGCGTTTGACTATAGGCCGGTAGCTTACAATATCTTTTGTTGGACCTTTTTTGTGTAAGGAGATTGTAAAGCAAATTGTCGAAGCCTTAAGAAAGTTTCCGAAGGGAATTAGCTCTGCTCATGCTGAAACCCCAAACTGTAATTCTGATATATCTTCTTGAATAACTGGTAAAAATGTAGAGCTAATCAAACGTTTAAACTGTGGTTTCCCTAAAAATCCTTCCACCATTACAAATCCACTCATAATAAGCTAAAAGCTCCTTTAAATACCAAAAAATGAGGAAGGGTACACAGGTACATATGGTACATATGGAAACTACAGCTGGGTAAAACTGAGTCACTTGATGGTTGAAAGTGATTCTGAAAACTGAAAAATAACAAATGGTTGTTGAAAAAACATATACAGTGCCTCACAAAAATATTCGGAATAATGTTTTTTCTTGGATACTACAATAGTTTGTTGCTTGTTGAATTGAAACTGTTTTTTTATTAATAAGAATAATAATGGCGGCGCTACAGTCCGAGGTGGACCTGGGCCTAGCTTCTCACCAACCAACTCGTGTTGTGTGTGCTATTGTTCTCTCACGAGTGGAGGGGACCTACAGTTTAATGCCGACTCCGAACGGCGAGATTGTGAAGCTTTGATGTTTTTTTCGAGATTCAAACCGACGACCTTGAGCGTAGGAGTCGACGCGGCTAGCGACAATTAACTCAGTCAAGGTGAATACAAGTCATCAATTCGTTCAACAAACTCTATGCGCTGTGGGTGGTATTTGTGAATAACACTGAATTGTCAACTGCCATGCTGCATTTTTTTAATTGCTTACCAAACTTTATCGCTCAAATGGCGTAGAATCTAATTCTTGCGTAAAACCCTTCAAGCGAAGATTACAAAATCACGCAAATTATGCCCTTGAAAGTCTTGCCAAAAAAGTGGAACCTTCAGTTGAAACCTTAAGACTCCTTGCAGATCTGATGTTGGGTTGAATTACACCGGAAGTGTGTACCTAATGGAATAACAATGCTCAAAATGTCAAAGTCGAAAGTTAATACGTTGCCTTATTCATTTCATCTCGCTCCAAGCCGCAGCATCTTCTAGGCGTGAGTTTCTGTTTTAAAAGTAAAGAAAATGTAATTTGATAGAATATGTCGTGTGAAATGTTTGCTGTTGCCACCGTGTTAGGTCCGTCTGTCTGTCTTCTAACGAGGCCTAGTATCAACCTCTTATTTTTTCTTTCACTTTTTTCGTTCATCGTCGGAGGTCTATATCGCCCAGAAAAGCATGTGCAGTCGGCACCAGGATGCAGAAGTTCCATTTGTGTGAGAACTCAGAAAACTACACAGAGCATGTACCATTGCCAATAATTCAGACAAATCCTGACGTCCATCTGTGAACAAAGGACCCAATTTGTCGTACAATCTTCACAAGCTATTCTCGTCGAACTGCTATTGATTTCTCCAGGCCAGTCAGGGGTAAACTTTCAATATGTGTTACCATGGACCAACAGCCACCCTTTCGATGCCTTCTCATTTCACACCCAATGCCCCCTTCAAATCGCTGGTGTCATCAAAGGGCATCTCCACTTTCTGATCCCTGTTACAAATTGGTCAATCTTCCGAATAGAGCCGTGCAATCCGCAGCCATCAACAGTACCAGTTGCCATGGCAGCCCAACATAATTGCGGGACTGGGCGCTGGTTGAAATCCTAAACTTCCCCCCTCTGCCTGGTCCACCCTTTTGAGATTGCCAAAGTATATGGTTTATCTATCACACACCATCACAGGGTGTGGTCAATATATCGCCGTACCTAAGCCATTCCCGTCTTCAACTACATCCTGTGATACATCCAAACTACATCCCATTTTGTTTCTCGGCATCTCGTGGCATCCCTCGGCATCATCTGCCCCCACGTCTCGGTCGAGGCCATCACTTTTGGTAATCTCGCAATCTCGGTCCACCACCGCACCGCAGCCTGGCTACTCAATGGACGCGGACTAACCACACAGCGAGTAAGTAAATTGGGAATACCATAGGGAATAGATTGCTGTCTGCAGAGCACACTCCGCAAAGGGTCGAGTGGTCGGTCGGTCGTTCTATCGATTAGAGAGAGCTTTACTTTCGGATTTTCGGAATGTTTACATTGAACGCTCCTAGTGTACCCGCCAGTCAGCTCTGCACCCCTTTTGGATGGTCCGCGCTCTTGCCCACGCACCCTCCCGCCCCCCTCCGTCCATTTACCATCACCCGCGGCATCCGGGGATGATGTTTTCCATTTGCCTCTCCAAAGTCATATACACACCATCGCATCGCACCGCACCGCACCGAGGAATGAAAGGACCTCGCCGATGGTGTGGTATCGGTGGCAGTAACAGTGGCAGTGCCAGAGCCAGTGCCAGTGCCGGTGCCATACACGAATGGCCCAACACATGTAACTCACGGAGCTATATAAGTCAGGAAACATACATAAATACATCGAATCGCCCTCGATATCCAATCTACTCGTACAATCGTGAGGTTCGTGCAAAAACCTCCTACGTCTGTGTCCTTTTGCTTTGCTTCGCTTCGATTTGTATTCCCTGCCTGCCTGGTTGCTTGCCTGCCTGACTGCTTGACTGCCTGTTTTGCCTCACCGCCGTACCGCCGCACCGGGCGGCCCTCTTCCCTGAGTCAGTTTGTTGTTATTGGCTTTCCATGGCTGATGTCGATTTCGCAAATGGCATTGTTGGTGGTGGTTGAAGGCGGTGGTGGTGGCGGTGACGGTGGCACTGACGGTGGTTGATGCTGTGACAGGAAGGGCGAATGGTAATATCCATCAAATCCACCACCCCTGTGAATGTGTTGTGTGCTGCTCTGCTCTGCCGCTGAATGCTCGGGATTCGGTTCAATAATGTTGTATGTGTCCTTTATTGAGTTCGGTGGTGGGCAGTCGTCAGTTATGTGTTGGTTAGGTGGGTATGCCGTACACATATACACACCCCGTACATATGAATAGAGGTAGATAGCTACATCCATCCATATATACTAGACTCCTGTCCTGTGCGAATGGCCATGGTGGACCACTACATGTACGTATGGGTCGCTCTCTCGCTTGCTGTACGTGTGTCAGACGGTACGGCGGATGGCGCAGGGGGTGTTTCATCTACATAAACTGTCCGTGCGTGTGGCTGAAAGGATGCAGGCCACCACACCGCCTCGTACCCCGTACATTACTCTCAGCGAAATGGACTGGTCACGTTGTGAATTTATGTGCTGTTATGTGGCGTCGCAGAGGGTGGAAATGGTCGTGGGGTGGCGTGGAGTGGATCGAGCGGCGGCAGAGGAGGGCGATTACATGCAAATAGATGTGTGTGTTGTGCTGTTTTATGTGGACTGCTCTTGTGTGACTGTGTGGGTCTACATATCGGATAAGTTTTGTCGTACATTAGAGTGAAGTTGTCGCTGATGGCGTTGAATAAAACAAATGGCGATGCAGTTGCAGAAAAGTTTTTTTTTTTTTTTGCTTTTGGACAGCGAATATATTTGCGTTCTAGGACATCAGCCAGCGTCCTTCGTTTGACAAGCATTAAATTGAAGAGATTAGGGAGAGAGAGAGTCTTTGTGTGGAACAAAGGAAGGGGGAGAAATGTGACTCTTGCTTTCACTTGCGTAAATTGAACTTTAAAACTAAAGAGTCTTTGAGGAGTGTAGCCGTGTATGACTCGATTGAGTGCTCCTTTGTGGTCAGTTCTGAAGTGAGGAAGGGTTTGGGAATAGGGATGGATTTGGGAGTTTCAATATTCTTCTAGTTTTTACAACAGAGCACAGGTCTTTAAGATCTTTAAGATCTTTAATACAAATCCATGGCGCTACTGTTTAAATATATTTGGAAATGACACATTTGGCTAGCTCAAATCGAGCACAATTTAGAAGTACGGAGCCGTTTCTAAGCAGCTATGAACGCATATGTACACAGAATTTTTGCTTTCTAATCGTCCATCGTCTCTGATTTCTCAGAGTAGACCAGGGCTCTCAACCAGACACCTCGATAATAAGACTGGAATCACAATATTGGAAATTAACAACTGTTTTCCTAAATAATTTGACTGTTTCGCGAATGTTTGACATCTTAGGTCATATTTTTCAAACAATTGCTCCTCCACATTAAATTCGGGAACCGAAAATTTGGTAGTGAAAGATTTTTATCGCTCGCAATTGATATTTACGTTCCGTTCGGTAATTTTTTTTTCAGTTAGAACAGGTGATGTATTTTCTAAAAACGAGCCAGAATCTAAGCTGAAAACTTTAAAAAAACCATTTTCCACTCGAAAGAGCGTGCAAAAATTTCGTTTTCTTATTCTAAAAATTCAAAAACTGAAGGAAATTGCTCAATTTCTAACCGAAAGTCAAGAAATTTGGGTTGCAGAGCATACAGTGGTATTCACATAAATAGCACAGTCAACGAAATGTTTATAAAAATGAATAAATAACTCGAAAAACTAACACGATACTAAAATGTTGTTTATATTTGGAAGGATAACCATTGTTCCTTATGACCAGCTGACAAATTTTAGGCAAACTCTCCACTAAGCGGTTACATCTTTGGGGAGGGATTGTTTCCCAAGCTGACTTTATGGTTTGCAAAAGTTCTTCCAAAATTTATAGATTGGAGTCCTTAACAAGCGATCATATCATTCCGAAAATTCTCGAGAGGATTCCTATCGGGACTTTGAACCATCTAATCAAGCACGGAAATCTGTCGCTCCGGAAGTCAATTCTTCACTATGCGCGAAGTATGCTTTGGATCATTATCATGCAAAAAAATGCATGATAGAGGCATCGAGTCGTCAGTTTATGGCTCCATTTGGTTCACCAGGATTAGCTTATACTAATGTTGTCCATAATGACATTAATAATGGAAATTAAGATAAATCTTTTCTTCCGGTTTCTCTGGGAGACAAGAGGCTTTTTTCTGGCGATCCCTCCATTGAGTTGGAATTCAATGAGGCGGCGACGCACAGTTACGTCTGATATTTGGACATCGTGTTGGTCAGGTAGCTGTTGAATTATCTCCGGAAAGGTTAAGAAAGGGTCACTGCCGCTGATTCAGTGGATAATCCTGTCATTCGCTTCTGAGGTTATTTTCATACTGTCTTTCGTAACGGGATTTGAGTGCATCATATGATCTTTACTGCATTTTGTACAAACGTCCTGGAGGAACTTTATGTCCTTGCCACATCTAAAATTGTCTTTCCGTTCTGTATCATGTTACCAATTATAGCCCTCCTTTCCGTCTACAAAAACGGAGCCTTTATAATTTCGGGGTGTCCGTCCGTCCGTCCGTCGTGTCTGTCACACTTTTTTTCATCCGAAGTTTATGAAGATATCGGCATGAAATTTTGGAATTAGGTACTTCAGACCTAGATGTCATTCCCTATGCAGCGATTTTAAAAAGTGGGGCCATTTGTGGGTGGCTCCAGTACAGGTGAAGTTGACATTAATTTTGAAAAATTATCGCACCCCTTTGAAATATATATCAATCGACAAATCTTTCGAAATGAGGTGGAGGTTTCTCTCAACACTTTTTTATCCAAAATACCGTTTGGAAAATATGGAGCTCCAAAGTTTTCTTTAAATGCGTCCCCCCTGCCATTTCTAAACCAAATTGTTTAAACATCTGAAAAAACATCACAAAAACTTGGCTTCATTGAGTTCTTTCATTTAAAACAATTTCGAGCACTCTGGCCTTAATGGATTTGGAGATATTGGCCAAAAACGGTCAATCATCGACCTTCGAATTTTTAAGATCTGAAAACGCAGTTTTGAAGACATCAATGTAAGCATTAAGAAATGATAAATTTCAAAATATCAATTCATGCTGAAATTTTGAAATATCTAAGATTTAAAATGAGAACAATTTTCATTTTCACACATAATTTCATGCTGTGTTCGGCCACTCTATTCGTTGATGAGCGTTATCTTTTCGATCTCACCCCTAAATGCCCAACAGAAATGAACACACCGCAGGCATAAGCAGTGATTGGGTATGTGTATGATGGAAGGGATTTTCTGTTTTGGATAAACTTGGATAGAGGTATATATATGTGTATGGATGAATGATTGTTTGATTGGATCTATGAATGTATGAATGAATAGTTGATTTAGGTTGAAGTTAGAAGAAAATTCAACTTAAATAGTTTGGCAACGTCGTTTGATATTCAGAAATCATCCATCAATATTATGCGACCTTCCCCGTGCGAGTTCAACTCGTACTTGCCCTGTTTTTTTTTGGAATACATTTAATCCCGATTTGAAAATAATGAATCTATTTTCAATTTGGTTTTACGAAAAACTGTAGTTTCCGATTTAAGACCTTTTTGCCTAACGTCAAAGATTTGTAAAATTTGTGAAAACGAAAGCGTACCCGACGATTGAAATATCAGCTTCATACGTACAATTAATTCATTAAATTTTCAATTAATTTAGTATTTAATTTGAACTAATGCCAACTGTTTTACACAGTCATTGAAGAGAATTATTTGCCACTATATGTAATTATATTGAAATTTGCAATTGTTTTTTCGTGCACCAATTAGAGGTTACATTTATAAATCTACGCAAAGTACACAATTTTTTATACGATTTCAAAAATTATTTATTTTTTGTAAACTAGAAATATAGACTTTTCAGAATTTATATAGGATGTTATGCCTTTGAAAACAAACTGTAATGAATTTGAAGAAATTGGTTGGTTTCACTTCTACGAGTAGTTCCAAAGAAAATTAAGAACAAATAATTCATTGACGAATTTTGATATGGAGGGTCTCTTCGAAATTTTCGTGTATGCATACATACATATGTATATCACGCTTAACACCACCCTACGTGATGTGACTTGGCGCGGAGTTATGTGACATGGCGTGATGATACGTAATATGTGATATTATATCATGATATGACGTGACATGACATGACATGACGTGACGTGCCGTGACGTGAGTTTAACGTGAGGTGACGTGAGGGTGACGTGAGTTAAACGTGAGGTGACGTGAGGGGACATGAGGGTGACGTGAGTTTAACGTGAGGTGACGTGAGGGTGACGTGAGGTGGCATGAGGGTGGCGTGAGGTGACATGAGGGTGACGTGAGGTGACGTGAGGTCACGTGAGTTTAACGTGAGGTGACGTGAGGGTGACGTGAGGTCACGTGAGTTTAACGTGAGGTGACGTGATTTTGACGTGAGGGTGACGTGAGGGTGACGTGAGGTAACGTGAGTTTAACGTGAGGTGACGTGAGGGTGACGTGAGGTGGCATGAGGATGGCGTGAGGTGACGTGAGGTGTCGTGAGGGTGACGTGAGCTTACGTGAGGGTGACGTGAGGTGGCGTGAGGTGATGTCACGTAACTTCGTGATATATGCATACACGAAAATTTCAAAGAGACCCTCCATATCAAAATTCGTCATGAATTATTTGTTCTTAATTTTCTTTGGAACTAGAAGTGAAACCAAGCAATTTCTTCAAATTTATTAAAGTTTCTCTTCAAAGGCATAACATCCTATATATTTTCTGAAAAGTATATATTTCTAGTTTACAAAAAATAAATAATTTTTGAAATCGTATAAAAAATTGTGTACTTTGCGTAGATTTATAAATGTAACCTCTAATTGGTGCGCGACAAAAAAATTGCTACGTTGACGTTGACCAATGACAATTCCATGCTGTGATCGACGATGTGATTTCTTTAACATCGTTCTTGAGAAGATCCTGCAAAACTGACTGGCCAACATAAGAGGCACGATCTTTCAAAAGTCTGTTCAACTGCTAACCTACGTGGATGACAGAAAGGTTTTGCGAGTTTTCCTACTGACATTTTGTACTCTGAACTAACTGTCATTGTCTTAAAGATGTGTTCACAACGTATATTGTTACTTATTTGAACTGAATCATTTACATGCATACTTATTGCGATAATAAATCGAGTTCAACAAACAAAAACATACATGTTTCTTTTATGCGTTGGATATTTTTTTCAATAGAAGATATTGTGAATGGAAGTTCGTTTCTTATATCCGTATGTTTCTTATAAAAGTGTTTCTTACATCAGCTCCTTTTTGTATGGAGAGACAGAGAAAAGACACGGTGTTTTCACATGCGTTTCTTTTAAGCGATTTTTTCTTATATGAGAGTGAGCGCCGTGGCGTAGTGGGTAGGTGCGTCGACTCCTATGCTCGAGGTCGTCGGTTCGAATCTCGAAAAAATCATCAAACATTTTTTCACGGCTCCACCTCTTTCGAGTCACTGACAATGCTCAAAGAGTATAACTGTCTAGGAAAAGCTTCACAAAATCGCCGTTCGGAGTCGGCATTAAACTGTAGGTCCCCTCCACTCGTGAGAGAACAATAGCACGCACAATACGAGTGGTTGCTGAGAAGCTAGGCCCAGGACCACCTCGGACTGTAGCGCCGCCATTATTATTATTATTATTATTATTAGAGTTTCTTATATCAGTGTTGGACTGTATGTGCTATTTATATGAACACACAATTTGCAATGATCACCAATACGCACGATAAAGAAATACTAACGGGATCTTCTTTGTCGTATGTGTTTATATTCATAAAGGTACTACCTTACGATATGATGGCTTTTAAGCCTATGCACCTGTTAAGTACGGTGTGTTTTGCAAACAAATAAACATTCGAATAAAGGTGTGCTATTTATGTGAACACCACTGTATAGAAAAACATGTGCAGCAATACAGCATGCATTGATCAATGCACAAATGCATACTTAAACAGACATGCATTAGTTTGCTGTCATTGTAAAAAGTGACAGACTTCGAGAAACATAATCTCGTAAAGCTGAACAGTTGTAAAACAGGCCCTCTTCATATTTTTGAATTGTTCATCTTTCGAAACTGAAAAGAACATATAGCCGTATACAAAGTGGAGCATAAGAAACGTTATGATTTATTTGATGAATAACATTTTTCTTTCTGATTTTATTTTTTAAATTTAGATTAAAATGTAGATTATGGTTTGGGAATATATTTACATTATGTTTTAAAGATAATATCGCTGAAATGGGGCCCATTGTTTGCTTCGATCTGACGTACATTTTCTATTTCTTTTCTTAGAATTTCAGGTCCCAGCGACCTCACTTTTTCTTGGATATTGGTCTTAAGCTGTTGTATGGTTCTTGGCTCACTGGCATACATCTTACTTTTTAGGTAGCCCCAAATATGAAGACGTTAAATCTGACGAACGCCATGGCCAGTTAAGTCATAGTTGGACGAGCTGTGTGAGCAGTGGCTCCATCTAGTTGGAACCACAATTCTGAAATATTCCCTACCTCTAGGCTTAAAAATGTTCAACCATTGCAGGATATTGAAAGCCATCCACATTAAACGCAACTTGTTCATGCCTTTTCGATGCCCCATATTATGCAATTTTGCTTATTCACGTTGCCTTTAAGGTGAAAATGGGCCTCATCGCTCATTATGCGTTTGTGAATAAACTCGTTGTTCTCTCGGAACAAGTCTTGAAAACGCCGACCATACTGAATGCGTATTTTTTGAAGGGGGTGCGGGGTTTCCTCAATACTTGCTTGCACCCGAGCAATGTTCACATCATTTCGAACTGTACGAGGTCTACTAGCACGCCAATGATCACACACAGCCAGTTGTTCCTGAAAACGCTGGACCAATCGGTAAATTGTTAAAGCACTGGGCGCATTTCTTTGTGTCAAAATAATTGAATGTTGATTTTCAAAATAAAAATAAACCACTTTTGTTCTTTGTTCTGTACTGAATCTTTCCATCATACATTTCCCAAGTCTTCCGTAGTTAATTCCGAAAAAAAATATTCAATTATTACATTTTAACGCTCCTATGCGCCACCCTGTACTTAGTAAGGTTAGTCAAGAGGGCTGATAGTGAATTTACCAGCACACTTAGACCATGTTGGTCCAATGTGATACCCCACACAGTTAGACTACTACCACTGATCGAACGCTCCAGTGATAGCGCCGTTAATTTGATCCCAACGGTGACTGGACCAGATTTGAAAAACCGGATAAAATCGTATTAACTTTGCTTTCACAGGGATTCGAACCTGGGACCCCTCTAACTTAGGGCAGGCACTTAAGGTAGCCCTAAACAAGGAACGTGCTCGCCGAACTTGTTCGTTTGTGTAATCCCCTACACGGCGAACACATTTGGCGAACATTCATTTCGTGTTGTTTCTTCAACATTTGTGATGGAGAATAAATTCCTTGATAAAATCGTGGCTGACATTGTGCTTAATGTTAGGTTTCTCGCGAATATGGCCCTACACGGCGAACATCAAAGCCAACGAACACGAAAAAACGAAATTCTTCGCAAACAGTGAACGGCTCGCAAACCAGCCCATATACGACGAAAATGCGGCGAGCACGAGCAAGTTCGGCGAGCATGTTCGTCGTTTAGGGCTACCTTTAACCAACTGCCCCATCCAATCGTCTTCTGCTATGACTAACTACGTGACCCAGGAGAAACCTGATATGTTAGACCCAAGGGCCATACGGAAACTTAAGGGAACTGGAGCAATCGAGCGAATTCACAAAATTGATACATTGTGCCTATAAAAACCGCTTCGCTCAGTTTCGTTAAGTTCGTTCATTTTTGCTTACTTAAGCGAGAGAAAAATGAATCGCTCTCAACGTATGCAAATGTCGGTTGATGCTGAATTCTCCTTAAGTTTCCATAAGTAATTATGGATAGTCTAAAATTTGGTGTTGTTTCTGGTTACTTTTCGTTCAGTTTTGATACAAACTTAAGTGTTTTTGTGTTTCTGCTACAATATTTCTCCTTTAGATATTCGCTTAGATTTTGTATGTTGGTGAATCTGTGCCTCAACTGATGGTCTTCAGTCATCAGGTTCGCTACAATATCACACAAGAGTTTTGAGGTTCCCTTTCTCTTCCTCTTTTGATGATATTCGTTTGCCTTGATTGTCGTCAAGTTTTATATAAAGTTTTTGCTTTCAATTAAGTGGGTCCATTCCTGTATACAGACGTTTTCTGAGCCTATTTGGTGCACTAGACTTCATACGAATTATGTGAACCATTGACCTTTCAGACCCATTATACCACCAACAATAGTGCTCCTCAAAAAGAGATTCACTCCAAGAAAAACCCCATTATCCAACGAAGAAGCCAACAAACGAACGAAACTTAAGAGCCATATCCTGCTTTCTTTTTCCCACAAAAGCCTACGCTTCAGCAAAATTAGTTCGAAAACTAATATCTGGCGCTGGTTGGTTTTCCTTTATATCCTCTACCAGGAAATCCTTCGCGCACACACATACATGTTGCCTATAAAACGTAAGCTCCCAAGTAAACAAACTTATATGTGATAAGCTCCGGGCCAAACAATTTATTTAGGGACAACCGAACGGCAGGTAGGAGGCCGCACCAGGTACAGTCAAGTCACTATTTTTCTTGCAGCACAGAAAGGAAGAGCGAAAAAAAAGAAAATACGAGATTTGGATTTCCCCCCACAGCCCCTCACACGACAGCGTCGCCATTGCCACAGAAGCTTCAGTAAAAACGGAAGGAAAACCCGTTATAGCGGTATTCATGTAGGTACGATTGACAAAACCCCAAAACCAAAGCTTGTACAAGGATACCAACTTTTAATAGCCACCCCGCGCTGCACCGCTGCCACCAGCAACCGCCTCGGCCACCCACCCACCAAATCCACGCCCCAGATAAAGATGCTACCATTTAAACTTAAGATAGGATTATTTCTGTATTCAAATGAAATGGAAAATTAGAAAAGATGTATAGGACGAAATTACAAAAAAGGTATTTACCTTGATTCGTGGAATCCAGCCAGGACGACTCCTTGTAGGTTTCATCTCCGTCCTTTTCGTCGTCGTCGTTGTCGTCGTCGACGTTGTCATCGTCAGCCTGTCTTTTTCGTCTCCCTCCCTTCTTGGTCGTCGTATTTAAGCTCTTGACGTGGCGACTGCGGTGGGAGTGTGTAGTGTGGAGCAGCGGAATGACATGTGGAATGAAAAAGGATAATTAAACCATCCCCATGTCGATGGCAGATGGGTGCGGGTGCGGGTGTGGGTGCGGGTGAATGTGACACATAAGTAGTGGATAAGGAATTTCAAAGATTTAGAGGTGAACACATACGCCCACTCCTCGCTGACTTGAATGTGTGTGCCAGTGGGTCGACCATGCGGTATGTGAGTGTGCGTCTGTGAAAAGGGAGGAAAGGGATGCATTATTTTGTTATCCTGCCTCGTATAGTAGTTCTTACTTTGAAGTTCTTCTCTTATCTCCTGGGAAACATGCTGGATAGGATAATTTTATAATAAATGCCGAACGAGATACGAGATACTTGTACGTTAAGCATAACATAGCGTCGCGATTCTCCACCCCAAAAACTGTGGGGAGTCCTCCGGTGCTGCTGGTGACTGTCATTCCTTGGAGTATGGTACACATTCCTGGGATGATGAGTACTTGAATGGGAAGGAGGCGATGCCACTCTATTCGAACGGTGGAAGGACAATACTGACTTGAGAAGATCTCTTCCACTCATGTGTGGTGTGGTGTGTTTGACGTGGTTGAAGCTGAGAGAGATTCTGTGATGATGGGCCACCAGCTACACGTGGAAGGACGGCAAGGAAATTGGTTGAAAAATGACGATGAGGCTTACGAACGTACGACGGAAATAGGTCTATCGTCGCCGTTTGCAGTCATTTTCTTACGGTACAGCATTGACGTCAGTGTACCGTCCTGGGTTTACAGAAGCAGCAGTTATGACGGTCGATGAGAATGAGTGCATAAAGCACATGTCAATCGCCACGCTTATTTTTGTGCTCTTCATTCAAAAGCAGTATTGTTCCCTGATATCAGACATTTTTCGTCTGCGATGTCCTACATGGAGTACGCATCTTAAATGTCCTTAGCCTTGTGTCATTGAATTTTTCGCACAGTTTCTGTTGATTGCTCCTCCTCCTGTACTGTATATAAACAGTGGAGAAATATATTCAGTGCAGCGGATGGTCTTGTTTTGAGTGCTCCACTGAAGCAAATGCTGGTCGACCTCTGCACACGGTTAAGAAGGTTGCAGTCTTAATTGATTCATTATTCCATTGAATTCACGGAGAACTGCGTTGTTCATATGCACTAGGTTAGGTGAAGTAGATGGGTAACAAAAATCCACAATCTCGTAATGGCAGACCACCGATTGAAGGTGCGCAAGATAGCTGAGACAGTAGGCGTCTTAAAAGACAGCGTGGGTCATATCCTGCATAAAATATTGGGCTCGCGAAAGCTGCCTGCGCGATGGGTGCCGTGTTTGCGCACTCCGGACAACTACCGCAACCGTGAGACCACTTCAGAGCAGTGTTTGACGCTGTTTAAGCGCAATCCGAAAGAGTTTCAGCGTCGTTTCGTGACCGTCGACGAAACATGGATCCACTGGTACACACCAGAGACCAAGGAACAGTCGAAACAGTGGACTTCACCCAGCGAACGTGCTGCGAAGAAGGCGAAGACTGTCCTATCTGTCGGAAAGATGATGGCCACCGTTTTCTGGGATTCACAAGGTGTGATCTACATCGAATGCCTGGAGAAGGGTAAAACGGTCACAGGGCTCTACTATGCCGAATTATTGGGCTGATTCGACGCCGAATTGCAGAAAAAACGACCCCATTTGACAAAGAAAATGGTGTTCTTCCACTATGACAACGCACCGGTTCACACCTCCGCCGTCGCCACTGCCAAATTGGTTGAGTTAGGCTACGAACTGTTGCCCCATCCATCGCATTCTGCAGATTTGGCCTCACGCGACTTTTTTCTGTTTCCAAACTTGAAAAAGTCACTCACCGTGCAGAAATTTGAGTCGAATGAGGGGACCGCTTTTGTAGATCTCCAGAAAACGTATTTTTCAGACGAGTTAAAGAAGTTGGAGCATCGCTGGGTCAAGTGTATCGAGCTAAAAGGAGACTATGTTGAGAAGGCTTTGAAGCGCCACCATTATTATTATTATTAAGTACTTATCGAACCACCCTCGTATGACATGGAGCTTTCACTCACGTTGACCAATGCTTGAAAGAATTGCCTTTTACTTGAAAATCTCACCATAATTCCTACAACAACCAATCAATCAATTCCGGGCTCCGCTCACCCTCTCATAGGCAACCCTTTCCAAACCAAGTTCAACCCCTTCACCAATTCCACACCCTTGCAACCACTCTGCTGTAACTAAACAAAATTGCAGTTGAATCACTTTAATTAAGTGCGCTCGTTAGCGACAAACTAACTAACCCACCAACCATCCAACCAACCGCGCCAAGCTCACTGACCTGTTAAATAAATTCGTGAAGCAGAAGAGAATGCCTTCAAGGAAGCCCAAGTCAGCGTGATGACACACGATGCCAACGTGCGCCCTGACCATTGGTCAAGAGTCGAAGGAATCATACTACATGCATGTGCGGCATGTCCTGTGTGTACCTCGCTACGCCGCATTATCAAATAAACATTACCAACGGACGAACTACGGGTCAATTGAGTCCGAACAGTTCGCACACTGACCTTTCATCCCCGTCGGCCTACCTGCTGTCAGCCGTCCAGCTGCGTGCCCAACCACCCCAATGCGTACACAATATTTGCCCGTGTGTACACCGCTCACTCGTCAACACAGTTACATCCCAGATCCTTGTTTATAGCTCATGTCGCAGATTATGCGGGAACAGGATCTACCGGAACGGGGCCAAGCCGAACGTTAACCCCTCTCTGCGTGAAAGTGACCAATGGTCAGTCCGAGTGCGCACGCAATTAGCTTGCGTGTTGCATGTGTGCGTGTGCCCTTTGGGAAGAGCGTGTGCCACGGGAGTGAGTTTAATGGGCCGAGTGCATGCCCCATTAAAGAGCCATAAATCAAAGAATTATGAGCAGTCCAGTGGGACGGGCAATTTGTGCAAGCGCCCGCTGAAAAATCCTCTGTTTTGGCCTCCCGGGTCACAACATGGTCAGGCCGAGGCATGAATTATTGGATGTGCTTGGCAGGGACCCCTTTGTTTTGAGGACTCTCGGTCGGATTAGGGGTACTCCCCGATGCTGCACTGATGCCTTCCGGAACAGGGAGAGAGAGAGAGAGCTGCTCGTTGGCGATGGCGACCCAGACGCTGCTCTAATTCGGAGCCATCCACACTCGGTGTGTTTGCATAGACACACTCGTCCGTACTCTGAATTATCTTATTCTGTCTAATTACCATTTGAGAAGCGAGTTAGTCAACAATAATGTCAAGCACGTATATAGATAAAGACCGGGATTAGCATATCAAAGCGGACTAGTGCGGAGCCAGGCCAGGCGGGGCCACGGCAGGGATGGGGGACTGAGCCTGCCGAGTTTATTTGCCAACTCGCACACAACCGTGGGGCATTATGATTGTGCAGCAGCAAATAAGACACGGGAGTGGAGAGGCAGCATGACAAAAGACAAGTAGCATATCCAGCCGGAGTCTACCCTCCTACACGCCCACAGAGAGACAGAGGGAACGTTGATGATGACGGCAACGGCAACGGCAACGACGGCAACGACGACGACGACGACGCCCGCCGGGACGACAAAGGATGTGCTTGTGCATCCTACGTACTTGTATGTCGTTTGAGCCAGAGCCTGACGACGGTGCTTGAGATTGTGCTTAGGGGCAGAGCAGATTCGTATGCACGTGGATTGCATTGCGGATGACGGCGTGACGGTGTGTGGGGACACGCATCACAAGATGTCGATTGCATTATGTGTGGTGAAGGTAATTCGGACCGAGAGCTGAATGGCATTCTGGGTGCACTCTTGATGACAAGGAAGTGCCACAGACTCCGGGGAATGGGTGACTTATTAAAACAAAAACAAAAAAAATAGCTCCTCCAGAGACTCTTGAATTGTAGTAGGAACCAACTGGCATGGATCCAAGTGCAGCGATCTGTGTGTTCACCTCTCTTGTTGATGACTTTGTGGGGTGCATAGAGCGGTAGCTCAGAGAAACTGGAAGCAAATCGGTCAAGAAACCACCGCTTTTGTGGCTTAAAGCGAAATGTGACCTAATCTAAGGGAACTGTTTTTGTCTGCAGATAATTCTACGATTCAAAGGCAGTGATAAATAGGGAATCACCTGGAATTTTAATTCAATCACAGAAAAGATTTGTTGGCTCAGACTGAGGTTTGAACGTCTGAAGTGGGCCAGTGAATCGGAAACTTATTTGCCAGAGTGGCAAACAAGGATAATGTTAGTATTTTGTTGGTAACAAAGTGGTTCTAGAGGTTACATCAGCAACATCACATGAAGAAGGATTGCAGAAGATTTTAAAGGGCGCCGATCTTGTTTTTTCTGGAAGGCTGTTGTAGATCAAAACATGAGGACTCTAGAAGTGCGTCACTGGTTGACATTTAATCTCCACATGATGTATTTCTATTAAGTTCATAGTAAGATGCACAACTGGATGGCGCAGTTGGTTAAGTGCCTGCCCCAAGTTCAAGGGGTTCCAGGTTCGAATCCCAATGAAATCGAATCTGGTCCAGTCACCATTTGCCGTTGGGATCAAATTAACAGCACTGGACCAGGTTGCTACCTGGCAGTACAATAGACCAGTTTTGAGTCTGAGTGCTCCAGCAGTGTTACAAAAATCGGATAATGAAACACTTGTCTCTTAACAATCTTCTGGATATCCAGCAATCAGGATTCAGAGCAAACCGCAGCCAGCGTTGTCGGAGAAATAAAACAATTTTTCGACAAAAACTCAGACTCACTCCTGGTGCGTGCTGGGTTTCTTTCTGTCTTTTATCAAAGAAAATCATAATATTTTGTGCTGAAAGCTACGTACCAATTTCGGTGAAAGTGCGGTCAGGTTAAAAACAAATGTTTTCTCCGGTAACTCGCAAAAGGTCGGTTTCGGCGAGCACTGTTCTGATGAAAGAAACCAAAGGTGTCCCATAAGGCTAACCATTAGGTCCAATTCTTTTCTGCATGTTAATTAACGATCATGCCCAGGTCTACCCTGGACTGAAGCGCCGCCTTAAGTAATTAACTAACTATCAGCCTACAGGCATTATTCAGACACATGTACGTTGATGGTATCCAATGTACTCTGCGACAACTGGTAGAGACACGTCTCCAAGTTGTAAATGTGCCACTTGCAGTGGTAAGAATTTAGATAAGAAACAGCAATGATTATTTAAAAGTAACATCTGTAACAGAAAAGATGGGCGCCGTGGCCGTGTGGGTTCGTGCGTCGACCTATGCGCATTAGACTTTCACAGTCTAGGTTCAAATCCAAGTTCAGACAAACAATTTTTCAAAAAAAATGGAAGAAAGTGGAGACAAAACCTCAAGACTATCGTATGGATGTATATCGCTATTGTCAAACCCATCCTTACGTATGGCAGCGTAGTCTGGTGGCAGGCAGTTTTGAAAGCCATTAATCTTAAGGCATTGACTAAGTTACAGAGACTAGCGTATATGGGAGTCACTGGCGCAGTCAGCTCCACTCCAACAGCTGGCTTGGAAACCATCCTACACATGCTACCATTAGACCTACAGTCAAAGTGAGTCAACATTCAGTCATCTGCTGAAAGTTTATTCACTAAATTAATATTCCCCGGAATGAGGTAGAACGGACATGGATATATCAAATTAAAGCTCAAAAGTCATACTTTGAAATATGATAATTAATATTTAACGTAAGTGTATATAAAAAAACAATTAATTGAATTTCAAAGAGAAAAATTCTAAAAACAGCATTGAAAAGTGAGTGTATATATGGTTGTGTCAGTGACTGTAAGACATAAAGGCTCGATTCTGTTAAACATTTGTATGAAAATTAAAACCGCCATATACGATAACTGAAAAAGTGGTAAAGGCATACAAAGTACAATATTCTTCTCAATAAGATACTGTTTTTTTAAGAAATGTTTTCACTCACTTTTGACGCCTGTTTTTATCCCCTTTTTTCGTTTGAACTAAATAAACGTCTTTATGTTTACTGTTATTTTAAATGAAGTATAGCTTATTTTGAAGTATGATTTCAGAGCTTTTATTAGAGGCATCAATGTCAGACGTAGACCATTCCAGTCAATTTTAATTTAGAGGAATACCTTTCAGCTAATGACTGTTTACTCACTTTTGACGCTGACTATATATATGCAGGGATCGGCTGCTAAAAGTGCTCTGAAAATCAGTCAATCTGGCGACTGGCGCTCAATTACCGTAGGGCATTGCAAGCACTCTAGACTAGCAAAATCAGGAGTCAAGAGTGACTATAGACTCCCATTCCTCGACTTTGAGAGACCCTTCAATTGTCAGCTCTCCGCTAGAGAGGAGTGGGTGACCAATGAACCCATCAGTAAGAAGACCATAAGTGAGCGCCGTGGCGTAGTGGGTAGGTGCGTCGACTCCTACGCTCGAGGTCGTCAGTTCGAATCTCGAAAAAAACATCAAACATTTTTTCACGGCTCCACCTCTTTCGAGTCACTGACAATGCTCAAAGAGTATAACTGTCTAGAAAAAAGCTTCTCAATCTCGCCGTTCGGAGTCGGCATTAAACTGTAGGTCCCCTCCACTCGTGAGAGAATAATAGCACGCACAACACGAGTGGTTGCTGAGAAGTTAGGCCCAGGTCCACCTCGGACTGTAGCGATGCCATTATTATTATTATTAACAAGACCATAAAGGTATATACCGATGGGTCAAAGATGGACGCAGGCCCAGGCGCAGGGATGGTTTTACACTCGCAAAACCGCTAAAACTTCTCGAAGTCACGTTGCAAGAGGATGTTGATAACCTCAACTCTCGGCGCTGTCCTGTACACCACCAAGTCGTTGGCGTATGCGATCAAGTGCTGCACGGAACCAATCAGTTCGCTGGAGAAAATAGCGAAGAGGACTGGTGACTTTACTGCACCCTGCTGGAGCCCATTATTTTATGGGGAAAACATTGGTACAAGTCAAGTTTGCCACTTTTAATAACAAAACTTCTACCTGTTATCAAGTCATAAATCGTGTAAAGCAGTGACTTGCTTATATCCATCCTCGTCAACTTAATGAAGAGACCTTCTAACCATACGGTGTTGAATGCCTTTTCCAAGTCAACTAGGCAGGCCCCGGTGCACTGGGTTCTTGCTTTGTTCCATTGAATGTCGGACACAAATTTTGACGCGGCATGTACAGTATTACAGAGGGGGCCGTGGCATAGCGGGTAGGTGCATCGACTCCTACACTCGTCCTCGGTTCGATTCCCAATAAAACACCCAACATTTTTTTCACAGCACCACCTCTTTCGCTCAAAGAGTATAACTGTCTAGAAGAAGCTTCTCAATCTTGCCTTTCGGAGTCGGCATTAAACTGTACGTCCCCTCCACTCATGAGAGAACAATAGCATGCACAACACGAGTGGTTGCTGAGAAGTTAGGGCCAGGTCCACCTCGGACTGTAGCGCCGCCATTATTATTATTATGTATGACTTTTATTATTATCATGACGCGCCCTAAATCCAAATTGGTTGTTCGGTATTATTTTTCTGTCCTCAGCTCGCTGCATCAGAACTCTATTGACAATCTTCTCAAAAACTTTGCTTATGCATGGAAGGAGACTAATCGACGGAAGATTTTTCGGAAGAGATTAATCGTTGTCCCTTTTGGGGAGTGTATTTTGTTCTATCAGACATTGTATTCCATTTTCTTCTTTTACCAAATTTTAAACCGGAATTCCCCACCAAAAGTGACATTCCCCACGATTTGGCAACACTGCTCAGAGTCTGTGGGACAAAGCAACAGACGACGTCCACGGTTAGGATGGCGCGCACTGGTGGAAAAAGACCTCAACCAGCTGGATGTGGGAGACTGGAGACAGCTAGCGGAAGGTCGTGTTGGCTGGAAAGACTGCTGCTTGAGACTGGATCCACCAGTACATCGCCATACAAAAAAGAAAAGGGGTTGGCTTTAAGAGTATTTTTTCCTCTGAGACCGACTTAAGTTCTTATTTGTTTCATACTAAGGACTTACTCTATTCCTACTGATTTCATTTTGCAGACTCGCTTTTGTAGAGTACGGTCCATAAAGCATTTCTGTGTTAACTCTGGAATGCTACTTGGGGTACACGCGAACCTCAGCCTTTAAAACTCCCGCCAATCAGTAGCAGGTCCAGCTGAAAGCTTGAAGCGTCTAACTAGTTTCAAGAGGAGTTGAATTAGTTCGTTTGTGATACTGACGGCCCCAAGAGTGTTTGTCGATAATGGTCTACGGTTGTACCCCAATGTAGCATTGTGAGTTTCACAAAAATGTGTAACATTCCACGGTTAACAGTGTCAACTTGGGTGTCGACTTTCAACAGGAGGATCAATAAAATCAATTCCCAAGCTCACACATTTAAATTGTTTTACTATGACAGCAGCCAGCATATCTTTAGTCTTCGAATGACCTCTTAAACATCTATTTGTGAATGATTGCACTATGCTATCCTAGAAGAGAACTTTGAAAGTAGACTTTTGTGAGCTTCCTTTACCTTCAACGCTTTGACTTATCTATCTGTGTCAGTACTCAGTCTCTTATCAAAGATTGGTAAGATTTTCCTTCACATTTCTGAAAGAACGCCATTAATGCCGCCATTTTTGTCACATATCAATGACAGCGGTTAATGCAACTTTGCAGTGGCCCTCTGCCAAGAAGGACTCTTGTTCAAATGGCTCTCTGAGCTACAGTGCACATATGCAATGATGTTCACACACACAAACACACAGAGACGTGAGTTTTTATGTGTTTACCCATCACAACGTAATCCAATCGAATCTCGACCACTCGCTGAGGTTCGTTTCCGCTTTAGCTTCCTGCATACACTGCGCAAAGTAAATTAATAGAAAATCCGTACCGAGCAACAAATCGAATAACGATCCCGACATTCAAACAAGAAGGATATAAAAACGTCACTGCATCCTGAATGTACTCGCAACACAACACTCGTGCTCTCGTGCACTCATTCCCGTTCTCTCGCGCTCGAACAAGTCGCATACAAAAAGCGTACTTGGCGATGCTACTTCCCCAGCAGTGGTAGGTACTTCCTTTCGCAGGACGACGAGTGTACCCAGCGCTCAGACGAACTTCCTGCGGATTTTCTCAAATTTAATTTATTCAAACATCTCACACACACGCACACACCCAGTGCAGATGGCAACGGCAAAGGTATTGATTTGTGACGTCTCTCCAGCACCATGTGCGGCATGTCCCCTCCGCATTATGCATTCGTCGCAAGGACCTGGACTGAATTAATTTGAAATCTCGCTCAGTCATCGAACGAATAAACAATTAGCGAATCGAATAGGTGTCAGCAGGTGGTCCTGTCAGTGTCAGCAGTCGAAATTCGGCGCGGCTTTGTTTTAAGGTTGTTTGCATGGCCCAGCGGTGTCCGAGCGAGTGCGACCGATGTGATATGTCAATCAAAAGCGGGCATTGTTTTAACTGTCAGCTCCGGTTAGGTGACAGATTGGCTGAGATGGTCGAGTGCAACCCCTTTAACCCCTTGGCAGTCGTGTCAAATGTCTCAGACGACTTCTTTTGAAAGGCGCCTCGTTAAGGGTTCACGAGGTTGAAGTGCATTGTTGACACCACTTTCTCCGGGCGCTGGATGAAGGGAGAACGACTTCACGGTGTGCATGTCAGTTTGATAGGATTTGTTCCAATTTTATGATAATTTTCATAAATTTTCAAACTCAATTTGAATTGAGTTATGAGCTGCGTTTGTGAGCAGGGCTTTGCGCTCGATTGTGCGTAGTTTCAAGTGCTCACACAAAGAAACTGGATTTGAAGGGAGTGATGACTTTGCAGAGACTTGTAACGAATGTTGTTTTGAGAGTCAACTCAATGGGCTGAGTGCTGACCTGTCCCTCTTGTGATGTGAATCTTGTTCTTTGTGCAGCACTTGAGGAGTAGAAATCTCGTCGGGGATCTATTGCGTCAAAATGACTGATCCAATTTGTCTTCATTGTTCCATTTATCTGACCTCTTTAGGCCACAACGATGATAGTTAATTTGAGTTCAGGGTTAGAGCCTGAAACTGCATCTAAATTTTGGACGCTACAGGGGAAGATGTCACCCATTGTGAGTCGTCAATTTGAACATTGAGCGAGCTTGATATAGAGAATTTTTGGAGAAGCTTGCTTGACTGTGTTACTTTGAAAAGCTTGATTCTTTTGACATTTGTGTACGAAACGAAACGGGTTTTGGATTTCATTTGTTTGTCGTAACATTCGGGTAGGTTCATTACGGCCGTAATTAGTACCATGGAACAAGAGATGGAAGAGTGGTACTACCTTAAGGGAACGAGGATTAGTGTTGAGTGATATTTTTTGAAGCAGCGCCGTCAATGATTCCCGTTAGTAAATGATGTACAGATAGTATATGAGCAACTTTTCCGCATTTATCAGATGATTGCATATTCAACAAGCTTAATCTTATAGGGGGGTAGAGTAGAGTAGAGTAAGACGAAGAAATCTCTGCTGGACACACTCAATTCGATACGTTTGCGTATTTTGATAGGGAAACCAGACTTGACTAGCGTATTCGAGACTAGATCTAACAAATGTACCGCAGAGGGATTTCGTTACGTAAGGGTTCGAGAATTCTTTCGTCCAGCGTTTCACTAAACAGAGAGCAGAATTACTTACTTAACAGGCCTACGACCCATGGAGGGCATGAGCCTGAGCTATCGCTGCCTTCCATCGTTGACGGGCACGTTGGGCACGCTGCTTCCAGCCATCTAGACCAAGCTGTCTTACGTCCGGGATGACTTGGTCTTTGTACCGAAGGTTCGGTCTTCCTCTCCCTCCCGAACGAGGAGGCTCGGATTCGAAGACCCTCTTAGCTGGAGCGTTGTTGTCCATGCGCTCGATGTGGCCTAGCCAGTGCAGTCGACGGATTTTTCCCTTCCGGACTACATCCACATCCACTGGTACAGCTCATAGAGTTCGCGGTTGTGTCTTCTCCTCCATTCGCCTTCCTCGCAGACGGGACCATATATCCGACGTAGAATTTTTCTTTCGAAGGCTTTTGCCTGCATATAGTAGGACTGGCAGAATAAAAGTTTTGTAGAGCATGACTTTTGGTCCTTCGAGTCAGGAGTTTTAAGCCCAGTTGTTTTGACAAACCGAAGTAGCATCGGTTGCCAAGGGCGATTCTACGTCGGATCTCCACTGTGATGTCGTTCGTGGAGTTCACATTTGCCCACTTATAATATTTTCGATGTGGGCTCGAAAATTAAGTTCCCTATCGCATATGACACCTAAGTCGCGCAGTAAAGTAACCATGGGAGAACCCACTCGTCGCCAATTCAATAGGTTAGGGTACAAACAACTTTCTTTTGCTAAAGGTTATAATAATAATAATGGCGGCGCTACAGTCCGATGTGGACCTGGGCCTAGCTTCTCAGCAACCACTCGTGTTGTGCGTGCTATTGTTCTGTTACGGGAGGAGGGGACCTACAGTTTAATGCCGACTCCGAACGGCGAGATTAAGAAGCTTTTTCTAGACAGTTGTACTCTTTGAGCATTGTCAGTGACTCGAAAGAGGTGGATGGAGCCGTGAAAAAAATTGTAGGTATTTTTTCGGGAATCGAACCGAGAACATCTACCGTAGGAGTCGACACACTTATCCACTACGCCACGGCGCCCACAAGTTAAGGGGTTATGCGTGGGTTTTGAATACCCTTTCGTGCCAGAGACAACTTGTTTCAAAGCAACCACGAATAATAATAGCATCTCTCTTGCTTTTGGTGCCCAGAACTACGATTTTTGATCCTAATTTTGACAAAGACAAAGCCCGAATGAACAAATACTTGACGGTCGGAGTCTGTAGCAACATTCTTAAGGTCTGCCTGTTTACAAGACCGAATCGAATCGAGAACGAATTCGCTTTTGATGTGGGAAATGTCGCAGATACTCTTGTGCGCATTAAACTCTTAATCCTGTATGCCTCCTTTGATGCCTTAAGACAAAATAGAATATCGCCCAGCTCCTCAACTATTCCTCGCTTCAGATCCTCTCCCAATCTTCAGCCGACATCGGTCCAATGAGTGTATTGAAAACTATTCCGAAACAAATAACTCTTGTACTGCTGTCAAAGGGACGCAGTCCTCGGTCCTCCGTCCTTCAGTTTTAGTTGTTCCCCCCCACAAAGGAGTCAAAACGAATATCTCCCACCTATTGTTAGACAAACATTTATCAGACATGGATCCGTTCGTATCCACCCCCAGCGCATATTTCACATGTGCACATGTGGGTCTGTGTGTAAGGGATTCTCCGGGATAAAGGAGATAAAATAAATGTTTTCGTCAGAAGATAACATCCCCAGGCACCGCGCACACTATGATGGTGGTCTTATTTAATTACTCAATCCCTTTGTTTGAAATTAATTACAAACACTCCCCCTCCCACACACACATACACACACATACGCGCCCCCGTCCCATTCCAAAGCATACGTCACTCTTCGGCAACGATTTACCCCTTCTGCCGGCATAAAGCAACTGTGTATCTAAAATGGACCGTGATTTTCGGCAAACCACCCCTCCATCGCCTGCTCGCATGGTTTCACATGCGATGGCAGGCACGGTCTAACGCGTGGGACTAGAAACAGCCCACCTCCCGCTCAGACCCCATCGAATAGTGTTGCGGATCCGTATGTAACACACACGGAGAGGAGGATATAGTGCGCGTACCTAATGAATTGTGGTCCCTACCACGCATGTGTTGCTAGGAAAAGGGTTAGCGCCGAATAGAAATCCTTTGCCCGACTCATGTGGGAGATAAGAGAGATAACAACAAACGGAGTTCAGGGTACTCTTGTAATGGCTGATATCGTAAAACGTTTTGATTACGATTACACCAGAGTCAGCGCCATGTTATTTTAATTTTCTTCTAGTTGCACGATGGAAGGGGGGGTTGATGAGATGGGGGTGGGATTTTTGAGTATTTAGGGTGATGGGATTTGGGGGTTTTGTTTGAATGGAGTTTCGTAGTTTGAAATGCGATGGGGTGAGAGGGATGCTTTTGGGGGTGGGGGGGTGACTATTTGGAAACTCATGTGTGGGATGGATTACAACGCCCTTAGCCATTCCCGAATTTAAGTAAATTCAAAATGGATTCAGATGCGCTAATTGGAATTGGGCGAGTTGGGGGGGGCGCTGTGATGCCAAGCATCTCTTCAAGACTCGTGGTGATAAAGTTTCCAGTGAGCAGTTATTAACAGGCTTCATTCCCTTAACTCAGATTGAAATCATTTTTCTGCTAGAATTTCAGTTCATGGTAGCAGAAAATGTTTGCCTTTAATCAGATGTTTTCTTTCTCTAACTGTACACAGTCGATGATTCCACACTTGATAGCCCCTCGGGGGGGCTATCCACCTTATAGTGGTGCCGAGGCCCGATGATAGGTCAAAATTGAGGTCCGAAAACCAAGAGACAGCCAGCCCGCGAGTGGACCTTATTTTTCCAGCCCTACTCGTGGGACTTACATTAAATTAAAAAAAAAAATGAACCAATCAAAAAATTAAACAACATAAAACACTCATACACAAAAAGTACATGAACAACAACAACAACAACCAACATCCTCACGGCTAACGCTAATAGCAATAATGGCGGCGTTACAGTCCAAGGTGGATCTGCGCCTACCTTCTCAGCGACCAATCGTGTTGTGCGTACCTACTATTGTTCTCTCACGAGTGGAGGAGCCCTACAGTTTAATGCCAACTCCGAACGGCAATTTTGAGAAGCTTTTTCTAGACAGTCATACTCTTTGAGCATTGTCAGTGACTCGAAAGAGGTGGTGCTAAAGGTGTTTTTTCGAGATTCGAACCTTAGACTTCGAGCGTAGGAGTCGACGCACCTACCCACTACGCCACGGCGCCTACGCTATGGAGGAGAAAATCTCGATGGAGTAGGTGGAGCAATTACATGTGGATCCCAATTTACCTAGAGGGAGTAGAGGTGACGTGAAATAACGCCGAATTCCAAAACTCGAACTCACTTTGTGAAAGTGAAATAACACTGAATTTCCATTTTCACCGAGTCGGCCTTATTTCACTTTTAATTCATAAAGACATTCAGATCGATTCGTAACTGTTTTCAGATTTGCACCCGTCATATAAACTTTACGGCGTATATGCAGTAAGAAAGGCAATGCCCCCGCTAGACCACATGTAGACAAGTACGGCTTTCTAAACTCCATTGCCTTCTGTCTGAATTCGGTTTTATCTCACAAGGAATGTGAAATCCGGCGTTATTTCGCTTTCATAAAGTGAAACAAACCGAATACCAAAAGTCGGCGTTATATCACTCGGCGTTATTTCACGGCACCGAGAGTAGATACTCCCGAGGTACAGAAAAAGGATCTCTGAGGGCCTGCCCCGCAAGAAAGAATACCTCAGAGAGCAGCACATCAAAGGCATACCTCACGGAGAACGAGAGGAATTCCTTAGCTTGGGCGAACGAGGTAATTGCCAGGGATGAACTAACCAGACCCAAGCCTACCTTTCCAAAAAGGTCTAGAAAGGACGCCGACTGCAAGAAGGTTCCTAGGTTTGGCGGCAAGTATGCAAGGGAAGAAGGTGAACTGCACACCCGAAAGATCCACACTACCGCTAGTAATGAAGCGGCCAATAGGCAGCTAGGACAGGTAAGCCCTAGCTGCTAAGAGGAACAGGTACGTTGAGGACTCCTCAAACGACTCCAACCGGCCAAAAACCGAAGCAAGACCCAATAGCAGTACAATGGACCAGTTTTCGAGTCTGAGTGCTCCAGTGTAGGGTTTCAAAAAAAAAGACCCAATAGAGAAATTCGGAAAGACGGGGGCAGCGATGGTAATCCTGGGAAGACAAGAGACCCGATAGTATCTTATAACGAGACGACTGGATGGCGCAGTTGGTTAAGTGCCTGCCCCAAGTTCGAGGGGTCCCAGGTTCGAATCCCAGTAAAATCGAATCTGGTCCAGTCACCATTTGCCATTGGAATCAAATTAACGGCATGGGAGTAGGTTTCTACCTGGCAGTACAATCGACCAGTTTTGAGCCTGAGTGCTCCAGTAGAGTTTCAAAAATCCTCCGAAAAAAAAAATTAAAAAAATCTTATAACGAGGTGTCCCGGAATCCTTTGCAGCTGGCTGTAGTTTATTTCGAGAAACCTAATGGTCAGTATTCCTTTGAATGTGGTAAGAAGGCAGCGGTAGCAAAAGCGACTTTTGACTACATTCACAGAAATGCCGGCCAAGATGCGGGAACGTTTGCAAAGATCAGCAGTCAAATGAGGTTGCAAAAACAACGTTTAGGGGATTATAGATCTGGGAGCGAACTGCACTGCAAGCAGTCGCCTACATTAAATCACCAGGGCTCTGAAGCCAAGAGAGGAAGCGAGAACGAAGTCCTCAACTTCCTTTAAACTCAAAACCCCTCGACTCCAATGCAGCGTCGAGAATCGGAGATATATCATCCTGTTGAATGATACCCCGGCTCAGTCACAGCTCAGAACTAATATCAAGAGAGAGAGAGAGCGTTCAACAAAGCATCGCTATCCGATCACTGCTGGATATTCTTTGACGTTTATAGTCACATACCAAAACGCTGCAACTTCAGAAACGCGCGATTGGCAAATTGGGAGACTTTCTGTAAAGCGATTTCAGTGGTCAAAAATTGACTGAACGAAGCTCTGGTTGAGTTCGTAAACGTCAACAAAATGCGCATCATGTAAGCATCACTGCCTATGTGATGCGACGCAACGATTTTTTGATGTTGCGATGCATCACGATGCTTTAATTTTATTGTACGCAAGCTCCCAATAGCTAACGGGCCAGAACAGGATCTCAGTGTGAGGGTACTTCTAGTCCCACATCGGCTTCGGCGTTCAACTTTCATGGTGGGGGCAAGCTTATGTATCAAACTGTCCTTCAACAATGTTGCTCCAGATTCCACTTGCTGCAGACAACCGTCCCATCTGCCGCCACATCTCACATTCCACTAATCCATTGATTGAGTGCATTTTGATGGTAACAGACTCAAGTGTGAAACCAGGACCATCATCCACTCAGTCAAAGATGGCGTACCCCCTCCCCCCCACCGGGAGAATAAAAAAAAAGGCCGAATAAAATTTGATATCGAATCTCTAATCCAATATAGAAAATTGAAAAACTTCTCGTATAACTTTTTTATACGAAATTCCACTCCCGAATAGGGAGAGTGTATACCTGCCAACCAACACACATAAATAATACCTCGGCCAGGGGGTTACACATCGTTTTCTTCTATCCAACAACCGACAGAATACTGGATACACATATAGTAGGTACGGTGCGTGTAATAAGCGATAAGCCCCCACCTCCTCCTCCGGCAGCATCCATCTATCTATCCATCCGTCCTTTCCATCACTTAAGCCTGCAGAGCACTTGCCAAGGATAACGAACAAAAAAAAAAAAAGCAAAAAAAAGCAGAAAAGGAAGACGAAGAAGACACATCATTTATTCCCTTCAATTCTGACGGATTCAGAGATGCACGTGTGTTAACCGAAGCCCAATCCAGTTACTATGACAATAAAACACCTTCACTGTACCGAAATTCTATTACCACCCCCGAAGCCACATGTAACCATTCAAATAGAAGCGCAAAAAGGACGAACACACAACAACAAAAGCAAAGCAAAAAAAAAAAAAACCAAGAATATCATAGATCTGCTGGAGTGGAGTGACATGCAGGGGGGAGTGGAGGAAAGGAAAATGTTTATCTTAGGCTTTTGCACATCTCCTTTCGGAATCGCGAAAGGGGATGCCGAATGCTGGAAAGCCTGGTCGCCCGCGTCTAAACTCCGGCACATAAAGAATCTAGAACATTATGGCCGTGCCAAAGTGGGTTGAGTGAGTGTCGGTGAGCGGCACTGCGCGGCGGTGGTGGGCGCAAAAACCAATTGGCAAATACTTTGCATATATAATATATTCAAATGTACGTAAACCACCCAATTCCACCCGACCATCGCAGCCACCACCACCACCACCACCACCTATCCTCTCCCAGGGGTGACTGTGAATGGAACACACCGTGCGGGAGATAAAAGATTCGCTCGCTCGTATTTTTTTGTGCAAAAAAAAAGAACAGAAAAGAATACCCAGCCCGGCCTAGGCTGTTTATACTCGTATCTCCAGCGGCAGGGATATACTCGCACACAGAGGCACACATCGACACTCAGTGTGTTGTCGCTCCCGTCCACCCGTCCACCCGTCCACCCATGTACCCGACCATCCGACCACCCGGCCACCCGACCACCCATGCACCCGTCCACCCGCATCCGAGCGGCACTAAAATAAAAAATGATTATCCGGCTGTAGACGTCAAGACCGTTGCCGATGGGGCGGAGTGCGATGGCTCTGGATGGAGGAGGTTCATCCCGTTCGGAACTGTTATGTACGGTAATCGGGCATATGGAGCACAGATATGACAAAAATGTCCTCTAGTGCGAATGGTTGCTAAGCTTAATCAAAATGGCACCCTATGGCTATGTGGGCTGTGATGTGTATTGGGATATCCTGGATGTACTCCTTCCCTGACATCTTCTGCTGTTGGGTCTTCCTACTTTGCTGCCACTGCTGGTGGTGCGCCTTTGCTTCATGGAGCGAGTGCTGTACTGTGTTTTTCGGGTGGAAATTCATAATCTATAAAAATCCCCGTGGATTGAGATATGCCATGAAGTGAGCGTTTCTCTTACGCAATCTTCAGCCAGAGGCAATATATTTTTATCGGTGAACATGCGAATATTATTCAGCGGGGCGACAGGATACCCCCTCCCCCGGATAGGGAGTGGGATACGAGGAGGAAGCAGCGTGGATACAATGGAGGTTTATTTGGCCGATGAATTTCGAAATTTCTGAGAGGCTGTCAGAAGTGGCTTTTGACCGAAGTGAACTCTGCGGGTTTACCGATGAAAATCTCAAGACTCTCTGTGGCTGCCAAATGTTGTCACTACATGGGGGGTGGTAGAGGATGGGCTTGAATTGTGGTGGAAACTCCCTTTGAAAGACAAATAGGCAGGTGGGAGGTAAAGGATACGCAATGTGGCTTAAGGATCACTGAATCCTAGGGAATTGGATGTTAGCTCTAACGCGCTGTCCTAAGAAAAAACTGTCTCCTAAATGGATTTCGAAAGTTCCTTCTTATCATGGTCGGAGAAGAACAACAACTCTCTTTCACTTATTTCGGCTTACACCAGCTTCAGTTGGATTATTAATTTAGTACTAGAGAATCCAGCGTGCTTCGCTACGCCCTCTCAGGTAGGCGTTTCTCCAGGTCTAATTTTTCCCGGTGTTCTTTACATGAGTGCAAAATTTCATAATCTCATCTCATCTCATCTCATTTTCAGTGACCCGCATGCTCCACTAAAGGAGTCGTGGGGGCAATGCATGCACGAGAGATCTCCAGGCCGCTCGATCCTCCGCCATCGACTCTAACTCATTAGGAGCTATGCCCAAGCGCAATCAGGTAAGTGTTTGGACTTGGTCCAACCATCTCGTCCTGGGTCTGCCAAGCGGTCGCCTACCTGATGGAATCGTATTCAAGGCACGCCTCGGAAGTCGTGATGATGGGGACATTCGTACCACGTGACCAAACCAACGAAGTACAGCCCTTTCCGTTCGAAGAAGCAGCTGCCCAACATTGAGTTCCTCGCGCACTTCCGTGTTTCTCACCCTATCCCGGCGAGTAATTCCCACAACAGCGCGAAGAAATCTCATCTCGGCAGCTTGTATTCGCGATCTTATTCTTTCGATCATTACCCAAATCTCATGACCATAGGTGAGAGTTGGAACAAATACTGCGTTAAAAACGGCTAACTTGGCTTTGACACCAAGCTCTGCCTTCCTGATTACAGATTGACCAAGCTGTTTCAAAATTGACCCAGCTTGACCAATCCTACAGGAAAGTTCAGCATTATTCCTCCCATCACTCGTGAAGAAGACCCCGAGATAATTGAACTTCTCCACCTGGACTCCACTAACATATAGAGTGCATTGAACAGGGGTTCTGGAAATAACCATAACCTCCGATTTGTCCACGTTAACCTTCATCCCAGCATCAGCACATACGGTCACAAACCTATCTTACGCGCGTTGGAGTTCTATATGGGAGGATGTGAGGATGACTAAGTCCTCTACAAAAAAGAAGATGACTTACCCTCAACTCTCCCAATGTGAAACATTCCTCGCCTCGACTGCGCTGTAACATCCAGTCCATATATATAATGTTTGCTGAGAGATACGAATTTCTGTTTTTCCAATAGCCTATGACCGATTCCTGATCGATCGGTGCTAATAGTGTGAAAAATTATATGAGGATCGGTGCAATTGTTTAGAAAGGTATCCCATATATACAAATTAACTTTCAGCGCTAAATTTAAATGGTAAAATAATAATTAAAAATTGAGTTTGGCTCACATCGTCGTCTATTTTCGCTTAGGCATGATGAAAATGAAACTCTGAATAATGACATAGCTTACGTGGCTCGAATTCTTATAAACCAAAAACGCATAAAATAACCGAAAACACTCTTGACAATCTCGTCTTCATGCCTGCAAAGTTTCCTTGAAATCGGTCCGGCCGTTTCGGAGATTAGCCCGAACAATCAGACAGGCAGACAATACGATTTTCTTAACATAGATTTACATACACACTACGAGTAAATTAAACATCAATGCCCCAATCATTCAATTATTCGCATACCAAAAACAACAACACTTACCGGAAAGCGCGAATAAAATGTGCACATGTACGTTTGTGTTTAAACGATAAAAAATGTAAGCTAATTGTTCGAAGATGTTTAGCTGTAAGTTTTGAAAAAAAAAAAGATTTACGCGGCAAAACTCTCTTTGTTCAATAAACAACAAAAATAATCAAATGTGACTTGTACCGACTACATCCGTTCACCACGCGAGTTTCATGAAAAAGAACCTGTCAATGTGTATGCGTGTATGCGCTGCAACTTGTATTTACCGTATATGTATACGACATCAGCACTGTGGGCGCCGTGGCGTAGTGGGTAGGTGCGTCGACTCCTACGCTCGATGTTCTCGGTCCGATTCCCGAAAAAAACACCTAACATTTTTACACGGCCCAACCTCTTTCGAGTCACTCACAATCCTCCTAGAGTATAACTATCTAGAAAAAGCTTCTCAATCTCGTCGTTCGGAGTCGGCACTAAATTGTAGGTCCCTTCCACTCGTGAGAGAACAATAGCACGCACAGCACCGAGTGGTTGCTGAGAAGCTGAGCCCAGGTCCACCTTGGACTGTAGCGCCATCATTGTTATTATTATAAGAGCACAGATCGGGGTCCTCTTGCAAAATTTGTCACAATGTGGACTGAGAAATTCCCCGCTCCTGTGAACGTCATTGGATGGATTGATTTGGCTAATTTTGAACTGTAACAATTACGGCTGCTTCACTTTCGGTACTTAAACCGATGCATTGTCTCGCTGGCACAGAAACATTCAACGGTGAATATGTAGACTCGAATTTATCCATTATAGCATGTACAGCCTGTTTGTTCGGTCGACTATTTTTACTGAAAATTGGAGTTGGTTAAGTTAGGTTTAGAAGTGGCTGAAGTGTGCACTTAGACCAGTATTGATTCATTGTGCTGCCACACGGGTTGACTGATGTCAATCCAATTGTTCTGTTGCGAGAAACCATTTGGAGCTCAAGATGTAGAGGAATAGATCGCTTATTGGAACCTCAATAAGTTCGCAAACGCTATCAAAAAGTAGGCTCCCAGGTGTTGGCGTCGAAGGGACGCCAGGGTCGGGAAGGAGCAGAGGAGATGTTGAATGCTCTCGACTCCTCCTCATCTAGACAGCTCTGCAGAAATCATTAGCAAGAGTCCCTTGTCTTCTGGCGTAATCTGCTATGAGGCAATGTCCTGCAATGACACCAACGATTTTACCAATTTTGGATCTATCGAGGGAGATTAATTCTTTAGATCTTTTGAGGTCTAGCTTGTGCCGGATCATTCTCTCGCCCATCTGTTGTTTGTTTTTTTGAGTTTACAATAATTTACAAGTCGTAAGGGACATTCCCATGTAGTTGCGTTTCGGTAATAATGGGAGGGTGATAGCTAATTTGGCAAGCTCATCCGCTTTGCAGTTGTCGGGAATGTCTCTGTGGCCTGGTACCCAACACAGGCGAATATTGAACTGATCGGGCATCCTGTCTAAAGCGACTACTTCGGAGTTTAGCGAGACCAATTCCAGAGCCCTAAGAGCTACCTGGGTGTCCGTGAAAATGCAAGTACCACTTTCGGATTTTACAATCCATTTGAGCCAAGATAGTACTTACTTACTTACTTAGTAGGCCTACGACCCATGTAGGGTCTGAGCCTGATAAATCGCTGCCTTCCATCGTTGACGGTCCTGGGCACGCTGCTTTCAGCCATCAAGACCAAGCTGTCTTACGTCCGCCATGACTTGGTCTTTGTACCGGAGGTTAGGTCTTCCTCTCCTTCTCGAACCAGGAGGCTCGGATTCGAAGACCCTCTTAGCTGGAGCGTTGTTGTCCATGCGCTCGATGTGGCCGAGCCAGTGCAGTCGACGGATTTTTGCCTTCCGGACTACATCCACATCCTGGTACAGCTCATAGAGTTTGCGGTTGCGTCTTCTCCTCCATTCGCCTTCCTCGCAGACAGGACCATATATCCGACGTAGAGTTCTTCTTTCGGAGGCACCAAGAATCAGCTCCGCAGTTCTGCTTAGTGTCCAGCTTTCGAGCCAGGATAGAGCTTCACTTATTGCCATTATCTCCGTTTCTCAGTTTTATGCCATTTTCGAATAACGAAACTTTGGAAGTCTTCCTATACCTCTAACACTTTCTCTCAGTCCATGATTTGGAGTTTGACTATGATTCGAACCTGGGACTCCTCACGTAGGAGTCACTGCCCTAAATTCACTACTCGACGACACTTTTTTTTATCCAACTTTCCACTATTTTGCGATCAAATTACAAGGTAGCCTAAATTGATTGTGTAGGCTTTTTCCTCACGTCAACGTCATCTACGTTCATGACTTCCTGGACAACATCTAATGGTATCTCCTCTCCTATTTATCGTACCTTAAGTTTTCTCCCAAAAGTTTCCAGTAAACTGAAGTTTCCCTTTACCAAACCCCTGCCCAACCGCATCTGAAAAGAAAAGGAATGGTATTTGCCTGGATTAAGTCACTTAAAGAGAACACCATATGGGTAATCCTAAAATAAGCTATTCGCGATCCGTCATTCTCCGCTTTGATTTTCTTTCCCCACCCATGCCGCCACATGATCCACCATCACTCTGAAACCCACCCCCAACCACTCACACAGTTGAGAGTGTGTTTGCAGCACCCAGTACCCTTCCACTCGTATGAACTCAATTTTTAATCGCACTTCACTTCAAGAATGGATTAATAAATTTTAACGAAGAAACCGATAAATTGATTTGCCATCACTCTCGGTGCGCTCACGGGCGCCGCAACAGAACGAGCACCGGGTGTCGGATATGCCGTAATGTGACGGAGGTGTAATCATGTAATTAATGAAAGTTGCTTATGAGTGCCTTCTAATTGGCAGAAATTATTTGCGAACGCCACCCCTTAGCCTCAGCCTCAGCCGGCTGGCGTTGAAGGTGTGCTCGGCTCACTGAGAGATTAATTAGAATAAACTCACGACCGGCACCGCAATCGCATGTCTTTTGAGTTTTTATCAGGTGTGATAATTTGATAAGTTGATTACGTGGGTATGCTGTGCTCTGTTGACACTGCCACTGGTTGGGGGAGGGGTGGGGGGCTGGGCTATAAATACACCGTTAGGTGTTGTGGCGTAAGGAATCTTAATTATTCCGTATTGATGACGGGTGAGTAGATGGCTGGTGATGACATGAAATCTGGATTTCAGGAGCATTGTCTGAGTTTACCTTGATAATGGTTCGGCATGTGCACGTAGGCGACATGTGTGACGTGGTCTGGTAAGAAAAAAAAATGTTTTCTGCTTAATGGGGCTTACTTCAAAAAACGAAGAATGTGTGGGCTGTGCTGGTGGGAAATACTTAAATTGTGTGTCCACATGAAGGAGGGATTTAGGCCTCACATTTTCTTGTTTAATTTAATTTAACTGGGGGTTATCGATTCTTCTTGTTGTTTTAATGACGTTTGATTGCGACGACGACTTGATGATGCTCGCCGTGAGATGACCCAATCGCCAAAATCTCTTTCACAACATCGAGCGTTGCGTTGCATCGCATGTATGGCGTGTAGCTCATGAAAACAATTGCGTGTGGCATTGTAGTCCCCGATGCGGGTAAACTAAACAGTGCATGACTTTTTAGCTCCAAATCAAGCTGATGGAGAAAAGTGGACAAGATCGAAACCACTTCTCACTTAGGTCCACATGGACTCGTTTCCCTTTTACTGTACTGTAACGTCGTTTTTACTGCGTCCTCTCTAGCCATCCGGTTGTCCGTATATAAGTTACTTTTTGTAAGTTTAAGAAGAAATGTCTTCTAAGTGTTCTGCTCTTCAAATGGCACAAGCTAGGGCAACGATGGAGAAGGTGAGGGATGTCATCTTGCTTCTCTTCATTACCACAGCCCCTAGCTAGACTGTCGTTGATGAGTCCCTTTATCGTTGTTTGACTCTTAAGTCGATTGGGTGCTTCAATTACCATTGTTAGAAATTTCTAGTAGCACTGGAGGATTTTCTTGATTTTGGTACTGTCTTGTAGAGGTCATAGGTTAGGTCAGGGGGCTGCTAGTAAATTCACCAGCACACTTATACCATGTTGGTCCATTGTGATACCCACAGTCAGACTACTAGCGCTGATCGACCGCTCCAGTGATAGTGCCGTTAATTTGATCCCAACGGCAAATGATGACTGGACCGGATTTGAAAAACCTGATAAAAGCGTATTAATTTTGCTTTCACTGGGATTCGAACCTGGGACCCCTCAAAGTTGGGGCAGGCACTTAACCAACTACGCCATTCAGTCGTGACCAAGCTAGTCCGGTGGCAAACTTGTAAGGTTTTAAGAAAACCCTTGTTTGAAATTTTCTTCGTGCAGAAATTTACAGCTCGACTTAACAAGTGACCAAATTGTAAAAGTGGGCAATTTGATAGGTTTCACTGTATTGTCTCCGTGGCCGCCTAATTGTCTGTTTGAGTGGTAATATGAGCTGCTAAACAACTCTCTACCGAGGAGTCTCTATAGAATTGCTAAGCTGCTCTACATTCCCCACACCACCGATTGTCATAACCAGAAGTGCCGTTTTTGTATAGACGCCTTTTATAAAGCGGTTTTAATTAATTCGCTTATGACTTTGATCAGTGAGCTAATGACGTTCTCCAGCTTTTTTTTTCGGAGTTTTTTGGAAGCACTTCAGCTCAGAATCAAAACTGGTTCATTGTACTGCCAGGTAGCAACATACTCTAGTGCCGTTAATTTGATCCCAACGGCAAATGGTGACTTAACCAGATTCGGTTTCACTGGGATTCGAACCTGGGATCCCTCTAACTTGGGGCAGGCACCTAATCAACTATGCCATCCAGTCATCTTACGTTCTCCAGCTTCGTCGTGAAAGTCAATTACGAACTGACACAAACTTAAGGGCTGTCAAAAAAAGTCTGCAAGGGGCGACTGTCAAACATTGAGACACCAAAGACCACTACACCCTCGTGGAATGAACGCATGATGCGCCATTTCGGCCAGCCGCATCTTTGGGCCAGATTCCTTTGAGGGTTCTAAGGACAACCCTGTGACAGTCAGTGGTGATTGACTGTCGCAACACGTCGGGCACAATAGATCTTGAAGGTCGCGATGCAATATACCCTCAACCATAATAATCGGAACACGCTGAAAAACTTATTTGAATCCGAATTGAATCGGTTAGGCCTGCAGAGCAAGGTAGGTTGACGGGCAGACAGGCAGGCAGGATGCCGATTGAGTTATTTTATCTTTCAACTCCTTGTCGAATCGCGTTACTACAATGTGTGCAGCCATCACGTTGTCCTTATAAACTTCTTCGTTCGAGTCTGAACTTCCGCAAGCAGTAAGATGGGTTTCACTTCTTTTTCTTCACTCCGTCTAGAAAAGTCTTGTTGTCAGTTCGACTGACGGGCCGTAAACCGCATCAACAGGCATGTACACACCTGGTCAAAAAATAGATAAACCTTACATTTTTCGTCTTTAGTGTTACACAGCGAAGGAAATGGTTAAAGTTCGCAAAAAAGGTTAATATATTTGTATTCTATATACTTATTAAAAACTTAAAACATAAAAATATTTTCGATATTTACGTAAATAATTTTTTTACGAAGATTAAATTGTATTAGTTCATAAAAATGTGTGATCAAAAAAATAGATACACTTCAGATTGTGATCAATATTCAATTATATCATTATTTTTTTTGCGAGTTTTTTGTCAAAAAGGCTTAGTGTACTTAATTTTAATTGTTTGGAAATAAACATTTTACATTTTCATGGCCCGAAATAGTCATTGCACTACAGAAGAAAAAGTTTGGGCTCTGTCGCACAGAAAATAAGGAAAATCTCTGCGTGAAATCGCGAAATGTGTGGAACGGTCACTTCATTTTGTTTAAATTTGTTTTTAAAATCTGGACCCCAAAAGGAATTTCAAGGCAGATCGAAAAAAACGATCCCAGCGGATGATCGCCATATAATGATGTTATTAAAAAGTTACCCTTTTAAGTCATCAAAGGTGATTTCCGCAGAAATTTACAACACCGTTACAAAAATCCACACTTCTCGGACGAATAACAAGGAAAGTTCCCTTAATGAGAAAAAAAAATTTAAACATGAGGCTACAGTTTGCCCTGACACATGCAAATAGGACGAGCGATATCGGTGAAAATAAATGGCGAAATATTTTGTTGAGCGACAAAACAAAGATTAATATATTTGGAAATGACTGTAAAAGGAATGAAGAGATTCTCGAGCCAAGGAATTCCATAACCGTTATATAAAAAATACAGTGTAACATGGAGGCGGCAACATAATGCTCTGGGGATGTTTTTCTTAAATTGATGTTCACAACAAAATCAACCTACCAGGTTGGCCAAGTCAATCTCTAGGCCTAAACTCTATTGAAAACTTGTGGGAGCATCTAAAGAAGAAATTGTTTGAGCATATTTACCAACACAGACAAACAGCGATCATTTGTTCTAAAAACTTGTTATGAAATACCAGTAGAGACATGTCAAGCATTCATCAGCAGTATGGCGAAAAAGATGGCCAAAAATATAATGCAAAAGGGTAACTTCCCAGGGTATTAGTGGTAATTTGTTTTGCAACTGAAATAAGTAAAGATTGTAGTTCTTAATTTAAAAATTTAAAAAAAAAACTACAATGTATCTAATATTTTGATCACTTGATTTTTAAGAGCTAACACAATTTAATCTTCATAAAAAAAATATTTACGTTAATATTGAAAATTTTTTTTATGTTTTAAGTTATTAATAAGTATATAGAATAAAAATATATTAGCCTTTTTTGTGAACTTTAACTATTTTCTTCATTGTGCAACACTGAAGACGAAAAATGTATGGTGATTGAGGGTGTATCTATTTTTTTGATCAGGTGTGTATGTATTAAACTCGAGTAGCGGATACTTGCCAAATCTTTCAAACGAATGACACACAACATCAACGTCTTGGCCACAACGTCACTATAAGTCGATGTATTTTCGACGTAGTGAAGGACGAATACAAGCTGCTGAGATGAGATGTCTTCGTGCTGTTATGGGAATTATTCGCCGGGATAGGGTGAGAAACACGGTAGTGCGCGAGGAACTCAACGTTAGGCAGCTAAGGGCTGTGCTTCGATGGTTTGATCACTTGGCACGAATGTCACCATCATCACGACTTCCGAAGCGTACCTTCAATGTGATTCCATCAGGTAGGCGACCGCTTAGCAAAGCCAGGACGAGGTGGTTGGACCAAGTCAAAAAACTCGTCTGATTGTGCATGGGCATAGCTCCTGATGAGTTAAAGTCGATGGCAGAGGATCGAGTGGCGTGGAGATCTCTCGTGAGTGCATTGCCCCGCGTCCCATTTAGTGGAACATGCGGGTCACTAAAAATGATGATGATGATGAAGGATTTCGTCTACCTCGGCTCACAAGTAAACAGTCCGAATACCATCAATACCGAGATTGGACGCAGAATAACTCCAACCGCTGTTTCTTTGGGCTCAAGAGGCAATTGATTAGTAGAACTCTCTCTCTCTCTCGCAAAATAAGCCGGGCTTAATCTCTGTCGATGCTCGATTCAACTCATCGGCGCCGAATCGACATTTCTGGTTATTCTTCGATACTGGCCGCTTGGGCGGCTATGTTGTCTTCATTTCGCACCAATCTGTGTCTGCTTGGTAGCTTAAGATCTAAAACATTTTCACACACGACTGGATGGCGCAGTTGGTTAAGTGCCTGCCCCAAGTTAGAAGGGTCTCAGGTTCGAATCCCAGTGAAATCGAATCTGGTCCAGTCACCATTTGCCGTTGGGATCAAATTAACTGCACTGGAGTATGTTGCTACCCGACAGTACAATGGACCAGTTTTGAGTCTGAGCGCTCCAGTGTAAAATTCAAAAATCAACCGAAAAATTCGGTGTGACGAATTGCTGCACTCTCTCTGACGTTCAAGCCTAGTCAAAAATTAACTTAACTCTTCGTTAGAGTCCCTGAATTGAAGAACTTCTTATTTCTCACAAATGTACCTTCGTCCCTACATTTTCGCTCATGTTTTGGGCGAAGATCTCATTTATTTTTTAATAATCTTCAGCCCTCTAACAACTGCCGTGAACTTTTTACCTCCACCACATCTCATCCGCATGCTCTCGTCCCACTTCAATATTACCAATGAAGAGTTTCCCATCCCCACTTCTCTCTTTTTCCAGTACAACCCCTTCAAAATCGATCACCTCTGATATTTTGAAATGAACGAGGCTCTTCAGGCTAAGGTCGACGATGAGTTTTGCATGCCACTTGCACCAGTGAAAACTAAGTCGAGTTTGCGAATTAAATTCTCACTTAAAGCACTCCGAGTGATGAGTCCCCCATATCGTTGGTTGTGCCCTTATCTACACGCATTCCCACATGAAGTAGCACTAAAACGAAGCATCTCAGTTCGTTTAACTATCGCAGCAAAATGCTGGCAAGCAGGTCTTGCCCTCCTTAAAATTTTCACCAAATTAGATAACACGCATGGTGACATTTGAAAGGACGAACGACCTAAGGGAGGGCGAATCTCTCGCACACCGAGCGCAGAGATAAGGCACAAGCGGTGACTATAGCGTACACACATAAAGCCAGCATCCCTTGCCCCATGGGGTCCGCCAGCCCCCACACACGCGTGTGTTTGTGTCAAGAGGTCGTAACACAAAATGTATCTCCATGTGCGAATGGAACCCATACATTTTCAAAATATTGCCAAATTTTAACCAACAAAAAAATATACATTACTGCCACCTAATAAAATTTTAATGGCCACTTTGAAGGCATCGTCCTCGTGCTTGTAATCGAATTTACCAAAACCATATCCCCCTTTCGTTCGTGGCGCACACACACACATGCCGCCAGCGGATCCTTAGCCATTTCACACACATTCACATACGAGCGGGTGGGGTGGGGGATGTGGATACATTTGCTGTCAAACCATTGTAGTGTGTGGGGTGGGGTGGGCCGCGCCGCTCGCACAAAGGGCTTTGGGTATTTTCGCCTCACTACCCCGTGTCAGGCGGCAGGGATATTAACGATATGGAAATGGGAAATGGGAAGCGAACTCTCCTCCTGGTGATGTGGGCATGAACACACATTCAATGTGTGTGGCTCTGCTCGGTTGCCACCACTGGTTGTGCTACAACAAAATGGCCGTCGTCATTCGCCATTTATAAGCCTTCGTTATCGTGTGTGTACCTCTGGAATCATCACCCTCCTCCTCCTCCTCCTCCACCACTCACCCACCCCCAACCACTCCCAACCACTCTCGCTCAGCCATGCAGGAATGTGATTATATCGTTGTTTATATTGTAAAATCACCCATTTGCCACCCTCGTGTCCTTAGCCGCTGGCAATGGGTTCTCGCTGCTCAGTGCTCAGTGCTCGGCTCTTGGTTTTCAGTACACAGTCCTTAGTCCTTAGTCCTTAGCCCTCAATCCTCGGCGCTTAATGCCGCTCATATGTGGGCCATGCAAACCGATGTTTGCGCTGCATTTCCATTAATATTACATATATTATGTATATTTACAATCCCGGCCCTGGGGTGGGCCGTGCTCGGCCTCTTGAGTGGGTGACAATTCGTCGATATATCCGAACGCTACATGGTCCGTGTGTGTATGAATGGCTGGCTGGCTGGCTGGCTGGGGATCGACGGACGGTGGTGTAGTCGTTCTGTGTGCGGCGCGGATCAAAATATGGCCACTTTCAGGGCATAAGACGCGAAAGTAAATTAGAAAATGAAAGGTTACCCTCTGGTGGTGGTGCGGAGATGCTTCTTAATCTTTGATCCCGTTGTTGATGGAAAAAATAAATAAATTGGTAATCATCCACAGGAAGGATGGTGGTATTTACGAGGGGATTTTTCTGTTTAAAAAAAAAAAAACAAGAAAAAGAGAATTCAAAAAGGCTGCACACATGCACACATGAGGGGGTCTTGCTTGCTGTGAGATTGGGTGGAGATGAATGTTTTATGAGGCTGATAGGTTGTCCTTCGAGTGATGAAGAATCTCTGAGGAGGTGTTCATCTGAGCGCACATTAGGGCAGAACTTTGTGTCATCACATTTTGGAAACACACATGAGTAATAGCACAGTCTGGCTCTTAAATGACAGACTAAGCGGGAGTGTCTTCATTCACACCTTAAACAGAAGCCTTGTCGTAGACATCCCTGACATTCCGACAGAGAATAAATCATAAAATGTGTCACTTTAGAGTAAATCTAGCGAAAAATAAGCTTAGACACTCATTGCAGTGCTTAAATTCCACTCCAAAAAGGTTAATTTCAAGTTTGAAGGTATTCTGGGATTTTGAGGGATGTGATTTTATCGACATCATTCTTGGGGAGATCGTGCATAATTCACCAGCCATCACAAGAGGCATGATCATCCAAAAGTCTGTACAATTGCTAGCATACGCCGATGACTTTGACGTCTTTGTTTAAACAAAGAGAGCCCTCAATGAGCCCTTTGCTGACCGTTAAAGTTGGTCTGACGGTAAAAAAAGAAGCAAATACAAGTTTCTTTTTAAAAATGCTATAAAATTGAACAAAATTTAATTTTTTACAGGTTCCATGGCTTTATTAGCAATAACAAATATTCCCATTAATTATGAAATACAACGTCGTTCAAGTGACTGCTTCGGCTGACTTCGCAGTAGCGCATTCTGTCACCCCGATTTTCCAAGACCTTGTTGATTTTCGTTTCAGGCTGTAGCTCACGGATTGATTGGATGATATTGGCCTTAAGTTCTTGAATCGTTTCCGGATTGTTGGCATAATATCGGTCCTTCACTGTTCCCAACAAAAAAAAGTCCAAAGGAGTCAAAGCGTAGCTTTGAGGCGGCCAATTGAAATTGCCAGGACGGGTGATAACACGATTAGGGAATTTGGTGCGCAAAAGATCGATTGTGGCATGGGCTGTGTGGCACCATTCTGCATGAACCTGAGGTCGTCCAAATCCATGTCTTCAATTTCAGTAAAAAAGAAAGGAGGTTAATATGGCTCTGTAACGCCCACCATTGACCGAAACGTTGTTCCCAGCCTCATATTCGAAGAAAAATCGTCCAATGATGCAACCACTCCACAATCCGCACCAAAATGTAGCTCGTCTGTGGATTCATTGGCTTCTCGACAATAGCGTGTGGGTTTTCCGAGCCCCAGATACGGCAATGTTTGCTAAAGGTTAAAGTAGCCGCCGAGCTGAAAATGCGCCTTCTTAGAAATGATGATTTTTTGCTCAAAATCGTTGTCCAATTCAAGATGCGAAGCGTTGCGAACGAAGCGTATGGTCGGGCGCCTTTATTGTAAGCGAATAATCCGAGATCTTTGTTCAGAATTCTCCTTATGCGAGTGCAGTGCATGAAATGTTGAGGTGTTGAGATCGATGGCGAGTGAATGATAAATTAGACCCTATTCCTACAAGCCTAGATAAGGACAGCTTAAGGAAGCTAAAGAGCTTTCTTACTCGCCACTGCGGCCTGAATTACCATTTAAACAAAATTAGGCTATGACTCGTAGAGGACGAAACATCCGAACACATTTTATATGAATGTCCGGCATTACACTGGTTAAAGACACGTATTTTCCTTAGGGAAGTACTTACTTCAGTGAAATTAAAAAAACTCCACTACAAAAGATATGCGAATGTGTTGTCACGTGAACAATATGTATTTATTAATCCATTTTAAAATGCTGCTCGTGGTGCGTCTGATTGGGTCCACGGCTCGATCCAGAAAGAACAATGGAGTGCACGTGCTATGCCTACTGAACTGACTTGACACAAGGAGTGTGGTGAAATATTGCAACTCCGCGTAAATGTTCGCGAATGGCGTTCTTCCGGAACATGTGGAGCGCACTGTGTCATCTAGGCCGTGGTTGATGGAAAAGGTTTTCGGTGCAGCACCCTGTGTTGACAAGCTTGGATCCTCAAGTCGGTAGGCCGGTTGTAGACGTTGAATGGATACGACATAACCAGCTTGTAGGCGTGCAACTGACGATCAAAACTACATATGGGCCGGAATAGGGGGGCTTCAGTGGTTGTTACGTGCTGTCGATGCGCACATAAACGTGCGAAGCGAAGATGAGTTTTGCTTGAAGTTTTGAAAAGGTTGGCGATGTCTTTTGGAGAGTCTCTCTCAACCCTTACAGTCGAAGTTCAGCACCGTAGACTAGGTGACGGACAGGTACCTGATTCGTTGATCATTTCCCGAAGTCCAAGTAGAACAGCGATCAGCCCATGAAGCAAGTTTTTGGGTAGATGAGTGACGACGGATGTCTTGAGTGTTCGGTGTCACCGCTCTACGTCGCCATTTGCTTGCGGGTGCTATGCAGTGGTGTGAACGCGGTTACATCCGATGAGCTGAGCGAACCTTTTATATAAGTCGGGCTCGAACTGACGGCCCTGATCCTTGGTAAGGCGAGCGAGACAGCCAAATCTGAAAACCCAGTGTTGAAAAAATGCCTCGGCCACGGTGGTTGGTTAAATGTCTTCGATTGGGATGGCTTCCGGCCAACCCGTTGCTCGATCTATACATGTCAACAAGTAGCTGCAACCTGAGCATGGTGGTAGCGGGTCGATAATGTTGATGTGGATATGTTCGAATATTTCTGCGGTAGGAAACGTTTCGTGTGGTGGTGAAGTATGCTTGTGAATTTTGGTACGCTGGCAGGAAGAACAGCTCTGCCTGAGGAAAGATGTTGAAACAGTATTCCACGACGTCTACGTCATATCCTTTCATTAAATACACCAGTAAACCTTCACACTGCTTGTGCGTGTCAAAATGCCCAAAACTATATGTACTGGGTAGTGCACACGTATGTATTTGCGGAGGCACAGCGTTGCCGTGTGTCCTATTATGGCCGCAATTTATGACAAAATTTTACTGCATCGGCGCCGTAGCTTAAAAAAAAAGCTCATGTGCACAGCTCTAATATCCCTCGATTAATTTCACTTATTGCCCTGAGAGGGATGGACATGTTTATACTTTTAAAATTAGATTCATGCAAATTCTTCCAGTAATCCCTTCAATTTCTGTCAACTCTAGCACAAGAGTTTCCTACGAAATCCCTTTATTTTTAGCCGATTCATCACCAATTATTTCTGCCTAGTATGTGAAGACCAATTACGCCTTTAGCTGTAATGATTGCCTTAACGTTTGCACGAAAATCCGTGTGCGCATCAATTTACTCCTCATCACTTCAAGCCTCAGGCAATCTCTGCCACCCAATGGGACCATCTCAAACCATGTCAAGACGACATAAGGTAAATCTCTGCATCTGCACACATCCAGCCATCATCCACTTCGTCATTGTTAACAGGATTTTTGAGTAAATTATGTTTTCCGCGAGAAAAAAAATAACCTGCATTGTGGTCCATCTTTCGTGCCTTCGATAGACTCTCGTCCTCCAAACTGCACCACCCACCACTTCCCAATAATAACATAATAATGCCGCTATTCTATTCCGAACAAATAATGGAAGAAGAAGAAGAAGAATTTGAGGAAGAAGCCAAGCCAAAGCATCAGGAGTCCTTATTGTACGTGAATAAGGACCGACGGAGCCAGGTAACGAATGTAGATTTTGTGAAGGACGTGATGTCTGCGTGAAGGCATCAGCGAATTTAACTAACGAACTGAAAAACCTCCTGAGAGCCAGGAGATGCATCTAAAGGATTGAATTGACAAATTTGATTTTTTGAAGTTCGTTCAGGAGTTCCATCGTCCTCATTCTTCTTCATCTCCTCCTTTTTTGTCATTGCCTCGTTTTCCTCTTGGAGTGCACTCGCATCCAAACAGGATACACCACCTCTCTCGCTCTCTGCATTGAATTCATCCGCCGATGCAGCTAACAAACCGCAAAATAACCGTCATCCCGCTTAATAACGTCGTCCCGTGCATACGCAACGTCTAATTAATTACTCGTCTACGTGCACAAATACCTTAATCCGAGGTCCTGCAATCCAACAAACACAAGTAGGTACGCGCAGCACTTTCCCATGGATGGGTAATCTGTGCGTTACAGTCGTATGCAAACACCCGATTCCGGGATGCACACGGTGATGGACTGCGATGGGTATCCTTTTGCCATTTGCATGGCATTGATGAAGGACCCGATATCATCGGCGAAAGGGTTCATCACCATCCGGCCGGGACCTCCGTGAGTGACAGGAGAAAAGATCATCTGTAATAATGCTCGTCAGTGTTTTGGAAATGTTGGGTCGAAGGGGACGTGGACAATTGAGGAAATCCTCTTCTCACGGCGATGTGAACTAATTTTTGCACGAAAACAACAGCCACCGTGAGCTACCTGTGGCGGTGGATCGGAGCGTAACCCTTTGCTGTCGGCTCTGGAGGGTTGTTTTGCAACATTGGATCGGTTTGTCACGTCGGTAATAAAGGATGTTCGAAAATAAATATATTACCTATCATTGATTTGCGAAGATACACATTTGAAGGATGCATAATGGGATAAACACCTTGAAATGGAATCACAATGGATTTCAGGGGTAGCGAGCGGACCCTTCCATAGACGACGGAATTACACTCAGTGCAGTGAACTTATCGAGTTTCCATCGATCCGGGGAAGAGAGTGTGTGAAGGTTTTTTCTTAAGGTGGGCTACTGGGATTGAGGAAGGATGAATCTTTTTTTACGTATCCTTGCCTTTTGTGGCTTCTTAACCGTAGACCCCTCAAAGGCTTGCAGTCACTTGGGAAATTAATTAAGATTTACACAAATTTGGTTTTTGGTGGTGGTCACTGTCACGGAGATGTCTTCATCAGGCTTATCACTTCTCTAAGATGACCTAACGAACATATTCTCTCTAAGACGTTTCCACAAACAGATCATCACTGAAATACATATGTATGTCGCTCCAAGGTAAGTGGACAAATTTGTCACAAGCAGAGCTTCATTAATAAACGGGCTGTTCCTCTCGTCTGGTCTCCACAAGGAAGCTGTCTACTAGGGATCACCCAGAGCAAATCATTCCTCCGATCATCACTAAGCAGATCGTCGCAAAGAAATTGTCACGAAGTTGTTGTCAGAAAGTGATCGACACAAAATGGTCATCACAAAGTGCTCGTTAGAAAGCGGTCGTCACAAAATACTCGTCACAAAGTTGTCGTCACAAGTTGGTCGTCAAAAAGTGGTCGTCACAAAGTGATCATGAAAAGTGGTCTTCTCAAAGTGGTCGTTACAAATTCGTCATCGTAAATTGGTTGTCATCCCGAAATGGTCGTCAAAAAGGTATCGTCACAAATTGGTCGCAAAAAAGTCTTATCATAAACTGGCTGTCACGAAATGGTCGTCAAAAAAGGGTCGTCTCAAATTTATCATCAAAAAGTAGTCCTCACAAAGCGGTCGTCACGAAATGATCATCACAAAGTGCTTGTCACAAAGCGGTCATCAAAAAAATTATCGTCAGAAAGTTATCGTCACAAATTAGTCGTCAAAAAGTTGAAGTCACAAAGTGCTTGTCACAAATTGCTCGTCACAAAGTGGTAGTTACAAATCGGTCGTCAAAAAGGGGTCGTCACAAAATGCTCGTCACAAAGTTGTCGTCACAAATTGGTTTTCTCAAAGTAGTCGTTACAAATTCGTCGCCATAAAGTGGTTGTCATCCCGAAATGTTTGTCACAAATTAGTCGTAAAAAAGTGTCGTCACAAAGTGGTTGTCACGAAAAGGTCGTCAAAAAAGGGTCGTGTCAAATTGGTGGTCAAAAATTAGTCGTCGCAAAGTAGTCGCCACATAACGGTCGTCACGAAATGATCATTGTGATCAGTGCTCGTCACAAGGCAGTCGCCACAAAATGTTCGTCACAAAATAGTCGTCCAAAAGTGATAGTCACAAAGTGGTGGTCACAAAGTGCTCGTCACAAAGTGATAGTTACAAGTCGGTCATCAAAAAGGGGTCGTCACAAAATGGGCGTCACAAAATCACTAGGATTTTGTCCATAACTGTGCGTATTAAGCAGGATAAGGAACTCGTCATTAAGGGATCATCGCAAACATTTGGTTAAAAATACACATCATCACAGACCACTACTAGGATGTCCTTGCAATCAAAATGTCAATATACAATGTATACAATATCAAATATTACGATCGTCTTCAAAGTCAAAACGTTATTAGGATATCGTCACAAGCAATTCAATAGGAGATCCGATAGTCGTTATGAAGAGATTGTTTCCAGGTTCGTCATCAGAAAGATGTCGCAAGTCTTGCAACGCATTACTACTAGTTGTCATTCGAATATCGTCACGAGAAAACATCACGGATAATCATCTCCAATAAAAAAGACGTCACAGCTAGGTCGTCACGACCGGGTATCACAAAGAAGGAAATAAAAAAAAACTGAAACTTGCTAGCATGTCTTCACAAACAGATCATTACAAATGATCGTCACTCATCGACGTCACGAGCATATCCCCTCCCATTGTTATTATTTGGCTATGAATGGAAATCATTCCTAGTCTCCGTGTTAAGAGTCTGTCCACGAATAGGGTCTGATTTGTTGTGATTAGTTGATCGTCACTTATTGTCGTCACACGGAACTAGCCGTCGTCACTACAAGGTTCTCACAAACAAAACGTTATTTTTGACCAACCCTAGTGGGAGTGTTGCCCAACACACTTACAGACCGTCACAAGCATTGCTCCACTTCAAACTATCAAAAGTCGTTCAAGGCAGATCTTTGGAAGTAGTCGCCAATGAAGAGCGTCACAAGAAATTCGTTACAAGCGACATTTTCTCCGATTACCCACACCTCCTGACTTCTGATATTTGGTGACCTTGCCTTCATTCCTGCCATTCGTTAAAACGTCTCCAATGCCATAGTCACTCATTTGTGTGACAATCATTCAAGCGTCACACGAAAAATGTGTTAAATTCAAATTTCACATCACTGACATTTATCGATTAAAATTTGATTAATCGAAAAAAGATGTCGCCTGCCAGGGCAAGTCCGCTATCTGATGTCACACTGAAAACGGATTCCCCGGTGTCCGCAGAGGGAGACCCATCGAACTCGTTAATTTTTGACATAAATCAAATGAGCGGCTCGAAAGCGGCGAGACGGCTCGTACGTGCACACAACCGCGAAGGACCAATTGACAGTTGGGTGTCATGTTTATTCCGCTTCCAGTTGTTAGAGCTGATTCCTTTTTTGCATCCCGGTGTTTTGCATCCTTTCACTAACCCTTTATCCGTTTGATTCAAATGCTAATGCGAGGGGTAGCGTTTTTTTTCCTTTCGTTCTCCACTCACTTTGAACGCACTGACTACCCTTATCATATGTGGTAATTTATTATTTTTTACACTGGAGGATTTCAACAAAGGATATTTGATTTACATACCAAAACGATGCGTTACCCTCGGCGAGGTACCCTCAGTTTTTTTTTTTGTTTCCAAATTCACTCCGCAACCAGGGGTAGTAACTATCTCTCTGGCTGTGTTGTCTTTCTGTCAAGGGTAATATTTCTTTTTACGTGCGTGTATGCACATTTGAATAAGGATAACATAGGTATGAGGAGTGTATTGGGTTTGGCTGTCGGTACGCAAAATCATATTTCTGGGTTCGCGCGATGGTTGATTGAATCGCTGGGACGGCAGCGGCGGCACTACCGGTGGCGGGACATTATTGAAAGGACATAAATTTCGAGTTGCAAATTAAAAGGCATTGTGTTTGAAAATTACAGAGCCGGGTTGCTGGGTCATGGGTGAATCTGTATCGAATGTCAGATGCAGTTCGCAAGGAGCAAAGAGTTGAGTTGAAGTTACTGCAGCAGACGGCTCTGAAGGAACCAATGAATTTTGGCATGAACGTGAGTTGAGGGATGTCGTTATGTGCGAAACAATGTACGGAAAATCATACTTAAATTTTACGAAATCCATTTTCATTCGAACACGGGCTTATTGGATCTACTTTCGATGTGTATAGACTGTGGGTGCAGAGAACAAGAATTCGCAGAATAAATGCTTTACGTCGTACTGCTTTCTGACGGTTATATGTAATGATCATTTGTAACAGACGATCTGACGTCATCATTCAGGTATCATTTCGCAAGTGTCCCTGAGAGTGTCACTTGTACTGGTCACGAGAGATGAACAATTCTGTGCTGTATGAGATCATGCCCTCAGAGAAGAATTCAGGGAACTAGAGAGAAGGAACCGGATAAAAAACTGGAACAAAGTTCATGGCATGAAGTAGGCCAAGAAACTCCTAGAGGTTTGAAGCATGTATCAGAATGAGCAAGAACATATCCTACGTAGATAGGTAGTTAGATAAGGTGGCTTCCCTCACACTTGAAGGTTTCACTTAGACTGCTCTTCAAACCATCTTGATTTCTGAATGAATATTCAGGAGCACTGGCGATCTGAGAACATGGGTTTCACCCAGTTCAATGATGAAAATTTGGCACACAACGCTATCGCCAGTGAAGGGACCCATCCCCCGTACATATCGAAGGTAGAACTTCAAACGATTTTCGAATCACTGAGGAAGAAGAAATCAGTGGGTATACTCGTAGATGGAATATCGAACATTGTGCTTCGACATCTCCCTCCAGTGGCGGTTGAAATCTACGCCATCCTGTTCAACAACGCTCTGAATAACACACATTATCCAGAACATTGGAAAATAGCCGTTGTGCAACAGATCCCCAATAGGGGATCCGGACACCTCCAATCCGGCAAATCTACGGTCAATAAGTCTCCTTCCGAATATCAGCAAGGATCAATAGAGCCTTGCTCAAGTGGGTTGAGGACAATAATACAGTTCCGGATAATCAGTTCGGTTTCAAGGCGGGGCATGATACAATGCATGCAGCGTCGAAACTGGTATCCGATATACAATGGAACAAAAGCAAAAAACAGTGCACAGGTGCTCTGCTGGTTGACTTGGAAAAGGCTTTCAATACCGTTTGGCTAGAAGGACTCTTTTACAAGTTAAACAGTCGGGGCATTAATAAATCACTCCTGTATACATTGCTCAATATGCTAAACGGAAGAAAGTTCGTTGTGAAAAATGGCAATGTAACTTCGGCTGGTATTTTTAAAATAAATAATGGTCTACAACAAGGTGCGGTCAATTCGCCGATACTATTCAACATTTACACTGCTGATCTAATAGGATCACTTCAGCATGCGATTGCGTACGCGGACGATTTGATCGCGTACAGATCAGAGCCCAAAATCGAGGACATTATTCATCTCTTGCAGGGTGACTACGATGAGATCCAGGGTTTTTGCGATGACTGGAAGTTGAACATTAACTTAGAAAAATCGGAAACCATTCTATTCAGAACACCGTTGAGTAGGGCTTCTGCGGATACTAAAAAGAATTGGCGAAAGTTGTTGGACAACATGGACAGCCACTGGCAAATCGAAGTGTAGTCAGATATCTGGGGATCTGACTAGATCAGTATCCATATTTAAACAAACATGTAGATGCTGCTCTGGCTAGAGCCCGAGGTGCTTTTGCTCTTACAAAGAGACTGTTACACAATAGCCAACTCGATGCGAGAGTGAAGGTTATCTGCTACATGGCCCTTATCCGGCCAATACTTGCCTATGGGTGTGTTCAACGTGGGAGCAGACTTTATGGAAAAAATGCGAGTGTTCGAGAGGGCTTATCTTAGGACTTGCCTTCATATCTATCGAACGCCACAGTCCCAGTACTCCAATGAAGTCCTATACAATAGGGCGAATATGATAAGAGTGGATAGTTTCGATGATTAAACTGATTCGTAGGCACATCGCAAGTGCAATGCAACCCTAACTATAGATACAACGAGGGGGTTCGTCTGAGCGGCTTCGTTCCCCCAGAGTCATTCCTATATTTTGATCAGACAGGTCTGATCCTAGATAGATCAACAGTACCGTCAATCTTCCACGTAGCCCGTACATCTGTGGATAGGCGACTTAACTACGACCGAGACGTCACACAGAGCACTGAGGGGCTACTCAGGTTTAGTAGGGCGGTATCCAACCGTGATATAAAAGACGCAGTCAGGCAGCGCACAACATTTTGGTGATTAGTAGAACCAGCTTCTTCGTCGATCCCTTATAACCCGGTATAGATAAAATATTGGTCCAAAAGTCGGTCCATTTCCTATTGCCATGGCCGGCGTACACAGTTCAATCTGTGTCCTAGGATTAGATTAGGTTTGTAAGTTAGTATGTAAGCCAAAAAAAATTCTAAAATATATGTTATATTTTTATATAGTACAGTGCGACCTCAATAAAAGCAACTAATAGAAGTTAGGGCAGTTGCTTTTATTGAGTTTGTTGCAATAATCGAGTCAAAAAATTGTAGGTGCCAAAAATGAGACAAAAAGTTCAAAACGTCAGAATAGTATTGTAAAAAGAACGTGTTTTCCATTGGTAAGCAGGCTAAAACTGATAATTGAATTTAATTCATAACAATAAAAAAATTCAAACTTTAATTGTTTTTTTTTTTTAAATTGGGACACTTTTGATTATGTCTTTTTCGACGCAGAACACTTTTCCACAGCAGACTGTCGTATATTTTCCAGAGCTAAAATGTGAAGCATCATTTTCTTCAGCTCATTGTAGGCAAATGTTTAATGCTCGAATTGCAGCCTCTGCTTCAAATTCTTTTTCGTCATCACTTTCGACTTCTGATTCCGGATTACCACTAGTCGGTTCCAAATTGGATTCATTTTCGGCAATCGAATCAGTTATGTCCTGGGAACTGTCAACTCTTGAAACAAATCGTTAATCGATGATATTATTTTGGGTTCTTTTAGGATTTGGTCCCTTATAAAAATATGTATTCATGAGTTCATGAAACAATAGTTGCTTTTATTGAGTCGCCATTTTTTGAAGAGTTGCAATTACTGAGTCAGCAATGGTAAGATTTAAGGTGTTGCTTCTATTGAGGAGTTGCACGTATCGAGGGTTGCTTTCATTGAGGTCGCACTGTATAAGTTTTAGTGTATACAGTTGTTTGTATACATGTACGTACGAGTTTCATCTCATCTCATCATCATCTCATTTTCAATGACCCGCATGTTCCACTAAAGGGGTCGCGGGGGCAATGCATGCACGAGAGATCTCCAGGCCACTCGATCCTCCGCCATCGACTCTAACTCATCAGGAGCTATGCCCAAGCGCAACCAGGCGAGTGTTTGGACATGGTCCAACCATCTCATCCTAGGTCTGCCAAGCGGTCGCCTACCTGATGGAATCGCATTCAAGGCACGCCTCGGAAGTCGTGATGATGGGGACATTCGTGCCACGTGACCAAACCAACGAAGTACAGCCCTTTCCGTTCGAAGAAGCAGCTGCCCAACATTGAGTTCCCCGCGCACTGTCGTGTTTCTCACCCTATCCCGGCGAGTAATTCCCACAACAGCACGAAGAAATCTCATCTCGGCAGCTTGTATTCGCGATCTTATTCTTTCGGTCATTACCCAAATTTCATGACCATAGGTGAGAGTTGGAACAAATACTGCGTTAAAAACGGCTAACTTGGCTTTGACACCAAGCTCGGCCTTCCTGATTACAGATCGACCAAGCTGTTTCAAAATTGACCCAGCTTGACCAATCCTACAGGAAAGCTCAGCATTATTCCTCCCATCACTCGTGAAGAAGACCCCGAGATACTTGAACTTCTCCACCTGTTTCAATGGGACTCCACTAACATGTAGAGTGCATTGAACAGGGGTTCTGGAAATAACCATAACCTCGGATTTGTCCACGTTAACTCTCATCCCAGCATCAGCACATACGGCCACAAACCTATCTAGCGCGCGCTGGAGTTCCATCTGGGAGGATGTGAGGATGACTAAGTCATCTGCAAAAAGAAGATGACTTACCCTCAACTCTCCCAATATGAAACATTCCTCACCTCGACTGCGCTGTAACATCCAGTCCATATATATAATGAAAAGGAGAGGTGACAAAACGCACCCTTGGAGAAGTCCAACGCCCACGGTGAAAGGTGTTGATTTACTACCGTTAACCCAAACACAGCTACTACAGTTTGTGTATAGAGACTGAATGGCCCTCAACAAAGAACCATCAATCCCATACTCCTGCAGAACACTCCAGAGTTTACCTCGAGGAACTCGGTCGTATGCCTTTTCCAAATCTACAAAACAACTGTAGATCGGTTTGGCGTACTCCCAAGCCTTCTCAAGTACCATTCTTAGAGTGAAAAGCTGGTCGGTTGTACTTCTGCCGGGAATAAAACCGCACTGTTCATCCCCCATCCTGGATTCGACCATAGCTCTAGAACGCGCCTCCAACACCTTAGCGTAGACTTTACCTGGGAGACTTAAAAGAGATATGCCCCTGTAGTTGGAGCACTCTTTCTTGTCCCCCTTTTTGAAGAGAGGGACAATCACCCCAGTCTGCCAATCACCAGGTGTTTCACCGCGTTCCCAAGCCACCTTAATGACACGAGAGAGCCATAAAACTCCCTCTTTACCCATAGCTTTAAGCATTTCTGGCCGGATTTCATCCACACCGGCGGATTTGCCAACTTTTAGCGATTCAATCGCCAAAATGACTTCCTCCACCGTTGGACTATTCTCCGCCCTACTCAAGTCTACAGGACTGTCACCCTCAGTGCCCTGTTCGGGATTGAGCAGCTCCGAAAAGTGCTCGCTCCATCTGCGCAAGATGTCCACCTCATTGGAAAGCAACACGCCATCTTTGGATTTGACTCCTTCGATGGTGTTGTATTTCCTCCCTCTGAGCCGGCGAATGGTTTGCCAGAACACCTTTTTCGCAGATCTATGGTCGCTTTCCAACTTCTCGCCGAACTCCTTCCAAGTCTGCTCTTTAGCTGCTCGCACAGCCAATTTGCAAGTTCTTCGCGCCTCAGTGTACCGGTCACGAGAATCAGAGTTCCCCAAGAGAATCCAGTCTCTGTAGGTCTTCTTCTTCTCTCTGATGGCTTCTTGAACTCCGGGTGTTTTAAACCACGCAGTTCTTTTCTCACCACCAGCCGCCACACCAAGCCGCTTCACCCCACAAACATCACGTGCAGAAGCAATGACAGCTGTTGAAAACAGTCGCCATTCGTCCTCTACATGCGATGGAACAGTTGGAATTTGCTCAAACCCTTCGGATATGCGCCGTGCAAAATGTTGCTGCACCTCACAGGTTTGTGGTGTGCATATTGTACGCCGCAAGCCTGGCTAACGAAGCGCAACCCCCCCGGATGACCAGAAGAACACAGACAGCCTCGGATACCGCCTACCCTGGTGTGCCAGGGCCCTATTCGGAGCCAGGCCTGAATGGTGGCAGTATGCGAGCGTCTGGTGGCCGGCCTGTCCCGCTCGGCAGCCGGTCGGGCTCAGCCCGAAGCAGTTACGAGCAACCCGGCAGTGGCCTCGTGAGCCACTACGGGGGTGGGAGGGGGATCACGCCATGCACTAACCAGTGCGTGCGAGGGTTAAAAGGCAACGGACAACGAGTTTCATCTATACTGCCAAATTATATAGATATTAAGGAGCACGTGCATGTATGCATACAGTAATAGGCATAGGGTAGGATTAAGATTAAGAAGCTAGGCCCAGGTCCATCTCGGACTGTAGCGCCGCCATTATTATTATTATAGGATTAAGATAGTACGTAAGAAAAAAAAAATAGTTTTAGTTTAGTAGATTATGTAGATTTAAGTCAAAAAAACAATTATTAGGCTGACTAAGTTTTTCTATAATTTTTCTTAGTCTTAAGTATCTTTCTTTAATTTCTATTCGAAATAATAATAATAATAATAATGACGACGCTACAGTCCGAGGTGGATCTGGGCCTAGCTTCTCAGCAACCACTCGTGTTGTGCGTGCTATTGTTCTGTCACGAGCGGAGGGAAACTACAGTTTAATGCCGACTCCGAACGACGATATTGAGAAGCTTTTCCTAGACAGTTATACTCTTTGAGCATTGTCAGTGACTCGAAAGAGGTGGAGCCGTGAAAAAATGTTTGATGATTCTATTCGAAATGTCAATAATACGTCGAAAGACAAATTTTAAGGAAAAATATGTGTAACTTAGAGCGCCCGTATAGGGCCAGTAAGTTAGGATAAGATAATTAGGTTAATTAAAGCTAGTTTTAAGCGTTTTTGTCTAGCAAGTAAGACTAATCGAAAAAAAAAAAATAAAATGCAAAAAAAAAAAATTGAATATTCAGATTTTCTTGACATTTATTTCAGCTATTTCCGTTAGTTCATTTAGAAGCGATATCTAGCCTGTCTGAGCCTTAGTCCTTGTCCAACTTCGTCTTTGTAATCTTCCAGTTTGTCGTTGGAAGGTTGGGGTTTTGTCTCTGCATGAGCAGAAGTGTGTCTTGCGGGTCACTCGGCTCCACAGGAACTCTATCTCGTCCTTGCTCACGACTTCAGGCTAAGCACCTTTCCACAATTCACCTGCGTTGGCTACTGCATCCTTTAAGAAGGGTACTGCGTTATCGTCATCGCAGGCAATTTGCTTGAAGCACTGATGGAGCTAGCCACTGTCTATGTACGTCGGTACCTTTTCCCTGGGTTGGCTTTGCACCAGGAGAGGAGGCTAAGGTTGATTTTACTCTCCAATAGCTTCCAATTCTCCCGGCTGAGATGGCACTCCTCGTGGCCTCTATCAATGATCTCTAGGATCAGATGCTCTTTCATCACTTCACTGAGAGTTAGGACGGCCATTTCGGTTTTCGTACTTCTCTTTGAGGTGGGAGAAGGTTCATCACATGAACGAGGCCTTTTGGATACCCCCTCAAGGCATTTACTCGAGGACACGTAAGGTCCCTTACTAGGACTACCCCTCCATTCCTCAATAATGTTGGTTGCCCACTTATATGAGTCCTTGTCCCTTTCGCTTCAGTTATCCTTGCCCTTGTTGTCGAGTCGGCTAAGGATCTGGAACGTAGAACGTCTTCACCTGTAGGCGGCCGTGCTAACTCTTATATGCTTCCTGGGAAGCGAAGTTGAAGCCGTGCTTTCGGTGTCGGTCTGGCAGTCGTTGATTTGCAACTTCTCCAACTGCTTCTCTACCCTTTTTGTTTGGTCCGTTGCGGTACGGTACCCTACTTTGTTCGTTTTGTCTGTGTCTGTTGTTCGCTTGTACAGTTTCGTTGAAGTTTACTGTCTTATTTCGGTCCGTTGTTATGCCGTTGCTGTTTTTGCGTCTAGTTGTTTGTGCGGATTACTCCGCGAAGGTTTTGTTTTATCTTTTTTGTTGTTGTCATATTTATTTGCTGTTGTTCTATTCATGTTCAGTTATTGGTCCCAGGAGTAGGCCGGTATGGAAAAATCCGCCGACAGCATAGCCGTTTCTACTGTCGATAAGGCGGTTTTATCCGGAAAAGTACCAGTTATCCGGATAATTCGCATCCTAACAAGCTTCTACTGACAGGACACAGTAGTCTCTGTTTGCATTAATGAATGGAAATGAAAGCTTCTTTTCCATTGCACAGGTTGATGGTAAGTATCTTCTAACACATTGAAGCAACAAAAATCGGCATCTGCCACAAAGCCTGGACCTTGGCAGCTCTGGCTACACCAGAGATCTTTTTTGTATATTTGAAAACTTCCCTCCCGCTTTGTACGAAAAAACAATTTTCTCCACTTCCTCCCACATGAAGACCTAGGAATCATTTTCTGGATACACGTTTAGGAACCCCCGCAAATGCCTGGTGGACCAACAAGCTACGTCTTGTCTCAAATAAATTTGCTAACAATGAAATTTCAATCCCTCCTCCCACCCTACAGTGTCCCAACCATCACTTTATCATGCATCGTCTTACGTCACACCAGGCACGCCAAGAGATACAGAACACAGAGCTTTGGTTTTGAAGTGAAGCAAAGAAAATGAAGCCCTAACTGCGGTTAATACCACACGAAGAGAAAGACAACTGCAAGACATCACAGAAGCATTTTGCACCAACTCACTCTCCTCCGTGGAAGAAATAGCAGGCAGTCAGCGTCATCCTTTTAAGTGCACCACCCTCGGAGCCGCCTTCGACTGTACTTCGCCACAAGCCCTAGAGCGACCAAACTTTGCGTCTTCTTAATCACACAACTATCGAGCCACTTTGACGTTGCACATATGTACGTTTGCATAAATTTCGAGTCTAATATGGAAAACGCCACCATATCTCATATGTGCTCGCCCGGGATCTCTAAGGATGTGCCACATGCGATGTGACTCAGTAGGGGTTTCGGTGTGGGGCGGAGAGGCGCGCAGCATGCACAGTGCAGTATGTGTAGTGATGGAGATGAGAGATAGGATACGAATTCACTGCACACACAAGTGCCGAACTAACAAAATGTTCTTGTTGTTCAGCTTCTTTCGTTTAGTTTTCAGTTTTCGTTCGTTTTTCTCCTGTCTCCTGTTTCCGTTCGTGTGTTTCTTGGTGTTTTTTTGCATAAAACTTTTGTAATTAGTAAAACTTTGAAATTTCTGTTAATTATACCGCTTCGGGAAATTAATGTGCATGTGTGTGGGTGTGTGTGTAGTACTTGCTTCCGCCGCTAAGTCGCACACATGATGTCCGCCGAATTGAGAAAACTTTACGTAACGTCCTTTGAATAATGATTTTCACTTACGCCCTCATGTGTGCATCTTCCCACACTGGCTGCGGGCGGTGGCTCTGCGGAGGTGGTGGGCTATGTGCAGGAGGATTAATTATCATTCTCGTGCAATGTTCTAGCATAGTCTAGGAGCTGTTTTTTTTTTCGAAAAATCCGTTCGGAAATTGTTTTAGGATTAGTTTGCGGGTGCAGAAGGGGTTAAATTGCTGCTCTTACTCTCTAATCCATTCTGTTCAAAGTCTGACTCTTTTTTAGTATGTTTCGTAAATGAACGACTGACGTCAAACTTGTCGTTGAATTTTATATGTTTTCTAACTTCATGCGGGTCGCAAGTTGTTTTATTTAAATTGAGCCAATTTCTTCTGTTTTTTGAGTTAGATGAATAAATCCTTATTTAGGTAGGTACTGAAATCAGTCATCGTGCAAGCTAATCGAAGCTTCAAGCAAATTCAGTCAACATTTTAACATTTTCTTCTTGAACTCAGCTCACTGTTTCTTAAACTTCACAGCAATTAAACATTTTACTTCGATCTATTATACGATATATTCTATAAGGATGGATTTCAGAAAAAGCGTGTAAATTTCCTATGAAATTTTGGTCTTTCGAGACTTGAGTTCCTTACAGGAGATAGGTCTAAAGCCGTTTATTCGATATCAATTAGATTTTCTTTTTCTCAAAGAAAAGAAATAAATTGACATTTGTTTTAGGAAACCATAATTTTTCTTTATACAAAGTGCTGCAAAATTAATCATATTATCGGTAGATGTTATAATTTTTGAAAATGGCGTCGTATGTCAAACATATTTGACATGTGTGAACTAGACAGCTGCAGTATACAAAAAGGCAAGCAATGGAGCGCTATACTCCGCAAGAGCGTGGAATAATTGTGTCGATTTTTTTGACCAATATTCGGTCGGTGGTGTTAGCGCAGCGTGAATTTCGACGTCGATTTCCTAATCGTGTCGCAACAACTGGGCAAACATTCCGGCGCTTAGCTACTCGACTCGACTGTAACCATTACATCCACTCAAAGCCAGTATGTGGTGCGGCGTTCATGCGGGAGGAGTGATTGGGCCGTATTTTTTTAAGACGTCATCGGCAATACTTTCATTGTTACTGTCGAAGGCTACAGGGACCTGATAAACGACTTCTTGCTGCTGGAATTGGATGAGCGGTGCTTGGTGAACATGTGGTTTCAACAAGACGGTGCAACCGCACACACAGCACGAGCTACAATTGATGTTGTGAAGGAAGCGTTACCTGGTCGCGTAATCTTCCGTTTTGGCGATTTGCCATGGCCAAGAAGATCTCCCGATTTAACCATCCCTGACTTCTTTCTTTGCGTTACTTGAAGTCGCGAATTTATGCCAAGAGGAGAATAATCGACAGGAATGCGAACAGTAATCACCGTAAATCTTGTGGGAAGTCATGGAAAATGTGATAAAACGGGCACAAAAGTGTACCAACACTGGCGGCGGCCACTTGGCGGGTGTTATCTTTTCCACTTAGCAGAAAAGATTGTAAGGATCCAAATAAAAATTTCAATCATTCAAAATCATTTTTTTTATTTAGTTAAAAAGTAATTCAAAAACAAAAATGGATTAGTAATTTTGCGCCACCTTGTTTGACCTTATAATCCTGGGTGATCCTGAGCCTCTACATCTAGCAACCATTCTCTAGTTCTCCCCAGTTCCACACAACAAGTTGCTTGAGGCCATCAATTGTATTCGTCCTCCGTTGCTTTCTTTCACAGGCTGAAGCTTAGTCGTCCATGCGGTCTACACGGCTTAACGTTGAATCCTTAGACCCCTGCCAGCCAGATTTGAAAAAGACTGCAATCTTTTAGTTATGCATTCTTTAAATTCATGGAAAAGAATTCGTGATTTGTGATCCATTTAATCGATCAAATTTAGAGACTTTGACTTCAACACTGAAGTCTTTGGTTGGATCAGTCTTTTGGACCAATCATTAGATTGAAGACAATTGATTGCAAGCCTTTGACTGATATTGCATTCACTGAATTCACTTTTAATTCTCCACCATTTAGCTGAAGTCCACTGCATTCATTTGAATTCTTTAGGACTTCATCAATATTCATTGAAGTCTCTCGGACTTCAACAATTTTTATTGAAGTCTTTGAGATTTCGTCGTTATCCAATTACCTTTCAGAAAATGCATTAGTAGCAATTAATTTCGACCATCGTAAGTATCTCGCCAGCTGTCTCCAGTTTCTCACACCAAGCTCGCCGAGGTCCCCCTCGACTTGTGTGCGCCAATGTTGTGCGTCCTTTCTCAATGACAGCATATACTTGGTTTTGCCCTCGTTTACCGCCAGACCCATTTTAGCCGCTTCCGTTTCAATGCCAGCAAATGCATCATTGACGGCTTGCTCTGTTCGCCCAATCACGTCAATGTCATCCGCGTAAGCTAGCAGTTGATCGGACTTTTGGAAGATCGTGCCTCTAGTGTTGGCCAGTAAGTTTTGCACGATCTTCTCAAGAACGATGTTAAAAAATCACATGACAGCGCGTCGCCTTGTCTAAAACCTTTTTTGACATTGAAGGTCTCGGTGAGTTCTTTACCGACCTTGATGGAGCAGCGATAGTTCTCCATCGTCATCCTGCTCAGTCTGACGAGTTTGGCAGGAATGTCAAAACTAGACATGGCGCTGTATAGCTCGTCTCTATGCACGCTGTCATATGCGGCCTTGAAATCGACAAAAAGGTGGTGTTTGTCGATCTGCATTTCTTGGGTCTTCTCCAGGATCTACCGCAGTGTGAAGATTTGATCGATGATGGACTTCCCGGGCCTGAAACCATACTAATACGGACCTAGCAGATTGGCGACGAAAGGTTTTAGGCGTTCACACAGAATGGCAGAAAAGGTCTTGTAGGCGATGTTGAGAAGACTTATCCCTCAATAGTTGGCACAGTCAAAAAGGTCTTCTTTCTTGTGGATGGGCCAACGATACTGAGATTGCACTCATCGGGCATGCATTTCCTCCGACCATATCTTACAGATGAGCGGGTGCATGCGCCCTACCAAGTCATCTCCAGCTGCTTTAAACATTTCAGCGGGCAGACTATCTGCACCAGCAGCCTAATTAGACTTCAGGGAGACGGTATTTTCTTCTATCATCGTCCGTTGTGTTGACTGGAACATTCTGCCTGACAGCATTATTTGTGTCCTCATCGCCGTTTAACAGTCTGGAATGATTTTTCCAAATTTTCAGTATCGTCTGCGAATTTACTACTAGCTGTCCATTCTCGTCCCGGCAGGCTTCTGTCCGAACTTTATATCGGTAAAAGTTTCACCCTTTGGTAAAACTTTGGGACGTCATTCCCGCCATAACTCCATTTCCGACCGTGCACTTCTCGTGCTCTTTCTTTTTCTTCCTGAGAAGCCGCACCTCTTCCCTTCGTTTCTGTTCGTAGAGCTCACGAACAGCTCTCGTAGTTCGATGCAGCGTTGCCTGGTAGGCTTTTTGCTTTGCTGCATGTGCCAGCCTGCACTCGTTGTCAAACCAGGGGTTTTTCTTTGGTGGTGTTTTAAAACCCAGCACATCAGTAACGGCTTCTCTGATGGCTCTTTGACAACGTTTCCATTCTTCGTCTATTGTTAGTGCAGGCGACGTCGAACTTTCGGATAGTTTCAGGGAGACTCGATCGGCAAAGTTCCTGGCAGTCTGTTGCGATTGTAGCTTTTCGACGTCAAACTGTGGTTGTCTTCCTCGACTCCGTTGTTCTCTCGATATCCGTGTCCTTACCTTGGCTTCAACAAGGAAATGGTCCGAGTTGATGTTGGCCCCTCGAAACGTTCGGACATCAAGAATACTGGAGCAGTGTCTGACGTCGACAGTTGATCGATGAGGGTACCGCTGGGCTTATGGATCTTGAGGTATGGGAGTCGCGTGCTAGCTATAGAGAGGTTCCCCCCGTGACAAAGTCTACCAGCTTGTGTTCGTTTTCGGACGTGATGTGGTGTAGGCTGTGTTTTTCGATGACTTTACCCAGCTTCGCGTTGAAATCTCCTAGAACGACTTTGGTGTCGTAGCTGGAGCATTGATCGTATGTTCTTTCTAGGAGATCATAGAAATCATCCTTGCTATCGTCATCTTTGTCCTCCGATGAGGCAGGGACGCAGATTAGGCTGATGTTGCCGAATTTAGCCTTGATGCGGATTGTTATGAGGCGCTCGCTTATGTACTTAAAGCTTAAGACTTTTTGCCTAAGTCTGCCTCGAACAACAAATCCTCATCCAAATAAGCGCTGCCTTCTCTCTCTGTCGCCATAAAAGATATCGCAATTTTTCATCCTCTTTTTGCACGGTCCATCCCATCGCACTTCCTGCATTGCGGTAACGTCTGCTTTATAGCAGTCTAGGGCTTCCACGTGTTCATCGGCTGCACGTGTTCTGTTCAGGGACCTCACATTCCGCGTGCAAAACCGAAAGTCAGTGTCCTTTTTCCATTCGCGGGGGCCGTCAACAGTAAATCCGTCCTTGTCTGAGGCAGGTTTTTCTTTCTGAACTCGTAAGTTTTTTACGTAGCTCATCCACCGCCATCTCTATTCCAGGGTCCCGAAGTTGCCCACGGCATTGCCAGATCAAAAATGTTATGCCTTTTTTTCTTCGTTTGAAAAGTGAATATTTTCCCCACAAATTACTCTACAGTCATATCGTTGATAAAAATATTTGATCTTAAAATAAATTCCAGAAAAAAAATTTCAAAGCCAAATGCGAAGCTCCTTAAAGTGCGTAGTCTTTCAAATGAATAAAACCACCGAAGGCTGCGATATTTCACGTAACTTATTTTTTACAGATTTTCAATACGATTAAGTGGCTCCTTTTCAAGATGAACATTCAATATTTATTTGTTTGAGTAGATAGAATACAGAAAAATGAGTTCACAGAATTTAATACTCCAATAGTAACGAAAGTTAGTCATAAAAGATTTATTTCCGCCATGAAAACTCCGTTTATCATGATATATCATTGTCTCCTGAGTCACCTCGAAAGGGATTAGCACTTGAGCGCCCCTCACCATCAATCTTTCAATTCATCCTATCCAAACAACGTACGCTTAACTCAAGTCCCCAAATGCCACAGAGCACTTTCTTTGTTACTCGCTCCCTCTCTCTGTCTCTGTCTAAGCCTCTCATGTGGTTTACCGAATTTCTTCCATTCCCTCGCAAGGAATAAAATAAAATAGTTTAAAGTCAGACCCCCACCATGGCTCCTCCATTGTACGTCCTTTTTCGCAAATCCAGTCAACATTGTGTAGCCATCCATGTACAAAGTCAAACAAGAGCTTCATCATCATCCTCATCATCATCCACAACAGCGACGATGACGCTGTCACAAGAGGGAGCTGCCATGCCATTCTGCATTACCACCCCCACCTCCAATCCAGCTCCGCACAAATGGTGGGAGTGGAGATTTTCACAAAATGTCCATGTGTATACACACACGCCAGTGTCCACCCCATATCCAAAATCACACCAACTAAATTATGTACGAGCACATCTCGAATTCCCACCGAGACGAGGGTGTGTGCACGAGCATCTATGGATACAACAACAATAACAAAAGCGAAGACGACGACGACAACGCAAGTATCTAACTCATATGGTATCTGCAAAACGTCTCTTTGTGTGTCCAGGCACATAGTTATACTCCCTTTTCATACATAGAAAGGACCTCTAATACATAATGGCATTGGAGATACAGTCGAACACAAACGAACGAGAAGCAACGGTCCTTCACCAACATATGAACATACATCCATGGGTACACATCACATGTGAGCAGAGTACATTCGGTCTTACGCCATCCACCATCCAAACATCAACCACCGCCACACCACCATCATCAGCACACCACCCACCCCATCTCTTTATCCACATAGGAACCGTGTTCGGCGCTTTTTGTATATCCAATCACATGACAGGCCGTCGGCCATCTTGTTTTAGATAACCCCAAAAGCCATATGAGTGGAATGCCTGACATTCACTCAGAGCCAGAGCCAGAGCCAGTGCCAGAGCAGCCCACCGCCACCCCTATTGCCATCGGAGCCCGGCCGCAGCCTGGCTCTGGCTCTGGCGCTGGCTCCAGCATCAACAGCCGCACCAGCAGCGCCACTGGAGAACTAAATAGAAAACATATAAACACCGCTTTGCCATTGCCTATTGATATTGTGTGTATCTGTGCTTATTCTGTGACAAGCATCGCTGCCATAGCGCCGGGCTTGATATATTGCCTCTGCAATACATTGTGCGCTGCCACCCGAACCACCCCCACCACACCACGTCACTTGAAAATCAACTGACAAAAACCAGCGCAACATACCGTACCGTTCTACATAACACTGTGAGAGAGCACAGGATGAACCCCACACCCGTTCGCAGTCGCCACCATACGAAGGCCCCACCAGGACGCAAAGCCACTCATGAGATTGTGTGGCTATGTCATCCTGGAAAAAGCTTTCGCACAGATGTTGTTTCTTATTTTCCCCCGTGGCAGATGGGAATACCATCCAGGAACTAGTCCGCCTTTCATTTATGTTCTTCAGCTCCCGGAGGGAGCTCAACTCCTTCTCCACCCACACACACACACACACATACACATCCACATCCACACACCCACGTGTATGCTCTGCGCTGTCCCTTTGTTCCATTTTATAAGGGTCGAATTTAAATACACTCTCTCGCTGACGACGCTGACGACGACAACGACGAGGATGATGTTGGCCGCACATGTATGGCTTCACGTATCGCCGTGGGTTTCATGTGTGCTAGAGGAACCCCGCCACACAACCCCCCGCCCCCAAACCAGCGACCGACCCCCGTGCGAGCACACTCAACCCGTGCGGGAACACAAAAGAAAGTTTTGAAAAACGACGGGTCTAAGTGCCAGCAATGAGGTGTATCGCAAGGAGGGTTGTTGCCAGCAGCAGCAGCAGCAACGACAACGGGTGGCCAACAGAGTTTCGTCATGTGGATGTGTACGAGCGTGTGTGTGTGTGTTGTGTGTAGGAGCAGGGCAGGGTGGCTGTACACATGTGAACTTTTGTAGAAGGACTAAAAATTGGGATATAAACTCGACGAATGTGAAGTAGCGCTGGGACATAATTTCTTGTTTTTTATTTATCCCCCCTTCCCGCCGTCATCTTCTTCATCATCATGGCTGTCGTTGCCGTTGTCGTTGCCGTTGTCGTTGTCGTCGTCGTCGTCCTGCCAGCCACCCTTTTTTTGTTTTGTTTTTTTCATCTTCCCTGGATCTCTGGATATGCCGCGCTTTTGAGTTTTCATGTTCGGTTCGGTCTTCACTTCTCTCCATCTCCATCTCCATCACCATCTTGCTCTTCTCTTCTCAATTTAAATAGATTGCTAGAATGTGCAGGGGGCTACGTGTTGGTGGAAGGGGGTTATTTTTGAGTAGTCTTATCTCAGTGGATTGTGTGTAGGTACGTATGCATGGTTGTGCGGTAATCAGCACACACTTACTCGTACGTCCGTGGTCTTTGAAGCCATCGCTGTGTCCCACACCCGTCGCTCAGCCTTTGAGCACGCATGTGAGTTGTGAGATGTGCCATTCGACAGCGCGACGACGACCATGGATTGCGCCACTAGTGGAGTGAGTTGGTTGCTTAGCTATTTCGTTTCTGAAGGACCAAGTCGTCATCCACACACATCCACCCACCACCGGTCCCCATCGTTCGCCTCACCCCTTTCCCTCCTCCACATCCACATCGTCCTCGTCGTTGACGTACCTTAATTGAAATAAAGAAAGAGTATTCACCCGTTGCTACTGGGAACATTATTTAGAGCCAATTATTTTGTTATACTTAGTTACGTACGTACATGTGTGGGGCGAGTGGATGTGTTCGTTTGATGCGGTGAGCACCGGCTTTGGCGGAGGAGAGGAGGTAGGGTGCGGCACAGTCGAATCCTGAGCTTTGTAAGATGAAATTAATATCTCGTCTAAGCACCACACTCATTCACTTGACTATCTCTCTCTCTCTCTCCCGCCCTTTCCCTATTCCCTTTCACACACGCAGAGCAAGAGGGATGTGTAGTCAATTTTATGAAATGGAATTGAGAAGGATTAAACTTTGACGTGAGCTACTCTCCTTAATTTTCATTACCAGGAGCAGTTCTTCGTTTTAATTTGCTTTCGTATTTTTACAGTACCTAATAACATTTTAATTATAGAGCGTACTCGTATGCGTGTATCCCTTTTGACTAATGAAACGCGAAGCACAGCGCTTCTTTTCAAAAGATACTTTTTATTGGAATTTGAGCTGGTTATGGGTTAGCAGATTTTGATACTCTTAAGAGATCATGTTTGGGATGTATGTTGTGAATGATTGTTTACGGAGGAGTTTCCAAACATGACGTGGAATTTCGGTCCAGCATTTTTTTGAAGAAAGTGACGCTCATTGATAGCACCTTACTAAAGTCTCCAACTGGATTTTTTAAATTTTATCGGTCATTCAATCAAACTTCACTGCAGCCACTTATCAGCCTTGTCTTGAAGCTTTAAGCCTCGAATACTGCAATATTGCATGCATTGATGCATGCAGCAACGCATACGAAACAGACTCGTAGTCAATTTTGCCTTTCTCTCCCATTTGTTTGCTGCCATTGTTGTGAAGCCATAAGCCTCGAATACAGCAATATTGCATGCATGCCTTGTCTTAAAGCCTCAAGCCTCGAATACTGCAATTCTGCATGCAGTAACGCATGCGAAACAGACATGTAGTCAATTTTGACTATCTCTCCCATTTGTTTGCTGTCGTTGCCATGAAGCCATAAGCCTCGAATACAGCAATTTGCATGCATACCTTGTTTTGACGCCTTAAGCCTCAAATACTGTAATTAAGCATGCATTGCTGCATGCAGTAAGGCATACGAAACAGACATGTAGTCAATTTTGACTTTCTCTCCCATTTGTTAGCTGCCATTGTCTTAAAGCCTCAAGCCTCGAATACAGCAATTTGCATGCATACCTTGTTTTGAAGCCTTAAACCTCGAATACTGCAATTTTGCATGCATTACTGCATGCAGTAATGCATACGAAACAGAGGTGCAGTAAATTTTGACTTTCTCGCCCATTTGTTTGCTGCCTTTGTGAGGAACGGCAACTAATTTCGGGCCTCTGTTCTTCTCATGGAAACGGGTAATAAATTGAACTGCTTTTGAACTCAATTAATTTCTCTTTAATTTTTGTTTTCGCAATCGACATCAAATTATCAAACGTTGACTTACATAAAACGTCAAATCCGAAAATTATAGAATATAATACTATCTTACTGATCTATTACAAATGATTTTCATCAAAATTGGAAATGGAGGCAATTCGCACCAAAGCTGCGTGGCCGTGCAGTAAGGACCTGTGTCCACTTACATATAAGGCCATGTTCTATAATTTGACTGCATCCGTCTGTTGCAAGCATTTGTCGTGGCACATTTTGAACTGAAATTCATAACACCGATAACACCATTCGTCCCAGCAGATCACGGTTACTCTTATAACTACTAAGGTGACGTGAATAAAGTCACATGAAATAAGACCAAATTTCGAAAATTTGGTATCTGAAATCAGGCCTTATTTCAATCACTGACTACTAATGCATATCATGATTCGGATGAAACATGTTATCCTTTTCGCTTAAGCCTTATTCCATAAAAGGATTGGCAATTCAAAGTAAACTGCGCAGGTTGGAGTTGTACTCGCACGGGGAAGGCTTCGTTGCATAAATATATTTTGATGGAAGCATTTCTGAATATCAGGCGATGAATTCAAACTATTGCGGTTAAATTTTCTTCTTTCATCTGACGAAGTTATATCGCGTGTTCTATACTCTTACAAAATCCAGTTGGTCCAACAACTCAATACTGATGACCCAGAAAAACGTTTGGAATACTGTAGCACTGTCGTTAACAATGAAATGTTAATGAAATTACCAAGCATTTTTAGGAAATGATGAGTGACGGATTTGTAAACAAGCAAAATTGCAGATTTTGGGGCACACAGAATCCCAACAATATCCATCAACGTCCCCTACTCACTTCGTGATACTGTTTGGTGTGGAATAACCTCGCCTAAGATTTATGGACGATTTATGGTGCGGGTGCAAGTGTTACAGTTAATGTGCATCGTGACAAAAAAAAATGCTTCCGAACTTCTTTTTCCACTCATGCAAGCAGACAACATTGTTGAGCTCATGTGGTTTCAGCAAGACGGAGCTACCTCTCTTGAGAAAATGAAGTTATTGTGCGAAAAATTCCGCAGTGTCTCAGAAATCGTGATATCGAATTGCCACCGCGATCGCCTGATCTTTTTATGGGGTTACCTTAAAGAAAAAGTTTACACTAGCAACCTCCACACTATAGAGGAGCTGAAACACAACATCCGAGAAGAAATGGGGCAAATTAAGCCGGCAACACTTGAAAAAGTCATGGAAAGTGCTATCAAAAGAGCCCATGAGTGCCTGCATTACTTAACCAATGTAATTATCTATACATAATACAAACAATTTCCATGAAATAAACATTTATTTGTAATTTATTTCATTAGTTTTAATCTTTTCATTCAAACGTTGTTGCACATAAAACAGAATCACCACTGTTATCACTGCTCATGCCTGCTGTGTGCTCACTGCTATTGGGCATTTAGGGGTTGAAATTAGTGCGGGAGATAACCACTCGTGTCGAGTGGTCGATCTCAGTATGAAATTTTAAGTCTTTGATATCTCAAAGTTTGACCATAAAACGATATTTCCATATGTATAATTTTTTAATATATACGTTCAGGTCGTCAGAGCTATTAGGGTCAAAATGCTCGAAATAAGTTTAATAATAATAATAATGATAATAATAGCGGCGCTACAGTCCGAGGTGGACTTGGGCCAAACTTCTTAACAACCACTCGTGTTGTGCGTGCTATTGTTCTTTCACGAGTAGAGGGGACGACGAGATTGAGAAGCTCTTTCTAGACAGTTATGCTCTTTGAGCATTGTGAGTGACTCGAAAGAGGAGCCGTGAAAAATGTTAGGTGTTTTTTTCAGGAATCGAACCGAGAACATTGAGCGTAGGAGTCGACGCACCTACCCACTACGCCAGGGCGGCATAATAGGCGCTCGAAATAGGTTTAAATAAAAGTAAACATTGAAACAAAGTTTTTGTGATTTTTTTAAAATTTTTATAGACTTTCGTTTAGAAATACGAGTGGGGAGAGGATGCATTAAAATCGATTTTGTAGCTCCATATTTTTCAACCGGTACTCTAGGTCAAAAAGTGTTGAAGTAAACCTCCACATAATTTTAAAAGATCTGTCCACAATCGGTAGGGTGCGTCAATGTTTCAAAATCCATGGCAACTTCATCTATACCGGAGCAACCTCCAAATGGCCCCACTTTTTAAATGTGGGTGGATGAAAAATGATTTCTAGGCCTAAAGTCCCAAAACCCAGAATTTCATGCGGATATCTTTATAAATAATAATAATAATGGCGGCGCTATAGCTCGAGGTCCTGGGCCTAGCTTCTCACCAACCACTCGTGTTGTGCGTGCTATTGTTCTCTCACGAGTGGAGGGGAAATACAGTTTAATGCCGACTCTGAACGACGAGATTGAGAAGCTATTTCTAGACAGTTATACTCTTTTAGCATTGTTTTTGTAGACGGCACCCTAAGAAGAAGGGTTCAGCTTCTATGATTCTTCTACATAATTTCTTCCAATTTGAAACATCTTATTTGCCAGTTTCTTGGAGAATGTTTAATTAGAGCAAAAAAAGTGATTAGGCCTCTAAGAAAGCGTGGCTTAAAGTGGTTGCACCGCTACTAAACTCGTCAGACTGAACAAGGTGACAATGGAGGAATCTCGCGCTCCATGATGGCCGGACACGATCTCACCGAAGCGTTTAATGTCAAAAAAGGTTTAAGGTAAGCTGGCGCTTATTCTTCAAAACTATAAAACTCACTGGCCAGCACTAGAGGCAGATCTTCCCAATGTTGGTAAAACTGTTACCATACGCGGATGATGTTGACGTGATTGGTCGAACACAGCAAGCTGTCAATGAGACGTTTGCTGGCATTGAAATGGGAGCGCCTAGAATGAGTAAAATTCGACGAATTCAAGGACTTTGTCTACTTCAAGTCCGTGTGTTAACAGTTGGAATGATATCTAAGACAGTATGATCAAATGCAAAATAACTCTTACCTAGCATCCTTTCTTTTCGCTCGAGAAGCTGACTTTGTACGTGATTTTAATCGTCCCAGTCCCACTTTATGGCACGAAGACATGGACTACATCGAAACTTTTCGAGACAAAACTTCTGCAGGCGTTATTTGGTCTTGCCTGCGTTGATGTGGATTGAAGAAGATGATTCAACTGTAAGCCACATTAGTCAAACCAGACATCTACTGGGCCTAGCTTCTCAGCAACCACTCGTGTTGTGCGTGCTATTGTTCTGTCACGAGCGGAGTGGACCTACAGTTTAATGCCGACTCCGAACGGCGAGATTGAGAAGTTTTTCCTAGACAGTTATACTCTTTGAGCATTGTCAGTGACTCGAAAGAGGTGGAGCCGTGAAAAAATGTTTGATGTTTTTTTCGAGATTCGAACCGACGACCTCGAGCGTAGAAGTCGACGCACCTACCCACTACGCCACGGCGCCCCCAGACACCAGACATCTACGATTTCAAAAATCTGTATACTCAAAGTTGTCATATCCGGCGACCTCCTTTGTAAACAAAAATCCCTCACCACTGCCTTTCTAATCATAATCAAAAAATACATCATCTTGAAAATGAAAATCAAAGCTGCACATCAAAGCATTCAAGGACTTGACAAACGCTTCACAAATGACACAACAAAACGGAAGCATAATGGACTATGTAACCAAATGATTGATGTGAACATGGGCTTAGCTTAGCTAAGCCAGGCCCACAATTGTTTCCATTAGCGCTTGCGAATGATGCAAAAAACACAAAACAGAAGGATGAACAATCCCCGTTTGAGTTGGCTTGACATGTTGCGGTTTAATCAAAGAAAAATCCAAGCCCAGCGAGTCGCAACGAAACGCGAATTGAAACGCATCTGATCTGTGTAACAGTGCATTGTTTCATTCATGCTAGACGGCACGCAACCCTACCGCATGCAGAGACACCGAACCGAACCGAAAAATCCTTAGAGAGTAACCAACCCCCTAGCAAAACCGCGCCTCTGTGAACCTCAATTTTAATGAACATTCATGCTAGTGGTTATCTGACTCTATCTCTCTGTCTCTGTCTCTGTCTCTGTGGTGTCCTCGGTCTCGGTGCATGCACGTAACGGTGCTCCTCCACAAAGTCACATTTGTTCGCAGCGGCGGGCATGCAAAAGTCCTCAATCCTCCTCGAGTACATCACAAAGACGAATGAGGATCCGAAAGGATCTCCCACAAAAGACATAAAAGAAAATTAATATGGGTGGCTGGGTAATAGTTCTGTCAGAGTCCTTTTCGGCATTTATCTATGTAATCAAAGCAGGGATGGGTGCAATGTAGCACGGGGGCCACAGATGCGGGCAGAGTCGTAGCGAATGCTGCGAATTAGTTGGAAACACCTTGTTCTGTCATTCCGGGACACGACTTCCTGTAATGCCTTCCTTCTGACATCCCTCCACCACCGCATATGCCTCCCCCCACTCCTGCACTTTCTGCGTCTCTTTCTGGTCCCGGACACACATATGTAGCCACACACAGGGAGGACCCCGCTCTGGTGCACACACATGGCGTGTGTATCGTCGTCGTTGTCCTCCTCATCGTCGTCGTCGTTGTCGTCGTCGTACACTTCGTAGTCATAGACGAGAAGGCTTAGAGCCGCACGCCCGCACGCTCTGCCCCACTCCCCACGCCAGGCAAACTACTTTGAGCTCTGCCATCATTTTCATTGTGAAAGTTTTAATTAATGCCGTCGTCCCTAATGAGTTCATATGCTGGATGTGGAAATAAACGTGTATAATGCGGGGTTTATTATATATGCTTGCTGCTCCTGTGGCTCCGTAGCTCCGCGACTCCTCCATCATCTTGCCACACACTCGCACGGCCGTGTTGGGGGTGGCGCGGTGGTGTGATGGTGGGGTGGGGCCGCACATCCATACATATGATGAACATTTGCCTGGCAGCTCCTTTGTTCGGCCAGTTGAAAATACAAAGCGAACTTAAAAGACGTAATTTCAACTTTTTTGCAAATTATAAACATTTTTTTAATTAAGGACTATGAATTAATGAATATCTGACATCTGACGGCAATGATGACAAAGACGAGCACAGATGCATGGACGATCTTTGGAGGGTATCCGACTGTGGGTTCTTTTTTTTTTGACTAGATTCTTCTGACTCATTCATGAACCTTGCGGAGGTTTCTAAAAGGACAAAAGTGAATGGGGGGGATTAACTGATGGATGCGAAGACTTAAGGGCTAGTTGCCAATCAAATTTAGTTACAAGTCTAATTTTGGATTAAGGACTACCCAAAATTGGATCAAGTTATCCTTTAACTAGAACTGTGTCAGTGAGACGAAATTTTAGGCTTCAGAGTTCGATCAAAGCATGGTGACGAGGGAACTTCCACTAATGGCAACATTTTGATCGTGACCGAATTTTGGACCATGGACTCCCCAAAATTGGATCAGATTGTCCTGTAACTAGAACTGTGCCTGTGAGACGATAGATTAGGCTTCAAAGTTCGCTCAAAGCATGATGGTGAGTGAACTTCCACTAATGCCAACATTTTGGTCGTGACCAAATTTTGGACCATGGACTGCCCAAAATTGGATCAGATTGTCCTTTAACTAGAACTGTGACAGTGAGACGATAGATTAGGTTTCAGAGTTCAATAAAAGCATGCTGACGAGTGAACTTCCAGTTGTGGCAACATTTTGGTCGTGACTGAATTTTGGATCAGATTGTCCTTTAACTAGAACTGTACCAGTGACACGATAGATTAGGCTTGAGAATTTGTTAATTCACTTCCATTCACGTCAAAATTTAGGTCAAATAACTTGCGGGTCTTGACATCTTGACAGCAAGTGTAGAGGAGTGACCTAAAAAATCATCTTAAAATGATTTTTTTGGCTTCGGCTGGTCTCTTGGAGAAATGTTTTTTTTTGCCATCAGAGGATCAGCTGTAATTTGAAAATTCTTAAAGTCTACCAAGAGGGGGTTTTGATCAGATTTTAGGCCAATCAATTTTTAACAACCTATCAGTGGAGTCATGGAGGTAGCCACTTGAACGATTTTGTTCAGCTAAAAAAGGGAGTCAATTTGGACTAATGAAACCCCCACCACCTTTCCGCCAAGGACAGAAGAAAGTTGAATGATTCAAAATTTCGATTCTTCTTTTCTCCCTCTCTGATTGAGATTTCTGACCAAGTTCCTTAATCTTTTAATCTCTTAAAGATCAATTGCTTTATAGTTCAAGAAGTTCAAAACCACTTAATTTCATTCATAAATCTCTCACTTTCTCTTGCACTCGTGCCGTAGTCAAAATTTCGAATTTTTGAACAAAAGATTTCGACCACCCCTTTAAGTCATCAATCATAATCTCCAAAGAAGTCCTCACAAATTTTCCCTCAAAAATCACCTTTATGGCGTTGAAAACCCTCGCCCCTAATAATGGTTAAACTATTTTGAAAAAATCCTTCCAAAATTACCGAAAACATTGTGATATCCCTCTCGGTTGGCACAGCCCTCGAGGTCAAAGTGCAAAAATTTCACTGTCAAAAGAGGGATAGACATTTGGTTAACACCTTGCTTCAGAATTATCCTTCGCACACGTTTTCAATTAACATCTTGTGCCGACGTCATTCGCAAGAAACCAGTTCTCTGTTCATCGAAAACGTATGGACTGACCGCTGGACAGCAAGCGGTCGGAATAAAATTGATTTATGTACTGGAAGAGACCAGCAAGGAGGGTTTTCGCTTCCATTAAATGGTAGCTGGAATTTTTTTTTTAATGAGGAGGTCGGGGTTGTTGGTCGAGAAAGGGGATGAGATACACAAGAACAAACCGAAAATTCATACTGGTTGAGGTTGGTATTCTTGAAGGAATTTAGAAGTAAACATTTTTGAAGAACTTAATGTTTGAGCAAAAATGACTTTTTAGATGGTGATTAATGAGAGGAACTTGTTTTGCGAATCTCCTGTTTTAAATTGAAGAAAGGCATTGTTGTGGTTTTATCAGAGATGAGTATTCACAAGAGTATCATAAAGAGGCTTAACTTTAATCAATAAAGGAGACTATAAACAGTAAGTATAAGAGTAAGCGTGTCAACTGCCGATCTTTTAGGTATAATGCCGCACTTAATAGCGTATGCCGATGTCCTGGTGGTATACAGATCATGTCCGAAGGCTGATGTGATCAATATTTTGCTGCAGCGTGACTTCTACGAAATTCACAGATTTTGCGACGACTGAAAGTGGAAAACTAACTTATGGAAGTGTGAAACTGTCCTGTTGTACATTGACTCAAGTGATACAAGCAGAAACTGAAGTTCTGCTTGGTTGACCAGCAGTGGGGGCCGTAAGCACTGAAGTCTGTAGGCAAATAACTTGGCATTTGGTTGGATTGGTATCTATTCTGTTCTGCTGTTATGCGTTTAGTTGTTGGTCCTGTATATATATTGGAGAAGAAGATTTAATCACGAACTTAATGGTCTGTATAGCGATATGAGTCTAGCCAGGCATCTACGGATCCAACCCCTAAGATGAGTTGGCTATGTATGGGCATTTTCGTTCCGGTCCCAAAAGTCTTAGACTCTAAACCAGTGGGACAACGCAACAGACGAGGTCCAAGTCTAAGGTAGCGCACCCAAGTGGAGATGGACCTCAACCAACTTCGCGTGTGCAATTGGTAACAGCTAGCGAAAGATCGTGCTGACTGGAGAGAGTTGCTCGTCGTCACAAGAAGAAGACCAAGAAGTTGGTTAGAATTATCCGCTCGGATCATGCAACTTAATGACATTGCACCTTTTTTTCTTTGAAATCTCTGAAAGTCTTAAGGGTCAACCATAATGGCCGTACAAAAAATTAAGCTTATGTCATAACCAAACGAAGAGTAAGCAGTAGCATCGTCCAATTTTAAAGTGTCCATGATTGTTTATAGAAACTTAAGGAGAATTCAGCGGCTCCCGCGTATGCAGGCAAAAGTGAACGAACTTAACGAAACTGAACGAACTTAACGAAACTGAACGAACTTAACGAAACTGAACGAACAGACACAAATTGTTAACATTTTTAACGCTATATCAAAGAAAATCAGCCACACCACGATTGTAATATAATAATGGCGGCGCTACAGTCCGAGGTGGACTTGGGCCTAGTTTCTCAGCCAACCACTCGTGTTGTGCGTGTTATTGTTCTCTCACGAGTGGAGGGGAGCTACATTTTAATGCCGACTCCGAGCGGCGAGATTAAGAAGCTTATTCTGGACAGTTATATTCTTTGAGCATTGTCAGCGATACGAAAGAGGTTGAGCCGTGAAAAAATGTTAGGTGTTTTTTCGGGAATCGAACCGAGAACATCGAACGTAGGAGTTGACGCACCTACCCACTATGCCGGGGCGGCCAACTCTCACCTATGGTCATGAAATTTGGGTAATGACCGAAGGAATAAGATCGCGAATACAAGCTGTCGAGATTATATATCTTCGTGCTGTTGTGGAAATTACTCACCGGGATAGGGTGAGAAACACGTCAGTGCGTGAGGAACTCAGTGTTGGGCACCTGCTTCTTCGAACGGAAAGGACTGTACTTCGATGGTTTGGTCACGTGATACGAATGTCCTCAACATCATCACGGCCTTCTAACTTACGTAAATTGCATAAAACCAAACCAAGACGCCAGTTGTCATTGAAACAAAAGCAAGTAAAATGCCTTTGAGGATAAATAAGGACAAACTTATTTGTTGTTGTCAAAAAGTGTACACACCATCGGCAAAAGACTTGTCAGGAATGCCCAAATATATTTTCTTTCTCGGTTACAGACACAGGAAGTTCCTGGAAAGGACTTCGCCTGCCAGGTGAGAATCTTCAGCTTTGATGCCTGACTGCAGTGTATCGTAGACCGGTGGATTTTTAAGTAAATATTCTTGTGGAAAACTGCTTCATAGAGATTGTGAAATGCAATTGTGGGCAAGTGGACAATGACAAAGCCTCCTTTGCTCTGATATACAATTTTCTAGGAAATCGGACGCATCCTTTCTTTTTACAAAATATCTTTTATCGATTTCTGAATCATGTTGCATTCGATCTTGAGGTATTACCGGACACATCCCTTCTGCTGAAAGATTAACTTTTACCGGTTTTTGAGTCATCTTCTATTCGATCTTGCGGAATTACTGGACGCATCCCTTCTGCTTTAAGATTAAGTTTATTTATTGGTTCTCGTAGCAAAACTATCCACGGAAATCTAAATATATAAAATAGTGTTGCTTTACAACTCACTAAAAGTCAAACCGAATTCGGTAAGGTCAATAAAGTCAAGGTTTGTTGGTATGGTCGTGAAGATGGTTTATCTAAAGTTTGCACGAAATTGGTCGACGCGTTTGTGAGTAGAGCACACATGCATACACATTGACAGCTGTCAGTGAGTGATCATGTTAAGATTCTTTTTCATCGAACCCGCATTGTGAACGGATGTAATCGGTAAGTGTCGCATTTGATTTATTTTTGTTGTTTATTGAACAAAAAGTGGGTGCCGTGACGTAGTGGGTAGGTGCGTCGACTCTTACACTCTAAAACTGGGTTCGATTCCTCAAAAATTCACTTTTTATATTTACACGGCTCTACCTCTTTCGAGTCACTGACAATACTCAAAGAGTATAACTGTCTAGAAAAAGCTTCTCAATCTCGCCGTCCGGAGTCGGCATTAAACTGTAGGTCCCCTCCACTCGTGAGAGATCAATAGCACGCACAACACGAGTGGTTGCTGAGAAGCTAGGCCCAGGTCCACCTCGGACTGTAGCGCCGCCATTATTATTATTATTATTATTATAAGTGCGTTGTGACTTTATAACTCACGAACGGTCAAACCGAATTCGATAAAATTTGTAGGGTTTGTTCGTATGGTCGTGTACATGGTTTGTTTGCACGAACAAACTCACGCTTTCCGGTGAGTTTTTTTGTTCTGTAGTTTTTGGTATGCGAATAATTGAATGATTGGGGCAATGATGTTTAATACAATATGTATTGAAATCTATGTTAATAAAATCGTATTGTCTGCCTATATGATTGTTCGGGCTAATCTCCTAAACGACTGGAACGATTTAAAAGAAACTCTGCAGGCATCAAGAGGAGGTTGTAAAGAGTGTCTTGGGCTTTTTTATGCGTTTTTTGTTTATAAGAATTCGAGCTATGCCACCTTTGTGATTATATAGAGTTTCATATTCAACATGCCTAAGCGAAATTAGACGAGACACAGTCACCTGAAGTCACGAATGTGCAAGTTCTAAGAGACGACTTGAGCCAACCACAATTTTTAATTATTATTTTATCATTTGTATCTATAAATATAACATCGAAGGTTCGTTTGTATGTATGGGATAAATTTCTAAACATTTCTAAACTTTTTGAAACTATTAGCACCGAACGATCAGGAATCGGTCATAGGGTATAGGAAAAACAGAATTCGCTTCTCTCAGCAAACTTTCGACGGAGAATTATGAAATTTTGTAAACACCGGGAAGATGTGTGTAAAGAACACCGGGAAAAATTAGATCCCCTGGAAAAAGAAGAGAATACGCCAACCAGAGAGGGCGTAGCGAAGCACGCTGGATGCTCTAGTCATTATTCTAAAATGACTACAAAGAAATTATTTAATCTTCGACCCCGAACTAGTGGGACAAGGCAACAGAGGACGTCCAAGTTTTAGGTGGCTTGCGCCGCTACAATTCGAGGCCTCAACCAAGAAATTTTCAATTGGGCACGTCAAGTTGTTTGAGGCTCCCGAATCGTAGCGGCACATGATGAAGAAGTTACCAAATAGTGAAGAGCAATCCACAAAAGCAGAACCTTCAAGATACCCTCTGACAGATAATCATCGATTTGGGAAACAGTCTCCAATTGAGTCAAGGGTCTTTAAAGCACGATGATGAGCCTATTGCCCGCAATTTCGATCAATTATTCGTCATTCTCCTGGTTTTCCGTCCTCTCTGTGGAACAATCAACAAATTGATTGGAAAATACAAAAGATACCCTTCCCATTCACCCACTTGATTGGTCATTCCGCGCCGCGTAGGTTCCTGAACATCAGTTGCGCCTTCACTTCCAATCATTTTCTCTCCGATTCGCATTCCATCTGCGGAACATAATACAATTTTCCAGTAAATCAGTTTCGCCTTCTGCCTGATCGATTGTTATGCTAAATTATCGTCTGTTTCACACGTTTTCCCTCATTTCCATCCCACAGCTTGTTGCTCCATCTCAAAGTGTTAATGTAATCGCAGGAAGTCTATTTACCTATCAAGAAACTGGGTCGCTATTGTCAAGGGATAACCCACAAAAAAAAGAAACGCGAAAGAAAAAAAAACACAACACTGCACCCAACGCAAGGACAATAGTTGGGCGCGCGTACTTCTTTTTGCTGCTTTCTTTTTTTGCTTTTTGTTTTTCTCTTCTTTGCCTTTTGTACTTGCGTTAACGAACTTTCCCTGCACGCTCTTTTCCAAGATAATTTCGAACGAGAAGGAGGAGGTGAGGGGGTTTCCTCGTCCTTCGTCCTTGAAGAAACACGAAGAATTCTGAATTCAGCGAGCGGCACAACGCTTTGCAAAGCCAAGACAGACTATGATGTGGCACGCCGTGGCGTGCCTTCACTTTGTGGAGATAGCGCGCCCGCCCCAGAGACTGCGAGAAGGGGGTTCGAGGAGGGGAGCGCCTTTGTGTGTGCAGTGTAAAAATGTCCCCTTTAGAATTTTCTTTATTTTAAGGAAATAAAAACCCCAGCCAGCTGCAAGGAAGTGTTGAATGAGAAAAATATGTAAGTGTACACACTTGCGAGAGAGTACAAGATGCTCTAGAAGAAGGAGCAATGTTGTTGCTGCTGTTGCTCGTGATGGCTCGGTGGAGATGGTGGCAGTGGCGGTGACGGTGGCGGTGAGGACTCGGAGGGGGCTGCCATAATGAGGGTATATTTTTATACAACCAGTCAAGGTCGGGGTCGTTATTCTTTTAATTCGACGTCGCGACTATATAGAATTTTCCTAGTGCCACCGTTCGTGCGTAAGGAGGCGGCTAAATGAAATATGAGCACAAAAGGATGAGGGAATATGAAAGGAAGTGAGACATTTCTTGTTGTTTTTGTTCTTGAATCGTTTACTGATTGTGTGTCTAGTGATAGTTGCTGATGAATGATTTTGAGACACTGCTTTGTGTTCAGTGAGCGATATCCCTTTAAAATGATGAAATTGCTGTGATGAGGTGGAGGCGAGGAATTTGACACTTGCCTGGCTGCAGTGAAGTTAGCCATTTACTTGACCTTCTTAAGTGGGACTGAATGACGGGGGTCCAGTTGAATTTTACCCATCGATCGAATGACTCTGCTTTTGAAGTCTTTGACGTGCTTATCGATTGGGTGTGCAGACTGTCTGAGAACATACAGTGTGCGGGTTGATCTGTATATATTTTACGGCAAATTCAAGCTAATTTTGTGAATAAAGACCTTCGATTGGATTCATTCAAAGCCTCGAGGTCTGTTCGAGTACTTTTCTAGCAAAAACTCAGAATTTCTCGCATTTCAAGGCGTAGGCGTAAAATTATGTTAGAAAAAAGTTAAAATTACAAAAACGCACAAAATATAGCTCACAACCATAAAAAATGCAAGAATAATGTACGGGGAGGAAGTTGCTTGGCATGCCAAATATCGATAAAGTCTGAGGTAGACTTGAACCCAACTTCTTCTGCTACTCCTCATTCAAGAGTGGATGGGACCGACAATTTAATGCCGACTCCGAACGTCGATATTGAGAAACAATTTCTTGGAGAATTATACTTTGACCATTGCACGAGGTGGCAACGTGGATTGTGAAAATTATTATTTGAGTCGGAAATCGAACCTAGACTTTAGGCGTAGTAAACTTAACTACAAACGACCGGACAAAATTTGTATAACTAAAAAAACGCACCATGGGCAAATTGTTCCTGACCGATTTGCTTCCAGTTTCTCTGAGCTCTCGCTCTATGCATCCCACAAAGTCACTTTTTGAAGAGCGATATCTTTTCGCGAACGTGATTTTGTATTCAAAAAAAGTGGAAAATTTTTAGAGTACAGGGTGAGCCATCTTGTGGTCTTTTTTAAATCATATGCTATTTTGACACTGCCAGCTGTTTCCCACTCGAAATCTTTACAGAAAGCCAATTTCATACCTCCGCGGAACGAAATGAGTCACTTTACGCTTGAAGAACATTGCCAAATATTGAAAACGTATTTCCGAAGTGAGTGCTGTGTAGCCCAAACAGTGCGGTTTTTGAAAATACTTTTGGCCGAAATGAAGCGCCTGCCGCGACTGCAAGAACGCAAGTTTGTGCAAAAAATTCGTGAGACTGGCATGCTAGTGAGAAACACTCATGGTCCCCGTCGTCGTCGTCGTACGGTGCCCACAGGTGAGACTGTGGATGCTGTGGCCGAGAGTGTGAGACTCAAATCACGAACATCAACTCGCCATCGATTTTAACAACTCAATATTTCACGCATTAGCCTGAGGAGAATTCTGCACAAACATGTCGGATTATTCGCTTACAAGGTCCAATTGACTCAGCAATTGAAGGCGCGCGACCATCAGCTTCATTATCGCTTCGCAAGTGATCAGCTTGAATTGGACAATGATTTTGGGCGAAAAATTATCTTTCTGAAGAGGCGCATTCTCATATCGGCGGCTACGTTAATAAACAAAATTACTGCACCGCATCTGGGACTCGGAAAACCCGCACGTTATTGTCGAGAAGCCAATGCATCCACAGAGAGTGACAGTTTGGTGCGGATTGTGGAGTGGTTGCATCATTGGACCATTTTTCTTCGAAAATGAGGCTGGGAACAATGTTTCGGTCAATGATGGGCTTTACAGAGACATGTTAACCGACTTTTTCTTTACCAAAATTAAAGACATGGATTTGTACGACCTCTGGTTCATGCACGATGGCGCGCCATGCCACAATCGTTATTTTGCGCACCAAATTCCCAAATCGTGTTATCAGCCATCTGGGCGATATCAATTGGCGTCCTCAAGGTTGCGATTTGACCCCTTTGGACTTCTTTTTCTGGGGAGCCGTGAGGGACCAATGTTATGTCAACAATCCGGGAACGGTTTAAACATTTAACCCTCTACTGCCCACATTTTTTTTATCTTCACCACCTTTTTTTGCGTGCACTCAGAACTTACACTAACAAAAAATTAAAAAATACCGTTGATTGGTCAAAGACAAGGCAACATGTGAAAATGTAAAGTGTTGCCATCATGTACTTATCGTTTTTTATAACAAATTATAATTTTAAGTTTGATAGTTATACATTTTAGTGAACCCCGCCTAAAGGCAGTGTCGGAGAGTACAGGGTTAAGGCGAACACCATCCAAGCAATCCGTGATCTACAGCCCGAAACCATCAATGAGATCTTGAAAAATTGTTGCTACTGCGAAGCAAGCCGAGGCAGCCACTTGAACGACGTTGTACTTCAGAATTAATGGGAATATTTGTTCTCACTAATAAAGCTATAAAACATGGAAAAAAAATGTATTTTGTTCATTTTATTGCATTTTTAAAAAGAAACTTGTATTTGGCCCAGACTGTAAACAATAACAATAATTACAATGGCGGCGCTACAGTCCGAGGTGGACCTAGGCCTAGCTTCTCAGCAACCACTCGTGTTGTGCGTGCTATTGTTCTCTCACGAGCGGAGGGGACCTACAGTTTAATGCCGACTCCGGACGGCGATTTTGAGAAGCTTTTCCTAGACAGTTTTACTCTTTAATCATTGTCAGTGACTCGAAAGAGGTGGAGCCGTGTAAATATAAAAAGTGAGGAATCGAACCCAGTTTTAGAGTGTAAGAGTCGACGCACCTACCCACTACGTCACGGCGCCCAGGAGGAGAAGGATGTGAAGGCAAAAATCCGCAGACTAAACTGGCTCGGCCACATCGAGCGAATGAACACCAATGCTCCAGCCAAGAAGTCTTCGAATCCGAAGAAATCCTGCTTCGGGAAGAAGAGGAAGTATGAACCTCCGGTATAGCTACCAAGTGATCGCGAAGGCAAAACAACATGGCCTTGCCGACTGGAGACAGCGAGCCCGGAACCGTCTACCTACTTACTTAAGATGGCGCTACAGTCCGGGGTGGACCTGGGCCTCAACCAACAAGCGTCTTCAGCCAGATCGATCTTTAGCTAGCTGCCTCCAGTTTCGCACAGGACCGTCAGCGATGAAATAATAGGCTCAGGCTCAGACCATCCATGGATCACAGATAATAATTAAGTATCCTGTGTGAGGACTAACAACATTATTTAATCGCAGACGTAGTAGAATAGTCACAACTAGCGATCAGCAAAAACGATTTGAACATGAGCACACGGATGAAGCAATTGACCTTTCTCCTCCAAAAGTGGTCACAAAACTATTGCGGAAGCATATAGACAAAAATGACTTGACAAGAATTGGGGGAACTGCCTGCAACATAACAATCACTTATGTAAATAGTCTACTGTGTCGGAAACTATTGCATTCAACCGCAAGCATATTCAAGGTTATCAAACGAAACCGATTTTCAAATGTCGTGACAACTAGGGTTTTTTAGTTTACTTCAAACCTATAATTTTCCACATCAGCAAGTGCAAGGTTGTACTGATGTTTGGGCACCCGAACAATTTATGCTTTCCGAATCAAAAATATAAAAAGAAATCCAACCCAACTGAAAACATCAGTCAATCAAACCAACTTGACCAAGCTTATTGCTAACAAACCGAAAAAAAAGTTAAAAATGAAAGTTTTCGTCGTTCTTTTCTTCTGTGCTTTGACCGCTTCCACTGCTAAGGTTCGAAAAATATATTCACATTTTATTCTAAAAATCCTTTTTCAATCTCCATTTCCCAACAGGCTTTCAGTGTTGAAGAGAAAAATGAACTTTTTCGCGTAGCCGCACAAAAATGCAAGAACGAAGCTGGCGCCACTGACGGTGAGCACACATCTATGAATGTGATTAATTGTTTAATGAAAATTCTTGCTCATTAGCGGACGTTGAGGGAATTATTTTGCATAACCCAGCATCCTCCAAGAATGCTAAATGCATGCGGTCCTGTTTGATGAAGGAATTTGAAGTTGTAAGTAACCCATCAGACATGTATCATAGAATTCATATATGAATTCGTTTTGCGTGTATTGCAGATGGACGGTGACGGCAAATTCGTAAAGGACACTGCCATGAAAATCGCTGATATTCACACAAAGGGTGATCCCAAGAAAATGGCAATCGCAGAGGAAATTTCTGAAATCTGCAAGAATATAGCCGTTTCGAGTGATCAGTAAGATATACACTGTCAAAGTGAAATACCCTTTATAAATGTGTGTTCTTCTCCAAATAGTTGCGAAGCCGCAGAAGAGTACGGGCAGTGTTTCATGAGCGAGGCTCAGAAGCGTGGCATTACAACAATCGACTTCTAAGGATTGGTAGATTGAGCGTCATAAAAAGCTCAAATAAGCTCTAACAACAATGTTCTACTTCACTAATTTCTTTGAATAAAAATGTATAGTTCTTGCTGCAGTTCCACTTATTTTTATTCAATCGGTTTTAATCTTCTTTATACAAGGCGGCACAAAATTAATCCTCCAATTTTGTTTTTGAATTATTTTTTCACTAAATAAAAAAAATGATTTTGATTGATGGAAATCTTTATCTGGATTTTTTCTGCTAAGTGGAAAAGATGATATCGGCCAAGTGGCTACCGCCAGTGTTGGTACACTTTTGTGCCCGTTTTATCACATTTTCCATGACTTTCCTTCTTAAGGGCTGCGATTGTCTGAGGCTTGTTGGCATAAACCCGCGACTTCAATTAGCCCCAAAGACAGAAGTCTGAAATGGTTAAGTCGGGTGGTCTTGCGACCATGTCAAATCGCAAAACAGGAAAGATCATAAAGAATTCTATTATACCTAATGATCAATTTGGTTTTAGATCTTTTCACAGTACTACACACCAAGTGCATCGTATCACAAGTGATATCAAAAATAATTTGACAAGTGGAAAAAGGACTGGCATGGTAATTTTAGATGTTGAAAAAGCTTTCGATACTGTTTGGCATGATGGATTGATTCATAAGTTGGTAAGTGTTAATCTTCCGTTGTATCTTGTCAAAGTCATCCAGTCATTTTTATCTCACCGATGTTTTAATGTTTCCATAAACGGATATTCTTCAGTAAATAAACTGATTAATGCAGGAGTTCCACAAGGGTCCGTCCTTGGTCCAATTTTATATAACATATTTACATCTGATTTCCCTAACTTGACAAACTGTAGTATTGTCCTTTTCGCTAATGATACTTACATTTATTCATCAGATGTAATTGGTTTCAACGTTGAAACTAATCTACAATCTGCTTTAAATGCAATCGAATCATACTGTATTAACTGGAAAATTAAAATGAATGCTTCTAGACACAAGCTATATTTTTTACTCGTAAAAGAAACGCTTGTTTACTTCCTAGCAACAGACTTATTGTCAATGAAATTCCGGTTGAAAAGAAACCGAATGTAAAATATCTTGGTATTTATTTAGATACGCGTTTAACATTTAATTTTCATGTGCAAGAAGCAATTAAGAATATACGAATAATAATAATAATAATAATGGCGGCGCTACAGTCCGAGTTGGACCTGGGCCTAGCTTCTCAGCAACCACTCGTGTTGTGCGTGCTATTGTTCTCTCACGAGTGGAGGGGACTTACAGTTTAATGCCGACTCCGAACGGCGAGATTGAGAAGCTATTTCTTGACAGTTATACTCTTTGAGCATTGTCAGTGACTCGAAAGAGGTGGAGCCTTTCGAGATTCAAACCGACGACCTCGAGCGTAGGAGTCGACGCACCTACCCACTACGCCACGGCGCCCACTATACGAATACTGTATCAATTTATATGTAGAAATTCAAAACTCAATGTTTCGAACAAACTACTAATTTTCAAAGCAATTTCTTAAGCCATTATATATTATGGGTCTCCTGTCTGGGGTAAATGTGCAAACAGTCAGTATTTAACAGTAACAGTTAGGTATTTATTTATTTATATATTTATTTATTTATTTATTTATTTATTTATTTATTTATTTATTTATTTATTTATTTATTTATTTATTTATTTATTTATTTATTTATTTATTTATTTATTTATTTATTTATTTCAATAGCTACATAAATCGCTTCAATACCATGTAATAATAATAGTACCAAAGTTTCATTACTGAGTTTTCGCAACTAATTCTCTCTTCCCTCCAACATTATTTGTATTACTCTTTCTTTTTTTTTCGATTTAATTAAGGTTGTTAGTCCCTTTTCCTTCTAAGTTTGAAAAATCATGTGACATTATTTTAACCAATTGTATTTATATTATAGTAGTAAGGTACTTTTACCACATCTCTGTAAAACATTAATTTAAAATTGTATGTATTGTACGCTTTATGCCACAATAAATGATTATATGATTATGAATAGAGCAACTGTCAACATTTCTATTAGTTGCTTTTGTTGAGGTTGCACTGTATAACTATTGCGTAAACTGTCTTTAGTTGCCATCCAATAACTCGCTGCCTGTTTGAAAATTATTTTACATTTTTTAGTCCCAAATTTTTGCCTTTTTCCTTGTTCAAAAAATATCTCAAAAATATTAAAAGGATCTATCGACACGTTGCTTTCGATATATCGGACGAATGTTGTTGGTTTAAAACCTAATGCTTATTCTTCTCCGCAATTCAGGGGACTGGGATTCGAATCCTCTTTTCACTGAAGCGCCTTCACTCATATTCTTGCTGTTGGAATCCAATGTGACCGTAGCATCTTTGCTTTTCAGACTGCGTCCACCACTCTGCACAGTTCAACAGTTTGTACTCGTACATGTGTCCACTTGTGCCTTTGCCTCTCTTAAAAAGAGGACTGGTCTTAATTGATAATGTGTACAAGCCCACAAATTATGAACATTAATTTTCAACTAAAGACTGAACGACCTTTTCTAAATTAGAGAATTGAGCAAAAGATTAATGTGTGGAGTGGAAAATTTACAGACACATTCATTGATTTCAAGTCATAAATAGAAATTACCTTGTCTCCACAGTAAACGACCCTGATAATGGACTGGCCTTCTTGCAACTCCCCACAATCACTGCCAAAATGGCGTCTCGCATAAGTGAAAGAAGTCCGTCCACATTCATCTTTATTTTCATTCTTCAGTATTTTCCTCCTACAGTTCAGTTCGTGTCCCTTTCCCATTAAAACCAGACTGCATAGAATCCCAGTCAAGCGCTCGCCCTCAATGTATCCTTCCCATTCCACGTCCATGCCCGACAGCCATTTTCATTTGAATCGCCCTCGGATAGCCACTCATCATCAGAAAACAAGAAGGAAACTGCAGAAAATGCCGGAAAATAAATTCATCCATCCATTCCCTCAATTTACATTCGACCCCTTAATCCCATCGGTCTCTATTAAATTCTTCCTCCACTCCTTCTCTCCCTTCGCCATGCGAGTGTATGGACGACGCCGTGACGCTAGGTACATGCGCAAATAGAATTCATAAGTACAGGGCGTGAACCTTCCTACCTGCATGCATGCAAACACACTCAACCACCATTAACCCCCTTCAAATGGCCAGGCCGCTGAATGACCCTTGTCCACCAGTGCCTCATTCCAATCGGGAATTTATGGCCATCACTTCCCGCCGGGGGTTGCTGTCTCTTCCCAAACAAGGGTGAAATTGATGTGAGATTAGGGAGAGTGTTTCAGCTACGCATTTGGATTACGAATGCTCGCACTCCTGAGAGTTCTTGAGAGCTGACCAACAGCAGGCTCAGAAATGGCCGCAGGAATATCCTGTTGGCACCCAATTTTTCTCTGTCTCTCACTCGAATGTTAAAGGTTACAAGTGTGTACGGTTCGTGCCCAGAAAAATTGACCACATTGTCATTTTTTGGGATGAACCGGGAGGTAATGTGATATCCTCATATGGGGTTGTGATTGATTAATCATTTTGGCACATTGCGTCTATCACAGAGGCGCTCGTCAGTCGAGCGTTAGGTCCCACGAGGCGTTAGGGGACTTTCATATTGACACTTGAAAATTAAATGAAAATTAAATGGGAATATCTTTGAAATTGAAATTAATTAAAAACCAATGACTGGCTGATTGAAAGTAATTTAATTAATTAATTGCGGAATCATGACATGACGGAATTTCAATCCATTAACACTTTTGATTAAATCAAATTTTTATTGAGACCAAAAAAAGAAATTGAACGAGTGACGGAATACCTCAGATTTGCGAGGAAAAATAAGTATGTCAAGGTATATCAAGGACGTGAGGTTAGGGATTTTTAGTTTTGAGGCGCACATTAGCAAATAGTTATAAAAAATACAAGATTAATAATAATAATAATAGCGGCGCTACAGTCCGAGGTGGACCTGGGCTAGCTTCTCAGCAACCACTCGTGTTTTGCGTGCTATGGTTCTCTCACGAGTGGAGGGGACCTACAGTTTAATGCCGACTCCGAACGGCGAGATTGAGAAGATATTTACAGACAGTTATACTCTTTGAGCATTGTCAGTGACTCGAAAGAAGTGGAGCCGAGCATAGGAGTCGACGCACCTACCCACTACGCCACGGCGCCCACAGACTAGGTATATGCTGTCTACGAAAAAAGTCCACCAACACCGACGTCTTGGACGAAACGTCACTAAAGACAGCTTTAACTTTGAAGCAGTGAAAGACTTTGTCTACTTAGGCCAGAGCCTAGGTAAGCGCAAGCAATGACACCACCGCGGAGATAAAACGAAGGATTATCCTTGCCAATCGCTGTCTCTTTGGGCTTGAAAGGCAATTGAGGAATAAAGCCTTCTCTGGAAGGACTAAGATATCCCTTTATAAGACCTTGATAGTGCCAGTCCTGCTATATGTAGCAGAAGCATATAACACGGTGCTGTGAAATAAAGTCGAGTGAAATAACGCCGACATTTGGGGTTATTTCGCTTTCATAAAGTGAAACAACGCCGAATTTCGATTTCATTCAATTTTTGAATTCGGCGTTATTTCACGGCACCGACACTAACCAAAGCGGACGAGGAGATTCTTGGTCGCTTCGAGAGGAAAGTCTCTTCTTTGGTCCCGTAGGTAAATACTGATAGTGTTTGGAGGAGGAGACTGAACAACGAATTGTACGGGCTGTACAGCGGGATCGATCTGGTGAAACGAGCTCTAATCTCTCTTCTGAGATGGCTAGGTCATGTAGGCCGAATGGACACAAATGCTCCGGGCCGGAAAGTCTTCGACTCCAAACCCTAGGGACAACGCGATAAAGGAAGAGCACGCCTCCGGTGCCAGTGATTCGAAAGAGGTTGAGCCGTGAAAAAATGTTAGGAGTTTTTTCGAGATTCGAAATTCGTAGGAGTCGACACACCTACCCACTACGCCACGTCATAGAAATGAAAGCTCTAGAGTCCTCCCATTGCTTATACCTGGTTCGACGATACAGGACCTCAAATGTTGCGTAATAGTTTTCCACCAGGTGGTGTCGATTAGACACATGCGCTGCAGCTAAATTGTTATGGCCAATCTTAGATCTCATAAAACAAAGTCGAAGAGATATACGAACAGCCGTTGGGGTCGTGACAGGGCACTGCGCGATAGGAAATCACACAGCACGGCTGGGAATACCCAGAAATAGAATCTATTCGTCACCTACTGTGTGATTGTACTGCACTCGCAGTTGGAGCAAGGAAACCCTAAAAAGGTTATGCTTTTCGGAGCTGAATGATCTAGGGAAAATAGAGCTAAAGCAAACTCCTGAGATACATACTTTTATCTGGGTGGTTTATCTTAGCTGTTGATAGACCGAAGCTTTAGTTCTTCCAGGGTTTTTAAAATTGTTTAGACACATTGGACTCACAGTTGTCTAAGTGAGCCGTTGACATGTTCTTCATGTCAGCAAGGGCACCCATCTACCTTACTTAACCTTCCCACCAGGTAGTGCTTGGTTTCTCCACAGTTTATAGAACAGAGCGGATTTTCACAAAATCTGGAAGCTACAGTTTCATCGAGTAAATTGGCTTAGCCACATTGAGAGCAATGTTTAGGGTAAGAGAGTCTTGGAATCCAAGCATCCAGCTTAATGCGACTGGATGGCGCAGTTGGTTAAGTGCCTGCTCCAAGTTAGAGGGGTCTCAGGTTCGAATCGCAGTGAAATCGAATCTGGTCCAGTCACCATTTTCCGTTGAGATAAAATTAACGGCACTGGAGTAGGTTGCTACCTGGCAGTACAATGGACCAGTTTTGAGTCTGAGTGCTATAATCCTCCGAAAAAAAAATTCCTTCCATCAAGAAGTGCGGTAACCAGAAACCAAAAGTCCATTCTGGGAGTTGACATTTCTTCACCATGATGTCAATTACACCCTTCTCCTCCTTAAAACTTACCCCAGGAGATGTTTATGTTCCACATTCACGATGGTTTGCAGTCACCCCATTCACATCTGCCACCTAAAAGGGTTCTATTCCTCTAACTCAATTAAGCTACAATTTAGCCCCTAAGAGGCTAAATAGCTTATTCCATGTTCTAATTAACAAAAGCGCTCAGCACAGATAACAACTCGCATACATCCCACTCCGACACTCCGGCACTTGTGCAGTCAACCCCGCTCTGCGCGTCACCATGAGAACCAGAATCCATTTTAGAAGAATTTTTGTTTTCGCATTGAAAGTGACATATCAGCAGCAAAGGACTCAGTCATCCTTGTTTGTCGAAATTGGAATTTGATGTTATGATACCGTCACACACATATGCACACACTCGAGCACACGTCGCCGGTCTCAACGATATCCGTGACAGCCCAATTCTCAATTTCCGATTGTCATGTTACAGCGAAGAGGGGATGATTTAACTCATCGTATCCCATCGATACACGTACATATTTCTAAATTCCTGTCGATTTCAGAGGACACATTCAATTGTTTTTTTTTTTTTGTTTGAATTTCGTTACAAATAAGAAACAGGTTCGCTCTCGATCTCGAGTAATGGCGTATCCACACTTTTCTTCCGCTGCGTTCCGCTTTTCTTATTAAAATTCCAATATTCCTTTCATTCCTTTCCCGCTTGCACCCCCGCCGTCAACGGTGTGTGTACTTTTTATTGTCTCCTGAATCATATTTCGATATTAGAATATGAATGCGGGATAGACGTTTCATATTTATATCCTCAATCATCCTTGAGAAATGTGTTCCACGGAGGAGCACACGTCGCTAGTCGTTCGTTTTGGAATTCGCAGAATGAATACTCGTACACCCGTCCTCGTACGTTTCCTTGCGACGATCTAATATGTAGCAGCTTATCCTTTTCTTCTATCTCTTGTGTTTTTTTTTTAGTTTTTAACCTTTTTTTCAATTTGAAAGTACTTTTGATAACGGATTGCAGGAAGTACATGGGATTTCTATAAATCCTTCATGTGATTCCTTCATGAGATATCTTCAATGGAGATTGGATTTGAGAGCACATCCACGTCCATACGCAGGATATATCCAACTGCGATGTTTGTGTTTTTTTTGTCCGGATTTAGCTTATTTTTTATTTTATTTTTAATAAAATGCAGACAAAATCCCATTTGTCTTTTGGAGGGATATCATTTCTGAAACAAGGGCTCGGTGAGACCCAGCAGGTTGTGAATATTTTGGGTTGGAGCTTACCTGCTGGCATTTCAGAATTCCCGATGAAGACAAAGGTGCTGTGAGAGAGATAGAGAGCGAGCAATCCACGGGATTATGCATCACCTTAAGGTTTTGTTAAAGTTCATCTCTTTCGGGGCTTCAGTGGAGATGCTCGAATGTCACCTTCCTTTTTTGGGATTGACTTAGAAACAAGTCGCCCCATTCCTGAGAAGCTGTCAAGAGCTCCAGCAAATTGAAGATGAATAGAGACTGTCAGGTTCTGTTAGTGCTGATGACAATTGGAGAAGAAGATTCAACCACGAATTGTATGGGCCGTACAGCGATATGTGTCTAGCCAGGCGTCTACGGACCCAGTGACTAGGATTGTTATTATTATTGTTGAGGGTATATTGCACCGCGACCTTTAAGATCTATTGTGCCCCCTTTCAATACCTTACCACAATTACGAGTTCCCCTCAAATACAGTTCTTTTCAGAGTTGTATTGAGGGTAAGAGACTCCTATTGCGCATAGGTGAAGAAATCTGTTCTAGAGTATTCTCTCTAAGCCAGTTTCCTTCAGGAATCTGAGAATGAGAGATGGTTCTAGTGATTGCATTTCTTCTTCTGATAGTAGGTACTTGCCCAGACTTATTTTTCTTTTGTGGGCTAGTGCCTCACAAAATCCTGGAATTTCATTAAATTCTCCACAAAATCTGCAGAGACCTTCTTTTGATACCCCTAGTTTCCTTAGATGCTCCCTGAGTCAACAGAAGCCTGTTACGATACGGAGGTTATTATTGCTCATTTTGATGCATGCCTCGAATCTCTTTCGGTTATATTGCCCCAGGAGTTTCTTGGCCTGCTTCATTCCACGAGCGTTATTCCAGGTTTCTATCCGATTCTTTCTTTCCAGTTCCCTGAATTCTTCTCTGAGGAGATGGTCTCCTACAGCGCAGAATGGCTCAGGGCCTATGAAGGATTCTGATGCTCCTTTCCTTGCCAGGGAGTCGGCCATTTCATTGCCTTCTATCCGCGTATGGCCAGGTATTCCGCACAAGTATTCCCATACAAGTTTGGATTTGATGGTGTCCAGTACCATAATAGCGGCTCGACTGTCTGACATAATTGCTATATCGCAGTTGGTATAATTCCTTTCAATATTGATCTGAACGCATCTGTCTATGGCATAAATTTCCGCTTGAAAGATGCTGGTACATTTGCCCATGGATTCGAAGTATTTTGTCCTAGGTCCAAAAACTCCTGCTCCAGTTCCTTCATCAGTTCTTGATCCGTCTGTATACCATTTTACCGTGTTGCTGCTCACTCTGTGGACCATGGATTCATTGCTCCAGTCCCTTTTGGTGCTGAGCTTGCTGGTAAATTTCTTTTGGAAATTGAATTTCCTAATCACGTCGTCCTTCGGAATGGCCAGGAGTGGTAGCTTTTTGACTAGTGCGCCGAATTGCCTCGATGTAATGCACCTGTCTTTACCTATCCCTTCTTTTGCCGTTCTCATGATTGTTTTGTTTGCACACTCTGCTACCACTAGATGCAAAGGAGTCAGCTCCAGTAGCACCTCCATGGCCGCAGTTGGGCAAGTTCTCATAGCTCCTGTAATACAGAGGCATGCCAACCTTTGAACTTTGCTGAGTGTCTCCCTCGCGCTGATCAGATTGTTTCTCTTGGTCCATGCCATTGCACCATAGGTTATTGTAGGTCGAACAATAGAGATGTACATCCATCTTAGAATACTTGGACTGCATCCCAAGGATTTGCCCGCCAAGCTTCGACAAATCATCAGAGCACGCGTCGCTTTCCTGGTTATCTCTTCTGTATGTTTTTTCCAGATGAGCTTGCTGTCCAAGATTACTCCCAGATATTTAACTCCTTTTACCGGAGTCAGTGTTGTACCCGACAGACCAGTGACTAGGATAGCTAGGCTATATAGAGTGGACAAGTTTATTCAGGTTCACAACAAGGGACGTCCACGACTCAGTTGGCGCACCCAAGGGGAGATGGACCAATATGGCGTGCGAAACTGGCGACAACTGGTGCTTGGCCTACGCGATGAAATCCTCTGCGACACCTTTGGAGAAGACGATGACACTGCAAAGCACTTCCTCTGCCATTGTCCCGCCTTTGTTAGGATCAAGTGGCAGTTATTTGGTGCTGATGAGGTGAGAGCTGATGATGTAGGTTCCTCATCACAGAAGCGCCTGCTGACCAAATGTAGGTTGCTGCCTGGTAGCACAATGGACCAGTTTCTGAATCTGAGTGCCCCAGTGTAGTGTTACAAAAACCTCAGACAAAAAAACAAAACTGGCGACAGCTGTGCAAAAAACGTGCAAGCTGGAGAAGTTTGTTGCTTGAGACGTGAATCCACCTGGACCACTGGACAACTCTATAAATGTATCAGTTAGGAATTGTCCAATTGTCCATTCTCTTTAGTAACCTCCAGTTTAATGCCAGTACCAGTATTTAATACGATTATTTTTGAGAAGTTTTTCAGGACTAGTGAGGTGCCAAACCGATGTTTTTTTCGGATGATTTTTGAAGCACGACTCAGACTCAAAACTAATCCATTGTAGTGCCAGGTAGCAACCTACTCCAGTGCGGTTAATTTTATCGCAATGGCAAATGGTGACTGGACCAGATTCGATTTCACTAACTTGGGACAGGCTCTTAACCAACTGCGCCATCCAGTCGCCAAGCTGAGTTAACCTGAGTTGAAATTTAAGCAGCCAAGTTGGAAATCGATTTGCTTTCCCATGCAGATGAGTTGCTAGCAGTTCTGTGCATATGCTTTCTTCTAATCGTGGGGAAGAAGGAAAAGGAAACATGAAAACCGGTTGTGAACAATTTAACAGAATCGAAATCAAACTCCAACTACAGCTATATTCTTCATAATTTTAGAGATTTTTTATGCTTTATTTTTGAGGAGTGAAGGAGTTTCAACAGTTTGATTCCCCCTCCAAACGACGAAGATTGAGGAGCTTGACAACTATACTCTTTGAGCGTTATCAGTGGCTCGAGCAAAATAATACTCGGAAAATGAAAGTTAGTTCGTGCGTGATCAAGCCACGGAACTTCAGCGTAAGAGCAGTTACAAACTACGCCACGATAACAACGTTTGCTCAATACGATGGTTAATGTATGCGAAAAACTGAAAAATCAAACATAATACTGTCACAAAATAACACTTGCTTTCGTTACCAGTTCAGAAAATTCTCTCTATCTTTGGTCTTCAACTTTTTTTTTTGTTTTTTAACAGTCTTAAACATTGGCAACCCAATTAATTTGTCAATTTGTCCTCAGTCGCTCTGAAAACGAACGCTTTTTATCGAACATGTTCTGCCCTGTTTCTCCTGCAAAGCACCACGCATCGAATATGTTTTTGAACAGGCAAGTATCCTTCGAACAAAATATTCAGTTTCTAAATCCAGATAAATATTTTGTGTTAGAGTTGCAGGCTTTCTTGTAGGATTTGAACTTTCGGTCTTTTTTTTAGACTTTTCCAACCACAAATCAGTGCAAATATGTTCCTAACCTCGTTTTAAAAATTATTTTTTAGTGCTGTAAACAAGATAAATTTCAAGCAACCTTTTCGGAACAATCCAAAATCGGTTTTGAATATTTGAATTTAATCTATGGCACAACCTTCAAGTCTCTCTCACTGACAATTTCATTAAACTCTTAAAACTGATATATCTCACTTCAATTCCACTCGAAGCCACCACCTTGATCGAGGCCTTGCAATGACATTCTGATCCACTTCCGAAAAACCAAACACGACACAAAAACCATTTCAATCAGAGCAACCGTGATCCCTTTGACTCAGGTAGTCAACGGAAAATACACCACGACGCAGGGTGTAATCTTTTATTTTGGGCCCCAGCACAATCTGCTTTCTATAAAATTACTTTTGTAGCCACAATTATGTGCGGATCTTTCAAATCAAACCTCATTTGCATATTCGCCGGGCAGATGGCTGTGAGTTTCCTGGTTTTTCCTCCTTTCGCTCATCACATATGCGGACACATTTCCTCCGCTCAAAGGCTCGCTATAGTTTCCTGATGTAGTGCGATGATTATGCGCAAACTGGCACGCGGTTTTATTAATAAAAAAATCGAAATACATACACGTGCATAAGCATTTCGTAGGATTGGGTGAAAAAAAAACGATTATCTAGTTCTCGGTCACGAGGAAGGGCTGGATGGGTACACAAAGGTTAGCGAAACCCCTTTACGGTTCATTAAGCCGGGCAAAAACTCTACGCATACACATTGCAAGAGTATCTTTTGAAACTGAGATTTTAATTAATTCATTTAGAGCATCGATTGGAACAAAAATTCGAATGACGTTACGTGGAGAACGACGCGATTTTGAATTTTAACTTTTTCGTGTTAATACCGATTTTTAGGAAAGGCATTCAGGGAATTTATTCCTTAGTTTCGTAAGATCCACTGAAGATGGTCAGAGGCTAAACTAAAGGATTCAATGGAGTTCAGTTCAACCTCCTTCTTCTGGACAAGCCTCTCCAGAAAGCACGATCTTTCGCTATCTGGACGGATGCGGTGACACGACTTCTTGCTATCAAGACTAAGTTGTCTTGCGTCCGCGACCACTTAGTCTTGGTTTTGTAATTTCGGTCCCGAAACAAGAGGATCGCATTCAAAAATTCTCTTAGGAACATTGGCGTTTATGCGCTCAGTGTGGCAGTTTAGTTGACTATATCCACATCTTCGTACACTTCGTCGAGTTCAGCGTTGTCTTCCTCTCTATGCGTTTTCCTCGCAGGACAGGACCAAATATTCGACGAAGAATTGAGCACAGACAATCAGCTCTGCCGTCGCCCAGATTTTTTGTTTTTTTGAGAATGTTGTTGGACCTTCGAGTCAGAACAATGGAGCCAAGTTGTTTCAACAAACCGAAAATGCGGCGGTATCCAAGGGTGATTCTATGTCGAATTTCATCTGTGGTGTTCACATTTCCCTAGAGGCAGGCAAACTCCTTAACCATCTTAAAATTGAAGCTACCGTTTGTGATATTTTGTCCCAGGTGGTAAGCAATTAATCGATTTTTACTCGACAGCGTATACTTTGTTTTATCTCCGTTTACTTTAAGTCCAGCTCATTTTGCCTAGTCTCAATTACAGCGAAAGCTTTTAAAGCGGCGAACTGCGAACGCGCCGCAATATCGTTGTCATCTGCTGGACGGATTTATAGACGCTAATGAATGTTTAGGTCTGACCAGTAGCAAAACCACTATTTTTCCAAAGCCGCAGAAGAAATCCCAAGATGATGCCAAAAGCAGAACAATAAAAAGCAAAGCCACGGAAGGTTAAACGGATAGGATGTGTAAATATAATGGTACAACGTTTTCAGTATCGTCTTCATCTTTGTAAGTGAATGTGATTGCTAACAAAAGCCGTCGGCAACACTACCGAATGCAACTTGAATTTTTAAATGCCTACTGCTTCAAAGATGCAAACATGACTGAGAATACACAAGCAGCATGCAATGATTTGTTCAAACCGACATACAATTTCAAAAGCACTAAAGCACATAATATAAAGAATATGTTGAATTAATTTAATGATTCAAGAATTAATTTTAATCGCGTAAACATACAAATGGAATTCTATTGAATGCGGGTGGATAGACAGACCAGAAGCTACGTTTCGGTTAGGTGTCTGTGGACCAACTGACCAGTGTCTGAAATGGATCTTAGACTGACAACAAATAACTACAAGGTTATTAAAATTAATCATCCTATCGGAAGACGTTATAGTTTTTGCAAATGGCCCCGTACGTCAATCATATTTGACATTTGTGAACTAGACAGCTGCAGTATTCAAACAAACAAGAAATACTCCACAAGAGCGAGGAATTATTGTGTCGATTTTTTTGACCAATAATCGATAAACGTCGGCGCCGTGTCGTTGTGGGTATGTGCGTCACTCCCACGCTCGATGTTGTCGGTTGTCGGTTGAATTTCACAAATGGCAACCTTGTTTGCCGCTTTCTCGGCATAGAATCCGTAAGGATTGTCATTTTTTTTCCTCAATTCTTTTTCCAAATAACTCTAAATATATTTGTTGCCTAAGTTTCATCTCTCAAAATCATTTGTAAATTTCTAGCCAATTTGGCACAATGCAGGCAGTGTCATTATATTGCTTGTTTTCGAAGTCACTCGAAGGTACCACCAATGCGGTGATTCAGGGATTAAGTTGCTTCAAATTTATTCCACGACCTAAATTAGTGAAGCGCCGTGGTGTTGTGAGTACGTGCGTCGACCGCTACGCACTATACTTTCAGTCTAGGTTCAAGTGGCAGTACAGACAACAATTTTGTTCAGGTCTCCACCTCTTTCGAGTCACTGACAATGCTCAAAGGGTATAACTATCTAGAAAAAACTGCTCAATCTCGCCGTTCGGAGTCGGCATTAAACTCTTGGTCCCCTCCACTTGTGAGAGAACAGCACGCATAACACGTGTAGTTGCTGAGAAGCTAGGCCCAACTCTACCTCAGACAGCATTTTTATTATTAAATTAGCAAAGACTTCTCATCAGTGCGTGTACAATACAGTAAGCTAAGTATTTAGGACGGGGAAAGAATACTGCTTCGATAAACTTCTGCGCAAAATTTTCGCTTTGTCGACTTTTTTGTTTTATTACGAAAACTATTGGGCAAACAAAAATAACAATAACCGATTTCATTATTAAAAATCAAAAATTTAAAGGAAACATTTTTCTAACAGCTTTATCGAAGATCGACTGTGATTCTGATTAAGATTTTAAAAATGTCCACTAAAATATTTTGGACTTGCTAAACTGACTCAATGAGGGTAAAATATACCGAGTGAATTAATAAAAATCATCATGCATCGCTATCGATGGCGATTAAAAACAGAATATTTTTTAAATTTTTACTTTCGCCTTTGTTATTTGACTTTTTATTAACTTATGTTGTTATGTTTGTTGTTAATAACCACTTCTGCTTTAAATGCCCCTACAGTCCGGGATGAACTTGAGCCTCAACCAAAAATCCTCTTCAGTTAGCACGATCTTTTTCTAGCTGTCTTCAGTTTCACACATCAAGTTGAGGTGCATCTCCACTTGTATGGGTCACCTCAATGGAAGTCCTCTTTTAGGTTGTCCTACAGACTCAGAGTCGAAGATTAATTTCTGGATTATACACGTACTTTTTACTTACGTTTAAATTATTTAACGTCGAGATTCTTTTCATCAGTCTTGTGTCCTTAAACCCTTCTTGGTGATTTATTATATCATATTATTCTTTTTTTTGTTTTAATAATTGTCATAATTTATCACAAAATGTTTCAAAAGCAGAGTATTTGCAAAATTAGCAATACACTTCAAACAGTATTTGAAAGTATTTGATAAACTATAAAAATTAGTTAGTTAAAAAAATTTTATAGTAAAAAAATCAGCAACCTCTTGAACTCAGGGTACGCCATCCATTTCGGTAGACATTTTTTCTTTCCCTGTTTTCCAAATTCTTTAACTTTACAGTAAACGCTCGATATAGTGAACATCGATATACTGAACAGACTAATATAGTAAACACACAACATTTTATACAGGCTATTCTAAATAGTGAACAAAAAAATCTCGTAATAGTGAACCTATGTTTTTTGTCTTTCTTTGAATTTTTCAGCCTGCACAAACACGTCTAAAACTTAATAGTGCTATGCAGTGGGCAGTATCCATACAATCGTCCTAATTTACTGTTTGTATATGGTACACAGTTTGGGGCTGTTTGAAGCAAATACAAATTGCGCGTTGCTTGTACATGGAATGCATTATTTTGTTGCGTTTTACATTTTTTACGTATGAGATGTTTTTGTTTAAAATTAAATATTCTTTCTTATAAATATTGGCTTGTTTTTTAATCATTGCGAAGAAAAATTTTAATTATATCCTATATCGAGCGTCTACTGTATTTCCAAAACACAATATTTATTTTATATTGCTCTGTTGAAACGTGGCATATTCTAATGTTCTATCATGAAAAACCTATAAGAAGTTTCATGTTTTTAAATCATCCTGGTGGCTTTTAAGAATACAACCAAATGAAAGGATATTTTTTCGGAGGGAATTTATCTTTTTTTTCGTATCACCTCTTTACCAAATGCATGGAATGGGAGTTGAAATTTCCCACGAAAAATCAAATTTACCACGAACTGGCAGCACTGCTATTTTCTATGCCACGTTGTTAAATTTTCCGTTAGATTTAATCAGCTAGCATTGCTCATTTTTGTCAGCCAATGGGATCACAAAAATTTACACGAAATAACAAAAATTAAGACAATAAATTGAACCACGAAAAGATAAAGACGAGTTAAAATTAATTTTCGATAGTTTTGATTAAAAATAGGTGTTTTTTTGAATGCAATGTATTAATTTTGAACTGAATCCTTTGTACGGTTTTCTGTAAAATAATTAAAATAATCTGAAATAAAATTGATTTCCTATTAGTTTCTAAAAGAGCCGCCGTCGGCAATGCAGTGTCGTAATTCGATTGATACCAAGTTTGTTTCTCGATAAAGTGAAGCACAACTGGAGTCATCCGATTGTGTGGTACGATATTATATGTATTTAAGGACATACTCATATAATTCCACACGTAATTTATTATCATTTCAGAAATCATGAATTTTTCGCTTGAAATCCCTTAGTGATTCGAATAATTTCTTCCACGAAAATCGTAAACCAAAAAAATTAAGTCAAATGAGCAACTTCTTTCAATCACGAGGTTTCAAAATAAATTATAAGATCTCACATCCCCCCCGCATTATCTTCTTGTCAAAAGACAGTCTCACCGATCTTCAGCAAGACAATTTCATTCATTACCCTCAAAGTTTATAAATTTCAAATAAAATCGAATAAGTAATACTCGTAAACCCCGTCTAGCCAACAGACCACCTCAAGGAACATGGCTCCATAACCAACCTCCATCGAGCAACCCCACCGCCGCGACGATGACGACGACGGTACCAACAGCCGGTATTTTGTAATCTAAAACAAACTAAGATACACCATCGCCACCCGTGCCGCCGCCTGTTCGCCGTACATATTTACGTATTCCTCGTTTCAAAGTCAAGTGCAGCAGCGCACTTTTCTATTATGAATTGCATTTTCCAACTCGAATATACCAGCGACAAGAGAATGAAAAAAAAAATGAAAAAAGCAGCAGCAGCACACAAAATGAAAAGCGAATCTCAAAACGTGTGCCCGTCGTCGTAGTACAACCGACTTCTCTCGCATATTTTTTCGCGAGAGAACTCCTTACCCCACCGGTGGGTGGTGGCACTAGTGAAAACCTTGAAACATTTTCTTTTTTTTGTTCATTTTTTTCTCATTTTTATATTCATCCTTGCCAGCATTAAGTAAAAGTAAAAGTGAAAAATTCTGCTACTGTTCCCGAAAGTTGAGTTAACTCTGGAAAAAGAAAACTGGCTGTGTGCTGCACCCGAAGAATAACAAAAAAAAAAAAAAAAACAGGCAGCAAAAAAAATGGAACTGAACTTTCTTTCAATTATGAACTTGGTGCAAGGGAATCCCAAGAAGTGGGACATTTTTATTCGTGGAGTACATAAAACTGGCAAAACAACGGAAGCAAGAGCGCAAAATGCAGGCGAAAAAAGGAGGATAAACGTGCACTCCACGTACACTACACGCACCTTCCCAACGTTGGGGCTGTTAAAGACAAAACTCCTTTGAGACCGCACCAAAAAAAAGGGAAAAAATACACGGAACGGAGCGAAAAAAGTGCTTATTTGTGTATGTACTTGTCACACGGAAGAGAGGTACATACGCAGAGAGAGGTGTATGTACTTCGATCCATTAAAATTCACTTATACTCGTGTCTGACAGTTTTCTTCTCTAGCAACTATCCTCTGGCAAATAAATAACGCAAAAGCCGTCGCGAAAAACCTTTCTCGTTTGAATACGGGTATCCCTTCAATACACACATACGCCACCGATGAGGTGTAGTCGTGTCTTTGCGGGGTAGCGCGGCGCTTGGGAAAGGGTTCTCATGCATAATCCTCTGCGAAGGTGTGGTCTAAATTGCTCTTCTCTGCAATAGAATCAGGCAGCAGCAGCAGCAGCAGCGGTGCGGAGCGGCGTATCTATCGGCGATAGATATCGCAGGCATGGCAAAACATCTAACTACATGCATTGCAGACGGTTGTGTACATACTTGTGGATAAATAGGCAAAATCAACCCTCCAAGAGAGAAAGAGAGAAAGAGCGAAAGCGAAAGAGAGAGGTGCTTTTGCAGAAATGCCGAATGTTGGAGGGGAAATGCCCGACAAAAAGAAATTCCCTGTATTTCACTGGATGGGATATTTTTCATCCATCTCACACGGGGATGATGATGTGATGCGTTTGGTTTTGATGAATCCACTCGCCGATACGTACGCATTTCGTGCCGACAAATGCCAACGAATGCATCGAGTTTATGAGGAGATCCAGTCCATCACACCGCCAATCAATGAGGTGTATCCTCGGCTGAAATACTTGAATGTGCGCCGCGCTCGTAAATCCTTTCAGGCAGAGAGAGAGGTTATCATCGTCATTGTCCTTTGTCCACACAGTGGCGGCGGCGGCGGCGGCCTGCTGCTATTACCTTTTGGACAGAATACCCGTAAATCTCCACCCGAACAAGAGTGTATGTACCACATTTTGTATGCATGCGCAATAACTACTCATATGGTCGTCAGAATTGGGAGTTATTTTTCGGGGGAACGATTGGGTTGGCATTATTAGACAAGAGAGAGAGAGGGAGGCTGGCTTCGATGGCCGCCGCCGTCGTCGTCGACATCGCCGATGCCATTATATGCCCGTGTGAGGCAAGTCAATTCAACTACTCTATCGTTGTATCTAAAGTGGACGCTTCACCACACACAAATGTACATAGATCGACGATACGAGCAAAAAGATACACATTTTGTGTGGTCGTACCATTAAACCAGAAAAGCCGAAATGTGTTATCTCCGGAGGATGGAGATCTACGTTTACATATGCGCATTCGTCATATCGTCCCGAAAAACACCCAAAACACTCATACACGTACACAACACGTTAATGTTGCTCTCCTTCATCCAATATCCCATCCATATCCATATCCATATCCACATCCATGGCCCCCATCACTCTGTGCATATGTGGACGACACATTCTCTGTCCTTTAGCAGCTCTCTTTAACCCGCAAAAGTACGAGTATATAACGCTCGTTTGGATACTTTTTGCGGGGGAACTCATGCTCGCTCGCTAGACGAGGACCAGCAACACACAAGATGCTTGAAGGTGCGGTGTTGTGTGACTGTGACTGAATGTGAAAGCCTCTGCCGAAAAACTTGATCCACACACATACACACACACATGTGCCTCACAGTACATAGAGATCCAGAAATTCGTATCCACACCCCTGCACCAGCCACCATCAAAGTGGTGGGCGAAAATGGCGAGTGGCGAACAAGGTTCCTTCGTTCGTTCGTCGTTCGTTATTTTTTGGTTATTTATGCGATATTGGTCGTAGTTTTTTTTTCGCTTCTTTTGCAAGGAAAAGAGTAAAAGGGTTGGTTGGATGGATAGGATACTCATGTATGTGCAGAGATAGGGCGGACCAAAGGTGCCTCCGTCGTTAATTGAACCAAATCGGCATATGTGAAGGTGGTCGTTAGTTATAAGGCTAATTGTGTGTTTAGATACATCTCTCACATGGCAAAAGAGTAGAAAATAACCTTATTCTCTGTTGCTGTTCAATATTGAATCCTCTCGCTCTTTGCCAGCTCATGTGTGTGGGAGCAGGAGCATGTATGAATGTGTGTATCTATGGATGTCACTGGGTATCTTAACATTCATAGATACATATGTGCTGCCGTTTTCATGTATTCCTTGTGTATATGCATATGCTCATGTGTACACAAAGCAAGTACACCGCCCGCTCTGCTGCTCATTAGAAGTGTTCCTGTTCCGGTTGACTTCGATAGATGTACACCGTGAAGTTGTTGCCGAGGCGAGGAGTTGTGCGAGGGTTGATGATGATGATGACGGAGGAGACGAAGGAAGGTAGATTCCTCTTCTAGAAAGAGAGAGGCTTTTATTATCTCCTCACATGTGAAGTATCAGCACACAAAGCCTGCACATAAATTTAACATTGTTCATTGCGAAGGGGATTGGATGTTCCGAGAGTGGGGTGGGTGGATGGATAGATGCTGTACACCCCACATCGTCGTATTTTAAGACAAAAATCAATACAGCTTGGGTTTCTCTCAGCCCCCAATCGCATCCGAACGCTTCCCACATCCATATCCCTCGTACGTACAATATATTATGCGAGAGAAGTTCAGTTTGTGATACTTTAACTTTATATGGACTCAATGATTCCGGGCGGGCGGTTGCCGCTGCTCCATGGATACTTCACACACAAGTCGAATTCTTCTTATTCTTCACTTCACTTTTGATACATATGCACATACGTGTGTACAGTGTTTTGTGTGTGCGCTGGATGCTGTGCAGGCCACAAGTCTCCACCCTTATGTGCGTGCGTGTAGGTAGTATCTTGAAGCGTCGAAGAAATCCCTACCAATTAAAACAGTTCTCCATTCGTTTTGGATTGCTGCTGTTGCTGCCACTGGAACTTACTGCTTGCTTGCTTGCCCAAAATTTCACATTGTTGTCTCCTCTCCCGACGTCCTTCCTCCGCCTCATCCATGTGTAGCTATGTCTGTATCTGTTCTTTGGCAGGATGACGGTTCGGTTTGGTTCGGCTTGTACATGAAAGGGTCCTAGTTGAAGGCACAAACGAAATTCAAAAATAATTAATCTTAATGAGCTTCAAAGCAACGAGTACATGTGCACATACATACAGACGTACCCTCCGTGACATATGCAGAAGGTGGGCCTTTCCTGTTCTAGGTTGCCTTGGAAATTGTGCATTTTCTCAGCGAACAGAGGGTGTGTCCTCGCCGCTAATCGTCATACTACAGCAACTATTGTAGGGAAAGTTTTGCAAAATTTTGGATAAATTAAGCATTTCACAGATACACCGTCGATCCACAGATCCACAGATTCAAAGATGCGTACATGCATGGTGGGGTGTGTTTCTATCCCTAAACCGCGTACAAAAGTTTCACAAACTTCAGAAATTCACCCATTCACTCCCGATCCCTGTCATCTTCAGCGCCATCGTCTCATCCATATCTATCTATCTCAAGATTTTGAAAACAATTCAAATAATTTATTAGAGAAAACATAGGACCACCTCGTATGTCATTATCCCGAAATGTTGGAGGTGGTATGGTATTGATTCTGCGGAATGCGCGCGTGTATGTTCGGATGAGTTTAAGTTGGAAACTTACATCGTTTCTGTTTTATTATAACCAATTTATTAAATTAAAATACTATAGTTGCACGAAATTGGAATGGTGAGTATTCAAATTTTGCGTATCTTCTAAGGCTATGAATATTTATACGAGAGTGGCTTGGCGGTTGATGATAAAAGTTTATGCAAACCACCACATGGGTGATGGTGGTGGTGGTGCCTTCAGGTGAGAAGGAACCTTCTCTAAATATTATCTCTTGCACTGTAGATGAATTGAAATTTGAATAAAATTCCCATGACGCTAATTTTGCCCCGACAGAGGAAATTTTCTAAGGCTAAGTGCGTGCACAGGCGAAAGGTAATGCACTTCCGTTCGTGACTGAGTAAGGCCTTGAAGATTGATTTTTCTTAGAAATTTCAGAATCTTCCAAGTCAATCTTGAGAGCCAACCGTACTTACTTGCTTATCAGGCCTGCGTCCCATGGAGGGACTGGTCCTTGCCGATAGCTGTCTTTCATCCTTGACGGTGCCGGGCACGCTGCTTCCAGTTGTCTGTACCAAGCTGTCTTGCGTCCGCGATGACTTGGTCTTTAAACCGGAGGTTCGGTCTCCCTGTCTTTTTCGAACCAGGAGGCTCGGATTCGAAGACCCTCTTGGCTGGAGCATTGTTGTCCATACGCTCGATGTGGCCGAGCCAATGTATGTGGACTACATCCACATCTTGGTACGGCCTATATAGCTCGCGGTAATGCCGTCTCCTCCTCGTAGCATTTTCCTTTCGAAGGAACCAAGAATCAGCTCTGCCGTTTTGCTTATCATCCAGCATTCGGAGAGAATTGAGAGCCACCAGACTAATCGTCAAAGTGCGGGTGACTAAAGGTTTTTTTTAAGAATTTATTACGAATTTATGCCAAATTAAGGAGATTAAGATTTTTGTATTTTGCACGCCTGAGCCTAGGAGGTCTGAGCATGAGCTTCTGCCACTGACGATCTCGGGTGTCTTGCAGCCGTGATAACTTGGTCTTCATACCGAAGGATCGGTCTTTCTCTCCTTCTTGAACCTGGAGGCTCGGAGCCAAGTAAGTACATTAATATTTGCCCTTCGGTCAATATCCAAATCCTTGCATAGCTCATAAAGTTTACGCTTTACGCTCCTCCATTCGTCTTCCTTGCATTTCAGATAAACAAGTGCGAATTCGACAACAATTATTAGCTTGCATGGATCACCTTTAAATATTTCAGAATCCGGATGAAGCATAATTAATTTTATTTCAAAATCCGGACGTCTTTAACGATCTTTCGAATATTTCTGTTATTACAGTACAGCCTCGCTAGTCTAGACATATTTCAGACACACAAACTGTCACCTCTACAGTCCGGACACAGTATTAAAATGCGTACATATTTTGACTCTGTTCTATTCCACTACTAGTTGTCTCGTTTGCAATCGGCTCTTGAGTCTAGACATTGTGCCGTTGGGATTTGCAAGTCTACGTATGCGTCTATTGATTTTTCATGCTCTGTTGTAACAAAATAATGCATCTCAAGTGGATATACAGTAGACTCGCGTTAGCGTGAACACCGGCTAATGTGAACACCGGATAACGTGATCAGATTTATTATTACATTGACATCTCTAAAACGTGAACATATCATGCACGCTCCAAAATGTGAACAACAATTTTCGTACTAAATAAACAGTACAATTCGAACAAGCTGCATTTTAATTTGGAATTTGTCGTTCTTGGTACAAGATTCGTGTCGTCTTGATTTGTTCTTCGTCGTTTTTTGCATTATATGCACATATGCAATAAATGTTTGTTAAAAATAAAATAAAAAATTAAAAAAATTAATTAAAAAGACATTTATGTAGTAGTAAAAACTAACTATTTTTAATTTGTGGAATGAAACACGTTTTTAAATGAAAACCATAAGATTATCCTAGTCTTTTGTTACAATTCAACCTTCGCAAACGTGAACTCTCTCGTAAACGTGAACTAGATTGGTTTTTAATTGTTCGCGTTATCGCCAGTCTACTGGACTTCAATTAAAAAGGTTCCGCGAAAAAGACGAAAAGATATTTTTTTTTCTGCTCTTTAAAGATTTTATGAAATACGTACATTATGCATACATACATACTTACAAAAAAAATTCTATCTGCAATAAAAGGTGCTTATAAAGTTGTCGGTTGTCCACTTCATTTTATCTTTAGTCCGGAATTTTCGCTATTCCGGACGCATCCATGCATTTTATGCTTACATCGCATGTAAAATCTGCCCTACTGACTTATTCTATAAAATCGGTCCTTGTCGTCTTCTCTGCTCTCATGTGCCTACTCAAAGTTACACTGTTTTTGTATCGAACTCTGCCAAAGTAAACAGAAGCATCGTCAAATTTCAATGAGTCTATAATTGCTTATAGAAACTTAAGAAGGAAACAGCTATTAACTGACATACGTAGAGAGCGATTCATTTCGCTCCCGCGTAAGTAGGCAAAAGTGAACTAATTCAACGAAACTGAACGAAGCGGTTATTATAGTCGCAGTGTATCATTTGTGTGTACTCGGTCAGCTCTCTTAAGTTTTGGGCGCTGTGAAAAAGCTTTTTAATCTGTAGGTCGAACTCGGACTGTACCGCCACAATTCATTGGATACTTATTCAGGCATCCAATACTTTAACACGAGGTTTGGAGTCATCAAAAAAAGGACACTAAATTGTTAGTTGGGTCTTTAAGTCCATCGAAACCACAAACTGTACCTACATAACTACCGCATTCCACAATCACCTTCAAGAATGGCCAAAGAGCATTTTTTCCATTCTGTCAATTGACTTAACCTTATTCCCTTCATTGCGACAGATCTCAAGGAAATTTTTATTTTATTTATCTCAAAATTCAACTTTTTCAATTTCATTACACAAACCGAGAGCAACATTTCTGAAACACAATAACTAATGTTTTCTTTTCGGAATAAATTCATAAAACCAACAGAGAAAAAAATTACTCCGACGGCTTTGGGGGCACTGTAATGACACATTTAAAGTTATTATTTCGTTTGTAAGAGCTGCGTCTTGTCATGGGAGCTCCAGATGTGATGGTATACTCGCTTCATTTCTGTTGGAATTGGTTCAGGTCTGTTGGAATAATCTTAAGGACCACCTTATTTCTACTATTCTTTACTACAAATCTCTCTTATCGAGTGCGTAAAAATATTGTCAGTTCTAGAGTTCTTTCACATGTCAAAGAAAGGTCGCACTTGCGTCAACCCTAACGCGCTAGACTTTCAAGTCCAGGTTCAAATCCCAAAACAAGCCACAATCTAAGAAAAAATTGTTCACCGCTTTCGAGTCACTGACAATGCTCAAAGAGTATAACTGTCTAGAAAAAGCTATTCAAATTCGCCGTTCGAGGTCGGCATTAAAACTGTAGGTCTCCTCCACTTGTGGAAGAATAATAGCACGCACAACATGATTGGTTGGTGAGAAGATTGGACCAAGTCCACCTCGGACTGTAGCGCCGCCATTATTATTATTGTTAATTTAATGTCTCTTTGTAAGAACTGTTAGGGGTTTGTTCTAATTAAGGTATCAGTTCCACTTTAACTAAATGATTCAACTCTTGTATTTATTGCTTCTTTACAATATGGCAAACAAATACAGGGTGGCGCAGAAGAAACGTTAGAATTTATTTGATGGATAACATTTTTCTTTCTGACTTTTTATTTAACCTTGGCATTTATTAATATTTAGATAATGGTTTGGAAATATGTTCACATTAAGTTTTAAAGATAATATCTCTCAAATGGGGCCCATTGCTTTCTTCGACCTGACGTGGTCTTTCCAAACCATTTTCCATTACTTTTCTTAGAATTCCATTCCCAACGCCCTCACTTCTTCTGTAATATTGGCCTTATCGCCTTACTTTATAAATAGCCCCAAAGAAAAAATCCATGGCAGTTAAATCGGGCGAACGCGGTGGCCAGTTAAAATCAGAAAAACGTGATATTATCCGATTACCAAAATTTCCCTCAGGAGTGCCATTGAATCTTAAATGGAAAAAGGTGTAACTGCTCTAAAATTCTTTGCGAAGACCGCCTAGGCGTCACCAACTGCTGAGGACGTCACTTGGTGGAAGTTTCGGGGTTTTTCTTAATACTTGCTTGCACCCGAGAAATGTTCACAAAATTTCGAACTGTACGAGGTCTTCCAGCACGCGGAAGATCACAGACAGTTTCTTGTTGCTGATAACGGTGGACCAATCGGTAAATTGTAGGAGCACTGGGCGCATTTTGAACATGAAATAAATTTCGATATAATCTTTGTGTCTGAATAATGGAATGTCGACTTTCGAAACAAAAATGAACCGCTTTGGTTCTTTTTTCTGTGCCAAATCTTTCCATCATCAATTTCCCAAGTTTTTCTAAGTTAATTCTAAAATAAAAAAAAAATCATAAACAAAAAAGTATTCAATAATTAAATCTTAACGCTGCTTGTGCGCCACCCTGTATAACAATAGAAATACTTGAAAAAGTCTTTATCATCCATTTTAAACAGAAACACTAACATTCATTATTATCCATACCTTGTTTCGACTTCCCGTCGGATTTTTTCTGCGACTACCCAATGAATATATTGAGTCTGATTTCGAAAGCACCAGCGTGTATAGATGGTGGTAAAATTCAAGACTTGTGGCTGTTACTTACCTAAGCTATTTAAGGGGTGGACTTGGACTATACTCTACAGTAGTTATTCGTGTTTTGCGTTCTTCCAAGAGTTGCACAACTTGTGAACAGCGAAGTTTGAGACGTTATTCCCTGACAATACTACTCTCTGAGTATTGTCAGTGACTTAAGAGAGGTGGTGCTGCGAAACATGAAATTTGTTGCGTCCGAAATCAAATCGAGGGTTGTCGCACTTACCCACTATGATACAGCGGCCCCCAAAAGCATTAAAGCCTCCTGCATTTCGTCACAGTGTATTTTATTTCCTTTCTTAGCCCGCTGGGTATGTCCTTTATTTTTGAAAATATAAAATCACTGTGATCTGAACGCAGTAACTGAAGACGTAAAAAAACTGTGGGTTGGTATTGCGCCTTAACTTTTGTTACTTTACTACATTTTTGACAGTTGAATTGTGATGTCAAGTATGTAGAGTCCTTTTGGATTCAGCAAGCATGGTGTTTGGTTTACAAAACTGTTCATCCAAAATATCTGTTGTCTTAAGGATTTTTGAATATTTTTAGGTTGACTCTGTGATGGGTAAGTGCTTACATTAAATAGTAAACTAGTGGTTGCTTTTTTTTTTCTGCTGCTAAATTTTTTTACAAAACCAGAATAATTTATCAAAAATCTTAACAGAACGTCTTATAACAGAGAACCTCGGGAAGAATGAATGGACATTTAGGCAAACAGGGTTTGAGAAATTACTAGAAGTACATCAATTTGCACGTGAACCCACGCAAATGCAATACAGTACGAACTCGGTTAACGCAACCCTCGATTCGCGCAACTCCTCGATTTTCGCAACACTAAAGTCGTACCACGTCTTGACTCTATAAGTGCAATTTTTTAAAAATGTTATCTCGATTAGTGCAACTTCTTGCGTTTATTCATCACGGAAAACGTTTAGTCCTCTGCAAATTGTGAGGATCCGACAGAAATTGAGGGCACAAATTAAAGTGAAAGTAAAGTTGCCCCGGCCCTCTCTTTATCAAAAGTTAAAACAGAAGTTGCAGTTCGATCCTTCAACGTCTGTTTTCAATCTGCCGAAGAGCAACATTCCAGTAGAAGACATTTCAGCTCTACAAAAAACAAATTTTAAAAATATTAAATCCCAAAAAACAGGCTAAAATACCTAACTTCTTTAAGAAAAACCGATAATACTTTCATTTTATGTATGTTTTGTATATGTTCTTTCCTTTCGTTTTTTTATTGAACAAAAATGTGTTCAACAACAACGATTTCTTTTGGTTTCAATTATGTTTTTTTATAACATTTGTTTTTATTTTTCCATAACATTGTCGTTATCTCTAAAGAAATAACCCGTTCGAACTATGATTTTCTATTTGAAAAAATATAACCCAGTAAGTGCAACAACCTCTGTTATTGCAACTGCCCTAATTTCTTTTAGTTGCGTAAATCGAGTTTGTACTATATATCAGGAATATCTGACAGATTTTCTATTAAAACTGTAATAGGGCTCAGATGTCTTGAATCACAGACATGTCAGCTATCATCTGATAAATGTGTCATGAGACTTATATCACCTATACACCTTAATTTTTGACGTCGCAAGACACATTTATCAGATATTTGCTGTCATTGATCTGTGATTCTGATGACCTCTGACCAGTGGGACAACGCAACAGAACACGTCCACGTCTAAGGTGGCTCACCCAAGAGGTCCCATCAACGAACTTGATTGAGCATTTGGAGACAGCTATCAAAAGACCGTGCTATCTCGAGAGGATTGTTGGTTAAGGAACATGTCCACTCGGACTGAAGCGCTACCTGAAAAAAAAGAAGGTGCTTTTTTTTTTTTTAAATCATAGGTTATTTTGACATTGACGGCTGTTTTCCGCTCGAAATCTTGATAGAAAGTCAGTATCATACCTCCGCGGAACGAAATGAGTCGCTTTACGCTTGAACAACGTTGGGAAATATTGAAAACTATATATTATTGGAAAATTTGTATTAATGAAGTGGTCTAGGGTTAGTAATTTAAACACAAGCCAAGAGGTCAAAAAAAGCGGCATAAAACTGTAAGCCTCTTTAGGTTGTGGCGGGCTAGGTCCAAATCAACCTCGGATGGTAGAGCTATCGAAAAAAGAAGAACCTAACGAAGATGAACTGTTCGCTTTGATTTTATTAAAATGAATATTATCACTCCGTAGAGTTAAACGTTAAGGCAAATAAACCATTTTTGGCTCTAGTGCATCTATCCCACGTGAGGGACGTCATCATTATCTATCGTTCGAGGTGATTTTCCTACATGAATGATAAAAGAATAAAACACTATTTTTATTTAATTTAAACGACTGGATGACGCAGTTGGTTAAGAGCCTGCCCTTGGTTGGAGTTGGAGTGGCCCTAAATTCGAATCCCAGTGAAAGCAAAGTTAGGATCAAATTAACGGCACTATCACTGGAGCGGTCGATCAGGGGTAGTAGTCTGACTGTGGGTATCACAATGGACCAACATGGTCTAAGTGCGCTGGTGAATTCACTAGCAGCCCATTAACCTAACCTAATCTACTTAATTTAAGCAGGACCTTGTAAATGCCCGAAGCTAAGAATTTCTGTAAACACATAAAACAAAAACACAAGACAAGTACCGACGGATTTCTCTCCAAGGATATCTCCATTTAAGAGAACCCCTAAGACATACCAAAGCTGGACGCAAGAAACGAAGAATGATTAAGTAATTTTCAAAGGTCACCAAAGTCTCAAGTTCTGGTGCAATTGGGACAAACCGAATACCTTGCGAGCAGGTTTTTGTTACGCAGTGGAGAGGAAATAGAACAAAACTGCTAAATGTTAAGTACAGCTCGTCCTGCTAAAAAGAGAAGAAACAAATCCCCAGGATGACAATCTTCAGAGGGGCAGACACTATGAACACTGAAGATTCGTCTGCATATAAATGAATCAAATCTCAGACCTTCGCGACGGCGGGCGGCGGCGTTGCCCTCTTCTGAGAAAGTAAAAGTGATGCATCACCTAAACGCCACAAGGAAGGAGGCAGACATCCTTCAATTAAAAAAGTACAATTTTTAGGTATCTCATCACACGTTTACTCCCGCATAACCTACTTTTTTCTGCTCTCCAGTGTTGAGCATTTTTTTTTCATTTATCCAACAACAACAGTGCGGCGGAATCATCAGCAGCATTGGCGGAGCGATGACGGTGGTAGCGGAGGCGGCGACGGCGGCGTCAAGAGGATGATGAAGGGGAAAAGAAAATAAATTTATTCATGGAAAGTAAGTGTTCATGACCTGCCGCAATTTTAAAATTCAAAACGCCCCTTCCCCACCCCCACCCCCACCCCCATCTCATAGTCAACCCCAGTGATGACGACGCGGCGCCTAGTGACTGCTCGCAGTACACCATCGTCGACTTGGACTATAGCCAGGCTGTACTCGTAGCTATTCTCACTCACTAATATTGTGAAACTGTTACTCCTGTTGCGCCTCATCCTTGTGAATTTTTTCCACTTTCCTTCCGATTTTTTTTCTTCTCTCATTTCATTCTTTCAAGTTTCAAGTTCAGTTTATGTACTTACATTTTTAATTTTTCTGCCAAACACATAGAGCATCAGGACGAGTAGCAGTGCGAGTGGGCGTGGGTAGGGGGTAGGGGGACGACGACAGCAAGGATGAACATTTTTTTTCCTCCTTGCACTCTGTCCCATTTCTTTTATGAGCGTCTTGTGGTAATGATGTTTCTCCTCGCATTCTTTCCAGCGCGCCGTGCGACGAAACTTTTGCGAAACAAAAAAAAAAAACCCCACGACACAAAAATGGAAAAAAAAACGAGGAAAAGCGAGAAAAAATCTTCATCTTTATTTCCCCTCATTATCAGAAGCACACCCTCTTATATATTTACATATTTCTTCACCCTGTTTCATTACATTTTTATTCGCGGTGTTTTTTTCCGCGTCTCTTCCTCGCATTTTTCCTAAATGGTTGATGAACTTTTTACATAATGAAAGCGAAAAAAGGAAGAAATGTACGCGCTTTTCATGATTTCCGCGAACAAAAAAATGTAAACAGAGGGTGCGAGTGAGTCCTTGCAAGAGAGTTCCCTTTATTTTTCAATTTTTTCTTTTTTTATTTTGACGCGATATTTTAATTTGTTTTTTGTTTTGGCGGATGAATCCGAGGCGACGGGTGCCCCCGCTCTTGTAGAGCAGACAGTCATTAAGTCTTAATACACTTCGTCGTCTGCCCTTCCGTAATTGCTTCAAGGTTAGGTTATTTTTTGCTGCTTGTGGGAAGAAAGCGAATGAAAAAAAAAAGGACGAACTGGTGGAAAAATAGGTTGATGATGACCGACTTTTTGAGAGATTAGATTTTTAAATTGATTGCTGGCTTATTAAGGTTACGCGAGGGAAGTTCAACTTGTCTTCAAGGACACGTTGGGGATGGTACGGCAGGATATTCAATGTCAGTGAACTCTGTTTTGTGTAATTGAAGGAATTGAGTCTTAAGATGTTAACTTAGGGAGAACTTAAAGGATAACTTTGATGGAAGGTGCATGAGCCCCAGAAATCACTCTTAGTGTCATCGTAGAGGTACGCAAGAAGTTGTCCTCTGTCCACTTAAGTCAATATATGTTCATATGCACAAACTAAGCTGCAGAAGAAAAGAGAAAACTATAAACTCTCCACATAAGCCCCAAAAAAGGACCTTTGCAGTAATCACCCTCAACCCTTTCACTCGTTTAAGCAATAACCACTCAAGGTCGTACATCACGGTCTATTTAGACTCTCACCAGTTCTACCGTGAGATGTGGAATGTTAAACCCTAAGTAAATCAACGAAAGTATGAACTTATTCAGGGCGGTAAATTCACTTACGATTTATGGTTTATTTGCCTTAAAGAAACCTTAACCGCGAGTAGTAAAAAGTTTTATGTGCTCATTGGACGTGATACGAGAGTTAAGTGGCTTCCAAACAAACCATCTTCTTGAGCGACGAAACAAAAATCTTACCCAGCTACACGTTTCACGGATAAACGGCTTCAAAAAATATCAAGGACGTCAGGATAGTTCTTCTAGATGGCTGCAAAAACGATGCCAGAAAGTGAATTTAATTGAGAGACAGTTACTCTGAAAAAAAGTAAATATAGTTTCTGTTCTGATACAAGTGTCTTTATGTATCTGGTAATTAAGTAGTTGAACCCAATCGAACTTGTTTTGATATAGTCTTGAACTTACCCATCAATCGGTATAGAGAGGCTCTACAGTTCGAGGTAACCCTAGATTTTAGGTTAGGTTTTTTAGGTTTTTTAAATTACTTTACTTGTGTTACAAAATACATACTCGTATATATTTAAAAAGTTCAACGGTCAATTCACGAGGTAACTCTAGATTTCAGCCAACAATTCCATCTAGATAGCATGATGTTAATTTTGCACGCAAAGTTGGTTTAAGTCCCTCTTAACTTGTTAGCGATACAATCATCGCAATCGTCCTCTGTTGCTTTGTCATACAGGGTCGGAGAAGTTGATTGTTGTTTGGCATTAGTCCGCTAGATTCGCCAGACTCATGTAGCTGTACATCCAGTACAGTCGTGGTTCAATCTTCTCGTCCAATCCGTCCATCAACGCAAACCCTCGAAAATATCAAGGGGTTCCTCATTCGCTTTGAATATTGTCTTTATCGGAGTTATTGTTGCCTTCTGTGCTAGTCTGTCTAAGTCATCTGCCATTTCCGTACTTTAACGAAGAAACATTTTTTTTTTCGGACGATTTTCGATACACTACTGGAGCACTCAGACTCAAAACTGGTCCACTGTATAGCCAGGTAGCAACCTACTCTAGTGCCGTTAATTTGATCCCAACGGCAAATGGTGACTGGACCAGATTCGATTTCACTGTGATTCGAACCTGGGACCCCTCTAACTTGGGACAGGCACTTGACCAATTGCGCCATCCAGTATTCTAAGCCAACGTATCCTTCGTCTTTTCCTCGATTACCCTCAAAACCATTGTAGTCCAAACGCCTCATTGACGACGGCGTATGTTACACAACTTTAATTCTAACTTCGATAATATTATGAAATAGGGTACGAACAACAGAGTAGAGTTTAATGCTTCCCAAACACTAGAGTGTCTACAGTCACTAAAGCGAAACCTCAAAAATTAGTCCTTATAAATTAATGGAGTTTGTATTGATAAAACCGAATGACGACCCGTCCTTGATAATAATAATAAAAATAGCGGCGTTAGAGTCTGGGGTGTTGTGCGTGCTATTGTTCTCTCACGAGTGGAGGAGACCTACAGTTTAATGCCGACTCCGAACGGCGAGATTGAGAAGCTATTTATAGACAGTTATACTCTTTGAGTATTGTCAGTGACTCGAAAGAGGTGAAGCCGTGAACAATATTTTTTTTTTTTAAATTGTTTGTCTGAACTGGGATTCGAACCTAGATTTGAAAGTCTAGTGCGGAAGGGTCGGCACATAATCCCACATGGCCACGGCTCCTACTCATCCTTGATACATGTGTTAATAAAACACTTAGTTGGAATTGCCGCATATTTGAGGTTGTCTAAAATTTCTTAAAAAATGACAAAAATATTCTACCCCTTCAGATTAGGCTTGAATTTGAAAAACGGAAATCCGCCCAATTGATAACTAAGATGTAGTGTGTGGACTTCTACACCGAAGATCCGTGTATCAAATCCCAAACATTCATTTTACGACACCACCTCCGTGGTGTGGGGCTTCTCAAACTTAGTCGGCATAAGACTGTAGATCCCTGCCACATGTGAGAGAACAATAGCACACATGACACGAATGATTGCTGTAGAAACTTGACCCAAGTCTAGCTTTTGGAAACGCTGCCATTTATTGTGTCTCCTTGTAAATCTAAGAACTATCTCGGTTTATCCAACGCTTACGCTGCAGCTATTCTCCACTATCAAGCAACAACTTTTTCGAGGCAAAGCATTTGTTCACTAGTTTCCTTGCATAGCACAGTAAAATAAATCGCTACCACCCTTTTGCAATGTGCGACCAATTCCCCCGCCACTTCTGTTGTTGTATGGTAGAGACTTTTGATTCCTAGCCCGTTTTCTTGGCAAGGCTATTATGTTTGAAATACTATGTCGGGCAAGTGGCCTCTGATGGGCTACTACTGGATGTGGGCGTCTCTGGCTTTGCACACATCTGGCTTTGGACGCCTCTGGTTTTGGCCGTCCCCGGCTTTGGCCGCCTCTGGCTTTGGCTGTCTATATCTTTGGCCGTCCCTGGCTTTGACCGCTTTTGGCTTTGATCATCTCTGGCTTTGGCCGCCTTTGGCTTTAGCCGCATCTGGCTTTGGTTGCCTCTGGCTTTGCCGCCTCTGACTTTGACCGTCTCCGGCTTTGGCCGCCTCTCGCTTTGGTCGCCCTTGGCTCTGGCCGCATCTGGCTTTGGCCACCTCTGACTTTGCAGCCTCTGGCTTTGGCCGCATCTGATTTTGGCCGTCTCTGCTTTGGCCGCTTTTGGCTTTTGCCGCATCTGGCTTTGGTTGCCTCTGGCTTTGACTGTCTCTGGCTTTGGCCGCCTCTCGATTTGGTAGCCTCTTGCTTTGGCCGCCTTTGGGTTTGGACAATTGGGCTTTGAAAAAAAAATGTAAATTTTCGTAAATGTCGATTTTACTGCGCATTCATATTTGAAAAATGTTGCAAGATTGACCGCCGAAGAGAAATATCGACTTTCAAAGAAGTTGTTTGTTGAAATGTTAATTTGAAAAATGGAATGTCGATAAAAATGTCAAAAATTTGTATGTTTCTTTCAGAGGAACTGTGAGCTACTGGTTGTTTACTTAATAAATTAAAACGTATACGCAAAATCTATTTGAAAAGAAAATTTATTAGTACAGTCGAATCGCTATAATTCGTACCCCGATAAATCGAAACCTCAATAATTCGTAACAAACTGCTATTCCCTTGAAAAATCGTCGCTAGTTCGCAAGATGTTCATACATTTTCCTCCCCTCGTTATTTCTTATTTTATTTGCAATGCCAAGAACACATAACCTCTTATAAATCGTAATTCGTTTTTGAAACCTCTTATAATTCGTAATGCGAAACGCAAAAAAACCTTTTCAGTTTAACTACCGTTAACTTTTGTAGACAATTTCGTTGCCATGATGTCACCTTCATGTCACCTTAGTTTTAGTTCTATGATATTACGAGTTTCTTTATTCTTAGTTCACAAGTCCCGTTAATTCGTATTTCTATGTTTTCCAAATCGAAATCTCGATAATGCGTAACCTGCGGTAATTCGTAAAAAATGCTGTTCCCTTGCCATTTCGAATTATCGGGACTCGACTGTATTCCAATTGTACTATACAAAAAAAAAAGAAACATAATACACAAAATCATTATTTCTCAATACTCGCAAATGAGTCGCAATATTTAAAAGAAATTCCAGTTTCGAACAATTAGATGTCGCATTAAGGATTGACTTTAGTTTGTTTTCTGTAATGTATGTCGATCGATGATCGACAATTGTCGATATTTGATTAGGTTTGGTATTGTGATTGTCGATCTTGATCGACTCTTGTCGATTTACGAGCGAATTTTGTCGTGAAGAATTTCCTGATCGACTGTTGCGAGGCGTCAGAAAACTACAAAAATAAACACTTTCCTCTGATCGAAATGTAATTTTATTCAGATTTTTGTATTTTAAATATAATTCAATACGTATACCCGGAAGGTAATTACAAATAAAAAACACATGAAAATCCTTGTAAAATGTATGCATGAAAATGCCGTTTGCAAAAATTATTTGCACATATGATTTACTTGTATTCGTGTGCTGTCACAAGCGCAATCACTTTTTTACATTTAAGCCCAAATCGTTGGTTGGTCACGTGGTACGAATGTCCCCATCATCACGACTTCCGAAGCGTGCCTTGAATGCGATTCCATCAGGTAGACGACCGCTTGGCAGACCTAGGACGAGATGGTTGGACCAAGTCCAAACACTCGCCTGGTTGCGCTTGGGCATAGCTCCTGATGAGTTAGAGGCGATGGCGGATGATCAAGTGGCCTGGAGATCTCTCGTGCATGCATAGCCCCCGCGGCCCCTTTAGTGAAACATGCGGGTCACTGAAAATGAGATGAGATGAGATGAGAGCCCAAATCGCAACAGCGCGTTCGGTCGCTCGAATTTTGACAGGGATTGGTACGCGTTTTATCGAATTTACGAGAATCTTATGTCAAAGCACGAGCACTCAGTTTTCCAAACTAAATAGAACTCGCGCGTTTGACAAGTAAAATATATTCCTCGAAGCTATCCACTTTCTAAAATACATTTTACAAGAAAAAAAATGCAATTAGTATGATAAAATCCCTATAAAAAATTATTTGCTTACACAAATAATTGCCTTTGCCCGCCAAAAGTGAAAACACAAATGAATTAAAAAAATTGTTTTTTTTTCTATCAAAAAGTCTGAGTGAGTAGAGAGTAGCTCTACTCCAAACTTTTTGTTCGGACTTACGATATAACAGTCTGTGAAATGTCAACGCCCGACCGCGCTATTCCGACTTGACTAATCATTTACGTGTCTTCTGCAAAAAATGTCAAAGACCGACCGCGCGAACTCGCTGTTGCAATTTGGGTATTACATTGAAGTGACAAAAAAAAAGGCAAAGGAAAGAGTGAGATGGTTGCATTGCATTCTCTGGATCTTGTAAACACAGTCCAAGAGGATTAGAGGTTTGCAAGTGTCAAACTTCATAATATGCACGAGATTATTCATAATAACACTATACTTTGTGGATTGAGTTACACAATTGACGACTTGAAGTTCTTCTGGCGGAATCCCTACCGAGGTCTATAGAATTCTGACAGTTCAACGGAGGGAACAAATTTATATTGAAACTTGATATCCGCTGGAGAGATAAATTTGTAAAAGCTAACATAAAATTGTTAGTTTCAAATACAATTTATTGTGGAATGTTGAGTAAAAATATGTTGCTTTTGGTATTGTTGGTTGTGAAGTGTTTAGAAGTGATAAGTTATACACAATTGTGCCTTGAAAAATGCAAGCAAAACACGTGTGTTCGAGGAAATTTTATATGTTTTTCTTGTTCAATTGAATTTTAAGTGACTAATACATAATGCAAACTGTGTTTGTTGATCAATTAAATAAACCAACATTGTATTAAAGAAGAAAAAACAACAGTTTCTTCTTGCCACAAGTGCAATTTTCACATTTTTCAAAGCACTATTATACTTGAACTGTCTCTTATAATCACTTGACAACCACTCAAATCCAGACTTAGGTATATGCTTTCGACATTAAAACATTTACTGTAGTTAAAAGCATTAATTTTCTAATAGGTAATATCGCTTTAAATCACGACCGAATTGAAATATTCTATGGAAATTTGTTCCTGCTTACGATCTGTCAGAATTCTATAGACTTTGGTAGGGACAAAAAATGCCGCTGCGTGGTGCTGTGCCTCAATGACTTCTCGTCAATACCAAAAATGAAATTAATCGACCAACTCGAGCTTTATCGACTTTGAAAAATGGCGACGTCTTTATAAGTCGAGATCTTGGTAATCGATTTTTTTTTTTTTAAAAACCGTTACTCGTACCCAACCCATTTTTTTACCAATTTCTTTTCGGGTGTTGTCCTTAAGCATCAGGATTGTGGTGGTTTGTAGAAGTAAACATTTACCTTCACGTAAATGTTAATAAAAAGAAATTAAGAGTGACCAAATTATGAAATCGTGAGGGATAATCGATAATGTTCCAACATGTTCAGGTGTCACCAGTAAATGAAATATGGCCCAATGATGGCACCGCCATCCCAAATTGAGGCTTTTCTGTGTCCCACGAGTGACTATTCTGTTTAGAAACAAAGCCGTTCAAGTCCTTTTTTCTTCCCATATTCACATTTGAATAATTATTTAAATTATATGTTTTCATATCTTCAACACCTTGTTGCAATTTCTCAGTCTATTATTATCAATCACGCTCTACGACTGTCAAATTCCAATTGACAGCTGCCATCAAAACTACCAAACTAAATTGGCTGAAAACATAAAATGCACCCTGTATTAAGACGGCTTTTCTTTATTGTCTTTAGCTCAATTTTTAGCACATTCAAATGTACGTACATATACATGTATAGAAGAAAAGATAAAAATCAAATCTTAAAAACGGTATTTTTCCAATGAGCTGAAATTTATTTTAAAACTAAAAAACAAGACACGTTCTGATAAATAGACGAGTAAAAATGAAAAAGATTTTATTTCGAATGTGAAAGCATAAATAAGAGTGATATGTACAAATACATATAAACATGTACATCCATGTACGTATGAACATTTAATTTGGCTTGGAGTTGGTCTGTGGAGTGCTTTTCACTTCTGTCGAGACTACTGTGTCGCTTCGCGATGGATTCCACGTGTTACAAGGCTCTTCGTTTTGATTTTCTTTCGCAGCCAATCCCCGTTTGGCAGCGGCTATTTCAGCTTCTGATGCGGTTATGCCAAGGAGTGATGCCAATCCTCCGCCGACGTAGTCTATTCCAGCTAGAACGTTTGTGCCCACTTTGTGGGCCTTGTGACGAATGTAAGGTGCCCATGGAAGATCTTTCTGAAAGAGAAGGAATAGAAAATAAGTATTAAGAGGTGAGAGTTGAGACATGAGAGGTGAGGGTTGAGACATAGCATGCAGGCGGAGAGCGATCTCAACGAACTTGGCGTGCACAATTGACGACAGCTACCAAAAGATCATGCTAGCTGAAGAGGTTTGTTGCATGAGGCCCAAGTCCACCGCGGACTGTAGTGCCACAAGGAGAAGAAAGGTTAAGACATGGGATATAATCTATCAACGTAAGATTGACTTAACCAACGACTTATTTATTGCCCTATAATAGCGCAACACTTTTCAAAATTTGTTCCGGAAGGAAATGTGCGTGATGTTCGTTCGATAGTTCTACCTTGTGCTGGATCAGTTAGATCGTTAGAAAAGTATCAAAATGTAAGTCACTATAGCAATGGTATTTACGTTTAAACAAAGCCATCTTCTCATCGATTGATGATCATTTGCGCAGTTTAGACGTACTTTCTTAATTTCAACGAGGCCAATTCTTTTTACTAAGGAAAGGAAAAGGACGCACAAGGAGACAGCACAGAATTCCTCTACTTCTACCAGGCTTAAGTGGGGCAAGCAAGTTGAAGGAATCTGCGAAACAGCTTCCAACGTCCACACTGATTTGTGGATGGCAAAGCTTTTTTTCCGTGGTGGGAGATGGTACGAGTATCAAACCTTTATTTTTTAGGAATTGGTGCGATAAATGCCAAAAAATAGAGATGTACAAATCGACTGAGAGATCAGTCAAAAGATTGAGTAGCCTTATACCCGGTGTTGGATTAATAATAATAATAATGGCGGCGCTACAGTCCGAGGAGGACCTGGGTTGTGCGTGCTATTGTTCTCTCACGAGCAGAGCGGACCTACAGTTTAATGCCGACTCCGAACGGCGAGATTGAGAAGCTTTTTCTAGACAGTCATACTCTTTGAGCATTGTCTGTGACTCGAAAGAAGTGCAGCCGTGAACAATTTTTTTTTTGAAAAATTGTTTGTCTGGACTTGGGATCGAACCTAGACTGTGAAAGTCTAATGCGCATGGGTCGACGCACGAACCCACATGGCCACGGCGCCCCCCGCCACCGTCATGTTGTGACTTTTTTTTATTTCTTTTTTTTCGTAGGGTTTTTAAAACACTCAGACTCAAAACTGGTCTATTGTACTACCTGATAGCAACCTACTCCAGTGCCGTTAATTTGATCCCAACGGCAAATGGTGACTGGACCAGATTCGATTTCACTGGAATTCGAACCTGGGACACTGGGGCAGGCACTTAACCAACTGCGCCATCCAGTCGTGTATGATGTGACTTAACACAAATCTATTGTTTTCTCTGGTCTCCAGGGCTACGTTTAGTCTTCAGTCTAAGCTAACAAGCCAACAACTTTGGACGGACTTGAGGCCAACATTCTAGACGCTTTTGCCGAAAGAACTTCCCAGATATTGAATGATGTTTTTTGTTTTGTTTGAATGATGTACTATTCCATACGTACTGTCATGAATGTAGCCTCAAAATAAGGCCAGAATTAGTCTTATATCCCACGCCGTTGTAGTTTTATTTAAATTTCTTTTGCTATCATTCCTATCTGGTCACCCTGTACAAACCTAACTTTGTCATTCCCGAAAGAGGTTTATTACTCAATTGGACGATACTTCTGGTTTATTTTCGTTTGGTTATGACATTGCTTTATTTTTTTGTCCGGCCATTATAGTTGGCCATTTAGACGTTCACATCCTCTGATGCGTTGTTGCTCTGGTACAGAGTCGAAGCATGATAGACATGTAGCAATAAAAATGATGATTTTAATCGCTGTTTCAACGGCTATACGTGGCCATTTATAAAACAAAGTTTATGAGAAAAGAAACATTCACAAATTCTTTGTCAGTTTCCCAACACAAAACAAAAAAAACTCAAAAAACGAAATTATTCCAACAAATTTGCTCCCATGACACAAAAACCAAATTCAATCGAATGCTGAACGCAACCAATGCCATCCACATATGGAACGTAAAAGAAATGTCACTCCAATCAGCTGATTGAGAAATTCAAATTTCATGCTTTAACTAATTTTGGTAAACAACAAAATTCTAACAAAAACCGAAAATATAATTTCGTTGTTAATGAAATAAATACCCACCGAACTCCTTGCACTCTCTTGGGATTTTTTCGACACAGAATCCATTTCATCCTCGTTATCCGAATATTCCTCCATAACTCCATCGCTGAAGTGCAGCACCTTCTTGGGTTTTTGTATTTTCAAGCAAGTGCTGTTGGTGTCCTCATTTTTCACGCCCTGCATCTCC